>CAKXYN010000039.1:14306875-15742500 GCA_935064755.1 Tragelaphus eurycerus | reverse complement strand
GTGGTGGTGGTGGTGTTGGAGGTGGTGGGCATGGTGGTGGTGATGGTGGTGGTGGTGCTGCTGCTGGTGGGGCGCTGCGGTGGGGGCTTCGCCAACGGTTTTCAGTTTGTGGTTGGGGAGCAGCCCCGTCTCCATGGCCGAGCCCGGGCCCGACGAGGAGGAAGAGGAGGACGCCGCCGCCGCGGCGGAGGAGGAGGAGGAGGAGGACAGCGCGGCGGCGCTTCCACCCTCCGCCTCGGAGCCGCCGCTCTTGGCGCTGTTAGTGCTGGCGGCGACCGCGGCCGCGGCGCTCGCGTTATGGGCCATGTTCAGCTCGTGACGGGGGTGCAGGGGGTGGTGGTGCACATTACTCAGGCCGCTGCCGTCGCCGCCCCCCAGCATGGGTCCCGGTGCCGCCGCGCCGCGCGCCCCCGCCTCCAGGTCCCGGGCCCCGGGCGCCGGCCGCGGCCCCGGGGGGCGCCCGCCGCTCGCCACTGCCCACCCGCGCTGCTGCTGCTGCCCGCGCGGCCATGATCGCCGCGGCGTGGCGAGGCTGGACGGGGGGCGCGGGGGGAGACAATAAAACCCACTTTTTAGTCCGCGGCCCCTCCTGTGCGCATCCACACGCCCCGACGGGAATCGAGCGAGCCCCCTCCCCACTCTCCTCCCTCCACGGGCCCCGCCGGAGCCGAACCGGGAGTCTACGCCTTACGGTCTGGGCCTGTTCCCGCTGTGTGATTTCAAGGTGAAAGTTTTTAGTGCAGGTTTAAATGAAACTTTTTCTCTTTTTCCTCTCTAACCCGGATATGGGTAAAAATACACGACTGACTTGAGCCGCTCGGGCCCAGCATGGCTTGAGAGGGAGCCGAGCGAGCCCGAGCAACTGTTATCCACTTCTCTCTGCTCGGGCGCACTCGCAAAACGCGGACTGGACTCAGCCCTGGGCCGCCGCGGCCCGCGGGGCCCTGCGCCCTCCTGCCCGCCCGGCCCGGGTGCAGCCTCGCGGGCACCGGCGGCCCCGGGCCGGTGAGCTCGGGTCGGGCCGCGCCGCTGGCGTCTGGAGCGCGGCGGGCGTGGGTCGACCAGAGGCTGCCCTTTCCCCTCGTGCCTCCGTCGCCTTGCCAACCGGGCGTTCGCGTGTTTGTTTTCACGTCTAAAAGGCACGATACAAAGGTGGAAAACGAGTCTGACGAGCAGACAAAAGAGGGAGAGAAGGGCCGGGGAACAAAGTTGTCTGTCGGCCTCAAAGGTTACGAGGAGCCGACGGAGAAAGAAAATATTTGGGCGATCTGTGCAAAAG
Source organism: Tragelaphus eurycerus (assembly GCA_935064755.1). Taxonomy (NCBI): domain Eukaryota; kingdom Metazoa; phylum Chordata; class Mammalia; order Artiodactyla; family Bovidae; genus Tragelaphus; species Tragelaphus eurycerus. Next base: position 15,741,221 of record CAKXYN010000039.1, on the reverse strand, counting down.
CACTGCCTCTCGCAACAGTTATGTAATTTTTCAGCATGTTAGCCTCTCTCCCTTGATTTCGGGCCATCAGTGTGATTCCCACAACTTCTTCAAACTGCAAAATTAGGAAAGCGTTTTAACTGAAGGTTAGCCTCATTCCAGGAGCTCTGTGCCCTGTACACAGCAGGTACTCAATACATACTTATTACTGACTGCACCTGCCCCCAAAGAAATGCCCATATAACTTATTTTTTTTAAGACAGTGTGTGTGTGTGTGCCTGCACGCTTCGTCCCTCAGTTCTGTCTGAGACTCTGCGACCCCATCGACTATAGCCCACCAGGCTCCTCTGTCCATGGGATTCTCCAGGCAACGACACTGGAGTAGGTAGCCATTCCCTTCTCCAGGGGATCTTCCCGACTCGGGGATCGAACTGGGATCTCCTGAGTTGCAAGCAGATTCTTTACCATCTGAGCCACCAGGGAAGCCCACGTAGGCTTTACTAATGAAAACACAAAAGTATTCCCAAAGGAACATTTTCTCACAATGCACTTGCCTGTCTTCTCTCAGAAGGAAAGCCTTCAAATGTGTAGAGTGGTGTGTTATGCTCCCAACAACTTGCATGTAGAAATTTAACTATTGGTGCCATAATAGCAAGAGCTAAGGTTTATCTCATGTCTTCATAAATCTGTATGACGCCTTTCATCCTATTTTAGAGGTTATGTGCACAGTTAACCTCTTGATATGAGTTCATTTCTAAGTAACATGAAACAAAACTAAAATATGTTATATTTCATAAACATGAGATCAGTGATGATGTAAATCCATCTAATCCCGCAGCAAAAACGTTTCACACTTTTTCTTCAAATACTATCCATTGTTTTACAACTTTTTGATGTTTTAAATGTTTTTATTATTGTGAATCTGTCACCTAGTAACATCTTGAATATCTTCCAAAGCAGGACTTCTTAACCTAAACAATAGCTCAGTTGTACTAGTGTGGACTCAGTTTTCACGGAGAGAAAGCATCTGAAACCAGAGCTTTCAAGAAGTCCTGCTAGCTGAAATGATATATATGATTTTGGTACAATGTAGCTTTCTAAAATAATCTAATTCTTCAGCTTTCCATAAAGGCTATTTTAGTTTATTTCAACCACAGTGGTTATTTTTTTTTGCTTGACCAAATGTAAATATGTTATTTGACTAAATAGAAAAGGATAGATGTGAAAAACTGGAGACTGATGGTGGAGGAGGAGAATCAGGTGCATACCCAAGGGTCATTCTATATAGAATGTAGAAACAACAAATTGCAAATCTATGCAAACAACTGGAAAACAGGAGTTATATCATCAAGTGTAAGTGAGTAAGAGAAATGTAAGGTGAATTCATGCCAAGTCATTCATCAGTTTTTGCCAAGAGAATACTACATCTTTGTCAGTGTGCCTCTTTGACATTTTCTCCTGGATTTTCTCCCTTTATATAGTCAAATACATACTAATTACATGATGATACCACATAAGTTGAATTTTTAAGTTTTCATATGCAAATACAAATATATGTCTGTTTTGCGTATGTGTTTATACATATATTCTAAACTCAATTGCATATTTATGCTTTCAGACATTTATAGTCCAACTAAATGTACACATATAGTCATAAAAATACATTTTTTCCAACTGATAAAATATATCAACATCAGCTCTTACAAGTGTAGCCATATTTTGTGGCTTATTTTCACAACTAATCCTAAAAAGGGAAAATGAGTCACCAAGTTCACCTCTGGCCCTTCTCTTAACACTTGTTTTCTATATAGAAAAATCATGAAACTTGAAAAAAAAAAACTAGGTATATAGGTCGAAATCTCTTTTAATTCCTTTTGCTTCAGCAAGTCAACTAGAAGATTGGAACCAAGAGGCTATGAAATCGAGGCCCCCAGCACAATGAAGTCAGTCTGCTATAAAAGGCGACACATGCCAGCTTCTCCTCCCCGGTGGCAGATGCCACACCCTAAAGCAGACAGAAGGCACTGCAGTCTGTAGGAGAAGCACAACACAAAGCCGGCAGGACTTGGTTTTGTCTCTTAAACCACAGAGAATGCTAAAATACCTTTTCAAAAGTGTCGCTGAAGGTAGTAGTGGGCTCCTCTTTATTCAACCTAGGCTTCAATAAAGCCTCTCAAACACACCTTCTTGAGAAAACAAAAGAAAAGCCTCTTAACAGTTTCGTTTAAAAATCCAGGACTTAATAAACAAAATCGCAATTGTCAGGTCTGTTAGAAAGTCATGTAATAGGTTCATATTTCTCAAAAGCAAAGTCATGAAATTGTTTCACATTTCCCAAAAGCACGATTCGAACTATATAGTTTCTGTTGTTAGTTGCCTCGATTATCCTAAATGGAGATTCTACAGTAGTTTTCAAATGGAAAATACTAGAAATGACCACATTCATTTTTCCTAATGAATTATTTTTACACCTCTTGCCTAAATTTCAAACCGTAATGACAACTTTAATAAGTTACTCTAGCCACGAAGGAGCTGAGGAGGTGAAGGCCCAAAAGCTGCAGTGTGGGCTTACCCTGCCTGCAGCCGACCTGACACCCACCGAATGCCCCACACCCTCACGGTTAGCCAGAGGATTACCCAGCACTTTGTTAAATATTACTTTTTGGTTACAAAAACGGGGTTGGGTTTGGTGGGGTTTTTTAACGTTACGAAAACCTGATATTCCAATACGATTCCCTCTGAATAAGTTTTAGGGCACTGAATAAAAGGCTCTTCAAACCTGCCCACTTAAAGAGGATTGAGCCAGATGGTAGTTTAAGAATGCCACAGTTCTGTTCTCTTCGCCTCATCACACTGTTTGCTTTAAGATTAGTCCCCTTTTACTGTTCTGGTTATTTATTCAATAACTGCAACTATCACGATTCACTACCCATCATATTTCTCAGTGTTCTTTACATAATTTGGAACCAATTTACACTAAAGCCCTGTCAAAAGTTTTACAAATAAGAACTATTAAAGAATAAGGCTTTGGATACTTGCTTTCCTTTTAGATTTATGAGAAATGCTGTGAATGGAGCTAATGGGATTTCCCTACTTATCTTGGTGAGGGACTTTAAAAAGCACTAAACAATTGTCCTTTTCACATCTCTGATTTAGATGTTAGCAGTGAATAACGGAGTAAATGCAAGATACGGGATACAGCATTTGACTTGAAACAACTATGCAAATATAATAGTTAAATTTAGGATGCAAAACAATTAGGATCTGAAAACAAAAATCTAGGCAAGAAAGAAATGTGGGGACTCTTGACTAACAAGAGCACTACAATACTAAAAATATTATAGAGGGGATAATAAACTGGATGGGGAGAGTGACAAACTACACATTTTTTTTTTCAACAAACTTGTCTAGAATCTAGCTTGTGACATTCCCTGAGAATAAAAAGAAAAATACTAGCTTCCTTCTGTCCTCAACAGGGGAGATAAACTGTTACCTAAAACATACTTATTGTTGTTCAGTCGCTAAGTCATGTGCCTCTCTGCGACCTCACGGACTGCAGCATGCCAGGCTCCTCTGTCCACTTTCTCATAGGGTTCGGTCAAATTCATGTTCATTGAGTCCGCGAGGCTATCTAACCATCTCCCAGGTGGTGCTCTGGTAAAGAATCCACCTGCCAGTGCAGGAGACATGGGTTCAATCCCTGGGTCGGGAAGATCCCCTGGAGAAGGAAATGGCAACCCACTCCAGTATTCTCCACCTGGAGAATTCCATGGACAGAGGAACCTAGCTAGCTACAGTCCCTGGGATCGCAAAGAGTCGAACATGACCAAGCACACACACACATACACACACACACACACACACACACACACACACACACACACCTCATTAGACATACATAGAGCTGCCGTGAAACGTCACGGAGGATCTGGCCAGAAAAGACGTGAGTTCAGACTTTGCCACCTAACAGCATTCCCTGCAGCTCTGCCTTGTTGGCTGCCATCAGCTGGGCACCTCGCCCTCATCCTCAGTCTAGTTTGAAGTGATGCTGGAATCCACCAGTGCTGAAACTGGACTTCCAGAACCCTAAGTCAGGTTCACCAGAGAGTGAGTATGTGAGTGTGTGTGTGTGTGTGTGTGTTAGTCACTCAGTCGTGTCCAACTCTGTGACCCCGTAGACCGCAGCCTGCCAAGCTCCTCTGTCCATGGAATTCTCCAGGCAAGAATATTGGAGAATTGCCATTTCCTTCTCCAAGGTTCACCAGTGACCACTCCAGTTCCTCTCCAAAGTCCCTGAAAACATAGTAACAGCAATGAAATAAATTACATTTATTTCTTTAATACATTTTGGAACGCTGTACTATGTATCTTATACTAGACTGTCCACATTTTGAATGTGTAATTTTTTTTATCACAGCCTAGTTTAGAAATGTTCTGTAACTTTTAGACAAATGTGTGTTCAATGGCATTTCTTCAGTTTATTCCCAAGATTGTCCTCATTTTGCCATTGTCAGAATCACTTATAGAGCACCTACTAGTGTATTTTAATATTCTCTCCAATGATTACATCATGTCATACATTTCATCTGTATGGCTTCCGTCACTGTTAACCTACTGCTTAAATAAAAACACTTTATTGATAACATCACTCTAGTTCCCCGTAAGTAAATACTCAAAAAGTAAACATATTTAAGGTCATTTTGTATTAGTCAAGAATATAAAGGAAATTATTCAGAGAGCTAATCTCAATTTTCTGGAAAGATTTTAGCAACTTATCTGAAGGCCTGAATCTTTGTTATTGGTGATTAATTGCTTCTTAGTACATATAAATTTCTACAATAAAACTATCAAGCACAATAAACTCCAAATAATAAATAACTCGTGCATTAATGTTAACGATTTGTGATATTTATTTCACCCTCCTTATCTTCATTTTGTCCCTAATTGATTAAGAGAATCAGTTGGCACTCTGAAGGGTAAATTACTGACAGTTATTTGATTGTTCTCCTAAGGGCCAAAGGATTTGGTTATATGCTGTTCTTAGACCAAATGACATAATTTCACTGGGGAATTTGTTTATCAGTGCATTCCTCTAGAAATGCCCAAGTGGTTAAGCATATTTTTTTCTCTCCCTAACTTAAAGGATATTTCCACATTGTAGCATGTTACTGTAGGACTTAAGTCAGTGGCCTCCCTGGCGTCTGTCTGACCCTCAGACGTCTCCTCCCAGGCTGTCCTTCTGTCTGTGGTGCTGGTGACCTGCTTTTCTCAGGGACCGTGTGGGGTAAAGTTTTCCCTCCCAAAGGATAACCTACAGGAGCAGCTGGGCAGGCGGCTTCTTGATTCAACCCCATTCATTCAGCAGATAATTGCCGAGGCCTACCTACTCCGCACCGGCCCTGTGCTCGACTCTGCGGCCACCACACTGAGAATTTTTTTTTATAAAAAGGAACTTCCAGCACTGTCCACTAGCTCGCCACTAATCAAGTGACCCCACGCAAAAGTGTCTAGTTGCGCAGAGACAACGCGCAGGGAAGGAAAAGGCGCAGGGCTCTACGAGGAAAGTGAACCAAGGCGCTGACGCAAGCCGGGGCCCCAGGGAAGGCTTCCCGGAGGAAACGTGGCTGAAACCCGAAGAGCGAGGAGAAATAACCCGGGCAGGAAGGTAAAGGGCGTCCCGGACGGCAGGAGGCGCGAGGCGAGGCCCCGCACTCGCCCGCAGCCCAGCTACACCCGCGCTTGTCCCCCGAGCACCGCGCGATGGGACCCGGGCCGGGCCTCTGCACCCAGGAGGCTGACCCCGGGGTCCGGGTGGTCACGCGGCCCTCGGGCTGCTGGGAAGAGAGGCGGGGCTGGAGCGAGTGGGCGTGGGCCGGGGGCGGGCCCTGGGCGTCCAGGCCCGCCTCCTTCAAGTGCGGAGCCTCCCCGTGCACAAGGACACTCAGGAATAATAAAAGAACATCCTAACGTGAGTCTGTTTTTAATGGTTACACTTTAAAAAACATACTCAGCCTAGAAAATAGGAGGCGATACAAGTGTGCTTTCCACAGAATTAACTTTGAAATTCACGTAGTTTTCATTAATTCACAGAGCCCCACAGGCTGTGTGGTCTGTTGATGGATCACAAGTCTAAAAACAAATAGCAGGATAAGCACTTTTTCTTTCCGTCTAGTCATTGTATTTCTAGGACTAAAGGGATAACCGTAACTGGGGACCACGCCGAAGCGTAAATTTGAGAGCCTTTGTGCCTCCTCTCCCAGTTCTCTGTCTTGACGGAGCATCCTCCATGTAAGAGATAAGAGATAGTGGAGGTGGAAGGAGGCAGGAGGGACCGTGCGGATGGAGGTAAGTGAAGTGATTCCGAAGAGTCCACAACTTACGCATGTGTGGATTTTTCACCGACCAAGGGCTTCCAACCGAGGATGTGAGTGGGGTCTTCAGCCAGAGCCTTACTTGCCACCCATTGAGTCCTGCTTGAGGATGGGGTGTCTAATTTGCACAGTCTCCTGCATGCTTGCAGCAGCCCTCCATGGCAGAGAGGGCAAGGAGGTAACATAATGATAGACTTTGGTAATCAATTAGATATAGGGGTAAGGAAATGGAAAGGTCAAGTTCCCACTTTCCGTTCTTTTATCATCTCCCCACCCACCCCCCGCTTCCTGGTGCATACCAATGATGAAGTAGCTGGAAACTCCAGCTTTTATCCCTGCCATACTGTCCACTTCACCCTATCCATCTATCCTACCATCCAACCGCTCTGATAAGCCAGCTCCATCCATAATAGAATCTTAGGCCTAAAAACAGCTTAGAAGTTTTAAGAAGCTGTGAAAAACTCATCAGATCCATACACTGTAGATGTTTTATGCTGTCAGAGCTGTCTCTCTTACCTAGGAATTTGTAAAGTTGAGATGATCCATGGGAAACTCTTTGAAACAAATAAACCAAATGAGTTGACACTCAACCCATAAGTTAGTTTGCCCCCTTCCCAGAGCCTCCTGTTTGCACAGCGCCAAGGACTGTTGTGCTTATCATTACTGACATAAAGGACACCTGTGTCCAGTGTAGCTGCTTATCCCCTGGAGTTATGCAGTATGACTGTCCTGCTCCTTCTGCATTTGCGAGAGGCCAGAGCTATCATCTGCAGTCCCTGAAAGGGGGCACGGGAAGAAAGGAAGCACCCAGGCTGGAAAATACCCAGGCCTAGGCAGCATCCTTGCTTTGTGTCATGACCTGGCTTTCTGCTACCTTTCCCCAGGTGCAAACCATGGGGCAAACCACCTCACGTGTCTGGAGGAGAAAAAGGAGAGGCCAGCCCTGGGAGTTTGTGCTCCCAGAAGGCAGCCTTTGGAGCACCCAACACACACTCCCTTCTTCTCACTCATCCCTATTTAAGGATAGGGTGTGAGTCTAGAAAAGGGAAAACTTCAGGCAGAAATAGATGTACTTAATAAACCACGCCACTTTTGGGCTGCTTTGAGTTTCATAATGATTATTGCTTAGCATTTATTGTGTTTATCCGGTGCCCAGCACTTTGCATACATGTGACAGACATACAGGTTGCCTAATCTAACATCTGTTCTCACCTTTGGTCCAAGAAACCCCAATTTTTAACTGGGTACGTGCCCATCTGTAAAAAACAAAACCATCTACAAATTTCCCAGACCCCTTGGAGGTAGGTATGCCCATGTCTTTAAGGACAGCTGTGGTGATGGCTTGGAGAAGGCAATGGCACCCCACTCCAGTACTCCTGCCTGGAAAATCCCATGGACAGAGAAGCCTGGTAGGCTGCAGTCCATGGAATCGCTGAGGGTCGGACACGACTGAGCGACTTCACTTTCACTTTTCACTTTTGTGCATTGGAGAAGGAAAAAGCAACCCACTCCAGTGTTCTGCCTGGAGAACACCAGGGACGGGGGAGCCTAGTGGGCTGCCGTCTATGGGGTCACACAGAGTCGGACATGACTGAAGTGACTTAGCAGCAGCAGCAGCAGTGGTGCTGGCTTGGTTCCTTTCTTGTTTTATGAGAGAGAGAAGTAAACTTCTGTTTAAGCTACTAATTTTTTTTTTTTTTTGCTTTGTTTTGTTTGGATTTTTTTCTTTTCAGTAGAAAACAAAATCTACACTTGACTGATATAGTGCATTATGGTTTCTTATATAATTCTCAAACAACCCTTTGAGAGTTTAGTTAACCTCTCAAGCCTTGATTTCCTCCTGTGGAAAATCATAGTACCTACTTCTCTGGGCTTCTAAGGATTAGACGAAATAATTCCTGCAAAGCTCTGAGCACAGTGCCTGGCACAAGGGAAGTATATAATGCTATTCTTTATTTTATTAAGGGCCTTACATCTCTCTAGTGGGATCACCAATTCCATTAAGTCCCTGTCTTCAATCTCTTCCATCCTGCACAGAACAATCCTGGACCCACAGTGGGCTCTACACTTGATTGTTGAGAGAACCTTGTGGCTGACAAATGTGCACATAAAATTATGTAAATGTGTTCTCAAATTCTCAAATTACTTGTTTCTTTCAGTGCTGAGAACTGAGGTAGCTCAAGCAACCATAAATTTTCATATGGTTATACTTTTAAAATAAAGACAGGATTCCTAACTTTCTTTTTTTTTTTTTTTTTTTGCTTCAAGGTGTGGGAAGTTTTTCTTAAAAGGTCAGGTGTACCTATCTGTCTGATTTCCCATCTTCTCCACTATGAAAGAACACTGGTAGTAAAGCGAGAGGGAAGGTAAGACTTCATTGGTCTTGTTGACTAAAGGAGCATCGTGTGAGCGTGAGACTTGTAAATGGAGACAGTGTGGAGTGCTGCTTTGCGCGTGTTTAACGCTGCGGCACATCACAGTAGTCTTGATTTGTACTAGTTTAGCACTTATTTACAAACAACATGATTATTAGTGCCGATTCTAGAAGACTGGTTTCCCACGGACCCCAAAAGAAACAATGCAAATATTCATCCTTTTCTAAAGCATAGTAAAACTCCTGTGGTTTTTGAAACCAGACCAAGAACACATGTAGAAAAGCCCATGGATTATTTTAAGTGAACTTATTTTTTTTTTAATCTCATTAACTTTTCACCATATGCTGTTTATTTTTTATATCCTGCACAGGCTGAGAAATGAAAATAGACGAGGCCACTATGTTTTTTCAGGGCACATCATTACGGGGATGACATAGACCAACTGGGGAGTTCCAAGAAAAAACAAAGATGATTAGGGGCACTTTTTAAGATGACTTATTGAAAAAGATTTTTAAGGCTCTATATGTTCGTTAACTCAGCAACATAGAAGGCAAGCAGGAAAACTGCTTCCCACCACATGAAAAGTGTTACCTCGGGGGGTTCCTGAATGCAGAGAGAAGCTGGATTCATGTCCCAGTTCCACATTTATGGGCTGGGCCTGTTTTGCCATTTACTTAACCTTGTTGTGCAGCAGAATGTTTGTGAGACACTGCAATTCTTTGAGGGGTAAGAATTAAATGAAAGACTATATGTAAAGCATTTAACATATTGCCTGGAAGTGAACAGGTTAAGTGGGTCAGGAAGATCCCCTGGAGGAGGAAATGACAACCCACTCCAGTATTCTGGCCTGGCAAATCCCATGGACAGAGGGGCCTGGCAGGCTACAGTCCATGGGGTTGCAAAGAGTCAGAGATGACTGAATACACGCACACAAAATAGGTCAGTAGGGTGTGTATGTGTGCATGTATATTTTAATTTCTAAATAGAATGGGTGTCTGGCATGTGATTTCAGAAGAATCAGCTACACTCCACTCAGCGCCAAACATTTCTCCTATTCATCGGCATCTATGTTGCTTCAGTCGTGTCCGAATTCTGGGATAAATTCTGTTTCCTGGAGAATCCTGTTACCCTCAGAAACAGCGTAACATGTGAATGGGCAGAAAGCATATCTAAATATTGAAGAAGTTTTGCTTTCCATCTGAAAAGCTCAGGCTTGCAGAGCCTCAAGCATTTCCTAAAGGCTGGAATCCCAGAATTTGTCATGGCTGTGTTATATTGACCCTTGGAAGATCAAGGTAGGCACTCATGGGGAGAGGGAGGCTGGGGGGAGACAGCATGGGGATGTGTTTCCAGGCCGAAGATCATTCCGTGATTCTGTGGCTACAGAGGAGAGTGGATGATGTGGAACACCTTTGCTTTGGAGGCAATAATGAAGCACAGTGGCCCGGCTCCACTCTACAAAAATGCTGGCATTAAAGCCAGAGGGAAGGACACAGGGAACCCTTGCCCTGCTGTCCAGGGTCACATGGGTCTGGCTGCAGTGCAAGAATGGGTAAGAGCATGGCCTTGAGAATCTGCCTCCTCCTAGGTGGGTCCTGTGGAAAAGAAGACAGAAAAAAAGAAACTGGAAGAACACACAAAGAGAGAAGAAAAAAGAGGGAGGGAGAAAAACCACAGACAGAGACTTCCAGAGATAGCTAGACACACTGTTACTAGAAATCTCACAGGATCTGAAAAGATAGTGTTGCAAGTTGCAATGTATCCTTTGATACATTTATCCTTCACTGGGCTGTTGCTAAGTCACTTCAGTCCTGTCCGACTTTGTGTGACCCCATAGATGGCAGCCCACCAGGCTCCGCCGTCCCTGGGACTCTCCAGGCAAGAACACTGGAGTGGGTTGCCATTGCCTTCTCCAATGCATGAAAGTGAAAAGTCAAAGTGAAGTCGCTCAGTCGTGTCCGACTCTTAGCGACCCCATGGACTGCAGCCTACCAGGCTCCTCCATCCATGGGATTTTCCAGGCAAGAGTACTGGAGTGGGGTGCCATTGCTAGACCCTCTTACTAATGTGAGATAATGCGTGGAAGTCATAAAAATTTTAGGTTCAAGTTTGCACTTTAGAGTAACTTTTCATGCTGACCTTCCATGGATACATTCCGCTGGACAGTTGTCCACCGGCCTCTGTTTTATTTCATAATCCACTGGGAAAGTTTCATCTCCAATTTCTAATTTCTTCCAGGAAAATCCACTTGCCTTTTCTTGGCTTTCCTTGGTTTCAATCTTCTGGATATACATATATTGAAACCTGAAGCACAGTGTTCTGTGATTTTCATTCTACTCCTGTTTTATTAAAGTTTGTTGTTGTTTAGTTGCTCAGTCATTTCCAACTCTTTGCAACCCCATGGACTGTAGCCTGCCAGGGTCCTCTGTCCATGGCATTTCCCAAGCAAGAAAGCTGGAGTAGGTTGCCATTTCCTTCCCAGGGCATCTTCCCCACCCAGGGATCGAACCTGCATCTCCTGCATTGGCAGGCGGGTTCTTTACCACTGAGCCACCAGGGAAGTGGCTCCAGAAAGAATGAAGGGATGGAGCCAAAACAAAAAGAATACCCAGCTGTGGATGTGTCTGGTGATAGAAGCAAAGTCCGATGCTGTAAAGAGCAATATTGCATAGGAACCTGGAATGTCAGGTCCATGAATCAAGGCAAATTGGAAGTGGTCAAACAAGAGATGGCAAGAGTGAATGTTGACATTCTAGGAATTAGCGAACTAAAATGGACTGGAATGGGTGAATTTAACTCAGATGACCATTATATCTACTACTGTGGGCAGGAATCCCTCAGAAGAAATGGAGTGGCCATCATGGTCAACAAAAGAGTCTGAAATGCAGTACTTGGATGCAGTCTCAAAAATGACAGAATGATCTCTGTTCGTTTCCAAGGCAAACCATTCAGTGTCACAGTAATCCAAATCTATGCCCCAACCAGTAACGCCAAAGAAGCTGAAGTTGAACGGTTCTATGAAGAGCTACAAGACCTTTTAGAACTAACACCCAAAAAGGATGTCCTTTTCATTATAGGGTCTGGAATGCAAAAGTAGGAAGTTAAGAAACACCTGGAGTAACAGGCAAATTTGGCCTTGGAACACGGAATGAAGCAGGGCAAAGACTAACAGAGTTTTGCCAAGAAAATGCACTGGTCATAGCAAATACCCTCTTCCAACAACACAAGAGAAGACTCTATACATGGACATCACCAGATGGTTAACACCAAAATCAGATCGATTATATTCTTTGCAGCCAAAGATGAAGAAGCTCTATACAATCAGCAAAAACAAGACCAGGAGCTGACTGTGGCTCAGACCATGAACTCCTTATTGCCAAATTCAGACTGAAATTGAAGAAAGTAGGGAAAACCACTAGACCATTCAGGTATGACCTAAATCAAATCCCTTATGATTATACAGTGGAAGTGAGAAATAGATTTAAGGGCCTAGATCTGATAGATAGAGTGCCTGATGAACTATGGAATGAGGTTCGTGACATTGTACAGGAGACAGGGATCAAGACCATCCCCATGGAAAACAAATGCAAAAAAGCAAAATGGCTGTCTCGGGAGGCCTTACAAATAGCTGTGAAAAGAAGAGAAGTGAAAAGCAAAGGAGAAAAGGAAAGATATAAACATCTGAATGCAGAGTTCCAAAGAATAGCAAGAAGAGATAAGAAAGCTTTCTTCAGTGATCAATGGAAAGAAATAGAGGAAAACAACAGAATGGGAAAGACTAGGGATCTCTTCAAGAAAGTCAGAGATACCAAAGGAACATTTCATGCAAAGATGGGCTCGATAAAGGACAGAAATGGTATGGACCTAACAGAAGCAGAAGATATTAAGAAGAGGTGGCAAGAATACACAGAAGAACTGTACAAAAAAGAGCTTAACGACCCAGATAATCATGATGGTGTGATCACTGACCTAGAGCCAGACATCCTGGAATGTGAAGTCGAGTGGGCCTTAGAGGGCATCACTATGAACAAAGCTAGTGGAGGTGATGGAATTCCAGTGGAGCTATTCCAAGTCCTGAAAGATGATGCTATGAAAGTGCTGCACTCAATATGCCAGCAAATTTGGAAAACTCAGCAGTGGCCACAGGACTGGAAAAGGTCAGTTTGCATTCCAATCCCAAAGAAAGGCAATGCCAAAGAATGCTCAAACTACTGCACAATTGCACTCATCTCGCATGCTAGTAAAGTAATGCTCAAAATTCTGCAAGCCAGGCTTCAACAATATGTGAACCGTGAACTTCCTGATGTTCAAGCTGGTTTTAGAAAAGGCAGAGGAACCAGAGATCAAATTGCCAACATCCGCTGGATCAATAATTCCAGTGGAGCTATTGCCAACATCCGCTGGATCAAATAGCCAACATCCGCTGGATCGATAATTCCAGTGGAGCTATTCCAAATCCTGAAAGATGATGCTGTGAAAGTGCTACACTCAAAATGCTACAGCAAATTTGGAAAACTCAGCAGTGGCCACAAGATTGGAAAAGGTCAGTTTTCATCCCAATCCAAAAGAAAGGCAATGCCAAAGAATGCTCAAACTACCGAACAATTGCACTCATCTCACAGGCTAGTAAAGTAATGCTCAAAATTCTGCAAGCCAGGCTTCAGCAATATGTGAACCGTGAACTTCCTGATGTTCAAGCTGGTTTTAGAAAAGGCAGAGGAACCAGAGATCAAATTGCCAACATCCGCTGGATCATGGAAAAAGCAAGAGAGTTCCAGAAAAACATCTATTTCTGCTTTATTGACTATGCCAAAGCCTTTGACTGTGTAGATCACAATAAACTATGGAAAATTCTGAAAGAGATGGGAATACCAGACCACCTGATCTGCCTCTTGAGAGGCAGATCTGTAGGCAGATCTGTATGCAGGTCAGGAAGCAACAGTTAGAACTGGTCATGGAACAACAGACTGGTTCCAAATAGGAAAAGGAGTACGTCAAGGCTGCATATTGTCACCATGTTTATTTAACTTATATGCAGAGTACATCATGAGAAACGCTGGACTGGAAGAAACACAAGTTGGAATCAAGATTTCTGGGAGAAATATCAATAACCTCAGATATGCAGATGACACCACTCTTATGGCAGAAAGTGAAGAGGGGCTAAAAAGCCTCTTGATGAAAGTGAAAGTGGAGAGTGAAAAGGTTGGCTTAAAGCTCAACATTCAGAAAACGAAGATCAAGGCATCTGGTCCCATCACTACATGGGAAATAGGTGGAGAAACAGTGGAAACAGTGTCAGAATTTATTTTTCTGGGCTCCAAAATCACTGCAGATGGTGACTGCAGCCATGAAATTAAAAGACGCTTACTCCTTGGAAGGAAAGTTATGACCAACCTAGATAGCATATTCAAAAGCAGAGACATTACTTTACCAACAAAGGTTCGCCTAGTCAAGGCTATGGTCTTTCCTGTGGTCATGTATGGATGTGAGAGCTGGACTGTGAAGAAGGCTGAGCGCTGAAGAATTGATGCTTTTGAATTGTGGTGTTGGAGAAGACTCTTGAGAGTCCCTTGGTCTGCAAGGAGATCCAACCAGTCCATTCCGAAGGAGATCAGCCCTGGAATTTCTTTGGAAGGAATGATGCTAAAGCTGAAACTCCAGTATTTTGGCCACCTTATGCGAAGAGATGACTCATTGGAGAAGACTCTGATGCTGGGAGGGATTGGGGGCAGGAGGAGAAGGGGACGACAGAGGATGAGATGGCTGGATGGCATCACTGACTTGATGGATGTGAGTCTGAGTGACCTCCGGGAGTTGGTGATGGACAGGGAGGCCTGGTGTGCTGCGGTTCATGGGGTCGCAAAGAGTCGGACACGACTGAGCGACTGATTTGATCTGATCTGATCTGACCAGGGAAGTCCACTTTAAAAAGCTTGTTAAAGTTGGGATTGGTCTATTCAGATCATCTAAGCTCTTCTAAGTGACAAGTAGGGATGAAATGCCTGGAAGGCATGGATGGAATGAAAGTTTCAAGGGCATAAAACAGAGACTGGTAGAGATTCCAACTTCCTGATGTGCAAAAGGAGACGAATGAGCCAGCTGGTGCCTACTCTCGTCTCTGAATTGTTTTTCTCATCCTCTGACTTCCTGAGGCCAGTCTAGCCCAAAGCTTCTGTGCTTTCTCTTCTCCCTTCACCACCTTTTCCTCTGAGCCACCAGCCCCCGCCCCCGAGGATGTACCTGCTCCTGTTCTCTCACGTCCACTTCCCTGGGGCCAGCCAGCTTACCCTCGTGACCCTGGGGACAGCCTTACCCTGGCCGAGATGGTGCCCTCTCTGCCCTGATACACGCTGGCTGGTTCCTCCTTCCGTGTACTTCATTCTGCTGCATGTCCAGCCACTTCCTCCAGGGTGTGGCTCATTGCTCACCTGCTCTGAGATGTCATCCCTTGTGAATTACATTTTTGATTACTTGCCCTGCCAGACTCCCTCATACCTCCCTGCCTTTGCATTTGCTGCTTTCTATTTTCTTTACCACTGTTTGGTCAAGAGCTTTGGTCTTTTGTAGTTCAGCTCAAAAGACTTCCCTCTGTGAAGTCTTCTGATCACAATTCCTGCATACCTAGGGGGAGAGTCCCTTGGACAGTAAGGAGATCAAGCCAGTCAATTCTAAAGGAAATCGACCCTGAATGTTCAAGGACTGATGCTGAAGATGAAGCTCCAATACTTTGGCCACCTGATGCGAAGAGCCGACTTACTGGAAAAGACCCTGATGCTGGGAAAGACTGAGGGCAGGAGGAGAAGGGGCGACAGAGGATGAGCTGGTTGGATGGCATCATCAATGGACATGAGTTTGAGCACACTCCAGGAGATAGTGAAGGACAGAGAAGCCTGGCGTGCTGTAGTCCCTGGCATCGAAAAGAGTCAGACATGACTTAGTGACTGAAGAACAACAAGAGGAACAGACACCTGTGAGCTATGAAACCAACTGTGGACATCACTGTTTGGGCCCTTATTTTATTATATTGTAAGTTTTGTGAATTTTTATGTTTCCATCCCTAGACTGAGTGCTCCAGGAGGGCACCCCACATCTTTACAATATCCAGGGCCTGATGTAGGACCTGGTCCTCCATTAGTGTTTGTTGAGTGAATGAATGACCTCTGAACCTGTCAGAGTGGCCATAGGGCAACATCAACATCCCCTCCCTGCCTCCAGCATGGTACCAGTGTGACTGATATACTTGAGCTCCTCTGACAGTTTCTGAGGTGCCAAAGAGTCCCTGCGCATGAGACTGCATTCTTAGTAATCAATATGTTATTCTAAGGAAATTGAGCAGAGTCCTCCACATGGCAGGATGTAGGTGGTGATTTGAGAAGATCGCTCAGTGGAACCATATTCTTGCTCATCTGAATGCACTTGGTGGTGGTTGGTGCGGGCACAGGAAAGTGAGCCAGCCTCTCTCCTGCAGCAAGACGGAGCATCAGCATTCTCTCTTGGAGCTGGAGAATGTCCCAGAGCAAAACCTCCTTGGGGTCCCTAATGGGGAATTCACAAATGGGGAATTTTGCCTTGGCACAATATGAAAAAATGTTCTCCGCTCCATGTAACAAGAGTCAAAGACAGAAGAACAGCTATCACGGATGTTTCAGTAATTTTCAGCTGGTAGTATCAGAGATGCCTAGAACAACATGAAAATAAGATTTCTGTGGAGGGGAACAAATACGTATAGCCTCTAACTAGCAAAAATGACTTTTTGGCCACTTTATAGAATTAGGATTTTTTTTAAGGTGCTATAACTAAAATATTCTGTTGCAAAATCTTTCTCACTATAATTTCAGAGAGCTCCGGAGTAGGTTGCCTTTCCCTTCTCCAGGAGATCTTCCTGACCCAGGGATTGAACCTGTGTCTCCTGCAGGCAGATTCTTTACTATCTGAGCCACCAGGGAAGCCCATTGTCCCAAGATAATTAAAATAAATAGATAAATATACTAAATATTCTTTGTACTACAAAGAATAGCCATGAAATTAAAAGACGCTTACTCCTTGGAAAGAAAGTTATGACCAACCTAGATAGCATATTCAAAAGCAGAGACATTACTTTGCCAACAAAGGTTCGCCTAGTCAAGGCTATGGTCTTTCCTGTGGTCATGTATGGATGTGAGAGCTGGACTGTGAAGAAGGCTGAGCGCCGAAGAATTGATGCTTTTGAACTGTGGTGTTGGAGAAGACTCCTGAGAGTCCCTTGGACTGCAAGGAGATCTAACCAGTCCATTCTGAAGGAGATCAGTCCTGGAATTTCTTTAGAAGGAATGATGCTAAAGCTGAAACTCCAGTATTTTGGCCACCTCATGCGAAGAGTTGACTCATTGGAGAAGACTCTGATGCTGGGAGGGATTGGGGGCAGGAGGAGAAGGGGACGACAGAGGATGAGATGGCTGGATGACATCACTGACTCGATGGATGTGAGTCTGAGTGACCTCCGGGAGTTGGTGATGGACAGGGAGGCCTGGGGTGCTGTGATTGATGGGGTCGCAAAGAGTCAGACACCACTGAACGACTGATCTGATCTGACTACAAAGAATAAAATTATTAGTGTGATTGATCCAAAACTAGGCTAGTCATAGCTGAGTTGATGTAACCCAGTCCAGTACTCTTGCCTGGAAAATCCCATGGACAGAGGAGCCTGGTAGGCTACCATCCTTAGGGTCGCAAAGAGTTGGACATGACTGAGTGACTAAACTTTCCAGATACTTTAGTTTAACATCTAATTTTTTTTCATCCCAGTTTAAGATGCTAGTGTGATATGTGTGCCATCTCGGCCTTGTTTTAATCTGTCAGGATCTGATTTTATTTCTTTGTTTTGAAAATTTTTACATTTCAAAGTTTGGGGAAAATATATTTATTTCACAGTCTCAAAAAGTGTTAGTCTGGCTTGTGGCAGCCTCCATATGAAAATTCCCCAGTGAAGGTGGCCACATGATTGGCAGCAGGGGCCTCGCACAAGTGGGAGCATCGTCTCCAGGATGGAGAGGTGGACGTGCCAGCACACCCAGGACTCCCTGCTGACATCTGTCCTTCCAGTCCTGAGCACCAGGAGCCTCCCCTTTGTCCATAAAAACCCTTAGGCCTGCTCCTGGAGTTTACTCAAAACCATGTTCAATGGCTGGAGTCCAAATGAGAAAAATATAAGGTAGAAGAAGATGTATCCTTCTAGACCCCATTCATTGAAAATCAAACTTACTGGAAATAACATGTGCTCTTCCACAAACTTGTCACCCTGGCTGGGGCCTCTGTGTGACAACTCTCAAGGTGATTTTGTCCTTAGTCTGCTAATTATTGTACTAACATGCATGTCTTCCAAAACTCTTCCCACTGCATCCCAGGTGCCACAGGGGAGGTGGCAGCCAGAGGGCTACCGGCGGTTAGAGAATGCACATGGAGATGTTGCTCAGACACTGGAGGTCAGCCCAGTGTGGAGGAGACCCAGCACATATTGGTGCAGAGGCTAGAGGGTGGCCAGGAGTCAAGATGGCCCCAGGGGAGGAGAAGTCCAAAACCCAGCCATCAGTCAGGACTTTCAATTCTTCATCTTTCTTACCTACACAAGCCAGTCTAATTCACCATAGCCAGAACGCCTTAGGTTTTTGGATACATAACTAAACCCACATAACTAACCACAAGATAGTTGGATCAATGGCATTTAAAGGAAGAAAGAAAAGAAGAAAAGAAGGACCACTCCAAATAATAAAACATTACTTAGTGTGGCTTTTATGAAAGTACAGTTCACCTTTCATTAGACTCCAGAATTATAACCTTCCCACCAGCTTGGTGATAATTGAAGTTTGACCTGATGTGTTGGTGAGGCTGTGGAGGAACAGGAACTCTCATATACTGCTAGTATAAATGGAACAGTTCCTTTCGAAACATTCGGTAATAATGAGCTTACCTCTGACCAGCCACTGCACTTCTAAGCATCTCTCCTACTTCTAAAAGTACGAAATAATATCTAGCCAGGATCATGCTTTGTGCCATTGTTTCTAATAGCAAAAGATGAGAAATAACCCAAGTGCTCAGCAATGATAGGAAATTTGTTCAAAATAACTGTGGTGTGGGACTTCCCTGGTGGTCTAATGGCTAAAGACTCCATGCTCTCAATGTGGGGGGCCCAGGTTTGATCCCTGATCAGGGAACTAGATCCCACAGGCTGCAACTAAGAATTCGCATGCCACTAACAATCTCACATGTCACGGTGAAGACCGAAGATCCCAGATCCCACGTGGAGCAACTAAGACCCCGGGCAGCCAAATAAATGAATAAATAATTTAAAACTGTGGTGCATCCATACGGTGGAGTTCTATGCAGCCATGAAACAGAACAAATATTTCCATCTTCCAGCATGTAGAAGTCTACAACGTGTTTTGCTAAGTAAAAAACTGAAGGTGTATATAATGTGTTACCTTTTGTATAAGAGGTAAGGGGAGTAAGAATATGTATACATATATGTTTGTATTTATAAAAAGAAACACAGAAAGGATAACTCTGTAATGGGTGGTTATCTGTAGGAAGTGGAGGAGAGGAGAGTGGAGAGGACACTGTAAGCGAGACTTCCTGTGTGTACCTTTCTGTATAGCTTTCACTTCTGAATCATACATGTTCAAAAATAAATCAAACTAAAGCTGAAAAAAAAAATCCATTAATCTTCTCCAGCAGGTAAAGCCCTTTCTGGCTCAAGGACCAGTCATGAACTAACTGGAGTGGGGTGAGGCATATGGCAGATTTCAAAAGCTATGGCCAGAAGTTTTACACCAGACATCCACTCTGCTTTACTGCTGGTGGCCCAGGGCTATGCTGTGGCTTGTAGCTGAGGTCAGTCTTCATTTTCTCCATGAGGTTTGCTGGTTACACATCCTTGTCTTGTTTCCTGGGCTTGGGTCCCAGCCATTGAATCCTGCTTGTTATTCTATCCTGAGCTGGGGGCACTGCCTTGCTCCTACACTACAGCAGTTTAACTTCCCATCCTCACTTGGCACTGGAGTCTGGTCCCTCCTCTCTTGGTTCATAGCTGTGGCCTTGGTACCAGTTGACAGCTGTATCTGATGCTGCCTGACTACCTGGATTGCAAACATCATCTTCCTCCTTACTGAACACTCCCTGATGCCTACTGCTTATCAGAAGTACTAGAGTAACTGTACAATGATGATGAGTGTTTGCTGTGGGATGGGGACAGGGCGCGGGGCCAAGGTCTCCACATGCATCGTCTCCTTTGATCTTCATGAAGATCCAAGGAGGCAGGTATAGGGATGTGTGTGCCTGAGTGAGTGCTCAGTCATGTCTGACTTTTTGCAACTCCATGGACTGTAGCCCCCTAGGTTCCTCTGTCCATGGAATTTTCCAGGCAAGAATACCGGAGTGGGTTGCCATTTCCTTCTCCAGGGGATCTTCCTGACCCAGGTATCAAACCCACATCTCTTGCATCTTCTGCATTAGAGGGCATGTTCTTTACCAGTTGAGCCACCAGGGAAATCCAGGTATAGGGATAAGAATCATGAAAAAAGGTGAACTGAAATAACTTAACCTCATGAAATCAGTAAATGAAGAATCTGGGAATGGACACGGGTTAAGTGTGACTCTAAACTGGAGGCATCTTCAGCTGGTTTTAGCTAGTCAGGGAAGTCCTGTGGCCAGTGGCTATGCTCTCTGAAATTAGGAGAAGCCTGAACTGCTGCACCTCTCCCAGTTTCCTGGGCTGAATTTGGTTCTGTCATTTCTGTTCAGCTTAATAGATGAGCCATGTTCCAGGGTTGGACCCTGCCAAGCTGTTCTAGCCTCCTGTGGCTAGTTCATGCACACCTAACCCACAACACAGGCACCATTTTCCTTACTTCTTCTAACTTGGGACCACCAATAATTTGGAATGGGCAGTATGGTGTGATCACTCATCTAGAGCCAGACATCCTAGAGTGTGAAGTCAAGTGGGCCTTAGGATACATCACGACAAACAAAGCTTGTGGAGGTGATGGAACTCCAGAAGAGCTATTTCAAATCCTAAAAGATGATGCTGTGAATGTGCTGCAACTCAAATGCCAGCAAACGTGGAAAACTCAGCAGTGGCCACAGGACTGGAAAAGGTCAGTTTTCATTCCAACCCTAAAGAAAGGCAATGCCAAAGAATGTTCAAACTACCACACAATTGCACTCATTTCACATGCTAGCAAAGTAATGCTAGCAAAATTCTTCAAAATAGGGTTCAAACATACACAAACAGAGAACTTCCAGAGGTTCAAGGTGGATTTAGAAAAGGCAGAGGAACCAGAGCTCAAATTGTCAACATCTGTTGGGAAAAGCATCTACTCCTGCTTCATTGACTATGCTAAAGCCTTTGACTGTGTGGATCACAACAAAGTGTGGAAAATGCTTCAAGAGATGGGAATACCAGACCATCTTACCTGCCTCCTGAGAAACCTATATGCAGATCAAGAAGCAACAGTTAGAACCGGACATGGAACAATGGACTGGTTCAAAACTGGGAAAGGAGTATATCAAGGCTGTATATTGTCATCCTGCTTATTTAACTTATATGCAGAGTACATCATGTGAAATGCTGGGTTGGATTAAGCATAAGCCAGAATCAAGATTGCCGCGAGAAATATCAATCACCTCAGATATGCAGATGACACCACCCTTAGGGTAGAAAGCTAAGAGGAACTAAAGAGCCTTGATGAAAATGAAAGAGGAGAGTGAAAAATCTGGCTTAAAACTCAACATTAAAAAAATGAAGATCATGGCATCCAGTCCCATCACTTCATGGCAAATAGATGTGGAAACATTGGAAACAGTGAGAGATTTTATTTTCTTCAGCTCCAAAATCACTGCAGATGGTGACTGTAGCCATGACATTAAAAGATGCTTGCTCCTTGGAAGAAAACCTATGACAAACCTCAGTTCAGTTCAGTTCAGTTCATTTCAGTTGCTCAGTCGTGTCCAACTCTTTGCAACCCCATGAACTGCAGCACACCAGGCCTCCCTCTCCATCACCAACTCCCGGAGTTCACTCAAACTCACATCCATCGAGTCGGTGATGCCATCCAGCCATCTCATCCTCTGTCGTCCCCTTCTCCTCTTGCCCCCAATCCCTCCCAGCATCAGAGTCTTTTCCAATGAGTCAACTCTTTGCATGAGGTGGCCAAAGTACTGGAGTTTCAGCTTTAGCATCATTCCTTCCAAAGAACACCCAGAACTGATCTCCTTTAGAATGGACTGGTTGGATCTCCTTGCAGTCCAAGGCACTCTCAAGAGTCTTCTCCAACACCACAGTTCTAGACAGCATATTAAAAAGCAGAGACATTACTTTGCCGACAAAGGTCCATCTGGTCAAAGCTATGGTTTTTCCAGTAGTCATGTATGGATGTGAGAGTTGGACCATAAAGAAAGCTGAGCACCGAAGAATTGATGCTTTTGAACTGTGGTGGGGTTGCAAAGAGTTGGACACGACTGAGTGATTGAACAACAGGGAACTAGATCCCACCTGCCACAACTAAGAGTTTGCATACTGCAACTGAAGGTCCCGCATAGCACGACTAAAAATCCCAAATGCTGCCATGAACAATTGAAAGTCCCGCATGCTGCAGCTAAGACCTGACATAGCCAGACGAATAAATACACAGTTTTTAAGGTTATCTGTCCAACAGTCTCAAGGATGCTTGAACTTAATGGTGACGACTA
Source organism: Tragelaphus eurycerus (assembly GCA_935064755.1). NCBI lineage: Eukaryota > Metazoa > Chordata > Mammalia > Artiodactyla > Bovidae > Tragelaphus > Tragelaphus eurycerus. The sequence goes on along the minus strand of CAKXYN010000039.1, from coordinate 15,718,774 downwards.
GTAAATACAAGGATTGAGGAGTAGAAATGGGAGTGCAGAATATTTAGCTATTTAGAAACATAAAACAACTAATATTTTTTATTGTAGAACATAGAACCTTGCTTAATGGACTCCACTTCTTGTTCCATTTATTGCATTTAGTTGAAGAAATTTTAAAAACATTAAAAATATTCAGACTTTAGACTTAGATTCATCTTTCTCATTTAATCTGAACTGGTGACGTTTGTAACCAATTGTAATGCATTTTAAAGTCAAATGTAAAATAATTTTAAAACTTTGTTTGATTTCTCTCCCTGATTCACACAGACAGTTGGGTAAAATAATTTCTGAACTATATGGTAATATGATACCCTAATCTAGTTTTCATTAAACTTTCTTTTCAAAATTGAAAAAAATTTAATAATATTTTCAACTAATGTGTTTCATAGTCACTGTATAAAGTGTGAACAATAAAATAAAGTTTTAATAGAAAATCCAAAGCACCTGTAATCCCACTCAATGGAGACTATTTATTTAAATATGATGTAAATTGGGTGTAAATCAAGACTTTTTTTTTTTGTTACTACGGGTTCAGCAACACAAGGGACAGATACAGACACATTCGTAATAAACACACAGATTTGGGGGGTAAAATATAATCAATAAAGGGCTTCCCTTGTGTCTCAGCAGTAAAGAATCTGCCTGCAATGCAGGAGACGTGGGTCTGTGGGTTTGATCCCTGGGTGGGGAAAATCCCCTGGAGAAGGAAATGGCAACCCACTCCCGTATTCTTGCCTGGAAAACACCATGGACGGGTCTCAAGAGTCAGACACAACTTGGTGACTAAAGCACCACCACCATAATCAATAAAATAAATTACTGATAATTGTGTTTCTAATTAAGCAGATAATTGAGCTAGGAAGGAAGAAATAGAAACCCTCTGGTAGCTTGAGCTGTAAGGCTAGCCTGATAAAACCAGCACTTAGAGAATGGGGTCATGGTCATGCATGTCTACTGACTCTCTTCAGTCTGTCCGACTCTGTGTGACCCATAGACTGTAGCCTGCCGGGCTTCTCTGTCCATGGAATTATCCAGGCAAGAATATTGGAGTGGGTTTCCATGCCTGCCTCCATGTCCTGGATCTTCCCAACCCAGGGATCCAACCTGCATCTCGTATGTCTCCTATATTTACCACTAGCGCCACCTGGGAAGCCCATAGAGAAATAGGGGTTGGAGTATAAACCTTACACAGAAATAGAGTATAAACCTTACACAGAGACGAGAGACATGACTTTGCGTCCATTCAAGGTGAATATCTGGAATTAAGAGGTTGAATTAAGGACAGGCTCTTGAAAAGTTCCTTAATCCAAAGGAAAAAAAAAAGTGAAAACTGAAAAAAACAGGGGTGAATCCACATTTTCTGGGCTTTTTTAAGAAAAGAATTTCAAAGTATTAATAGAAAATTTGGTGCAAAAGTTTATATTACCTTAGAATGAAAATATAAATCACAATAGATAAAAATTTAAACTGTAGCTAAATGCCACAAAACCTCACAATATCCAGGAATGTAATATAATTTTTAATTATTTTCATCATAATTTTATTTCCTTTATGGAAGTGAAAATTGGTTTCTGTTTCTTGGCTACATACTCTTCTATTGTGTAGTTGCTCAGTGGTGTTCAACTCTTTGTGACCCTGTGGACTGGAGACCCCCAGGTTCCTCCTCGGTCCATCGGATTTTCCAGGCAAGAATACTGGAGTGGAGTGCCACTTCCTTCTCCAGGGGATCTTCCCAACCCAAGGATCAAACCCAAGTCTTCTGAATTGGCAGGTGAATTCTTTACCACTGAGCCTCCAAGCCTTGCATACTCTTTGCCCACCTCTTAATGTGATAATTACTTTTAAATATCACTTATGTAAAGTAGAAAGATAAATCAGTCTTCTAACATAGTCAAAATGTGTTCTTTTTTTTTTTCATCAGTCATAGTTTAGGGAAGTTTACTTTAGCCTCATTATTGGTGGTCGGGGAGTATCAGTTAAGTCCAGTCCTTTCATCCTAGGTCACAGCAGGCTGACCAAAGTTGGCTGGGTTTCACCACGCCCAGTATCTCTCCAACCCCCTACCTTGGCAGGGCAGTTCTCAGCAGTGGGGTGTGCCAAGGTGACGACAAAGCCAAGTCACATGGCCCTCAAGCTGAGAGTGGAGCAGTGTCTCAGTCGGATTCTGCTCCTTGGGGAAGATGCTGATGCTTCACAGGGTCCATTGAGTGTAGATTGTCACTGGAGACTGGTGCCCATCGTCTGCCCCATCTCCTGCAGCTCCAAGACCACCCCCGGGAAAGAAGAATGACCTCCAGGCTGGCAGGACTTCATTCTGCCAAATTTCTTCCTGGTACCAGGGCCTCCAGAGGGGGCTGTCACATTAAGGGCCCTGAAGCACAACCACTAGCTTCATGGTAAATCGGCCTTAAGTGGGGACTGCAGCAAACACTATTGACAAGAACAATTACTTCCCACTTACACACCCATAGACAAGAGAGAAGTTCCACCCCAGTCTCCATAAGGAATAATATAACAACACTCAACTTCTCTCTGCCCCCTTAACCATTTCTCTTGGAAGGAAGGGGGATTGGACGCTTGAGGACGAAGATCCAAGTAAGATGCTTGCCTCACCCCCCTGCTGTTCTCTCTCCTTCAGAACCGCCTGCCCCACTGAAGGAAAGCTCTAGTCCGCCTGTGTCCAGGTGGTGAGCGACCAGCCTTATTAGGGAAACCTTCTGGTGTTGCACTGCGCCATCAGGGGTTCAGTCATTCTATTTCAGGAATAAAGTATCAGCAAGCCCATCTGGCCACTGATCTAAAACCACTTTCTCCCATCAGCTTTATCTGAAATAAAGCCAATATTGTATCTTGATTTTCTATCTCTTACTCCTGCCTCTCCCCTCCCTTCTTCCTCCAAATTGATTCTGAATTCCAGAGAAGTACAACGTATGGGATGGGCCTTCCCTGACAGCTCAGTGGTAAAGAATCCACCTGCAATGCAGAAGACTCGGGAAAACACAAGTTCCATTCCTGGGTTGGGAAGATTCCCTAAAGAAGGAAATGGCAACCTGCTCCAGTATTCTTGCTGAAAAATCCTATGGACAGAAGGAGCTGGGGGTTTACAGTCGACAGGATCACAAAGAGTCGGCCATAGCTGAGTACAGCACATATATTGTATACCCTACAACCTTAATAATAATGGTTAATTTGGAGAGGTTTTTAAAAACAGGTGAAACTAATAAGCTAAACAGCAATAATATAGGAGAAGAGAGATCAGAGCTATTGATTAACTTTGGCCTTTAAGTCAAGTGCAGCATATTCAAAATTCAAGGGTAACCTCTGAAAGAAATAGAATATATATCTTCCAAAACACTGGAAGGGGGAAAAGGGAACAAACTCAATCAATTCAATAGGAAATAAGGAAAAAAATAAAATAATAAAAAAATATGGTAAATAGAAAACACAAAATAAGATGGTATAAATAAATCCAACTACAGCAATACTAAAAATGTAAACATTAACTTCATCTGTTAAAAAGCAGGAATTATCTGAATTGACTGAAGCTGAAACTCCAATACTTTGGCCACCTGATGGGAAGAACTGACTCATTGGGAAAGACCCTGATGCTGGGAAAGATGAAGGCAGGAGGAGAAGGGGACAACAGAGGATGAGATGGTTGGATGGCATCGTCGACTCAATGGACACGAGTTTGAGCAAGCTCTGGGAGTTGGTGATGGACAGGGAAGCCTGCTGTGCTGCAGTTCATGGGGTCACAAAAAGTCAGACACGACTGAGCAACTGAACTGAACTGATCTGAAATACAAATACTATATGTATGTCTTTTGCAAGCATGAAAGACAATGGCCCTCAAAGTATGAAATAAAATTATGGGGAAAATATCCCATGTAAATAGTAAACAAATAAAGGGAGGAAAGCAATATTAATTAGATGAAACAGAATTTAAGGCAACAATATTAGGTGAAAAAAATCATAATCATAAAAAAGCAATTACCAAGAGAATATAATCCTGAACCTGCATGCACCCCAAAACCTAGCCTCAAAAATATGTAAAGACAAATAACATTACATATTAAAATAACTTAAATTCCACCATCATGGTGGGTATTTTTTAACACACATCTCAGAAACTGATACAGAGAGTCCACTAATAATTGGGAAGTATAAAATGTCTTGAACAACACAATATGCTTGTTATAATGGACATATACAGAATTGTGCTACCAATAATGAGAGAAAACAGGTAATTAGCAGAGAGTGACCACAGTCCAGTCACACAAATACCAAAGGATTCATTTCACACTGAGCACATTTCATATCACAATGCAATATGGTCAGAAGCTAAAAAAACAATAAGGTAATTTAAATATGCTAATATTTTAGAAACCAAAAGCACGTTAACACCGAAAACATATATGACTAGATAGATAAGTACGAGATAAACAGATAAATAATCCATTGATTGAAGGCACCATGCTTTATTTGTTGTTGAACCATTTGTGAGTCAACCCTCTGGCTCTTTGGCAGAGACTGCAGGTGATCTCCTAACATCTCTTCTTCCCTTCTCCCTTAGCAACAAAACTTCTAGTTTTTTAGCTGGACGGTACCGTTTGGGATAAAGGCTTATGTCCCAGTTTCCTTTGCAATTTGTGGTGGCTGTGTGACCAAATGGAAGTGGCATGTCCGTTCAAATGCCAGGAAGTATCCCTGAAGAGGAGACCTGTGTCTTTTCTGCCCTTATTTTTCCCTAGTGTATCTTCAGATATGACCTCTGATATGTATGGATGAGATGCTTGGAGATCAAATAACTATCTTGGATCTCAAGGTAGAATCCTCATAGAGAAAAAACTGTAGACACAAGAGAGACAGAAACTGGGTCACTGTTGATCATGGATTGCTTATCTCAGGACTTTATTTACAGGGCAGGGAAACACATTTCTACCTTATTTAAGCTATTACTATTTGGAATTTTTCTGAATGACATGTTTTCCTATGTATTTTGCTGTAATGATCAGCTGCTATAAGCATCATTTTATGCATGTATTTCCCCATTTCTTCTAACGGAATGTGTAAGCCATGTGATATATTCTTTTAAGGGCTTTTGAGAAATACCGCCAAATTTTACTCTGTAAGATTGTACAGCTTTACTCTTCCACTAGCCAGGTATAAAAGTGCTCCATTATTCCATACCCATTCCAACATTAAGTATCATTCTTTCCAATCCTTGCCAATTAGATAGGCCAAGAATATGATTGTATTTTTTGATTTCTAGGATGGGTTAGAGATTTTTAAAAATTTGTTTGCTATTTGTGTTTTTTCTTTTATATGTTACTATCTTTAAGTTCCTTGATCTTTTTTCTATCAAGGTAGTCTTTTTCATATTGATTTTAAAAGGCTATATATATATATGTATATATATACATACTGGAATGCAAAAGTAGGAAGTCAAGAAACACCTGGAGTAACAGGCAAATTTGGCCTTGGAACACGGAATGAAGCAGGGCAAAGACTAACAGAGTTTTGCCAAGAAAATGCACTGGTCATAGCAAATACCCTCTTCCAACAACACAAGAGAAGACTCTATACATGGACATCACCAGATGGTCAACACTGAAATCAGATCGATTATATTCTTTGCAGCCAAAGATGGAGAAGCTCTATACAATCAGCAAAAACAAGACCAGGAGCTGACTGCGGCTCAGACCATGAACTCCTTATTGCCAAATTCAGACTGAAATTGAAGAAAGTAGGGAAAACCACTAGACCATTCAGGTATGACCTAAATCAAATCCCTTATGATTATACAGTGGAAGTGAGAAATAGATTTAAGGGCCTAGATCTGATAGATAGAGTGCCTGATGAACTATGGAATGAGGTTCGTGACATTGTACAGGAGACAGGGATCAAGACCATCCCCATGGAAAACAAATGCAAAAAAGCAAAATGGCTGTCTGGGGAGGCCTTACAAATAGCTGTGAAAAGAAGAGAAGCAAAAAGCAAAGGAGAAAAGGAAAGATATAAACATCTAAATGCAGAGTTCCAAAGAATAGCAAGAAGAGAGAAGAAAGCCTTCTTCAGTGATCAATGCAAAGAAATAGAGGAAAACAACAGAATGGGAAAGACTAGGGATCTCTTCAAGAAAATCAGAGATACCAAAGGAACATTTCATGCAAAGATGGGCTCGATAAAGGACAGAAATGGTATGGACCTAACAGAAGCAGAAGATATTAAGAAGAGGTGGCAAGAATACACAGAAGAACTGTACAAAAAGGCGCTTCACGACCCAGATAATCATGATGGTGTGATCACTGACCTAGAGCCAGACATCTTGGAATGTGAAGTCAAGTGGGCCTTAGAGGGCATCACTAGGAACAAAGCTAGTGGAGGTGATGGAATTCCAGTGGAGCTATTCCAAATCCTGAAAGATGATGCTGTGAAAGTGCTGCACTCAATATGCCAGCAAATTTGGAAAACTCAGTAGTGGCCACAGGAGTGGACAAGGTCAGTTTTCATTCCAATCCGAAAGAAAGGCAATGCCAAAGAATGATCAAACTACTGCACAATTGCACTCATCTCACACGCTAGTAAAGTAATGCTCAAAATTCTGCAAGCCAGGCTTCAGCAATATGTGAACCGTGAACTTCCTGATGTTCAAGTTGGTTTTAGAAAAGGCAGAGGAACCAGAGATCAAATTGCCAACATCTGCTGGATCATGGAAAAAGCAAGAGAGTTCCAGAAAAACATCTATTTCTGCTATCTTGACTATGCCAAAGCCTTTGACTGTGTAGATCACAATAAACTATGGAAAATTCTGAAAGAGATGGGAATACCAGACCACCTGATCTACCTCTTGAGAAATTTGTATGCAGGTCAGGAAGCAACACTTAGAATTGGACATGGAACAACAGACTGGTTCCAAATCGGAAAAGGAGTTCGTCAAGGCTACATACTGTCACCCTGTTTATTTAACTTTTATGCATAGTACATCATGAGAAACGCTGGACTGGAAGAAACAGAAGCTGAATTAAGATTGCCGGGAGAAATATCAACAACCTCAGATATACAGATGACACCACCCTTATGGCAGAAAGCGAAGAGGAACTAAAAAGCCTCTTGATGAAAGTGAAAGTGGAGAGTGAAAAAGTTGGCTTAAAGCTCAACATTCAGAAAATGAAGATCATGGCATCTGGTCCCATCACTTCATGGGAAATAGATGGGGAAGCAGTGGAAACGGTGTCAGACTTTATTTTTCTGGGCTCCAAAATCAGTGCAGATGGTGACTGCAGCCATGAAATTAAAAGATGCTTACTCCTTGGAAGGAAAGTTATGACCAATCTAGATAACATATTGAAAAGCAGAGACATTACTTTGCCAACAAAGGTTCATCTAGTCAAGGCTATGATTTTTCCAGTGGTCATGTTTGGATGTGAGAGCTGGACTGTGAAGAAGGCTGAGCGCTGAAGAATTGTTGCTTTTGAACTGTGGTGTTGGAGAAGACTCTTGAGAGTCCCTTGGACTGCAAGGAGATCTAACCAGTCCATTCTGAAGGAGATCAGCCCTGGGATTTCTTTGGAAGGAATGATGCTAAAGCTGAAACTCCAACACTTTGGCCACCTGATGTGAAGAGTTGACTCATTGGAAAAGACTCTGATGCTGGGAGGGATTGGGGGCAAGAGGAGAAGGGGACGACAGAGGATGAGATGGCTGGATGGCATCACTGACTCGATTGATATGAGTCTGGGTGACCTCCGGGAGTTGGTGATGGACAGGGAGGCCTGGTGTGCTGCGATTCATGGGGTTGCAAAGAGTCGGACACGACTGAGCGACTGATCTGATCTCATTTCTTTTCTTACAAGTTTAAAAATATTTCCCTACAATATCCAGTAATACTTGTGTTTGTTGTTTTGGTGTTCTTTGACTTACTTTGAAACTGTTAATCCATCTGGTATTTATTTTGCTCTAAGGAAGAGATCTAAATTTTTACTCTTCCAAGAGTTTAACCAGATATTTCAACATTTGTGGAATAAGTCATCCATTATCCCTTGATACAAGATGTTATCGCCAGGAAAAACTAAATTCCCTGTATGTACATGAATAATCTTAAAATCCCAGTTGTGTTCTATTTGATCTACATATCTATTCCTCCACCAGTGCCATTGCTTGCTTGCTAAGTCGCTTCAGTCGTGTCCGACTCCGTGCGACCCCATAGACGGAAGCCCACCAGGCTCCCCTGTCCCTGGGGTTCTCCAGGCAAGAACACCGGAGTGGGCTGCCATTTCCTTCTCCAATGCATGAGAGTGAAAAGTGAAAGTGAAGTCGCTCAGTCGTGTCCGACTCTTAGCGACCCCATGGACTGGAGCCTACTAGGCTCCTCCGTCCATGGGATTTTCCAGGCAAAAGTACTGGGGTGGGGTGCCATTGCCATAGCCTTAATTATTCTGGCTTTTATGTATTTGCATAATAACTGATGTGCTGTATTCTTCCTAAGAGTTTTTAAAAAATTTTCTCATAGTGAATTGTGCTTTAAAAAATATATTCCAACAAAACAAACCAAAAAACCCATAGATCTACTGCAGCTGGGATATAGTTGAAGCATATGGGATCTTCAGTCTTCATGGTGGCATGCAAGATCCTTTAGCTGTGGGATCTAGTTCCCTGCAGGACTCGAACCCGGGCCCCCTGCAGCGGGAGCATGGAGACTTAGCCACTACATCACTAGGGAATCCCACAGTTGGCACTTAAATTGGAACTTCATTAGAATTTTAGGTGGATTTGTAAATATTTGACACACAGAATCGGACATGACTGAGTGACCTCCCTTTCATTTTTCACTTTCATGCATTGGAGAAGGAATTGGCAACCCAGTCCAGTGTTCTTGCCTGGAGAATCCCAGGGACGGGGGAGCCTGGTGGGCTGCCGTCTATGGGGTCGCACAGAATCGGACAGGACTGAAGCGACTTTGCAGTAGCATCAATACATTATTTCTTTTTATTTTCATATGAAGTCATTTTGACCTTTTTCTGAGATGTTATCAGATCTTTGACATTAAGTTGGCTAACAGGCCTCTTGCATAGGTTAAACATTTTGATAAGAATTAAGAAAGCCATGAAAGCAGCATTTGCCTCTGACGTGCTCATGCCTGAGTTGACATGAAGCTGTGTAAAACAGAAATAAAATGCTCCATAACTTTATTATTGTACATACACTGCTCTGTACTTAAACCCTGCAAATCTGGCTGCAATACAAGTGTCAATAAGAGGATTGATCTGGAATGGTAAAGGGGAGGGTAAAAGGCACTGCAGATGGCAGAAGGAGCATTTGGACCAGAGGAAGCAAATACTGAGGCAGATTTACATGTGTTCTAGGCTAGCAAAGATAACATAAATATACAATGATTTTTAAAAAGGGGATTTGAAAGATCAAAATAGTGCTTAAGGAAGATAATTCTTGTTGCAATGAGCACACATATTTGGAATAAGGAAGTAATTAAGAATTTCTTTAGGAAATTGGTACAATAATTTATTTTACAGTTTCATTTATTAATTCAATGATTTTTATAGAATATTACTCAGGATGTGCCTACAGTTGTGTTAGCATTGAAATGACTTTGTTTGCATCCCCAAATCTATTTTTACAAGGCCTTCATGACAGATGTCTAATGACACCACTTACAAAGAGGGAGACATTCCCCAGGTACTTCTGTACTTTGTTCAACAGAAATTTAACTGCCCAAGCGGATGCTTGATTGATGTTATTCAATGATTAATGCAACAAACTCCCTACTTTACCCTCTGCAGCAGAAATCTCCATTTAACCCCTTGGGATATGTAAGTGCCTCATTTCTTGAGAAACTACAGTGAGATTAGGGAGAAGGGAAGGCTTCACAAAGCAATTAGGAAGAGGACAGATTAATCCATCCTCCTCTTTATTGAAAAGCAGCTTCAACCAAGGTACTGTCTCCTGAAATAGACTTTTACCTACAAAGACGTTTGCAGGAGAATTTGATAAAATAAGAAAATAAGAGAAATAAAAACAGCTATTAGAAAATAAGAACAATTTTTATTAGAAAATAAGAAAGAACTATTAGAAAAAAAGAAAAGAAAAATAAAAACAGCTATTAGGACTACCTGTTTTTCTCCTTTATTTTTTCTCCCCAGTGCATTGAGTCCAATGGCAGAATATCTCACTGAAATAAGCATTTGTAAGTGAGTCACAGTTGCTTTTCAGTCTGCAAGAGTCACTCTCCTGCAGCACAAATATTTTATTTTTCTCTCCACGCGTAACTGATGTCTACATGATGTGAAGCAATCCTGGTTATTGTTGGTGCTGCTATTTAGAATTGGAAGAGTTATTTGGAATTGAATCTATCCTATCAAAGATAGCTTCAAAATATTAGCTTCATTTCGTGCCTTTAATTCCTCTCCATTTTCCCTTACTCGTATTTAGTGGCTGCTATGTGAGACAATACGAGAGGAGGTGAAAAGGGGCCATACATAAGTGTATGTTCTTTGCAAAAGCACTCTTTACTCTGGTCTTAAAGCCCACTTTCCCCTCTGACCTGGTATACACAAGTTCCTAAGCATCTTCTGGCCTCGGAGGCATCTTTTTCTCTATAGGCAACAATTAAAGAAGAGTCCACCAGGGATGTTATGAGGGGGACAAGAGAAATAGGAACTGACAATATTCCTAGTCTTGTTCCTGTTGTTGGAAAAAGTCCAGATGTTGTGGCTCCCAGCCAATTTAGGGACATTGAAACAAAATAGTTACGATGGGTAAAAATGACTTTCACCATTAGCTATTACATTTTTATAAAAAAATAGATGCTTATTGCAACAACCAAGCAAACAAAGGAATAAACAGAACAACAAGAAAATGAAAGAGAGAGAAAATAAAGGACATGGTGCAGAACAGAATAAGGTACAAAGCAAAGGGCTTCTAACCATCCCACTTGCAATGTTTTTTTTTTTTTTCAGAGAATATTCATAAAATATTTATTCAGACAAATGGGATTAGAATACGTGTTCTCCAACTTGCTCTTTTTTACATGAAACATTTTATCTTGGACTTCTTTCTAGTAGCATATATAGCTCTATTTCCTTCCTTTAAACATCTGCATATAAGCACAGATGTGCCATAATCTTTAAGAGAACCAGATCCTCATTCATGGATATTCAGCTGGGTTCTTTTTTTTTTTTTTTAATTATTTACAAATATATGGCAATGCTTACTCTCGTTCATGTGTGTAAAAAAATCTATAGGGAAAATTTCTAAATGGAATCGTAAGATCAAAGGATATGTTATTTAAATTTAAAAATAAAATTCCTATGTTAAAATTTAACACATCCTGCCAAATTGAGCTCTAAAAAGGTTGTATCAGTTTACACTCCTACTGATGAATCTGAGACTGCAGAATTCCACACCCACAACAAATATTTTCATCCCTGGTAATATGAAAGAAGAAAATTCACTTTCAATTTTAGAAATTGTCATTTCTTCAACTGTAACTGAACTTGAACTTTTATTTGCTTACCAGTTTTTCCCTGCAAACAGGGAAAACTATTGTTTTAAAGTTGTTTACCTTTTTATTGACATGTAAGAATATTTGGATATTAAAGAAATTAACACCTTGTCATATGTATTAAAAATGTTTTTCCAAGAATGTGTAATAAACATTTTGCTTTAAAAGGATATTTCTAATCTTGCCAATAGATCCCTTATCCAGAGTGAATTTGATTTAAAATCATTTCTATTTTTATCTCTCACTAGGGAACCTTGATTTAATCAATTTCCCAAAGAAAATGCATTCCTCTATTTGATTTAATCTTAAGATAGTTGTTTGATGTAACTTTAATACACCGTCCTTATCTCAAGGATAGATTTATGTTTCAGAAAAAAGGAAAAAATTAGGAAAGAACAATGAGAAACCAAAGAATAATGATGACCATCTTCATTCTTATGAAATCTTTAAGATAAAATAAAGAGTATAAAGCATAGAACATTTATGAGGATTTCAAGCCTCACTCCGAACTTTCTCCTTAATTACTTTGCCAAATTTTTTCTTTATCACTTGTATTGTAATTCTCTCTTTGGGGGACATATTTCAGACTCCTTCTTTTTAATCCATACGTTCCCAAATTATCTCACACATCTTCTGAAATTTTATATATTTTGAGGGAAATAGACTTGATTTAAAAGTTAATAACTGTTAGATTTTGTACACAATTTTATCATTGTTTAAGGCTCAAATCACTGGGCATATGGTTTATCAGTAACAGTGTTTTAACCTCCTTGATTTAACTAATACTCATCAAACTGTTATTGCTGGAAAATTAGAACATTGATGCTGGATGAAGTAACCTAAATGCAAAAGGTGGGTTTATGAAAAATGAATTCTTTAATTTTTCTAAATCTCTAAGAATCATATTATTCCATGCTTAAACTCTAAAATTCTATGAACTTAACAATTCTAGAATTTTATGTGGAAGTAACTGTTTACTTGTGTTTACAAAACATGGGTTCAGGTTCAGATTATTTCTGATGGTTTATTTTTTTAATCAATTGAGTAATCATAAGAAATGAATTATCCCTTGAACTGCAGAGTCTATAGGGCTTCCCTGGTGTCTCAGCACTAAAGAATCTGCTTGCGATGCAGGAGACATGGATTCGACCCTTGAGTCAGGAAGATTCCCTGGAGAAGGAAATGGCAACCCACTCCATTATTCTTGCCTGGGAAATCCCATGGACAGAGGAGCCTGGAGGACTACAGTTCCTGGGGTCGCAAGAGTCTGACATGACTTAGCGACTAAACCACCACCACAGAGTCTATATAAACTTACAGGCATTGTAATGAAATGACTAAATTAAAATCTGGTAATTAAAATATGCTGGAAGGTAAGCATTTTTAGTTTACTTTTAAATATGAATGAAGTAAGGGTTATTTAAAATATTATTTCATTTCCTATTTATTTTACCCTAGCTGGCTTCCCTGGTGGCTCAGATGGTAAAGAATCTGCCTTCAATGAGGGAGACCTAGGTTCTGTTCTTGCATCAGGAAGATCCCCTGGAGAAGGGAATGGCAACCCACTCCAGTATTCGTGCCGGGAGAATCCCATGGGCAGAGGAGCCTGGCGGGCTACATATAGTCCATGAGGTCGCAAAGAGTCAGACATGACTAAGCGACTAACACACACACACACACACACACAATTTGAAAAAAATTGTTTAATATTCAATTTATTTTATTTTATTATATTTATTTTCCTTGTTTTTCTTTTTTTTGGTTTGGGCAAGCGACACTTAGAGAAGGCGATGGCACCCACCCCAGTCCTCTTGCCTGGAGAATCCCATGGACGGAGGAGCCTGGTGGGCTGCAGTCCATGGGGTCGCTAAGAGTCCGGCACGACTGAGCGACTTCACTTTCACTTTTCACTTTCCTGCATTGGAGAAGGAAATGGCAACCCACTCCAGTGTTCTTGCCTGGAGAATCCCAGGGACGGGGGAGCCTGGTGGGCTGCTGTCTATGGGGCCGCACAGAGTCGGACACGACTGAAGTGACTTAGCATAGCATAGCATAGCATAGTAATAGTGTGGAAATATAACAAGCCTGTTGTCAGATGACTGTATTTCTTTTAAAATTACTTTATATTGCATTTTAATTTATTCATAAGACAAACATAGTTTGGGGGCAAAATGTCCCTATCTGTAGTTTAATAAAACATTTATACGTAACGGAATTCTTGCTGGTTGTACCTCTCCTTGCTTTCTGAGGATAAATTCTTGTAGCTGGAGGGCTGTCGGTTTACTAGGTTCTGGATAAGCTAGAGGACTTGTGCTTGCTGACTAAATTACCCTGGTTAATAGGTGGGAGTAGAGGGAAGTGGCAAACAGGTTTAAATTGAGAAAATCCTGGAGGAAAGAGCGAAGTTCCAGTGAAGGCTGGGCTGGTGAGTGTGTAAGAAGTTGGGACTCCTGTTGGCTGGGGACCCGGGGTCAGGGATGGGGTGAGAGATGGCTGGGAACCTGGGGTCAGGGATGGGAAAGGGACGGGCTGTGGGGTGAAAGGGAGCACAGCGTGGGATATAACTCATCTCGAAAGTTAAAGTGAAGTCACTCAGTCGTGTCCGACTCTTTGTGACCCCATGGACTGTAGCCTACCAGGCTTGTCCATCCATGGGATTTTCCAGGCAAGAGTACTGGAGTGGGGTCCCATTTCCTTCTCCAGGGGATCTTCCGACCCAGGGATCAAACCCGGGTCTCCCGCATTGCAGGCACTTTACTCTTTGAGCCATCAGGTGCACTAAATCATTAAGAATATTGGCCTGATTGGATTTCTAGTGGAAGCCTGCGGAGGGAAAGAGTTCATACCAATGTGGCTCCGGGCAGAAACAGTCAGCACAACATGGATGAAAAGGAGAGCAGACGCCTTAGGGATACTCTAGAAATAAACAAGCACTGAGAGAGTTTTATGTCAAATGCTCTGCCATTCGGCTGCATCTGGGGTTGGCGTGCTACTGGGCCTATGTGATATTTCTCAAGACACAGTGGCCTGACCCCCTGGAACAGCAAGCAGAATTCAGTAGAAACATGTTCAGAGACAAAAACCTCCCGAAGCAGGCCTCTCTCAGTGATGTAGTAAAGAAATTACGTGAACATAATCTTCAACAAAATTTTAGGTCTTAAAGGAACCTAAATTCAAAAGGATCATGTTTTAAAAGTCAGTTAAATATTTTTTTCCCCCAAATGGTACATATTCTTAAGTCTATTTAATTTTCAGTCAGGTATTAGATGAAAAATAAGCTTTTCTATGTATGCTGTTTCTGCTCCATTAGACCATATTTTAAGGCTATTCAGAATTAGGTCAATTAAACAACAAATCTATTATAACATGTATCTAATACTTACTGTTGGGGAAAAAAATACTGTCTTCAAGTCCATCCTTAATGTCAGTAATTTTCCTCTGTAAAGCTCTACTCACTGGGCATACTTGATGAGGTCTCTGTATGCTCTCAAAGAAAGTAAAATTACTTGGCAAGAAATTTCTGACTCCAGCAGTATTTGTGCATTCACGTACTGGTAAGTGATTTGCATGCTAGTTAAGGGCGTTGCAAATACATCTCTAAGTTGTCTCACCAAGAGGCAGAGACTAGATGCTGATAGGATGTATGTGAAAGTACTTTTGTAAAGTTCCAATAAAATACAGTCCTTTAATATCAAGGTCAGACAGAGACTAACAAAATAGTCTCAGGAATAGCCATGAGGCAAAGGAAAAGTACTTGCTCATGAAACCAGAATTGTAAATAATCAATTACAAACAATTGTAAAAAATAATTTTTTGTATACCAAAAACCTTAAAGTTTTGTTTTCTTGTATGTATTGAGGTGATGAGATAGCTTAAAAGATTCAGTTCATGTTTTAATATGGTTTGTGTTATCTGGACCCTTTTTACTGATACTATGGCAATTTTCATTTTCTTAGAAGCTATTGTTTTGTTAATAATTTCTAATTTTACTGCATTATGATTAGAGAATATGTGACATATGAATCCAGGTTTTCTGTTATTTATTGAAATTCCCTTTGTGGCAAACATTAGAATTGCTGGATTTTTCTCCAGCTAGATATACACTAACTTTTGTTTTTGCTGCTTGAGAATCAGTGTATTTCCACTTTTGGACTCTGGCATTTCATTATGAAAATTTTTACTGACTTCCTTCTGAAAGTTGCCTGTCTCCCATTTTTTACTCTCTATGTCTCCATGAGACATGTTCATTGGACCTTCTCATTGTATCTTCTACTTTTCTGAACCACTCAACTCTTTCTCTCTATACCTCATTCTAAGTGATTTCCTCAAATGTATCCTTCAGTTTCTTAATTTTCTTTTCGGATGTGACTAATATTCCAAGGTGGTGCAGTGGTAAACAATTCACCTGCCAATGCAGGAGATGCCAGAGATGAGAGTTTGATCCATGGGTTGGAAAGATCCCGTGAAGGAGGATATGGCAACCCACTCCAGTATTCTTGCCTGGAGAATCCCATGGACAGAGGAGCCTGGGGGGCTACAGTCCATAGGGCTGCAGAGTCAAACAGGACTGAGCACACACTCACACACATAATATGCTATTTAGCTTATCTAGCGAGATTTTAATGACTACAATTTCCATTTCTAGACGTTCTATTTCATTCTATTTCTTTACAAATCTGCCTATTCATTTTCATGGTGTCCTATTGTTTCATGATGTTTTCAAGTCTTTTAAAAAAATCTTTTTGCTCTTTTATTTACTTTAGAGTGTCTTTGGTTTTGATCTGCAATCTATAGTTATTTTGGTCCTTCTCCTCATTTTTGCCTCTGATTGCTCTCCTTTAGGGTCGTAATCCTTGTGTACTTTATAACATTTTGTTGTTGTTGTGAATTCATCTTCAGTGGGTTCAGTTGTTTTTCACCAGACTTCTGTTATGAACTGAATTGTGTACTCTTTTTAAATTCATACATTATAGCCCTAACCCTCAGTGGGATTGTATTTGGACATAGGGCTTATGAAGAGCTAATTAACATTAATTAAGGTCATAAGGATGGGTCCTGATTCAATGTGACTATTTTCCTTATAAGTGGAAGAGATATCAAGGCTCTCATACCTAGAGTAAAGGCCATGAGAAAATACAGCAAGAAGGCAGCTGTTTGCAAGCCAAGGCGAAAGGCCTCAGGAGAAATCAAACCTGCCAACACCTCAACCTTGTTATTCCAGTCTCCAGAACTGTGAGAAAATAAATTGTTAGGTAAACCACCCAGTCTGTGATATTTGTTATGGCAGCCTGAGCAGACTAAGACAGTTTCTAAACCCTAGGTTGTGAAAGTAATCTTCACAGAGTGTTTCTGCATTTGCTATAATCAGACTCCTAGGGGTTCAAGGCTCTGGCCCTATTTTATGTTACTTTACTTCCTGATGTTCAAGCTGGTTTTAGAAAAGGCAGAGGAACCAGAGATCAAATTGCCAACATCCGCTGGATCATGGAAAAACATGAGAGTTCCAGAAAAACATCTATTTCTGCTTTATTGACTATGCCAAAGCCTTTGACTGTGTAGATCACAATAAACTGTGGAAAATTCTGAAAGAAATGGGAATACCAGATCACCTGATCTGCCTCTTGAGAAATTTGTATGCAGGTCAGGAAGCAACAGTTAGAACTGGACATGGAACAACAGACTGGTTCCAAATAGGAAAAGGAGTATGTCAAGGCTGTATATTGTCACCCTGTTTATTTAACTTATATGCAGAGTACATCATGAGAAACGCTGGACTGGAAGAAACACAAGTTGGAATCAAGATTGCTGGGAGAAATATCAATAACCTCAGATATGCAGATGACACCACCCTTATGGCAGAAAGTGAAGAGAAACTAAAAAGCCTCTTGATGAAAATGAAAGTGGAGAGTGAAAAGGTTGGCTTAAAGCTCAACATTCAGAAAACAAAGATCATGGCATCTGGTCCCATCACTACATGGGAAATAGATGGGGAAACAGTGTCAGACTTTATTTTTCTGGGCTCCAAAATCACTACAGATGGTGACTGCAGCCATGAAATTAAAAGACGCTTACTCCTTGGAAGGAAAGTTATGACCAACCTAGATAGCATATTCAAAAGCAGAGACATTACTTTGCCAACAAAGGTTCGCCTAGTCAAGGCTATGGTCTTTCCTGTGGTCATGTATGGATGTGAGAGCTGGACTGTGAAGAAGGCTGAGCGCCGAAGAATTGATGCTTTTGAAGTGTGGTGTTGGAGAAGACTCTTGAGAGTCCCTTGGACTGCAAGGAGATCCAACCAGTCCATTCTGAAGGAGATCAGCCCTGGGATTTCTTTGGAAGGAATGATGCTAAAGCTGAAATTCCAGTACTTTGGCCACCTCATGCGAAGAGGTGACTCATTAGAGAAGACTCTGATGCTGGGAGGGATTGGGGGCAGAAGGAGAAGGGGACGACAGAGGATGAGATGGTTGGATGGCATCACTGAATCGATGGATGTGAGTTTGAGTGACCTCCGGGAGTTGGTAATGAACAGGGAGGCCTGGCGTGCTGTGATTCATGGGATTGCGAAGAGGTGGACACGACTGAGCAACTGATCTGATCTGATCTGACTGACTTAGGGGTCCATTCCAAGAAAATGGAGTTAGGGTTAGTGTTCTAAGCAAGCAGTATAAATTCAGATATGTGAATTTATAAATTCACATTCATATTTATAAATAGTATAAATTCAAATATGTGACCAGGCTGGTGATGTCTCTTCCCTGACCTGTGCTCACTCTAGGGATCACTAACAGCAAACTTCCTTGCTCCTTCCACAGGCCAAGTGGTGT
Organism: Tragelaphus eurycerus; assembly: GCA_935064755.1. NCBI lineage: Eukaryota > Metazoa > Chordata > Mammalia > Artiodactyla > Bovidae > Tragelaphus > Tragelaphus eurycerus. Next base: position 15,700,390 of record CAKXYN010000039.1, on the reverse strand, counting down.
TTCTCTAACTCGCCATCTGAGGCTCTAGACTTTCCGCAGGGGACTGGCCTCAGCTTCCCTACCCAATGTGTTTGAGGCCTTAATTCCCATCCTGTCTTCATCTCCACAAATCTTTATCCAGGACTAAAATCCCCATGGGTCCTTGTAGCATCAGCTTATACTTATTTCTTTGGCTTTGGTTTCTTGTTTTATTTCTGACATTCAGGGAGTTTTGTTGCTTCATTCTATCCATCACTTCCATGAATTTGTACTAGTAAGGCAGGCTTTCCAGGTCCATTTGTCCACCATGCTCACTCTCTAGTTGTGTACACTAGAAAATGAAAATATATTTTCTAACACACTTGAAGTACATTTGTCTTCATAGAGTTTGGACCACATTTGTCCCTGTAGGGAAGGATTACATGAGTTAGTAGTCAGTAAATTTGTCACGACTATGTTTTTAAAAGGTTCTATGTGAGTAGGAAGAATAAATTCATTCTAGAACAAATAAGTTTCAATAATATGATGAAACCATCAGAAGGAACTTTATTTCTAGACTTAATATCAGGATGATATACATATAGACTTATGACTTTAAAGATAGCAAATGTAAGGAACAAATGTAAGTTGAGAAGCAAGAATAATACAAGCATCTTTGTGCTTGTATTATAATTGCAAAGTAACTTCATCAACGTTCTTCATCAACATTCAATGCACTGCTGTGGACTGAAATGGAAATGTGTCTTCCAAACTTATATGTTTAAGCTCTATTCTAATGTGATGGTATTTGAAGACGGGGCCTTCAGGAGATAATTGAGGTTAGATGAAGTGATCAATCAGGAGCCCTAGGAATCTAATAGAAGCAAATGCAAAAGCACTTTGTGAGGTTGCTCATGATGGGATCAGTAACTGTCTGCACATGAGGAACTGAGTTGGCAGCACCTTGATTTTAGACTAAATGTCTGTAGTTTGTGGTATTTTGTTACAGCAGCCTGAGCAGACTCATACATGCACATACTGTTCATATGTAATAGCTGTAATCAGCTTTCCTACCATCTGTTGTTCAGGTTTATGCTGTCCCTATGTACTTACTGTGGCTTCCCTGGTGGCTCAGACGGGAAAGCGTCTGCCTGCAGTGTGGGAGATCCAGGTTCAATCGCTGGGTCGGAAAGATCCCCTGGAGAAGAAAATGGCAACCCACTCCAGCACTCTTGCCTGGAAAATTCCTCGGACAGAGAAGCCTGATAGGCTACAGTCCATGGGGTCGCAGAGTCGGACACGACTGGGCAACTTTACTTTCACTACGTACTTACTAGATAAGTAATAAATGATAGTTTTTGATCACTCAAAATTTAGCATAATTAACATGCAGTCAAGGTTTTGAAACATATTTTCCCCATTTAAAGCTCTCCTGACTCAAATGTACTCTTAGTTATTCAAGTATTTCTATGTTCTCCCTCTTATCCAGCTGTCTGGCGTTTGATTAAGATTAAGACATCCACTGGATAAAGAGGATGTGGTGCACGTACACAATGGAGTACTACTTGGCCATAAAAAGAAAAAACAGTGCCATGCACAGCAACATGGATGCACTAGAGATTATCAAACTAAGTGAAGTAAGTTAGAAACACAAATACCATATAATATCACTTATATGTGGAATCTAAAATATGACACAAATGAGCCTATCTGTGAAAGAGAAACAAAATCCGGGACACAGAGAATAGACTGGTCATTGCCAAGGGGGAGGGAGGTGAGATGAATAAAAGTGGGAGTTTGGGACTACTCAATGCAAACTGGTATACAAAGAATGGATAAACAACAAGATCCTACTGTAGAGCACAAAGAACTATATTCAATATCCTGGGATAAACCATAGTGGAAAATAATGTGAAAAAGAATGTACATATGTATAACTCAGTCACTTTGTTATAAAGCAGTCATTAACACAACATTGTAATTCAACTATATACCAATAAAAAATTTTTTTTTAAAGATTAATATATTCCAGAGCCCATGACACTAAACTTTGTGCTGGGGGTATCAGATGATCTTACCAGTATGTAACCAGCAATAAACTGCATGTCCTGGGCACAGACAGCATGGGTGAAATGTGCATGCTTGAGACCACTGCAGCGTTCTCTTAACAACTTGGCTTGTAGGAGGATGAAGGAAGAGATGCATAATGCTCTGTCTTGCTATGCTATGCTATGCTAAGTCACTTCAGTCGTGTCCGACTCTGTGTGACCCCATAGACGGCAGCCCACCAGGCTTCCCCGTCCCTGGGATTCTCCAGGCAAGAACACTGGAGTGGGTTGCCATTTTCTTCTCCAATGCATGAAAGTGAAAAGAGAAAGTGAAGTCGCTCAGTCATGTCCGACTCTTAGCGACCCCATGGACTGCAGCCTACCAGGCTCCTCCATCCATGGGATTCTCCAGGCAAAAGTACTGGAGTGGGGTGCCACTGCCTTCTCCGTCTGTCTTGCTAAGGCCTCATGAATTCAAGTATGAAGTCTGTCATATAGAGGGACTACTTCAGCACTTCTGTGGCTGTCTAAAGATGACGGCCACAGAGAAGGAGGGACTGGAGGAGTCACGAGTGAAGCTCCAATGGGAACCAGGGGACATTCTGCCTTTCCACACTGTTCCATTATAGCTTCAACTCTCCCAGCAATTCAAGGTGTCCTTAAGAGAGTCCTTGATGCTCTCCGTTGGCTCATTCTCTCCATTTAACAAAGCTGGTGGTTTGGGGTTTGTTATCCCAATGCCCTCAAGTTCCTGAAATGATGATAAGGCAAGTCACACTGTACTTGCACAGATTTCTTTTTAAAATACTTGTCTGGAGCCTGACTTCTGCGAGAGTGGTCCTGAGTGTGCTCCATGGCAGCCCCCTGGGAGCCTCTCCAATGCAGCATCTTGGGCTCTGTCCCAGAGCTGCTGAGTCAGAATCTGCACTTGATCAAGATCCCAGGTGACACACACGCACATCATGTCTGGAAAGCAAACTGATGTGGATATTGCCCTCTTCACCTAATAGTTACCCCTTTTAACTCATTAATCATACCTAAGGAACAAGATGAAGGTTTTCCATAAACCTACCGAACATGGCACTTTGTCTTCTATTAACAGTTTGGAATCACAGTGGGGTCTCTTTTTTCACATATAAGGAAACCTAGTATTTAAGTCTATAAATGAATCAGAAAAACTGCTTCCATTTCGATTTAGTATGAATGCAGTCTGGCTCATGCCTGCTAAATTGAAAGCAAAGAACTGTTTCCATTCAGGTTAATGGGTTCCTCCTCATCAAGCTGTCCTTCTTTCATGTAATCTAGACTTGCCTCCCCTTATTTACTTTTTTGTAACTGTTCATCTTTTTAATAGGATTATTCATCCTTCCAATATTAACAGCAATTAGACTCACCTCATGGTGCGTCATGCCAACTCAATCTCAGGCTGTCAGAGTGGGATGATCTTAGTCTTGTCTCAGTAACAAACTTTGACAACCAAAACAAAGCAGCAGGTGAAATACACGGAGAGAATTAACAACATTGGGTCGGAGATGACAAGAAGTTCTCGAACATGTTGGTTGCCTCTGCCTAGCATGTCCTCGTGGAAATAACAATCTGCTCAGGCTGATGATGCTGTGACTCAGTCCTAAGCTGGATTTTTCAGGAAAGTTTTAAAAGAAGACTGTTTTACATCCTTAGAAACATTAGCATTCGCTTTCCAAATCTAATCTATTTAATTTTATTGGAAAACATTTACAGAGCTCATCAGCAGACTCTCTAGTATTGAGTAATATTTAGCATGTGGTAATCATGGGAAGGAGAGATTTAGATTAAATGCTGCTTTTTATTACTGTTCAATCATCATAAGTTGTTCCACTTTTTATCTTTTTAGTCAACAGATTTCAAAGGTGGGAAAATATCTTCATTTGCAGCCATACCTATATTTATCTCCTATTATATTTTCCATTAGTGTCTACATGAGATTTATTCCTGGTGATTCCCAACAAAGTGAGTGTGACTCTCCAGATGCTAATAATAAAGACAAATGCACCTATCTCTTAGAGATGTTATGAGAATAAATTAGATAATATTTACAGGGGGATTTGACCTCACTAGAGATAGTATATAAACAAAATGCAAAACAAAACAACACAACTTTAAAGAAAAAAAAATTCCATTCAGTTGTAGCTAGACTGACTTGACAGTACCAAATTATGTTCTGAGAAAAGAAAACAGGCCTACTAATAGTGGTTCCGGTGGTTGTGGATAAATGCCAAATACTGACAATGAATTCCAGGTCTGGGCTGAAAGCTCAGGCATCAGTTTGAATAGACACAAAATGAGCCCTTTGTCTTTTTTCCTATATATCTACATTTACTCTACTTGGGATACTGGTAAAACCTTGCATATACTGGGTTAAATTATCAAAGTTATTTTAAACCTCTTTCTACCTTTAATAACATATAAAGATTGTTAACAAAGCAGTGATGTGAACAAACTGTAAGGATATATGTAACACATATGGACTTCCCTGATGGCTCAAGCAGTGAAGAATCTGCCTACAATGCAGGAGACACAGCAGACATGGGTTCACTCTCTGGGTTGGGAAGATTGGAGGGGGGAAATGGCAACCTACTCCAGTATTCTTGCCTGTAAAGATCTATGGACAGAGGAGTCTGGTGGGCTGCATTTCATAGGGTTGCAGAGTTGGACACGACAGAGTGTGCATATGTAACACATCTACCTCTAGACAAACTGTTTTTACATTTATATTATCTGGAACCAAAAAGGCGCTTTCAGCAGGACAATGGGCAAAGTGGGAATCATCGTTATTGCAGACTGAAAGGCAAAGTGGTCCTTACAGGTATGGGGAAGCCTTCAATTATACTCTTAGTATTATTTTGGGGAAACAGCAAAGCCCTCCCCCCATCCCCATGTTTTTCAAACATCCTGCCACCCTGCTCCAGATTCTACCATTTAAAATTCTTTTGAATTAACGGAAATGGTTGCATATCCATGGGAAAATCAAGATTAAAAATTGCAAGATGATGAAGACATTCAATACCATAATACACAAACACTTACTGCATACCTACTGTGTGCCAGGCACTATTTTCAGTGCTTTACCAGAACGATCTCATTTAGTTCCACTTCAACTACACAAAATAGATACTATTATTAACCCAGGGCCATAGATGCAGAAACAGGCAAAGAGAGGTTCAGGAGCCTGCCCAAGGTCACACAGGCTACACATGTGTATCCGAATGCACATCCTGGTGGTCTGGCTCTAGGCTTCATGCTCTGAGCCAGTAAATGTTCCTATAAAGGTAGGAGTTAACACCTTACAATATATTCCTCTTGAAACACGAAACAAACAATACGTTGCCATCTTGGATACAGAGAAAGATGTGAAAGCTGAACATTTTTGGATTAAGCAATGGTTCGTTTTCCCAGAAAAGCCAAGATTTTCATGATAAGACAGCCTCCACTTTTCTATCTTTGAACAGAGGACTCAGGGTCAGTGAACACTCATGGTGCCATCTTACAATGAAACTGTTCACTGAGAACGGGGCACTAGGCAACCTGCCCAAAGGAGAAGCTGTCTTGTGGAGCCAACAGCAGATATTCAGGTAGAAATGAGAAATGTCACAAGGAAATGAATTTAGAGATGAAAACATCAGAGGAGATTAGCTAATATACTCTGACTAATTGCCATGTATGACATTATTTATTGTGAATCTTAGGATGCAGAATAACTTCTTGATACACACAATACAAAAAGGCCCTTAAAATTGTTTTCCAATGTCAGAAGTATGTGCTGTACACATTTTTGTTTTATTTTGTTTTATCCCATAAAAGGTATGGTTTTAAAAAGAGATGATCTGATACCCCAATTTCCCTGCTCCTAACAGAACACTGTAATATGGTTAAGCACAAACCTTTCCATAGCAACAGACACTGTATATCAGGCATGAACCCTATGTATCTCCCTTGAAGAAAGCTTTAAGGTTATAACAGACAAATTCAAAATAAAGCCTGTGATCCCACCACCATGAAGCCTGATTCCCCCATGAGCTCAAGAAGGGATACATGGACAAATGACTCACCATGGCTTCCTTTAGCTCATTTCTTTGCCTTTCTTTTTCTTTAAATGGCACTTCAGCTGTAATAGTTACAAAGATTTCAAGAGAGGACTAGCGCCACCTGAAAAAGAAAGGCCAAAAATCCAATACAATCATGGTTTGCAGAAGTTCAGCACTGGACTTACTGAATAGACTTGGGGGTGATGGCTTTTCTGCTTTGAGACCAAAGGCGTTCCTTCTTGTCACCCTTTGCTGCTTTATTTAGTGGTTTTCCACTCCATGAACACTATGTGAATGCTGGTTACCTGTTAGCTATAATTCTAAAATAGGTATTTTATATAGGGGAAAATGCAGCTTTGGGGGCATCTTGAAATGTTTTCATGAGTACATATAAAATTACATATTTTTACGTGATTGGAAATAGTGGCTAAAATGGGGCAAACTGGATATGCCACTGATACATATAGTTGCACATGCAAAGTGTGCAGAGAGGATGCCTCCCTCTGCACCCCGTTAGGCAGGAGGCACTGCCTAGGGCCAGAGAGTACTCACTACTGTCTTGGTGGAGGGAGACATGAACCTCTGCTCGGCTAACATTGTGCTTTGCTTTTCACATGGGGAGCTAGGCTTGCAGACGCTATTGATTATACTTAGGAGAGAGGAGGTTAGTGACATGTTGGGAGTGCAGGCACTATATTCCATCCCTACTCAGGTTTTAAACAGCATCCTCCTCCAAATATTCTACTCCAAAGGTTGTATGCTAAAGAGTGAAACAGATGGTCCAGTTTTATACTTCTCTTCCTTTAGAATTTCTTATGCCACTCAGGGACTTTGGTCTTCTGGGATCCCAAATTATATTTCAGCCCATTATACGTATTCAGTTTTGATACTAAGATGGTTTGTAAGAATTATTCAAAATCCACATGGCTGCAGCCTTTGCTGGTTCTTAGTGTGCCATGTGCTATTCATTTTAATTGAAAATATTCTAAAAGCAAGATTGATGTGTTTTCTATCCCCCTAAAATAGAAACAGGTTCTGGGCTCATAATTGAGCACTCATAAGCCCCCTCTCCTTATTAACATGCCCTCTAATTTGTGCCTCTGTTTGCACAATATAAATGGCCTTTAACAGCCCTTCATTCATACAATGGTCTCACTAACCCAAAGAAAATTAGTAGCAGGCAAAAGCCTATTTTTACTGACACAGAGACAAAAATGCTAATTACCTTAAAATATTCTCAAGTGTATATCTTTGGCATCCTTCCAGGCAAGGCTTAAAAGTGTTTTTTTTTCCCCCTATTATTTACCAGTTATAGGAAAAGTTGTTTTTGTTTTACACTCAGGCTTATACATAAGTAAATCTATATTGATAATTTGAAATCTTTTATTTTGGGTCCAGAGTACTGATGATAGTTTGCTTTCTCCTCACTTTCTACTCACTTGTAGGTACACTTGAGAGCATTGACTATTTTGTAATTAATTATGTTTTGTGTTTTGCTATTTTTATTAAGGGACTTAGGGACATTTGCAGAAAAAAATACCTAAAATTTTAATTTTGTTTAAATGTATTAATTACCATAAAATATTAATATTTCCTCAGAATCTCTTTTAATTTTCCTTGATAATTAAATGTGTTTGTCTAACTTTATACCCTGAAGTATTCCTTCCTCTCAAAAATGATTTTAAATCTGAAAACTCTGATGTACAAAATAAGTAATAAAGAAACAAAATTCAATTCAGTTCACTAAATTATGATACCAGGTGTGTTGAAAATATTACCATAAAGATGATGAGCTTTTTATCATTTATGTGGTAATTTTATATTGTAGGCCTAGTTTGTAAAAAATAAAGTACAGAAAGTTCAAGTGCTAGAGGTAATTTAAAAATCAAGTTTGGAGAAAGTGTCCATTGATGGATGAATAAAGAAAATGCGGTACATGTTATGATACAATGGAGTACTATTCAGCCATAAAAAGGAAATCTTGCCATTTGTGATAACATGCATGGACCTTGAAGGCATTATGCTAAGTGAAATAAGTCAGAGAAGGACAAATACCATATGATCTCACTTATATGTGGACTCTAAAAAAACAGCTCATTCATATGATGAATAGGTTGGTGTGGCTAGAGGCTGGGGTGAGGACTGTTAAATTGAAGGAGGTCAAAAGGAGGTACAAACTTCCACTTATAAAATAAGTCGGGGGGAGGAGCTAAGACTGCGGACGAGTAGGACGGGGAGAATACTTTCTCCTCCACAAATCCATTAAAAGAACATTTGAATGCTGAATAAATTCTACAAAACAACTTCTGAATGCCGGCAGAGGACATCAGGCACTTAGAAAGACAATTCATTGTCTTCAAAAGGAGATTACGAGCCCTGCGGTAATTCCTTTTGTGGAGAAGCTGCACGGACACCAGCATTCACTATTGGCAAGCGGGGGCTGGGCTAGGAGGAGCAGCGCGGCTTTGAGAAAGGATTTGGCCTGGCTATCTCGAGTGCTATCTGAGCGAAATAACCAGACTGTCGGTTATCTACTACATCAAAAGCCAGCCCTAACTTAAGACACCACCAGGACTACATATGGAACAAAGGACTGTACAGAGATGGCCGGCTGCAGGCCGTCCCACTCCAGTGACAGGCAGCCAGAGCCGGAGGCGGGCAATCACAGCCGTAGAGAGACACTGTCTACAGAACTGTAAGCAGGTTTCTGTGCTGACTCACGCTTCTTGGGGCTCTGGATGGTCAACATCTGCCTAAGAAAGTGCGCCAGTTGTATACCCAGAAAACTGAGCAGTGGGGAGGCGATAAGTCGCAGCAGCTGCGCTCACTAAACACTTCATCACCTGCGCTACTCGGACCTGGGAAGGGCATAAAATGCAGACTCAACTGAGTCTGTCCTTCTGAGGATTATCCGAGTGCCTGAACCTGGCTGGCTTAGATTTGGGTGTTCATCTCCGCCCTCTCTGTAACAGGGCAGAGATCAGATATTGAAAAGACCAGTAAACCGCCTCAATAAAGAGAATTCAACAAACTACCAGAATATAGTAAGGACACTCTAAACTTGGCAATTTTAACAAGATGAAGAGACAAAAGAATACCCAGCAGCTAAAGGAACAGGATAAATGCCCACCAAACCAAACCAAAGAGGAAGAGATAGGGAATCTACCTGATAAAGAATTCCAAATAATGATAGTGCAATTAATCCAAAATCTTGAAATCAAAATGGAATCACAGTTAAAGAGTCTGGAGACAAGGATTGAGAAGATGCAAGAAAGGTTTAACAAGGACCTAGAAGAAATAAAAAAGAGTCAACACATAATGAATAACGCAATAAATGAGATCCAAAACACCCTGGAGGCAACAAATAGTAGAATAACAGAGGCAGAAGATCGGATTAGTGAATTAGAAGATAGAATCCTAGAAATAAATGAATCAGAGGAGAAAAAAGAAAAACGAATCAAAAGAAATGAGGACAATCTCAGAGACCTCCAGGATAACATTAAATGCTACAACATTCGAATCATAGGAGTTCCAGAAGAAGAAGATAAAAAGAAAGACCATGAGGAAATACTTGAGGAGATAATAGTTGAAAACTTTCCTAAAATGGAGAAGGAAATTACCACTCAAGTTCAAGAAATCCAGAGAGTCCCTAACAGGATAAACCCAAGGCGAAACACCCCAAGACACATATTAAACAAATTAACAAAGATTAAATATAAAGAACAAATATTAAAAGCAGCTAGGGAAAAACATCAAATAACTCACAAGGGAATTCCCATAAGGATAACAGCTGATCTTTCAATAGAAACTCTCCAAGCCAGGAGAGGATGGCAAGACATAATTAAAGTGATGAAAGAAAATAACTTACAGCCCAGATTATTGTATCCAGCAAGGATCTCATTCAAATATGAAGGAGAAATCAAAAGCTTCACAGATAAGCAAAAGTTGAGAGAATTTAGCACCACTAAACCATTTCTCCAACAAAAACTAAAGGACATTCTCTAGATAGGAATCACTAAAAGGGTGGATAAATTCGAACCCAAAACAATAAAGTAAATCCTATTTATCAATAATTCCTTTAAACATTAATGGGCTGAATGCCCTAATCAACAGACAAAGACTGGCCGAATCGATATAAAAACAAGACCCCTACATACCTTGTCTACAAGAGACAACCAAAAGACTAAAACGGGTCAAATGGATACATAAACTAGACCCCTATATATGTTGTCTACAAGAGAACCACCTTAAAATAGGGGATATATACTGACTGAAAATGAAGGGCTGGAAAAAGATTTTCTATGCAAATATGGACCAAAAGAAAACAGGAGTAGCAATACTCATATCAGATAAAATTGACTTTAAAGATCCTGAAAAGGAGACAATCAAGGTTATACATAACGACTTGAAGGAGCAATCCAAAAAGAAGTTATAACAATTATAAATATATATGCACCCAACATTGGAGCATTGATATATCTAAGATAAACATTAAGTAGTATGATAGAAGAAATATGCAACAATACAATAATAGTGGGAGACTTTAATACCCCACTCATACTTATACAATCTGGCTGTAATAGACAAAGTAAAGAGGAAAACATATTCACTTATGAGCCTCAAAAAATTCAGTTCACTCAGGACAGTTAAAAAAAAATAGACTTATTTGTTCACGCTGTAAATGTTTATTGACTATTTTATGGGTCTGGTACCACTTTGGGTAGTAGGGAGGAAGAAGTGACAAATGTGATCCTGTCCTAAATAATATATTGTGGTAAAGATAGACCTACCAATTCAAAATACCAAGATATGCCTAAGATGAGGACACCCAAACTGGACTTTTAGTTTCCTGAACTTTTCATTTCCAGATCAAACCTCCTAATATAGGATGAATTCAATATGATTTTTTAAAATTGTTCTTTGTGATTAAAAACAGAAAGCCATTAGTCAAGAAATTACATATACTCCTCCCCACCATCACTCCCCTTCTTCCTTCCCATTTCCCTCCCACCCTCATTGATCCTTTCCTTTGTCCATTTTCCCCTGCAAAAAAAAATAAAATAAAATAAGTCAGTCCTGGGGATATAATATTTTGGAAGGAATGATGCTAAAGCTGAAACTCCAGTATTTTGGCCACCTCATGCGAAGAGTTGACTCCTTGGAGAAGACTCTGATGCTGGGAGGGATTGGGGGCAGGAGGAGAAGGGGACGACAGAGGATGAGATGGCTGGATGGCATCACTGACTCGATGGATGTGAGTCTGAGTGACCTCCGAGAGCTGGTGATGGACAGGGAGGCCTGGCGTGCTGCAGTTCATGGGGTCGCAAAGAGTAGGACATGACTGAGCGACTGATCTGATCTGATGATGGCTAAAATTAATAATACTGTATTGCATATTTGAAAATTGCTAAGAGAGTAAATCTTAAAAGTTCTGATCACAAGAAAAATAATTTTATAACTATTTATGGTAATGGAAGTTAACTAGACTTATTGTGATGACCGTTTTGCAATATATACACATATTGAATTATGCTGTACATCTGAAACTAAAATGATGTTACATGTCAATTACACCTCAATTTAAAAATTTTAAAATAAACAGGTCTGGGGAAAGAAAATGCATTTACTAAAAGGTAAACAACAGTATAGGAGTTTAGTAATAGTGGAAGTCAGCAGAATACAAGAGCCACAAGTGAGTATAAAATGAATTGGTAATTAACAGTAAAAAAAAAAAAAAAAACAAGCAACATAAGGCAAACAATAATAAGGCATTCAACCTAATTTTTTTAAATGGGCAAAAGATTTGAATAGACATTTCAACAAGGAAGATACACTAATGTCTAATAAGCACACATGATGTTCAATATCACTAATCATTCAGTTCAGTTGCTCAGTCGTGTCTGACTCTTTGGGACCCCATGAATTGCAGCACACCAGACCTTCCTGTCCATCACCAACTCCCGGAGTTCACCCAAACTCATGTCCATCGAGTCGGTGATGCCATCCAGCCATCTCATCCTCTGTCGTCCCCTTCTCCTCCTGCCCCCAGTTCCTCCCAGGATCAAAGTCTTTTCCAGTGAGTCAACTCTTGACATGAGGTGGCCAAAGTGTTGGAGTTTCAGCTTTAGCATCTGTCCTTCCAATGAACACCCAGGACTGATCTCCTTTAGAATGGACTGGTTGGATCTCCTTGCAGTCCAAGGGACTCTCAAGAGTCTTCTCCAACACTACAGTTCAAAAACATCAATTCTTCGGTGCTCAGCTTTCTTCACAGACCAACTCTCACATCCATACATGACCACTGGAAAAACCATAGCCTTGACTAGACGGACCTTTGTTGGCAAAGTAATGTCTCTGTTTTTGAATATGCTATCTAGGTTGGTCATAACTTTCCTTCCAAGGAGTAGTGTCTTTTAATTTCATGGCTGCAATCACCATCTGCAGTGATTTTGGAGCCCCCCAAAATAAAGTCTGACACTGTTTCCACCGTTTCCCCATCTATTTCCTATGAAGTGATGGGACCAGATGCCACGATCTTCGTTTTTGAATGTTGAGCTTTAGGCCAACTTTTTCACTCTCCTTTTTCACTTTCATCAAGAGGCTTTTTAGTTCCTCTTCACTTTCTGCCATAAGGGTGGTGTCATCTGCATATCTGAGGTTACTGATATTTCTCCTGGCAATCTTGATTTCATCTTGTGCTTCTTCCAGTCCAGCGTTTCTCATGATGTACTCTGCATAGAAGTTAAATAAGCAGGGTGACAATATACAGCCTTGACGTACTCCTTTTCCTATTTGGAACCAGTCTGTTGTCCCACGTCCAGTTCTAACTGTTGCTTCCTAACCTGCATATAGGTTTCTCAAGAGGCAGGTCAGGTGGTCTGATATTCCCATCTCTTTCAGAATTTTCTACAGTTTATTGTGATCCACACAGTCAAAGGCTTTGACATAGTCAATAAAGCAGAAATAGATCACTAGTCATTAGGGAAATGCAAATCCAAACTGCAGTGAGAAATCATTACGCTGTTGCTGCTGCTGCTGCTAAGTCGCTTCAGTTGTGTCCGACTCTGTGGGACCCCAGAGACGGCAGCCCACCAGGCTCCCCCATCCCTGGGATTCTCCAGCAAGAACACTGGAGTGGGTTGCCATTTCCTTCTCCAATGCATGAAAGTAAAAAGTGAAAGTGAAGTCGTTCAGTCGTGTCTGACTCTTAACGACCCCATGGACTGTAGCCTACCAGGCTCCTCCATCCATGGGATTTTCCAGGCAAGAGTACTGGAGTGGGATGCCATTGCCTTCTCCGACGCATCTGCTAGGATGACTATAATAAAAAAAGACAGACAGACAATATAAAGTGCTGACAAGAATGTGGAGAACCTGGAACCTCCATATATTGCTGATGGGGAAAAAAATGATTTAGCCACTTTGGATAACAGACTGGCATTTTCCTAAAAAGTTAAATATAAACTTACCATGAAATACAATAATTCACTCCTATGCACTGCTCAAGAGAAATGAAAACATATGTCCAAAGATATATATGTGAATGTTCATAGTGGAATTTTTCATAATAGCCCAGACCTCAAAACAACCCAAATGTCTGTCAGCTGATGAATGGATAAACAAAACATGGTTTCACCATACAATGGAATTCTACTCAGCAATAAAAAGGACCCAAGTACTGATACATGCTACAACATGGGAGAATCTCAAAAATACATGCTAAATGAAAGAAGCCAGATGGAAAAGACAACAGCTGTATGACTCTCTTTATATAAATATCCAGGAAAGGCAATTTATAGGGCACCCCACCCCAGTACTCTTGCCTGGAAAATCCCATGGACGGAGGAGCCTGGTAGGCTCCCGTCCATGGGATCGCTAAGAGTCGGACACGACTGAGTGACTTCACTTTCACTTTTCACTTTCATGCATTGGAGAAGGAAATGGCAACCCACTCCAGTGTTCTTGCCTGGAGAATCCCGGGGACGGAGGAGCCTGGTGGGCTGCCGTCTATGGGGTCGCATAGAGTTGGACACAACTGAAGCGACTTAGCAGCAGCAGCAGCAGCAAGCACACCAGTGATTGGGGCTGGGAGTAAGAAAAGGGATTAACTGCTAATGGGCAGGAGGCAACTTTCTGGGTCACGGAAATGTTCTAAAATTGGGTTCTGGTGATGGCTGCACAACTGCATCCATTTACTGAAAGTCAGCAAATTGTTTACTACTTACAATGGGTGGATTCTACAATATGTAAATTATACATCAGTTAAACTGTTAAAGGAAAGCTCAATAAGTTGCATATGTTTTTACTGGAGTGGGTTGAAGTGGTCCTCTGAACTTTTTCTCTTGACTTCAGTGGTGAAATATAATTCACACAAGTATCTACACCAACATTTACAGTTTGCAACATCCCTTACAATTTTCAAATTTACTTGCTTTCACACCAGTCCTGTGAAATAGGGTGCACAGGTGAATCACAGACAATAAGCATTTTTCTTTTTCCTTTCGGCTTTACTCTGAGGGAACTTTATATGCTGAATGCAGCATATAATTTAAAAATCAAGGCCAACTTGGATAATGTAATCTGAATAAACTGGATAACAAACATTATCATTGCCTTAAGTACCCCAGATGCTTTTGAGAAGACAAGTATCTTTCATTTACCAAACCATTCTGAACAACAGGTAAGCCCCCAGCTGGAGACTCATTGTGGCTCACTGTCTGTAGACTTGGCTGAACAACCTCACCCACAGACCTGCCCCCTTGTTCGGCTGCCTCAATGAAGCCTATGGTAGTTGTTCGCTCTAAAGCATTTCCATTTATAAATATTGAAACACATGTAATATAATTGTATGTACAATTAGGCACACAACAGCTAGTGTTACAGGAGCTAATATTCCCCGGCAGAAACAAAGCTGCCAAAAACCAAGAATGGAATCCAAAGTATTAATTTGGTTCATAGCAAATCCTTCTCTACTATTTCTCTTGAAAGCTCAAAAGGAACCTAAACAAACAATTCTGACTTAGCCTAGAGCAGAGAATGGTATATTTAAAGAAATGTGACTTATAAATAAAATATCCAATTAACATAATTTTGAAAATGTATGTGGCCTAGGCACAAATACCCAGGACTAGTTAAAAACAATGCAAACTTCACTTATTTTGATAGTACGTACACAAGACATACATCAACAATCACAGACCTTTGCATCCAGCCCCCAATTTCTTGCTCTGGGTTTATGAGAAGGTCAGCCTCTGGATCAGTCTTTCCCCAGTTTCTGCTCAAGGAGTTAGGTGTGAAAGGAGCTCTCACTGGAAGGGAAAGGACCAGACTCTTCCAAACCAAAGTTTCAGCCTTTCAATCTCAGCCTCGGATTTGCTAATTTGTCTCCGTAGCATGCTTATGCAACCTCTGCTTTCCAAGGAAGGCATCGAAGTTTTTTGTATTTTAGTATTCTCTGTCTCCCTGGATGACTTCTTGAAATCCTTTTGCAAGAGACATGTGTTGCTTAAGGATGTTTCCATGATCTTCGATCTAACACAAGCTGTGTTTCTTGCCTGTGACTGAACATGAACCAGACTGGATTAGGCTAAACAAACGTAGAAATATTAAACTGATTTCAGTCAATAGTTAATTCTGATATTTTCAAGTTGTAAAAGTCTCATATTGATATTTACACAATGCAACACACAGAAGAGTGGGAAAAGTGTGTGACTCAGGGCAAGATAATTGTGTTACTGTCTGGAATTTACTCCTGTAATCGTTTTTAGGTCCCTCAGCTGCCAGTATTTTCAACTAAAAAAAAAGATCAGAATCTTGGGGTGAAATAGTCTCTAAAGTCCTAATCATAATTTGACAATCATTTCTTGAGATGTTACTGTTATTCTACAAAGTAGAAATATTTATATAATTTCATGGAGGTCAGGTCACATGTAGTTTGCCGTAACATGCCCTCTGACCTCTTGTTAGGATTTTTTTTTTAAGTAAGAATTTGAAACTCATAACATGGAATCCATTTGCACTATCATAAAATGCCACAAAATTTGCAGCCTGAGAGCAAGAGGGATAAAGACAGTAGTAAGATATTATCTGAGTCAGATTTCACAAATACACATACAGTTGTAAGGAAGAAGTATGTCATTTCCAACACACCCTTTATTTTTTTCTTTTTAATAAGTTTTACAATACTACACTGGCTTTCACATTTCCCAGAACTCCGATGTTCCTCAAAGGTGCTTCTGTAGCCCTTGAAAAGGTTAAAAATATCAATATTAAAACCTGTTTCCCCACTGTCCACTCCCCCCAACATTGTTTTTTATCTGTTTTATTTATTTGGCTTCTATTTAATGTTTTTGGAAAAGAGTCCTTGGATAAACGCAGTCTGAAAAACAACTGTACTATATAATGTAAAAGATTTTGCTTAAATGTTGTACTTTTAAAAAGTGTTTTATTATTATATTATATATACGGCTTAAAATGTAAATCATCCTGCAAGTTGCTCCAGCAAAGACCAAAGGTTAGAAAATAATTTTCCATTTATAGTCTTTGAAAATACTATAAATGACATGCTATATTTAATTTGAGAGTCCCTGTGCAAATCATCAAATACTTTAATAACTATACAAATATTAATATTTGATACAAGGATCTCCCAAGTTACAGCATATTCATAAATCTGGATTGATAGGGGCCTAAATGGGAAATCCTGTTTAGATAGCTCTAAGAGATGGGAGAGTGTTTAATGAAATAAGCTTGATAGTCTTATCATCAAAAAACTGATTGATATTTGGTGCAACTTAATCTTTACCAAAAGAGAATTTTGAGGAAAGGAACAATCGGTAATTTATATTAATCCCCATTCTTCCCCTTCAGTCTAATTCATCTACCTCTTACTCTGTGAATGGCCCTTTGGTCTGCTGGTTATAACAAATGCTTTTTTTTTTCACCATGGTTTAAATGATTAGGAGTCGGTTTTTAATTTTATTTAAGGACATGTGTCAATGTTGATTTGTAAAGGTGTAAGTGAAAGACTACCCCACTTTGAATATTATTCACTTTCTAAATTGACTCAAAGAACCTAATGGAATAGTAAAAACAAAATGTAATCTTTGGGTCATTTTCTCTATGACTTTGAATCTATTTGCCACTTAGATAGGTTTCATGTTACTGAGAGCCTTGTGAAATAAAACATAAGTTATTTCAGCCAAAGGGTTTTCTCATTTCAGTTCCCTAAAAATCTGTATTTTCCCCGTAATAATAGATAGATTTAGATTCCTCTGTAAAATGCTTTGGGGACCAGTGAGATAAAGGGCCATAAAAAATGACCACTATATTGGAATAAAGTAGAAAGGGATCCTTTTTCTCTATGCAGAACACCCTCTCGTAAATAACTGGAGGTACAGAAACAGCTGGTACCACCATGAAGATCATTGGAGAATGTCCTGGAGGGTCGTGAGGAATGAAGTCATTTCTCACCTTTTTTCAAACCCCATGGAGAAGACAGCATGATATTCTTGTCAATTTGGGTTTGCAGCTCTTTTGGCTCTGACTTCCAGTAGGTTTAGATCACAGTACAAAGCAGAGTGAAAAAGATTTCCTTTATCTTTGATAAGTACTTTGCTTTCTCTTTTGTTTTCTTCATGCGAGAGAGCCTCTTTTTTCTGAGTTCCACTCCGTTCAAAAGGAAGGCATTAGTAAGCAGGGCCAGCCCATTCCATGGGGGGCTGATCCTTCCATAGTTCCCACTCCCACCTATTTCTGTCAGTTGTTTTGTTGGGGACCGGATTTGAGTGGGTGGATCTTCCAGAACAGGATTTTGGTCTGATTGAGCAGGGCATTGCAGAGGTTTGGAATGAAGCCACCTCATGTCATCTTCCTTCTGCTGCTCTGAGTTCCTGTTCCTTCTTAACACACACACACACACACACACACACACACACACACACACACCGTGTCCCAGGGTCTCTGAGTGCTCCCCGGGGAAACAGCACAACCTGGAAAATTAGAGCAAATGGCATCTCTGCAGCTTGGTTTCAAAAAGCACGTTAGTTGCTATAGCAGGAGAAGGTTTGCAGATACACATGCTCAGATGGGGCAAAAAAGAGGAATGGCTGCCTATCCCTGACACTATAATTTTTAAGGGTCTTAGAAACAACTATTTGGCTGGCAGTGTAAAAACATTAGAGAGCGAGGAGAAAAAAAAAAAAAAAAGATTCCATATAAAGATAAGGGAAACAGAGAACAGTGAGAATTAATTGCTTTCTTTAGGATCAACTTAGCTTCGTGCACAAAGTTCATTTTGACTGTATTACATCCCTTTAAACCTAACAACTCGATTCAAGTTGGTGGCAGAGCTCTGAAGCATTACTTTCTGAATATAAGCAAAGGGGGCTTCTAAAGGTGATGAGGCTGAAGGTAAGCGGGCAGAGGTGTCCTGAGCCTGCAGCCCTGGATTAAGTGACCCCCTCACTGGTGTGTCCGCCAGGACTACACCACAGAGCCTTGGCGGCCGGCCCGCAGGACTGCTCCAGAAAGACTCCGGCATAGGCCACAGAGAGAGAGAAAGACAGACAGAGAGAGAGAGAGAGAGAGAGAGAGAAAGTTCCACAAACAACTCCCAGATCTCTCCGCCCAGGTCTCGTTGCACCTGGTTTCTCAAGAGCAGATTGCTCAGCCAACCTTAATAATCCCAGAGGAACGGCGGGCAAGAGGCTGGATTCCAATCTACCTTTGTCCTAATTTATTGAGGGCTTTTAAAGGGGAAAATAAACTTTGAACTCGACTCATCTGAAGCTTTATGATTCAGGTGCGCTGCTTGCCTTCAGGGGCACCGAAGATCACTGAAGTTAAAGTGACAAAAAAAAAAAAAAAAAACAACCCACACCTCTCTGAGCTGCAGAACAGAAAAGCATGTCCAGACCCGACCCGGCTGGTTCTTGTACCAGATTAACTTGGCAGCAGGAGCAGAAGTCCCCGGCTCTGCCCTCATCCTTTCCTGATGGGATAAGATTTCCCCCGCGTGCCACCCTTTCATCCTCCGCTCTCCGGCCACCCCTTGTGTAGGAAAAAAAAAAAAGGTGACTGCGTGGAGGAAGGGAGCAGAAAGAAAAAGGACGAGGAAAGGCGGCGGAGGACAGGAAGATTGCTCGAGAGAAATGGTTGGAGGGAAAAAGGCTAGGTCAAGGTGAAGTCACGTCTAGGTTCCGTAGTATTGAAACTCGGGAGTTTTAAAAAGCTAGGCCGGCAAGCCTGAGCTAGTCTGTACGACTTGACACACACGGCTGCTGCTGCTGCTAAGTCGCTTCAGTCGTGTCCGACTCTGTGCGACCCCATAGACGGCAGCCCACCAGGCTTCCCCGTCCCTGGGATTCTCCAGGCAAGAACACTGGAGTGGGTTGCCATTTCCTTCTCCATTGTGTGAAAGTGAAGTCGCTCAGTCGCAACCGACTGGTAGCGACCCCATGGAATGCAGCCCACCAGGCTCCTCCATCCATGGGATTTTCTAGGCAAGAGTACTGGAGTGGCTTGCCATTGCCTTCTCCGGACACACACGGCAGGACCTACGAAACCCTTTCCCCTCACCTTTCTAGGCAGAAGTGAGTTACAGTCCCATAACCTTGCGTGAGGACAAGGTGAGCTGATTTTCGTGAAGGTGCCTAGCATGGTGCCCATGTCCTGATAGGGGATGAACTTGACTCTGAACCTAAGAGCTCACCGTTACTCCACGGAAAGCAGCTGAGTGGTGGTTCACGTGGGATGTAGCTCTTTTAGTTACAGAAAAGCCAGGCCCCCAAAGGAAGGGGCGATTTGGGCCCAACCAAAGGCGAGGTGGCCTTTCCCTCCCTTGGCCTGGGCCAGGGCTTTCTAGACGCCGAATTCTGACCCCCTCTTCAGGGAGAGCCTGGAGCACCGATCAATTTGGCTACTAAGCACCTCCAGAGAAAGAGGGGCACCTACTGGAGACGCCTGCCTGCGCAGTGGATGCGTGTGTGGGTGTGCTTGCAGGTGACTGCCTCTGTGTGTGTATGTGTGTGTGCGCAGTGGATACGTGTGTGGGTGTGCTTGCAGGTGACTGCCTCTGTGTGTGTGTGTGCGTGCGCGCGTGCGTGCGGCAGGGTTGGGGTCCGAGATGGCCTATTCTCAGAGGCCTTCATCAGTAAGGCAGACAGAAGAGTCGGGGTGCTGGGAGGGAGGCCCTGGGACGTGCCAGCCAGATGCCTGGTGTTTTCACAGCCTCCTGCGAGCCCCGCCTGGCCCTCCTCTGCCAGATCCTGGGTAGGCTGGCTCGAGAACCGGTTTCCCTCCTCCCCAGCGAGTGGGGGCCGGGTGGGGAGGCCCGGGCGCCCCGCCTCGCCCCGCGCAGGCCGCTCCTTCCCAGAGGAAGCGTCTAGAACAGAACGCAGGCACTGGCTTGTGAACGCTGGACCGCGGTTCCAGGAGCGCGGGTGGTGTGTAAACAGAATTGCTGTCAATCACGTCACGTCGGCGAGTTACAGGCACCGCGCGGTGGATTCTTTGGTGAAAGGAAAGCCTCTTTGCTGGGAGAATACAGCCCCCCCCCCCCACCCCGCCATTTATATTATTGTTGATTTCAGGTGGTCGTCACCTTTTCCAGCTTGGCTCTGAGTTTCTCTCTTCCGTCCTCTTTTTGGATGATCTTTTCTGCCCTTGTAACCCTCCACTTCCCACCTACTGGAATGGCTGAGAAGCATGTCATCAGGAGGCAGAATTTACCAGCTTTAAAAACATGGGCTTTTAGCCCAAAGCCTGTGGTGGATGGGGCACAGAAACCATGAGAACGTCCCCCAAGCTCTCCACTCTGCCTTCAAGGCGGAATGCGTGTCCCTTCACCTCACCTGCCTTTGATTCTCTTTGAGCTGGGCTCCTCACTCCCGGGTGTAGCCACTTGGGACAGGGCGCCCCTTACTTCTCCTGGAGAAGGCAGCTATATTTCACAAGGGATAGAATGATTTATGTGCACAATTTAAATAGTTTTGGGGGGCTCTAAGGAATGCAAAATGCAGCATAACTTGAAGGTACAGTATACTTTAGGGAAAACGTGGAATGCATCGAATGTTTTCTTTTCCTTCTTTGAAAGCTAGTTTAAATCTATTTCACTGACGAAACTGTTTAACCATGTGCAAATGTGTAATTCTGCCTCTTGACAAGTTGGCCAGGATTGGGATCACTGGCCATGCCAAGGCTGGAAGCATAGCTTCGACACCATGGGGTGCTCCCAGCACAGATTCCCCCTACCTTTAGAATATATGGAAAGAACAGAAGAACTACTTTTTCCAGATTCAATGCCTTTCTTTAAACTTCCTCTTTTAAATATGCATTTTTTTTAGCGAGGGTGTCATATGTATTAACTTTGTTCCCCTGTTAAGATAGTTTGAGTTTTGAACAAAATTGGGTAGTAATTGTAATCAAATATACTTATTTATACTTTTGCCTGGAAAATCCCATGGATGGAGAAGCCTGGTGGGCTCCAGTCCATGGGGTTGCTAAGAGTCAGACACGACTGAGCGACTTCACTTTCACTTTTCACTTTCATGCATTGGAGAAGGAAATGGCAGCCCACTCCAGTGTTCTTGCCTGGAGAATCCCAGGGACGGAGGAGCCTGGTGGGCTTCCGTCTATGGGGTCCCACAGAGTCAGACACGACTGAAGCGACTTAACAACAACAACAACAATACTTATTTAAAGTCATTTATATTTTTGCAGAAAATAATTAGTCTTGTTTGGAATTGTTGTTTATGCAAAAAATGAAGATGTAAAAATATTTTAAGTAGTCCAGAAGTCCATGATTGCACTTTCTAGAAATGAATATGAATTTCATTTATAGAGATACACTTGAATTTTTATTTCATTATATAACTTTTATTGTGAAACATTTCAGGCATACCAAAAGCCCCACAGAGAATTATTAATATATAACAAACATCTACTACTCAGCCCTAGAGATGAAGCTTTTCAAGTGTCATTGACGCCCCCACCACACCATGGTGTCCCCTTCCTAATCTTATTGCCTTTCCTCACATCCCTCTTATGAATTGATGTTTATCATGGTCATACATTACAAATATTTTTGTTATGTATGTATTGATTGTTGTTATTTTTAGTTGCTGAGTTGTGTCTGACTCTTCACCATACCATGGACTGTGACCCTCCAGGCTCCTCTGTCCATGGAATTTCCCAGGCAAGAATACTGGAGTGGGTTGCCGTTTCCTTCTCCAGGGGATCTTCCCCACCCAGAGATTGGATTGAACCCACATCTCTTGCATTGGCAGGCAGGTTCTTTACTGCTGAGCCACCTGGGAAGCCCTGTTGTGATAACCTTGATTACAGTAGCTCTGCTTCCCTCCTCTTAACTGTTGCCTAGATATCCACTGTCTGGACGGATGTGCTTCTGTTGAGAGATGGTGGTGGTTCCTACTTTCCCCCATTGTAAACACTGCTGCTGTGGACCTTCTTATAGATGTTTCTTATAGACACACGTGAAGAATTACACCCAGGACAGGAAATGTGTAGGGATTCTAGGTGCACAATCCATGACTTAATTAGACCCTGTCTACTTACTCTTGAGTTTCCAGTTTTACATTTTCACTGTAGAAATAAAAGAAAATCCAAATTACTAATGAGAATAAAAAGGAAAAGTCATTCCCATCTCTCCATCCAAAGAAAAAAATTGTTTTTGTGTGTAATCTTCCCTCATAACTCAGTTGGTAAAGAATCTGCCTGCAATGCAGGAGACCTGGGTTCAATTACTGGGTTGAGAAGATCCCCTAGAGAAGGAAATGGCAATCCATTCCAGTATTCTTGCCTGGAGAATCCCATGGTCAGAGAAGCCTGGCAGGCTACAGTCCATGGGGTCGCAAGAGTCAGACATGACTTAGTGACGACACCACCACCACCATAATCTTCCAAGCTTTTTCTTCTATGAGATATATGTATTTTTATGTATCATATGTGAATATATTTAAGTACATTATATGGTATAGGTATATTCATGTTATTATATGGATATACATGTACACATACAAATATATATGTGTATACAGTTGACCCTTGTAAAACACAAGTTTGAACACACTTGCGTGTGTCCACTTACATGCGATTTTTTTTCCAATAAATACGATCAGATCAGATCAGATCAGATCAGTCGCTCAGTCGTGTCCGACTCTTTGAGACCCCATGAACCGCAGCACGCCAGGCCTCCCTGTCCATCACCAGCTCCCGGAGGTCACCCAGACTCATACCCATCGAGTCAGTGATGCCATCCAGCCATCTCATCCTCTGTCGTCCCCTTCTCCTCCTGCCCTCAATCCCTCCCAGCATCAGAGTCTTCTCCAATGAGTCAACTCTTCGCATGAGGTGGCTGGTTGAATCCATGAATGTGGAACTGAGAATACAGAGGGCTGACTATAAAATTATATGGATTTTCAACTGCAGGAGGACTGGGGTGGGGTCATGTCCCCTAACCCCTGAGTTGTTCAAGGGTCAATTGTATATTTGTATTTAATGTTTGGGGATTCTGTATTTTAAAATTCAACATTATATAGTGGGCATTCTACCATATCACTAAATATTCATTAAAGACACGACTTTAATGGCTACAAATTAGTTCGCTGTAGGAATAATTCTTTGGTTTATATAACTACATATCTATTAAACATTTGATAGTAATTTCTCACTCTTACAGAAAATGCTGTGATGAAGTACAAAGTGTTTATGAACCAAAACATTTTTTCTACTTATCTTTTTCATGGTAGTTTTGTGGTTTAATCAGTCCTTTTGTTGCTCGAGTAGCTAAAATCTTTAAGGATAAAATAACAGCTTTTATTTCAATTTTTTGATACTCTTCCCTTGTGGCTCAGCTGGTAAAGAATCTGCCTGTAATGCGGGACACCTGGGTTCGATCCCTGAAAAGATCCCCTGGAGAAGGGAAAAGTCATCCTGTATTCTGGCCTGGAGAATTCCATGGACTGTATAGTCCATGGGGTAGCAAGAGACAGACCAAACCGAGCGACTTTCCCTTTCACGTTAACTTGTCTTATTCCTTTCGTTGGCTGTATAGGGTTCTAGTACAGAAGTGTAACACGACTTAGCAATCCATGCTCCAGTAGATGGGCACTTGGGTGTTTCAGGGTTTTGCTGGTGTAAAGAGGGCTGTGTGTGTTGCTGCTGACTCACAGAAGAGCTTCCTGACAGTTCCAGCTCTTCCAGCTCCAACCTCCAGTAGCAGTTTTGGGAATGAACGAGTTACATCATTTTTCTGAGTCTCAACTGACATCATCTGCAGAATGAAGCCAACAGAGGTAATAACATTCACTGAAGGCTTATGACAAAGTAGCGACTGCTCTAAGTACTTTACATGAATTACCTCATTTAATGCTTACAACTCTACTGAGTACATGCCACCATCGCTCCCATTTCACAGATAACTAAACTGAGGTAGAGCTTAATCACCCAGATTACAATCAATAAATGGCCAGGTCACAATTCAGACTTACAGATTCTGCCCCCATAGTTTGCCCTCTACTTTTAAAAAGGCATTTAATCACACTTGTTTTCTCTCTTTCCACATTCTATGCTGAACCATTTTATAAAGTTGTAGACGTCTTGACATTTCACTCCCAAATACTTCAGAATTAACACTTAAGAAAATTAACAGTAATTTAATATCACCTAACATAGTCACATGACATATAGTCATTTAAAACCCACATAATATAAATTATAATGTGCGTAGGCTTACCAGTTTGTATGAGAATTTCTATAGTTTTTCATCATCATCAACACTTGGTATTGTCAGACTACAAATTTTTGCTAATCTGATGGGGTGCTGAAGTGGTGTCTCATTGTGGTTTTAATTTGCATTTTTCCAATTATTTACAAGGTTGAAGTTATGAGACCATTCTTTTCCCACTCTTATGTGAAACGCTTGTTCATTTCCTTTATGCATTTAACAAAAATTGGTTTGTTTGTCTTAAAAGCCTTCCTTGTTAAGATGGAAACTGGCATGACAAATTCTTACTGTAACTTCAAGTTACTCAATGGCTCAGCATAACAAATAAATGGTCCATGGAGAATGAAGCTGAAAAGAGAGGATTTTTTTCCTAAAAGCGATTACTTGGAAATTTGGATTTCAAAGGTAGAAATGAGGCATACAACTTAATGCTGAATAGCAAAATATACCAATACTTAACAAAATTCCCCAAGATAAGCAACAGAAATAGCAGCAGTGCTATATTTAAGTAAGAGAGATGAGTTGAATTCTGTGTTCTATTTCCCACCTCCCCTATTTCCAGGAGTCGAAATCTAAATTATAAGGATGCCTGTAGGAATGAACCCCAGGCTCTGTGACTGTCCTTCAGACGATGAGTGAACTTTAGTCATGAGTGGTCCAAGTCACTCCATTTTCACCAGGACTGAGTCACGGGAAGTCAATAGTAGGATCGTTAAATAATGCTTCAGAGACTTGAAAAAAGCCTGTGAAGAGAGGTTTAAATCCAAATAGAGAAATTTCAGAGTAAGGTGTTCCCATACTTGTTGTTATTTTGTTTGATTTAAAGAGAACCGTTTGTAGCTCCATACCCCTGTTGCTGGGAGATCCAACCAGTCCATTCTGCAGGAGATCAGCCCTGGGATTTCTTTGGAAAGAATGATGGTAAAGTTGAAACTCCAACACGTTGGCCACCTCATGTGAAGAGTTGACTCATTGGAAAAGACTCTGATGCTGGGAGGGATTGGGGGCAGGAGGAGAAGGGGACAACAGAGGATGAGATGGCTGGATGGCATCACCGACTCAATGCACATGAGTTTGGGTGACCTCCAGGAGTTGGTGATGGACAGGGAGGCCTGGCGTGCTGCGATTCATGGGGTCGCAAAGAGTTGGACACGACTGAACGACTGATCTGAACTGACTGACCCCTGTTGCTAGCGTGGAATTCAGTCTGGACTGTTAATCCAGATTTTTTTCAGATAGGAAAGAAGATAAGGTATATCAGCTTACTCATGTGGCATTATAAGAAAATATGAAAAGAAAATAAAGTATGATTAATCACTTCTCAGCACACAAATGTGAAGATTTGTATTTTAAAGTACAAGTCACTTTACAGTGATTTATAGCGTTTCTGTTTCTTGTCTAAATGACTATGGAAAATAGAACTGTTCTTACAGATGGGGCAAAATGTACTATTTACTACTCTGTAGCTTATTATCTTCGAGTCTTGGATACTGTTTCTAAAATTGCAAGTATAAGATTTAGAAATAGAAGCCATTGTGTTTCACTGCTATTCAGTCCATCCAGAAAATAATTTTCCTTTAAAAGTGATTTTATGCTATACCCTGATGGGGATGGAAGTATAATTTTATCAAAGTTAATAGAATTAAGTTAAAATGTGTGTATTTTGTAATATATAAATTATACCTCAATGAAAAAAAGAGAATTGTTGGGGAAATGACATTTCAGAATGGGTGGCAGAATGGTCCTCAAAGTAGTCACGGGGCCGCTCGGGAAGCAGGGAGGGAGTGCCGGGCCGGCCCAGGTTGTCCTGTCTGGTGGTCTTTGTGTCCGGGTGAAAATCTGTGCCATCACTGTGACAAAAGACAAAGGGCAGGGCTGCCTTTCTAGCTGCCACGAGGCTTAACAATAAAACCCATGAGCAAATGTTCCCACTGATACTGTCCCCATGGCCAGCTTGAGTTGGAAGGAATGTAATTAGACCCTACTTTCTCTGCACTCTGGCGGAGGTTCAGGAGGCCAGCTGTCTGGAAAATTGTAGGAAGAGGAAATGTACAATAGAAAGCGATTGCATTAGAAGTTTGTTCCAGGATCTTCCCTCGTGGCTCAGTGGTCAAGAATCTTGCCTGCCAATGGAGACACAGGTTCGGTCCCTGATCTGGGAAGATCCCACGTGTTGCAGAGCGACCAAGCCTGTGCACCCTAGGGCCTGGCCTCTGCAACACGCACCACAACCAGAGACTAGCCCTCAGTTGCCACAACTAGAGAAAGCCCGCACACAGCAATGAAGACCCAGGGCAACCAAAAATAAATACAATAAACATTTTTTTAAAAAAAAGTTCATTCCAGTTCTCTTTTTGCATCCAACCCTTTGCCTGAGTGAGAAAAAGGGAACAAGTAGGTAAAAGTAGGCAAGTGGTTTATGCAGTTTTACCTGGGCTCTCCCCTCCTCCTCCCCATCCCCTTCCCTCTGTTCTCCTCAAAATTGTGGTGAACAGCGGTGAGTGCCGGGGCTTCCTTAGTTTGTGACTTTCCTAATTGGAGGCATCCCGTGGAGGGCTATTACCACTTGCAGTTCTTTTACCCAGATGTCTGCACACCAACACGTTGGAGAACAGCCGTCTAGTGTACCATTTTGCCTTCAGAAAGAGATTTTTATTAGTCAAATCATTCTTAAATGTAAATAATTTACGGAAACAAGACTCTTCTAAAATGTCTATACTAACCTCTATTAAAGGTTGAAACATCCTTAGAGTCACATAATCCTGATTCATTCACTCTAATATCAATCTTTTCTTTTGCAAATGAAATTCATTTTCTCTCTCGGAAACCTCTGCACATAGAACGCTAATGCCAATACCAGTAGCTGAAGATAAACTGTTATCAAATCAACCTCCCTAAGTTTTATTTCCTGTTTATTCATGCTGTGTTCTCTGTACACCTTGATTTGTTAAGGGGTAAGTTTTCGTGTGTTGCCTATTTGTGTAGAATCACCCTTAGGGTGAATGACTCATCATTTTTCCTGCTTCCCTCTTGTTATTCTCCCTTTCTCTCCATCTGTCCCTCCCTCCCTCCCTTCCTTTCTTTCCTTCTCGTTCACAGTATAGGGAAAGACTGTGAACATACATTAGGCTTTGTACTTGTATTCAGTCCAGTTTCATTCCTTTCCCTCCACAGGTAGCCACTATTCTGAAACTGGTGTTCTTTCCTATCCTTGTTTTCATATTTTTTTCTTCAGCATGTTGGCTCAGATGGTAAAGAATCTGCCTGCAGTGCAGGAGACCCAGGTTCGATCCCTGGGTCTGGAAGATCCCCTGCAGAAGGGAATGGCTACCCACTCCAGTATTCTGGCCTGGAAAACTCTATGGACAAGAGAATTACAGTCCATGGGGTTACAAAGAGTTGAACACAACTGAGGGACTAATACTTTCACTTTTCACTTTCACCTGTCCATTAGCAATTTTATATTGATTCATGTTTTAACGTATATATTCATATTCATATAATGTATGTTATGTCTCACTCAACATTATGTTTTTGGATTTTCTATTTTAGAATTTATTTAGATTTTGTATTTTTGCTTTTTTCCATCTGCTTCATTTTTCAACTTTTATTCAACTGTCAAAATCTCAAGTTCCCTTTTTTAAATTTCCTTTTTTTCTTCTTTTCATTTAAAAGTTATTATTTCTATTCTTTTAATGTTTATTCTTAGAAATTGTTAATAGAATGTAAAGTTAATCAATATGTCTTCTCCTCCAAACTAATACTGGGTTTTATGACTGTTTAAACTCAGATCTTCCTTTACAGTGATTTATGTGATTGTTGACTAGTGTATTCAGTTCAGTCGAGCAGTCATGTCTGACTTTTTGCAACCCCATGGAATGCAGCACTCCAGGCTTGCCTGTCCATCACCAACTCCCAGAGCTTGCTCAAAGTCAAGTCCATCGAGTTGGTGATGCCATCCAACCATCTCATCCTCTATTGTCCCCTTCTCCTCCCGCCTTCAATCTTTCCCAGCATCAGGGTCTTTTCAAACGAGTCAGTTCTTCGTATCAGGTGGCCAAAGTATTGGAGCTTCAGCATTAGTCCTTCCAGTGAATATTCAGGACTGATTTCCTTTAGGATTGACTGGTTTGATCTCCTTGCCGTCCAAGGGACTCTCAAGAGTCTTCTCCAACACCACAGTTCAAAAGCCTCAATTCTTCGGCACTCAGCTTTCTGTATAGTCCAACTCTCACATCCATACATGACTACTGGAAAAACCATGGCTTTGACTGGACAGACCTTTGTTGGCAAAGTAATGTGTCTGCTTTTTAATATGCTGTCTAGTCATAACTAGACATAGTTTGGTCATAACTTTCCTTCCAAGGAATAAGCGTCTTTTAATTTCATGGCTGCAGTCACCATCTGCGGTGATTTTGGAGCCCCCCATCATAAAAGTCTCTCACTGTTTTCATTGTTACCCCATCTATTTGCCACGAAGTGATGGGACCAGATGCCATGATCTTAGTTTTCTGAATGTTGAGTTTTAAGCCAACTTTTTCACTCTCCTCTTTCACTTTCATCAAGAGGCTCTTCAGTTCTTCACTTTCTGCCACTAGGGTGGTGTCATCTGCATATTTGAGGTTATTGAGATTTCTCCCAGCAATTTTGATTTTAGCTTGCGCTTCATCCAGCCAAGCGTTTCTCATAATGTACTCTGCATTTAAGTTAAATAAGCAGGGTGACAATAAACAGCCTTGACGTAATCCTTTCCAGATTTGGAACCAGTCTGTTGTTTCTTGTCCAATTCTAACTGTTGCTTCTTGACCTGTATACAGATTTCTCAGGAGGCAGGTGAGGTGGTCTGGTATTCCCATCTCTTGAAGAATTTTCCACAGTTTGTTGTGATCCACACAAAGGCTTTGGTGTAGTCAGTAAAGCAGAAGTAGATGTTTTTCTGGAACTCTATTTCTTTTTCAATGATCCAACAGATGTTGGCAATTTTATCTCTCGTTCCTCTGGTTTTTCACAATCCAGCTTGAACATCTGGAAGTTTACGGTTCATGTATTAATGTGTTAGACTAATTGGTATTTAGACTAATTAGTATTAGACTGGTGTATTAGTATTACCTTATTTTTAAAGTCCTCTCAGATTAGTATCAATTTTATTATTTACAGTAAATCATTATTTAATTTTGACAATGTGTTTACTAATTTCTTTATTCATCCTTATGATCTCTACTTCTTTCTTCTGAATTCAATTGTTTTTCTTACTGAAGCAAACCTTATGGTAGATCTTTTAGGAAGAGTTGATGAGTGGGAAACTCCCAGACTTTGTTGGTTTGAAATTTCTGCTTCACTCTTAGTCTGAAATAAAAATTTAGTTGAGTATAGAATTCTAGGATGAGTATTATATTCCTCTTAGCAACATAAAGAGGCCATTTGCTTCCTGTAGACATCTATGGTGACTGATGACAAGTTTGATGATGGTCTAATTGGACACTTTTTTGCTTTTTATTTTTAGAGTACCTGCTTTGGTTGCTTTTAAGATTTTTTTTTTCCTATCATTGACATTCAGAGTGTATTAAATTGTAAATTTTAAAAATTATACTGCTGGGATGTGTGCATGCTTCTGAAATCTGAAGACTCATTTATGTTTTGCTTTATATCTAGTAAATTCTCAGGTATAACTTTTCTTAAATATTATCTCTTTCTTTCTCTTTTTTGTCTGAAATTTATACTTGATATATACTGAAACTTCTTGATCTGTTTTTTATGGCTCTTGGCCACAATTTCATAGTTTTTCTGTCCCACATTCTGAGAAATTTCTTCCAGTCTGACTTCTGGTTTGTGGATTCTTTCTTAATTTTTGCCTTAACTATTCATTCTCCTTTCCATTGAATTTTTAATTTCAGTGACTATGATTTTCTTTATAGAGACTCAATTTGGTTCTTTTTCAGAGTTGTTTATTCTGATTTTATGTTGTCTTCTCTTTTTTCACTATCTTCTATGCCTTAGTTTATATCTTTAGTCATGTTGTAGGCATTTCATAGTCTCTCAGAATATTCTTTTATATGCAATTCTCTGAGTGCTGATTCTCCTCCCTGCTATATCTGTTGACTCACCCATGATAGTTTATTCTTTCATAGACCTTGTAATTTTTGACTATGAACTTATCTTTAATTATGTTGCCTTCCCAGGAGATATGAAAACATTCCCATGGAGTGAGTGTACATTTTTACTGCTTACAGAGGTTTCAAATAACCTGGCTTTATTTTTAAATTTTATTTCTCAACTTTGGATTCCTGAGTCAAACATGTCATATAAATTCAGCCCCCATGCACTCAGGCCTGGAGTTGCCATTTCTCAAAGGTGTTTTTCTCCCATCCAAGATCCCAGACATACAAGACACTATTTAGCAATGCAATCAAACTTTACTATAGTGGCCTCATTTGGAAGAGTTTCATTTTTCTAATGTAATAAGAAGGTTGGAAATAGCAAGAGCAGGGAAGAAATACTGTCATCCATGTCCTTTTCCTCAAGCTCCTTGTATCTTCCTGCCTCTTTATCCTTAAGGAATGGCTTTTACCATTCTGCTTGTTTCATGGTGACAAACTGGCCTATTCTGCTTCCAGCCTCATGGCCACAGTCTAGGTGGGAAAAGGGAGAAGAAAGCAACAAGAAAGAAGGAATGGCCTCCAGATCAGAAAAACCAAACTCTCCCTGAAATCCCTAGCCCACTCTACTTACATCTCATTGGCTGGAACTCTATCACGTGGTCACCCCCAGCTGCAAGGATGTAGCCAC
Source organism: Tragelaphus eurycerus (assembly GCA_935064755.1). Lineage (NCBI taxonomy): Eukaryota > Metazoa > Chordata > Mammalia > Artiodactyla > Bovidae > Tragelaphus > Tragelaphus eurycerus. The sequence continues at coordinate 15,668,789 of CAKXYN010000039.1, read as the reverse complement.
TCAGCTTCCACATAAGGCCTTGCCTTTGATGTTTCTCTTCATTTGTGCCACTGAAGATTTCCTTTGCCTTCCTCTACAACTTGGCTGCTAAAACACATTTTAATTCATTCTATCCATTTTTTTATTCCCCCTCTGAGTCCTTTCAAAGGTCTGAGATCTCACAGGCTCTGCTCTTATTTCTTCAGCCTCAGATATCCACATTGCAAGCTTAGGATGGGGGTAGTCCTTCTCAGAAAAACATTGTACTTGTTTTTTTTTTTTTAAGTAATTTTTATTTATTTCTTGGCTGTGCTGGGTCTTCACTGCTGTGCAGGTTTTTCTCTAGTTGCAACGGGCAGGGGCTACTCTTGGTTGCGGTGCACGAGCTTCGTGTTGTGGTAGCTTCTCCTGCTGTGGAGTACCAACTGTAGAGCGCACAAGCTTCAGTAGCTGCGGCCTGTGGCATCAGTCGTTGCGGTTCCCGGGCCCTAGAGTACAGGCTCAGTGGTTGCGGCCTGGCATGTGGGATCTTCCTGGCTCAAGGATGGAACCTGCATCTCCTGCTTTGGCAGGTGGATTCTTTACCGCTGAGTCACCGGGGAAGCCCTATACTTGGTTTTAAAAGCAATTCTGATACCTGTAACTAGGGACACAATGCTCAAAATCTGTTCAGGAGGGAGGAGGGTTCAGGATGGGGAACACATGTGTACCTGTGGCGGATTCATTTTGATATATGGCAAAACCAATACAATATTGTAAAGTTAAAAAATAAAATAAAATTAAATTAAAATTATAAGACTAACTGCCAGATTTTTCTTACTGTAAACATATTCAGATTTTCCTGAATTAAAGTATTAATACTTAAAAAAAAAAAAAAGTCTGTATAGGAGTCAGTGCGCAGACTGGTTCAGGTATTCCTTAACCTTTAATTGACTATCCTGGTCATTTGTTCCACTGTCCACTTCAGCACTCCAAAACTTCTGAGCTTAGAGCCCTGCTGAGAAGAACGGTTCCCATCTCCATGGCAGCCTCACTGGCACTAGTTTCAATGTGTGGTTTCCTCTGGCTTATCCTTCAATAGGCCTCCATCTCCTTTCTTGTCCTTCATAAATTTGTCAAATTTTCTAATTGACTGTTGGCACTTTTTCTTGCTTAAGCACTATTATGGAAATAACTAGTTTTTGTGTATCATCATTTCAATTGAATTTTGGGAAGTAGGCTGAGGAAACGTTTATAGACGATTTGCAACCTTGAATCTCCAAATATAATGCATCCTATTTGCTAAGGATGCATCCTATCGGCAATAAGTGAAACAAGAGAATACAGTATAATACCTAATCCTTAGCACCAGCGATGAGCTGTAGCCAGCTTTCACCAAGTCGCAAGAACCAATGGATAAAATTGAAAGAATTTTATGACTTGGTTGACTTTGCCTGGACATCTTGAAATTGACCATGGTAGCGGTATTCATACCACTGAAATCAGCAAATACTATGAATCAGCCCCTTCACCTCTTTGAGAGCTGGTTGGTAGACATTTGTCTGTACACCACTAGTCTTTAGTAACATAAGACATATACTGAAGAAAAAGAGAAGTCCAAGCAAGATAGCCATCAAGTACAAACCAGACACTCCAAATGCTAAGGAATTCAGACAGCAGGAATCATTGTTGACTGTAACAGCTGAGGAAGGCTGGCAAGGTGGCAGCAGGGCAGACAGAGCATTGCTGCACTTGTCAAAGTGCAAGAGTGGGCTCTAAAGCCAGAGTTTGAGTTCTAGCTCTTTCACTTACAGCTGTGTGACCTGGAAGAATGACTAAATCTCTCTAGTAAGCGTAATGACAGTCAGCATTTACCAACTCCTTATCATGGGTAGACACTGTGCTGGGTTTTTTCCACAGATGACCTTAATCCTTACTTTCATCATATGCAAAATGCTGTCTACTGAAGGGGCTGTTCTGAGTATTCCATGACATGATTCACGTAAAGTCTCCATAAAATGTGGTAAAATTGCCAAATTTCTTAAAGAAGGTAAGCAATTTCTACATGCAGATTTTTCCTACAAGGCCTTGAAAGATGAGTTTGTCTGGTTATGTGAAGGGACTAGCAGAGGGCATTTCAGCCAAAGGGGAGACGGGTCCCAAAGCACAGAGAAAAGGCAAATCGGAGTGTGGGCCCTGGTTCTGATGCTAGCCTGAATGGAGCAGAAACTGTACTGTGCATGGGGGATGGGGTAGCGGATGAGGATAGATTGTACCGAGTCCAGTGTTCTAAGCAGAGAACTTTAAATTTCACGTGATAGGAACTAAGGGAGCCACTCTAAGTTCTTGAAGGGGTGGACAAATTATTAAAATGGAATTTTTACAAATAGGATTCTGGCAGGCAGGCACTTATGCAAAATGCGTTGGAGAGGGGGCAGAGACAGAAACAAGAGGTGGCAGAAATAGGGGAGAAAAGGCCGGATCTGAGAGGCAGTTCAAGAGACAGAATAAGATTATTTTATAAGTGATTAAGCCAGAAATATGTAGTCATGATACTTCGAGGAGTGATCTGGACCAGGAATTAAGAAAAATAAGAAATGGTTACCAAAGGAGAAGAGGGGTGGGGGGAGGATAAATTAAGAGTTTGAGGTTAACAGGTACCACTGTATAGCACAAGAAACTGTTTAATGTCCTGTAATAACCTAAAATGGAAAAGAACCTGACGAAGAATAGATATACACGTAAAACTGGATCACTTTGCAGTATACCTGAAACTAACATAACATTGTAAATTAACTATACTTAAATTAAAAAACATAAGGGAGATTCTTTCTTTATCCCTACCTCCTAGATCCTCCCCCAGCAAACAAAACTATTCTAATTTAAATGTATATTTTAATCAGCAGAAAGTTTTTTTTAAACATTCCATGCGGGTTTTGGTATTTACTTTTAATTAGATTAAGTTAATAGGAATAAAGTTTCTGCGTGTTTGTTGAGTTTTGTAACTGAATGTCATGGCATGTGTAGTTAATCTTATTTTCCTAAATACCCACAAAATGACGTTAAATAATGGTTTTACCATGGTTTGGAGCTGGAATTTTTTTCTTAACCTTTGCAGAGGGTGGACAAAGGGGACACACAGCTGGGTAGCACAGGAGTGTGTTAGTGAATGTTGGTGCGCGCCTGTCAGCAGGACCGATGCGTGAGGTTGACCCTGCTGCGGGGAGGCTGTGCGTGGAATGCCTGGCCTGGCCCCGCTCGCGTCCTGAGCAACAGCCAGCAGGGACACCGGGGTGTGTGTGGCACCCCACCATTCTGGCAACAGCCGACTGTGGCGAAGGCCTCCGGGGACCTTTACGCTGCTCCACCCAGTGGAGAGTCCTTGGCCCCATCTTTCCTGAGTTCTGAGCAGCCTGGACATTGGATCACTGTCTCCTTTGTGAGAAACACTCTTTCCTTTCACCTCGGGAGGCACCATATCCTTCTGATTCTCTTCCCTGCTCTCCGGCTAATCCTTTTTGATAAGTTTATCACCCGGATGTTAAATGTTGGCGCTCTCAACACTTACTCCTAGAGCCCTTTTCTCTGTGTGTTCTCTCTCTCTCTCTCTCTGTGGTTATTGTTGACTCTCTACCTGGCAGACTCACCGCTTTCCACGCTTCCAACCTCTATGCCAGGGATTCCTAAAGCTCTCTCTCCAGCCTGACCTTTCCTTTGAATCCCAAACCTGGAGCCAAATGCTCACTCAATAACCTTTGCCGTCTCAAAGGCCCCCCAGATTCAGCACGTTCTAAACCGCGCAGTCTTTTCCCTCGAGTGTTGTCCTCTTTCAGCTTTGCCCATTTTCATCGTAAGTCACTGGTGTTCATTGGGAACCTGGCCAGAAACTTCGGCATCCTCCCCAATACCCTCATCTCTCCATTCTGCTTTTCTGTCAAGGATCCAAATCTATCCCCAAACCCTCAAAAGTTTACCTCCTAAATAGCTTTCGGCTATATCTACATTTTTGTATCTCTGTGTTCACCATTGTGCAATTACTTGGCTTAATGTAATAAATGCCTGATTTGTTTTCCAGAACCTACTTTTGTTTCTTTTAAATAATCTATTGGGCTTTCTGAATAGTAGTTGCCCATCTTTTCCAAACACAAGTTCGGTCATGTTCCCTCGGGCCTCACAAAATCCTTTGTATCTGTCAGGATAAATTAGGTAATACTGTAGTAACCACCACAGAAATCTCGTTAGCTTTCAACAGCAGCAGCTTACTGCTCATTCACAACATATCTGTGGCTTTGCTCCGTGGAAATCCCACGTTGGGATTCAAGCTGATGAAGCAGGCTCTGTGTGGAACATTGCTGGTCACTCTGGCAATGACAGTGACCAAATATGATCTGCATGCTGGCTCTTAAAGCTTCTGTCTGAAAGGGACACATGTCACTGCTGCCCTCATTTCACTGGCAGGCAGGTTATAAAGTCTCTTCTTTTTATTTTTTAAAAATAATTTTATTCATTGCGGTGGCTTCTCTCGTGCAGCACAGGTTCTAGGTATGTGGGCTCTGTAGTTGTGGTTTGTGGGCTTAGTTGTTCCACGGCATGTGGGATCTTCCCAGACCGGGAATCAAGCCCGTGTTCCCTGCACTGGAAGGTAGATTCTTATCCACTGGACCACCAGGGAAATCCTGCAAAGTCTCTTCTGAGTTCAGTAGGGAGGGATGCATAATCTTTCCACAGGGAGAAATGCTGGAGGAGGTGAAGCCAGAATATTTGGTGACCAAGAATGCAAATTACCACACTCTTCAGTCACTTCCTATTGTTCTGAGGATAAAAAACTTAGCAGGCCTCCAAGAGTCCTGGTGATGTCTGAACTCTCATCGCCCTACCGCTCACTGCCTGTACGCTAACACATTATTCTTCCATTCTTTGAACAGGCCACACATTCTGTTTTTCAGGGTCCTTGAACATGTGGATCCTTCTATCTGTTCTCAACCTGTCCTCCTTTCCCCCCTTTTACTCCACTATTTCTTCATGTCTCAGCTAGGTTGTCACTTCTACCCAGAATCTTTTCCTGGTCCCCTCAGCCTAGGTCAGCTTACTTTGTCCTATGCTTGTAGAGAACTGTATTCTTTTCCTTCAGAGGACTAATGTGAACTTTTACTTATCAACCCAGTGGTATGATTAGGTGATGAATGTCTGTCTTCCCGGTCCTGACTCTGAGATCCATGTTGGTTCCAAAAAAGAACTCTGTCTGTTTTGCTCATCATTGTAGACAGCACCCAACGTGATACTTTAAACATGGTAGATCTTCAATGACACTTGATTGAATGAATGAAGGAGAAGGAAGCTGAAATGCTTAGAAGAACCACAAGAAGAGTTGAGTATGTTTAGCTTGGAGATGAGAATACTCCTGTGGAACAGGCTAAAAGCCACACATGTATAACGGTGAAGGGCTGCCATGGGAAAGTGGGAGTACATTTATTTTTATTCCTTCAGAGAGCATATCTAGGTCCAAAGTTTAGAAGTTAGGGAAAATACAAATCATGGAAGCAACCTAAATGTCCACTGACATGTGAATGGATAAAGAAGACTGTGTGTGTGTGTGTGTATATAAATATATATTGGGCTTCCCTTCTGGCTCAGCTGGTAAAGAATCTGCCTGCAATGTGGGAGACCTGGGTTTGATGCCTGGGTTGGGAAGACCTCCTGGAGAAGGGAAAGGCTGCCCACCCCAGTATTCTTGCCTGGAGAATTCCATGGACTGTATAGGCCATGAGGTTGCAAAGAGTAGACATGACTGAGCAACTTTCATTTTCACTTCACTTTCATATATATATATATATATAAATATAAATATATAACTCAGCCATAAAAATGAATGAAATAATTGCATCTGCAGCAACATAGATGATGGATCTAGAGGTTATCATAGTATATGAAGTAAGTCTGACAGAGAAAGACAAGTATCATTTGATATCACTTATATGTGGAATCTTTAAAAAGATACAACTGAACTTATTTACAAAAGAGAAACAGACTTGTAGACATAGAAAACAAACATAGTTACCAAAGGGGAAGTGGGGAGAAGGGTAAACTAGAAGAATGGAATTAACATACACACACTGCTATATACAAGGTAGATAAACAAGGACCTACTGCAGCGCACAGGGAACTATGACCAATATCTTGTCATAACTTATAATGGAAAAGAATCTGGAAAAGAATATAATATACACACACAACTGAATCAGTATGCTATATACCTGAAACTAACACAACATTGTAAATCTACTATACTCCAATAAAAAAAGAAAGAAGTTAGAGGCAATGGATCAGATTTCAGTTCACAGTAAAAATGAACTTTTTGATAAAGTGAGTATTGATATTAGAAATTCTCTGTTCTTTGTATTTGTTCAAGTAGAAAATGTCAAAAGACATTCTAGATCATAATGGACATTGTAAAAGATATTCTACCATCTAGATGGTAATGGAAGGTAATATTTGATCCCCAAACTCCAAAGTGGCATAATGCTATTGGAAAATAGAGATCGTAAACAAGGAGGCAAGAAAAATATAGGGCACTGATTATCAGATAATATAACTGTGCCTCTAGAGTGGCATAGGAAATGGTCGCCATATAAATGTTCTCATCTTGGTTTGAAATTTTCAACTGACAGAGAGGATCTTCAGGTAGATCTCCCCAATCTATGCCTTCATCTATAATTGCTTAAATAAATCGATTACAGATGTGTCCTTTTTGGAGTGCCAAGCAGGTAGGCAAAATAATTTATAAACAGAAACTGCCTTAGATAATGAAAAACTACAACACTATATAGCATGCCATGCTGAATAATAGCAAACAGTTATACATACCACAGGAAACTAGTCAATCTAATCACACTAGAACCACAGCCTTGTCTAACTCAATGAAACTAAGCCATGCCTGTGGGGCAACCCAAGATGGGTGGGTCATGGTGGAGAGATCTGATAGGATGTGGTCCACTGGAGAAGAGCATGGCAAACCACTTCAGTATTCTTGCCTTGAGAACTCCATGAACAGTATGAAAAGGCAAATTGATAGGATACTGAAAGAGAAACTCCCCAGGTCAGTAGGGGCCCAATATGCTACTGGAGATCAGTGGAGAAATAACTCCAGAAAGAATGAAGGGATGGAGCCAAAGCAAAAAGAATACCCAGCTGTGGATGTGACTGATGATAGAAGCAAGGTCTGATGCTATAAAGAGCAATATTGCATAGGAACCTGGAATGTCAGGTCCATGAATCAAGGCAAATTGGAAGTGGTCAAACAAGAGATGGCAAGAGTGAATGTCGACATTCTAGGAATCAGTGAAATCAAATGGACTGGAATGGGTGAATTTAACTCAGATGACCATTATATCTACTATTGCGGGCAGGAATCCTTCAGAAGAAATGGAGTGGTCATCATGGTCAACAAAAGAGTCCAAAATGCAGTACTTGGATGCAATCTCAAAAATGACAGAATGATCTCTGTTCGTTTCCAAGGTAAACCATTCAATGTCACAGTAATCCAAGTCTATGCCCCAACCAGTAATGCTGAAGAAGCTGAAGTTGAATGGTTCTATGAAGACCTACAAGACCTTTTAGAACTAACACCCAAAAAAGATGTCCTGTCCTTTTCATTATAGGGGACTGGAATGCAAAAGTAGGAAGTTAAGAAACACCTGGAGTAACAGGCAAATTTGGCCTTGTAATACAGAATGAAGCAAGGCAAAGACTAACAGAGTTTTGCCAAGAAAATGCACTGGTCATAGCAAATGCCCACTTCCAACAACACAAGAGAAGACTCTATACATGGACATCACCAGATGGTCAACACCGAAATCAGATTGATTATATTCTTTGCAGCCAAAGATGGAGAAGCTCTATACAATCAGCAAAAACAAGACCAGGAGCTGACTGTGGCTCAGACCATGAACTCCTTATTGCCAAATTCAGACTGAAATTGAAGAAAGTAGGGAAAACCACTAGACCATTCAGGTATGACCTAAATCAAATCCCTTATGATTATACAGTGGAAGTGAGAAATAGATTTAAGGGCCTAGATCTGATAGATAGAGTGCCTGATGAACTATGGAATGAGGTTCATGACACTGTACAGGAGACAGGGATCAAGACCATCCCCATGGAAAAGAAATGCCAAAAAGCAAAATGGCTGTCTGGGGAGGCCTTACAAATAGCTGTGAAAAGAAGAGAAGCGAAAAGCAAAGGAGAAAAGGAAAGATATAAACATCTGAATGCAGAGTTCCAAAGAATAGCAAGAAGAGATAAGAAAGCCTTCTTCAGTGATCAATGCAAAGAAATAGAGGAAAACAACAGAATGGGAAAGACTAGGGATCTCTTCAAGAAAATCAGAGATACCAAAGGAACATTTCATGCAAAGATGGGCTCGATAAAGGACAGAAATGGTATGGACCTAACAGAAGCAGAAGATATTAAGAAGAGATGGCAAGAGAAGAACTGTACAAAAAAGATCTTCATGACCCAGATCATCACGATGGTGTGATCACTGACCTAGAGCCAGACATCCTGGAATGCGAAGTCAAGTGGGCCTTAGACAGAATCACTATGAACAAAGCTAGTGGAGGTGATGGAATTCCAGTGGAGCTATTCCAAGTCCTGAAAGATGATGCTGTGAAAGTGCTACACTCAATATGCCAGCAAATTTGGAAAACTCAGCAGTGGCCACAGGACTTGAAAAAGTCAGTTTTCATTGCAATCCCAAAGAAAGGCAATGCCAAAGAATGCTCAAACTACCGCACAATTGCACTCATCTCACACGCTAGTAAAGTAATGCTCAAAATTCTCCAAGCCAGGCTTCAGCAATATGTGAACCGTGAACTTCCTGATGTTCAAGCTGGTTTTAGAAAAGGCAGAGGAACCAGAGATCAAATTGCCAACATCTGCTGGATCATGGAAAAAACAAGAGAGTTCCAAAAAAAGCATCTATTTCTGCTTTCTTGACTATGCCAAAGCCTTTGACTGTGTGGATCACAATAAGCTCTGGAAAATTCTGAAAGAGATGGGAATACCAGACCACCTGATCTGCCTCTTGAGAAATTTGTATGCAGGTCAGGAAGCAACAGTTAGAACTGGACATGGAACAACAGACTGGTTCCAAATAGGAAAAGGAGTTCGTCAAGGCTGTTTATTGTCACCTTGTTTATTTAACTTTTATGCAGAGTACATCATGAGAAACACTGGACTGGAAGAAACACAAGTTGGAATCAAGATTGCTAGGAGAAATCTCAATAACCTCAGATATGCGACCCCATGAATTGCAGCACGCCAGGCCTCCCTGTCCATCACTAACTCCCAGAGTTCACTGAGACTCACATCCATCGAGTCAGTGATGCCATCCAGCCATCTCATCCTCTGTCATCCCCTTCTCCTCCTGCCCTCAATCCCTCCCAGCATCAGAGTCTTCTCCAATGAGTCAACTCTTCGCATGAGGTGGCCAAAGTATTGGAGTTTCAGCTTTAGCATCATTCCTTCCAAAGAAATCCCAGGGCTGATCTCCTTCAGAATGGACTGGTTGGATGTCCTTGCAGTCCAAGGGACTCTCAAGAGTCTTCTCCAACACCACAGTTCAAAAGCAACAATTCTTCAGCGCTCAGCCTTCTTCACCGTCCAGCTCTCACATCCATACATGACCACTGGAAAAACCATAGCCTTGACTAGATGAACCTCTCTTGGCAAAGTAATGTCTCTGCTTTTCAATATGCTATCTAGGTTGGTCATAACTTTCCTTCCAAGTAGTAAGCGTCTTTTAATTTCATGGCTGCAGTCACCATCTGTAGTGATTTTGGAGCCCAGAAAAATAAAGTCTGACACTGTTTCCACTGTTTCCCCATCTATTTCCCATGAAGTGATGGGACCGGATGCCATGATCTTCATTTTCTGAATATTGAGCTTTAAGCCAACTTTTTCACTCTCCTCTTTCACTTTCATCAAGAGGCTTTTTAGTTCCTCTTCACTTTCTGCCATAAGGGTGGTGTCATCCGCATATCTGAGGTTATTGAGATTTCTCCTAGCAATCTTGATTCCAACTTGTGTTTCTTTCAGTCCAGTACATTATGCATGATGTACTCTGCATAAAAGTTAAATAAACAGGGTAACAATAGACAGCCTTGACGAACTCCTTTTCCTATTTGGAACCAGTCTGTTGTTCCATGTCCAGTTCTCACTGTTGCTTCCTGACCTGCATACAAATTTCTCAAGAGGCAGATCAGGTGGTCTGGTATTCCCATGTCTTTCAGAATTTTCCAGAGCCTATTGTGATCCACACAGTCAAAGGCTTTGGCATAGTCAATAAAGCAGAAATAGATGTTTTTCTGGAACTCTCTTGCTTTTTGGAACAACAGACTGGTTCGAAATAAGAAAAGGAGTATGTCAAGGCTGTATATTGTCACACTGTTTATTTAACTTCTATGCAGAGTACATCATGAGAAATGCTGGACTGGAAGAAACACAAGCTGAAATCAAGATTGCTGGGAGAAATCTCAATAACCTCAGATATGCAGATGACACCACCCTTATGGCAGAAATTGAAGAGGAACGAAAAAGCCTCTCGATTAAAGTGAAAGTGGAGAGTGAAAAAGTTGGCTTAAAGCTCAATATTCAGAAAACGAAGATCATGGCATCCCGTCCCATCACTTCATGGGAAATAGATGGGGAAACAGTGGAAACAGTGTCAGACTTTATTTTTTGGGGCTCCAAAATCACTACAGATGGTGACTGCAGCCATGAAATTAAAAGACACTTACTTCTTGGAAGGAAAGTTATGACCAACCTAGATAGCATATTGAAAAGCAGAGACATTACTTTGCCAAGAGAGGTTCATCTAGTCAAGGCTATGGTTTTTCCTGTGGTCATGTATGGATGTGAGAGCTGGACTGTGAAGAAGGCTGAGCGCTGAAGAATTGTTGCTTTTGAACTGTGGTGTTGGAGAAGACTCTTGAGAGTCCCTTGGACTGCAAGAAGATCCAACCAGTCCATTCTGAAGGAGATCAGCCCTGGGATTTCTCTGGAAGGAATGATGCTAAAGCTGAAACTCCAGTACTTTGGCCACCTCATGCGAAGAGTTGACTCATTGGAGAAGACTCTGATGCTGGGAGGGATTGGGAGCAAGAGGAGAAGGGGATGACAGAGGATGAGATGGCTGGATGGCATCACTGACTCAATGGACGTGAGTCTCAGTGAACTCTGGGAGTTAGTGATGGACAGGGAGGCCTGGTGTGCTGCGATTCATGGGGTCGCAAAGAGTCGGACACGACTGAGCAACTGATCTGATCTGATCTGATCTGATATATACCATGAAAGATATGTGTTAATTTCATTTTCAAAAGCTGTTTTATACATATATACATACATATGACATACATGTAGCATACTTTTAAAACCTTCCATCTTTTACCTTTTTATCAGAATAACAGGTGCATGGCTTATATTACATGGTTTAAAAAAAGTGTGGATGAGGTTATAACATTGTAATACATTCAGTAGATATAAATTACCATTGTAATATAAGGCAACATTTTACAGACTATTAGTTCAGGAGTCAGGTGACACTGGAATAGTGAAAAGGAGTTTTCTTGAAGGAGGAGCTCTTAAGTGAGTCCCTAGAAATGGGGTAGGTTTTTATGGATGGATGAGCAGGAAGAAATGCAGTGTATATGACTATCATGTTCTAGATCTTCTGAGTCGGTTTTGATTTCAAATATGAGCATGATCCTCCAAGTATGTTCATAATTGCTAGAGCTGGTGGGTTTGCAATACGGTCAGTGTGGACATGAACGAGTGCATGGAAGTGAAATAGGGGATGGCTAAGCAATGAGTCAAGTGGATCAGTGCTTAATCAGAGCAGGTATTGGGACTGGGGCAGAGCAGCAAGTAAGCGTCATCTCCCATCGTCTGATCGACGGCTATCTGTCCACGTTGTTGGATCCTTCCCTACCCCCCAGCCCCATGGTAAACTCATATGACATCCTGACGTCCCACGGGAAGAAATGTTTGCAACAGTTGGAAATGTGATAGAACAAGAAACACGCAATCAGTACGTGCAATCGACTGCATAGATTGTGAAACAATAGTCATGGTACTACTTGTTCTGTGACAGGATAAAAATTGTAAATCTTTCATAAGATAGAAACTCTAGCTTAAGAGAGGGCTGCCAGGTCACGTGGTGCCCCTCTCCCCTCCCTCTTCCACCTCCTCAGCCTCGTCTTTCCAGCTGGTGTCTGCCCCTCAGGCACAGGACACAGGTTTTGGAGGGCAGAGCAGTTCAGTGAGATTTTGCTTAAACTGTAGACTCCTTGTTTTTCTCTACTCCTATGACAAGGCACTAGAAATAAGGTAGAAAAAGGGAGTGGGGACTGAGAGAGTGTGTGTGTGTTTAGTTGCTCGGTCATGTCCTATTTTTTGTGGCCCTGTGGACTGTAGCCCACCCGGCTCCCCTGTCCATGGGATTTTCCCAGCAAGAACTGAAAGCAAATTAGATTTTCAGGGCTTTTTTTGTGTGTGTGTGTGTGTGTATGTTTCTAGGCTATGAATAAAATGTTTGTGAACAAAGAAAAAGGTGCCTATGGAATACATAGAATGTAAAACCATGAATTCATTCAGAGGAAGCATCTCCACAGAAGGAAAACATTTGATCATTTTTAACTTTTCTTGGGTCCAAAATTCATCATAACAGTTAAAAACTGCTGTGCTATATGGGAGCGTTAAGGAGGGGCTACATGAAAATATGAACAGTAAGGCAAGACTCAGTGCCTTAGTGTCATTTTTCTTTTGTTGATTCTTACTTGAATCTCTGCATTTTATTGTTTTCATTCAACAAGAGTCTCGCTTTAATTAAGAAAATCCAGCATCTGGCAACGACATGGTGAAATCACAAGGCCAAAGAGATGCGACTGTGGGCATGACAGAAGGATTCTGATTCCTGTTATCCTCATTACGCCAAAAAATACCATGCACTGAACTTTATTCCTGAATATGAAGTCTTCCTCTTGATAGTGTGTGTAATCTCACACTTCACTGTTAGAATTTTCCATGTTCCTTCCTTAGGGCTTCCCTGATGGCTCAGTTGGTAAAGAAACCTCCTTCAATACAAGAGACCCTGATTCAATTCTTGGGTCGGAAGATCCCCTGGAGAAGGGGTAGGCTACCCACTCCAGTATTCTTGGGCTTCCCTTGTGGTTCAGTTGGTAAAGAATCCACCTGCATTGTGGGAGACCTGGGTTCAATCCTTGGGTTGGGAAGGTCCCCTGGAGAAGGGAAAGGCCACCCACTCCAGTATTCTGGCCTGGAGAATTCCATGGACTGGATAGTCCGTGGGATTGCAGAGAGTTGGACACGACTGAGTGACTTTCACTTTCAGTTCTTTGAGTCCTCCTAAGTCTGCAGTATTAACACTATCTTCATACCAAATAGAGATCTGTGACAGCTAAAAGTGGCTTCTTTTCTCGTCTCCTGTTGCTGCTGTTCCTTTCAGTGGACCAGCTTTTGACTGTGGGTCACAGCAGCTCTGAACACATGGTCATATAATTCATTAGTGTTTAGACAGGACCTGTGTCTCAGCCAATTAACACATTCATTCAAACCCGTTTCTGAAAAATGGTTAAAAACCACTTTGTAGGGTTTGTGCTCATAGAGCAACCTGTGGGCACTAATAAACATAGTTATATCTTATGAGATAAATACACTTATTAAATATATTTAGTTTTGTTTTTGGTTTGGTACCACCCTCCCCTCCTGTAAATTGTCTTTAAGCTGGTGAGAAAGCTGGCTTCACTGAAGCAGAAGGGAAATGAGATGCGTTTAGGGTTAGGGGAGTGGTTCTACTTTCTGGTTTGGATGAACTGCAGCAGTCAGTGGTTCTCCCAGTGATCTCTCCAAAATGCCAGTGAAGTGAAAGTCACTCAGTTGTGTCCGACTCTTTGTGACCCCGTGGACTGTACAGTCCATGGAATTCTCCAGGCCAGAATACTGGAGTGGGTAGCCTTTCCCTTCTTCAGGGGATCTTCCCAACCCAGGGATAGAACCCAGGTCTCCCACATTGCAGGTGGATTCTTTACCAGCTGAACCACAAAATGCCAAATGACAGGAAAAAAAGGTTGTGGCAAGTGTGCCAGGTAAAAATGATAGACAAAGTGAATATAACTGTTGAAGACAATAATTTAATGTAAATTCACGTACCGAGGGCTTCCTTGTTGGCTCGGATGGTAAAGACTCTGCCTGCAATGCAGGAGACCTGGGTTTGATCCCTGGGTTGGGAAGGTCCCCTGGAGGAGGGTATGGCAACCCACTCTAGTATTTTCTCCTGGGAAATCCCATGGACAGAGGAGCCTGGAGGGTTACAGTTCACGGAGTTGTACAGAGTCAGACATAACTGAGTGACTAACACTTCCACTTTTCACATAGCGAAGTTTGGCCTAGACAAAAATGTTTCCTGCTCCTGTTTAAGTGCATTAAAGACAGCAATCTAGGCAATCTATTGAAATTCATTACTAACTTTCCTCACAACTTTTAAAATATCTTGGTTTAATCAGGTCACTGATTCAAAACCATTCACTGAGCGCCAACATTGTGACAGACCATATATTCTGTGCTACTGCATACTGCTTTCTGATATATTCTTTCCTCATTCTCCTCCTCCTTTTCCTTCTATCTCTGAGGCCTCTTAAACTTTCCTACTTAGATTTGTCTTAATTTTTTCCCCCAAGCTTTGTTTTCAACATATGAATGTGAAGTTTTCCCACAAAATCTATTTTTCCCCCTGTTTCAACCCTCCTGGAAAGGAATGTCCTTCAACTGAAAAAGTGGAAAATATCCACTAATTTTAAACACAAATATAATCATGCAAATCTATAATGATGCTGTTTCTTTAGCTGTGATGAAATGATGAACTTGGTCATTGCTATGTTTATTTGGTCCGGGAGAAATATCAATAACCTCAGATATGCAGATGACACCACTCTTATGGCAGAAAGTGAAGAGGGGCTAAAAAGCCTCCTGATGAAAGTGAAAGTGGAGAGTGAAAAGGTTGGCTTAAAGCTCAACATTCAGAAAATGAAGATCATGGCATCTGGTCCCATCACTGCATGGGAAATAGATGGGGAAACAGTGGAAACAGTGTCAGACTTTGTTTTTCTGGGCTCCAAAATCACTGCAGATGGTGACTGCAGCCATGAAATTAAAAGACGCTTGCTCCTTGGAAGGAAAGTTATGACCAACCTAGATAGCATATTCAAAAGCAGAGACATTACTTTACCAACAAAGGTTCGCCTAGTCAAGGCTATGGTCTTTCCTGTGGTCATGTATGGATGTGAGAGTTGGACTGTGAAGAAGGCTGAGCGCCGAAGAATTGATGCTTTTGAAGTGTGGTGTTGGAGAAGACTCTTGAGAGTCCCTTGGACTGCAAGAAGATCCAACCAGTCCATTCTGAAGGAGATCAATCCTAGAATTTCTTTAGAAGGAATGATGCTAAAGCTGAAACTCCAGTATTTTGGCCACCTCATGCGAAGAGTTGACTCATTGGAGAAGACTCTGATGCTGGGAGGGATTGGGGGCAGGAGGAGAAGGGGACGACAGAGGATGAGATGGCTGGATGGCATCACTGACTCGATGGATGCGAGTCTGAGTGACCTCCGGGAGCTGGTGATGGACAGGGAGGCCTGGCGTGCTGCGGTTCATGGGGTCGCAAAGAGTCGGACACGACTGAGCGACTGATCTGATCTGATCTGATCTGACCTTGCTTTTCAGGGAACTTCTGGCCACTTTGAGGACCACCTTACATTCCTTATTCAGTGGACTAACAAGGACAAAGCAGCCCAACTAAGAGCAAAATAATTTCAACAACCTTGAAAATGTGTAAGAAAGTGTGGCCAACAGAAAGCCTTCATTCTCTGTGTTTATACTGGTACCAATCTTAACAGCACGCTGTTAACTCAACCTAAAGCTATGCTTTTTAAAACAATTCAAGTTCAAGGGCATCCCATTTATAACTAATCATGTTCCAGACCTATAAAATATTTGCAGTAACAATCCAAACTGGCATATAAGTTAAAGCTCACTCTGGGCTGCTTAAATTTACACGATCAGCCTGGGACTGGCTCATCCCACCGCACTGGATCACAATACCTCATGATCAAGTGTAATTCACATCTCATGACTCTAGGAATCGATGTACATGGATACACAGTTATATTATTATTAAATCCAATTGCTTTGCAATTAACCTGATATGACACCTATACAAATGATTCAAATAAAGAGCCTCATGTTTCACAGGAGACAATCAATAAAGTGAAATCACAGCTACTGACAATGCCAGCAATTTGGCTTGTTACTATAGTGCTACGTTTTTCTCAGGTCGAGGCTGCTGCTCCCCAGTTGAATCACAGCTACCATAACTTTCAACTACTGGCAATGCTCATGCCTCACAGAAGCATAACATTCCAATAGACTTGGACATTGCTAACCCATCTTTGCTGAGTCATGAAAAGTTACAATCAATCTGGGGTGTACTAAATCATTCATCTTCCTTCTTTGCTCCCAAAATGGAATTAGAGTTCCTTTCTCCAGGAAAGGCTCCATAATGGTGAAAAGGAAAATAGTTGCTTTTGTTGATTGTGTATGTTCTTAGGAAAAAAAAAAAGATAAAAAACAATTCTGACTCTTCATCTTGCACAAATGTTTTATAACTAACTGTCCGAAAGCAAAACCAAATCATAACAGCATCTGTCCCAGTTATTATTGTTGTTATTATTATTCTGTAGCTTAATTATCTCCATTTCAATTAAGTAAAAGCACTTCACAGCTACAACCCTGATCTAAATCAACATTTTGTAAAAATATTACAGCCTTCTTTTTATCTTACCCTCTTTTGGCAGATGTTTGCCAGTGTGTGTGTCTGCCAGACAACTGGTGGTAGAGATTCGACTTCTTGAGAGCAGAGACTGTATATGTCCTTTCAAGATCTAACAGACTTGTGCACAGACATTCCATCGGTATTTGATGACAACCTATTTAAGTAGTGCCTAGTTGAGACCTCATAACTCCTTAAGTAGACTGAAGTTGACCTTATGGAATATTTAGGACAGGTACTGATCAAAAATGTATTTTCCCCCATGTCTCTCTTTATATACTTGTTTTTAAACAGAAACCAGTCAACTTGGGGTATGTTTCCATGAGGCCATTTTCATCTCTTGAAATGGGGAGAATAGAGCATTAAGTATGAGAAATGTGTCTCTCTTTAAACAACCAGCGTGGCTGATTGAAAACAATGATTTATTTAATACTCTAAGCAGAGTCTGTTCTCCATGAATCATACTGTATACATAATGGTGATGAAAATGTTCAGTGTGAAATTTCTCCCTGGCCAGGGAGGAAACCATGCGGGTGAATCACAGTTTTGGTGATGACTGTCCTGAGGAAGCTAAACTGGGAAGCCACAGGTTAAAAAAAGGAATGGAGAGAGAATCCTTAACAGGAGTGAATGCAACAGTCATCAACTCCCAGAAGGCAAACAGACGCCCCCTTCCGCTGCTTACACGCAGACGAGAGTCTGCAGAAGAGGAGTTCCTGGAGAGGAACTCTGAAAGCAGAGGGAACCAGACACGTTGAGCATGTGGAGGGACCCATGGACTGGGAAAAGAAACAGGACTTGTCCTTGAGGGAGGGGAGATAAACGGCTGCCTGTGTGAGGAACACTACTGCATGCGCTCACTCCTGTGAAAGAAATTCATTTAAAAGCAATTGGGTTAGAAATGGAGATTTACATGGATGGGTTTAACGAAGAGGAGCGCGGGAGAGACCATCAAGATGTGCATCAGTCATTTGCTCAAAACTGTAAACAGCACTGACGACTTAGGATAACAGTGTTAAGTGGGAAAATGGGCCACTAACTTGTAATTAAACTATGACTGCAATTATGTTAAATATGTGTGTTATGGATAACAACTGATCAGGAATCCAGAGAAATTAACATAGTTGTTGTGTTGATGGAGTGATGTTATTTGTTTTCCATGGTTTAAATTGTGTGGGTGTGAAAGTGAGGGAGAGATTATACATTGACTCTGATAGTAAGACAGTGACACGAGGAATAAGAGACAAGGAATCAGTAAACTGGTGTTCAAGTTTCTCCCTGAACGCCGACTGTGAACCTAACCTCTCCGAGCCTCAGTGACTTTACATAGAAAATGGAAATAACAGCACCCACCCTGCACTAACAGGGTAGTGAAAACACTTGGTAAATTGGAAGTATTTTGTGAGATCACGTGACAGATTAAGATCAGAGTGCCGTATAGATCAGATACTTAGAAAGTCCAGAACTCAAACAGTGATCCCCAAACTCTTGTCTCCACAGTCACACAGGAGCTGGACGTATGTTAGATCATAACTGTTCGCTGTACAGGTTACAATCACTTATTGGGCGCCAACTAATTGTTTTACTAACCAGGTGTCCCAACACCATTTATAGAATAATCCATTTTTCTTCCATTTGAAATGATTTGAAATGGTCCCTTCATCATATACCTGACTTTATTTCTCAACTCTACTGTTCCTTTCCTTACCATTCTCTTTTAACGTCATGACTATTGTAGCTTTGTAATATTTGTAATTTGGTTGGGCAACTTTTTATTTTTTTTATTTATTTTTTAATGGTCTCCAGGGTAGAGTGGGAGCTATTAAGGTCGTTAACCAAGCTTGGGCCCAAAAAAGTTAAGTAACCAGCCTGAGGGCACACAGCGGTATAGCATAGGCATAGAAGCGTCTTTGTAAACAGAGAAAGCTTAGTTTAAATCCTGGTTTGTTACTTATCATCTGGGTGACCCAACATACATTACTTAATCTCTAACCTTCTTTCTTCATCTGTAAATGGACAATACCACCACCTACCTCAGAGTGTTATGCTGGGGATTAAATTACAAAATGAGTTGGATTTCTCTAACCCGGTGCTGGCAGGCAATCCTCCTTCGTATGCACTCCTAGTGGTAGTGGACATAGCTTCCCTTTCTTAGAGTTTCTTGAATCTGCAAAATGAAGAGTCAAGAATTAGCACCAGCTTCTACACAGCATCCTGAGGGCTGGCTTTGCAGTACAGAGATATATGATAACTACAGTAAGGAAACAAGGCATTTTTAAAGTACGTATGCACATCTCCCTGGCTGTGGCAAAGCAGGAGACACTCTGTCCCAGATAATCTGTAAAATGCAGTGGCATCATGCAGCCAAGAACACGGATGTCAACCATGTAGGAATGCCAGGAAGTATGTTCCTGTCAGTCTTGAGGGGAGAGGGGACATTGTCAAAGGTGGTGGAGACCTGGTAGGGAACAGGGAGAAATAAGGGGGCCTCTCTTCTGCTCTGACAAGTTTGGGTTTTAAGTGATTTGGGGGCAGAGATCCTATCGATTACCCCCTTTCTTGTAGTTTCTAGAAGATGACCTAATATTTACAGTATTCGATGATAGAGTGAAGAGAAGTCACATAGGCCTCCCAGTGACCCTCTGCCCCCAGCAGTGGCCAGCATGACTTTTGTGGGAAGCTACTTTCTTCTCTCCCTGGGAAGTGATGGGTGCAGTCTGACTATAATTAATTTTAATGAAGACCTGACACGATGTGCTAGAATCTTGGCCATTCAAACAACGTGGAGCCAGCCAGCCAGCTTGGACAAGAATCACCTCAGTTCCCCCTCACTCTAGGCTTTAGAACAAGTCAAGTCCAGCTAAAAAGTATTTATTTATTGAGTGATTTTGTGCTAGTACTATAAAAAGGAATACAAAAAGAAGGACTCTAGACACCACCTGCTGAGCCCCTGCCTCGCGCTGTGCACTATGGTTGTTCAGTCACTCAGTTGTCTGACTCTGGATTGCAGCACACCAGACTTCCCTGTCCTTCATCTCCCGGAGTTTGCTCAGACTCATGTCCATTGAGTTGGTGATGCCATCCAACCTTCTCATCCTCTGTCGTCCCCTTCTCCTCCTGCTGTCAACCTTTCTCAGCATCAGGGTCTTTTCCAGTGTTCGCAACAGGTGGCCAAAGTATTGGAGTTTCAGCTTCAGCATCAGTCCTTCCAGTGAATATTCAGGGTTGATCTCCTTTAGGACTGATGTGTTTATAGTACATCATCTAATTCATGAATGCTTTTCACAAAGTGCCGATTCTGTGCCAGGCATCCTGGGTACTGGGAACACCTCAGGCTGAAGAAGGGGCAGAAGCAGTGGGACAGACACACAACGATGAGCGTTTCGGGCTTCACTCTGAGGACAAGGGGAAGCTCTCAGGAAACTCTGGGCCGAGGAGGGCCACCTGGAAACAGAGCTCTACATGCTGGAGACTTACTGTCCCCTGACTGAGCAGGTGAGATAAGCAGGTCTGGGTAGAGGCAGACGTGTGTTCACTCAGCAGGTCCTGCTGGAAGCTGTGGGGTTGGGATGGCCCTTCAGCGTGTTCCCAAACTGAGGCGAAGGCCTGGACCCTGTAAGCCGGCATCAGTTGCTGTCTCCCAAGCTAAGCTAAGCTAAGCTAAGTCACTTCAGTCGTGTCCGGCTCTGTGTGACCCCAATAGACGGCAGCCCATCAGGCTTCCCCGTCCCTGGGATTCTCCAGGCAAGAACACTGGAGTGGGTTGCCATTTCCTTCTCCAGTGCATGAAAGTGAAAAGTGAAAGTGAAGTTGCTCAGTCGTGTCCGACTCTTAGCAACCCCATGGACTGCAGCCTACCGGGCTCCTCCCTCCACAGGATTTTCCAGGCAAGAGTACTGGAGTGGGGTGCCATTGCTGTCTCCCAAGAGGGGCTACGAACTCTGGGTGAGGCAGCTCCCTTGCGGGCGATGCTTGAAGAGGCTTGCGCCTGTGGGCCACCCGCAGTCACCACTGTCGCCTCGGGGGGAGTGGCAACTCAGTGACCCTGGCACAGTCTCCCCTGAAGGATCGCTGAAGGATCACGGTCATCCACCATCTCTGTGGCACACCTCAGGGTCACCACAGATCTGTTCGTGTTTTAATTCTTGTAACAATTCCCCAACTTGGGCATTTGTGTGTCCTTTCTGAGACTCAGGGAGTTTAAGAAACTTGTTCAAAATCACACACCTAGCAGATGTTGGATTTGACTTTAGGTCCCTCTGAGTTCAGAGAACATGTACTTTTAAAAAATGTGGTAAAATCTACATGACATAAAACTGATCATTTTAGCCATTTTTAAATGTGCAATTTTAAAAGTGGCATTTAGTACATTAATATTATATAACCATTACACCATCCATCTCTAGAAGTCTTTCCATCATGCAAAACTGAAGCTCTCTACCTATTAAACAATAAGATGCTGTAACAATAATATTGATATTAAGCCATTACTTCCCATTTTTCTCTCTCCAGCCCCTGGAAACCATTCTACTTCCTGCTCTGTAAATTTGACTATTCAAAGTACCTCATATATGTAGAATCAATACAATATTTTTCATTTTGTGACTAGCTTTCTTATCATAAAGATTTCACAGTTCATCCATGTGGTAACATGTCAGAATTTCCTTCTTTTTTCAGCCTGAAAACACTCCTATGTCTGCATCTACTGCATTTTGTCTATCTGCTCTTCTGTTGATAGGCATATGTGTTGTTCCCTCTTCCTGGCTATTGTGAATAATGCTAGGAATACTGGTATACAAATACCTATTTGAACTGCTGCTTTCAATCCTTTTGAGTACATACCTGGAAATGGAATTGCTAGATCATATGGTAATTCTATTTTTGATTTTTTGAGGGACTGCCATCCCGTTTCTCAGTGGTTGCACAATTTTACATTCCCAACAGCACTGCCCAAGAGTTCTCATTTCTCCACATCCTCACCAGCACTTTTCTTTCCTTCTCTTTGCTTCCCCTCCCTCACTCCCTTCTTCCTCCTTCCCTTCCTTCTTTCCTTCCTTCCTTTCTTTCTTTTCATTCTCTCTGATACAGCCATTCTAATAGGTGTCCAGTGGTATCTCATTGTGGTTTGAAGACTGTGGCAACTTTTCAAGCTGCCATGCTGTCTCTCAGTCAGAAAGGAACTCAAGATGGCCAGCATGCATCCAATTCCACCTTTCTGTTTGTGGCTGGAAACCGTGACAGCACCAGGTTAAGACCCAAACTCAGTAAACTTCTCTGGATTAACAGTGAGCTGCAGCGGAACACGTTCTGAATCACCCAGACACCTAAAGAACAACACAGAATTTGGCACTTTAGAAGAGTTAAAGTCTTTGTTTAAAGACCCTGAAATAGTTCATAAAACTATGCTCTTCTTTGCATATTTAAAATTTGATATTTATAACTTTATCATAATTTAAACAGGTGCAAAGAATATAATTTGTAGCATATTGTAAACATTGACATTTTGAAATTAAATGGTTACATCAGTTTTAAATGTATCCAAATGGAATTTAAATCTTGTAACAGTTTGCTATCCACTATCATCCATTTAAGAAATAAACCCACAAGCTTCTCTTTAGCAAGCAAAAACTATATGTAACTTCCTGCCTTCCCTCCACTTCTGCCATGCCTTCCGTGTTTGAAATTTTATTCCCATTCTACTTTCCCTTCAACATTTTATGCCAGTGTAATGTTGATGATTGAACATCTTTTACTGAATATCCCATCATATTTTTAATCTATCAAACATTTGTATAAAAGTTTAAATTTATACACTTTAAAAATTCCTGTAACCATAGGGTCTAAGTGATTTCTGGATTAAGTTATCATTACATAGTATTACACAATTGCTCAAAACAACCTAAATGAATAGAACATTTTGATAAACACTAACATGAAAATTAAAGTCTTATTGGAAGCTTGAACTTAATACAACAGATGATGCTGTCCTTTTTTAAACACTGTATGTAGTATGGATAAATATTACTTATCACTAGAAAGACAAAGTGTTTAGCAGCCATTGTATTTTTCATTTTTTAGAGATGAAAAGTCCTTGTTCTTAAAGAGATGGAAATGGAGTTTTGTTAGATAAATGTCCTTCAATTTTTGAAACTCCTGATTTATTTGCCCCAAATCACATGGTAATCCATTATCAAATGATAGTTTTAATGACCTGACATCTTCACAATTTTTTCCTTCAGTTTTTTTTTGAAAAACCACCTGACGTGCAGAGGATTTGTTATCCAGTCTCTATGGGTTGAGCTGTGTACCCACCAAAGTTCACATGTTGAAATCCCAACCACTGGTACCTCCAAAGGTGATTGTGTTTGGAAACAATGTTGTTACAGATACAAGTAGTTAAGGTGAGGTCCTGAATGGACCCTCGTCCACTAGGACTGTGCCTTATACAAAGGGGAAACCAGGCCACAGAGACAGAGGGAGGAGGATGTAAAGACACTGGGGAGAAGCTGGCAGGCTGCCAGCCAAGTAGAAAGGCCTGGGAGGGAAGCTTCCCTCGCAGCCCTCAGAAGGAAGGAGCCCTGTCCACACCTAGATTTTGGATTTACCTTTCTATTGTTCACACCACTGGTTTGTGGGACTTTGTCACAGTGAGGCTAACAAACCGATACACAGTTCCTAGACCCATTCACCTCCCCTACACTTACACCAACACCAACATTTTCACTTTTTCCTTTCCTGGGGCAGGAGGTTATACTCAAGAGCAAAGCACCTTAGAAAGACTGGTAATAGTGAGAGGGGCCCCTTTCTCTTGTAAGCTGACGGAAGGACCGTTGCAAGAAGTGAGGCAGGGATATTTAATAAAAAGCATACACTGCATTCCAGATCGGTAGGCTGTTTCCTTCAAAATATTCTTGTCCGCAAGCTTCTTTGGAAAGTCTTATTCAGCCCCAGAGGAGTAAGTGTACCTACTTTGAAGACGACTGTGCTGAACTGTAGAAAACCTACAGAAATTTAGGGATGTGGAAAAACTTTTGTCAGCTGGAGGTGCTGATGACATTTTCATGATGGCTATGACATCTGCTAGCCTTGTGCATAGAATTTTGATTTGTGGAAAGAAGAAGGAAGGGCATTCTAGCCAGAGTGGACGCACCTGGGGAATGGACTTCTAACTAAACTAACAACTCAGTCGGGTGGGCCCAGCCTACACAGGACCTGTACTTATGGGTCTAGGAGCTTGTTCTTAGGCAATGGAGACTCTTACGTGAGCAAGTGACATGATGAAAGTGATGCTTAGGAAGATTAGCTGGGCGTCAACACAGAGGATGGGAGGCTGTTTGCAGAATTTAGGGAGCAGGAAGTCATCCAAGGGCATGGTCATTAATGAGATCAGTGTAACGGCTTTGGAAATGGAGAGGCAGCTGCTTGTTGGTTGTGATGGACACAGAAATCGCAGGCCTGTATTATAGTTAAATTGTGTGCCAACTGCTCAACGGCCTTCTTTTCAGGTGGGCCGCTAAGTCCCAGAAGTAACTCTGCCTTGCCTCCGCTTCTGCCTTGCCTCCTGTGTTGGTGGAATACTTAATGTCCAGAAAGACACTATGCTTTTCTGTTGGTTAACTATAGGTACAATGGGGGTGACACTTCCTTATTGTTCGGCTGATCCTTTCATTGTAAGCATGGAATGAGCAAATGGATGGGGAACCACTTGGTTAAATATAAAGCTGTTAGGGAGACAAGACTCTTCATTCCTCATTACTCTATTGTGGCTCACTACTCTTCCTTAAAGAGAGTGGAGAGGTTTCTGAGTGCCTCCTTCACAGTAGCCTTGGGGAACTGAAATCCAGGTAATAGAGGCTCCGTTGTGTGCTGCCTGAGAACCTTACCGGACTCACATCCCTTTCCAAAGTGGGAAGGTGCTCCCAGAACCCCTGCTGAGCCCCTGGGGGAGAAGAGCCACTCTTCACTTTCCGCCTGGCCCTCCGAGGTGTCTGGCCTCCTGCCCAAACATGCCTCAGAGGACTGTTCATTTTCGGTCAGAACCATAAGCCTTCCTGATTGTGTAGCAATGGAAACAAAGCTTTTCTATGCTCTGAGAAGCAAATATTTTTTACGGCCGCATGCTCTTCTCACTTCCCAGTCAAAGCTGGGAAGAACGCAGAGCGTTAAAACAATCCAGACACATAGCTTTCTTTTTTTCTCTCTTGCATTAGAAACTACTGTGTTTTTAAGACTCTGAGAGGATAAGACACTGGGGGCAGGAGGGGGAGGGTGGTCACTATCCTTATAGCCATTCCTCTAAGTCACATTCACATTAGTGACTCACTACCTGTGACCCTGAGGGTCACTGGACCCTTTCAGTGTTCCTAAGCCCCAAAGGACTCTCTTGGCTCTCATGGGAGAGTGATTTAGTGGCGATGTGGTTGCTGACTACTAAGACTTACCATTTGGCATGTCTTCCAAGGATGGAAAGGAGATTATCAATAACATCTGAGTGAGTTTTTTTACCTGCACTGGCTCTATCTCTTATTTATGTGTATCTTTATTTGTATGGCTACAGTAAGAGCATATCCAATGCTAGGAAGGCCACGTGCCAAGTGTCAACTGATTCCCTTGGCACAGAGGCCTGATCCCGTTTCATCGCTGGGGATGATAAGCCCTCCTGGTGAGACAACAACAGTCCCCATCCTTGCGTGTGTACCTCCCAGGTGCCAGGCACAGGGGCCAAGGGTTTACACATTAACTCATTTTCTCAACCACTTTATGCAGTTGCAGTATTAACATTCACATTTTACAGAGATAAAAATGGAAGCCTAGAGAGGTCAACTAACTTTCCTAAGGTCAGGAAACAAGTCAGTCAGTGGCTATGTCAATCAACACGAGTTAAACCAGGCTTTGTGACAAACAGCCCCCAAGTTGTAGTGGTTGACAACAAGAAAGGTTTATCCTCACTCGGGCTCCATGTTTGCGGAGCGGCCTGGAGGCTCTGCTTCTCCTCTCTCTGGGGTTCGGGCAGACAGAGCAGCCCCTCCACGGGAGTGCCTGGTTATCGTGGCAGATGGGAGTAGAGAATGTGGCAGAGTGCTCTCTGGCGACACGTGTTCCTTCTGCTCATTTTGTTGGCCAGAGTCTGTCACACAGCCACTCCTAACGTCAGCTGGAGGAGGAAGTTCAGTCTTACCCTCTGGGAGGGAGAGGAGGAATTTCTGTAGGCAGAGGGAGCATCTGAGAAGAAAAATATTTTCTTAAGCCTGTGTTCTTTACCCTTTCATGAACGCTGCCCCTCACTGAGCACCTCCTGGGGGCCAGGCACAGTGTTAAACGTTTTACAGATACGATTTTCACTCCTCACCACAACTCTGTTGCTGCTGCTGCTGCTAAGTCGCTTCAGTCATGTCCGACTCTGTGTGACCCCATAGACAGCAGCCCATCAGGCTCCCCTGTCCCTGGGATTCTCCAGGCAAGAACACTGGAGTGGGTTGCCATTTTCTTCTCCAGTGCATGAAAGTGAAAAGTCAAAATGAAGTCGCTCAGTCGTGTCCGACTCTTAGCGACCCCATGGACTGCAGCCTACCAGGCTCCTCCGTCCATGGGATTTTCCAGGCAAGAGTACTGGAGTGGGGTGTCATTGCCTTCTCCAACAACTGTGTTAGGGAGAGACTGTTATTACCGTCACTTCACAGTTCAAGGCACAGAAAAGTTTCGAAGTAGCTTGAGTCCAATGGCACAGGGGAAAAAGCTGCTTTTTGCTGCTTTTTGCAGCATTCAGGTCGCCCTACTCCAGACTGCCATGAGGATGTCTAATGCCGCACGGGTCACTTGAGTTTCACGAGAAAAAGCCACATACATTTTTAAAAGATTAAAATGTGATTAGCTAATCACATTTATTTTCTAATTAAACAGGTAGTAATTGCACATTGTTAAGATTCAGACAGTGCTTATAGGTTTGAAGAAAGTGAAAAATGACTAATAATCAAAACATCGAGAGGGAACACTGCTAACATTTTATTTTTTAAATTAAATTAAAAATATATATTTTAACCTAATGTATTAAATATGCCTTTTCAGAGGTGCTGACTTATAACTTGCTTCTTCACTTAACAATGTATTGGGAACATCTTTCCAATAAATAAACTTCATTTTTAACGGTTGCATAATATTCTCTCGACTGTGCTACCATTTAGTTAGAATTCCTTAATGATTTACAAAATAAATAACATTTACTTTTTTTTTCAATGTATCACTGTTCTGTTGCTTTGAGTTCCATTTCTTTCCCAATAGTGATATCTAAGAGCATTTCTTATTTTTCTTAACCAATTCATGTTTTCACCTATGAGAAACACTGTGTAATGGTCAGAGCTCTTTAATCAAAGCCTTTTTCTCCCTCTTCCACAGGGACCCTCCCTCAAATGCTAATAATTTTTTGTTTTCCCTAGTGTTTCAAGACGGGGGTTTTCCTTGGCATTTTTGTTTTCACATAATTTTTCTGAAATGCACATACAAACTGCTTTCCTTATTTTTCTTTTCTCTCTTCCTGTATAGCCATACTCCTTATTTTATTTTACACTTGCATGTCCCTATTCTAGATCTTTTAAAATGCCTGTGACTGCTTTTGCCTCTACAGTGAGGCATTCACTGCCTTCCAGCTCTAGCCATGGTGCTCCCAAGTTCCCCCCCCGTTCAGACCCAACACATCCCTACCCTCTGCAGAACCCTCCGGTACCGGGGGTGTTTTCTGGTTATGTAACAGTCTTTCCTGACATCTGGGATTGGTCTGTTTATTCAAGAAGCCTTCTCTGGCCCCTTAGTCACAATTAGTTGTCCTTTCGTCCGTGCTTCTCAGCGCTTTACTGTTACTATCACTACCACTACGCACTCTTTCAGGAAAACATCTATTCAGCACCTGTGGGAAGTAAGCTCTGGAGTGCTGGGGTAGATATTACAGTACAATACCATACCAAACCATACCATACAACACAATAACCAGCCTTGGCATCCACCCTCTAGGAATCTTCTGCCCCCGGGGTGGATGGGTGAACAGAGCCACCTGCGTGGTGAAGGCTGAGATGGAGGAAGGTGCGAGGCGCCAGGGGAACAACAGACCCCGCGGACGCGGGTTGACTTTATTTGCTACAAGTTTTCCCTGAATAAAAGATGCTGATCCTGAGGTAAGGGACCCATTTTCAAGTTCGCCTTTGATCTGGCTAATTTGTTGATAGTAAGAGCCCGACGTGGTGACTTGAACAAAGGAACGGCACAGGTGCGATCAGGGGAAGGCGCCAGCGGGTGGCCCCCGGGCGCGGGTCCACGCCCAATACCATCTCCCCGGACTCTGTACTTTTCACATCTTTCTTTCTCCGTGAAATGGACGCACGTTCCCCTCCGGATTTAGAGGTAACGACTCTTCCGCGAAAGCCTGGAAAATATGACTTTTCCACAAATGGTCTGGGTTGGGTACAGAGCTTCAGCTATAGGACCGGCTGTGCCCTCACTGGGGGCGTTGGCTCCGAGATCCGACCGGGAGTTTCTCCCCGGCCCGGCTCGCCTGGCACCTCGGCCCGCCGACCACGTGCGCGATCCGGGAGCGGAGCCTCCGCGCTCCGCGCGCGCCTCGTCGCCGGCGCCGCTTCTCCGGCTCTTCCTGCCGCCCCGCGCCACCCCCACCTCCGCGGCGGCCGCGCCCCCCGGCCCGCTCCGCGCCGGCTCCGGCCCGGGTTTTCCCAGCCGCCCGCCGCCGCCGCCGCCGCGCTAGCCGAGCGGGGAGCTGGCGCCGCCGAGGCCGCGGCGGCCCGGGCGTGGGGGCAGCGCCGCGCACGCGCGCCCGCGGGGGTGGCGGGTCCCTGCGCCCGGCTCCGCGCGCCCGGGGCCCTCGGGCCGCCGCCCCACCCGCCCCCGCCCCCGGGGACCGCCCGGTAACCGGAGCCCCCGCCCGAGTCCTCCTCCCGGGGCTGGGAGGAGACATTCCTGCTCTCCCCGCCCGGCCCGCGCCCGTTCCTCCCCCGCCGCGTGTTTTCCGCCCCAGGAGAGACCGTGCCACACAAATAAGCCTCGAATGCCCTTTGCCGGGCGGGCGGGAGGGCATCTAGCGCCGCGTCCGAGCGGGCCATTTTCAGGGCGCGTCTCCGGAACCGCCAAAAGTCTTGTTTTCTCCCCCAAAGTGGAAGGTGTCGGGGGGAGGGGGGGGGGGGCGGCGGCCAAGAGGCCGCTTCCAACTGCTACACACGCTCGAATAGTTGTCAGTAAAATCAAACTGACGTCAGCCCCGGGGAAAAGATAGGTCTCTTTTGTTCTTATGTTCTCCCCCCACCCCCTCCCCTGCGATCAAAGGCAAAAAATATTTTTTTTTTTTGGAGGTGGAAAGACAAAAAGGGGGGAAAAAATTGCAAGGCAAAGAGATAGCTTCCATTAGAGCTCCAGCCCGGGCGAAGGGAATGTTTAATGAATGCATCAAGCCTTTTGATCACCCTCGCTCGGTTGGGTTCAGTAGTGCCGGAAGGTTAGTTGCATATCCTGTGGCTGATCTGAAATTCGATCAGCAGAGGGGGCAAAGAAAAGAAAAGCATTTTAATGGGAATCAATAGAGGATCATAGGTCCTGGAAGGAAATACGTGTTGATTAAAAATGCCACAAGATTAAAAAATGTTCACGACCGGTGTAAAAAAAAAAAAGAGGAGAGGGGGAGGAGGGGAAAAAAAACCCCTTAGCAATCTATTTTCTGTGTGTGCTGCTGCCAGAGAGGCAGTCAGCAGACCAACAGTTTGTGTCATGCTTCAAGCTACAGCAGGCAAATTTAAAGCTGTATGCGCAGAACAACATAATACTTACCGAAAACGCATTTCTGTTTCTAAGCGGGGTTCACTCATGCATTATACAGAACACCTAGGGCTGCAGTAGCAAGGCACAAGGGGACAAATTCGGTGTGCTGTGACTCAAGTTCTTAAACTAAACTCTTGGGCTTTCAACAGTTGAGAGCTAGAGCATATATACTTGCTTTTTTCTTTAATTGAAACTAAACTAACAGCTTTGGAAGATACCATAGATTTAAATGGTCTGAAACTTAAAAAAAAAAGTTGTGATATAAAAAAAAAAATCTGGTATTTTGTGAATGTGAAGAGGAGGGTAGGGTGGAGAGTTAACTGTGGTAGATAGCATATTGATTGGGTTGTGGAGTGGAGAATGATTGCCCTGTAGGTAGAGAGAGTGATCAACAATGTGATAAAAATGGAAAAATGGTTGAAGGTTATACGGCTATTTACTTATTACTACAGTGGGAAAGGGAAAAAGGCCTTTTAAACTCACTCTTTAACACAGAAACACAAGTATACACCCTATCTGCATGGCCTCTTGGAGAGGACTCAGTAGCCCTTAAAGGTTTACACTTTTCCTTCATTATTGGGAGGGAATTCAGCTGCCAGGGGTGGTGGGCCCTTCTTTTCTAGATGGTCTCTAGAGGCTCCTCAACCAGCTGGGCATTCCAGTCTTCACCCCTTTCTCCTGTTTTTCTTGTTTTCACCCCGTCTTTCAGACTCTCTAAAGAACACAAAAAAGAGCAAGGAGGCTTTTCAGGACAATTTCCCCTGTATATTTCCAATATTTACTGCAGTTGCTTGGATAGAGCAGGATCTATCAAAATTGAGATTTCTTTGTTCAAGCAACACCTCCTCTTACCTTAAGAGGTATGTGTTCTGGCTTCACTAGATGATAAAAGGCTTGGAGGAAGGGCATTTTTCTCCTTTCTCATTCATTACAGTGCTCCTGAGAACCAAACCTCACACCTAGGAAACCAGTAGAGAGAGCTGAGTCAAGCTGACAGTAGCAGATCACACACTGACCACACTCGGTTGCTGCTGCTGTAAGTCGCTTCAGTCGTGTCCAACTCTTGTGTGACCCCATAGACGGAAGCCCACCAGGCTCCCCCATCCCTGGGATTCTCCAGGCAAGAACACTGGAGTGGGTTGCCATTGCCTTCTCCAATGCATGAAAGTGAAAAGTGAAAGGGAAGTTGCTCAGTTGTGTCCGACTCTTAGCGACCCCATGGACTGCAGCCTACCAGGCTCCTCCGTCCATGGGATTTTCCAGGCAAGAGTACTGGAGTGGGGTGCCATCGCCTTCTCCAGACCACACTCGGAAATCCATTCAAAAAGGAAGATGATTTCTGGGTAAGTTCAAACAAGTGACTTAACTTCTCTGAGCTTTGGGTTCCTCATCTGTACGATGAAGGATGCTTATCCCTACCCACCAGGGCTTTTGCGAATGACATAATATATGTAAGACACTGTGAGATACTTATATATATGTTTTTATATAAATGTCTTCCTTCTCCTAAGATGCCCCCACCCAGGATGCCTCCTTTATTCGTGCTCTTCTGTAGTCTCTGCTGTGAATCTGAACTGCTGCTGAAGTGACACTTGAAGACTTTCAAGGCTGGATCCTAAGAATCTTGCATGCTTCTACACCTGGGCCTCTTGGAATGCTCCTTCTTGGGACGCTCTCATTTAGAACCCAGCTGCATTCTTCGAGAAGCGTGTGGAGGCCAGGTCACCTGTAGTGCTCAGCTTGATAACATGTAATTGCTCCCAGCAATGAGTTCCCAGACAGCAGATAACATCAACTGCCCACCAAGTGAGTTGGCCATTTGGTAGTCCAGTTCGGTTGAACTTTCTGATGACTTCAGCCCCAGCTGCTTTCCTACTGTAATTGCATGAACGACCTGAAGCAGAGAGTACCCAGCTGAGCCCAGTCAACCCACAGAACCCTGGGACATAATAAATAATAAGTGTATAAATGAGCAAATGATAGCTTTTATTAATATCTTAATTTTATAGTAGGTACTAAACCTGCCCGTTGTTGTAATAAATGTAAGTGAAATAAGCTAGGAGACTGCCAGTCTCTTCCTTGCTCTTTCTCTTGCCCCTGGGTTATTCTTCACCACCCGCAATATCATGTTAGCCCTTACTGCGGAAGGTTAAACCAGGTACTGGCAACATAAAGACAGAATTTTGTAAGATCTTTTCTCTAGGGGCTTGGAGTCCAACTGGGAAGAGAGGATGCTTTTTCCAAGAAGGAGAAGCCATTTATGCACTGCTAGGTCCTGGCATAGCAATGAGTGTTGAACCATCTGTTGTTAAATGAAAATATTGTTTATTTTCTATAACATGTGCTTAGGAGGGAAGAAGCTCTCTAGGGTTTGAGCTGAGCTGGCCTTTGCTCATGGAATTTTTTTTTTTTTCTTCAGCTTCTTTCTGGTGTAGTTCTACGTTTCTTGGGATTTTCAGAATGCTAAGTTCAGGAGGACAAATATTTTCTGATTTAGGCACCAAAATGAGCAGATCTGGGGTCTTAGTGTTTATAAGACCCTCTTATATGTGGTACAGTTAGTGCCCTTGGTTGTTGGTTTAGAGTAAGCAAAGGTTTTCATGTAGAAATGAAGAGAACTTGGGCACAGTGTTCTTTTCTCTGAAACTTGCACGCCTACCATGGGCTTCATTTCCCTGGCCCTCAGGGGTCATCTAAAGTTTCCAATCTGTCATGGTTAATTCCACCCAAGAAGGGCATGAGGGAATGAGAGGTGTGGGCTGGAAGTCAACTGAAGCTCACAAATCAGTAGATCTCAGCTTAATTTGTAAAAGTACTTACAACATTTTTGTGCTTTTTCTTAATTTACTATAAAATGTTTAAATAGATTAAAAAATTTTTGATATGGTTGATATATGTATGTAGACATGCATATAATGAGACTGGTGAAAAACATTTTTTCAGGAGCAAACAGGTCAGCTACTACTCTTCACAGATCCTTTGGATGTTTTATTCTGAATGCAATAGTTACAACAACCTGCTGGAACAGAAACTGCTTTCTGAAACACAAAGTTGGGAAGTGTAATATCATCTCAGAAGGGGCGGGCCAAGGTGGCATGGCATCTCGTGCTGCTATCTCTGGCTTGCTTTGCATCATCTCCGTGGTTGCTCTTATGCTTCATTCTCATTAGGTAGTTGGGGCCAAGATCAGTGTTCTTGGGGTTAAGCCTAGTTCATGAAACGGAGCCCTTTTCATAAGCTTACCATCTGTTTACTTCTTCCTTCCTTCAATCCTTCCTTTTCTTCTTCAATTCTGTTTTCCTTCCTTCCTCATTTATTCATTCAGTAAACAATTATTATCTGTCTACTGTGCGCCAGATGCTGTTTAGGACCTGGGGATACACAGATGAACCTTTCGACAGCCTCTAGGTTTGTTGAAAAGACCTGGAGGTAATCAGATAAAGGTCGATGGGGAGATTGGAGTGATTATGAAAACTCCAAGGATAGCAGTCAGGGAATGGAGAAGGAAGGGGAAAGGCTCAGAGAGTCTGACCTAGAAAAAAAAATGTCTGGGAATTAGCCAGATGAAGGCCAGGGCACGTGAGAATATAGTAAGACAGGAGGTTGGATACTTTGCTGTATAGCAGAAATTAACCTAACACTGTAAATCAACTATATTTCAATAAAATAAATTTTTAAAAAAGAAAGATTGGAATTGTAAGTCTTTGAAATGTTGGGTGGAGGTTACTAATTTTGCACTGCGCTCTATAAAGACACCTAGATACAGAGATATTTAAGCTAGTCTGGACATTAAAAATAATTTAAATAGTGATAAATGTAAGAAGTCATCACTTAGTCACCTTTCAAGCTACAAGCTGTTTTTCAGATTAAGTGAGCTCACGTCCACTTCTGTCTTTCAGCAAAGGCTTCTCTTGAATATGCCTGACCCTTTTAAAGAGTTTTAAAGAGCCGCAGTAGCTGCTATTTTTGAAAAGTGATTTTTTTCTTTTACTTGTATGGTTATTGTACCTTACTATCTTATTGATGTTGATAATATTCTGTTCTACAAGTTGCTTACTTTTGTACCTACAAACGTTCTGAGGTATTTGTATTTATCTTGTAGTTACAGTATTTTGACTTCATTTTACATTTTTTATTATGGTGAAATATCTATGTGCCATAAAATTTACCATTTTAATCACTTTAAGTGTACAGTTCAGTGGCATTAAGTACATTTCACATGGCTGTACCATGATCACCACCATCCATCTCCAGCAACTCCCTTTTCTCTCCCTCCTCCTCCCTCCTCTGGAAGCTGCTTTGTCTTTGTGAATTTGACTACTCTAGGTATCCCCTATAATCATTTTACATTTTAAGCTTTTTGGCAGAATGGCGTTCAGACTTGATGCTGGAGAAAGATTTCACAAGATGAATTACTAAAATTTTTAATACATTTAAGTGTTCTGCACACAGATTTTTAATTTTCCGTGAATGTGTAATTTATTCCAAAACTGACTATATCATTATGTCTCAAGTCATCACCCACAGGGTCAAAACTTTTAGCCTGATAAAGACTATTGAACAATTAGGATAGTACTATAAATTAAGTCTTAAGATTCTGTCTCATCTAATTTGATTAGATCTTGCTTCTATACATAAAGTTAAGTGTCTTCTAGCTAGAACAATCTTATTCACTATTCCTCAGAACAACTCTGTTATTAACTCCCTTAATATATGAAAGATGATTGATATTATGATGTATTTTTATAATCATTTTACACATTTCTGAAGACAGTAAAAATAACATTTTATTTCACACACAAATATCTTAAGAAATAGCACTTTATACTCTAATGTATAAAACTGTCTTAATTTAACTAGTAAAACTGACTCTGAGAAATAAAGATAGGAGACTATAGCTTACATCGACTCAAATCTTTGTAAAAAATATATTACACAGTAAGATTAGAGACATAAACTTAGATTATAAATAATTTTATTGCCAAGTTATTTGTATGAAAATTTAATTAATAAAAGTTATACACTAATAAAAATAATCTCTATAATAGCAAAATTTAAGCATTTACAGCTTTTGCTTTCAATATGATGTCATCTTGGCCAGAATGATTTGAAAAAGGCCTTCACTCTTAGAACTAATTTCTTTATAAGAATTCCAGTTCTTAGGTTGCAGTAAAGACAGAGGAACCTCATTAATTCTCACTTTGCTAATCCATAAACCCTATAATTTCCACAAAAATTCCTCAGCAATATCATTTTACTTCACAGGAAGCATTTTATGGTGAGGAGCTCTAGGCAAATCTCAAATCACTAAGAATTCATTACTTTTGCCAAATATACTACCGGCCATTCACTAGCTGACTATCATAAAGTATTATGACTCAACTACATTTATATAAATAAACTTGTAAAGCAAATACCATGATTTCAAATTCAGATGTAAAAAAAAATCATTTGTGCATGTACTCACACATTCTATATTATGTGGTAGACTGTTGTAAGAATAGCCCCACTGAGGTGCACTTCCCTATATTTGTGTACCTTTGCTGCTGCTACTGCTAAGTCACTTCGGTCGTGTCCATCTTGCCTGGAAAATCCCATGGACTGAGGAGCCTGGAAGGCTGCAGTCCATGGGGTCGCTAAGAGTCGGACACGACTGAGTGACTTCACTTTCACTTTTCACTTTCATGCACTGGAGAAGGAAATGGCAACCCACTCCAGTGTTCTTGCCTGGAGAATCCCAGGGACGGGGGAGCCTGGTGGGAGGCCGTTGCTGCTTCTTCACATAAGACATGGAGTACATTTCTCTGTCCTCTGACTATGGGCTTGCCTTGTGAGTCCGTCTGACCAATAGAGAAAGGCAGACACTGAGTCCTCCTGAGCCAGACTTCTAGAGGCTCTGGAGCGTCCACTCTTGCTCTCCTGTAACCCTGAGACTATCATGCTTTGAACAAGCCTGGCATAAAGGACCGTGAGAAAGGCTCAGATATCTCAGCCATCTCGGCTGAGCACAGCTGGTCCTTCAGTGAACACGGGTGCATGAGTTGGCATAGTTGGGGAGCAGCAGCAGACCTGCCTGACCAACCTGCAGAGCCATGTGGGATAATAAATTATTTTGAAGCACTAGGTTTTGGGAATGGTTTGTTGGATAGCAGTATATAGTTGATAAATTAGAATTAAGTATTGATTGGTGTGACTAAAGGATTTCCTAAACAGCCTTTTCCTTGTAGTGGCAGTACACACAGTTACAGCAGTATAGTTCTTCACTGCGTGTCTTGGGTAGCAGACAGTAAATTCCCCATGGCTGTTTTAAAGTTAAAACTGGGAACACTTAAGAAGAAAGGGCCAAAGAAATGTGGAGTGTTACAGGGCCCAGTTTAGTTGCTTGGGAACTGTTACTTTAATCTTAGAGACCTGTTACATTGCCGAATTAAGCAAAGATTTTTACAGTTAAATTTACTTGAGATCAAATTCTAGCTCCGGCACATATTAATTTTTTAAATTAATAAACTTTATCTTTTCAGAGCAGTTTTAGGTTCATAGCAAAATTAATTGGAAAGTACAGAGATTTCTCATATATCCTTGTCCCCACTGTCCAGAACCTCCCCTACTATCCACACCTCACACCACAGTGTTACATTTGACACAATTAATGAACCTGCACTGACACGTCATTATCACTCAAAGTCCATAGTTTATGTTAGGGTTCACTCTTCGTGTTTTACATTCGATGGGTTTTGACAAATGTATAATGATATATATCCACCATTATGGTATAATACACAGCAGTTCCGCTGCCCTAAAAATCTTCTGTATTCCATGCCACCCATTTACCCTTCCCTCCCCATTGCCACTGCTCGGGCAACCACTAATCTTTTCACTGTCTTCATAGTTTTGCTTTTCCTAGAATGTTATATAGTTGGACTCACATAGTATGTAACTTCTTCAGTTTGCTCTTTTAACTTATCAGTGTGCATTTCTTTTCATGGTTAGATGGCTCATTTCTTTTTTTTTAAATAATTTTCTTTATTAATGCATTTATTTTCCACTGCTCTGGGTCACTGCTGCAGTGTAGGCTCTTCTCTAGTTGCAGAGAGCAGGGGCTGCTCTCTAGTTGTAGGCCGGCTTCTCACTGCAGTGGCTTCTCTCATTGCAGAGCAAGGCTCTAAGGCCCGTGGGCTTAAGTAGTTGTGGCCACAGGCTTAGTAGTTGCAGCTGCCAGGCTCCAGAGCACAGGCTCAGTAGTTGTGACACACGGGCTTAGCTGCTCTGCAGCATGTGGGGTCTTCTCCAACTGGCGATCAAACCCATGTCTCCTGGATTAGCAGGCAGATTTAAAAAAAAATTATTTATTTATTTATTTATTTATTTATTTATTTTTTTTTTGCAGGGGAAAATGGACAAAGGAAAGGATCAATGAGGGTGGGAGGGAAATGGGAAAAAAAGAAGGGGAGTGATGGTGGGGAGGAGTATATGTAGTTTCTTAACCAATGGCTTTCTGTTTTTAATCACAAAGAACACTTAAAAAAATCATGGTGAGTTCATCTTATATTAGGAGGTTTGTTCTCGAAATGAAAAGTTCAGAAAACAAAAAGTCCAGTTTGGGTGTCCTCATCTTTAGGCACATCTTGGTATTTTGTATTGGTAAATCTATCTTTACCACAATATATTATTTAGGACAGGATCACATTTGTCACCTCTTCCTCCCTACTACCCAAAGTGGTACCAAACCCACAAAATAGTCGATAAACCTCTACAGAGTGAGCAAATAAGTCTTTTTTTTTTTTTTTTAAACTCTCCTGAGTGAACTGAATTTTTTGAGGCTCATAAGTAAATATGTTTTCCTCTTTACTTTGTCTATTACAGCCAGATTATATGAGTGGGGTGTTAAAGTCTCCCACTATTATTGTATTGCTCTAGAGAATGTCCTTTAGTTTTTGTTGGAGAAATGGTTTAGTGATGCAAAATTCTCTCAACTTTTGCTTATCTGTGAAGCTTTTGATTTCTCCTTCATATTTGAATGAGATCCTTGCTGGATACAATAATCTAGGCTGTAAGTTATTTTCCTTCATCACTTTAATTACGTCTTGCCATTCCCTCCTGGCTTGGAGAGTTTCTATTGAAAGATCAGCTGTTATCCTTATGGGAATTCCCTTGTGAGTTATTTGATGTTTTTCCCTTGCTGCTTTTAATATTTGTTCTTTATATTTAATCTTTGTTAATTTGACTAATATGTGTCTTGGGGTGTTTCGCCTTGGGTTTATCCTGTTAGGGACTCTCTGGGTTTCTTGAACTTGGGTGGTTATTTCCTTCTCCATTTTAGGGAAGTTTTCAACTATTATCTCCTCAAGTATTTCCTCATGATCTTTCTTTTTATCTTCTTCTTCTGGAACTCCTATGATTCGAATGTTGTAGCGTTTGATGTTATCCTGGAGGTTTCTGAAATTGTCCTCATTTCTTTTGATACGTTTTTCTTTTTTCTCGTCTGATTCATTTATTTCTAGGATTCTATCTTCTAGTTCACTAATCCTATCTTCTGCCTAAAATAAAAAAAAATTATTTATTTTAATTGGCTAATTACTTTACAATATTGTAGTGGTTTTTGCCATACATCTACATGAATCAGCCACGGGTGTACATGTGTCCCCCATCCAGAACCTCCCTCTTAACTCTCCCCATCCCATCTCTCAGGGTGGTCCCAGTGCACTGGCTTCGAGTGCCCTGTTTCATGCATCAAACTTGGACTGGCGATCTACTTCACATATGGTAATATACATGTTTCAGTGCTGTTCTCTCAAATCATCCCACCCTTGCCTTCTCCCACAGAGTCCAAAGTCTGTTGTTTATATCTGTGTCTCTTCTGCTGTCTTGCATATAGTTTCATCATTACCATCTTTCTAAATTCCATTTATATGTGTTAATATACTGTATTGGTGTTTTTCTTTCTGACTTACTCCACTCTGTATAATAGGCTTCATTTTAATCCACCTCATTAGAACTGATTCAAATGCATTCTTTTTAATAGCTGAGTAATATTCCATTGTGTATATGTACCAAAGCTTTCTTATCCATTGGCAGGTGGATTTTTTTTTTTTTTTAAACCACTGAGCCACCAGGGAAGCCTCTCATAATATTCTATTGTTTGGATGTAACACAGCTTATTTATCCATTCACTTACTAAAGAACATCTTGGTTACTTCCATGCTTTGGCAATTATGAATAAAGCTGCTATAAATATCCAAGTGTAGGTTTTTGTGAGAATGTAAGTGTTCACTTCATTTGGTTAAAGAGCAAGGAGCTTGATTATTAGATGATTGGGTAAGGGTATGTTTTGTTAGAAACTGACAAACTACCTTCCAAAGTGACTATACCTCTTTTCATTCCCACCAATATGGGCTCTACAGTCTTGCCAGAATTTGGTGCTCCAGTGTTTTGGATTTTGCCCATTCTATGTAGTGGTATCTCATTTTTGTTTTAATTTGCATTTCCCTAAAGACATATGTGTGGCTCAGTGGTAAAGAATCTGTCTGCCAGTGCAGGAGATGTGGGTTTGATGCCCATCAGGAAGATCCCCTGGAGAAGGAAATGGCAACCCAGTCCAGTATTCTTGCCGTGGAAATTTCATGGACAGAGGAGCCTGGAGGGCTACAGTCCATGGGGGTCACAAGAGTTGGATAGAACTGAGTGACTAAAAACAACAATGACATATACTTCAGAGCATCTTTTATATACTTCCTTGGCATCTGTATATCTTCTTTGGTGAGATAGCTGTTCAAGTCTTTGGCCCATTTTTAAATTGAGTTTTTCATTTTCTTCTTGTTGAATTTTAAGAGTTCTTTGTTTGTATGAATCAGTCCTTTATCAGATGTGTCTCTTTGTAAATATTGTCTCCCAGACTCTGGCCTTGGAGAAGGAAATGGCAACTCACTCCAGTATTCTTGCCTGGAGAATCCCATGGACAGAGGAGCCTGGTGGACTACAGTCCGTGGGGTCACACAGAGTCGGACACGACTGAAGCGACTGAGCAGACTCTGGCCTGGCTTTTCGTTCTCTTGACGTCTTTTACAGAGTGGAAGTTTTTAATTTAATGAAGTTCAGCTTATGAATTATTTCTTTCCTGGATTCTGCCTTTGGTTTTATATCCAAAAGTTGTCACAATACCCAAAGTGATCTATTCTATGTTAGCTTAATAGTTTTATAGTTTTTCATTGTACATTTGGATCTGTGGTCCACTTTAATTTTTGTGAGATGTGTAAAGTTTGTGTATAGATTGTTTTTTTTTTTTGGCCTGTGGATATCCAGTTTTTCCAGCACTATTTGTTGAGATAACTATCTTTGCTCCACTGCAGTTTTTGATTTTTTGTCAGAGATTAGTTAACTAAATTTATGTAGGTTAATTTCTGCACTCTCCTTGTGATTCCATCAATCTATTCATCTCTTCTTTTGCCAATATCACACTGTCTTGATTACGGTAAGTCTTGGAGCTAGATAGTGCCAATCCTATAACTTTCTTCTTCTCTTTCAATATTGTGTGGGCTATTTTGGATCTTCAGCCTCTCTATATAAATTTTAGAATCAATTTGTCTATATCCATAAGACAAGTTGCTAGATTCTAGATTGCACTGAATGTAGATCAAGTTGACATCTTGATAATATTGTCTTCCTCATAAACATG
Source organism: Tragelaphus eurycerus (assembly GCA_935064755.1). Classification (NCBI taxonomy): domain Eukaryota; kingdom Metazoa; phylum Chordata; class Mammalia; order Artiodactyla; family Bovidae; genus Tragelaphus; species Tragelaphus eurycerus. The sequence goes on along the minus strand of CAKXYN010000039.1, from coordinate 15,628,449 downwards.
GAATATTTCCCCATTTATTTAATTCCTCTTTAATTCATGTCTTTTTTTTTTTTTTTGCAGTTTTTGTCATATAGATCTCACACATATTTTGTTAGATTTATACCTAAGTATTTAATTTTGGCGGGGAAGGCAATGGCACCCCACCCCAGTACTTTTGCCTGGAGAATCCCATGGACGGAGGAGCCTGGTGGGTTAGGGTTAGGGTGTAAATGGTATTAAGTTTTTAATTTTAAATTTCACTTGCTCATTATTGGTATATAGGAAAGTGGTTGATTTTTGTGTATTGACCTTATATTTTGCAGCATTGCTCTAGTCAATTATTAGTCTGAGGATTTGTTTTTAATTGATTCTTTAGGATTTTCCACATGGATGAATGTGTCATTTGTGAGAAGACCAGCTTCAATTCTCCATGCTCATTTGTGTCACTTTTCTTTCTTTTCTTGCCTCATTCCATTAGCTACTATTTCAGTATGATGCTGATAAGCAGTGGTGAGAGGGGACATCCTAACCTCATCTTGATACTTCTTGGAAAGCTTTGAATTTCTCACCATTAAATATGGTGTTAGTGATATATGTATTTTTGGGTAGGTGTTCTTTATCAAAGTGAGGAAGTTCCCCTCTATTTCTGACTTACTGAGAGTTTTTGTCATAAATAGTTGTTGGATTTTGTCAAGTTCTTTTTCTGCATTTATTAATATGATCATGTGGTTTTCCTTTCTTCCAGTTGATATGATGGATTACATTTTTTTCCAACTGATTTTCAATTGATTGCATACTTAGGATTAATTCTTCGTGGTTGTGCTTTTTATACATTGTTGGATTAGATTTGCTAATACTTTGTTGATTTTTTTGCATCTATGTTTATGAAAGGTATTGGTCTGTATTTTTCTTGTAATGTCCTTGTCTGCTTTTGGTATATAAGGGTAATGTTGGATTCATAGAATGAGTTCAGAACTGTTATCTATGCTCTTGAGACTTTGAGAACTGGTATATTCAATTCACTGATAGATGTGTTCCAGCCTGGTGCTTTTGATTTGGAAGGTTCTTAATTATTGATTTAATTTCTTTAATAAAGGCCTGTTCAGATTACTTATTCTTGTGTGAATTTTGGTAGATTGTGTCTTTCAAGGAATTGTCATTTCATCTAGGTTATCAAGTTTGTGAGCAGAGTTGTTCATAATAATTCTCCATTATCCTTTTAATGTTCATGGAATCTGTAGTGATTTTCCTGTCATTTAGTAACTTATGTCTTCTCTTTCTATTTTTTCTTAATTGGCTTGGCTAGAAGATTATCTATCAGAGGATGAGATAGTTGGATGGCATCACTGATTCAATGGACATGAACTTGGGCAAACTCTGGGGGATGTTGAAGGACTGAGAAGCCTGGCATGCTGCAGTCTGTGGGGTCATGAAGAGTCGGACGCAACTTGGTGACTGAACGACAGCAGAAGATTATTAGTTTTTAGATCTTTTCAAAGAACCATCTTTGGTATGTTGATTTTTTTTTAAAAAAATTGATTTCTTCTTTTCAGTTTCATTGATTTCTAGCCTAATTCTTACATTTTTCCTCCTGCTTACTTTGGATTTAGTTCATTCTTTTTCTTTCTAGTGTACTTAGGGTGAAGCTTAGATTATCCATTTTAGATCATTCTTAGTTTCTAATGAGTTCAGTTCAGTTTAGTTGCTCAGTTGTGTCCGACTCTTTGCGACCCCATGCATTGCAACACGCCAGGCCTCCCTGTCCATCACCAACTCCTGGAGTTTACTCAGACTCATGTCCATCGAGTTGGTGATGCCATCCAGCCATCTCATCCTCTGTCGTCTGCTTCTCCTCCTGCCCTCAATCCCTCCCAGCATCAGGGTCTTTTCCAATGAGTCAGCTCTTCGCATGAGGTGGCCAAAGTATTGGAGTTTCAGCTTTAGTATCAGTCCTCCCAATGAATAGTCAACCAATGTTATAAATTTCCCTCTAAGTACTTCTTTCACTGCATCCCACATTTTGATATTTTATTTTCATTTTCCCTTACTTCAAAATATTAAAAAAATTTTCTTAACATTTCTTTTTTGACACATGTGTTATTTAGTCATGTATTGTTCAATCTTCCTGTATTTGGATTTTTCCATCTATCTTTCACAAAACTGATTTCTAGTTTAATTGCATGTGGTCTGACAGCATACATTATATGGTTTTTATTCTTTTAAATGTGCTAGGTGTGTTAAATGTTCCATGTAAGATTGAGTAGAAATATAATCTGCCATTGAATGATAAGGTAGTCTACAGTGTCAATTATATCCAGTTGATTGAAAGTGCTGTGGAGTTCAGCTATGTTCTTACTGATTTTCTCCCTGTTGGATCTGTGTATTTCTCATGAAGAGGTGGTAATGTCTCCAAATCTAATGGTGCTCTCAGGAGAATCTATTTTACCAGCACCTAAACCACACAAAGAGTTGGACACGACTGAGCGACTGAACTGAACTGAACTGAAACCACGTGGGGGAAGGGAAATAGCCAACTCCAGGCTCCTGTAGACATCCTGTCCCACTTAAGGGGGAAAGAAAAAGTCCTGAGAAGTATTGGTGAAGTTCATGGGCCAGGGACACAGATTCACCCGAAAACTGAGACCTAATCATAGGACTGCAGAGTGCTTTCATCCCCGCACCTTACCACCACATTGGTGGTTTAGTTGCTAAGTCATGTCTGACTCTCTGTGACCCCATGGACTGTAGCCCACCAGACTCCTCTGTCCATGGGATTCTCCAGACAAGAATACTGGAGTGGGTCGCCGTTTCCTCCTCCAGGGGGTCTCCCCAACACGGGATTGAACCTGTGTCCCTTGCATCCCCTGAATTGCAGGCAGATTCTTTATTGACTGAGCCACCAGGGAAACCACCACATTTCTAAATGCCTCTTGACTATAGTCCCTTTTCCCAGTACATCAGAAACTACAAGGCATACTGAAAAGCAAAAGCACAGACAGAAGAGATTGAACAAGAATCAGAACCAGAGTCTGATATTATAGGAATGTTGGAACTATCAGATAAGGAATTTTAAAAAATGGTGATTAATATGCTAAGGGATTTAACATAAAATATAGACAGAAAGCAACCTAAGTATCCATCCTGAGAGCAGGCCCTTTAAAAAATAGAATGCTTTGGTATATGCCAAAATGGTTCTTTTTCTCTTCATCCTGCTGGAAGCACGAGGGGATTCATCTTTGATGTTACTATGAGGATCTAATTCAGCTCCTGGAATTAAAACTCAGAAATGTTCACCTTTATGACTGGGTCCTCCTGGAGTTTTTAGCTTTGAGATTTGTCCACATTGAGCTTCCAGCACTTTCTTAATTACAGTTCAGATTTTCCTATACTGGCTCTGGTTTCCATGGAGTTTTCTGCTTATGGGGGATTGCTGCTGTAGGTTGTGAGTCTTGGTATTTGCTTGTCTGTCTTTCCATTTTGGTCGGGGGGCGGGGACAATAGTTTGCCATGCAATCTCATTTCTTTGATGGATCTTAAGAGTTGTTGATTTTTTTTCAGTTCAGCATTTTACTTGTCAGAACAGAGTGGTGACTTAAGTGTTCCTTTCATGTGGGACTGGACACTAGAAGTTGTCCTCATTAACTTTTGATCTTTGACAAATACCTTAATTGTTCTGGTGCTGATGCTGGGAGGGATTGGGGGCAGGAGGAGAAGGGGACGACAGAGGATGAGATGGCTGGATGGCATCACTGGCTAGATGGACGTGAGTCTGAGTGAACTCCGGGTGTTGGTGATGGACAGGGAGGCCTGGCGTGCTGTGATTCATGGGGTTGCAAAGAGTTGGACATGACTGAGCGACTGAACTGAACTGAACTGAATTGTTCCGGACCTCAGTCTTCTTTGTAAATCATGACTACAATCCTCATATGGCATGGTTGTTATGAGACTTTAATCAGATAAGGTATGTACAGTTGGTTACTGTGCTTGATGATGGCAGCTGTAGAGGGTGAATCTTTTCTCTGAAGCACAGTGTTTCATTTGGGCAGGCAGGCCTCTGGGACTGGATGCTTGGCCCATGCTCCCTACTCAGTGCCCCTTTTCCATCATTATCATAACCCACTGTTTCCTTGGTTACGAGGGTGGGGTGCAGGCAGCAGGGCGGCTGGGAGTTACAATCCTCCTACAGCAAGAGTTCCTCCCCAGGCTATTCTTTGTAGCATCAACTTCTATTAAACCATAGCCATGAGCCCATCATCCTACTGTGGGCAGGAAGGCAAGAGCTCCCTCTGCTTGGACCAAAGGCTTCAGGTTAACCATGAATCTAAGTGGCAAAGCAACAAACAGTGACAGAACAGCAGCAAACCATGGGAGAATTTATGGAGCATGGAAAAGACTCTTGAGTTTCCCATTGGTATTTAAGCTACATTCTAAGACTCAGAGAACAATTACTGTCAGGCACATTATCTTTGAATACAAAGGACAACAAAATGTAATATAGTCTGCCGTTCAGTCCAACGTTCTTGTTGGTAACGTTTTCAATTTTTATTTTTCTCATTACTTGACAATATTATGATTTCTTCCTCCAGGGTATGAAACTGCAGGCCCCTGCCTATTTCCCAGCTTGGCTATTATCTGAGGTTCTATTATAAGCCTGTGGCAGAGTGCAGATGCAGAAATCTTTTCTTTTTAAAGGCTACACACATGGCCCTTGGTTTCCATTCATCTTTTTTCCATGCAGGTCATGGATGATGCTGAGGACAGGCCCTAAGATCTCACGAATCTTGGGAATCAGGTTGAGGTTTCAGAACTTGTGATTGTAGTAGTCAAATCAAGTAGATTTGGTAAAGCTGTTCCTGCCAAGCACCCCTATTATCTGAATTAAAAATCATGGTGCCTGATTCCAAGCTGTGTGCTCATTCCAGAAACTGCTGTTTTCTAACATCATTTAACTCTTAGGTCATCATAGTTTAAAACACAGCTTTGCCTTCTCCTATTAACACCTAATAATAAGACTCTATGTTGTTTTGGAAAAGCACTGTCAATATTGTGGTATCTTATATTTGGAAAAAGAAAAAAAATCTGACTTCTTCCTTTTCAACAAGCTAGAGAGCAAGTAGGTAAGCAGAATTAGTGTCATATTAATATTTACGTGATTTTTCAGTTAAAGCATCTTTCAAGATAAAAAAATGCATTTAAAAATTACTGTTTTATGTTTAGCCATGGTTTGTTTATTGCAGCTTTAAAACCACTGAATGCGTATGTGACTTTGTGCTTATCAGAGAGAGCACAGGTTAACGAAGGTTGGAAAGACTATGACAGGTTTCAGTTTTATTATAAATTCACTGCTCACTTAAGGTGATTGTCACAGGTGATTGTTACTCTGTCTTCTTAGAGAGAGAAGTCAAGGGGCAGGCAGGTTCATTACAGAAAACCACAGTTACAGAAAAACTCTTCTCTATAAATCGATTTGGCCACATTTCTGGAATTGAAGGAAACTGGAGGGGACTGTGGTGCCATGGAGAACGCAGGGGTGCACAGGAGACCGTTTGTGTCGCTCCTGTGTCTGCACGGCCCTGGAGGCAGGCGTTTGAGCAGCCACTGTATGGGTGTGGCTGGCTTGCCTGGTGTTCCTAAGTGGCAGTGACAGCTCATTCAGCTGCAGTGTGACCTTTGGGGAGACGTCTGCCACTCGCCTACTTGGGAGAACCCCTGACTTTCAGGCTAGAGACTCCTTATCTATAAAATAAGAGATTTGGATTGGATGATTTCTAAGGACTCTTCCTATTCTAAAATGCTATGATTTTATACAGTTAAGCCCATTTGACCTAAAAGTGGAACTGAGAACCTTCAAGGTGTGTGTGTGAGAGAGAAGTGGATTGTATTACAGATAATCAGAGAAGACACTCCTTTTACCTTATTTCTACCTTTTCCCACAGTGTCTACTACATGTGCTGTCTTGAGAAGGAAGATTCAGAAAATCTAGCGGAGGAAGGGACTAGTATGTGGAATAACCACATTATAAGGCTGTATTCTGCGTGGAACAGAGCTGTAGAGGAAAAGGTGACTTTTTTTTTTAGTATTTATTTATAACAGTTTAAAAATATTCAAGTATAATTAATTCACAATGCTGTCTTAGTTTTAGGTGTATAGCAAAGTAATTCAGATGTATTTTTCAGATTCTTTTCCATTATAAGTTATTATAAGACACTGAGTAGAGTTCCCTGTGCTATACAGTAGGTCCTTGTTGTTTATCGATTTTATATATAGTAGTGCATATATCGGAGAAGGCAATGGTACCCCACTCCAGTACTCTGGCCTGGAAAATCCCATGGATGGAGGAGCCTGGTAGGCTGCAGTCCATGGGGTCGCTAAGAGTTGGACACGACTGAGTGACTTCCCTTTCACTTTTCACTCTCATGCATTGGAGAAGGAAATGGCAACCCACTCCAGTGTTCTTGCCTGGAGAATCCCAGGGACGGGGGGAGCCTGGTGGGCTGCCATCTATGGGGTCGCACAGAGTCAGACATGACTGAAGCGACTTGGCAGCAGCAGTGCATATATGTTAACCCCAAACTCCTAATTTATCTCTCCCCTGCCCCACTATCCCCTTTGGTGACCATAAATTTGTCTTCTGTCTGTTGACTCTATTTGTTTCATAAAAGTTTATTTGTATCATTATAAAAATTCTACATGTAAATTATTTCATACGATATTTGTCTTTGTCTGACTTTGCATGGTCCGTGAAGTGGACCTTCACATGGACCTGACAACACAGGTCCGTCTGTGTTGCTGCAAATGCATGATTTCTTTTTATGGCTGCATATTATTCCATTGCATGTGTATGTGTGTATCATCTTTATCCATTTATCTCTTGATGACATTTAGGTTGCTTCCATGTCTTGGCTATTGTAAATAGGGTTTCTATGACCACTGGGATGCATGTTTTTTTTTCCAAATTAGTTTTCTCCAGATATATCCCCAGGAATGAGATTGCTGAATCATATGGTAGCTCTATTTTTAGTGTTTTAAGGAATGCAGGCTCAGTAGCCATGGTGCCTGGGCTGTAGAAAATGGGTTTAGGTGCTCTGTTGGATCTTTCTGGACCAGAGATCGAATCTGTGTCCCCTGCATTGGCAGGTGGATTCTTTACCACTGAGCCACCAGGGAAGCCCCATTTGTAGACTTTTGGATGATGGCCATTCTGACTGTATGAGGTGATACCTCATTGTAGTTTTGATTTTCATTTTTCTAATAATTAGTGACACTGAGCATCTTTTCATGTGCCTGTTGACCATCTGTAGGTCTTATTTGGAGAAATGTCTATTTAGGCCTTCTGCCCATTTTTTGATTGGGCTGTTTGTTTACATCTTTCACATTTTTGTGCAGATTTCACCTTGTTAATGAGGCCTAGCCTGATCACTTTTATTAGTTCACTCACCTTAATGCTCTCTTCAAAGGTCCATCTAGTCAAGGCTATAGTTTTTCCAGTGGTCATGTATGGATGTGAGAGCTGGACTGTGAAGAAAGCTGAGCGCTGAAGAATTGATGTTTTTGAACTGTGGTGCTGGAGAAGACTCTTGAGAGTCCCTTGGACTGCAAGGACATCCAACCAGTCCATCCTAAAGGAGATCAGTCCTGGGTGTTCATTGGAAGGACTGATGCTAAAGCTGAAACTCCAATACTTTGGCCACCTCATGTGAAGAGTTGACTCGTTGGAAAACACCCTGATGCTGGGAGGGATTGGGGGCAGGAGGAGAAGGGGACGACAGAGGATGAGATGGCTGGATGGCATCACTGACTCGATGGACACAGGTTTGGGTGGACTCCGGGAGTTGTGTTGAGTGATGGATAGGGAGGCCTGGCATGCTGCGATTCATGGGGTCGCAAAGAGTCGGACATGACTGAGTGACTGAACTGAACTGAATGTTCCCTTCTGCTTTCCCTGGATTGTCTCCTCACCCTCCTATAGCTCTCTTTTCTTTCTTGTTTACTTCTCCTCACAAATATATCCCCAGGGCCCAGAACAGTGCCTGTTGAGAGAGCTGGTACAGAATGGATATTTGTTGGATGAGTGAATGAGACAGACCAGGGAGGTAACAGATAAGGAGAGGTGGGACTTAGGGCGGCTTTGCTGTGAAGGTGTGAGGTGACCTATGAGAGGCAGGGCTGCCTTACATGGTGGGTCCAGACTATCTGTTCTGGGCCTTGCTTGGCGAGATCAAGGTCCAGAGAGAATCCTGAAGACCTTGGGTTCTTCCTCCCCACAGACATGATAGGCCTCTGAGGAGGCCATTTTGCTGGTAACAGCCTTTTCTTTGGACTATAAGACGTCACTGGGTGGTAAACAATCTTGTGGCTTCCTTTCACTCCAGAACAAGTCACTGTTAGACATGGTTCTCAGACCCAGCCACCCAAGCCACTGCTGATGGTGCATCATGGGGCCCTGCAGAGTGAAGTGAGGTTGGTGCTGAAGCATTTTGAGGGATCATCCAATCTGGTGGTTGCTCCCCAGTGTTGGCTGCACGGTCGGATCCTCGGGGGAGCTTTTAAAAAATACTGGGGCTTAGGCCTCCATTCCTTCCCCCCAGATTCTAACTTAATTGGTCTGGGAAGGAGAGGTCCAGGCCCCATGGTTGGTTTACAAGTTCCCCAGATGATTCTAATATGCAGCCAGCGTCAGAGTCACCTGCCTCATTTTATTCGTGAGGGAGCACAGGCCCAGAGAAATCAGGCAACTTGTCTAAAAGTGACAGGCTGTTATGCCCTTTAGAAATACATCAGAGGAGCTGCAAAAAATTTCTTTGGGTTGACAGTTTTCAGTTGGGCTGATTCTGTGGTAAATTAAATGAATTGAGGCTAGATAATTAAGTCACTAATACAGACCAAATATTAAGAGAAGCCAGGGACCTAACCAGCTGATGAAGACCGGTGATGAAGGCCACAGATGTGTGTACCGTGTACCAGGGAAACGCACACCCTAGATCAGATCAGATCAGATCAGTTGCTCAGTCGTGTCCGACTCTTTGCGACCCCATGAACTGCAGCACGCCAGGCCTCCCTGTCCATCACCAACTCCCGGAGGTCACTCAGACTCACATCCATCGAGTCAGTGATGCCATCCAGCCATCTCATCCTCTGTCGTCCCCTTCTCCTCCTGCCCCCAATCCCTCCCAGCATCAGAGTCTTCTCCAATGAGTCAACTCTTCGCATGAGGTGGCCAAAATACTGGAGTTTCAGCTTTAGCATCATTCTGGAGACCACAAATACACAACAAAGGGCTTTCTGATGAAGCACAAATAAAAGGGTTGGAAATGACTGATGTTGCAGAGTCACATAAAGGGACTGTCCTGGCTTTGCTTTTTCATGAAAGCGTGAGTGGCAGAGCCCACTGTCTTGACATGCTCTGCTCTGGGTGTCCCAGTAATGTTAAGCAAGGAGTGCTTCTTTCCCTGCATGAGGGGCCTTTCTGAGTTTGGTCTTTCAGTAGGGCCAACCATTGCATTAGAGAAACCAAGGCTGGGGACTTCCCTGGGGCTCCAGTGGCTGGGACCGATGCTCCTAAGGCAGGGGGCCTGGGTTCAATCCCTGGTCAGGGAACTGGATCCCGCAAGATGCAACTAAGAGTTTGAATGCCAGGTGCAGCCAAATAAATACATAAATATTAAAAAAAAAAAAAAGAAGCAGCAGCCAAGGCTGCCTTTTTCTGCTGGGTGCTCATTATCATACCATGGAAAGTGAAGTCGCTCAGTCATGTCCGACTCTTTGCGACCCCATAGACTGTAGCCTACCAGGCTCCTCTGTCCATGGGATTTTCCAGGCAATAGTACTGGAGTGGATTGCCATTTTCTTCTCCAGGGGATCTTCCCAACCCAGGGCTCAAACCCGGGTCTCGCGCATGGTAGACAGACGCTTTACAGTCTGAGCCACCAGGGAAGTCCTCCGCTCATTATCAAACCATGGAAAAGAAAGGGGCAAAACACCTTTGCTACCCAATCCACTTCTCAGACATATGCATCGTGGAAGAACAAGCTGTCATTGCTACTTAGGATGACTGAAGCTCCAACAGAGCCCCATTGTCCAGTGAGTGATGGTTAAAAAATACTCCAAGTGACACACAAAATTAAAGGACAAAGGCTCTGGAGAACTCAGGGAGGAGACAGAGGTCCTTTTCCAGTGTTCGCTCCTCCTAGAGCTAACGAGACACCAAGGGGTGCCTCTGACTTGAAGTCAGGCAGTTGTGTGGCTGAGCATCTTTGTTTCTGCTTTTAAGTAGGGTTCTCTTGTTTTTTCAGTTACTGGGTCTCCTGGCTGTGCTATGGGAAGCGACTTTAGGAGTCCCTGTGGAAGGCAGCTGCTCTAAAAAAGAACTGTGGCCAGTGGTTAGCCCCATCAATATTTTAGACCATCTGGAGGATACTGATTAGTGGAAAATATATACAAGAGGTTATTTCTTGGGGAAGGGGATTTATTCAAGAGATATCTAGTTCTTACTTGATACAGTGCTAAGCTTAGGGAGAGGGAAGTAGTTGATTTAGGTATAACTAGGAAAAAAACAAATCAAAATCAATGACCTGGAGAGGAGAAAAAAAATTCATGTATGTTTCCCTTTCTGATTGTGGATATAATTAGTGGGGAAAGGAAGTCTCATCTAAGAATTTGGTTGCTCTAAAGAACATATAAACTAAACTTTGTAGTTATGTGTTGTGGTTAGGGAAAGATGGTTGCTGTCTTGAAAGGACAATTTTGGGAATATAATATCACAATATTCCTGTTTTTATAGAGCTTATAGTCCACTGGGGGTGACATACATGTACAATACACAAACCACACACACACAGTTAAAGTATGGATAATTTCAAGGAAGAGGGTGTCTGCTATGACCAGTGCGTTCTCTTGGCAAAACTCTGTTAGCCTTTGCCCTGCTTCATTCCGTACTCCAAGGCCAAATTTGCCTATTACTCCAGGTGTTTCTTAATTTTCTACTTTTGCATTCCAGTCTCCTATAATGAAAAGGCCATCTTTTTTGAGTGTTAGTTCTAAAAGGTATTGTAGGTCTTCATAGAACTGTTCAACTTCAGCTTCTTCAGTGTTACTGGTTGGGACACAGGCTTGGATTACCATGATATTGAATGGTTTGCCTTGGAAACTAACAGAGATAATTCTGTCGTTTTTGAGATTGCATCTAAGTACTGCATTACGGACTCTTTGTTGACCATGATGGCTACTCCATTTCTCCTAAGGGATTCCTGCACACAGTAGTTGATATAATGGTCATCTGAGTTAAATTCACCCATTCCAGTCCATTTTAGTTTGCTGATTCCTAGAATGTAGACGTTCACTCTTGCCATCTCCTGTTTGACCACTTCCAATTGCCCTGATTCATGGACTTGCTTTATTGACTATGCCAAAGCCTTTGACTGTAGATCACAATAAACTGTGGAAAATTCTGAAAGAGATGGGAATACCAGACCACCTGACCTGCCTCTTGAGAAACCTATATGCAGGTCAGGAAGCAACAGTTAGAACTGGACATGGAACAACAGACTGGTTCCAAATAGGAAAAGGAGTTCGTCAAGGCTATATATTGTCACCCTGCTTATTTAACTTCTATGCAGAGTACATCATGAGAAACGCTGGGCTGGAAGAAGCACAAGCTGGCATCAAGATTGCCAAGAGAAATATCAATAACCTCAGATGTGCAGATGATACCACCCTTATGGCACAAAGTGAAGAAGAACTAAAAAGCCTCTTGATGAAGGTGAAAGAGGAGAGTGAAAAAGTTGGCCTAAAGCTCAACATTCAGAAAACGAAGATCATGGCATCTGGTCCCATCACTTCATGGGAAATAGACGGGGAAACAGTGGAAACAGTGTCAGACTTTATTTTTGGGGCTCCAAAATCACTGCAGATGGTGACTGCAGCCATGAAATTAAAAGACGCTTACTCCTTGGAAGCAAAGTTATGACCAACCTAGATAGCATATTCAAAAGCAGAGACATTACTTTGCCAACAAAGGTTCGTCTAGTCAAGGCTATGGTTTTTCTTGTGGTCATGTATGGATGTGAGAGTTGGACTGTGAAGAAAGCTGAGTGCCGAAGAATTGATGCTTTTGAACTGTGGTGTTGGAGAAGACTCTTGAGAGTCCCTTGGACTGCAAGGACATCCAACCAGTCCATTCTAAAGGAGATCAGCCCTGGGTGTTCATTGGAAGGAATGATGCTAAAGCTGAAACTCCAATACTTTGGCCACCTCATGCGAAGAGTTGACTCATTGGAGAAGACTCTGATGCTGGGAGGGATTGGGGGCAGGAAGAGAAGGGGACGACAGAGGATGAGATGGCTGGATGGCATCACTGACTCGATGGATGTGAGTCTCAGTGAACTCCGGGAGTTGGTGATGGATAGGGAGGCCTGACTTCCCTGGTGGCTCAGAGGTTAAAGCGTCTGCCTCCAATGCGGGAGACCTGGGTTCGATCCCTGGGTTGGGAAGATCCCCTGGAGAAGGAAATGGCAACCCACTCCAGTATTCTTGCTTGGAGAATCCCATGGATGGAGAAGCCTGATAGGCTACAGTCCACGGGGTCGCAAAGAGTCGGACACGACTGAGCGACTTCACTTTCACTTTCACTTAGGGAGGCCTGGCATGCTGCGATTCATGGCATTGCAGAGTTAGACACGACTGAGTGAATGAACTGAACTGAATTTCAAGAAGAAAAATAAAGTAGAGAGGATATTTTAGGTAGGGTGGCTAGAGAACACTTCCTGAGGATGTGAAATTTGAGCAGAAAATTAAGTAAGTGAAGGATCTGACCATAAGGAGTCTGGGAAGAGCACGTGGGGCAGAAAGAACAGCAAGTATAAGGGCCATGAGGAATGAATCACTAGCGTCTGGCACTGATAAACACCATGAGTCAGATAAACAGTACAATGATCAGGTGGTCACTTTTGGCCAGGAGGAGTACATGGAGACAGTGTCAATATGAACTAGCCTTATAGCAGTCATAGGATTTCTACAGGCAGATTCTAAGCAACACAAAGTAAGTGTAATCCCTTGATATGTATAAGGCCTTACACATACAAGATGGTCAATAGTATTTGTGGAATAAGTGAACAGGTGGAGATGAGGCAGGCATGGCAGACAGAAGGAATGTTGTGAATAAAGATGTAGAACTGGGAACATACAGGTCATATTCAGAGAATAGTAGAGTTTGGTTGGAATATTAATTACGTATAAGCCCTGAAAATGTCGGAATGTGAAAGATGTAGGTTCCGGGCCTATCACTAAAGGGGGAAAATACTAAATTCTGAAGCTTGGACTTTATTTTGTAGGCAAGTAGGGATGGTGGAGGGTGTCTGAATAGTGAAACTGTACACACTGAAACAGCTCATACATTATGAAGAATAGGCTGGATGACTGGGAGAGAGAATGGAAGTGGAAGGCTGTTTTATTTTCTCCAGTGATAACATGGACTTGCGTTTGGGCTGTGTTTCGAATAACAGGTGAGACTGAAATAAGATTTGTAGTATTTTGTCACTTATTAGACATGGGGACGGAAGTAGAAGGTGGCGTCAAGGATGTCTAATGTTTTGAGTCTGACTGGAAAGATTGTGGTATTACTGATACGGAAATAAGGAAAAACGATATTGTCTTGGTCACTTTGGGCTGCTATAACAAAATACCACAGACTAGGTGTTTACAAACAACAGAAATTTAACGTGTATAGTCCTGGAGTCTGAAAGTCCAAGATTAGGGTGCCAGTGTGGTTGGGATCTGGTAATAGCCCTCTGCCCAGCTGCAGAATGCCAGCTTCTTGGTGTAGCTTCACGTGGTGGCAAAGGGGTAGCAGAGCTCTTTGGAGTCCTGTTTATAAGGGCACTAATCCTGGTAGGCTCCAGTCCATGGGGTCGCTAAGAGTTGGACACCACTGAGCGACTTCACTTTCGCTTTCCACTTTCATACGTTGGAGAAGGAAATGGCAACCCACTCCAGTATTCTTGCCTGGAGAATCCCAGGGACAGGGGAGCCTGGTGGGCTTCTGTCTGTGGGGTCGCACAGAGTCGGACACGACTGAAGCAACTTAGCAGCAATCCTATTTATGAAGGCTCCACCCAAGGGAGCTAATTACCTTTCAAGGCCCTACTTTCACATACCACCACAGTGGAGGTTAGGACTTCAGCAAACGAATTTGGGGGGGATACGAACGTTTAGTGCGTAGCAGATATGGAATGATTTTGAGGTGCTAACAGTATATCCAGATGTTTAATGTTTAGGTAACCAAAAAGCAGAGGTGATGCACTGAGGAAAAAACTGGGACCTGAAAGGAAAGTTTGGGGTCTATGTAGAGGAGATACAGGTATTTGGAATTATTGAAACAAATGTTTTAGGAAATGAGGAAAGGAACCAAGATGGAAACATAGTGATGCTTGTATTCAGGGACTAGAAAGGCCAACCTGGTAGAGAGTTTCAGAGGAAGGAGCAGGAACATACGATGCTGGAGAGATGGCAAGAATTGGAAGTTTCAATGGGGAGGTGGTCCATGGTGTTAAGTGCTGTAGTCCATAGTCAAGAATTTTGGCAATTAGGAGTCCCAGCAGACTTTTGGGAGATGTGTCAGTTAACAATCAGCTAATCAAGCTGGGATCTTTCTCAGGGGGAATGAGCCAACCCTTATTCAAGGGGCCCTGGGCTGGTGAACTTGCCCAAATGATAATTCAAATCAGACTTGTCACCAGATCCAGTAGGTCATACATTCCCTTCAGTTCCAGAGACACCAAGGTAAGTCAGTCAGTGCCAAAGGTTTTTATGGCTCAGCTATTCTAATTACTGCTTTAGCTCTCCTACCCATTATGGTAAGCTGCCAAATCCTATCTCTGTGATTCAAGCCCTTTGCCACCTGGGACTCCTTATCCCCAGTGAATTTGGTAGTTTGACCGCAGTAGTCCCCACTGTCACTCCTGACCCGTAGAGAAGGGCCACCATAGAGCTCTCCAAGGATGCCAAGGTGCCCCTCACAATCTCATTTCCCACAGCCTTGATGAAGGGTGAGCCCAGAACCTTCCCAGCAGGCATAATTAGGGAGTGGGAGAACATGTCTTAGGTAGTATGTCTCCTCTACAATTCTGATCCCCTGTAGCCTCTGGATGTCTTCTTTTAAAGTTTACTAATGAAGTTCAGGCATTTAAACTCCATTCAGTATAGGACATTTTTGTTTCTATGTTTGAGGAAACCAATGACACAAACTTTTAGAGCCACTTCCAGCTGCCCGGGTTAACACACTGAATCAAAATTTGGCCCAATCCAATTATTTCTTTCTACCCTGATCCTATACCTGTAGGATTCATTCCCAAACACATTTTCCAGGATGCTATTGATAAAAGTTCATAAAACTTTTCATAAAAACCCTTTCAGTTTTTTGGGTGTGTACTGCACCTCCTCTTGGGTCACACTTGGTACTTAGCTGCGGAGGCTGGCCAGGATCTGAGTTTGCTCAAGAAACCATGAGAAGGATGTGGGTAGGTCCTGGGGAGAACCAGAAATCTGCTGTGTGGCCACTGCCTCATGAAGACCCTTGCAGCCTCCTCAGGTACAGTAAGAGCTCAGAGAAAACTCAAGATAAGAAGGAAGGGCTGCTTCCACTGACAAATAAGATTTGGTAGAAACTATCTCAAGTTTCCAGGTCCCAATTCCTGCTCTGATGGTCTTTCCTTTTTTTATTTTCCCCTTCAAAAGACACTAAAAGTATAATGACCATCATGTGTTTCTGTGTGTGCTGACTGAAGTGAGGAGTAAAATTCGTAATATGTTAAAAGGTCCCTCTAATTCAAAAAGTTTGAGAATCACAGTTTGCAGAGGAACCCATTTGATTAGTTTCTAAAAAAAATTTTATTTTGGTCAAACACAAGTAACAATTTAACATAATTAAACTTGAGGTTTTATGATTTTCACATAAAAAATCCTGCAAGTTTGTGAATTCAATTTTCTTTATGATTCAGCAGTCCTTAGGACTGGACTTTGGGTCCCCACCTCTGAAAATCTTGGCTTCAGGAGACAAGAGCTCCTTTAGGGCAGTTCTAGAAGTTTTACTGTCCTTCTTACAGGCCTAAAGCTGGGAATTAGACGCCTCAAATTTATCATTTTTTTTCTGCTAAGTTCTCTAGTACCAACTGTATTATATTCTTTATTTGCATCAAAACTTATTATAGCAGTACCTCCTCGAACACACAAAGCCTTATTTTCTAGAGACTTAGACAATTGTTACAGGTGATAAGTTAGTGACTATTTTGCCATTGCATGTAACAGGCATCAGAGTTCTCTTTGTCAATCGTGACAGGGTCATTAATGAAATCATTAGTGGGGGCCAGAAGTTGAGGAGAAAAGTTGGATACGAGCAGGGGGTGGGGGGGGGGGGGGGGGGGAATTGAGGATAAAGTAAAATCACAAGGGCAAAGTGTAACCTGCATCTGTCTCTTACCATGGCCAACCCTGATGAGTGACCCAGTGACCTGCAGAAGGTAGTGCCCTTTGCCATGGACCCGCACACCTGCTTGACCCAGGACTCAAAACAGCTGCAGGGGCAGACCCCACAGAGGTAGGGGCTTTGGGCCGAAGTGCACTTCAGGCCAACATGAGCCAGCAGGTGCTGGGCCCCCAGTGACGTCCACCAGCCCCAAAGCCTGCAGTTTCACTCCCACTTCACAAATGTCATGACCTCACTTGGAGCCATGCAGGTTAGGAAATTTTGGGGCTTGTAGTTTAACTTGGCTTGTCACACTACAAAATTCCCACAGGAGAGCTATTGTTAGGGTGGAAGCTTTGCAATATGCTTAAGAGTAAGCAGGAGGTGAGGAAGCAGGAAGCAGCTGTAACCCCACGTTCAGTGTGTGCAGACACAGAAGGGAGGTGCTTCCCAAACTTGCCCAATCACACAGCTTCCCATGCCTGTTTCGGACCTGCTGGGTTGATATCCAGGGCAAAGTGCCTGGGAATCTGCATAACTAACAAGGGTCCAGGTGGCTCTTCTAGCAGAAAATTGTGTAAACTTTGTTACAGACAGAGGCATGGTTAAAAGGAAGGTGTGAAAAATTTTATTCATAATTTATTATATTTATTAGATTGTGAAGGCACCACAGGCTTGTAAGCAGAATGAAAGAGGCTGAGAGTAGGTCAGATGAAGGTGCAAGAGGGCATCATTGTTGATTCAAGATGACTGAGTAAGCAGGGGACATTAGCTTTGGAAAAAGGAAGAATAACATCTCTTTTGCTATAAGAGAAGGAAAAAACCTAAAGAGTGGAGATAACAGCACACTGGCAAGGTGAGAAGAACCGATTTATGTAAAAGGGCCTTGAATTTCTCAGTAAAGTGGGGAGCAACTTTAAGTCTGAGGGAATTGGACTCATTCCAGTGGGACAGGACTGGAGTCATGAAGGAGCTGGTGGAGACGGAGCAGGACACTGAGGGTGCTCTTGTGAGTAGAGGTGGATCTAGCCTGTGCTGATCCCCAGTCTGTAGCAGGCTCAAATTGGGGCAAAAATCTATGGAATATCCTAGCTGCTGGGTCTTAGTGCAGTTTCTGGAGACTGATTTCCTGGCCTTAACTTTTATTTTTCCAAGGGGGGGCTTTTCACTAACTTTTCACACAGCCTTATTTCTGTTGTATATTCTGTACCTTTTGGGATCTGCTAAATAAGAAAGAATAGACCATCGGGGGCAGCTTCACTCTACCATCTTGCCAGCACTGATGCAGGCAATAAAGTTGGATTTTAGCATTTGGATTTTGAAGGCCATTGACTCCGAGCACCACCCCCCACCCCTGGCTATTGCTAGAGGCATGGCATCTAGCAGCCAACCAGCAGAGTAGTTAGGGATGCGGACACGGGTCTGATGAGCTGGGTGCAAATCCCGGCTTTTCTACTTACTGGTTGTTACCTTGGGTGAGTTTTCACCTAGTCTCGGTTTCCTCATACATAAGATGTACTAACACCCATGCTAGACGTGAATGAGGTGACCCACATAGACACACAGCATGGTGCCTGGCTTGCAGCAACTGCACTATCACCATTAGCCATAGTGGTCAGATTATTCGGTCAAAGAGAATTGATGAGTATGGATCCGTTTTAAAACACATCCATTTGTGGGTCCGGTAAAGAAGTTTCCTGGTGGATTTGGTATCTTTTATCTGACGTTCCAATACCCAGAATTCTTGTGCAGGGCTGTGTTTGATCATACAGAAGCTCCTGCTTTCTGGTTTCATCTTGCTTTCGTTGCTATTGTTTTTCCATCATGTAGGGCAGAGCACAGAGCCAATTAACACAATCACCTTCTGCCACTAGAGACGAGTGGAGCACTGCTAGGAGAGCTCTGCTCCTCCTTCCGCCTCTGTCCTCCCTCCTCTCATAACTCCCTCTCCCATTCCTGCCTGTTCAGCTTTGTTCACTGCTTACACTTTCCAAAAACCGGATATGAAGAGCAGACACTGTGCGGGTGACCTTCCTTAGGCTTCCTAAGACTGGAGTGTACAGCGCCCTCTAGAGGCGAGAACTGCGGCTGCCTCCTGGGTCCAACTCTGTGACCTCATGGACTATAGCCCGCCAAGCTCCTCTGTACATAGGATTTTCCAGGGAAGAATACTGGAGTGGGTTGTCATTTCCCCCTCCAGGGGATCTTCCCCACCCAGGGACTGAACTCCCATCTCATGTGTTGGCAGTCAGATTCTTTACCACTGAACCTGAGAAGCCTGCTACTGCTTATTCCCTGGTTGGGCTTATCTAGGCATAATCAGCCTCAAATGGAAAACAAAAGGAGGGAATGGCAGGGAGGGTAAAGAGATGAGGGGATAATTTATCTTAGCGTTTTTGTTTCCCAAAGCCAAGACTCACTTCCTATGCCACTTGGCTGGGAGAGAGGATAGCAGTGACAACTCGTGGCTGCTCATATGTATGGAACCGCATGGATATTCACACCACAACTCACCTGTGTGATGAAGATAAGAGAATTTTATTAGTTTAGAATTAATTTGGAATTAATGGTTTGTCTTAGTGATGAGTCGTCTTTTTTTTTTCTTTTCTGGAGGATGGCGAGGCTGTGAGGAATATTTCATGCATTGTAAGGCTGTCTACCCTCTGCTGAATTGACGAAGAAAAACTTTGAAACCCAGCCCGCTGTATGAGTTCCCTTCTCCCAGAGGCAGGGAACATCCACGTGTGTAGTGCTTTTGATTAGATCTGCTGTTTCGCCCATGGCAGTTACCCATAAAAACACTCTTCTCCTATATACCTCATTCGAGCCTCCATACATGATGCAGTTGCTTCTTTGCTTTTTTTCCCCCATCAAAGTCAAACAGGATGGTTTTTTCCCTTAGTAACATCTCCCTCCTTTTTGGCTCCATGCCTGGCTCTTCCCAAGGTGCTTGGAAAGAAAGGAAAAAAAAGCAGAAATATTTCCTTTTGTTCTTGACTGATCCATGCACAGAGGGAGAAAAGGGGTGGTTTTCAGTTTGAAACACAGAAGTGTGGAAACAGTCTTTAAAACAGTATACTTGAATCCTTATTTTGTGGCACTGCCCCTTTGGTTGCAGGTTTTTTTTTTTTTTTCTTAGTCTTTGAATGATAAGCTCCCAGCACATAGTAGGTGTCTGGGAAGTGTAGACTGCAGAATGCTGAGATGCTAGGTCCTAGGCTGTATGAGGAAAGTCACATGTACGCTGCTGCTGCTAAGTCGCTTCAGTCATGTCTGACTCTTGTGTGACCCCATAGACGGCAGGCCACCAGGCTCTCCCATCCCTGGGATTCTCCAGGCAAGAACACTGGAGTGGGTTGCCGTTGCCTTCTCCAATGCGTGAAAGTGAAAAGTGAAAGTGAAGTCGCTCAGTCCTGTCCGACCGTTAGCGACCCCATGGACTACCTATTAATATATATGTAAACTAAACACGTTTGTGGCTACACTTTACTTTGAAAGCTTTATTCATGGTATGCTGTAGCATATATCAGTCTCAACTTTGCACAACCTCAAAGAGAAGTTACGTAGGAGCAGGAGAATCAAACCCATGCTTTCTTAATTATAACACTGGTTTGAAAGCTGTTATTGAGCTGCAGCATCTCATTGTTTTTCTGTCCATCCATACATCCACAGTCTAATATAGTCAAGAATCAGATAGGAATACAAGCAGAAATATGGTGTCTTTAACGTGAGTGATAAGAATGTGAGTTGGCATTAATCTCTGTGGCTGGGGTCTATTTTCAGCACCAGCTAGAACCAAACCAGCAGCCCGAGGAGAAAGACCCGTCAGCAAGATGGCTTAGTCAATATCATTATATGCAAAAAGGGATACGCTTTAACACATTTATGTTATGAAATGAAGAAAATAAAAGGCAAAAAAAAAAAAAAAAGCTGTGGAAAACGAGTACCATATATGTTTCTTAAAAGGAAAATTCATTCTGTTCTCCCTGCCGGTGCAGACTTGCTGCCTTAGAGGAAAAGCCGTTAAAAGAACGTATTTGTGTGTGGAACAAGGTCATGCTCTTATTGGCTTTCTGCTGCATGGCATCAATATACCAGATGAGGAGAATCCGTTTGCTTTCCCTATAGCCTTGTACTGTGCACAAGGGCTGCAGCATATATATAATCTCTAATACTGCCAGTGCCAAAGTACAGAGGAACCCAGAGGCAGGGGGTTCAAAATGAGAGAAGAGCCAAGTGTTTGTTGTAAGAAATAAATACGTTACCTGGACACATCATTACACTTGAGCAATTGGTGATGGTGGTGGGAAAGCACGGGACTTCTGAGGCTATTTCACAGATAAATTCCCAGACGTTCCCCTAATTCTCCTTTCTCTCCTGTCCCTGTCTGTCCAACCACTGCAGCTTGACTAATATTATTAATCGCCTTCGTGCTGCTCCTCCTCCTCCTGTTACTAATATGGTAACACTTCATTTATCCAGCATCATCAGGGATGAGCTGTTCCCCATAACTCTATTTTCCAGCCGACTGAACTCCACTTCTTTGAGCACCCAAATTTAGTTTGTTTTCATCATTTTGAATAGCAATCTTTCTAAAATGTGTTAAACACCTGTTTTCATGAATAGCTTCCATGAGAATGATGTAAGCTTATCTCAGTGATTTGGGAGGCATTTTTATATGTACCAGTTATGCTGTGCTTATAAAACAGGGTGCCCCTAAGGTCCTTACAGGCGACTGTGCTCCCCAGGATTGCTCATTCTGAGTGAGTGCAAATCACTTTATCTTTTTAACTTCTTTATCTGTAAAAGAGAGACTGCAGTGCCTACCTTTGTTGGGCTGGTATAAGAATTAGATGAAATAATGTATGTGATGTTAGCATGGTGTGTGGCACATAGAAAGTGTCCAATAAATGTGAGCCATCCTTATTCTAAGTGAGGAATTACAGCAGTCATAACCACAACAATAGTGCAATAGACATGAAATTGGCACATGTGCCTAGAACACTTTATAAAGACTTTGACAAAAAATTTTCTCCAACACAATTTAACATAGTTTTTACTCATGCTCGGGTGCTGCCATCCAAGCTGATTAGGGGAGGGTATAAATCCATGGAAGCATGAGAGTGGGGCAGCTTCTCTCCCTTCTCCTCCAGAACCTTTCCTCAAACACTTGTCCACTGTCTTTTGCCAGTTCAAGCTGAATGTTCCTCAGGAGAGCTTCCTTCTTCTTTTGACCCAACCTGCATTATCTGCATCCCCTTGGGTTCACGTGCAGTTTGTCCTGTGGCAGTTTCCACCAGCAGGCTGGCTGCTTTGTGAGGTGTTCTTCAGTTCAGTGGCTCAGGCATATCCGAGGTGAATATGGGCTTAATCAAGTCAAGGCATCTAAAAGCCCATTCAAATCACCCAGCATCTTTCTGGACATGCTGGTCTGAGATGCACAGAATGAAAGATGAGGAGTGATCTGTAACTCACCCATGTGGGAGGGAAAGGCAGAGTCTGACACACACAGGGCTCTACCGGAGCGGAAGAGGAGTGGGCACTAGGCTCTGAGGGATGGCCCCTCTCCATTCACGTGATGGAGGTCACACTGGGCTTTACTCAACCCTGCATTCATCTGCCTTTGCCCTCTTGGAGGCGTTTTGTTCTTTTCACTTAATGTCCAGTCCTCACTCCTGAACCATTTCACAGATTACTGGCCTTGATGCACAATTAGTGGTTGAAGCCGATGCTCTCCAGAAGCGAAGTTCAGTTTTCTTAACTTCCAACTAGAATCTGCATTTAGTCATCACCAGAGCCTCTGCATTCCAGTCACTCTGCCAACAGCCAGGAGCAGAGGTCTGGTTTAGTTTCCAGCAATGCCCCCCTCCTCTCCGCTCCCCTGCTGGGCTCCTCCCATTAACTGCCCTTTTGTTGCTGAGAGATGTCCTTGTTCTGCAGAGTAGAGGTGGTGACACACAGCAGCGCAGGGCAGCGGTCCCATCTCCACCTCTCTAAGGGATGTGGCCTTCCTGGGTTGTATCACTGCTGCTTTGCAATGGGAAAGTAACGATGAGAACAACAATTTTACTAATAACTAACAATGAGAGAAGGCTTTCTTTCACATTTTGTATTACATAATAAATGTGATCCTGAAAAGTATATAATTGAATGGTGTACACAGAATCATGTTGACAGGAATTAGGCCAGTTGTTCACAATCTCATTCAGGTAGCAGGGTACCTGGAAGTCTTGAAATGCTTTCCAGTATAAACCCATGATAAAGAGATATATTCAGTAATATCCTATGATCCAGGCACAATTTTACCAGCAGGAGGTATGAACTACCTCCTTTTATATTGCCATATAAGTACAATATAAAATCATGAGCATAAAATCCTCAAAGAAGAGCAGGCTGTCAAATGTGACACAATTAGTTCTTTCTGAGTCTTTTCTTTAATGATTTTTGGTCCATGTTTATTTGCCTTGTTGTCAACTCACCCTCAAGAGCAGATTAGTGGTACAAACATTAGAAGTTTAAGAAAAATACAGGGTATACAAAAGTAAAATGGTTAAAAATTGCATTCAGTAGTCTTTTCTATGCATTGGGAATTATGCCATTAATTTTTTTTTTCAGTTTTAGTGGCCAAATAGTTTTGTTCAGTAGGCAGTGCTTTTTGTTTTGTTTTAAATAGTTTTGTTTATAGGCAGTGCTATGTAGCACCTTGTTTTGGAAATTTCTCACTGCAAAGAATCTTTTTGTAAACTGAATATTAATACTGTATTGTAAACCATATCCTCTGGTTTTTCAGAGGCTAAGTCTGAATAAGTCTGTAAGTCTGAATATGTGCATGCATGCTTCTCCCTTGATTCATAACATCAGAGAGGACAGTTACTTATAAAGTAACTGCTAACTCTGAGATATAGTTCAATTTATTTAGTTATAGTACAATACCAATTTAAGGGATGTAATACAATGATAGTACAATATGTGTCCCCCAAAGCTACCAACTATGGTGTTGGAGAAGACTCCTGAGAGTCCCTTGGACCGCAAGGAAATCCAACCAGTCCATTCTTAAGGAGATCAGCCCTGGGTGTTCTTTGGAAGGAATGATGCTAAAGCTGAAACACCAGTACTTTGGCCACCTCATGTGAAGAGCTGACTCATTGGAAAAGACTCTGATGGAGGGAGAGATTGGGGGCAGGAGGAAGAGGGGATGACAGAGGATGAGATGGCTGGTTGGCATCACCGACTCTATGGACGGTGAGTTTGAGTGAACTCTGGGAGATGGTGGTGGACAGGGAGGCCTGGTGTGCTGCGATTCATGGGGTCGCAAAGAGTTGGACACAACTGAGTGACTGAACTGAACTGAACTGAAAGCTACCAACTACTCAAATTAGAATCACCTGGGGTATTTTACTGAAAACAAAACAAAACAAAACAAAAACAAATAAAAAACCAGATTCCCAGGGCAAACATGGGGCCTGCTGAGTCAGAATCTTTGGAGTGAGGTCTAGGAATCTGCATTTTAAGCAGTATTTTATATGATTTTTGCATATATTAACACTTAAGAACCAGTGGTATGGTATGTGAGAAGGCAGTCTCTGGAGTCAAACTTTGCCTCTCTCATTTATTTGGTAATTACTTGAGCCTTGGTTTCTTCTGTAAAATCAGGAACAGCAGGAATATCTACTTCCTAGGGCTGCTGTGAGGATGAAATGACATAATATATTAAATCACTTATGCAGAGTGTTTGGCTCAAAACAAGGACTTAATGTTGTTAATGGCCTAGACTATAATCTTAGTGATACTGACTTAAGATCGCTTTCAGTCAGGCAGACATTCTGGTGCCAACATGTGGCTGCACAATGTGCACTATAATACACACATTCTAAGCTGTGTGTGGAGGTGTCCAGCTATGCTAAGATGACTTCTGGAGGAACAATTTTATTGGGACATTCTGTACTGGTCCACAGTGGCTAACTGGGTATGAATAGGTTCATGGGAACAGGGTTCCCCAAAGTCTATGATCTAGGAGTTGGCTGAGCTTCCACAGTGGAGGGTCCCACTAGCAAAGGACTTCAGTGTGTTTGTTCTTGTGGTGTTTCACCCTGTAAACAGTTTCAATGAAAGGCAGCAGCAAAGGGAGAAGTGAGTAGGATAAGGAGCTGGCGGCTCATGGTGGTGGATGTTGATAATGTCCCTGCCTCCTTCCCTCCTACAAAATCTCTACATTCCCTCTCCCTTTAAAAAACAAGACACTTTTTTTTTTTTTTACAGTAAAGGATAAACTTTCCCCTGTTTCAGACTTCCCTATTTTATTAGGTATTCATTGCTTTAAATCTTTACATGGATCAAGTATTCACTGACTTTTAAAAGTGAAATCTGTCCTTAATTCTAAATATTCTATTGTCTTCCTTCAATAACAGGCCAAATGCTTGCTACAATTAACACCTCACCTCACCCAATGTGATTTTTACATTTACTTCCCCTCAAAACCACATCATTTTCTACCACTTCTCATAAGGCAGTCAAACTGGTTAACTATACCCTGATACTATTTACCAACCACCAGATAGATGCCCTGACAAATGATTACTGAAAATAGAAACTAACAACAGCAAAGGATTTCATTTTATTTTCAGGCTTTTTCATTTTATTTTCAGGCTTTTCAGACCCTTTGTCTCCACATGAAAGTTGCTAAGTTGTGTCTGATTCTTTGCAACTCCATGGACTATATAGTCCATGGAATTCTCTAGGCCAGAATACTGGAATGAGTAGCCTTTCCCTTCCCTAGGGGATCTTCCTAACCCAGGGATGAAACATGGGTCTCCCACATTGCAGGTGGATTCTTTAACAGGTGAGCCACATGCAAAGTCCAAGAATAATGCAGTGGGCATCCTATCCCTTCTCTAGCAGATCTTCTCGACCCAGGAATTGAACCGGGGTCTCCTGCATTGCGGCAGATTCTTTACCAACTGAGCTTTTTCTTTCAGTTCTGTGCCTCTGTATGTGACCTCTTATTCTCTGACACTGGATTAAATGTGGGCACCAAATGTCATCTGATCAGATCAGATCAGATCAGTTGCTCAGTCGTGTCCGACTCTTTGCGACCCCATGAACTGCAGCACGCCAGGCCTCCCTATCCATCTGATATTAAATATTAATCATTTCTTACTGGCTTTTTTTTTTTTTTGGTGATAAAAACAAAAGTTGTGATCCTTCTTTACATAACCGAAGGCTCAAGTGGATTCAACCCACTTTGGGGATCATTGTTTTAGAACTGCTGCTGCTGCTGCTGCTAAGTTGCTTCAGTCATGTCCAACTCTGCGACCCCAGAGACGGCAGCCCACCGGGCTCCCCTGTCCCTGGGATTCTCCAGGCAAGAACACCGAGTGGGTTGCCATTTCCTTCTCCAATGCATGAAAGTGAAAAGTAAAAGGGAAGTTGCTCAGTCGTGTCCAACTCCTTGCAACCCCATGGACTGCAGCCTACCAGGCTTCTCCGTCCATGGGATTTTTCAGGCAAGAGTACTGGAGTGGGGTGCCATTGCCTTCTCCATGTTTTAGAACAGGGGTTGGCAAAATACTGCCTGTTTTTATAAATGCAGTGTTATTAAACACAGCCACCTTGTTCGTCTATGTATTATCTTTGGTGGCTTTTGTGCCACAGTGACAGAGTTGAGCAACTGTTACAGAGATGGTATGATCTTCAAAACCTGAACTAGGTACTGTCTGGCTCCTTACAGGAATAGACTGCCACCTTTGCTTTAGAAAATGGATGGCACTTGAGGGATCCCAGGAGTTTAGTGTACGGTGTGTACTCAATTCATTGTTGACTAGGACAGGGGCAAGATGAAGTATGAAAGACATCCATGGACTTCTGGGAGAATACATTTCTATGTTTATCCTTGGCAGTATAATTCTGGCTGAAGCTCAAGGCCTGGCTTTGATTCTTCCAAACAGACTGTATCCTGGAACTCAGTTACAATTTGAACTTTAAGTGGACCAATGGTACTCTGGCAGTGCAAATGACCAGGTGTATCTACCATGGCATCTTATCTGCTGCATTTGACAGGAAACATTCTTGGTCTTTCTTGCTATCAAGTCTATCCTAAATGACACGAGAGGCTTTTGCTCCTTCCTTGTCTCAGAGCCTGTTTGTCCTATAATCTATATGAGCTATAATCTCTATGAGCTATGCCTATAATGCTCTGAATTAAAGAGCACTTTTAGGTATTGTACTTTTACGTATAAGACACTGATGCTGGCAAAGATCTTTGTCATTTCCAGGGCGTGAGGGTGGTGGGGAAGACAGTTAGGGACAATGGATTAATCTCCAAAATATACAAGCAGCTCAATGCAGCTAGATATCAGAAAAACAAACAACACAATAAAAAAATGGGTGGAGGACCTAAACAGACAATTCTCCAAAGACATGCAGACGGCCAACAAACACATGAAAAGATGCTCAACACGGCTCCTAATTAGAGAAACACAAATCAGAACTCCTACGAGTTATCACCTCACACCAATCAGAATGGCCACCATCAAACAATCTACAAACAATAAATGCTGAATAGGATGTAGAGAAAAAGGAACCTTCTTGCACTGCTGTTGGGAATGTAATCTAATATAGTCACAGTATAGAGAACAGTATGGAGATTGCTTAAAAAACTAGGAATAAAACTACCATATGCCCCCGCAATCCCACTACTGGGCATATATCCTGAGGAAACCATAATTCAGAAAGACTGACTTACCCCAATGTTCACTGCAGCTCTATCTACAACAGCCGGGACATAGAAGCAACCTATACATCCACGGACAAATCAACAGTATATGTCTTTTTATGATTGACTTATTTTACTTAGCATAATGTCCTCCAGTTTCATCCCTACAGTAGCATATGGCAGAATTTCCTTCCTTTTTAAAAGCTAATATCCTTTGTAGGTATATACCATATCTTGTTAATCCATTCATCTGCTGATGGACGTCTAGACTGCTTCCACAGTTTGGTTATTGTGAATAATGCTGCCATGAATATGGGTGTAGTTATCCTTTCAGGACCCTGTTAGCAATACCTTAGGATAAATACCAAGAAATGGAATTGCTGTACTAGTGTTTGAATGAATTTCTCATTTGTGATTCTCTCACCATGAAAACAGTGCAGATTTGTACAGAAGCTCCCTGGTTTCAACTTCCTAAGAGTACCTTTCCTACCAACTGCCCTAAGCTGATGGCAGTCTTCTTTGCTGAACCCCTCAACTGATGTGCTGAGTTTCTAAATTCACTGTCACCATCCAGGCAAAGCGTCATGACTCCTAGTTTTATATGGGAACTGAGTTTTTGCTCCCTGCCTCGCCTGGGCCCAAGGTTTGGTCTCCTGTTCCAAGGCAGGAGTTAAAATCCAAGTCCCTGGCCTCTGAGGCTGTACCCTGTCATGTGTTTGGCTTCAGTTCCCAGGCATTCATTTTCTTTGAGTTGTTCTTCATGTCTGACATTTGGGGACTTCCTTTCCTTGGTTTTGAGTTTGGCTATGCAGTAAAAAAACAGTTTATCCAGCACGTTCACGTGTGTGGGGTGTGCGTGTGTCCTTTAAGGCCAGCTTGGCCTGTGGTGCCAGTAGAGATTATTTATTCATTATTTTTTGAGCATTTATGGTTTGCACAATGATAAGCTCCAAGTGGGAGAAGGAAATGGCAACCCACTCCAGTATTCTTGTTTGGAGAATTCTGTGGACAGAGGAGCCTGGTGGGCTGCTGACCCTACAGAGCCGGACATGACTGAAGCGACTTAGCATGCATGCATTGGAGAAGGAAATGGCAACCCATAGGGTCACACAGAGCTGGACATGACTGAAGCGACTTAGCATGCATGCACTGGAGAAGGAAATGGCAACCCACTCTAGTATTCTTGCCTGGAGAACCCCAGGGACAGAGGAGTCTGGTGGGCTGCCATCTATGGGGTCGCACAGAATTGGACACAACTAAAATGACTTAGCAGCAGCAGCAAGCTCAAAATCCCTAAATAGTAAATCTTCTGAACTCCTGCAACTGGGAAAGAAGTTTAATCAAAATACACATAACACAAGATGTGGACATTGCTGTTCAACTGGGGCAATGGACTCCATTTTTAGCTTGGACCCCAAAAGAAGAGGTTTTCTTTCTGCCAAAGCTGGAAAATGAGCTCCTCTTAAGGTTGCACCATTGTGGAACAGTTAGGGCCAGAGCGGGAGTGCAGTGGCCTGCCACTGGAAGTTGACAACAACAATTGAGAGTCATCACTGAAGCTGATCCACTTAGAACTACACAAGAAGCTGCCAAAGAACTCAATGTCAACCATTTTACGGTCAATTGGTATTTGAAACAAACTGGAAAGGTGAAAAAGTTCAGTATGTGGATGCCTCACAAGCTGACTGCAGTTCAAAAAAAAAAATCATCATTTTGAGGTGTCATTTTCTTGTATTCTATACAACAATGATAAACTATTTCTCAATCAGATTCTGACGTGCAACAAAAAGTGGATTGTGTAAGACAACTGGCAATGGCCAGCTCAGTGGTTGGACAGAGAAGCTGCTCTGAAGCACTTCTCAAAGCCAAATTGGCACCAAAAAAAAAAAAAGGACATGGTCACTGTTTGATGGTCTGCTGCTGCTCTGATCCACTACAGCTTTCTGAGTCCCAGTGAAACCATTACATCTGAGAAGTATGCTCAGCAAATCACTGAGATGCACCAAAAACTGCAATGCTTGCAGCTGGCATTGGTCAACAGAAAGGGCCCAATTCTTCTCCATGACAATGCCCGACTGCATGTCGCACAACCAATGTTTCAAAAGTCGAACGAACTGGGCTGGGAAGTTTTGCCTCGTCTACATCACTACATGGGAAATAGATGGAGAAACAGTGGAAACAGTGTCAGACTTTGTTTTTCTGGGCTCCAAAATCACTGCAGATGGTGACTGCAGCCATGAAATTAAAAGACGCTTACTCCTTGGAAGGAAAGTTATGACCAACCTAGATAGCATATTCAAAAGCAGAGACATCACTTTGCCAACAAAGGTTCGCCTAGTCAAGGCTATGGTTTTCCTGTGGTCATGTATAGATGGGAGAGCTGGACTGTGAAGAAGGCTGAGCGCCGAAGAATTGATGCTTTTGAACTGTGGTGTTGGAGAAGACTCTTGAGAGTCCCTTGGACTGCAAGGAGATCCAACCAGTCCATTCTGAAGGAGATCAGCCCTGGGATTTCTTTGGAGGGAATGATGCTAAAGCTGAAACTCCAGTATTTTGGCCACCTCATGTGAAGAGTTGACTCATTGGAGAAGACTCTGATGCTGGGAGGGATTGGGGGCAGGAGGAGAAGGGGACGACAGAGGATGAGATTGCTGGATGGCATCACTGACTCGATGGACGTGAGTCTCAGTGACTTCCGGGAGTTGGTGATGGACAGGGAGGCCTGGCATGCTGCAGTTCATGGGGTCGCAAAGAGCTGTACACGACTGAGCGACTGATCTGATCTGATCTGATCTGACCATATTTACCTGATCTCTCGCCAACTGACTACCACTTCCTCAAGGATTTCAACAACTTTTTGCAGGGAAAAAGCTTCTATAACCAGCAGGATGCAGGAAATACTTTCCAAGAGTTCACTGAGTTCCTCAAGCACAGATTTTTATGCTACAGGAATAAGCAAACTTAATTCTCGTTGGCAAAAATCTGTTGATTGTAATGGTTCCTATTTTGATTAATAAAGATGTGCTTAAGACTAGTCATAATGATTTAAAATTCATGGTTTAAAACCATAATTATGTTTGCACCAACCTAATATATTGAAGGACAGTCCAAGCTGTGGAGAGGTGGCATTGTTAATCAGTATATAAATACACATGTTATAAGCTAATCTGAAAGACTAAGAATTTTCTGCAAATAGGAATAAGGGAATGAGACAAGGAAGAGTCTACCCTGAACAACTTAACATGGGAAAGGAACTGTATTGGATACATAGCAGAGGATTAGCAGGGTTTGGAAAATACAATGAAAAGGAAAATGTGGACAAGGAGAGATCCTTTTATTAATCATTGTTATTATTAATATTACCTGTATTGGTTAAAGGTTTCAACAATCATTTATTAAGAAGTGATTAGAAGTTTATACAAGAGCATTACTATAAAGCATTTCTAGTTTATTTTATATAATGTCTAAATTAGCTGAATAGTAAAATATGCATGATACTCATTTTATTTTTGCTTTAATCACAATTTACGTTTCTGTGCTGTATATACAGGTACACCTTGTTTTGTAATGTTTTGCTTTACCATGTCTCACAGATAACTGTTTTTACAAATCGAAAGTTTGTGGCAATCCTGCATTGTCAGATGACAATTAGCATTTTTTTCTTAGCAATAAAGTATTTCTAAATGAAGGTATACACACTGGCTTTTGTTGGACATAATGTTATCGCACACTTTATAGACTATCAGATCAGATCAGATCAGTCGCTCAGTCGTGTCCGACTCTTTGCGACCCCATGAACTGCAGCACACCAGGCTTCCCTGTCCATCACCAACTCCCGGAGGTCACTCAGACTCACATCCATCGAGTCAGTGATGCCATCCAGCAATCTCATCCTCTGTCGTCCCCTTCTCCTCCTGCCCCCAATCCCTCCCAGCATCAGAGTCTTCTCCAATGAGTCAACTCTTCGCATGAGGTGGCCAAAATACTGGAGTTTCAGCTTTAGCATCATTCCCTCCAAAGAAATCCCAGGGCTGATCTCCTTTAGAATGGACT
Source organism: Tragelaphus eurycerus (assembly GCA_935064755.1). Classification (NCBI taxonomy): domain Eukaryota; kingdom Metazoa; phylum Chordata; class Mammalia; order Artiodactyla; family Bovidae; genus Tragelaphus; species Tragelaphus eurycerus. Next base: position 15,597,250 of record CAKXYN010000039.1, on the reverse strand, counting down.
GGTTGGATCTCCTTGCAGTCCAAGGGACTCTCAAGAGTCTTCTCCAACACCACAGTTCAAAAGCATCAATTCTTCGGCGCTCAGCCTTCTTCACAGTCCAGCTCTCACATCCATACATGACCACAGGAAAGACCATAGCCTTGACTAGGCGAACCTTTGTTGGCAAAGTGATGTCTCTGCTTTTGAATATGCTATCTAGGTTGGTCATAACTTTCCTTCCAAGGAGTAAGCGTCTTTTAATTTCATGGCTGCAGTATATAGACTATATATATATAGACTATAGTATAGTGTAAATGGGATTTCTGGGTGGCTCAGTGTTAAACAATCTGCCTGCTAGTCCAAGAGATGCAGGTTCGATCCCTGGGTCGAGAAGATCCCCTGGAGAAGGAAATGGCAACCCACTCCAGTATTCTTGCCTGGGAAATCCCATGGACAGAGGAGCCTGGTGGGTACAGTCCACTGGGAGCAAAACAAAACAGTCGGACTCAACTGAGTGACGAAACAACATTAACAACATAGTGTAAACATTATATACCAAAAAATTCATGTGGCTTGCTTTACTATGACATTTGCTTTATCGCTGTAGTCTAGAACTGTACCTATAATCTCTATGAGCTATGCCTATAATGTTCTGAATTAAAGAACACTTTTAGGTATTGTACTTTTAGGTATACGACACTGATGCTGCAAAGATTGAAGGTAGGAGAAGGGGATGACAGGGACTGAGATGGTTGAATGGCATCACTGACTTGATGGACATGAGTTTGGGCAAGCTCTGGGAGTTGGTGATGGACAGGGAAGCCTGGTGTACTGTAGTCTATGGGGTCACAAAGAGTCAGAGATGACTGAGTGACTGAACTGAACTTTACGTATTGGAGTAGGTAGATACTTGAACTAAGAGGGTCTTATCCAATTTTGAAGCCTCGGTTCTGAGGCTGAGAGAATGCAAAACCAGGAAAGAAGCCATTTCATAGAACATGACTTAACAAGCTTGCTTTTAATTACTAATAATTAGTGTATATAATATATAATAATAATCCACACAACAACTCAGTGAGTTAGATATAATTTCCGCTCCCTTTTTTCAGATGAGAGGTTAATTAGAAAGAGTAAATATTTGCCTGAGATTATACCAGTAAGTTAAGGAGTTTGGTCATAGAAGAATGAGTAGGATGTTTTTCCCTAAGATATTCTATCATCGATGGGTGTTGAATATGTTCAAAAGATTTTTCTGCATTGATACAATTATGTGACTTTTCTTCTTTAGTTTAATATGATGGATTACACTGACTGACTTTTGAATATTGAACCAGCCTTGCATTCCTAAAGGGAGGAGGGAGGAGGGTTCAGGATGGGGAACATATGTATACTTGTGGTGGATTCATTTTGATGAATGGCAAAAGCAATACAATATTGTAAAGTTAAGCAAAATAAAATTAAAAAAAAATCCCCCACTTGGTCATGGTATATCCAATTTTTAAATATATTGCAGAGATCTATTTGTTAGTATTTTATTAAGGATTTTAAAATCTATTTTCATGAAGGATACTGGTCTGCAGCTTTCTTTTGTGGTACTGTTTTTTTTTCTCTCATTTTAGTATTAGGGTAACAATCGTTTCATAAGATAAGCTGAGAAGTGTTCCCTCCTCTTCTATTTTCTGGAAGAGATTATGTAAAATTGGTGTTAATTCTTATTTAAATGTTTAGCATAATTCTTTAATGAAATCATCTGGGCCAAAACTAATTTTGGGTGAATTGTGACAGTGGTTTTTTTTTTTTTTTTTTTTTGCAGAAGTGGTCCATTTAAATTTTTAAATTTATGTATGTAGAGCTGTATTCCTTTGTTATCTTTGTTGAGGTTTTCTATTTTTTCAAGCATGACTATAATTGCTTGTTGAAGCACTTCTGTCATGGCTGCTTTAAAACTGTTGTCAGATAATTCAACGTATCTGTCATCTCGGTGTTAACATTTATAGATTGTCCTTTTTCATTCAGTTCGAGATCATCCTGATTTTGGGGACGTAGGGTTATTTTCAATTGAAAGCTGGGCATATTTGTATTATGCTATGAGATTCTAGACATAAATATTTAAACTTTTGGTGTTTCCTGGCTTTCTCTGCACTGCTGTGGCAAGGGAAGTTGGGTGCATTGCCTCAATACTGTTGGGCAGAGGTGGGAGTTCTGGTTCCCCACGTGATTTCTACTGACACCACTTCATGGGCAAAGTGGTGGGGAGTCTGATTATCACTTGGTGGGGATGAATATCCTGACTCCTTATTTGGTCTTTCCCGATTGCTCCCTAATGAGAGCACTGGATTCCTTCTTACAGCCTTTTGAAGGTGGAGGTCTAGACTCCCATTCAACCTTTGCTGGTGTGAATACAGTTTTATCTGTAGTGTTTGAGTGGAGTAGAGAGGTCATTGTTTAAATGTTTTCTGTCTTGTTAAGCTGCTTGTTTTCTGGTCCTTTGGTTAGAGAGGGCAGGCTTTTGTTGGGACTTTTTTGGTTAGCATCTGCTGGCATTTCAGGGTTGCCAGCTTTTCTAGTTTCAAGTCTGTAATATATAAGACAAAAATAAAACCCAGGGAATTCACCATGGGCTGGATTCTCAAGTCCCAAGGTCCTAAGTCAGTCTGTCTTCTTCCCTCTACTTTTCAGAGTCTCTGAGTTTGATTTATATATGTACATATGGTATGTGTAGTTTAGTCACTAAGTTTTGTCTGATTCTTGCAACCCTATGGCCTGCAGTCTGCCAGGCTCCTCTGTCATGGGATTTCCCAGGCAAGAATATTGGAATGGGTTGCCATTTATATTGTTTATTCATTTATTATGTGTTATATGTATTACATGTAATTATTATATAAACAAAATAAAAGTATTACATATCAGATCAGTCGCTCAGTCGTGTCCGACTCTTTGCGACCCCATGAACTGCAGCACGCCAGGCCTCCCTATCCATCACCAGCTCTCGGAGGTCACCCAGACTCACATTCATCGAGTCAGTGATGACATCCAGCCATCTCATCCTCTGTCGTCCCCTTCTCCTCCTGCCCTCAATCCCTCCCAGCATCAGAGTCTTCTCCAATGAGTCAACTCTTCGCATGAGGTGGCCAAAATACTGGAGTTTCAGCTTTAGCATCATTCCTTCCAAAGAAATCCCAGGGCTGATCTCCTTCAGAATGGACCGGTTGGATCTCCTTGCAGTCCAAGGGACTCTCAAGAGTCTTCTCCAACACCACAGTTCAAAAGCATCAATTCTTCGGCGCTCAGCCTTCTTCACAGTCCAGCTCTCACATCCATACATGACCACAGGAAAGACCATAGACTTGACTAGGCGAACCTTTGTTGGCAAAGTGATGTCTCTGCTTTTGAATATGCTCTCTAGGTTGGTCATAACTTTCCTTCCAAGGAGTAAGCGTCTTTTAATTTCATGGCTGCAGTCACCATCTGCAGTGATTTTGGAGCCCAGAAAAATAAAGTCTGACACTGTTTCCACTGTTTCTCCATCCATTTCGCATGATCTGATGGGACCAGATGCCATGATCTTCGTTTTCTGAATGTTGAGCTTTAAGCCAACCTTTTAACTCTCCACTTTCACTTTCATCAAGAGGCTTTTGAGTTCCTCTTCACTTTCTGCCATAAGGGTGGTATCATCTGCATATCTGAGGTTATTGATATTTCTCCCGGCAATCTTGATTCCAGCTTGTGTTTCCTCCAGTCCAGCGTTTCTCATGGTGTACTCTGCATATAAGTTAAATAAACAGGGTGACAATATACAGCCTTGACGTACTCCTTTTCCTATTTGGAACCAGTCTGTTGTTCCATGACCACTTCTAACTGTTGCTTCCTGACCTGCATACAGATTTCTCAAGAGGCAGATCAGGTGGTCTGGTATTCCCATCTCTCTCAGAATTTTCCACAGTTTATTGTGATCTACACAGTCAAAGGCTTTGGCATAGTCAATAAAGCAGAAATAGATGTTTTTCTGGACCTCTCTTGCTTTTTCCATGATCCAGCAGATGTTGGCAATTTGATCTCTGGTTCCTCTGCCTTTTCTAAATCCAGCTTGAACATCAGGAAGTTCACGGTTCACATATTGCTGAAGCCTGGCTTGGAGAATTTTGAGCATTACTTTACTAGCGTGTGAGATGAGTGCAATTGTGCGGTAGTTTGAGCACTCTTTGGTATTGCCTTTCTTTGGGATTGGAATGAAAACTGACCTTTTCCAATCTTGTGGCCACTGCTGAGTTTTCCAAATGTGCTGGCATATTGAGTGCAGCACTTTCACAGCATCCATATAGTATCAGATCAGTCGCTCAGTCGTGTCCGACTCTTTGCGACCCCATGAACCGCAGCACGCCAGGCCTCCCTGTCCATCACCAGCTTCCGGAGGTCACTCAGACTCGCATCCATCGAGTCAGTGATGCCATCCAGCCATCTCATCCTCTGTCGTCCCCTTCTCCTCCTGCCCTCAATCCCTCCCAGCATCAGAGTCTTCTCCAATGAGTCAACTCTTCGCATGAGGTGGCCAAAATACTGGAGTTTCAGCTTTAGCATCATTCCTTCTAAAGAAATTCCAGGATTGATCTCCTTCAGAATGGACTGGTTGGATCTCCTTGCAGTCCAAGGGACTCTCAAGAGTCTTCTCCAACACCACAGTTCAAAAGCATCAATTCTTCGGCGCTCAGCCTTCTTCACAGTCCAGCTCTCACATCCATACACGACCACAGGAAAGACCATAGCCTTGACTAGGCGAACCTTTGTTGGTAAAGTGATGTCTCTGCTTTTGAATATGCTATCTAGGTTGGTCATAACTTTCCTTCCAAGGAGTAAGCGTCTTTTAATTTCATGGCTGCAGTCACCATCTGCAGTGATCTTGGAGCCCAGAAAAACAAAGTCTGACACTGTTTCCACTGTTTCCCCATCTATTTCCCATGCAGTGATGGGACCAGATGCCATGATCTTCGTTTTCTGAATGTTGAGCTTTAAGCCAACCTTTTCACTCTCCACTTTCACTTTCATCAAGAGGCTTTTTAGCCCCTCTTCACTTTCTGCCATAAGGGTGGTGTCATCTGCATATCTGAGGTTATTGATATTTCTCCCAGCAATCTTGATTCCAACTTGTGTTTCTTCCAGTCCAGCATTTCTCATGATGTACTCTGCATATAAGTTAAATAAACATGGTGACAATACACAGCCTTGACGTACTCCTTTTCCTATTTGGAACCAGTCTGTTGTTCCATGACCAGTTCTAACTGTTGCTTCCTTACCTGCATACAGATTTCTTAAGAGGCAGATCAGGTGGTCTGGTATTCCCATCTCTTTCAGAATTTTCCATAGTTTATTGTGATCCACACAGTCAAAGGCTTTGGCATAGTCAATAAAGCAGAAATAGATGTTTTTCTGGAACTCTCTTGCTTTTTCCATGATCCAGCGGATGTTGGCAATTTGATCTCTGGTTCCTCTGCCTTTTCTAAAACCAGCTTGAACGTCAGGAAGTTCACGGTTCACATATTGCTGAAGCCTGGCTTGGAGAATTTTGAGCATTACTTTACTAGCGTGTGAGATGAGTGCAATTGTTCGGTAGTTTGAGCACTCCTTGGCATTGCCTTTCTTTGGTATTGGGATGAAAACTGACCTTTTCCAATCTTGTGGCCACTGCTGAGTTTTCCAAATTTGCTGGCATATTGAGTGTAGCACTTTCACAGCATCATCATTCAGGATTTGGAATAGCTCCACTGGAATTCCATCACCTCCACTAGCTTTGTTTGTAGTGATGCTTTCTAAGGCCCATTTGACTTCACATTCCAAGATGTCTGGCTCTAGGTCAGTGATCACATCATCATGATTATCTGGGTCTTGAAGCTCTTTTTTGTACAGTTCTTCTGTGTATTCTTGCCACCTCTTCTTGATATCTTCTGCTTCTGTTAGATCCACACCATCTCTGTCCTTTATTGTGCCCATCTTTGCATGAAATGTTCCTTTGGTATCTCTGATTTTCTTGAAGAGATCCCTAGTCTTTCCCATTCTGTTGTTTTCCTCTATTTCTTTGCATTGATCACTGAAGAAGGCTTTCTTATCTCTTCTTGCTATTCTTTGGAACTCTGCATTCAGATGTTTATATCTTTCCTTTTCTCCTTTGCTTTTCGCTTCTCTTCTTTTCACAGCTATTTGTAAGGCCTCCCCAGACAGCCATTTTGCTTTTTTGCATTTCTTTTCCATGGGGATGGTCTTGATCCCTGTCTCCTGTACAATGTCACGAACCTCATTCCATAGTTCATCAGGCACTCTATCTATCAGATCTAGGCCCTTAAATCTATTTCTCACTTCCACTGTATAATCATAAGGGATTTGATTTAGGTCATACCTGAATGGTCTAGTAGTTTTCTCTACTTTCTTCAATTTCAGTCTGAATTTGGCAATAAGGAGTTCATGGTCTGAGCCACAGTCAGCTCCTGGTCTTATTTTTGCTGATTGTATAGAGCTTCTCCATCTTTGGCTGCAAAGAATATAATCGATCTGATTTCGGTGTTGACCATCTGGTGACGTCCATGTATAGAGTCTTCTCTTGTGTTGTTGGAAGAGGGTATTTGCTATGACCAGTGCATTTTCTTGGCAAAACTCTATTAGTCTTTGCCCTGCTTCATTCCGTATTCCAAGGCCAAATTTGCCTGTTACTCCAGGTGTTTCTTGACTTCCTACTTTTGCATTCCAGTCCCCTATAATGAAAAGGACATCTTTTTTGGGTGTTAGTTCTAAAAGGTCTTGTAGGTCTTCATAGAACCTTTCAACTTCAGCTTCTTCGGCGTTACTGGTTGGGGCATAGACTTGGATTACTGTGACATTGAATGGTTTGCCTTGGAAACGAACAGAGATCATTCTATCGTTTTTGAGATTGCATCCAAGTACTGCATTTCGGACTCTTTTGTTGACCATGATGGCCACTCCATTTCTTCTGAGGGATTCCTGCCCACAGTAGTAGATATAATGGTCATCCGGGTTAAATTCACCCATTCCAGTCCATTTTAGTTCGCTAATTCCTAGAATGTCGACATTCACTCTTGCCATCTCTTGTTTGACCACTTCCAATTTGCCTTGATTCATGGACCTGACATTCCAGGTTCCTATGCAATATTGCTCTTTACAGCATCGGACTTTGCTTCTATCACCAGACACATCCACAGCTGGGTATTCTTTTTGTTTTGGCTCCATCCTTTCATTCTTTCTGGAGTTATTTCTCCACTGATCTCCAGTAGCATATTGGGCCCCTACTGACCTGGGGAGTTTCTCTTTCAGTATCCCCATATAGTATAAGTAAATATAAATGATATAATTATATATAAATATATTTACATAGTAAATGAATATATGATATATATAGTATTTATATAATAAATGAATAAAAATATATAATGACTATATTAATAATAATAACTATATATTTACTAGATTATATATATTGCTGTTCGGACTTTTTAGTTGTAATTATATGAGGAATATAAAAATCTACTCCTTCCCAGTGAATAATATAATTTTTTAAGGATTAAACTAGGTGTGTTATTTGTCTGATTATTAAAATACTATATGCTTATTAAATTCCTGATAATACAGAAAGGCTGAAGTTGAAAGTAATAATTGGGCTAAGATTGTGAAGTATGGTGAAGGAAGAAAACATAAATCAGGGCAGGGATATGGGATTAGTAGAGGTTCATTTCACTACAACTTCAGAAACTTTCCACATTTTTCCCTGTAACTAAATTTTTCAATTTTAAAAAGAAAGATGAATACAGAGGGACTTAAAGGAAATTTAAGACGACCTAGGACATGCCGAACTGGATTTATAAGGTGAATAAATCAGGGTGTGACGCTGAGTTTTACTCTGAATCACACAAAACTTAGGCATTCATGTATTATGTAACATTAACTTGGAATATTTTCACTTGATAACCACTCTGGGATTCTTGGCATAAATATAATTTATGTAAAAAAGTACAGTAAACCCTTGTTTAGAAAGTTCTTGGCTATCATAGATTATATTACACTTGATTGTTGATCAAATCACTTCCCATGCATACTCCCTGATATATGACTTGAATAAAGCAACCTATGAAGGAAATATTTTTCTTACATTCTGACATCAGTGTCATAATAGGGTTCTACTGAATTATTAGTAAGGAAACATTTTCAATGAGATGTCTGGCCCTGGATGCAAACTGCAGTGAGGCATTGATGTTTTCACATTAGCATCATTACGCTGAGTGTTACTGTAATGGCATTCTCATGTCATACAACATTGGGGCCAAAATGAGTTTTCCCTAAAAGAGGCCTCTTTTACAAGGTAGCCCCAGCCATTTCACACGATTTTTCTCATGTTTCTGTTTTAGTAGACATTTCCTTATCTTGTTTGATCTCCCTGCAAGAAATAACTACAACCCGCAACATGAATTACAATTTTAACTATATTGTAAAGTAGTTATTTAAAAACCAAAATGTATGTTTTTGATAGGCAAGTATAACGTGGGGAAGAGCACACAGTCCAGTCTTCAAAGAATAAAAATCTATACTAGTCTTAAAAGCAAAACACAGCACAGGATTTCTTGTCTATTTTTTCTACAAAAGGAGGCCATTGAACTTCCGTTCCTGGCCATGTCAGCAGTGATGCTCTCCCCTCCCACAATTTTTTTTTTCCCGAAGCATTGATTGTTGACTTCCCCTGACACCCCATCACAACCCATTAGTACTGAAAACTGACAAGCCCAGCTGCAACAGCAAAAAGGCAAGTTTGAAAGAAAATATCTAAAGCACAAGCACAGCTCAGCTATTAGGACCCACACCAGCCCGAGATGCAACAATTCCCTCTCCTCACCCCCATGGCACCTTTGTGAAGGTCAGCAAAATCAGCAGATTTTCTTTAATCCAGGCTCCAAGGTCTGGAGGAAATGATGAGGAGTATCGCTTCATTTTTACTTTCATTTTCAGAGGAATTTGGGTTAAGGAATATGAAAACAGTTAGCTCAAGCGCTTTTGCTGATAATGCCAATACACATTATGTCTCTTTTCAGCAAGCGTTTCAGATGTTAGTGCCTCAGCAGTCCTGAGCTCCTGAAGGCCACACTTGAAACCCTGGTAGCTTCTTAAGTTATGAGTCCCCGCCCCCCCCCCCCCCACTTTTTTTTTTTTAAACTCGGCAGAGTTAGATGGTGTCTGTGTCCCCAGAGTTACAGTAATGGCGATAGCAAGCATTCTGTGTGATTGTACAGTTGATTGCCCAGGGGGAAAAGTGACAACTCCAGATTTCCAATAGACCTTGTATTTGCTGAGAGAGAAGTTCAAGCAAGGGCAGCCAACTTGTCAAAATCTTAAGAGCCAAAACACAAGCTGAATCTAACTTTAGTTAAAAAGGCGAGATGCAAGTTTTGTACTGTCAAAGCCCAGGAGATGGGCTAACTGAACAAATAGTGGCCACTACCCATCTAGGTGAAAAACCCAGTGGCAGATGGTCACTGAGCCAACAAAAGAGCCAAGGAAACCTGCACTGAGCTGGATACCACCTGCGGAGAGGGCCAGCAATGATCACACAGCTATTACGATCTTGCCCCAGGAACGGAGCACCGGAAAGCACTTATTTAGCACCACTCTTGCTGGGTGTCGGAGAAGGCAATGGCACCCCACTCCAGTACTCTTGCCTGGAGAGTCCCATGGACGGAGGAGCCTGGTAGGCTGCAGTCCATGGGGTCGCTAAGAGTCGGACACGACTGAGCGACTTCACTTTCACTTTTTACTTCCACGCATTGGAGAAGGAAATGGCAACTCACTCCAGTGTTCTTGCCTGGAGAATCCCAGGGACAGGGGAGCCTGGTGGGCTGCCATCTATGGGGTCACACAGAGTCGGACACGACTGAAGTGACTTAGCATAGCATAGCATTGCTGGGTGTGGACAGCTTTAGGGGAGAAAACAAGAAAGGGTCCTTTTAAGTGAGCTTCATGGTCTCCACCAAGCCTGATGTGCTGGGGACTGACCCACTTCGCCCACCGCCTCTGATCACGTTTTGGGTCTGATCCGGTGCTGAGCTATTTCGTGCCAGTCCAGACCTGGAAAAGTCTGGAGCGGCCGGCCCCGTGGTCCTGTGGTTCCGCCAAACCTGCCTGACCACCGCCCTGACGTCCTGGGGGTGGGGAGCTGGGCTATGCAGGCTCCCTGGACTCTCCCTATCCGCCCTCCACACCCTCTCCTCACCTGCTCTGGCTGAAACCCCAGCGCTCCCAGTTTTCTCAGTTGCTTCGTTCAACAGCTGGACGTTGGGCCCGTTCGTGGGAGCCACTCAGGGAGGGCCACGCGACCTGCTGAAGCCTGACCTGGACGCGGGGCGCTGTCTGGTGCATGTTCAGCGTCCGACCCGTGCACTCGAGAAGCGACAGCTTCGTCGCGGCCTTCAGTTTTGAACCAGTCCTTTCGTCGGCCGGAGGCTGTGAAGGGACCTGGCCGTGCTCTGTCTTTGTTTCTCTAACTATGGCCTTGTGCCTGTTAATGAACACCGGGCGAAGGCCTTGGCGCCCAGGCTCTTGTCTGCCACAAGCACCTCAGGTCGCTGCCTGCTCTGCCCAGTTTCACGCCATCAGCCTCATGCTCTACCGCCAGCAGCTGTTTCCAGCCGCATGATCTTCTCGCGTGGTTTTCTTGCGTGGTCTTCTCGTGTGATGTTCTTGCGCTGTCTGCAGTCTCGTGGTCTTCTCGCGCTGTTTCTTTCTTTGCCACCTGCAGGGGTACTTGAACTTCCCGGAATCGCCTTTTCTTCAGTGACTAAGGTAAACCTTTGGGTCGACTGGGGTCCACATCTTCGGCTGAAAGCATGTTATGTAGCTTTGATTAAAGACGCCTGCTGGTTTGGGTCCATCTTAAGTCTCTTCACTTAACCACTCGTGACTTTGGCTTCATGTGCTGACCCTGGCCCTTATCTCCCGAGAGGATGACCTGGATCTGGTATATCCGGGATACTCTTGCATTCGATCTTTCTAGAAGTTATTCTGTGTATTACTTGGCTGAGCAACACCACTCCTGAAGTGTCTGAATATCTGGTTTTCCTTCCCAGCGGTGGGGTGGGAGGGCCGGGGAGGGAGAGGGGAGTAGGAAGTGGGTGTTTTACCTGGGGTTGCGGGTTTGGGGATATAGGGCAACACCGGGATCAGATGCTGCAAGAAGTCTGAGATTGAACTAGAATGGTGGGTACAAAATGGGCCACTAAAGCAAGCAGACCCTGACTGTGCATTGGGAACTGGGGCGGATCCCGGAAGAATGCTCGGAGAACCACTGCAAGGTGGGTGTGCAGATGCAATCATGGAGGAAATTGTGTGGAGGGCGATCCAATTGAAATCCAGAGATGGGCTGTCAGAGCCTCTGACTGTTATTCTACATTCTCCAGCCCTTGTTTTTGTGAGCGAGGCAGATCTATTAAAGATATGGCAGATATTGGCTTATCATCAATAAATATATATTAAGTACCCCTGGCTACAATCCTCTGAGTCCTTGCAAGGTTAGAGAATTGAGATTCAGACAGGAGTCTGAAGTGGAGATGGGGGATGGGTATTAGTAGGTGCCTATAGGATCGTGAATTTTCATGGCCCTTTGATGAAAAATTCCATGTTATTATTTCAAAGAAATAGTGATGAAAACTTAGGGAGGGTGACGATAGTAATCATGTATGTGCTCACTGCCTGTAATGCAGTGAGCCTCTCTCTCTAATGTATAAGTGTGTGTGTGTGTGTGTGTGTATAATACATAAAACAGAGCATTATAAAATGAGTGTAACATATATGTGAGTGATATTAGTCCTGACAAAATCACATGAAGCAGATATTACTATTAATGCCTTATTGGTGAGACAAGTATTAATAAAATTCCAAGATTTAACTTTTGTACATTTCCTGCTAGTTCCTTCCCAGACTCCATAATGATTCTTCCCTGTTTAAGAAGTACCAAAGCTAAGTTTTACTAACAAAAATGAAAACTACAAATGATTAAGATTGTCTTGAGATAGACCTCTTGCTCATCCACTTAATCAGGTCTGAGATATGCAAGACTATCTTGAGAGGGAATTTGTAATTTATATTGAAGACATGGGAAAACACTTAAAAAAACTATTATGTAAGCTTTTTCATAAAAGATGGAAAAAATAACTCTAGTTTCCTTGGGTTGATTCTTTAGTGAAATAATTTGGTAATGATCAAGGTATGCATTTAGAATAGTGGTTGAAAAAGATCAAATTTTCATCTTCACTCTTTGGTATGATTTTTCCAGGTTTTTACTGAGGAAAAGAAGAGTTGTATGTTAAGAAATGGACTCATAGTGAATGTTTATATATTTGAGTGTGTGCAAAAAGCAGAAAGAAGCAGAGTAGAAGAGGAAAGAAGGGAATTAAGGATTATTTCAAATAATAAACTAATGAAGCCTGGTGTAGCATTTCCCCTAACTCGGAGTTAACATAAGACCTTCCCCTGGATATAGCAAATGGTAGGTAAATTATGATTAGCAGACTTGGATGGGGGTTACATAGCAGGGTTTCTCTGCTTACCTGGGGGAGTGTCATTCTATAGTGACACTGGTGGAGCATTTCTATAATTAAAAAAACCATTATAATTGAAGGTGTTTTAACTTAAAATGTTCTTATAGGTACTTACTTGGTAGACTTCTGTATGAGTCCTCATAAACCTGTCTAAGAAAATATGAGACAAACAAGCTGCCTTGGAATTTGGAAATGCTGCAGAGGTTGACTGGTACCGTCATGTAGAAATGTGTCATCTGAGAAGCCAACATCACAGAGGCAGTGATGCCTAATTATTTGTGATAAGCAAGGGACCAAATTCAGAAATGTACAGCTTTGGTCTGAGTACCTAGCACGTTTTTATTATGTCCTGTCTGTACCCAGCAGCCTACTTCTAACCTCAGTCACTGTAAAAGTCACATCTTAGCACAGTGAGCCTGGTTCAGCAGCCCTTTGCTGCAGGCTGAGTTTGGCCCCCCACCTGGAGCCGGGCACTCGGGTCCTGTTTATCCTGTGAGGTCACAGTCCCCTGCGCGGTGCCAGGTGATTTTTCATTATGCAGTGAAACACTTCCCAGCAGGCTGTTTTCATTACAGCAACAGGAGAGTCTCTTGATTTCTTTTCATCATGTCATGCACCATAGACCTTGAAGGGACTCAACTGCCTCATGGTCACTCGAAAGCTCTTTTGTGATTACAGCCTTGGCCCCACCTCCAGTCGCCCTCCTGTGACCCTAGACCCAGCTCATCAGCTCCACAATGTCCCTGCCACGTTTCCCTATGAATGTCACTGTGTCCAGCCTCCTGGTTGTCATGCTTTGCTGTTGTAATAATACTAAGTGCTATGCCTGTTAATTGCCTGTCCTCTGTGGGATGGACATTGGGCAAGTTGCTATTAAATCCTAAAAGTAAAATTGTGAGGTCATGAGAGCAGAGGGTCTAGTGCTATGTGCAAGGACATCCCAGTGTGTGGCAGGGCCAGGATGGACCCAGGGGTCTCTCAAGTCCCACATATAACTTACATTCCCCTTTAGTGTCTTTCCAAACATCAGGCCTTTCTTGCTCCTCTCCTCAGAAGAGTGTCACATCTCCTCAGTGCTGCTTGAAATTGACGAACAGTCAGACTTATTTCCCCCTTAACCTTCCTGAACACTTTAGCATTTCAGCTTCTATAAATGCTATGTAATGCCTATTGCTTTCTCAGTGAGAGTGTGCAGTGGGGACTCTTTTAAATCAACCACATAGCATTTGTCTTTAGCTCATTATAAGATACTTGTTAGGCCTGATTTGTAGTTTAAGAGACAAATGGTGGCTGGTAAAATTTTCAAATGGGCACATCAACTGAAGTTTTTAATGGGTTTCAAACCAAGTTTGCACATGACCAGAGGTTATGGAAATACATTAAGGTTTACAGGTCAAAAATCATCTCCACCTGTGGTGAATTATATACACAACTTATCGGTACATAAATACACACTTAATATATGTGTTTATATAGACATGTAGGTATAGATATTTCCATATAACATGAAAAATTTGATCATTTGTTTTTAAATACAAGTTTTCTATCCACTCCTATACCCTTGATTGTAAATTACCTAAGACTAAGCCTAATTATAATTTGGACAAGAAGTACAATGAAAACAGCATTTCACCTTATGCAAGAGAAATATCCATTATCTCTTTTAAAATATATTTTTTAAAATTTATTTTATTAAAATATAATTACCTACAATGCGGTGTTAATTTCTGCTATACAGCAAAGTAGTTTCATTTTACATATATATGTGTGTGTATATATGTATATATACATCCTTTTTCATTCTTTCCCATTATGCTTCATCACAGGATACTGAATATAGTTCCCTGTGCTATACAAGAGGACCTTGTTGTTTATCCATTCTATATATAATAGTTTGCATCTGCTAATCCCAAACTCCCAGTCCTCCATTATCTTTTTTGAGGCTGGTTTATACACTAAAATCAGGTATTTTGATTTCATTTGTGAAATAACTGTTTTTGCAAGTTGTAAGTAAATACAATCTTATTTAAAATGCACTGGAAGGAAAGACAAATGGCTAATTAACATATGAAAAATGTTCAAACTTATGAGTATCAAAGAAATGTAAATTAAAAGAACTGTGAGACTTTTTTATCTTTCAAATTGGCAAATTTAAAATAGTATTACACTCAGAGTCTGAGAGGATGAACATGTGGTGGGAAAGCGCTTTGGCAATATGTATATATATTTTTTACATGTTCATGTCCTTTGTCTCAGTAATCCTATTTCTAGGACTCTATCCTAAGGAAATATTGAAATATTTATGATGCAACATTATGTACAGTAGGTTTAAATTAAAAACAACAAAATATACATAATAGAGGAGTAGGAAAATTATGGTAGATCTCTATGGTATATATGATATATAGAAATCTATAACAATATTATTTACATATTTTATGTATTTGATAAACATTTTATTATTTTTATTGGGGTATGATTGACATATGACATTATATTAGTTTCAGGTATACAACATAGTAATTCAATATTTGTATACACTACAAAATTATTATCATAGTCAGGTTAGTTACCATCTGTCACCCTGCTGCTGCTACTACTGCTAAGTCACGTCAGTCATATCCGACTCTGTGCGACCCCATAGACGGCAGCCCACCAGGCTTCCCTGTCCCTGGGATTCTCCAGGCAAGAACCCTGGAGTGGGTTGCTATTTCCTTCTCCAATGCATGAAAGTGAAAAGTGAAAGTGAAGTTGCTTAGTTGTGTCTGACTCTTTGTGACCCCGTGGACTGCAGCCTACCAGGCTCCTCTGTCCATGGGATTTTCCAGACAAGAGTACTGGAGTGGGGTGCCATTGCCTTGTCTGTCTGTCACCCTACAAAGTTTCAAAAAATTATTTTTTTCTTCTGATGAAAACTTTTAAGATTTACTCTTTTGACAACTTTCAACTCTGCACTTCAATATTATTGACCCTAGTCACCATGCTATACGTTACATCCCCATGACTAATTTATCTTATAACTGGAAGTTTGTACCGCTCAACCCCCTTCACCCCTTTTGCCCACCTGTATAGCAACCACCATTCTTTTTACTGTATCTATGATTTTTGTTTTGTTTTAAAAATATATGTTAGAAACATTATGTATATATGGAAATGCCTATAATATATTAAATAAAGGCAAGCTATAACCCTGTATTATTACATTAGTCCCACAATCTTATGAAATAGTATGTATGCACAGAAAAAATACTGGAAAGAAATGTATCAAAATGTTAACAGTGGTGACAGATTAATGTTGATTCTTGCTTTTATATTTTTTGCATTTCCAAATACTTACAAGAGTAAGCCTATTGTAAGAATCTCAAATATAGGAGTACAGCAATTAAAACATGAACTTGGATGGACTTTAGGCAAGATGTCAAAGTGAGTAGATGTGCAAAATTCTCTTCTTTTCCACATATACAGAAGTTATGGATGACTTATACAGAAAAGTTAGAACTGTTTAACTGTGCTGAAGCAAAAGAGGAAAACCTCCCAGGACCAGGGGAAGCAGGATCTGGAAGCAGTGAGGTTGGCTGAATCTAGGAGTCTGTGAGAGGTGGGGATGAAGGAAGCAAATTTGGGATCAAGGATTTCAAAGTAGGAGGACAGGTAGGTGAGTGGTGAGTCTTGCTTGAGCCTCCTGTCATGAAGCCAGTGCTAGCATTGTACTTCCGTGCCTGTGACTGGAAGCTGGGAACATTCCAACCAACCCATCTGGAGTTTCCGCAGGTAACAAGCTGCTCACCTTTGGCAGAGGGCGGAAGCAAGGTACCTGCATGACTGGGATGTGGACCAAGTCCTGTCCTGGCTTGGCCTCAGGAACAAGGAACACCCAGCGAGATGAGACTGCACTTCTGAGCTGTAGTACTCCTCGGGGTTAGGCTGAGGCATCCTATTGCTGCAGGGAGTGGGGAACCCTCCTCTACCAGTTTGGGATAATTTTAGCAGCAAGTAACTGCCCTAAACCATACAGGCATTTATTATCTTTCTCAATAGTGAGAACTGGAGGCATGTTGTCTCAGGATGATCTAGCAGCCCAGCAAGGATTCAAGGATCCATCTCCATCAAGGATCCAAGGTCTGTCTCCTTTCTGCTGAGTCTGTTGTTTTTTGCTTTATGGTTGTTAGATGGCTGCTGCAGCTCCAAATATCACATTTCCTGCCTTCCCAGAAGCACCCAAGCAGAATTTACCTTATGTCTTTTTAGGCAAAACTGGGTCACGTGGCTTCCCTCGGCTCCAGGGGAGACTGGTGCATGGAATGTACGGTAAAGGGAAAGAAATATTCACAACTGACTTAGACCAGTCAGACCTATTGGCCAGGCACATGGCCACTCAAGATAAAACTGCATTTTAGTAGCAGAGAATCAGGGAGGCAACTCCCATGCAGTATGAATTGTCAAACAAAATTGGAGGAACTCATACTGAGAAGCTAAATATAATAGAGGAATCTGAAAATTACTCTAAAATAAGCACAGCTACAGTTATTTTAGAGAAGGAAATGGCAACCCACTCCAGTACTCTTGCCTGGAAAATCCCATGGAGAGAGAAGGCTGGTAGGCTGGTAGACTATGGGGTCTCAAAGAGTTGGACATGAACTGAATGACTTCACTTTACTTTCATAGTTTTTTAGTAGCATAAAATAACAACTACAAAACATGACTTAAGTAGGCAATTACATTAAGAATAGATGAATGTAAATAAAAATGCATCAGAAATTTTGGAAATGGAAAATACTATCATTGAAATAAAAACAATCCCCATAAATGAAATATTGAACTGGCTATAGCAGGTGGAAGTGAGGTGGGAGGTAGAATTTTTGCAAGTCACCTGGGATGCAACACTGAGAGGTTGCTGCTGCTGCTGCTAAGTCGCTTCAGTCGTGTCCGACTCTGTGCGACCCCATAGACGGAAGCTCACCAGGCTCCCCTGTCCCTGGGATTCTCCAGGCAAAAAGGTAAAACCTGAAAGGAGATTTAAGAGGGCCATGGAGGGCAAGTTGGGAAATTGTTAAGTTAGCCATGAAATTAAAAGACACTTGCTCCTTACAAGGAAAACTATGACAACCCTAGACAGCGTATTAAAAAGCAGAGGTGCTACTTTGCCGACAAGGTCTGTACAGTCAAAGCTATGGTCTTTCCAGTAGTCATGTACAGATGTGAGAGTTGGACCATGAAGAAAGCTAAGCAATGAAGAATTGATGTTTTTGAACTGTGGTGTTGGAGAAGACTCTTGAGAGTCCCTTGGACTGCACAGAGATCAAACCGGTTGAATCCTAAAGAAAATCAATCCTGAGTACTCATTTGAAGGATTAGTGTTAAAGTTGAAGCTCCAATACTTTGGCCTCCTGATGCAAAGAGCTACCTTATTGGAAAAGACCCTGATGCCAGGAAATATTGAAGGCAAGAGGAGAAGGGGATGACAGAGGTTGAGATGATTGGATGGCATCACTCATTTGATGGACATGAGTTTGAGCAAGCTCCGGGAGTTGGTGATGGACAGGGAGGCCTGGCATGCTGCAGTCCATGGGGTTGCAAAAAGTGGGACATGACTGAGCAAATGAACTGACTAATAGATATTCTTAAGAGAGTATATCAAGAATGGGAGAGAAGCAATATTTGAAAAGGTAATAGCTAAGACTTTTTTAGAATTAAAGGTAGACATGAATTCTGGGATGAAAAAGGCATCTTAATTGTTAAACAGAGCATAAATGACTAGATAAACTTCGTGACACTACAGTCTAGCCAGAATAAAGAAATAAAGGTATCTGAGAGAAATACAGATTACTTAAAAGAAGCAACATCAGAGAATAGCAGATTTTTCTTCAGCAACATGAGATACCAGATGATGGAATAATAACCTTAAAAGTGCTGAGAGAAAACAGCTGCCACGCTGGATTTTTACACCTGGTTGAATCATCTTTTCAGAAGAAGTGTAAAAAACAAAATCACAAACAAACACAAACAAAATTGGAAGGTGTATAAAACTAGAATAAAATACAGGAGAAAATATTTTTGACCTTCAGTTCAGTCACTCAGTCATGTCTGACTCTTTGCGACGTCATGGACCATAGCACAGCAGGCCTCCCTGTCCATCACCACCTCCCGGAGTTTACCCAAACTCATGTCCATTGAGTTGGTAAGAAAGACAAAGTTGCTCTGATAGGACACAAATAAACATGAACGTGAAAGAAAAAAATCAATAAATTGAACTTTATCAAAGTTAAAAATTTTGCCCTCCATAAGATACTGTTAAGAAAAAGAAAAACTAGGGAATGGAATATTTGTTACACAATATCTGACAAAGCTTCCCTGGCGGCTCAGCTAGCAAAGAATCTACCTGCAATGTGGGAGATCTGGGTTTGATCCCTGGGTTGGGAAGACCCCATGGAGAAGGGAAAGGCTATCCTCTCCAGTATTCCCACCTGAAAAATTCCATGGACTGTGTATAGTCCACGGGGTTGCAAAGAGTCAGACACGACTGAGCAACTTTCACTTTATCTGACAAAATACTTGTTTCCAAGATCATGAGGCACTCTTACAATTCAATAATAAAAGTACAAATAACCCAATATAAAAATAACAAATATTCGCACCAAACACTTTTCAGAGGGAAATAAAGAATGGTCAGTGAACACTTGAAAAAATGCTTAATATGATTAGCCATCAGGGAAATGCAAAAATCAAGAAAAATTGTAATGAGAAGTATAATGAGAAACCACTATATACCACAGAAGTGCTAAAATGAAGAGACTGACAGTACCAAGTTTGGTCAAGGACGTTGTGCAAGTAGAACTCTAATGAACTGCTTTTGAGAATGTGTATAGTGGTACAACCACTTTGGAAACCTGTACATTAGTGTCTTAACAGAGTTACACATGTACTCACCACGTGGTCTAGGTATTCCACGTTGAGGTACTTACCACCCCAAACTGAAAACACACACACACACACACACACACACACACACATACCAATGTTTATGCAGAAATGTTCACAGTAGATTTAATAACGATAGACAAAAACCTGGAAATAATCCAAAATATCCATCGACTGCTAAGAAGATAAACAATACTTGGTATATCCAGGGTATGGAGTATTGCTCAGCAGTGCTAAGGAACAGACTTTGGAAACATGCGGCAACATGGATATTTAAATCATGCCGAATGAAGGAAATGAGATACAAAGAGTATGAGCTGTATTTTTCCATTTATGTAAACTGTAAAATAATCACTGGAGAAGGCTAATGGTACCACACTCCAGTACTCTTGCCTGGAAAATCCCATGGGCGGGGGAGCCTGGTAGGCTGCTGTCTATGGGGTCGCACAGAGTCGGATATGACTGAAGCGACTTAGCAGCAGCAGCAGCAGCAGTAAAATAATCAGTAATGACATAAAGCACATCTGTGATTTTCTGGGGCAGAGGGAGGGCTGTACTGCAAAGGGGCACAAATAATCTTTTAGAAGTGATGGTAATGTCTGTATGTTGATTGTAATGGGAGTGTTATGAGTATTTACACATAATGAAAGTCATCTAAATGAATTCAATTTGTTGTATTAATATATGAATTATCCCTAAAGAAATCTAGTAAGGACAAAAAACCATTTTCAGACGCACAAAGTTTAAATTTAAAGTCTTGTTAAAAAACACTTGATAAAACACTTGATAAAACACTTGATAAAAAACAAATTGGAAAATACTTTGGATGAAAGAAAACAAATGAACACAAAAGGGGAGAACACATAAGGTAAGAAATTTAAAGGTTCAGTGAAAAAACACTTTGGAGGTCTCATAATTCTGGGTGAATCTTTGCGTAACACGGCCAACTAGTAAACTCAATAGTTCTAACTTAAAACATTTTTATTATAAAAATTTCAATTCACAAAAATGTTGGTATAGAGAACTCTCATAGAGTTGGAAAAGTTTCTACTTTCATACATTTGAACTTGCTGAATTAGGAAATACGTGTATTTGTTAATCATCACAAAACAATCTTTGTTTTAAAAAGGTTATTTCCTTTATGTTCTCTCAAAATGAGTCAGATGAAAAAGATCATCATTTTGCATATTTATAATATTTAAGAAATATGAAAGATAAAAGATCAAGAATGCAAAGCAGTATTATGTTCAAAACCTCAGATAGTATTACAAATATCTTATAATTGTGAAAGACCTCCCTATGGTATGCACCCTTCAAATAAAAATGTCTTGGTCACTGATTTTATTTTTCAAATATATATTTCACAACTTAAAGACTTACATAAATTAACTCAAATTCTGTGTTTACTGAGCAACTGCCATTTGCCAGGCATTGAACTCAATAGAGTTAGGGGAGTAACAACTTTGAATAAGGCTTTATTGGCCCTAAAGGAGCTCATATCTCTGTAAGAACTCTGCTTCATTACTGTAGATGTCCTGCCACACTGATAGAGAAATGGAATGAATATTAGTCCTGTTTTTCGTAAAGTTAAGCAGAGGTCGTGATGTCTCTGCTTTGGCCTACAACTAAAATATGCACA
This sequence comes from Tragelaphus eurycerus, assembly GCA_935064755.1. Lineage (NCBI taxonomy): Eukaryota > Metazoa > Chordata > Mammalia > Artiodactyla > Bovidae > Tragelaphus > Tragelaphus eurycerus. The sequence goes on along the minus strand of CAKXYN010000039.1, from coordinate 15,576,133 downwards.
TGCTAGCCTGGACTCAGGCGGGGCTCCTAAACTACACTTCCTAAAACATCCTTTTGTTTTAAGAGAATTGGAGGATGGAAAAGTAAACAGTATTCTATCATTCCTGGCACACACACTGTCTCATTCCAGAAAATATATGAGTAAATGCACAGCTCCTCATGGGTGAGCAATGGTTGTCCTTACAGCAGTTTGTAATGCAATAATGTCATAAATCATCAGGGACCGGCCGGCACCCTAAATAAAATATCTATGGTTTCAAACTACAAATGTCTCGTGTTAAGATGTGTCATATGCTACGTTCTAACACAGAATATTAGAACTGTAAGGAAAACAGCAGAAAAAAAGAAAGTTTTATCACCTCCAGTCTGCCTTATTCGCTATAAATTGGTAGTAAACACACCTAAGTTAGTTCATTACAATGTGATAGATTGTAACAGCAACTTTGAAGGTTCATTATATAAATCATTTAAATAGAGATTTCGACAATTTGAAAAATTCCCATTAATTATCAGAAAGTCAGTAACAATAACACCAGTGAAGTTCAATGTACCCTGCACTTGTGAATATAGATACTTTAAAATGCAGATTGTGACCCAGTGTAGCAGAGTAGCTCATTAGTGATGTATAATTTTTATTTTTTAATTTTAACAGGATGAGAATTGTTGAACTAACAGATTATAATTGATCTCTCACAGTGAAGAGGCTGCGGTATCCTTAGCTCAGCTTACTGCCTGAGATTGTTTATGGTCTGTCCATCTTTTCAGAAACTCTTGAATTATAACGAATATGTTTGGAGTGCCTAGCACTGTAAAGAGGGATATAAAAGGTGAAATACTTAGTCCCTTGCCTGGAAGGTGAGGGGAGGACCCCCCTATTTTCCAGTTTATGGAATAAATATCTTGAAACAGAAACCAGGAATGATTCCTAGCACAGCCCTGATACTGGTAAGGGATTTACAACTTACACTTCATTTTTAGTGCAGCCAGTCTGTTTTTTGCTTCTAAGAATCAATGAGTCCAACATCTTCTGTGCCAAGGATGCTGAGCTGTTAGTCATGTGTTTTGTTTTGAGAATGTGAGACTGCTAACTTTGTTTCAGCTCTCCTCCTCCCCACCCTCCTCCCGGCTCCGGTTTATTCTGTTATTGCTGAAAAGGATGCCTGTCTTCTCCACTGGAATCTGAGTATCTTGAGGGCAAGGGTCATTTATTACTCACAGGTAAGCATGCGTGGTGCTTGATTCAGCAATCTGCAAGTTGGCACTGAATTAATCGTCATTAAACACCCATGTATGTGCACACACACACATGATCAAGAAAGGCAGGGTGTTGAAATCTGGAACCTGAGTGAATTGGATAGAATCTGGGGATCCTTCCTTGCTTAGTCTGTCCTGCTTTCCTGCTCAGAGGCCAGCCTGGGGTGCTGGCCAAGGCCCAAGTACCCAGACTGGACTCTGTCTTCTCCATCGCCTCCGGGCCACCTGTCCAGCCACGTCTCCCATCTTTGTCCTCCCTTCACTTGAGTCGTCCTGGGCTGATCATGGACCCCAGGCTTGCTTCTGTTTTGCCCCAATAGATGCCTCTCTTCATATTGCTGTCTAGTTTGTGCTTGTTGAAATGCTCTTCATCATGTAAGAATCACTTTGAATGTTATTCAACATGCTTATTGAGCCAACCCGTCCCCCCAAGTTTGTAATCTCGACTTTCTGTGAATGCTTATGAACTCTGACGTGCCTCATGGCGCATATGCACTTGCCCATTCATGCATTCAGCAGATAGATACCTACTGACTGCCTGCCCTGTACCAGGCACTCCTTAGGCACTGGGGCTGAGCCTGGGGCCCCACAGACCATTCTAGAGATTCCAAGGGGACTGAGACCCTGGGTTGCTCAGTTTCTTGATCCCTTGCCTCCTGGGTCTGAACTTTTCCTGTGATGATCCTTGATGTGATCCATTTATAGTCAGCTTGCTGGGTATTCAGTGGGTGCTTTCAATACAAAATTCATATCCATCGATTTAGGGAAATTCCTTGAATGATTTTATTGGAATTCACCCTCTCTTTACACTATTTTTCTTGTTCTCTTTTTCTGGACCTCCTATTGTTTGGATATTAACCTGGATATTGGATTCCCCCTCCCCCCACACCCCCATTTTCTCTTTGCTCTTTTGCTGTGTTTTGTTGGAGACTTCCTTGATTTCATCTGTCAGCCTTCTACTGAACATTTTGTCTCTGTCATGATTTTATTTATTCATTTTTATTGTGGTAAACTATAGTGTAAAACTGAGCATTTTGGCTATTTGTTTTTGTTTTCTAAAAGTTTTTGTTGGAGTATAACTGATTTAACCCTTTCTCGGTGTACAATTCAGTGGCATTAAGTGCACCTACAGTGTTGTGCAATCATCACTACTATCTGTTTCCAGAACTTTTTTTGTCATCCCAAACAGAAACTGTGTATGCACTAATAAGCATTATTTACTCTCACTTTCCCTCCTCCCAGCCCCTGATAATCCTCGTTCTACTTTCTGTCCCTATCAACCCTATTCCAGGTACCTTATATGAATGAAATCATACAGAGTTTGTCATTTATTGTCTAGATTATTTAGTATAACATTTGGAAAATATTTATTTGGCTGCACCAGGTCTTAGTTGCAGCACGTGGGGTCTTTTTTTAAGTCACAGCATGTGGAATTTTTAGGGCATGTGAACACTTAGCTGGGGCATGTGGGATCTAGTTCCCCAACCCATGGTTGAACCTGGCGCCCCTGCATTTAGGTGCACAGAGTCTTAGCCACTGAAATACCAGGAAAGTCCCAGCATAACATTTTTAAGGTTCATCCATATTTCAGGATGTATCATAATTTTATTCTTTTTTTATGACTGGATGATGTTCTGTTGTGTGTATATACTATGTTTACCCATTCATTCATCTGTTGATGAACATTTGAAATGTTTCTACCTGCTAGTTATTGCAAATAATGCTGCTGTGAACATGGGGTACAATTTTCTGTTTGAGTCCTGTTTTCAATTCTTCGAGGTATGTACCTAGGAATGGAAATGCTGAATCATATGGCGATTCTATATTTAACTTTGAGGAAGCATCAGAGTACCACAGTTTTCCATAGTGGCTGAGCCATTTTGCATTCCTACCAGCAATGCATGATTTGTAATATAAATATATTTATAAATATATTATATATAAAAATTAAGAAAATGCATAATTTATTTTCTTAATTTTTATATATATTTCAATATTCATTTTATTCATCACATGGTGCATTATATCCCTGGGCTTCCCAGGTGGTGCTAGTGATAAAGAACCTGCCTGTCGGTGCAGGAGACGTGAGAGACGAGGGTTCAGTCCCTGGGTCAGGAAGATTCCCTGGAGGAGGGCCTGTCAACTAACCCCAGTGTTCTTGCCTGGAGAATCCCATGGACAGAGAAGCCAGGTGGGCCACAGTCCATGGGGTTGCAAAGAGTCAGACACGACTGAAGTGACTTACACATACATTATAGTATTTACTTATCTTATAACTGGAAATTTCTACCTTTTGATGGTCTTCATCCAAGTCCCGCTCCTCTCACCCCTTACCTCTGGTAACCACAAATATGATCTCTTTTTTCCTATGGGTTTGTTTGCTTGTTTTTGAAGTATAATTTACCTATGATATTATGTTAGTTCCTATCATATGATATAGTAATTTGATATTTCTATGCATTTCAAAATGACACCACAGTAAATCTAGTTACTGTCATCATACAAAGATATTACATGATTACTGACTCTGTCCCCACACTGCACCGTTTCCTATCCTTGGCTCGTTTATTTTGCATCTGGGTGTTCATGACTCTTAATCTCCCTCACTTGTTTGTCTAACTCCCCCACCCTACTCCTGTCAGATATCCACCTGTTTGTTCTCTATGGATTTGTTTCTGTTTTGTTTGTTCATTTGTTTTTTTTATTTTAATTTCACATGTAGATAAAATCATATGGTATTTATGGTATTTGTTTTTCTCTGACTTATATCATTAAGCATAGTACCCTCTAGGTTTACCCATGTTGTTGCAAATGGCAGGATTTCATACTTTTTATGACTGCATAATATTCTGTTATATATGTGTGTGTGTGTGCATGTGCGTGCGTGTGTGCATGTGTGTGCGCGCGCGCGTGTGTGCATGTGTGCGCGCGTGTGCACGCATGTGCATGTGTGCGCGTGTGTGTGCATGCGTGCACATGTGTGTGTGTGTGCGTGTGTGTGTGTGTGTGTGTGTGTACCACACCTTCACTGATTCGTCTGTTGATGGACACTTAGTTAGCATCTATATTGTGACAACTGTAAATAGTGCTGCAGTGAACATAGGGGTGCGTGTATCTTTTCAAATTAGTGTTTTCATTTTATTTAGATAAATACCCAGGAATAGAATTTCTGGATCATATGGTAGTCCTATTTTTAATTTTTTGAGAAATTTTCATACCCTTTTCCATAGTGGCTGCACCAGTTTACACTCCCACCAGCAATGCTCGAGCATTCTTTTGTCTCTATGTTCTTACTGACATGTTATTTGTTGGGTGCTCTCTTTCTGTTATCATAGGATCTGTTCTTAGTAAAAGTTCTAGTAGATACGTTTATATACCTATCTCTAAAAAATGGAAAAGACTCTGAATTTAGACAGTAAATAAATTCTGAGTGGGAGTAGAATCCCAGCTGCAGGCTGGAGAAGTCTGCAGGTGACTCTTTAGACAAGGGTTCTCCTGATACCTTCTCAGACTCCACTATATAGCAGCCCTATTTATGTAGAGTTTATTATGTGCCTAAGACTGTTCTCTGTACTTTATATATATCATTTTTTTAAGTCTTCCAATCTTGGTGTAGATTCAGTTCGGTTCAGTCACTCAGTCGTGTCTGACTCTTTGTGACCCCATGAACCACAGCACACCAGGCCTCCCTGTCCATCACCAACTCCTGGAGTCCACCCAAACCCATGTCCATTGAGTTGGTGATACCATCCAACCATCTTATCCTCTGTCGTCCCCTTCTCCTCCTGCCCCCAATCTTTCCCAGTATCAGGGTCTTTTCAAATGAGTCAGCTCTTCTCATCAGGTGACCAAAGTATTGGAGTTCAGCTTCAACATCAGTGCTTCCAATGAACACCCAGGACTGATCTCCTTTAGGATGGACTGGTTGGATGTCCTTGCAGTCCAAGGGACTCTCAAGAGTCTTTTCCAACACCACAGTTCAAAAGCATCAAGTCTTCAGTGCTCAGCTTTCTTTATAGTCCAACTCTCACATCCATACATGATCACTGGAAAAACCGTAGCCTTGACTAGATGGGGATTCCCTGGTGGCTTAGACGGTAAAGCGTCTGCCTGCAATGCTGAAGACTTGGGTTTGATTCCTGGGTTGGGAAGATCCCCTGGAGAAGGAAATGGCAATCCACTCCAGCACTCTTGCCTGGAAAATCCCATGGACGGAGGAGCCTGATAGGCTACAGTCCATGGGGTCGCAAAGAGTGGGACACAACTGAGCGACTTCACTTCACTTGACTAGATGGACCTTTGTTGACAAAGTAATGTCTCTGCTTTTTAATATGCTGTAGGTATTCCCCCCTTTTTATAGATGGGAAAAGTGCAGTCCAGAGTGGTTAAGTAACTTGTCCAAAGTCACACACCTAGTCAGGGACAAAGCCAGGATTCAAACCAACCTGGCTCCAAAGTGTATGCTCTTAACCACTGCACCCTGATTGTTCTCTCCTGCCCTGGACAAGGAGGGCACTGATGCCTAATCCAGGAAGAATAAGAGAAGTCTAGATTCACTGGAAATATTCTGGGTGCCAGCTGAGTTCTGAGTAAATTATATGTATATTTCACTTCTCAGTATTTCAGATTTCTTTCTTTGAAAACTTTTAGACATATGAAGAAGTTACAGTAATGGTACAAAGGATTTCTGAATACTCTTCAGAACCCAAATTCACCAAACACTAATGTTTTACCAGACTTATTTCTTTTTCTCTCTCTGAACATATCCATCTATCTAATGTATCTATCTGTCATCTCTCTCCGTATCTTTGTCTATGTATCAACCTACCTGCTGTTTATCATCTGTCTGCCTGTTATCTATCATCTATCTATATCTCACATACACATATTTTTTTCTGAAACATTTGATAATAAGTTGCAAATATTGATGCCTCTTTAACTCTAAATTATTCAGTGTGTGTTTCCTAAAACAAGACCATTCTCTTCCATGAATAGCACAATGACCCCTATCAGAAAATTGACACTGATACAGTTATATGGTCTGCAGTACAGATCTCAAGAGTTTTCAGCTGTACAACTTTCTATATTTGGTCCAAATTCAGTTCAGGATCATACATTACATGTATTTGTCATGCCTTTTTAGTTTCCTTTAAGCTGCAACGGATCATCCTTCTCTGTTTTCTTTCATTGTGTTAATTTCCCATGCTGCTGTAACGGTTTACCACCAAATCAGTGACTTCACCAACCAAGTGTGTTGTCATATATCTGTGTGGGTTAGAAGTCTGGCATAGTCTCACTGGGCTAACATTGAGGTGTCGGCAGGGCTGTGCTCCTTTCTGGAGGCTCTATGGCATAACTTGTTTTCTTGCCTTTTCCAGCTTCTGGACACCTCCTGGATTCCTTAGAATGTGGTTCCTTCCTCTGTCTGCAAAGCCAGCAATGACCAGTTGGGTTGGGTCCCTCTTGAATGGCTGCATCACTCTGATGTGTCGTTCATCATCACATCTGAGCACACCTCGGGCAGGCAGTCTCTGCTTTCAGGCCCCACGTGATTGGGACCACCCCGTTCATCTAGGATAATTGCAATATCTAGAGAAACACTTTGGCCAGGTATTTTTTCAGGGGGAAGGGAGGGTTTGGGTTGAAGAATACAGGCCAGATGTTTGCAGCCTGTCTCTTGTCTGGGTTTGCCCGGTGGTTCCATCAGACTAGACTGAGACCGTGAGATTTTGGTGAGTGGCTGTGCTGCGTGTTCTTCTCAGTCCTGTTCACGGGGCAGCGCGTGGTAAGGTCTGTCCCATTAGTGGTGACGCTATAGCTGTTAGGGTGGTGTCTTGTTTCTTCTCCGTGAGGCCACTGTTTTCCCCTGTGTGTTTAATAAGTATCTCCTGGGCAACTTCTTTTTCCATGGTCCAGCAGATGTTGGCAATTTGATCTCTGGTTCTTCTGCCTTTTCTAAAACTAACTTGAACATCTGGAAGTCCACGGTTCATATATTGCTGAAGCCTGGCTTGGAGAACCAGAGATCAAATTGCCAACATCCGCTAGATCATGGAAAAAGCAAGAGAGTTCCAGAAAAACATCTATTTCTGCTTTCTTGACTATGCCAAAGCCTTTGACTGTGTGGATCACAATAAACTGTGAAAAATTCTGAAAGAGATGGGAATACTAGAGCGCCTGACCTGCCTCTTGAGAAATTTGTATGCAGGTCAGGAAGCAACAGTTAGAACTGGACCATTTTGAACTGAACCAGTCTGAGCAACAGACTGGTTCCAAATAGGAAAAGGAGTACGTCAAGGCTGTATATTATCACCCTGCTTATTTAACTTATATGCAGAGTACATCATGAGAAATGCTGTGCTGGAAGAAGCACAAGCTGAAATCAAGATTGCCAGGAGAAATATCAATAACCTCAGATATGCATATGACACCACCCTTAAGGCATAAAGTGAAGAGGAACTAAAAAGCCTCTTGATGAAAGTGAAAGGAGAGTGAAAAAGTTGGCTTAAAGCTCAACATTCAGAAAACAAAGATCGTGGCATCTGGTCCCATCACTTCATGGAAAATAGATGGGGAAACAGTGGAAACAAGTGTCAGACTTTATTTTTCTGGGCTCCAAAATCACTGCAGATGGTGACTGCAGCCATGAAATTAAAAGATGCTTACTCCTTGGAAGGAAAGTTATGACCAACCTAGATAGCATATTCAAAAGCAGAGACATTACTTTGCCAACAAAGGTCTGTCTAGTCAAGGCTATGGGTTTTCCTGTGGTCATGTATGGATGTGAGAGTTGGACTGTGAAGAAGGCTGAGTGCCGAAGAATTGATGCTTTTGAACTGTGGTGTTGGAGAAGACTCTTGAGAGTCCCTTGGACTGCAAGAAGATCCAACCAGTCCATTCTAAAGGAGATCAGCCCTGGGTGTTCTTTGGAAGGAACGATGCTGAAGGTGAAACTCCAGTACTTTGGCCACCTAAACTGAACTGGGCAACTTCTTTGAGACTATGTAAATATCCTGTTTCTTCAGTTCAGTTCAGTCGCTCAGTTGTGTCTGACTCTTCTCGACCCCATGAATTGCAGCACGCCAGGCCTCCCTGTCCATCACCAACTCCCGGAGTTCACTGAGACTGACATCCATCGAGTCAGTGATGCCATCCAGCCATCTCATCCTCTGTCATCCCCTTCTCCTCCTGCCCCCAATCCCTCCCAGCATCAGAGTCTTCTCCAATGAGTCAACTCTTCGCATGAGGTGGCCAAAGTACTGGAGTTTCACCTTCAGCATCGTTCCCTCCAAAGAAATCCCAGGGCTGATCTCCTTCAGAATGGACTGGTTGGATCTCCTTGTAGTCCAAGGGACTCTCAAGAGTCTTCTCCAACACCACAGTTCAAAAGCATCAATTCTTCGGCACTCAGCCTTCTTCATAGTCCAACTCTCACATCCATACATGACCACAGGAAAAACAATATCCTTGACTAGATGGACCTTTGTTGGCAAAGTAATGTCTCTGCTTTTGAATATGCTATCTAGGTTGGTCATAACTTTCCTTCCAAGGAGTAAGCATCTTTTAATTTCATGGCTGCAGTCACCATCTGCAGTGATTTTGGAGCCCAGAAAAATAAAGTCTGACACTTGTTTCCACTGTTTCCCCATCTATTTCCCATGAAGTGATGGGACCGGATGCCATGATCTTCGTTTTCTGAATGTTGAGCTTTAAGCCAACTTTTTCACTCTCCTTTCACTTTCATCAAGAGGCTTTTTAGTTCCTCTTCACTTTATGCCTTAAGGGTGGTGTCATCTGCATATCTGAGGTTATTGATGTTTCTTCCGGCAGTCTTGATTCCAGCTCGTGTTTCTTTCAGTCCAACGTTTCTCATGAAGTACTCTGCATATAAGTTAAATAAGCAGGGTGATAATATACAGCCTTGACGTACTCCTTTTCCTATTTGGAACCAGTCTGTTGTTCAATGGCCAGTTCTAACTATTGCTTCCTGACCTGCATACAGATTTCTCAAGAGGCAGGTCATGTGGTCTGGTATTCCCATCTCTTTCAGAATTTTCCACAGTTTATTGTGATCCACACAGTCAAAGGCTTTGGCATAGTCAAGAAAGCAGAAATAGATGTTTTTCTGGAACTCTCTTGCTTTTTCTAAAACCAGCTTGAACATCAGGAAGTTCACGGTTCACGTATTGCTGAAGCCTGGCTTGGAGAATTTTGAGCATTACTTTACTAGCATGTGAGATGAGTGCAATTGTGCGGTAGTTTGAGCTTTCTTTGGCGTTGCCTTTCTTTGGGATTTGGATGAAAACTGACCTTTTCCAGTCCTGTGGCTACTGCTGAGTTTTCCAAATTTGCTGGCATATTGAGAGCAGCATTATCCTTTTAATCACTAATGTTAGCATCTTGGTTGATGATTTTTCACTTGAAACAATTACTACTGTGATGGTTGCCAAGTGGTTACATTGTCTCATTCACTATTTGCACCCATGACCTGGGGAATGCTACCATTCTTTACATTAGCTGTGGAGAAACAGGCTTCTGTAAACTAGATTTCCCAAAGTCCCACAGCTAGCAAATGTAACATGTATGGTGGAACTGCAACCTGAAGTTACAGGGCACTTTGACTCACTTTCCGGGGTAGAAAGGTGGTTGGCAAGATTCATGTTAGCTATTCTTGGAGAAAAAAATTTAAAAAGGTCAATGGACCTCATTTGATGTAATGCTACATCAAGTTTGATCCATTATTTTTGGGTAAAAAACTCTCACAGTGACACGTTCTAGGAACAGAGCAGTGGAAATAAAGTCGTTCTCAAAACTGCTGACTCTGAGGAGGGTCTTTCTCATGGAAAAGCACTCAGTGCTTCATCTAAAGCTCTGCCCAGGGATCCTTGTACCTCTGACCTTGGGTTCCAAGCAGGGCTGTATAATAGAGGAGCCCTGTTCAAAAGCAGCCCTTCTGCTGATTTTGGTAATGAAACCTCCCTGGAAGGGCGCCAGCATGGGCTGGGGTTAGATTGGGTTTCCCACTCCAGTGGAGTGATGCCCCAAAGCCCCAGTGAATTTGTATTAAGCCCCCGATTATCTTTCCCCACTGAGCTCCTTTAACTGCTCTCAGCCAATCAAAGAGACATGACAAGCAAAAAAAGCCACTTGGCAGGGTTTCCATGGCCGAGAACCCGAGGCCCAAGTGAGCCCATTTCCGGCTGATGCTGTCCAGAGGTGCCTCCGAGGCAGGCTTGCTCAGCCGTGGCGAACGGACTGTCACTGCAGGGGGATGGCCCGAACCATCGAGCAGGACTGGCCCTGAGCACCCTGCAGGCCCTTGACAGCAAAATAAATTTATGACCTCTGCTTTCTCCTGGTTCTGTTCTCCTGACTCTGACCCTAATCAGGAACTCATCACACAAACAGGGATAATTAGAAACAGGTGATACTGGGATTGTGCCTGGAGTGTTCCGACTGCTGGGCTGTGGGTTTTCTGTTTCCCACATGAGACTAGGAATTAGGAGCTCAGAATTCGCTCATCGCTAATTCCGTGCAGCAGGTTAAGTCCTCTTACCGAGCTTTAACTTTCCCACCAGGGAATAGTATTTTATTTCCTTGTAGAAATGTACTAGTGCATCAGAGCTAATATGTTTGTGATGTTTGCTGAGCAGCCCAGAGCAAGGGGCTACTGTGTAAACCCAGCAGCCCTGTGTCTGCGTGGTAACAAAGTAACCTCATGCTGGAGACACCTGTCTGCTTCTGATTCCACCTACTGGTAGATCCCGGGTCTCTATGCTGAAAGAGAAAACCAACTGGATAGTACATGAACTTGGTTAGAAGAAACACCATAATCCACAAAGGTGACTGAGTCATTTCTAGCTGCCTTTGGCAAGTAATTTCCTAAGATGAAGTGGATGGTCCCAGAAGTAACACGAAACCTAAGGCTCACGTGTAGAGCTTTGTGCAAGCAAGGACTGGGTGTCACTTAGAGGACATTTAAGAATAGCTTGTGTGCCTGCGGCTGTACTGTATTCAGGGTCCTCCAGAAGGAACATTCTTTTAAAAGCCGAGAAGCAAACAGCACAGCTTTTCTTAATAATGCATTCTGTTACCCTTGAGTTCTTTGCAGGTGGCACTTCTTACGTTTGTATCACCTGGGTCCAGTTCAGTTCCTGGCCTGTAGTGTTTAATAAATGCCCATTGAATGAATATGCAAGCAATCACCGTTCCTTCCCTAGATAAGTGAAAACCATGTTAGTCGCTAAGTCGTGTCTGACTCTGAGACCTCTTGGACTGTGTAGCCCGCTAGGCTCCTCTGTCCATGGAATTCTCCAGGGAAGAATACTGGAGTGGTTGTCTTTCCCTTCTCCAGGGGAACTTCCCGACCCAGGGATCGAACCTGGGTGTCCTACATTGCAGGCAGGTTCTTTACCGTCTGAGCCACCAGGGAAGCTCCTCACTCCATTAGATAAGCTCTTACTTATTAACCTTAATGTCTCCTCTCACAAATGACATCCTTGTTTTCTTCTACTCAATCGGATATTGAGTAGAGTGGTTCTCAGTGTAGAGGGTAGTTCTGTTATGGCTTCTCTGCCCGCAGGCTTTCTTGCTCTAAAAGGCCGGGTCCCAGTAGATCATTCACTTCCCTTGGCCTGGGATGAGCCAGCAAGGGTAGGAGGCTCCTGGCTCCGTGCTGTCTGGGGACTGAGGTCTTTTATGGCTCGGTTCTTTTCTGTAGCTTGAAATTATGAAAATGAGAGAGACTGCAGCCAGTGTGCAGGCCATGGAGACTTAGCGTCTGCACTGGCTGTCTTGGGGCCCTGGCAAGCTGATGGATGTACCTAGAAAGTGGTCTTCAGGGAGAGGAGAGGGGACAGGCAGGAGACTGGAAGGGGATGTGAGCCGTGGGGGCCCCAAGAGGTGGAGCGAGTGGCCTTGTTCCCAAGGATAACGATGAGTCCAAGTGTACGTGGTCTCTGGGCTTCTGAGAGATGTTTCTGTGACCTCACTTTAAATGCTCTCCCTTGTCCTGGGTTTGCTTCAGTGAAGATCACTCTTTGGTGAGAAGGCTCTTACGCTATTCTTCTCTTTCTAAATTGTAAACAAATACTCATCTCAGCCCCTGTAATCGTATACCGTGTAAACCCATGGCCACTGGTTTGAATTTAAGTAGGCATTTTCTGAAACATCCATGTGTGCTTTTTTCCTTTAGTGCGGCTCTCCAGTGTTCCTATCCCTTGTCTCTAATTGGGTATCCTGAACAGAGCATAATACCCGGGTGGGGCTAGTGGTAAAGAACCCACCTGCCAGTGCAGGAAACATGAGAGACTTGGGTTTGATCCCTGGGTTGGAAAAATCCCCTGGAGGAGGAAATGGCAATACACTCCAGTATTCTTGCCTGGGGAATCCCATGGACAGAGGAGCCTGGAGGGCGGCAGTCCATGGGGTCAACAGAGTCAGGCACTACCGAAGCCAGTTAGCACACACACGTACGAGCTTTCATTTGGTTTGTATTTTTCTGGTGTATCCTTTCTCAGTTCTTATATTTCTGACCTTTCTGTAATATTATGTTCTAAGCATAACTAGTATAAAAATACATATAGACAGATTTTGATTTTTTTTTCTTGGGCAGTCACTTTATTTCTCTGAGTCTCACTGTCTTTTTTAAAAAAATTATTTATTTTGAATTGGAAGGTAATTGCTTTACAATATTGTATTGCTGCTACTGCTGCTGCTGCTGCTGCTGCTGCTAAGTCGCTTCAGTCGTGTCTGACTCTGTGCGACCCCATAGATGGCAGCCCACCAGGCTCCCCCGTCCCTGGGATTTTCTGCCAGACACCTTAAAGATATTAGCATTTTGGAAACATTTTCATCTTAATTTCTTGGCCTGAAGGTTTCTGGACCATGTAAACCTATACATTTAAGCCAAAAACTAGAGTGAGAAGTGGGTCCATTTTTTTCAAATTCTCAGCATAATCTTTTCCCGGCCAAATCTCAGGCAAGTAATTAAAAACTTCCTTGATATTTCACTGGGCCAGTGGATGAATTCCCCCCTGCCCTCCGATTCATCCTTTCATGGGGAATGTAGTCATTTGAAAGTCTTGGCTTCATTTCTGGGTCTCAGTTTTAACTTTTCAGTCTTGTTGGGACCAAGGTCTTGTCATCTATTCCTGTGAGACGTTCTAACCTGTCTCTTGGGTCGGTTGGAGCCTCTCCTGCTTCAACATAGCTGACCTTAACTTTCTGATTTCTAATTCTTAATTCTTTACTAGCCCTTGGGGAGTTGCTTTACTACACTGTAAGTTCAGCTGTCCTTTTAACAGAATACTTGCTACGCTTCATCTGTATTTGAGAAGGTTTTTTCAAGTGGAAGGTTTTCAGGTTGTTTATTCCATCTTACAGCTCGAAATAGAATTATTACCATTGTTTCTCAGGTGTCTTTGCTGAACCCCTGTCTTACAGTGTCATTTAGGCTAGAGAGAAATGTTTGGTAAATAAAGTCCAAAGTCATGTTATTATCAGTCAGTTCTGTAGAAATTGCTGTGTATGAGGAGTTCTGCTGCTGCTGCTAAGTCACTTCAGTTGTGTCTGACTCTGTGCAACCCCATAGATGGCAGTCGACCAGGCTCCGCTGTCCCTGGGATTCTCCAGGCAAGAACACTGGAGTGGGTTGCCATTTCCTTCTCCAGTGCATGAAAGTGGAAAGTGAAAGTGAAGTCTCTCAGTCGTGTCCGACTCTTCGCGACCCCATGGACTGCAGCCTACCAGGCTTCTCCGTCCATGGGATTTTCCAGGCAAGAGTACTGGAGTGGGGTGCCTTTGCCTTCTCTGATGAGGAGTGACCCCCCATTAGTTATTTATGTATAATCTTAAGAGTGTGCTTTGGTATTCTTACTGTTCTATTTCACTGGAGATAGGGAGGTATCATGATAAAACAGGGATTTCAGTAAATCATAGTCAAGACATGCAGCCAGTGTGTGGCATAAATCTTGTCTGTATACTACTGCTGCTACTGCTAAGTCGCTTCAGTCATGTCCGACTCTGTGCGACCCCGTAGACGGCAGCCCACCAGGCTCCCCCGTCCCTGGGATTCTCCAGGCAAGAACACTGGTGGGTGTCTGTATACAACATGATACAAATATATTTAAATGTTACCAGTTATTTTGAGATATTGTGTAACTTTCCGGGGATACTTTCCTGAAGTGTGTTCCTTGGTATTCCGGTTCCTCAAGATATTTTACCAAAAACGTTTCTATTGGTAAATACATTTGGAAAATCCTATATTGTATACCTCCTTTTGGTGAGGTTAAGCATGCCAGCAAAGGAAACTCACTGATGAGTCTTGAGGTAAAGAAACCAATTTGAACTTTTTAACCCAATGTATTCCAAATCTGCTGGACAAAAAAACAAAAACAAGCAAACAAAAAAACTTTATTGGTTTAATTGGGCATATGCTTTTGTAAAGATAAGATTTAAATATTTACCTTAATTTCCAAAATACGGAATATTTCATTTACTCTTATGTTACAAACATATACTTAAAACTAAATCAATATGTAAAATTAAATGGTAAAATCCCTCAAAAGAAAATACAATTAAAAAAAATCAATAAAAATACTCAAATTTATTAAATAATTTTTAAAGTAAAGTGAATGTTCATATATTGGTAGGAAAAACCATTCCAAGAATGAGTTCCATTTTTGAAAATTAAAAATAATGTTTGAGGTTTAATAGGATCGTGTTTAGAACAATTTTATACTGAGCATTATAGTATTATATTACTCAATGTGGGGGAAGATTAGCATAAAGTGGGTTTGGCTCGTATTTCCAATAATAACATCTGAACCAAGAGAGTTTGTAGTGGCTGGGACCTCATTATTCTTCTGTGTGATTTTACATAGCCCCGTGGCCTGAGTTCTCTGGGAAGCATGATGGAAAAGCTCTAGGGATGCATCTCTGTTTTCCTCAGTCTAGATCCAATGTTGTTGTTGTTGTTTAGTCACTAAGTCATGTCCAACTCTTTGTGACCCAGTGGACTGTAGCCCTCCAGGCTCCTCTCTCCATGGGATTTCCCAGGCAAGAATACTGGAGTGGGTTGCCATTTCCTTCTCCAGGAGATCTTTCCAACCCGAGGATCGAACCTGTGTCTCCTGCATTGGCAGGTGGGTTCTTTACGGCTGAGCCAGCAGGGAAGCCCTACTATCATCTATCAGTTAGCACATGGGAAGAATCGTGTTTAACATTCTGTCATCTGCATTTCAGGTGAAGCCCTACAGGCTGGGAACAAATATTAGTTGTCATGTGCACCCACATTCTAAAATGAAGTGCTAGATGGCCTAGGTAGGACTTGCAAAGGGAGTTCTGCCAGCCCTGGCCCCCTGCACACCTGCCTCAGCTGCACGAGGGGAGTGGAAGTTAATTGGAGGGGGTCTTGTTCAGGGTTCGTTCAGAGGAGCAGAACTGCTGGGAGGACCCTCAGGGTTTCTTACAGACTGGATGTCATGTAGCTGCGGGAGACCCTGGGGCAGCCTCTGCTCGCTTGCTCCTTATCTGCCTGTGGGCCTGAAGTCCATCTGCTGGACTGGCAGTCGGAGTGTGGATGTGGATGAGAACCAAGAGGCAATGAAACCCTCAGAATGAACTGGGACACCCCCCCACCCCTCACCCCCGCCACAAGGAAAACTCAATCCTGCCAAACCAGTTCGTGCGCCTGGCTCCCCACGTCCAGCTCAGAGCAGGAAAAGGGAGTGCCCTCTGCCTTGGAGCAGCATGCCTGCTGGGCCCGGGGAACCAGAGGAGCTGCACATGTGGGTGTCACCCCTCGGCAGCTAGGGAGACCACAGACCAGCGAGCTGCC
Source organism: Tragelaphus eurycerus (assembly GCA_935064755.1). Taxonomy (NCBI): domain Eukaryota; kingdom Metazoa; phylum Chordata; class Mammalia; order Artiodactyla; family Bovidae; genus Tragelaphus; species Tragelaphus eurycerus. Next base: position 15,560,041 of record CAKXYN010000039.1, on the reverse strand, counting down.
TACATGCCCAGCCAGGGTGTCTTCAGGGTCCAAAAATGATGGCTTCCACTTCACTTCCACCTTCTGTGTCTACAAGTTTTGTCTTGTGGCCAACTCTAGCCCAGAATCGTAGAGGGAGGGGAATTCTGGGAAAGACGGTTCAAGAAGCCCGAGGCTGATGGTGAGAAATTGTTGGGGGAGAAGGTTAGTGTGCTATGTCCCCAGCCTGCTACATGGGTGGTTCCCTACACCGCTAGCCATGTTGGGGTGGGGGGTACTTCAGGAGAATCACAGGGCTTGAGGGGTGTTGCCTGGAGCTTGGGGACGCAGGAACTGAATGTCTGCCAAGGGAAGATTGAGGCGTGAGGCACGGGGCTGCTCGGAACAGCCTGCTAAGTGCCCTGAGGGCCGGAAGAGAGCTGGCACAGAGTGGCATTCAGTGAATATTTGGTGAATGAATGAAACTATTTCATTTACATATACATAATACATGATTTCATCAGTCATTTCCCCAATATCCAAATTTTCCTTCTTCCTTCCTTAAAAGCAGAATCCTAATTTTACTTGTAATGGCAATGCACTCAGTAGAAAGGCCAGATTGCTTTCCTTTGTAGTCAGGTATGATAATATGGCTAAGTGTTGACCCTATATATATTTATCATATGAGCTTCCTTCGTGGCTCAGATGGTAAAGAATTGGCCTGTGATGTGGGTGACCTGGGTTCCATCCCTGGATTGGGAAGATCTCCAGGAGGAGGGGATGGCAGCCCACTCCAGTATTCTTGCCTGGAGAATCCCCATGGACAGAGGAGTCTAGCAGGCTACAGTCCGTGGGGTCGCAAAGAGTCGGACACAACCAAGCATAGCACGGCACATATTTATCATATAGAAAGTTACAAGGATACTTCCGAGAAGGCTACTTAAGGAGAGCTGACTCAGCTGGAGAAGGTCTCTTTTAGCTTTTGCACATGGAGGTCCAGCAGCCATTTTGGATCATGAGATAACCCTGAGTGGAGAAGTAGAACAGTATTCGTTGGTTCTTCTGTGTCTCTGGCTTCAGCAGTATGACTGGCATCATCCTAGCCATTTTGTTCACAATAAGAGTTGTTCAAACCCAGTAAGAGAGTGGAACAACTGTGGCATGGGGGTGCTGGTGTGAAAGGAGGGAGTGTTAACAAATTCTTTGTGAAAACAATATTTAAAAAATTGAGTAAGAGTAAACACAGAGTAAGTTTAAGGTGTACACCTTGTTGATTTAATACATTTATATAGTACAATATGATTACCACATAAGGTTAATGAACAGCTCCATCACATAATTTTCATTTCTTTTTAAGGTGGGAACAATTAAGATCTAGTCCCTTTAACTTTGAAGCTTCTGACACAATGTTGGGAGAAGGCAATGGCACCCCACTCCAGTACTCTTGCCTGGAAAATCCCATGGATGGAGGAGCCTGGTAGGCTGCAGTCCATGGGGTTGCTAAGAGTTGGACATGACTGAGCGACTTCACTTTCCCTTTCCACTTTCATGCATTGGAGAAGGAAATGGCAACCCACTCCAGTGTTCTTGCCTGGAGAATCCCAGGGATGGAGAAGCCTGGTAGGCTACAGTCCATGGGGTTGCACAGAGTTGGACACGACTGAAGTGACTTAGCAGCAGCAGCAGCATATGGTACACAGCCATGTCAACTGGCCTCGGTTAATTGAGGAGCAAGGTAAAAGACTAAAAAATTGCATTATGCATTCGACTTTCTGCCTCTCCAGAAAGTTAAAGAGAATAATTGTAAGAGAGACTAGAAAATACAGACTGTAAAGTGTCACATGGCATCTAGGCTTTGGGCCATTGCTTCTCCCAGACCACTAATGACCTGTGTGGAAGGGACAGGGTGTTCTTAGTTCCAGTTCAGCCAGAACATGTAGTAAGTACCAAGAGATGATATCACTAATGGTGCTTACGTTCACACAAATACAACCCCCCCTTTTTTTAAATGAACATCCGTCTGACTCAGCCTTTGAAGGGAAGAAGTTCAAGTTGTAGCTTTTCTCTGTGTCTTTGTGTCTGTGTCTCTCAGTGTATCTTTCTGTGTATCCTTGGGTTTGGTCCTAGTTATGTATGACTGTTTTGGCACATCTTTGTGTGTGTGTGTGTGTGTGTGTGTGTGTGTGTGAAAGAGAGGGAGAGGGACACATGGAGATGGGGAAAGATGGGGAGAGAAACGGGGGGAGCAAGAGGAGACTGCGTCACCGGCTGACTTTCAACTCCTTTGTTTTTCTCCCTCTCTTCCTGGCTCTTCATTTCCTTCTTGTTCTTTCTCTCCTTTGACTTGATCTCCATGTCTGCCCTGTGAAAGAATTGACCCACATTGTGTTTTCCATATATTTTTGATTCCTCCCCCCAGATCCCGGGCCCTTGGTAAACCTGATGTTCCTCACTTGGTCGTCTGGCCTGATGGAGGAGAATGAGGGCATCGGCGGGCCTTCAGCAGGGCTCTGACCGGCACCCAGTTCAATGGGCTTATCTGACTGATGCTACTAAAATCTCATCTCCATTTAAAAATGGCTCCAGTGGAGCACCTCATCTGTGTTCTTGAAATGATGTGTGGTTGCTCAGCGTCAGTTTTTAGGTATCAGTGAGGTATTAGTTGTGAGAGTCTTGGGCATAGCCTCTCCCGAGGGCTTCCCTTCCTCACTGAGTTCCATGGGATTTGAGGACCTGTATTAAGCACATGTGTAAGTCTCAGGGCCCAGCTTTACTCCTTGCCAAATATTTCCACAGGTGCCCGCATCTTTAACAGAGCTGACCTCGAGGACAGGAGGGATGGGAAATAGGGAGATGTGTGCATAATTCCGGAGCTGAGAGGCGGCTGGCCCGGCTGTAATAAAGCTGTCTGTTAGGAAGTTATCTTTCATATGCAATTGCTTCCCCTAAGCTCTTAAGCACATTAACTGCACCTGTAATTATACACACCTCAGAAAATGCATAAAAGCTGCCTTCTTTGCCAGACTAAATAAAACTGCAGTCTCCTTCATATCCTCTACTGCCTACTGTATCTTAACGTTAGGGGGAAAAAAAGGAAAGAGAAATGAAGGAAAAGAGAAGAGGTAATTGCCCATTAGACAGTTGCTTATAAGTGAACTTTGCCTCTCGTTTCCAGCATTAATTTTGCTCTGTGTGAACGGCACTTGACACCGTTCTGCGGGCCTGAGAGTCCTGGCCACTCTTGGTGGCCTGCACAGCTACTCGCTGTCCATTTGCATTTCAGACAGTGTGTGAGACCGCAACAACAACATTTGCTGTGACTCAGGATAGCGTTGCATCAGGGTGGAAAAGCACGTATGATTTTCACTGAGAGTCTATCTTGTCTTTTCCACTGACCTACTTTCCAGCATTTGACTATTTTGCACCATTCGGTCCTAATGAGCCTAAAACCCCCGCTAAGATCTCCCTTTATGCCCTACCGATCGCCTCCTCCCTCTCTGGTAGCTCTTTCTCAGGTATTTTTGGGGGCTGGAGGGAAAAGACAAATTCCCTGAATCCGGACTCTTCAGGCGTAATCTCTCCTGGCTGGGGTTTCTCTGTCTACAGCAGGGCATAGCCACCGAGACAAATCTGGCCCAGTAGCCAGACACACTTCTCACATTAGCAGGAAGAAGATAATGGGCGATGACTTACCATCGCCTACTTTCAAAAACTACTTTAATGTAAACCATTCCTTGTACAGTGTCAGTAGAATTAATTGGCTGGTAATCCACAGGAGACGTTCAGGTCGCCTACAGTTTATTTTATGAGTCCTCCAGGATCAATTTCATGTTTGAATGACTATTCCTATCATATATTTACATACACAGTTGTCCTTTGTATTCAGAGATGACGTGGTTGCCTTTTTACTCTGCAGGCATATTCTTTCTGGAAGAGAAAGGCAAAAGTGTTACTGAAGCCCTTTAGGAAATAAGCAAATATTTATCGAGCAAATACATGGAGATCAGCTCTGGAAGGAATCTAAGAGACATAAAAAGGCAAAGTGTCTGTCCTCAAGGATCTTATAATCTTCTTGTGGGGGAGAAGTGCACCCGCCCCCAACACACGAATGGAACAAACTGGGAGCAGCTGCAGACAGCGTAATAGTAAGTGTAGGATGATGACATTGGCATTGAAGTCGAGTCCTGTTGGGCTGCCAAACAGGTGTGGTGACCAAGGAAAGTGGAGTGAACTTCCTGGAGGGAAGTTGAAGGTTGACCTCTTGAAGATGATGTCGATTCTTTGTCTCCCGTTGAACTATCACAGGACCTTTCTCCAGCTGATCTGGGAAGTGGGTTGAGGGAGAAGGTCAGGGCACTGAGGGCATCAATTGTACTAGGAGTGTGAAGTCACTGTAACTTACAGTGTGAAGTTACTGTACGAGGAGTGTGAAGTTACTGTAACTTACAGTGTGAGGTTACTGTATGAGGAGTGTGAAGTTACTGTAACTTACAGTGTGAGGTTACTGTATGAGGGGTGTGAAGTTAATTGGGCTTCCCTGGTGGCTCAGAAGGTAAAGAATCCACCTGCAACGCAGGAGACCTGGGTTCGATCCCTGGATTGGGAAGATCCCCTGGAGAAGGGAATGACAACCCATTCTAGTTGGATTCTTGCCTGGAGAATCCCCATGGACAGAGGAGCCTGGCTGGCTATGGGGTCATAAAGAGTCAGACGCAACTGAGTGCCTTAGCGCAGAGAGGAGTGAAAAAGACAAGGAAGGCCAGAGGAGGCAGGAGTGAAGGACAAGGAGAAGGAGGAAGGAGGCAGGGCAGGCTGTGAGGGGGGCGGCGCTGGGGGAGCGATGTGGGGCTGGGGGAGCGGCTGTGCAGGGTGAAGACTTCTAGGGGAATGGGGGGAACCGGGAAATGTGATTTGGGGGAAGTTTGCTCCTTGTATGTCATGTGAGGCTCCCTGTGGGGACTCCTTTAGAGTCATCAGTAGAAGTGTGGCTTTACAAGGATTTTCAGAGTCTAGTTTAATGTTTCTTTGTGGTGAGTGTGGCAGAGTGCCCGGTTAGCCATGGAGAGAAGGGATGCTGCTCTTTAGACCTGGCTGTGTTAGAAGGAGAAGCTATTTTATTTGTATTTGAGCTGAGAAAAAGGGAATTAAATGAAGTCCTTAGAGTTTTGATGACATGATGGGTCTTCCATTCCACTTGGCTGTTTTGTTTGTTGTTAGGGATGCGGATGTGTTTGCAGGCCCATCATCACTCATTCATTCACTCACTGTGTATTTATCGAGGGCCTTCATTGTGACAGCTCCTGTTCTGGGTACTGGCTATACAGAGTGGAGTGGAAGAGATGAAACCCCCGGTCTCACAGAGCTCACATTCTGGTGAAGGTTTTCAGTGTGGGAGTTGGAGGCAAGTATTTTTCTGCTTTGGTAGATCTTGAGATCTTTCAGATAGGACTCAAACCTCACGTCTGCTATTGACAAACTTTAATCAGCACTTGGGCAAACAAAATCTTGTGCAGCAATTCTGAAACGCAGGTCTGCAGATGGGTGTTGGTCTCTCTCTGCAGCATAGTCATCTGAGATGTCTTTTAAAAATGCCTTTTAGAAGCGTGGCCCTGAGGTTTCTTCTGATTACTCACAGAGCCTGATTCAGAAGATCTAAGGTAGGGCCAGAGAATGTGCATTTAAAAAATTCCCAAATGATTCTTTTGTACAATAAGCTTTGATTACATGCATAATTCTGAAATCTACATTTGATAAGTTGTACCCTTATCCTGTTCTCAGGCCCATCCCCTTCCCTCCTGAGTTACATACACACATAATACACACACACACACACACACACACACACACACACTTTCTATAACCTTACATGTGTAGAGTTATAGTATTGTTTTATGGGCTTATTGTTTTATATAAATGGGATCGTTCTTTCCACGTGGTCAATTTCTCATCCTGTGCTTTGCCTTGTTCTCTTTTTAGGGTAATGCCCAGGTATATGAGTGGACACATGTCTTATTCTGTGTTAGAGCAGATGGGAAGAGCTGGGGTCTTTGGGACCAGTATCTTTACTTCTTCTGGCACCGGGGCACTGGCCCTGTGACAGGTGGCAGCAGCTTGCCCTTGGTTGCACAGTGATGTCTGTGGTGGGGACAGCTTCACCCGGTGGGCTCTCCTCCCTGACTTGGGAGGCGCTCAGCTGCATCCTCCATCCGGCCTGCTGTGGGCCACCTCCTCCCACTTCTCAGGCTCCACACGTGGCCTCTGCTCTCTCAGCCCAGAGCCTCTCTACCAAAACTCCAGACTGCCACTGATGCCTCACAGGGGAGGTTAAGGCACACAGACGACCTTTCCCAAGACAGTGCCCTGTTCTTTCAGGCAGGTTCTTGAGGAATCCCTGCTGCATGTTAAAAGCCAAGGTCTTTCCCTTGGCATTCTGTTGGTACCAAGTCCTAGCCATCCTCCAGGCAGACAGATGCTTCAGATGGAGTAGGCTAGGGGGAGGTATGTGCTTAGAAAGGTGGAAAGAAAAGTGCATGACTCATTTTAAAATATTGCCCTGTTTGTCTCAGAGATGTGTTGTCTAGCCGTTTGTCACTGGGTCACGTGACTGACAGTGAAAATGCCGCCAGGGTATTTACTGTGTTCTGCACTCTTTTCAAATGAACATATGGAGTGAAAGTCGCTCAGTTGTGTCTGACTCTTGTGACCCCATGGACTATATAGTCCATGGAATTCTTCAGGCCAGAATACTGGAGTGGGTAGCCTTTCCCTTCTCTAGGGGATTTTTCTAACCCAGGGATCGAACCCAGGTCTCCTGCATTGCAGGCAGATTCTTTACCAGATGAGCCACAAGGGAAGCCCTCAAATGAACATATTTGAATGTAATTCTTGGCCAAAGATTAGGAGACACTCCCTTCCCCTAGCCAGGTCCTAAATTAATTAGTATGTTCTTTTTATAGTTTAATAAGGAAATGATTCATAAACCCCAAAGACTGACATAAGTGAAAAATTCTTTCCAACAGTTCCCTTTACTTTCTGCTTAGGAAAATGTAGGGTAATTGTGGTGAACATACCATAAGGTGATTCCCAGTGAGTCACATCTTTGCATAATCGCCTGCCCTCAAGTGTTCGTTGAAACCCTGACTTTCTTCTGGTCCATAACATGTAGCAAAGGAGATGAGCTGTCACTCCTGTGGTTATGTCATATAGCAAAGATGGACAGATTTTTTATTAAAGTCCCAAATCAGTTGATTTTGAGTTAATAAAAAAGATTATCTTGGGTGGGCCTGACCTAATCAGGCAAAAGTCCTTAAAGAAGGGTCTAGGACTCCTCCTGAGGTCAGAGACTCTTTCTCCTTCTCACTTTGAAGAAGCAAGTGCCTATGAGTTCCATGGCCTCAAGGAGACTAGTTCTGACAGCAACCTGGGGGCACTTGGAAGTAAATCTTTTGCTAGTTGACACTTTGATTGCCATCTTGTTAGACCCTGAGCAGAGGAACCAGCTACACTTTGGTATACTGCTGACGTAGAGAAATTGTGATGTAATACATGTGTTTGAAGCCACTACGTTATCATTTGTGCTAATTTGTTTTGCAGCAATGGAAAACCGGTGTAGTAATAACTAGTTGCAGCCCGTCCTGGTTTCTCAGCCCTCTGCTGGTGAGGTTCCTCCCTCTTCCCTCACTCATTTCCTTCCTTTTCCCCCTTTCCGTCTGTTCTCTCTTTTCAAAAGTCTGGACAGTATCGATTTCCCTCCCTAGGATGGGGAAGAGGAGACCAAGCTTGGCCAAGTTCTGTGGATGGAACCTGGTCACTGTGGTGAGATGAATTCACTTAAAGAAAAAACAGACTTTATTTTTTAGAGTAGTTTGAGGGTCACAGCAAAACTGAGCAGAAAGTACAGATTTCTCATACACTCCCTGCCTCCCCACATGCAGAGCCTCCCCCCCATCAATATCCCCCACTTGAGTGCTGCATTTGTTGCAGCTGATGCCCTTACACTGGCATGTCATTATCACCCCAAGTCCATGGTTTACATTAGGATTCAGTCTTGGTATTCATTCTGTGGTTTTTGTAGGTCTTGAGAATTGTAAAATGAGGGGTATCTACCAGTGTAGTATCACACAGGGTATCTCACTGCCCTAAAAATCCTCTGTACTCCTCCTGTTCATTCCTCCCTCCAGCCAAACCCTGGAAACCACAAATCTTGTTTATTTATTTACTGTTTCCATAGTTTTGCCTTTTCCAGAATGTCATGTAGTTGAAATCATACAGTATGTAGTATTTTCAGATTGATTTCTTTCACTTAGTATGTACACTTAAGTTTCCTCTGTGTCTTTTTATGGCTTAAGAGTTCATTTTTTTTTTTTTTTTTTTTTGGTGAGTGATATTCCATTTTCTGGATATACCACAGTTTATTTATCCATTCACTTCCCAAGAGACCTTTCAGTTACTTCCAAGTTTTGGCAGTTACGAGTAAAGCTGTGGGGACTTCCCTGGTGGTCCAGTGGTTACGGCTCTGTGCTTCCACTGTGGGGGGCATGGGTTTGATTTCTGCTTGGGGAGCTAAGATCCTTGCATGCTGCAAGGTATGACCAAAAAAAAAAAAAATCTTGAAACAAACAAAACAAATAAAACAGACACACTTTGGGGTTGAATAAAGCTGTTATAAATATCTATGTGCAGGTTTTGGCCTAGGCATACGTTTCAACATCATTTAGGCTATGCCAAAGCCTTTGATTGTGTGGATCACACTAAATTGTGGAAAATTCTGAAAGAGATGGGAATACCAGACCACCTGACCTGCCTCTTGAGAAAGCTATATGCAGGTCAGGAAACAATAGTTAGAACTGGACATGGAACAACAGACTGGTTCCAAATAGGAAAAGGAGTACGTCAAGGCTGTACGTTGTCACCCTGCTTATTTAACTTCTATGCAGAGTACATCATGAGAAACGCTGGGCTGGAAGAAGCACAAGCTGGAATCAAGATTGCTGGGAGAAATCTCAATAACCTCAGATATGCAGATGACACCACCCTTATGGCAGAAAGTGAAGAGGAACTAAAAAGCCTCTTGATGAAAGTGAAAGTGGAGAGTGAAAAAGTTGGCTTAAAGCTCAACATTCAGAAAACAAAGATCATGGCATCTGGTCCCATCACTTCACGGGAAGTGGGAAACAGTGGAAACAGTGTCAGACTTTATTTTTTGGGGCTCCAAAATCACTGCAGATGATGACTGCAGCCATGAAATTAAAAGACACTACTCCTTGGAAGGAAAGTTATGACCAACCTAGATAGCATACTGAAAAGCAAAGACGTTACTTTGCCAACAAAAGTCCGTCTAGTCAAGGCTATGGTTTTTCCAGTGGTCATGTATGGATGTGAGAGCTGGACTGTGAAGAAAGCTGAGCACCGAAGAATTGATGCTTTTGAACTGTGGTGTTGGAGAAGACTCTTGAGAGTCCCTTGGACTGCAAGGAGATCCAACCAGTCCATTCTAAAGGAGATTAGCCCTGGGTGTTCTTTGGAAGGAATGATGCTAAGGCTGAAACTCCAGTACTTTGGCCACCTCATGTGAAGAGTTGACTCATTGGAAAAGACTCTGATGCTGGGAGGGATTGGGGGCAGGAGAAGGGGATGACAGAGGATGAGATGGCTGGATGGCATCACTGACTCGGACATGGGTTTGAGTGGACTACGGGAGCTGGTGATGGACAGGGAGGCCTGGTGTGCTGCGATTCATGGGGTCGCAAAGAGTGGGACACGACTCAGCGACTGAACTGAACTGAGGCATATACCTAGGAGTGATGTTGCTGGATCATATGATGAGAGTATGTTTAGCTTTGTTCATAAACTGCCTAACTCCCTCATAGTAGTAGTACCTTGTTGTTGATCTAATTTGTGTTTCCTTGTAGCCATGATGTAGACCATTTTTACCCATTTCTTTCTTTATATCTGAGATGGTTGGCAGTGATGAAATCCATGTATGACCTTTCCTTTCACCTGTAGGGGCTCTGGAGGTGGGCTTTCTCTGTTCTCTAGTGAAAATAGTGCAAAGTAGCCAGCATGCATAAGATCTGTTACAAAAAAGCATGTTAAAATTGTCTTCCTATTTTATTCCTATTCTTTATTTTAATTTATAGAAATTTTCTTTGGGAAATCAGATGGTCTAGGTCTCAAATGAAGAAGGGACTGGGGAGTGGACAAAGAAGCTCTGAGGATCTCCCACACAGGGATGAGCAATGAAGATGACATCTTAGGAAACTGCTTTTGTTACAGGTTTCTTTTCTGGTAGGTGAGAGGGAACAGACAGGACTTCAGGCTCTGTGTTTATCTGCCAGCCCAGCCCATCATCTTAGTGCCCATGCCAGAGAGCTGGGTCAAATGAGGTAACGGCTCATCCAGTTAGTATCAGAAATCAGCTCAGCTCTCCCTCTGGGCTGCAGAAATAGCTCGGACTACTGGCTCGGTTAACTGGTTAACTTGCCCTCGTTAAAGACTAGGGCAAGAAATCACATCCGTTTCCTTTACAAGTGAGATACTCTTCCTCTGTTTTACAGTTTCAAAATTTAGAAGTTACAGAGTGTCCAGAGCTCTGGCAATGGTACAATTTAGTAGGCTGCACCATTTCATAGTCTCGCCCTAAAATAACAGTGGCGAAGCCTTGCGACAAATGGTCTAACTTCCGCTCAGATGATGGCCTTGTTACTGGAGACACGAACAGTTGAGGATGGCTGGCTGGCTTTTCTCACTCTTTTCTGAGCATGAAAAGAGACTGCATAATTGAAGGGGTCAGACTTGACAGAAATGTTCTGCAGTGGGGGCACAGCTCACTTGTTTAATCAAAGCTGGTGGGTGCTGAGTTTTGCAGGTTGCAAGTATATCCTGTGTAAAACTCATAGATCACATATGGGCTTAAACACATTTTTCTTGCCTGTGAACGTATTTTTGTTTCAGAAGAGCCAGTTAAGCATGGCAGATGGAACAAATGTGTTTTGTAGTCACTTCCTCTGAAAATTGCATTAAAATTATAATAAAGGCAGAGAAAGGCTTAGACTCATGGGGCAGAAAGAACCGGGGAGGACATGAGCTACAAGCAACCACATTTTGGAGGGTCTAAGTTAGATATCTCATGGTCACTGATTTTGCAGATGTGAGCCGACCAAGGAAGATAGCCAGACGCAGGCAGAATTGAGCCACAGATCTGAGGAAGCCTCAGAAATTGGTTTCCAGCAACATTCTGGAGGGATAGGTGGGGACAAAACCAGGATTGGTTGAAAGTCTTTCTCTGAAGCAGTTCAAACTCTCACATCACAACCCCTTCTCTTATTCCACAGGGAATCCTGAGCAGGAGGTGAGAGTTCTCCAGTCTCAAGAGGCCAAGTGGAGATCTTAGACATGCTCGTGAGTAGGGTGCCAGCTCAGTTGAAGGCGGGGGCCACAGTGCAAATGAGGAAGCCAGCCCAAGTCAACAGCAGACCATCCTGCAGGGCCCCTCTCCCCTGGTGTGGTGGCGCCATCCAGTCAGAAGGTTCTTTCGGGGATGCTCTGCCTCTGATGCCCATTGCACTGATCATGGGGGTCCCATGCTTTGGGGTCAGCTCTCGTCTTAGCTGTGTGTCTGTCTCACTCTACGATATGATGAATGTTTACGAAATTTACTGTGGTGATCATTTCATGATATATATAAGCCAGATCTTTATGCTGTGCACCTTCAACTTAAAGAGTACGTGCATGCTAAGTCACTTCTGCTGCTGCTGCTGCTGCTAAGTTGCTTTAGTCGTGTCCAACTCTGTGCGACCCCATAGACCAGGCTCCCCCGTCCCTGGGATTCTCCAGGCAAGAACACTGGAGTGGGTTGCCATTTCCTTCTCCAATGCATGAAAGTGAAAACTGAAAGTGAAGTCTCTCAGTCGTGTCCGACTCCCAGCGACCCCATGGACTGCAGCCCACCGGGCCCCTCCGTCCATGGGATATGCCAGGCAAGAGTACTGGAGTGGGGTGCCGTTGCCTTCTCGGGCTAAGTCACTTCAGTCGTGTCCAGTTCTGTGCAACCCCATATACTGTAGCCCGCCAAGCTCCTTTGTCTGTGTGATTCTCCAAACAAGAATACTGGAGTGGGTTGCTGTGCCTTCCTCCAGGGGATCTTCCCAACTCAGGGATCAAACCTGCGTCTCCTGTGTCTCCTGCGTCGACAGGCAGGTTCTTTACCACTAGCACCATTATATCTCAATAAAACTAAATGAAAAAAAGAAGATGCAGCCATTCTGAAAGCCATCTCTCAGTTTTTAGGTCACTGTATTTTCAGTGCTTATGCCAGTTATCTATTCTTTTATCTGACTCTTTAAAATTCAGTTCAATAGATAACATACTAAATAATTAAGGGGGCTTTTTCTAACCTCCCCTTACAGCTGTGGTGACCATATTTAAAATGTTAGCCATGGGACAGAGCTGCTTAGATGATTCCTTTTTAACCAATTTCAAATCAGCTTAATCGCCGTTTTCTTTTAACTTCTTTCTTTCATCTCTACTCAAGTGTGCATCAGTTTTGCACCCTGAGTAATTTCAAAGACATAGGTTTGATTGGAAAACATCCATAGTGTCCAGAACATGTCTCCCACACTGCCTGACTGTAGGCGCTCTTCAGATGTTAGTCTCTCACAGGCTCAGTGACATCTCACTATTAGTGAATGAACATTGCTTATACCTATACCTTGAGAACGTCAATGTGAATTAAAATGTGCCAAGTTTCCTAACGGCACCAAAAGATTTCCTAATTAACCTATGAATACTGTCAATCTGTTAATATAGTTCTCTTGTTCTTTTAGGATGAGTTGTGTTACATTTCTTTTATTGACTCCAGCAATTTCAGAACTGAAGTGCTCCTAAGGGTATTCCAGACTTCCTTTCAAAACTAAAGAAAATATGAGTAGCATGAATTCAATTCACCAAAATGGTTCAAGACTTTTTGGCTTCTAGACGTTTTCCCAAGTTAGTCTGTTGAACTTCACACGTTGCCCATTCTGCAGTGCATCCTGTCCACATCGCTTTCTTTCCTGACAGAATTCCTGGGGTGAGGTGGATTGTGGGCCGAGGAGTCTGTGAACAGTAGCTTTTGTGATTCTTAGTCCACTTTCTTGACAAACTTGCTGCAGTGTGCCATCTCTAAATGGACTTAAGTGCACAGAATTGGATTAACCATAATCCTTGCTTCATGCCATAGTCTCATTACTAATCCATGTCTGGATGTTATTAATTACTGGGATATAATGGATACCTAAACATCCATCACCCGACCCCACATACGGAACACTGGTAATATCTTTGGTTTCCTTAGGTGCTTTCTTCCCATCCTTCCCCCTACATTCCACAGTTCTCAAAAAAAGGGAATAGCCTTTTTTCTTCTTCTCCTCCTCCTCCTTTTTAAATCACTCATGTTCCAAGATTCATCTTTGTTGTAGCTTGTAGCTATAGTTAAATTTTCACTGCTGGGTATTGTTCTACTCTAGATATGGTACAGTTTATGTATCTGTTTCCCCATCAGTGGGCACAATCTGTAACTTTACCATGCCCAACTCTTGGCAAAATTGTGAAGTAGGATGGAGTTTGTCTTTGATGACTTTAGTATATTTTTTCTACCCTTCTTTATCCTCTTCTTAGAAGATCGTCTAGGCCTCCTGCTGTCACCTAGTGTTGTGTAATAAATGTTTATTGAATGAAGATTTTAAGTGACAGAGAAGATTGAGGGCAACTCTAGTCAAATGGATGCAACTGCCCTGAGCACTGTGCTGAAGAAGCTTCCGCAGCCTCTTCTCAGCTCAGAGGGAAGACTGCCAGGGTCAGTGACCAGCGTCTGTGTGGGAGGGGGCTGGGGTGTGGTAGTTTGGGAGCCCCTTCTTGCCACCCCAGATTCAGTCCCTCATGATATTTACAGCCAGCTTGGAATCATGGGCATGGGTTAAATGCAAAAGAATAAAACTTCCATTGTAGAATATTAGGTTCCAGCTAGGAAGGTCATTTTTACGAGGGGGCGAGGGGTAGTAGTTGGGCTTCGGAGATGGTGTGGTTGGCCATTGGAGTTGGAGTAGTTGGGCATGGAGGTGGTCGTAAGCTGCACGGTCTTTCCATGTCCATTAAGGGTGATTTTTCTTTTTTTAAAAATTTTAACTGGGGGATAATTGCTTTACAATGTTGTTGGTTTCTGCTATAAGTCAACATGAATCAGTCATAGGTATACATATGCCCCTCCCTTTGAAACTCCCTCCCACCTCCTACCCCATCTCATAAAGGTTGATTCTGATTTTTATTCTCTGTTAAATATCTAATATAAAAATGTGCATGTTTCTGAGGAAAACTGTGCAAAAGATGTCATTTTTTATTCTTATGGTTAAATGCATATTTTCTGTTTGAATCTTTCACTTATAAAGATCGAATATGATGACACTTAAAATAATGTATTTTTAAATTGTCTAGTTGTTTAAATGTAAAGTGCTGAAAAATTAATCTGTTTTTGGCTATGGACTCAATGTCCTTTCTCTAAAATTTTTATTTTTTTTTATAGATGTTTTGTTCTGGCTCAGGTTTTGATAGAAATATTGGCTTAACTGATACCAATTCCATCTGTAGCTTTGCTTGTAAATGGCATTATCATAAGATCATACAGCTGGAAAGAAACATCAGATATCTTAGTTGAGTGTTTCAGATCCATGGCCCACCTGCATAGAATCACCTAAGAAAACTGCCTAAAATATAGATTCCTGGGCCCCATTCCTGGTCAAATAAATCAAGTTATTGGGGTAGAAGCCCAGGAATCTTCATTTTATAAATCTCCCAGGGGATTCTGATCCATGTGAACACTTGAGAAATGTTAATCCAGCCTAAATTTCACTGTATAGTGAAGATAACTGTGACCCAAGAGGTTAGTGACTTTTCTAGGGTTGAGAACTAACTGGTTAGAGCTGGGTAGTCACTTGAGGTGAGGTTATGGCAGAAGAATTAACATATTTATTTTTCAGTTTATAGGTGGGATTTAAAATGGCTTATTTTTAAATAACCTTCAAGCCCCATCGGCTGCAAATATGCCCCAAATGCCTGTTGTTAGGTTAATAGTTTCTTGTTACCCTGAGTATCCTAAAATAGGCAGATATTCGATGTTACTGGAAATCCATGAAAAAGTCCCGAGATCCTCTGTAATGACTGTGTAATTATTTGAGGGGTGGGATTCTTTTGGGAACAAAGAAAATAGTCACCATTCTTACAGGATCTCTGGATGTGTTTTCCAAAGATACTTGTGCTTGCAACATGAGAGAACAGTGATGTCTGCAAACTTCCTTGTTAAAAGTTCTTCTTTGTTTATTAACAGAAAATGTTTTATGATTCAGTTGAAGAACAGGGATTAATTTCCTCTTAACTCCTATCTCTTCCCTAAGCGAAGTACAAAAGGAACTAGAACCTTCTACTCCACCCCACCTGGAACCTTGCCAGGCCAAGTCCATGGAAAGCTCCTCTGTGTCTTCCTCCTAAGACTAAGTTAAGCTACACCAGTTGAAGTAGCCAGGACAATTTAGACATTTGAAAAAAAACAAAAACGAAACAAAACTCTATCTTTCGGCAGTGTGGGTTGACTTTTGTTTGAAACTATAATGATCAGAGAAAAAGGGAAGTGAAAATCTTTAGTCCAGGTCTTCTAATGCCTTGATTCTTTGCTGTCATTGATACTATTTATAGAGGCAAAGGACTGGATGTCAGCCCTAACTTGGGTTGTTTCTAAAACACCCAGGATCAGTATCACATTAACACTGTAGCATGAATTAATTTCATAATTTGGTAGGCACTGGTCTGGTCTCCTTAAAATAGCCTGAGTGTGGGCCTGTCATCAGTTTTATATCAGATCAGATCAGATCAGTCGCTCAGTCGTGTCCGACTCTTTGCGACCCCATGAATCTCAGCACGCCAGGCCTCCCTGTCCATGACCAGCTCCCGGAGGTCACTCAGACTCACACCCATCAAGTCAGTGATGCCATCCAGCCATCTCATCCTCTGTCGTCCCCTTCTCCTCCTGCCCTCAATCCCTCCCAGCATCAGAGTCTTCTCCAATGAGTCAACTCTTTGCATGAGGTGGCCAAAATACTGGAGTTTCAGCTTTAGCATCATTCCTTCCAAAGAAATTCCAGGATTGATCTCCTTCAGAATGGACTGGTTGGATCTCCTTGCAGTCCAAGGGACTCTCAAGAGTCTTCTCCAACACCACAGTTCAAAAGCATCAATTCTTCGGCACTCAGCCTTCTTCACAGTCCAGCTCTCACATCCATACACGACCACAGGAAAGACCATAGCCTTGACTAGGCGAACCTTTGTTGGCAAAGTAATGTCTCTGCTTTTGAATATGCTATCTAGGTTGGTCATAACTTTCCTTCCAAGGAGTAAGCGTCTTTTAATTTCATGGCTACAGTCACCATCTGCAGTGATTTTGGAGCCCAGAAAAATAAATTCTGACACTGTTTCCACTGTTTCTCCATCTATTTCCCATGCAGTGATGGGACCAGATGCCATGATCTTCGTTTTCTGAATGTTGAGCTTTAAGCCAACCTTTTCACTCTCCACTTTCACTTTCATCAAGAGGCTTTTTAGCCCCTCTTCACTTTCTGCCATAAGAGTGGTGTCATCTGCATATCTGAGGTTATTGATATTTCTCCCGGCAATCTTGATTCCAACTTGTGTTTCTTCCAGTCCAGCATTTCTCATGATGTACTCTGCATATAAGTTAAATAAACATGGTGACAATATGCAGCCTTGACGTACTCCTTTTCCTATTTGGAACCAGTCTGTTGTTCCATGACCAGTTCTAACTGTTGCTTCCTGACCTGCATACAGATTTCTTAAGAGGCAGATCAGGTGGTCTGGTATTCCCATCTCTTTCAGAATTTTCCACAGTTTATTGTGATCTACACAGTCAAAGGCTTTGGCATAGTCAAGAAAGCAGAAATAGATGTTTTTCTGGAACTCTCTTGCTTTTTCGATGATCCAGCGGATGTTGGCAATTTGATCTCTGGTTCCTCTGCCTTTTCTAAAACCAGCTTGAACATCAGGAAGTTCACGGTTCACATATTGCTGAAGCCTGGCTTGGAGAATTTTGAGCATTACTTTACTAGCGTGTGAGATGAGCGCAATTGTGCGGTAGTTTGAGCACTCTTTGGCATTGCCTTTCTTTGGGATTGGGATGAAAACTGACCTTTTCCAATCTTGTGGCCACTGCTGAGTTTTCCAAATGTGCTGGCATATTGAGTGCAGCACTTTCACAGCATCATCTTTCAGGATTTGGAATAGCTCCACTGGAATTCCATCACCTCCACTAGCTTTGTTCGTAGTGATGCTTTCTAAGGCCCATTTGACTTCACATTCCAAGATGTCTGGCTCTAGGTCAGTGATCACATCATCATGATTATCTGGGTCGTGAAGCTCTTTTTTGTACAGTTCTTCTATGTATTCTTGCCACCTCTTCTTAATATCTTCTGCTTCTGTTAGGTCCATACCATTTCTGTCCTTTATCGAGCCCATCTTTGCATGAAATGTTCCTTTGGCATCTCTGATTTTCTTGAAGAGATCCCTAGTCTTTCCCATTCTGTTGTTTTCCTCTATTTCTTTGCATTGATCACTGAAGAAGGCTTTCTTATCTCTTCTTGCTATTCTTTGGAACTCTGCATTCAGATGTTTATATCTTTCCTTTTCTCCTTTGCTTTTCGCTTCTCTTCTTTTCACAGCTATTTATAAGGCCTCCCCAGTTTTATATGGTGGACCATAAAGAAAGCTGAGCACTGAAGAACTGATGCTTTCGAATTGTGGTCCTGGAGAAGACTTTTGAGAGTCCCTTGGACTGCAAGGAGATCAAACCAGTCAATCCTAAAAGAAATCAACCTTGAATAGTCATTGGAAGGACTGATGCTGAAGCTCAAGCTCCAGTACTTAGGCCACCTGATGCAAAGAGCTGACTCATTTGAAAAGACACTGATGCTGGGAAAGATTGAAGGCAGGAGGAGAAGGGGACGACAGAGGTTGAGATGATTGAATGGCATCACCAACTTGATGGACATGAGTTTGAGCAAGCTCCAGGAGTTGGTGATGGACAGAAAAGCCTGGTGTGCTACAGTTCATGGGGTTGCAAAGAGTTGGACACGACTTAGCGACTGAACAACAACAGATATGGGCTTATCATCAATTTTAGGAAAACACCATCAGCATCGATCATAAAGTAAACCTGGACCAACCTATGGTCCAGTTGAGTTTACCTGTATTATGGTCATTATTCTGATGCTATTCTGGTTCTAAAACGAGAAAGTTCTTGGTTTCATCATTTAGGAACAAGCTCTGAATTATTAGTTTTTGTACCCTCAAAGATTTCAAACCTAAAATCATTTATATACTTTAATAATTTTTTTCTTGAAACTGTGTATGTCTTCTTTCATCTGTGTTGTGTGTATCAGTAGTTTGTTATTTTTTGTTCATGGGTAGTATTCTGTTTATGAACATGCCACAATGTTTATCAATAGTTGATGGATATTTGTTTCTAATTTTCGTTACTTTGAGTACAGCTGCTATGAACATTTAGTACAAGTGTTTGTGTGGTCATAAGTTTTAATTTCCATTGGGTGCCAATCTAGGATTAGTATTGTTGGGTCATATGGTAAGTATATATTTAAAGACATTGCAAAACAGTTTCCAAAGGCTATACTATTTTGTGTTCCTGCCAGTAGTGTGAAAATTTTGCACAGAGTCGGACACGACTGAAGAGACTTAGCAGCAGCAGCAGTAGCAGCAGCAGCTGATGGAAGCATGGGAGGGATGGACGAGTTGGTTTTCATAGGGAAAATGTGAGTTGCTGTTGGAGCCATTAGAGGTGGTCATGGTTGGTGCTCAGTGTCTTTTCAGTCATTGAACAAAGTGACTCCACGCTGCTGCTAAGTCACTTCAGTCATGTCCGACTCTGTGCGACCCCATAGACAACAGCCCACCAGGCTCCCCTGTCCCCGGGATTCTCCAGGCAAGAACACTGGAGTGGGTTGCCATTTCCTTCTCCAATGCATGAAAGTGAAAAGTGAAAGTGAAGTCACTCAGTCGTGTCCGACTCTTTGGGACCCCATGGACTGCAGCCCACCAGGCTCCTCTGTCCATGGGATTTTCCAGGCACGAGTACTGGAGTGGGTGGCCATTGCCTTCACCACACTAGTCATACTCTATGGCCACCATGAAGTCAGTTGGTGTGTCTGTTGCTCCTCTCGGACTAAGAGCTGCCTGAGGATGAGGGTCAGACCTTATTCCTCCCTGTAGTCTCAGATCCCAGCATGTCTGGTCACAATAGGCCTTAGGATGTGCTGGCTGGGTTGGACAGCAAATATGTCTAGTAGCCAGGAGGGTATTAAGAAGGGAGAGCTCAGGTGCGGTGCCTCCTCTCTTACCCTGGACTTCTTATCCTCTGTGATGGAGAAGCACCCATGATCAGAGATTTCATGTAATCACATGGTGGACGTGGAATGAAGTTGAAGAAGAGAGGGTTATAATGACCATGAAGGGCTTATCAAAGGAGAGTATGAAACCCATAAAAGTCAAGCATTTTGTGATCAAAATCATCCGGAGATACCAGAGCCATTTTTCACAGCACACCTCAATTGCCTTCTCCCCTGTGTGCCCTGCCCCCTGTACATCTTTCTCCTTGGATTTGTTTGGAGGGGAGTGGAGAGTGCTGGGATGCTACCTGAATTTTACTTGGGCTGAAATCAAGTAAGCCCCACTGATGCCTGCTCGTTGCTAAGTCCTGTTCATGGTGCTCTGTTCTGCAATGTCAGTGACCTTATCTTTAAACTATCCCCTGTCCGTTCTCTTTTCTATTTGTTGTGCTTTAGACGGTGAAAGATATTCAGTTGAATAAAGTGTGTGTGGGGTCACTCATTCTTAACAAAGTCAGTCGACTCTCCTATAAGATGTTTCCATTTAGCAGATAAAGCCATGTTTTTTCCTTTGTCCTTCCTCACTTTCCCCACCTCCACTTTTATCCCTGAGAGCAAATTCAGGGCCCCTCTGAGTTTATATCGCCTATGATTAATTGGCCCTAATGCAAGTGTTCATGGCTGTGCGTGGGATGTTTCTTAGTGTGACATGCATCCTTTCGGTGCTTAGGAACGGTTGCTTCCCTTTAAGTGTGTAATTCATTGTGCTGTGAAATGCATTTCCTGTGTGCTGCTCTTGTTCCAGGAATGGCCACGCTCAGCGGCCACTAAGGTAGGACTTGGGTTCACACGTTTGCTTATGGCCATTTAAAATGTGAGTAAATCTTATTTGATATTGCTATACATGACCACGACCTGCAATTACAGGAACAAAGAACTTTCCAGCGAACTGAAGCAATCCTAGAAACATGTGGGCTGCCTTAGAGGTTAGGCATGGGGGGTGTTCTATCAAATTCAGGCAGGGCCCAGCTTGAGGAGCGCAGAAGGGAGCACCCTTATTTCATAATATATAGGTATAGAAAATCAGCACACTGTACACCTTTGTTGTTCGGTCGCTAAGTTGTGTCCAGCTCTTTGTGACCCCATGGACTGCAGCACACCAGGCTTCCCTGTCCTTCATCATCTGCTGGAGTTTGCTCAAACTCACGTCCTTTGAGTCATTGATGCTATCTAACCATCTCAACCTCTGCTGTCCCCTTCTCCTCTTGCCCTTGATCTGCCTCAATGAAGCTGGAAGATAATTGAATTGTGTTAATCAAACAAACGTTAAGTGTTTAATATGTGGATTAAGAGGGAGAGAGAGAGAGAGAGAGCTGCACCTGTATCATCCTCTAACTGCAGTTCTGGGCCCAGCACATGTTCTTGCCCCCAACTCTCCCTGCTGGGATGGGGCATTTTTTCCTAGCTCCCTTCCTTGAGCTGCAGTGTGTTTTCACTAGTGCACTAGTTTGCCCTTCTCTCCACAGATGAAGGCTTTTGTTTCATAGAGGAGATAGAACAGAAGACTGTGGGTGGTTTGTAGCTCTCCTCCAGGTCTGGACATTTGTAGGACTCTTAGCAAGTTCTGTGAGCTCTGGTAGGGTCCATGGACAAAACCCCTGAATAGGGTGTTGATTCCTCCAATTTCTTGGACTCCTTGGGGCCTTGTACACTTGCTGGTATACACACCGTGGTTTTCAGCAGGTCAGCAGCTACTGTAGCTGAACTCTCACTAGTATCCACTTGCATCTACCCAGGCAAACAAGAACTCTTTTACTGAAGGTGTATATATATATCTCTCTCTCTCCTTAAAATTTGAGTCATTTTCTTGTCTTGCAACCTGAGTTCTCTGATGAATGTAATGAGCTTTCATGTTGTCCAGGTTTTCCTTGTCTTGGTGTGGAAGTGATGCTCTTTGTAACTTTCTATTAATACATCCCCAAGCATCTTGCTTTTTTAAAAATATTTTTTTTCCTGGGTATAACAACCTCTAATTCTAGAAGCTAACAGTTGTATTTTTTCAGCTTTTTGAAATATTATTTTATTGTCTGTGGAGTTGCGTTGTTTCCATTGAAAAGTCTGTGGTCAATCTTACTGTTGCTCCTTTGATGGTAACATGCCTTTTTTTTTTTTGATAATAGATTTTATTTTTTATCTTCACAGCAAAACTGAGTATGTGCAGAGTACCCATATACCTCTCATCCCCCTCTCTCATACCATCAGCGTTCTGCATCTGAGTAGTACCTCTGTTACAATTGACAAGTCTACATTGGCATATCATTATCACCCAAATCCATAGCTTACTTTAGGATTCATCCTTGGTGTTGTACATTCTCTGGTTTTGGAAAAATACATAATGTCATGCATCCAGTGTTGTTGTATGATACAGAATAACCTTTACTGCCCTAAAAATCCTCTGTACTTTGCCTTTTCACCCCTCTCTCCATTCTGTCTTTTGGCAACCATTGATCTTTGGCCACCTCATGCGAAGAGTTGACTCATTGGAGAAGACTCTGATGCTGGGAGGGATTGAGGGCAGGAGGAGAAGGGGACGACAGAGGATGAGATGGCTGGATGGCATCACTGACTTGATGGGTGTGGGTCTGGGTGACCTCCGGGAGCTGGTGATGGACAGGGAGGCCTGGCGTGCTGCGGTTCATGGGGTCGCAAAGAGTCGGACACGACTGAGCGACTGATCTCTGATCTGATCTTTTGACTGTCTCTATAGATTGGTCTTTTCCAGAATGCCATGTGACATGGAATGTCATATAGTATATAGTCTTTTCAGACTGACTTTCACTTAGTAATATCCTTTAAAATTTCTTCCATGTCTTTTCACGGTTTGATAGCTTATTTCTTTTTAGCAGGGAATGATATTCCATTTTCCGGTTTTATCATAGTTTATCCATTCACCTACTGAAGACTGTCTTGGCTGTGGCTAAGTTTTGGCTGTTATAAATAAAGCTTCTGGAAACATCTATGCGTATGTTTTTGTGTGGATATAAGTTTCATTTCATTCAGGTAAGTATCAAGGAGC
Source organism: Tragelaphus eurycerus (assembly GCA_935064755.1). Lineage (NCBI taxonomy): Eukaryota > Metazoa > Chordata > Mammalia > Artiodactyla > Bovidae > Tragelaphus > Tragelaphus eurycerus. The sequence goes on along the minus strand of CAKXYN010000039.1, from coordinate 15,537,571 downwards.
ATGATTGCTGGATTGTATGGCAAGAGTATATTTAGTTTTGTAAAAAACTGCCAAAACTTCTCCCAAATTGACCATACTATTTTGTATTCTCACCAACAGTGAATAAAAGTTCCTGTAGCTACACCGCATTGCCAGAATTTGCTGTTCTTTTGCTGCCTTTTAAGATATGCTATTTGGTTTTTGTTTCTAGAAATATTTTCTATGCTGTGTGCATCTTTAGAATTGTCATGCTGGGGAACAAATCTGTCATGCTTCTTGAATCTGTGTTTTGGTGTCTTTCATCAGTTTGGGGAAAGTATAAGCCATTATCTTTTCAAATATTGTTTCTATCCTGCATTAAGTTTCGATCAAAGAGGCTGGACCTCTAGGAGATACATGTACACACACACACAGACACAAACAGCTTTAGTATTGGGGTTTGAAACTGCCTTATGAAATTGCCTGAACCAGTTAAATGGAGGAAGTTGTTGCTTCTGTTCCTGGCACTGTAGCTTGAAGTCGATAGGATAGTTAGAGAGGAAGAGAAGAACTGGGAATCCACAAGAAAGAACTGGAACCCGTATCAGTCTCTTACTACCTCCAGGACCCCAACTTCAGTGATGAAGTGCCCTGCATAAGAAGCTGGCATCCTTTGACATAGAGCTAAAATGTGCCCACCCCAGGAGTTAAAGAGACTGTAGAAGGAACTCTGAGAGGAACTGGCTGATGCTTCAGCCTACAGAGTGAGTCAGCCGGTAAACGGCAAGGTATGTGAGCTGCACCGGTGCTTTGAGCCCTGCTGTGGCCTTCTGAATGTGAAAGGAATAGGGCTGCTAGCTTGCATCTGTCTTTCGAATCTTGCACAACGTGTCTCTTATAACCTGTATTAATCCATGCTATGCAGGGAAAAGCATCCTAGCAAAATTAGTTCCAACTTGGCTAAGTTGCTGCCGCTACTGTCACTTCGGTCGTGTCTGACTCTGTGCGACCCCATAGACGGCAGCCCACCAGGCTCCCCTGTCCCTGGGATTCTCCAGGCAAAAACATGGAGTGGGTTGCCATTTCCTTCTCCAATGCACCCATGCATGCTAAGTCGCTTCAGTCGTGTCTGACTGTGACCCCATGGACAGCAGCCCACCAAGTTCCTCTGTCCACGGAATTCTCCAGGCAAGAATACTAAGTTGGGATGATATAAATTCATCTCATCTCATGCATGATTCTCTCACTCTTCTCTTTCTGAGCTCCAGTTCTAGACATTTTCTTGTTGTCCCATATCTCTTACATTGATTATATTTTGTACTTTCTTTTGAATCTCTATCCTTCAGTATGGATATTTTCTTCCTTGACTAAATCTCTCTTCTGCCATTTTGAATTTGCTGGTAAATCCATCCATTGGATTCTTAATTTTGATTTTCCTGTTCAAGATTTATCTTTGTTCCCTGTTTTAAGAAAATAATTTCTGGTTCTTAGCTGATGTTGTCTATGTTCTCATTTACTTTCTTGAACATGTTAATCATAGTTATTTTCACATTTATGTCATATAATTGAAATATCACAGTCTCTTGCGGGTTTGTTTCTCTTTTTGTTTCTTTTGGTTTTTGTCCATCCTTGTCTTTTTATTGATTGAATCTTCCTAGTTACTTTTGATTAAATTATAAACATTGTACATAAAATCTTGGAGATTACTTGAGACTTCAGTGCTTTTATTTTCCTTCCAAGAGAATTTACTCTTGCTTCTTACAGCAATAAGTGTAGGGACTGAGCGTATTCAAGCTCAGCTTTGTTTTTATAAGGGCCTGTATATTAGGAACTAAAGAGCCTCCTGATGAGGGTGAAAGAGGAGAGTGAAAAAAGCTGATTTAAAACTCAGCATTCAAAAAACTAAGATTATGGCATCTGGTCCCATCACTTTATGGCAAATAGAAAGGGGGAAAATGGAAGCAGTGACTGACTTTATTTTCTTGGGCTCCAGAATCACTGTGCATGGTGACTGCAGCCATGAAATTAAAAGACACTTGCTGCTTGGAAGAAAAGCTATGACAAACCTAGACAGCATCTTAAAGGCAGAGATATCCCTCTATTTCTGGTAGTCATGTATGGATGTAATAGTTGGACCATAAAGAAGGCTAAATGTTGAAGAATTGATGCTTTTGAACTGTGGTGCTAGAGAAAACTCTTGAGAGTCTGTTAGACAGCAAGGAGATCCAACCAGTCAGTCCTAAAGGAAATCAATCCTGAATATACATTGGAAGGACTGATGCTGAAGTTGAAGCTCCAATACTTTGGCCACCTGATGCAAAGACCTGACTCATTGGAAAAGACCCTGATGTTTGGAAAGACTGAAAGCAAAAGGGGAAGGGGGCATCAGAGGATGAGATGGTTAGATAGCGGGTTAGATAGCATCACTGACTCACTGGACATGAGTTTGAGCAAAACCCAGGAGATATTGAGTGGCAAGGAAGCCTGGTGTTCTGCAGTCCACGGGGTCTCAAAGAGTCAGACGTAACTTAGCAACCGAACAACGACGACAATATATTTACATGTACTTCTACATGGAAAAGCATATATTTTCCAAAGAATAACACTTTAAGGGTCCCAACTGAAAGCCTCATTCAGTTGGAAAAGACACTCCTTCATGAGTCCTATATTTTAATCTTTGTCTCTCCAGCTCTGTTTGACCCTTGAAATCATTGCTCAGCTTCTCAGCTGTTACTTTAGAATAAAAGTATCTGCAGGGAAAAAGTGGCTAGCTTTCTCCTAAAGGATTTTGGTCTTTTAAATCTTTGCTTCCTTGGTGGTCCTCTTAATACCTTTGAACACATATTTCTCGTATTTTTCCACATTTTCTAGCTGTTGATGGGAGATGTAGTCTGAAAAACCATTTATTCATTGTAGGAATACCTTCAAATGACACTCTTTAAATTTGTTTTTCAGGGTTTTTTTGGTCAATATTTTAGGGATTTGAGAATTGATCTTTCTGAAAGAAAAGCTATTTTTGAACCTTGAGCTTTAACAGTATTAGATGGAAGAATGCCCTCAGTGAAGTTTCTATCGTCTGCTTGTTTGTTTTAACAAGTAGATGTACGCTGCTATGGCCTGGGAAATTCATCATTAACACACTCATCTCAAGGAGGAAGAAACAGGCAGGAGGATCAAATCTTCTGAGTTTACAAGAGACAACTGAAGGTATCTTAGGGTTTGGGTTTGTACGCTCTATTCTTAAGCTCAGAAAATCTTACACCTTTTGGTTTTTCTTGCAGTACTTTTGCTTGTGTGCATGCTCAGTCCCTCAGGTGTGTCTGACTCTTTGTGACCCAGTGTCCTGTAGGTTGCCAGGCTCCTCTGTCCGTGGGATTTCCCAGACAAGAACACTGGAGTGGGTTGTCATTTCCTCCTCCAGCGGATCTTCCTGACCCAGGGATGGAACCCATAGCTCCTGTCGCATCTCCTCTATCGCAGGTGGATTCTTTTTCACCGAGTCACCGGGGAAGCTCAGTTTTACTTATATTCATAAACCAGAAAAATGTTTTAGACCGCTTCTCTTCAGCCACTCATGAATGCTTGTGGCTGAGATTTTGCTGCCGTTTTGGCTTCTAGGTTCCATCTCTTCGCATTGTTTGGGTGACTCTTGGGTATCTCCACCTCTTTTAGCTCACTGGGATTGTATAAACTTACACAGCAGGAAACAATATCCTTTCAGTTATATGTACAGATTCTTGAGAGTTGCTTTCATTTTTTGTAGTCATCCCGTCTTTGGATTTTACTCTTGTTGAACTCCTGTCTTTTTAGCTCTTGTATTTGTTGTTTTCCCCCTTTTGTCTCTGTGTTCTTGCAGTCCTGGCCCCCAATTATGTGCATTCCTTCCCAGCTCTGCTTCAGTCAGTCATATTGGTAGCTTAGAAGTGACCATAATGGAAGTATTTACAGCACGGGAATTGGAATAATGCTTACCAAGGCTTTCATTTCCCAGAGAGCAAGTTGTTAAGCATTTACCAGCTCACCTGTGCCCTAATTCCTCCATGCAGCAAAGTTCCATCAATCCAAAGATGGATGTAGGTGTGGTACCAGCGCGGAACCGCATCACCCACCACTGAGGCTCAGGGAAAAAGAAGAATGGAACGTTCGCGCTTCTCGTTCATAAAACCCGTTGATTATCCCTGCTTCCATGGGTCATTCATTTGTTCCTCCTCTTTCAGTCTCCCTCTTCTTTCAGGAGGAAAGAAGTAATTTCTCTCTCTTTTTAACCCCTTCAACCCACAGTTTGCACAACTACAGGGAGCATCACTCCCAGTGTATCGTGCGTGGTCGCATTTAAGTGGAGTCCCTGCACAGTGCAAGGCAGAGGTGTCGCGTGTGCATCCCTAGTCCTAGCTGTGACGTGTTGTCCTGGTCTGCCTTGGTTTTACTGCACTGTGGGGTCGAGGTACAGACCAAGCCGGCGGTCACAAGGTAGAAACTTCAGCAGAGAGGCACGTGTCAGCCTCAGTGTTCCCCGGTGCACCGTCAGCACTCATCAGAGCTGATGAGAAGGGCCGCTGCTGTGCCTGCTGCCCTGGCTGTGGGGTTTCTCCCTGGGGCTCCACCAAAGTGCCAGCACAGGCCCACAGTGGGGACCAGCGCGTGCGGATGGGGAAGCGGGGGTTTGACCTTCCATGTTGGGCCACGTGCCAGTGCCTTTACTTTGGCTGTTTTGTGTTTTCACCTGTGAAATGAATGCAATGCTAGTTGACTTTTCTGTCTTTTATTACAACCACAACAGGGCTCATCACCTTATTTAATCTTTGTAAGAATCCTATATGGTAATAACTATAAATGATTTCAGCAGCTACTGTTGATCAATCACTTATCTGCCATCGTAATCTTGGGTACTTCACACAAGTTAATTTTGTTTAATTTTCACAAACTCTTAGGGGGGTTAAGGGCTTCCCTGGTGCCTCAGACAGTAAAGAATCTGCCTGCAGTGCAGGAGACCAGAGTTCAATGCTTGGGTCGGGAAGATCCCCTGGAGGAGGGCATGGCAACCCACGCCAGTATTCTTGCCTGGAGAACCCCATGGACAGAGGAGCCTGGTGGCTACCGTCCGTGGGGTTGTAAAGTGTCAGACATGACTGAGCAACTAACACTTTCACTTCAGGGGTTAAGTGCTGCCATCCTAATATTCAGAGGAGGAAACTAAATCTACTAAAAGTTGAAGAGGATTGGTCCAGAGTATCACAGGAAATGGCAGATTCAGGGGTGAGCTAATACAGGGCTCTGACACCTGTGTTCTCAGCCACTGTTATCCTCAGAAAAAGATGAAATGAGTGCAGGGGGCTGTCCTCTTGCCTGTCAGAGAGGAGGGAGGCAGCCCTGGCCTTCGGCGTGGTGCTTACCGCTTTGTGGTGTGGGGCTGTGCCCCCTGCACAGGCCTCCTGGGGGACCCAGTTTGGGTCCGGCCACTTTCCTGCCCTGTGCCCCAGCTTCCTCTCCCCTGAGGAGGTTTCTCTGGGATGGGACTTTTGCTCTCCAGGGAGGAAAGTGCTCCTTGCCAGCTCCAGTCTTCCACCACCGCCCTCTGTGGGGATTCGCACGGTGGAATCAGTGTACAGACCAAACCCGAGTGTCACAAAGTAACTGTTGCACATTTCATGTTAAATCATCTCCTAAAACAAGTGTGAATCATTGGGATTCAGTGAGGAACACACATTTCAGGGATTGAAATGGGTTTCAATCAGGGTGCAATCCTAGCAATGCCCTTCCCTGTCGCCACCTTCTCTTGGGGTTCTGGACATTCTGTCACCAACAGTGGAAGGTGGCAAGGCAGGCATGGTGGGTGGGGTGGATGGAATGCCACCAGCCACACAGGGATGGCACATGTGGAAAACAATGTGGGACTTGGGGCTCAAGAAAAGTCATCTTTCTGATTATGCATCAAAAGTTAACAGAGAGAGGACACTGGGGCCAGGCATAGCCAGAGATGGGTACATGTAGCATCTGTGAGGGGGCTTCCCTGGTGGCTCAGATAGTAAAGATTCTGCCTCTAACGCAGGAGACCGAGGTTCAATCCCTGGGTTGGGAAGATCCCCTGGAGAAGGGAATGGCATCTGTGAGATTAGCTCAGCATGTTTTCACAAGGGACTAAAGATTCCAGGCCCTAGAGGCTGTCCTTAAATGCCGCCCCTGCCCTTGCTTCACCCGGTCTTTGCGTGCAGGGGCTTGCCGTGGTTCTGTTACTCGGGGTTGGCTGTTTGGCTTCTCTGTGGCTGACGGGCGTCCTGGGTGTGTCCACGGCTGGGGGCGGTCCTGTGTGAAGCTGGATCCTGGCAGGTCCGGGAGGAGCTCCCCCACCATGGAGGTCCTCGCATCTCCTGGCCCTGAGCTGGGGCCATGGTGGTTTCAGAGAAAGGCAGGGCTCTGGGTGCTCAGGAGAGCAGGCAGGGGCTCCATGGTGGGAAGCAGAGGACAAGCCGAGCGCCTGGTGGAGGTGAGGCTGACCCTCGAGAGGAGCCTTGGGCCTCCGTCCCGACTGAGAGGGCGGCCAATTTTTACTTCTTCCCTTCTTACTTTGCTGAAGTGTTTGCTTATTTAATTAAGGCGTTATTGAGATTTTGTTTTTGCCTTTGATGTTGTAATTCCGTGACAAATAACTGGTAGATAACTTCATGAGAAAATAATTTTTTTTTCCATCAGGATTTCTGTGAGGGTCGTCTCCTTGATGTGTTGTGTATCTGCCTGACATGACACCTATCTTTCGGATGACTGTGTGGACCCGGGTCAGTGCTTGATGAGCTGTCGATGGCCCCGATAGCATGGCCCGCCTCGCCGCCTGTCATGGGCTTCAGTGGCAAGGTGGGTGTCTCCCAGGGCAGAGGGGCTCACTAGAGCCTGGCACCAGCACTGGTACCCTCTCTTGGTCCATTTTGCAGAAGGCGTGGCCCTTGTCTACCTCGGGTTCACAGATGTGCAGAGACCCCCTCTCCTGTTATATACTAAGGCCGCGTCCTTTAGCCTGCAAGGGCGGGCAGGGCTGCCTCTCTGCTGCGTCTTCCCCGTCTTATGACTCCACTTTACATGGAGGCCAGGACGGCTGTAAACACGTCAGGTACTGAGGGTGTGGGGGGAGCTTCAACAACACGTTAATTTCCCCACCATTCCGGAGCCTGGAAGTGTGAGGTCAAGGTGTGGGCGGGCAGGGTTGTTTTCTCCGGAGGCCTCCCCCTCGACACTCAGATGGCCATCTTCTCGGGGTCTTCCCTCTGTGCGCGTCTTATGAGGACGGGCTTCCCTCAGAGCTCAGTTGGTAAAGAATCCGCCTGCAATGCAGGAGACCCCAGTTCAATTCCTGGTTCAGGAAGATCCCCTGGAGAGGGGATAGGCTACCCACTCCAATATTCTTGGGCTTCCCTGGTGGCTCAGCTGGTAAAGAATCTGCCTGCAATGTGGGAGACCTGGGTTTGATCCCTGGGTTGGGAAGATCCCCTGGAGGAGGGAAAGGCTACCCACTCTAGTAATCTGGCCTGGAGAATTCCATGGACTATGGGGTCGCAAAGAATCAGACACGACTGAGCGACTTTAACTTTCACTTTTACTTCTTATGAGGACACCAGCGATATTGGGTTGGGAGCCACCCACGTGACCTTATTTTAACTTAATGTTTTCTTCAAAGACCTCATCTCCAAGTCCAGTTGCATTCTCAGGCACTGAGGGTAAGGACCTCAACATATGAATTTTGAGGGCCATAACTAAGCCCATTACAGTAACTGGACAAAAGTTACCAAACAGCCAGTGACCATGACATTTAGACAGCCCTAGAGGGAAGGGGTGGAGAAGGCAATGGCAAGCCACTCCAGTACTCTTGCCTAGAAAATCCCATGGATGGAGGAGCCTGGTAGGCTGCAGTCCATGGGGTCGCAAAGAGTCGGACGCGACTGAGCGACTTAACTTTCACTTTTCACTTTCATGCAATGGAGAAGGAAATGGCAACCCACTCCAGTGTTCTTGCTTGGAGAATCCCAGGGTCAGCAGAGCCTGATGGGCTGCTGTCTATGGGGTCGCACAGAGTCGGACATGACTGAAGCCACTTAGCAGCAGCAGCAGCAGCAGAGGGAAGTTGGAAACAGAGGAGATGGTCCTGTTACCAGCAGGTAGCACAACTTTGGTGATGCTGGGGGCCCACCGGGCCGGTCCTCAGCCTGGACCCCCACCTCTTTATCCATTCATCTGTTGATGGACTCTTGGGTGGCTTCCATGTCTTGGCTGTTGCAGACAGTGCTGCTGTAAACACTGGGCTGCATGTATCTTTTTGAAGTATCGTTTTCATATTCTTTGGATATAGATCCAAGAGTGGAATTCCTGGGTCACTATGGTGGTTCTATGTTTAGCTTTTTGAGAAACCTCCATACTGTTTTCCACAGTGGCTGCACCAACAGTGCACACGGGTTCCCTTTTCTCAGCATCCTTACAGCATTTGTTATTTGTGGTCTCTTTGAGGATAGCCACTTGTCACGCTCGTAGCTCATTCTTAAAGCACAGGTGAATTTAACCTTTTACTGTTTGAAAGTATTTTCCCAATTTCACTGAGCACACACACCTATTACTAGTATAATATAAAAGAAGAAAGGGGGACATTGGGCTGCGATTCCTGGTGTTCCTGTGGCTTGTTTGTGACGACGTGGTGTTTGAGAACGGACATTTTGGAGTGCAGGTTCTGGCTGCTGTAGAAGCAGCTGGTGGGCGGGCTGTGGAGTGGAGGTGACCCAGATGAGATATCCACCACGGCGGGTTCAGGAGCCCATGAGATGACCGGCACAATATCCTAGGGGCATGGAAGTTGCTTGTGAAAATTCTTCGTGAATTCCAAGGCAGCACTTCCCAGCGCAGGCTCTCAACATTGCACTGCCTGGAACTTGTTAGTGGTACATATTCTTAAACCAGAAATTCTCGGAGGTAGGGTAGGACCTAGTAATCTGTATTTTTAATGAGGCTTTCAAGTGATTCAGATGCATGAGAGGGTTTGGGAACCACGGCTGTAAGGCCACCTGATACAAGACTGAGATACTACTTACTACCTGCTCTTTGCAGGCTGAGATGGAGTTGATATGTGTGCACAGAGGCATCTCAACTACGGTAATCTGGTCACAGCTCGTAGATGAAATAGCGTGTCATCATCTTACTCTGTTCAGCAAATGCTTTTAATAATTATCACATTTGCATTTCACAATATACTTTTAACCAGTGCATGGTCACCTATGAGTCATTTCATTCATTCACAAAAATTTGCTGGACATCTATTACCTGCCGCCAATTTGTTGGCCCTTAATTTCAGTGGTTAGCAAAACCAGAAAGTATTCTTAGGCGACTTCAAGAGTGTGTATTTGAATGTGTGATGGTTGGAGGAGGGGTATGCATTAAATAAATAATCAGATAAATTACAGTTGTGATTAATGCTTTAAGGAGAAGTAGAGAGTGCATTCAGATGACTAAGCAAGTAAATGTAAAATCACAGATCTGATACAACCTATGAAGAAGTATGTGGTGGATTGAGGGATCAGGTCACTTTCCTGAAATCTTCTGGAAAAAGTGGCTTTCTCTTCTTTAACATCTTCTTAAAGAAGTGACTTTTAAGCTGCAATCTCAGGGGCCACAGGCTTGGTGTGGGGAAGCAAAGCTAATCTAAGGAAATGAAAGTAGGGCTTTGAAGCCAAGTTGTGGATTTTGCCTTTTAACCTAAAGGTAATAAGGAGCCCCATATATTAGCATTCACCTGCTAATGCTGTGTAACAAACAGACCCTAAGATCTCAATAGCTTCTAGTAACAAATGTGTGTTTCTTGCTTGTGTGATGTCTTGACTGTGGGCCAGCTGTCCTCCGTGGGGCACTCTAACGTCCTCACTACACTGGGGGACTCAAGTTGAAGAAGCAGCTCAAAATAGGGGGTCCTGCCTCTCTCAGGGCAGAGTGCAAAAAGCAGGAATAAAGCCCCCAAATGCCTTTGGGACTTTTCTTCAGCCATGGCACCCGCCGCCACTGGTCACAGTCTATCGATCACGGCAAGTCACATGTTTGAGAGTGGCAGCACTAGCTCGGACGAGGCCTCCTTTCACTTGGCCCTGGAGGAGTCTTCTGTGTGGACGGGGCTGGTGGGGACATCATCAGACTGTTTGGGAAAGTGCAGCAGCTGGACTGAAGCGGATGCCCAGGTTCATCGGTGCAAGCCTATTATCTCCGGACTCTCCCGGTGAGCAATGACAGGAGCCTGCACTCGGGAGGGGGTGGTGGGCGCGGGGAGAAGGGGTGTGAGAATGTTTCGAAGATGAAATGAGTGGCCTTGGTGATTGATATGGGGGCCTAGGGAGAGTGAGTTTTAAGGATGAGCCCTCCATTCTGCCTGATGCTACTGAACGAATATGAATCACTGACGAATGGAACACAAGACACCACCATTTGGGCCAAACAATATCACGAGTTTGGTTTTGAGGATGTTCTGTTTGAGATACCATGGAGCCGTCCATGTGGCTGCATCCTACCAAGTAGGCAGCTCGTACAATTAGTATATTATTGGTAACAGAATTGTTTTTCCAATTTCTTTTAAGGTATTACCTAAAAGTTAACCTGAGAGTAACTTTCTTTATGTCATCATTTTTTTTTTAAACCCACGGAGTACACAGATATTAAAACGTCCACGGGTAGTAAATTTTCCCCGTTTTTGTCTCAGGCTATCCAGTGGAAGGAAAAGCACCCTTCTCTTGTATTTCTCAGGTGGCTGATACAAGTGTTCCTGCCTCTCCACAAACTAGAGAACACGCCTCCTTTTCCTTGGTAACGCGTTGGGGTGGGAGCCGGGGGAATCAATGTGTAAAAGTCAGACAGCATCTCTTTCCACCACCGTGTCTGCTGACTCGCGAATGAGGCACGGCACTGAACACCTACACTGTTTTCACATCAGAAAATTGGCAAATATCGTCAAGGACGACGAGCAGCTGAAATTACAAAGGGCTCCTGGACCACTGAGACAGATTTTAATCCTTTTAGGATCATCCAACCTTTTCTGAATGTTGCTTCATCTTATGTAAATTTTTGGAGTTCAAGAAAATTCAGTATTTATCAAACAAAACAGGACGGATCAGAGCCTTCTTTTTTTGTTTCTCCCGGTGTTTCTAGAGTAAATACGGTCTCAGAAGACCCACCATTTGATTTTTAAAACATATCTTGGCCAGAGTCAAGACAATACCCCTTTTTCTTCTGGTAGTACCCTTCAGTACTGGAGGTTATGGGGACCAAGATGACAAATGGCATGGAATGTGAGATGTCTTCACACTCTTACTTGAAGTTCGGAAAGATTTGCACAGAGTGTTTTAGTAAAAATCAAGGCATTCTGTTTTCTCATCAGTTGCCATCCAGTAAAGTAAAATTTCTCAATTTCTTTGAATACACAGCTGAGAATTACCACGTTTGATGTTCCATATTTCTCCAAACTGAAGCCTGATAAGTCAGAGAGGACTCACCAAGTATCTGTCTATGAGATGTGAGCTCCAGAGGAGGCAGGCCTGCCTCACCGTGGTGCCTCAGAGCACCTGCTGCAGGGCCCAGCCTGGAGAACACGCCCCACTGGGGCTCACTGACTTGCCCGGGATACCTAAGCATTGGTTTGCAGGGGAAGTACCCACCTGCCAAGGACAGCTGCCCCTGCTGGCTGGGTGAGATGAGTTGCAGGAACTAAGTGAGCTCGGCAGGGGCCAGTGTGTGTTCCGCAATCAGAAGACCCCACTTGGGAGTCCTGGCTACGTTTGCCAGCCATGGAATCCCAAGCAAGAGCAAGTTTTGGGGTTTAACCTTTCGTTTCCTTTGGAGTGTGTATTGGAATTGAGTGATGCAGGGTGCAAAAAGCACAGAGGTGGCTAATAATAGTAGCTCGATAATGGGGCCATCATCACACCCAGAGTGGGTTACAAGATCCACGTGTAACATGGATCCCTGTCTGACTGAGGATGCAGCTGCCTGTTAACTGGACTCTCATGTGAATTGTTGCCCCAGGCCACTTCACCAGACTCAGGGCTCTCAGCACCTGTGCCCCCTGAGAGCTTTGTCCCAAGTCCTGTTCAGTCGGACCTCTGGCCAGAGAGGGGTTTCAAAGCCTAAAGGGATTTGGTGCAGTTGGCAGCTTGTTGAGTCCACTTCACTTGGCATGAGCTGGAATATTCCACCCTCTCTCCCCACCCAAGTTTCCTTACCTTTGTAACCAGGTCTGTAGAAGAGCTTTGTGCTCAGGGGGTACAGTCCCTGCAAATGTTAGTGTGAAGGGCTGTTTCTGCCTAGTTGGTCTTTTCATCTCTCCCTGCTTGGGGGTCGCACTTATGTCCCAGAAAGAAGTGTCTCTCCACGTCAGTGTGCAGGGGAGTGACGGGAAAGCCTGTCTCCTGCACCCCGGGAGGGCCAAGAGCTCTGGACATGAGCGAGAAGCCTTCGTGTGAATCTAAGACCTGCACCGTGAGGGTGCGACGAATTAGCCAGGAGCTCAGATTCCTTGTCGTAAAGATGAGGGTGTGGCTTGCCCTCCATTTTTTCCTGGCAGCCTCCTTCTGGGTGTCAGCTACAAGAATGAAAGTGCTAGAGGAGTATTCAGCCGAGTAAAGGAAGGGAACCCGGGCACACGCTGAGGCATGACTGAACGCTGAGCACGTCGCGTTCAGTGAAACAAGCCAGGCACAAAAGGGACGAATGTTCTATCGTCCTCCGTTCATGTGGTGCCTAGGGCAGGCAAGTTCATAGAGACAGAAACTAGAAGGGTGTTGGCCAGGGACTGGAGGAGGAGGACATGGAGAGTTAGTGCTTAATGGGCACAGAGTTTCAGTTTGGGGAGAGGACATGGTTCTAGAGATGAATGGTGATGGTGATATGTAACGTTGTGAATGTACTTAATGCCACTAAACTGGACACTTGAAAATGGTTAACATGGTACACATTATATTATTTTACCACAATACAAACAAAACTGTGGAAAAAAAAAGAATGCAAGTGTCATTAACATTGCAAGATCTGGTACAAACTCAGGTTATAATATGAAATGTTAATTTTTTGATTTGCTTAGTGGGATACCAGAGGACAGAATAAGAGGAAGTTGGGGCTAAGCGGTGTCTCTGGTGGCCTTTGCATCTTCTGGCAGTGGTCGGGGCTGTGGCGAGGAGCACACAGGCTCAGAGTCAGGTGTGGTCTGGGAGCGGTCTGGCCTCGGTTTGTTAGTGAGGATGGTGTGAACTCCCTGGTCCTCAGGTTTCTGTCAGATGAGGGGTTCATCCTACATGGCCTTCAACTCCCCACCCCACCCCACAGAAGTACAGTTCTAAAGTTTCATTTTCCTTCTTTTGATTCTATTCTAGTCGTTTTATTCATCACTTATTTTCATAAACACATAGGAGCACATCATATTATTTGGTTACTGAAATTTTAAAAAGTGAAGCACTCACACTCACACACACACACACACACATGCAGATGCCTGCAGATTCTGGGGGAAAAAAGCCAACCTTTCCAAGGAAGAAATAAACACCCCAGACTGCTCCAGTGCCCAGGTGGCCAGTCCCTGGCCCTGGAGGGGGCAGGCTGCGCTGCTCTGGGGTGCCCTCTGGTGGCCACTCTCCTCCATGGTCGCTGTCACTGGAGGGTTCTCCCCAGTTGGTGCCTTGGGCTGAGTAGGGACACTTGTCCGAGGAAGAGATGTGCTCAAACAGTGGGTGTTTGGTGCTTCCAGCTTAAACATGGAAAGTGACATCTGTCTTTTCTGAAGGTCCCTTTATCAGTGGCCAGTGATGGAGATGCCAGGAAAAAGTGGCCTATTCATTATATTTATGTTGTGTGATATTATAGCACAGAGGGTAAAGTCAATGAGAAGAATTAAGTAATTGAAACAAGCATTTTTTTTCCCTTGGCAGAAATTCACTCATTAGCAATATACCTTTTTACAAAGGGAGATTAGATAAATTAGAGATTAAAGAAAGTGGAGCAGATGTTTTTCCTCTGATAAGCATCACTCTATAAGAAAACTCTAGAGAATTAGAACCAGTGCACGAATGCACTTCTTTTTGGTGCTAACGAATACTAGAGGGAGGGAGCGCTGCCCCAGCCCTGGGTCACACCCAGGCCGCCGGCTGGCATGCCCACAGCAGTGTCCCTGGTGGCGGTGTCTTCTGTCTCGTGAGCATCGGCAAGCAGCTCTGTGAGCCCCGTGCTCTGTCCGGATGGACCTTGTCTCCAATCCCTTCAATAACAGTGGTGAGGCGGCTATTAATATTATTATCTCTGTTTCACAGATGAGAAGGGAGACTGTGGCTCTGAGACAGATAACGACTTGATCAAGATCAGGGACCGCGTGGTCTCAGCCAGCAGCAGCAGCAGCATTGCCTGGGAGCTTGTTAGAAACACAAATTCTTGGCGAAACTCAGTTATGGGGTGAAGCATTCTGTTTTAACGAGCCCTCCGGATGATTCTGTTGCTGCTAAAATTGGAGAACCACTGAGCAAGAGTCCCATTTCTCACCCTCACCAGGCATCCGTACCCACTGGAAGACTTAAAAAAAAAAAACAAAACCCCACAGGTGTCTGGATCCCAACCCCAGGAGACTTAGATTTAATTTCTCTGGGGTGAGGCCCAGGTAATTGTAACATGTGGCCGGGACTCAGCACCACTAGGGTAGAGGAAAGACGTGATGGGAATTGAATTCAAGTCTGTCTTGTCTTGAGACCTCTGCTTAGAGCCACCTGACTGGCCACTTCTTTGGTCCGCAACCTGCCTCCATGGTGGGGAGAACGTGAAAGACATCCTCCCGACTAGTCCAGAAGGTGGAAATGGCCAGATGGCAGCTGCGTCTGCCCTCCAACCCTGGTGACCAGGCAGGCCCAGGATTGGCTCAGGAATGGGCCTCTAAACTTTGTTGTTCCTGGAGAGGGGCTCCATGATGAACCCACCTGGGCACAGCAGTGGGGGATGACCCATTGGCTTGAGCTGTTGGGTTCAGCCAGAGAACGAGTTCCCTGGCTGGTTAGCACCCAGCTGAAGCTGCTGTCCCTTGCTGGTGAAGCATCCTAACCAACATGCCACCGGTCCAAGCCCCACCCACCTTAGGGCTGCCTTCCAAGTCCTGCTTCTCCTCCTAAGGCGCCCCATCTGGAAGAACTCTGGTGCATTTATGACCTCCCATGCATCTTGCCTCATCGCCTTTTCTCCTCTAGTCAAGTTCTGTGTGACAATGTCGTTATCTCTGTGCCTGTCTTATCTTCCTCTGTGAGATTCTGAGAGCCACGTTCACATTGGGATTTGTCTCCCTGCCCCACACATAGTCTGGTGGGGCTTGGACACCTTCAGTGATCAATGAGTATTTCTTGCAAAGTGAACAAGTGAAGGACTGTTGATGTCTGAAAGATCCAGGAACTGGGGTAGAATTGCAAGACATGAGGCATAAAAGAAGCATTCAGGAGGTGAGTGAGAGAACTGACGGCCCAGGAGAAGTGACTTGCAGAGCTGGGTGAGTGTCTGGGGGCTAATGGGGTGGGATTTCTCTGGAGTCATGGTTCCCAGAATCAGACAAGGGCCTGTTCTGGTCCTGTTGTTTCATTAGGGTCTTGCTTTTCTGAAACTGCAAGGTTGGCTCAATCTCTCATGTCTCCAGCTTTTGACACATGGAGGTGGCCTGACACTTGCATGCTTTTTTCTTCTTACAGATGCCATTTCAAGTCCTTGGTCTCAAGTAGGAGGGGAGATCCATTTCTTCCTATAACAAAAAAGCCTTATAATGGGGCCCCTGTAGCTGGCAAACTGCCTCTGCTGCTGCTGCTGCTGCTGCTAAGTCACTTCAGTCGTGTCTGACTCTGTGTGACCCCACAGATGGCAGCCCACCAGGCTCTACCGTCCCTAGGATTCTCCAGGCAAGAACACTGGAGTGGGTTGCCATTTCCTTCTCCAATGGGTGAAAGTGAAAAGTGAAAGTGAAGCTGCTCAGTTGTGTCCAACTCTTAGTGACCCCACGGACTGCAGCCTGCCAGGCTCCTCTGTCCATGGGATTTTCCAGGCAAGAGTACTGGAGTGGGTTGCCATTGCCTTCTCTGGGCAAACTGCCCCAGGAGAGAACAATAAGTGATAATGATATTTTTTTAGTTTCAGTTCAGTTCAGTCGCTCACTCGTCTCTGACTCTTTGTGACCCCATGAATTGCAGCACGCCAGGCCTCCCTGTCTATAACCAACTCCCAGAGTTCACTCAGACTCACATCCATCGAGTCAGTGATGCCATCCAGCCATCTCATCCTCTGTCGTCCCCTTCTCCTCCTGCCCCCAATCCCTCCCAGTATCAGAGTCTTTTCCAATGAGTCAATTCTTCGCCTGAGGTGCCCAAAGTACTGGAGTTTCAGCTTTAGCATCATTCCTTCCAAAGAACACCCAGGACCGATCTCCTTTAGAATGGACTGGTTGGATCTCCTTGCAGTCCAAGGGACTCTCAAGAGTCTTCTCCAACACCACAGTTCAAAAGCATCAATTCTTCGGCGCTCAGCTTTTTTTACAGTCCAACTCTCACATCCATACATGACCACAGGAAAGACCATAGCCTTGACTAGACGGACCTTTGTTGGCAAAGTAATGTCTCTGCTTTTGAATCATTTCTTCATTCAACAGATATTTATTGGGTAACTAGCATGTACTGGATGCTCAGTTCAATGAGATAACGAGAAAGTGAAGGACAGTAAATCCCCTACATACAAATAAGTTCCATTCTGAAAACATGTTTATAAGTCCAATTTGTTCATAAATCCAATAGAGTTAGCCTGGGAACCCAACTAACATGATCAGCTTATAATACTTTACTGTAATAGGTTTATAATACTTTTCATACAAACAATACATAAAAACACAAAAAATGTTTTCAATTTTATAGGATAGTACCTTGAAAAGTACAGTACAATGGGTGGCATACAGAGGCCAGGGTCAGTGAACAGGCAAGAAGAGCAACTCACGTGGCAGACAGTAGAGCTGAAGGATCGTCAGCAACAGGAGATGGAGGGCAAGCTGCAGTTTCACTCACACCTGACGCTGGTGGCACAGATTCTGGTTCCTTGCTGGGTTCAATTCAGTCTTCAACCCTCTTGCTTCCGGACGTCATGGGCTTGACGATGCATGACTGTATACAGTATTGTACTGTAAAGTACACAAAACCACAGCCACCTGTAGAACATGCAGGCACAGGACAATATATGCCAGACACGAGAACTCACTTACTCGATCTTACTCGATGGGACGTGGAAACACGTTTGCCTCTTTGAAAGTTTGCCACTTGAAGGTTCGTATGTAGGGGACTTACAGCGCTACTGTTTAAAAGGTTCTCTGGTGGGGGAAAACATGTTTCTCTGGCGGTATCAAGGACAAGCTCCTAATCCAGTGCTGGGGCGGGAGCGTGGTGAGAGCAGCCCAGGAGACGTGGGGAAGATGCCGTCTAAGGCAGAGGGTTTGGCAGATGGGGAGGAGGCAGGCATGTGCCACCATAGGCGTAGGGGCTAGGAGAGGAGAGGAAGCCTGGCTCTGCTGGTGGGAAATGTGGGCAGAGGGGGAGCAGAGACAAGGCATCGCACTTGCCCGTCGGGAGCTCATCCAGAGAGCACGGGAGTCCTCCTGGGAGGCAGAGCGGAGGGCAGCACCAGTAGGGTTTGGCCAGAAGACATGCATTGAGCTTGGGAAGTGGGACACTGCAGGCCTGTTTAGAAGCACAGGGAATGACGAACTGAAGCTGCGTGTGCCCATCGCCCACTTTCTTTCTTTTTTAATATTCATTTGTTTGACTACTCCCAGTTGGTCTTAGTTGTGGCACATGGGATCTTCCATCTTCATTGCAGTGTGTCGGGTCTAGTTCCCTGGCCAGGGATTGAACCTGGGCCCCCTGCCTTGGGAGCACAGAGTCTTAGCCCCAGGACCACCAGGGAAGTCCCCCATCACCCACATTTGATAGTGGTCAGTTCGCAGCTCACTTGGTTTTCTCTCTTCTCTTGCTCACTCTCCTTTACCTCTACCTGGATTATTCTGAAGCAGGTTCCTGGCATCTTGTCATTTCTTCTGTAAACATTTTTATACTGCTAAGTTGCTTCAGTCATGTCCGACTCTGTGCGACCCCAGAGACGGCAGCCCACCAGGCTCCCCCATCCCTGGGATTCTCTAGGCAAGAACACTGGAGTGGGTTGCCATTTCCTTCTCCAATGCATGAGAGTGAAAAGTGAAAGTGAAGTCGCTCAGTCGTGTCTGACCCTCAGCGACCCTATGGACTGCAGCCCACCAGGCTCCTCCGTCCATGGGATTTTCCAGGCAAGAGTATTGGAGTGGGGTGCCATTGCCTTCTCTGCTCTGAAAGATAAGAACTCCTTTAAAAAATAACTATGGTATTATTATGGGAAAGATTGAAGGCAAAAGGAGAAGAGGGTGGCAGAGGATGCGATGGTTGGATAGCATCACTGACTCAGGGGACGTGAACCTGGGCAAACTCCAAGAGATGGCGAAGGACAGGGAGGCCTGATGCGTTTCAGAACGTGGGATCACAAAGAGTCAGACACGACTTGCTGACTAAACAACATCATTATGTAACAGTTCTAAGTAACACTAAATAACTAAATAAGTGAGTGAAGTTGCTCAGTCGTGTCCGACTCTTTGCGACCCCATGGACTGTAGCCTACCAGGCTCCTCCATCCATGGGATTTTCCAGGCAAAAGTACTGACGTGGGTTGCCATTTCCTTCTCCAGGGGATATTCCTGACCCAGGGATTGAACCCACATCTCCTGCACTGCAGGCAGACGCTTTACCATCTGAGCCACCAGGGAAGTTCTCCAAGAGTACTGGAGTGGGTTGCTATTTCCTTCTCCAGGGGATCTTCCCAACCCAGGGATCGAACCCAGGTCTCCCACATTGTGGGCAGACGCTTCACCACCTGAGCCAGCGGGGAAGCCCTAAATAACTAAACACCCAGTCTTAAGTTTCTCCTTATTTCCATATGTATACACACACACACATATATACACAAACTGACTTTATATATAAGTGAGGAAATTGTATAAAATGTTTCTTACAGTTTTTTTTTTTGATCCAGTAATGTTCATATGTTAACAATTGTTGATATTTCTTCAGTATTTTATAGTCTGTACCCCTTGCATCTCTATTTCTATTTCTCCTTGTATTTTTCTGCAGTATATTTGTTGAAGAATGCTATTTTGGGTTCTATAGTGTTCTCCACAGTTTAGATATACTGCCTGCTTACAGTGGTGTCATTTAGCATGTTCTTCTGTTCTCTTTAATTCCTGTAAATTGGGGGTGGACGAAATTCAGGGTTGGTCCTGTGAGTGAGTGGACCTCATAGAATCTGTCTTGGTTCAGGATTTTTTAGTATCTTAGTAATTTTTCATGGTGCCCAAAGAATATTTAACAGTTCAGTTGACTGAGTAGTTATATTTAAACAGCCTACTAAATACTTATGCCCTAGCAACTTAGTGGCCTTTTGAAAATTAATATGCATAAATTGAATTAAAAAAATTTTCATTGTATTTTAAAGCACAATTTCTTACTAGTTGAGCATGGAAGAGCTTCTCACACCTTGGAATCCTATTGGACACCACCACCCTCATTTCCTCTTTCATATTTATTTTTGCCAGATTTTCCTTTTTTTTTTTGTGGTAAAATAGACAAAACACAGGGTTTCCCAGGTGGCTTAGTGATAAAGAATCTGCCTGCCAATGCAGGAGATGTGGGTTTGATCCCTGGGTGGGCAAGATCCCCTGGAGGAGGAAATGGCAACCCACTCCAGTACTCTTGCCTGGAGAAACCCATGGAGAGAGGAGCCTGGCGGACTGGGCTACAGTCCATGGGGTCGCAAAGAGTTGACCATGTCTGAGTGACAGTGTGCATGCAGACAAAACATACAATGTGCCATTGCAACCGTTTCAAAGTGTACAGCTTAGTGGCATTAGCCCATTCAAAATGTTGTGCGACCACCACCGTCAAACCCATTAAACTCTAACTCCCCAATCTTCCCTTCCACTAACCCTGACCAGTCATTCTTTCTGACTCTAAGAAATTAGTTACTCTAGCTACCTCAGCTCAGATGGTAAAGAATCTCCCTGCTGTGCAGGAGACCCAGGTTCGATCCCTGGGTCAGGAAGATCCCCTGGAGAAGGGAATAGCAACCCACTCCCGTGTTCTTGCCAAGGACAGAGGAGCCTAGCAGGCTGCAGTCCACGGGGTCACGAAGAGTCAGACATAACCAAGCGACTAACACACAGCCGCCTCAGGAAAGTGGGATCATACAGTGTCTGTCCTTGTGTATTTGCTTGTCTCATGTAGCGTGATGCTTTCAAGGTTTGCCTGTGTCGTGGCGTGTGCTAGTTCTGCATTCCTGTTTAGGGCTGAATAACATCCCGTTGTACGCATGCACCACGTTTTGTCCGCTGTTCCTCTGTTGGTGGACGTTCCTCTGTCTGGGTTGTTGCCCCCTGTTGGCTGTTGTGAATACTGCTTCTGTGAACCTTGATGCAGAAGCATCTGCTGAGTCGTTGCTTTCATGTGTCTGGGGTATTTAGCAAGATGCTTGCTTCTGTCACGTCAGCCCACGTATCCAAATCCACAAAGATGTGCTGTCCTTGGAAGGAGTGTGGGGTGGTCTCACGAGGACAACAAGAACTGCCTGAATTCATGGTTTGCACCATGCCGACAGTTGTTGAATTCTGCTGCATCCCTTAAAAATTCAACATCTGTGGCAACCGTGTGAGTTGAAGGAGGGGCCTCAGCTGCAGTTTGGCTTGGAAACTGCAGGTGTCAGGTTTATGTTTGGGAAGACCTTCTGACTTGAAGGGGGTTGAGGAGGCTGGGGATCCAGACACAGGAGATGGTGATGGGATGCTGGACTTGAAAGGTGCAGAGGGAGCTGGTGACTCTTGCTGGAGTTCTTTGTTGTTCAAAGGGAGAAACGTCCCAGAGATGCTGCAGCCTGGTGAGCACAGGAAGGCACCGTGCGATGGGGTGGCCACCTTTGGTCTCCAAACAGTAGTGATGAACCCGTCACAAGGCTGAGGCCAGTCACCATGGCGACCTCTATCCCAGTTTCTGAGTAGCTCTTAGGTGCAGCTCTTATCACTACAAGTGCTTCACAGATAAATCAGTTGGCAAATCAACCTGTTCTTGCTTTGCCTTTTCTTCATCCATTTGGATCTTCTGCCTGGAAGAGCAGAGGGGAGGCAAATGTTGAACTGTCTATACCAGAGCAGTGGCTTCAGTTCGGAGGTGGAGACTCTGGCTCCGTTAGAATACTCTACTTTGCTAGGTTGAAGGAATGAAAATTTCTTATAGATTTGGTGCAAAAAAAAAAAGAATCCAGTGTTTTGTCTAATTTGCAGTGGATCACTGAAACTGCCCTAATGACCAGCAGGCAGGAGACATTCAGCTGTGTTTCTCTTCTTGTTCTGAGGGTTATGCTCACCTGCCCATTACAGCTGGTGACATTCAGAAATTGCTCTGTGACCCTGGAAGAGGTTCTCATAGAGCTTGGCGATCACCCTGTGTGGTAGGATCAGTGCCTGCTTCAAGTCTTCACTGCTTTATCTAGAAGGCATTCTCTGACAGCTCACTTCTGCTGGACTCAGAGACTCTCTCCAGCAGGGAAGAGGGCAGAGCCAACCTTGCCAGTTGTGGGAACTTGGTTCTCCCCTGTGACATGAGACTTCCAGGGCCTCCCGCACAGGGTCGGGGGTGGCTGTCGGTCTCAGATCACCTCAGAAGCTCTTCAGGAAGAGCTTTGCCAAGTGCCAAGAGCCAGTCAGGCAGTATCCCAAGCCAGGAATCCATGACCCGGAGCAGGCTCTAAGCTGTGGAAACTCAGGAAACCAGAGGCCCAGCCGTGTCCCCACAGGTGGCAGTTGGTGATGCCAGGTCTCCCGGCAGCTCTGAGTTCTCATGGTGAGTTTGTGTTGGTGCCCGATCGATCGTGTTGACCTGAGAGTCAGCGCATCCGTGTCCCATGTCACGCTGCAGAGAGAGGCGTTTACGACGGACAATTCCTCAGTATTTATAGCGCACCTCTGAGGAGCCAGCGTTGTTCTTCACTCTGCCAACACCAGGAGGACAAATAGACTTTCTCCCTGGTCACGTGGGGCCTGCCGTGAGGGTGAGAAAGATATGAAAAAACCACAACAGCAACAGCAAATAATCCCCATGTGAATGAATGTGTGGCTAAGAACTGTGACAAATGCCAGGAGGGAAAAACGAAGGATGAGAAGAGGTTCTCACAGGAGGGCTAAGAGGGGGAGTGGCTCTAAGGAAATAGCTTGGGCCCAAGACCTGTGGTGAATGGAGGTGACCCAGGGAGACCCCCCACCCTCCAAGGAAGGCCCGAAGGCCAGTGTTATCCAGTTAACCATCAAAGTGACTGGCGAGCTGGAAAGGGCAGCAAAGCCACGTCACCCAGGGTTCCACAGCCCATGTCATCTGACCTGCCGTGGAAACTACCCAGGGTTCATAAGCAGGATGGCGCCCCGTGTTTAGAAGGGTCTGTCTGTCTCCTCCCATGGAGGAGAGGCCACAGCAGGCAGAGCAGATGTGGGGAGCACTTAGGCATCACTGCGTGTCCCCAGGTGGAGGTGGTGGGGCGGCAAGAGGAGACGTAGGATTGTAGAGACCTGGGCTGGGCTGGATGCACAGCGGGCCAGCGAGGGAGGCGGCCAGGCCCGGACGTGGCCCAGGCTCCTGGTGAAGGTGAAAGTCGCTCAGTCATGTCTGGCTCATTGTGACCCCATGGACTATACAGTCCATGGAATTCTCCAGGCCAGAATAATGGAGTGGGTAGCCTTTCCCTTCTGCAGGGGATCTTCTCTACCCAGGGATCAAACCCAGGTCACCTGTATTGCTCCTGGTGGGTACAGCTAAACGCAGGAAGCCCTGTTTACTGAGGGGACACTGGAATCCTGGGCCAGGCGTTGTGTGAGCTTCGCAGAGCTGCTGGAACCAAGTGCCACACACTGGGTGTCTTGGGTGTGTGCTTAGTCGCTCAGTCGTGTCCTACTCGTTTGACCCCATAGACTGGAGCCTGCCAGGCTTCTCTGTCCATGGGATTCTCCAGGCAAGAATACTGGAGTGGGTTGGCATTTCCTGCTCCAGGACAGAAGTGGGTTGCCATTTCCTTCTCTAGGGTGTCTTAAAGCAAAGCAATTCATTTATTTGATTTCTCTTCTGGAGCTGAGAAGTCTGGCATCCGGATGTCTTCTGGGCTGTGCTGTCTTTGAAGTCTCTCGGGGAGGACCCTCCTCGCCCCTTCCAGCTTCTGGTGGCCCCAGGTGTTCTGTAGCTGGTGGAGCATTGCTGCGCCCTCTGCCTCTGTCTGCCTCTGTCGGACGTCTCCCCGAGTCTCTGTGTCTTCCCATCTCTGTCTTCTCACAAGGTCCTTCTCACAAGGACCCCAGTCATGTTGATTCGGAGCCCACCACACTCCACTGTGACCTCCCCTCAGTCACTGACATCTGCAGTCAGCTCCCATTTGGAGGTACTAGGGGTTATATCTTTTTTTGGGGGGTGGGGGGAACACAATTAAACCCATAACAGGCATGCTGCATTTGAGGTGGTTGTAGACCTCCAAGTCAAGAATGCCACTTGAACCTCAGAAATGAAGCTTGGGTTTAGACCCTACATGAGGATGGATGAGATCCTCTAACGAAGAAATGTTGGATGAGAAAGAAGAAGAACTTGAACTCAGTCCTGAGGACCTCCAGAGGCCAAGAAACCTGAAAAGGAGACTCAAGAGGGAATTACACAGATCAAACCTCGTGTTCTTCCGCAAACTAGAAAGTGTCCCATCTGGGACCTGACAGACTTGAAGAATTCTGGATCCTAGAGGCTGAATATTTGTTACTACCCAGTGTTACCCATAATTACTGATTCATGCAGTCTGTGCTCTTGGTAGTGAAAGAAACTTTGATTAATCTCTTTTTGAAAAGAGAACACACCTTTTCTGGGGGAAGTCAGCCACTTAATGTCTTCCGTCTCATGTTTACCGTTTCACCTCTCAGTTGTACTCAGTGAAGCCTCTCTCATTGGACTCACTCCCGGGAGGTTATGAAGGATGCTGTTGTTCCAAGGTAGTCGAGATGCAGAGTGAAATGAAAATGGACAGATGCACACTGGCCTGAGCCAAGGGGCAGGTCCCCCCGATGTCTGTCCCCTGCGTGGAGCCTCCTCCCAAATGAAGCAGCGTGCTTGCTCAGAATCTCGGTCGAGGCTGAGCGGGGAGCCGTGGAGGAACGGGTATGGGAACCAACATGTGAGTCAGCGGTCTCGGCACTTCACGTCCGCTCTCCTGGGAGAGGTGCTAGCATCCTCCTCACGCTGCAGACAGGAAGTGGATGCCCCAGGACATCCACTGATTCATCCAGGGTCACGTAGCAGAGCTGGGATGTGTTTTCTCTCCTCTAAGTATGCCTTCAATATGGTCTATCTGACCCCTGAAGGAAGCTTGCCAGGCCCGACCCCAGTCACATTTACGAGACACAGTGGCTACCTATCCTAGAGAATGAAGTCCTTGGCCCAGGGTGGCAGGATGAAGGAGCTCTCATGGCTTTGTGTACCATCTGGGGGAATTTGGGATCTTTTATCTGCTTCTCATATCATGAAGCCTATTGACTCAAAATCCCTCCACTGGTGGAGGAAAGAGTTTTATTTGGGAAAATATCCCTGGTGGTTTTGATGTTTCCCGCTCTTCCAGATTAAGGATGGTCTCTGCTGGGCCCTGGAGACGGAGGGGACATGCTGGTTGAATTGGCCCTTCCTTTGGCCTTGTTGAAGGGCCTGCTGAGTTTTCAGATCATCTGAAGCTTTAATCTAAGACCTAGGAAGCCTCGAGTGCCCATGTGGTGGAGTCTGTGACCCTGGGGCACAGCACGGCGCTCCAGCTTAGCTGGTGTCTGGTGGCCTGAGCAGAGCTGATCAGAGCCCCTGGAGAGATCTGGAATTGAATACCAGCTCTCCTGGCTGTGACTTTGAGTAAACTGTTTAACATTTTTGGGGATGATTTTCTTCATCTTGAAATGGGAGCATCTTTCTCATACGATTGAGAAGAACATTAATGTTATGACACAGTAAACCTCCATTACGGAATAAGGGTAAGAGTATACCTTTGCTAGACCCTGATGCTGGGAAAGATTGCAGGCAAAAGGAGAAGGGAGTGACAGAGGATGAGATGGTTGGATGGCATCACTGACTCAATGGACATGAATTTGAGCAAACTCCGGGAGGTGGGGAAGGACAGGGAAGCCTGGAGTTCTGCAGTCCATGGGGTCACAAAGAGTCAGACATGAGTGAGTGACTGAATAACAAGGGTGACCATCTTGCCCAGTTTTCTGGTTTAAAACTAAAAATCCCTTGCCCTGGGAACCCTTCAGTCCCAACAGATGTGGGACATTTGGTCACTCTGTGCTTGATACAAGTTGCTACTGCTGCTAAGTCACTTCAGTCGTGTCCGACTCTGTGCGACCCCATAGATGGTAGCCCACCAGGCTCCCCTGTCCCTGGGATTCTCCAGGCAAGAACACTGGAGTGGGTTGTCATTTCCTTCTCCAATGCATGAAAGTGAGAAGTGAAAGTGAAGTCGCTCAGTTGTGTCCGACCCTCAGCGACCCCATGGACTGCAGCCCCCTAGGCTCCTCCATCTATGGGATTTTCCAGGCAAGAGTACTGGAGTGGGGTGCCGTTGCCTTCTCCGTGATACAAGTTAGCTCAGTAATAAAGATGACTAACCTGCCTTGTTGCCTTCCCTCAAGTCACATGGTGTTGGTACTCACTGGTGGAGCCAGTTTTTCCTTGAGGCAAAGGAGGGAAGTCTTCTGCATCCTTCCCATGGATGACGGTGCCTTTGAGACAGAGATGTGGAAATGACAACTCTGTGAGTTCCCTCTGATCTACACCAGGTTGGGTCTGAAGCCCCCTGAGGTGTGTACCCGCGTTTACAGAATTGCCGATCCAAGCAGAAGTACAAACAGTGTGCCTGGAATCGGGTGCAGATTACAGTCTTTTGGGGGAAGCAAATGACCTCCTGAGGTGGGCCAGCCAGGTGGTTATTTCTTATTTTGGGGTGGACAGAGCAAGGCACAAAGCTTCCAGAATCTAAATCCTCTAGCAGCAGGAGCTGAGGCAGGCAGGAAAGATCTCCCGTTCTGTGCAAGGAAATCCAGATCTCCCCATGAGCAATCTCTATGTGAATTAAGCTCCTGAAATTGTGCTAAACTATTTGATTTAAATACTGGTCTGTCTAGGGATGAAGACCCAGGCAGTGTAGATTCCCATTAATAATGAATGATTTGCTGTATCCTAATCCTGTTAAGCATACAGCTCTCTGCAAATGTATAATATTAGTGGCAACGTGTGTTTGTGAATTAAGCCCTTGGTGTATCAGGTTTATGAGCCTAATTGTCTATTCAAAAGGCTATCACTTTATCATGTCATGAAAATTAAAAAGGTCCCTTTTGTTGGAGTGTTCTGTTAATCCTCCGAATGATATTTTCTCTTTCTTTCTCATTTTCTTCTTATTGAGCTTTATTAGGATTTAAATGCAACTGAAGCAAATCCTGCCGTTCCACTGAAATTGATTATTAAAATAACTGATAATTATACATAGGTACTAGAAAATAATACACATGGCGCCCTTGCAGGGAGATTAAGGGTCCTCCCCCTCAGATTATGCTAAAGAAGACACAGGACACTAAGAACAGAACAGGACAATGTATCTCTGAAACTGGTTACAGATTTAGTGACGGTTCTACCTCAAGGAAGTCTGAGTGATTTCTGCTAAAATTATCATCTGGATGCAAAAATGACATTCGAAAGGAAGGTCTGAACAATTCATTTGCTGATAATCCTAACATCAGGCACTTCCATGGTTGGGAGCGCTTTCCTGTTTAGCTCTTTTATTAATTTTCTTCCAACTATGTCTTTTTCTTTCTTGAAAGAAAAAAAAAAAAATCCTTTCACATGAAAAAATTTTGGTGCCTGGTCTCAGTCATAAAATAACACTCAGGGGAAAGTTGTAGCTAAATTCTGCTGGGCTGTATTTGAACACCAAAAGAATTCATCGCTCTTTTTTGAAAGTTAAAAAACAACCTTTTCTTTTAGTGTGTGTTTAGAAAACTCAGAAGTATCTTTGTTTTTATACTTCAACTGACTCAGGACTCATAACTGCTTTGTTTGAAGAAACTGGCTTTTGAAAAACAAAGTTTGGGGAGCAGAGAAAGTGCAGGCTCAGCGCCCTGTCCCGCTGCCTGGCACGTCCCTCCCCGTACAGGGACGTCCAGAGAGCCCATGTCTGGGTGTTCATAGCAGTGGAGCAAGGGACAGAGGGCTGAACCTAGAGAGGGCGAGCGGCTGACCCAGGAGGGGCACCTAGGGAGTCCCAGGGCTGGTTTTTCAGTCGGGTCAATGTTCCTTTCAAAAATAATTTCATTTTACTGACTTTTTTTAAAGTTTTTTTTTTTTTTTTTTTTTAATGTGGGCCATTTTAAAGGTCATTATTGAATTTGTTACAACATTGCTTCTGTTTTGTGTTTTGGATTTTTGGCCACCAGGCATATGTGGTATCTTGGTTCCCCGACCAGGGATCGAAGCTGCACCCCCAGCACTGGAAGACAAAGTCTTAACCACTCGAAAGTCCCCCAAAATAATTTTTAAAACACTTATGTTGTGAGACTAGACAGGTTTTCCACTTAGGCTCCGATTAGACTAGAATCACAGACTGTAAATTGTCCTAGAAGGAAGGGACCTTCTAGGACACGACATAGTCCAGACAACATATATGGATGGATGCCCTTATGGCAGGATAGCTTTTCTCCTAGAAAATTCATTGGGTGCTTGAAAATTGCCCAATGCCAGTTAGAGTCATAGTTGGTAAATAAGGTGGCTCACCAAACAGAGAGCTTTGGTTTTGCCCATTTGACATTTGCTTTCCTTCTTTTGATGCTTCTCCCTAATTTTTATTTAAGGAAAGCACCCACTCCCTGTTCTCAGTCTGCAGGGATGGGAAGGGACCCGCTCATCTTATACCCCTGGCTTTTGCCCATCGGCACATCCTCTCTTCTTCATGGTGATTGTTCAGGATTGACACGGCCTAAATGAGCCAGTGAGAATCAGGCCCCGAACTTATGTTGCCACCTCTGGGGTGAAAGGAGGGTGAATTCTTGAGCTACTGGCTGATGTCTTGCCACAAGGGAGGAGCCAGTTGGGGAAAAACACAAACTCGGAGGAGAACCCAGAGCTGGAGAGAGACCAGGGCTGCCGTCCTGCCTGCACCTGACTTTCCAATCTTTCCCTTTTTATGTTTCAAGCCTGTTTGAGTTAAGAGTTTCTATCACTTAAACATAAAAGGGTTCTGCATGTTAGCATTGTCAAGCGGGATAAAATACTTTAGAAAGCAATATTTGAAATAAAGTGATAGATTAATATTCCTACATGGCTTTGTAAAAAAGGAATTAACGATTCTTTGTGTCCTCATCATAGAGCCCATGTCACCTTTGGAAGGTAGGGTGATACCGTAGTTAATGGGAAAGAGCAGAGTGTTGTCTTCCATCTTGGAGGCATCTGATTTTAATTCTGGTGGAAATAAGAAAGTCTATATTTGCATGTTATAGGTGCCAGTCATGTTAGATCTGTGTCCTAAACTCTAATATGTTATGCACCAGTCTCTGCACTGGCCTCAATCCTGAATTAGAAACTGTTGGTTTAGGTGTTGGGATGAGGTGGTCCCGAAGATGCATAAACCCACAGTTTTGGAAGAGGGTGTGTTAGTTCCCAGTACCTGTGTAACCAAGGAGCAACAAGCTTAATGCATTTATCATTGCATAGTTTGCATCAGTCAGGATCTGGGCACAGCTTAACTGGGTCCTCTGCTTGGGGTCTTACAAGGCAGCAGTCACAGGTGAGGCCAGTTTCTGTCTGGAACTTGAGAGTCCTCATTCAGGCTCACGTGGTAGTTAGCAGAGTTGGTTGTGGGTCCTGTTTTCTGTCAGTTGGTGACACTGTCAGCTCCTTAGTAGGTGCTCTGACAACATGGAACTGTACTTCCTCAATGCCAGTTTGTCAGTTCTTATTGCTGCTGCAACAAATTACCACAAAGGTAGTGGCTTAAAACAACACCAATGTATTACTTTATGCTTGCCATTCTGCAGAGGTCTGGGCACAGTTTGAATCAATTGGTTTCTTTACTTTGGGTCCCACAATATGTTGTGATCACAAGGCCTGTGATCCTTTCTGGAGGTTTAGGGGAAGTAGCTGCTTCTAAGCACACTCTGGTTGTTAGCAGGATTCGGTTCCTTGTGGTTGTAGGACTGTAGCCCATTTCCTTGCTGGCTGTCAACTGGGGGCCACCTTCGGCTCCGAGAGACCTTTCTCTGGTCCTTGCACTTGGCCCCTACATCTTAGCACCAGCAACAGTGCCTTGAATCCTTTGACTCCAGGAGCCTCTCTGGCTTCCTGTTGGCTGAATCTCACCTTCCTCTCTACTGCAGCACTTCTCTGACTCCCGCCAGAGAAATTTCTGTGTTTTTAATGGTTTATATGATGAGACTGAGCCCACTCACATAATCCAGGGTACTCTCCTTAGAAGTCTGTAATCTTAATCGCATCTGCTGAGTCTCTTTTGTTACCTAATGAGTTCCTGGAATTAGAGCATGGACATCTTTGCTGGGGTAGGGGGATCATTCTGCCTACTAAGCCAATGAAGAGAATCTCATTCCCTTGGCTAGAATGGAGGTAGGATGTGACATAATCACAGGAAGGACTATCCAATCACTTCTTCTCTTCTCTGTGGGCCAGAAAGACATTCCAGGTTCCACCTGCACTCAAGGGAAGGGGACTACATGAGTCTGTGACCCACAGGGGTCGCACCATGGGGGTTAACTGAGAGCTGGGTGGCCTCATGGTTGTTCACCTAGGTGAACTTTTAGACCAGTGCTCAAGTGAGAGAAAGAGGCAGGCCCTCTTCCAGCCTTACCAGAATATTCTTTCCCCACTCAGGTCAGCTCTGGGCAGCTTTCTCTTGCCTGGGTCTTCCCTCTCTGATTTACTACTGTTTATCCCCACCTAGGGAGAAGGCAATGGCACCCCACTCCAGTACTCTTGTCTGGAAAATCCCATGGATGGAGGAGCCTGGTAGGCCGCAGTCCATGGGGTCGCTAAGAGTTGGACATGACTGAGCAGCTTCACTTTCACTTTTAACTTTCATGCATTGGAGAAGGAAATGGCAACCCACTCCAGTGTTCTTGCCTGGAGAATCCCAGGGATGGAGAAGCCTGGTGGGCTGCAGTCCTTGGGGTCACACAGAGTCGTACACGACTGAAGCGACTTAGCAGCAGCTCCCCACCTATGTGGGTTTAGTTGGAAATTTTGAGGTTTCCTCTAGAGTGGCCTGGCCAGGCCTTACTTTTATACTTTAGATCTGCAGAATCTATTTCTCTGGGCTGAGAAGAGTGAGTCGAAGATTTAGATGGGGAGTTATTTTGTGCCTGAGTGAGGGCTGTGCTGCAGGACATGTAATATGTCCCTTTGGGTCCACGTATAGGGCGGACTCTTGGACCCACCTGCCTCTGGTATAGCCTGTGGAGTGAGGGGACGTGGGATAATTCACGGAGAGTAAGCTGGTCCTTCCTACCCTGGGGGACATCTGAGGAGAGCATTTAAAACCATGCACACACTCTTGTTGGGAATGTAAATTAATGCAGACACTATGGAGAACAGTATGGAGATTTCTTAAAAAACTAAGAATAAAACTGCCGTATGACCCAGCAATCCCACTACTGGGCGTGTACCCTGAGAAAATCTTAATTGAAGACACATGTACCCCAGTGTTCACTGTAGCACAATTTACAATAGTGGGGACATGGAAGCAACCTAGATGTCCACTGATAGATGAATGGGTAAGGAAGTTGTAGTATATATATATATATATATATATATATATATATCACACACACACACACACAATGGAATAGTACTCAGCCATAAAAAGGAGCTCATTTGAGTCATTCTAGTGAGGTGAATGAACCTAGAGCCTATTATACAGAATGAAGTAATTCAGAAAGAGAAGAACAAATATTGTGTAATATTAATGCATATATATGGAATCTAGAAAAACAGTACTGATGACCCTATCTGCAGGGCAGGAATAGAGATGCAGACAGAGAGAACAGACTTGTGGGCACAGCAGAGGAGGGAGAGGGTCGGGGAAATGGACAGAGTAGCACTGAAACGTGTCCTTATCGTATGTAAAACAGACCAATGGGAGTCGCCCTATAACACAGGGTGCTCAGCAGGGTGCTCTGTGACAGCCTGGAGGGGTGGGGTGGGGAGGGAGGCTCAGGAGGGTGGGGACGCATGTATACTTATGGCTGACTCACGTTGTTGTGTGGCAGAAACCAACACAATATTGTAAAGCAATTATCCTCCAATCAAAAATAAATTTGAAAACACACACACACAGAAGTGTTGTGCCGAGATTCCACTCTCCTTGGCCTCGTTCACACTGGCTGCATTCTCAACCCTCTTCTTCCTATTTCTCCAAAAATTATTTGCTAAAAGATATTCTTACTGACATTCCTAACCATTTACCAGGCATCAGAGATAGAGCCCCTCTTAGGGTGTGAGTGAGTCCCAGTCCTCCCAAGATAATGGCTTGGCTGTGGTCTCAGTTACTACAAACTGGGTGTCTTGTTAAGTAGAGGTTTATCACAATCACAGCAAAAAAGAATACAAGATGCCATTAAATATCGGAGTATAAAACAGTTTCTTGTATTTCTATTTTCCAACAAAACACAAATATGTTCCTCTCCCAAATACTGATACTTCTTTTATATCTTTTCTGAAATACACTGTTTTGCATTTTGTCTTATCTAGAAAACAGCCAGTTTCCCTGCCATCTACCACATTCAGGCTCTTTGGGAGTTTTGAAATGTGTTTGTGTGTGTGCGTGCGCGTGTGCATGTATGTGTTTATGACTGGTTATCTTTGTGATAGGTGGGGGTCCAGAAGTTGGCTGTCTTTAAATGAATTGAGTAACATTAAAATGTCCCTACTCGTTGTCGATTTTATGCTGAATGTTCTAAGCCGTGAAGTGGCAGCTGTCATTTTGTGTTTCCACTTAATAATGGATAGCTCAAATGTCTCCCCATCTTTAATAAGACTCAAGTCTACTCATCTTCCATGTGTGGAAAGAGATGAGAAAAATATGTACATGCCCTGTTGGTTCTGGGTATGCATTTTGTCAGCGCCATGAACTTGCTGGGGATCAGTCTTAAATGTCCAGCTTAAGGTGAAACTCAAAGAGAAACCGTAAAATGTGATGTGATGCTCTTGGTCCAGTGGTTTTACAGGCAGATTAATTCTGAGATGTATTTAACTAGGCTGGAGTATCACAGATTTTGATAGATAAGAATAAGAGCTCTAAAAGGATCCTCTGACAAATTAAGACTCATTTCACTGTCTTGTCCTGGTCCTTTGACCCCTTTCATCCAAGTGTCTGGGCCTTCACCTTCATTGCTACATCGTCCTTTAGACAGATTATCTAATATCATTTAACAGATCCCAAGCTCTGAGGCAGAAAGTGAGGAGGGGCTAAAAAGCCTCTTGATGAAAGTGAAAGTGGAGAGTGAAAAGGTTGGCTTAAAGCTCAACATTCAGAAAACGAAGATCATGGCATCTGGTCCCATCACTGCATGGGAAATAGATGGGGAAACAGTGGAAACAGTGTCAGACTTTGTTTTTCTGGGCTCCAAAATCACTGCAGATGGTGACTGCAGCCATGAAATTAAAAGACGCTTGCTCCTTGGAAGGAAAGTTATGACCAACCTAGATAGCATATTCAAAAGCAGAGACATTACTTTACCAACAAAGGTTCGCCTAGTCAAGGCTATGGTCTTTCCTGTGGTCATGTATGGATGTGAGAGTTGGACTGTGAAGAAGGCTGAGCGCCGAAGAATTGATGCTTTTGAACTGTGGTGTTGGAGAAGACTCTTGAGAGTCCCTTGGACTGCAAGGAGATCCAACCAGTCCATTCTGAAGGAGATCAATCCTGGAATTTCTTTGGAAGGAATGATGCTAAAGCTGAAACTCCAGTATTTTGGCCACCTCATGCGAAGAGTTGACTCATTGGAGAAGACTCTGATGCTGGGAGGGATTGAGGGCAGGAGGAGAAGGGGACGACAGAGGATGAGATGGCTGGATGGCATCACTGACTCGATGGATGCGAGTCTGAGTGACCTCCGGGAGCTGGTGATGGACAGGGAGGCCTGGCGTGCTGCGGTTCATGGGGTCGCAAAGAGTCGGACACGACTGAGCGACTGATCTGATCTGATCTGAAGCTCTGAGGCTCAGTGACTCTCATCCTTTTTTGACCTGATTTGTCCTCGTAGCCACTGACTTGTTCCTCTTTCTTGCTGTGAAGACTGGAAGGTGGAAGAGAACCTCAGGTTAATGGTGAGTTTTGCCCAAGGTCCCAAATGTTCCCAAGTGGAGATGGTGCAGAGAATGCCAAGTGAATGACGCCTTTGCTGTTCAGTTTCTGTTAAGACCCATTTTCTGACTTATTAGTAAATAGGCAGATGCCCTCATAGCCGAGTGGAATGAATCTGAGGGGACGTGGGCTCCCTGGTGTGCCCAGCTGCCCTGTGCACGTTGCCTAATGTCCTGGCCTCCACAGAACATTCAAAAAATTAACACGCTCACCAAATATGTTTTTCTTGCTCATTAACTCGATAAAGCCCACTGGTTTTTTAGAATCACAGCAGCAAGTTGTAAATGATGTATGAAATGAAAAATCTTTTCTCGCCCAGTGAACAGGGAGAGAGAACTGAATGCTTTCTCACTGCGGCTCTTATAGTCACGTCTAAACACAGAGATGGCCACGTACCAGCAGTGACCTCAGCGGACGTCCAGGGTGAGCACGTGTGAGCTCACCGTCAGACCCCTGTGTCCCCAGGAATTCCTCCTCCTTCACATGCTCTGCCGGAGCCCAAAGAGTATGTGGCTGAGAGAAACTCAGCGAGTGACCCAGCTGTCTGCCCTCTGGGGACAGCAGCGACCTGGGTTCTGATTGGATGTCAGGGCCATCCCTCGGGGGCCACTGGTGTTCGAGGCTTGATTTGCGTCATGCAGTCGCAGTGGTGGTAATATGTCGTCCAGCTGCTGCTCTTCACTCACTTGATAAACTAACACCTATCTGCAAGCTCAAACACCCAGCACTGGGCCAGGCATTGTGAAGGACAAAATAAACATGAAATAGAAAATTCCAGCTCTGCCTTCAAACTGTCTGTAAGATGACAAAATGGGAAATTTACTAGGCATTTGCCCCCCAAATGGAATACTTTTATTCTTATTGTTGCCCTTGTGGTGTTGTCACAGTGATTCATTTAGAATAATCAACAGTGCCTTATATGTTTACTCTTGTAGATCATGTGCGTTCATTGTTCTGAGAAATGGGGAAAGACTGAAAAATGGAGGAAGACAGTTTTCAGTGGCTCTGTCTCATGGGGATGGACCCACATTAACCCAACTCAGGAAGGCTGATGTGTAGATCAAAATGCTGATTTATTGTTTTGAAATGTGTTCGTGACCTGGGAAGGTGCATTATAATCAGAAGATTGCAGGGGAGCATGGACTCCTAACAGGGGGCTCTGAGAACCTGCCCTAGTCATCTTTTTCAGAGAAGCTGGCCTGCTCCTGGGACGACTGTTGGGCGTCTGGACCAGGCAGCTCTCCCCTCTCAGTCAAGTCGGGAGTCTCCTTCTTTTCCATCTTTCCATGACTGTCCATCCCTCCTGACTGATGTAGTCTTTCTTTAGATATTTAACCTCATCAGCCAGTTGACAGTCATGTCCTATAAGCCTGTGGGTCTTTCTTTCTCTAGTTTTAGGAGACCCTGCATGTCTCTTTGGTCTGCAGATATCAATTTTATAGTTCAACCTCAAGAGGAAACGTTGTCTCCAAATTTGTGAGCCCCATTTTGTCCCTGTTACCTTCTTCTGTATGGTAATTGTCATGACTCACCCATGACGCTATAGTAGAACAGACAACATCAAGTTTGGACGTCTGGAAGTCTACCAGAAGCCAATGCTACATCCCCACCATGAACACTAACTATGGATTTTAAGTTTGGCTTTGGTTTTGGGGTGAATTTCTGGGAGGTTATCTTTACCCATTTAATCCAGCTGCTTAAATGCTAGCCATTCAGCAGCTTGGTGGTACATGAATGTAAATGTGTTAACGTCTTCTTGGGAGAAGACAAAAGGCATCCCCCAGAATGGCCGGGTCATGACCTAACTGTCTGGTCTTCTGTCCGTCTTAATAGTCACTGTGTATTTCTATATCATTAGTTTCTCTCCTGGTGCTGCCCTGTCCCTCATGATTGAAAAGGTAGCTGAAATAACTGGATTGCCTTGCTTGGTTGATTTTGGGGGTTGTGTGTGTGTGTGTGTGTGTGTGCGTGCATACACACACACATGTTATACACACACACACACACATATATATATATATTCTGATTCCTCTTAATAAAAAACTGCCGATAGTTCAAAAGTTTCCTATGCTTTCATAAATACAATGAATGTGTCCTGAAAAAGACAGTATTCTAAGTTGAGAAGTACATCGTTGACATCAGTTGCTCCGTAAATGCCAGAAAGACATTCATCCTTGGGATTCAGTATAACCACATTTGTAGAAGATAGAATTTCCACATTTCAATATTCACAGAAATTACTCCATTATTCTCCACCCCCTCCCCTGCCCTACCCTAACAGCACTGCATTGGAGCCAATTCAATTTTGCATAAAGATGAGCAAGTATCAGTCCGAATCCACACAGATGTTTACATAATTGTGACATAAGAAATATCATTTTTAAACAATGAGACTCTGGATAAAGCCTCAGGTGAAGTTATCTCAGAGGCCATAGGAAGCATGCAGTTTTGAAACGTTGTTTGCACTGAGGATTTCACCCTGACAGATGAGGAGGTTTGGGGTGGGGGCGGAGGACCCAAGAAGGAGACAGATGAGCTGGCAGTGGCCGACAAGCTCCCTTCTCAAATTAAATGGTTGGTAGAAGGAGGTGAACCTTGCTTGGAATCCCTTTACAACCACAGAAGGAGTGGAAAGTGAGCACGGGCCATAGAGGCTTAAAGAATTTGGCAGAACGAATGTAAGATAAAAGTGATGTGTCTGCTCTAGAAACAGAGCTCATCTCTGACCAGAGATTTATCCCTGAGAATGCCGGCTGTGTTTACATGCGTCCTGTCTCTGGGAATGCGCATACTCTCAGTTTCATTTTTCCTCGTAAAGAAGTTCTGTGTGTAAAATGTCCTGGGAGTCACCTTCCATACACTTAATCGGCCTCAGTAGCCCGGGTCATTCCCAGAAAAGCACATTGGGTTTTGCTGTTTACATATCTTG
Organism: Tragelaphus eurycerus; assembly: GCA_935064755.1. NCBI lineage: Eukaryota > Metazoa > Chordata > Mammalia > Artiodactyla > Bovidae > Tragelaphus > Tragelaphus eurycerus. The sequence goes on along the minus strand of CAKXYN010000039.1, from coordinate 15,501,141 downwards.
ACAAACTCAGCCTCTGAGGCAATGCATATCGAACCGGCTGTAAGGACATTAAAATGAAAAGCTAGCATCTTCCCTGTTCAGTGAAATATTCACTTCAAGGCACACTTACCACTCAGTCTGAATTTAAAAGACACTGCTCGAATTCAAGTTGGAGTTAGTTTGAAAGTTAGTTCACTGCAGAATGCCCTGCAATCAAAGGGGACATTGCCCCTTAAATTTTGAAAGTGTCAAACATGCACCCCACCCAGTAGGACTATACTGATGACAGAGGATAAAATACACATGCATATTTATGACACTTACCTAGTGTTTCTAGGAAGCCTTTCTTCTAGGAACTCAAAAGCTTCACTAGAATTACCTCGGGGACTTCTGATGCTGGGGGAGTCCCCCTAGACTGCCTGGTTCACCTCTTTGCCTCCAGGCAGCGTGATCTCGACAGGTTCCCGCCTCTCCTCCTGCAGTCTCTGGGGGAAGGGGACTCGCAACCTTTATGATAACCCATCTAATAATGAGATTCCTCTGTTACCCTTGAAGCACATTTGTTCTTCTTACTTTAAAAGAGACTTTAATAGTCTGATCACAATTTATACACTCAGCCTGTTTTAAAGTCACCTTCTCAGCATGCTTTTCTTAAATACTACAAGCCATTCTTTTCAGGTCTCACTTTTGGATTATCGAGTTGATTTCCTTGTTTTCCTTTCTTTCAGGTAGAGTGGGGCCCTGGGGAGTAAGCATTGGGTGTTTAAGGGAGAGGCGTCTGGGGTCAAATAGACATCAGTGTGAGTGTTTTGAGTGTCAACTCCAGTATTTACTGGCTGTGATTTGGGGCAAATTACTTGGCCTCTTAAAGCTTTGGTTTCTTCATCTGTAAAATGAAGATAATATGGTTGTGACTCACTGAGTTGTCCTGAAGATTAAATGAGATGATAAAGAATTTATACCACGCTGGGCACAGAACTGTTTCTTCCACTACATTATCTTCAGATTTGGTCTTCCTTATATTCCAAAGGAGATACGTCTTTGAGAAGCTGTGCAAGAGTTCCAGTTTGAAAGTGGGGTAGGGGTTTGGGTCCTTTGTGGCCCACACCTGTTCTGTTTAGTCCTAATTTCTTTCCATGTGGTCACTGTTCTTCCCATACCAGTTGTCAAATATTTAGAAATGAATGAATTTTGAGTCAAGCTGGGAGCTAGCTGAAAGGATATGCAGTCATCTTGAAGGCATTATGCTAAGTGCAATGGATCAGAGACAAAAGGACAAGTGCTCTGTAATTCCGCAGAGATGAGGTACCTAAAGGAGTCAAGTTTATCAAGACAAAAAGTAGATAGCCCCAGCCAGATGTGTTGGGGATGGGGAAGAGATGAGGAGTTATTGTTCCATGGGTAGAGTTTCAATTTGGAAAGATGAAAAAAGTTCTGGAGATGGCTATATATATGCACAGCATTGTGAATGTTCTCAATGCCACTGAACTGTACACTTGAAAATGGTAAATTTTATGTTATTCTATTTTATCACAATAAAAAAGAATATATAATGGATAATTTCATTTCTGCAAACAGGAACTCCTTTGATACTGCAAATGATCAGTTTTTTTTTTTAGTTTTACTGAGGCACATTTTCACATATTAGGCTCTCAATCAATCAACCAAAAATATATTCCCTGCTTGCTTGACCTCAGGGTGTGTCAGAGAATCACAGACGTGGTGAAAGACAGCTCTCTTGTCAGTACAGTTGGGGAAAAAGTGAGCACTCAGGCAAAGGGAGGGGAAAACAGAGGAAGTCTTGAAGAAATCAGTTCTGTGCTCCTGCTGATTCCCCAGAAAAGGCAGAGGGAAAGAATGGGAGCTGGAGGCTGTGGAGGGTGGGAGAGAAGACTGAGATAAGCAGACCCACCTTCTGGGCAGGAGAGAAGGGAGCCCCTCCAGGTGAGAGAGACGCCCCGCCCCACGCAGGGCCCGCTGTCTGAGGGCAGCTTCCAATCGAGTGGGTAAATGAGAGGCTTTCATGGGACCCGGGGAGGCAGGCAGAGAGGCCTTTAGAATGCAGTCAACAAGGAGCCAGTGTCGAACTAGAGAAAATAAGCCTTGTTTCAGCAAGACTCGTCTGTGGGCGGCGAGGAGGGGCGGAGTTCAGGGCGGCCTATCTTTTTTCTCTACGCGGCTGCATTGTTTCTGAGGCCTTGTGCAATTCTTTTTGTCTCAAGGGCCCCCCTCTGCCCTGATTTGGATTTTTCTGCCTCCAAGAACCCACTGAACGGATCTCAACTCTCCCCCCCAAACCACGTTTCCCTCCCCACTTCCCAGTTTCTGTTTTGGCAACACGTTTCAGACACACACACTCGAAACACTAATATTGTCTTGGCCTCCTGCCTCTCCTTCAATCTGCATATTGTAGACATCAAATCGTTGTTTTTTTTTTTTTTTTTGACAGAGGCCTGGTTACAAGGGTAGGTAGTCTAGTGTTATGGAAACGAAGGAGAATAAGAACTTAAAAGGAGCCAGAGGATCTGGCAATGAGGTGATCACGGCGACTCTCCTGACATTGGCTTCAGTGTAACATTAGGAGCGTGTGTGAGACCCTAATGGATGAAGCAGGGACTTGGTAGGCAAACCGTGGCTGAGGAGGGCACAGCATATTGCCCAGGTTTATTTCTGTTTAGGACCTGCGTTCATTTCACGGATAAAACACGCAAGAAGATTCTGCTGCTGCTAAGTTGCTTCAGTCGTGTCTGACTCTGTGCGACCCCACAGGCTCCCCTGTCCCTGGGGTTCTCAAGGCAAGAACACTGGAGTGAGTTGCTGTTTCTTTCTCCAATGCATGAAAGTAAAAAGTGAAAGTGAAGTCGCTCAGTCATATCTGACTCTTAGCGACCCCATGGACTGCAGCCTACCAAGCTCCTCTGCCCATGGGATTTTCCAGGCAGGAGTACTGGAGTGGGGGTGCCATTGCAAGAAGACTCTACTCACCAAATAATGCAGTCCAGCATCTGAGCCTCTTCCCTGCCTTCCTTTTGCATTTCCTGGAGGGTGGTGGAGGGGTGGCAGTGGGGACTTACCTGCCCTCCTGTTCTGTCTGCAGTAAATGAACACTCACCTGAATTCACTACTGCACAATGGGGGCTTAATGTGTAGCAAGGACTTGGTATCACACACGGTGCAGATATAAAGAATAATGCAGTTTCCCCCTCCACGCTTCTTTTGTCAAGATTATTCACCGTGTTTTTTTTTTTTTTTAAACAAAAGCTTATTCTTAAATGTACAGTAGGTGCCAAGACAACATTGGATTCCAGCTATAGGTTGCAACAGATATCATGGCTGGGAATCCAGATGTTTAAACAGGAGTGGAACTAAGGGTCATCACGGCCTTGGGCACAAGGAACAGCTTACTTTTTGTCAGATTTCTTAATTCCACGCGTGGCCAGGGGGCCTTTCACCTGGGCCTTTGGTTTTAGCTCCTTGAGTGTCTTCTGCCCCTCCTTTGGTTTCCCCTTGAATGCCTTGTCTTCCTCGTCCATGTCCTTGGCCTGCTTCTTGAGCTGCTTCAGGGGCTTCTTCTGCCACATTCCCAGCCCAACATGGTGCCTGCTGCCCCTCTCCAGACCCTGCTGCAGGACTGTTCACCTTCTTGAATTAAAGAATTTTTGAGCATTACTGAGTTCATTTATATATATATATATATATTTAGTCCATTGTTGTCAAAATCACACCTATTATTAATGACCCAAGAAAGCGAAAGAGAAAAACCAAGAATTTGATTTTCTGGACAATGGAGTTTTCACTGCTGTCCAGAATATCTCTTTACACTTGGCTCTTCCGCTCAGGCTCTTGGGCTGCACACCAGACAGAGCTGGCGACAGCAGCTCCTCGGTCAGCCACCCGGCCCAGATCCCCCAGGAGACGCCGCATCGCCTGGGCCTGCCTTCTGAGCCCTGGCTGTGGGCTCGTGGCCCCACACTTGCTGGGGCTTGTCACACTCGGATTTCCCCTTGACTTTTTTTTGTAGAAGCTTCTGGTCACTGCTCTCCTGCCCTCTGGTGTGGGCCTCCCCAGAGGTCTCCACGGCTGGGCCCTGCCTCCTTGTCTCTGGGCAGAAGGTGAAGCTTTGGATACGGTAACAGTCAGTGGGTCACAGATGTGACATCATTAAAAAATAAAAAGAAAAACAACATGAATCAGACCATGTAACTTACCCACTTAAAACTGTTCCCGGGGCTCTTACTCCTCCTTCTGAAATCCTTTACTTTGGTCACTCCGACTTCTTTCCACTTCCTGAGTCTGTCTGTCTGTTCTCTTTCACCACGGAGCCCTTGTAAGCAGCCATTCCACCCTCAGTTTTTTTGCCCTGGAGGGTCCCCAAAGCATGAAAGACATTCCACAGGGGCCACACTGCAATCCAGGCTGAATGGAATGTCGAAAGAAGCCAATGGCTATTCTAGAAGGACTGTGAAAGTTTATGGGGAAGGGAGCAAAGTCAGGGATCAAGAATATGGTGGGGAACTTGGTCTCTGAGCAGAAGGATCTTACAGATAAGCGACAGGATCTTTTGTGTTTTAGTTGCAGCATGCAGCAGTTAAATAAATAAAATATTAAAAAAAACACGAAAAATGACAATGATTGTTTCCAAAGTTCCCAGCATTTGACTGCAGGGCTCTGTGGTCACTGCCGAATTATTTCAAGGGGTTGGTGAATCCAAACACTGCCTATAGGATAAACGTTCCACATATAACTTTTTCTTGTATATTGATATTGAAATGAATAAAATACAAATTTACTTTAAAGTGTAACTGAGTTCACTGTTACTTAAAAAAAATGATGGTGTATTTTCTCTAACAGTACCTTCTAAAGGTATAATTTGAAGTCAGTGTGCTCAGATTTTCAAGAAATCTAGGTGTGAATCCTAGCTTCACCATTGTATGATGTTTTTTAACCTTTTGAATCTCTGTTCCACCTATTGAATGGACTTTATAATTCCAGACTCGTCATATTATTGTGAAGTTTCAATGACATATTAAATACTGCAGTTTATAAATATGTTCCACAATACTTAATTGCAAGAAATGTGTGAGAATCCTTTCTTTTTTTTTTTGAAAACCAGACAGTCAGCAGAAATCCCTGTCATCCACCAAAATGGTGTGCAAGTCAGTCATAGGATGCAGTGATGTTCTTGTTGCTAAATATTTAACAACTGGGATGCTGAATTTACTTTGGACACAGGTATCAGTTGATAGTTTCAATTTTATTGCTCAGTCATATGGAAGTGATATAATAAAGTTGTGTTGTGGAACTTCATTAATTTGCAACACCAATAGATATAAGTATCTTCTTTACTGAATTAGAAAACAGTTTTGAATATTAAAGAATATTAAAAAAATTTTTTGTGCTACTCAAATACAACTCCAGGCAACAGATAAAACACATTTTTAAAGTTTAATTTGCATTATTAACATTTTATCCATCACTTTCTTAAGTCTAAACTGGGGATCAGCAAAATTTTTCTGTAAAGGACTAGGTAGGCAGGCCATACCGTCTTTCTTTATTTTAAATTAATTTTTATTGGATTATAGTTGCTTTTCAAATGTTGTGTTAGTTTCTGCTGTATAGCAAAGTGAATCATATATCCCCTCTTTTTTGGATTTACTTCCTATTAAGGTCAGCACAGAGCACTGAGTGGAGGGTCCTGTGCTATATAGTAGTTGCTCATTAGTTATCTGTTTTATATATAATAGTGTATATGGCACCTCACTCCAGTACTCTTGCCTGGAAAATCCCATGGACAGAGGAGCCTGGTAGGCTGCAGTCCATGGGGTTGCTAAGAGTCGGACATGACTGAGCGACTTCTTTCACTTTTCACTTTCATGCATTGGAGAAGGAAATGGCAACCCACTCCAGTGTTCTTGCCTGGAGAATCCCAGGGACAGGGGAGCCTAGTGGGCTGCTGTCTATGGGGTTGCACAGAGTTGGACACGACTGAAGCGACTTAGCAGCAGCAGCAGAAGCAGCAGTGTATATATCTCTGTTTCAGCTACACAATTCTATTGTTGCGGAAAGGAAGCAGGAAAAGCAGCCATTGACAGGGCATAGATGAATGAGTATGGTTACATTCGGATAAAACTTTATATATAAAAATAGGCCGGATTTGTCATGTGGGCCATAGTTTGCTAATTCCTGGTCTTAGATCATCAAGCCCTGATTTGTAGGGGTTGCTAATTTCTGTGGTGTAAACACTGTCATCCAGGCTGGTGGCAAGCTACCAATGTGGCATCGCTGCACACAGAGTTGGATAGAGCTATCCCCATGACGGTATTTCTACGATTCAGGTACAGCCAGGGTAAAGGACTCCAAGAGCACAGATTGTAGTTACAATTTAGTCAAATACTGAAGAAGTGATTAGTTTTAAGTAGTTATTACTTTTTATATTTAATATAATTTATTTAGTTTTAAGCTTTTATGATTTCATTTTAAAATAATGACTGTGTTTAACCAACCAGCTCACGAAAGGCCTGAAAATTTAACAATTGATTCTCCTGAGCCAGCAGAGCCTGGTCGCCTTCCCCCATCATGGGACCACATAGAAGTTCCATCTGCACAAGTTTCCGGAAAACAGAAGAGAAGCTCTAGAAGTCTGCTGGCAACAGTGCCGGTGAGGTCCTGGCCCAGGCTGGTGGTTCTGTTCTAGTGGCTAGCGGAGCACAGAGATCTCAGGTCAGCTCATCGGGTGCCTCATGGGAACTGTGCACAGGCCCCAGCCCCTCGTGGGACCCACCTTTTCCACTCGTCTCCATTTCCCCTCCTCTGGAGCACCCCCCACCCCCAGGTAGAAGCACCTCGGCCTCCAGCAGCAGCACATGCAGCCCCCTCTCCTCCTAGGTCTCTGTGTGCAGGTGCGATCCTAGGGGTGAGGGGCTTCTGGCCAGGTGCCTGCTTGACTTCTGTGTCTCTGGTCCTCGAATAAGAGGGATGTTAGAGCCCTCTTAGCTGAACCCTACCCACCACACCCATCCAGGCAGAGTGAAAAGCAAAGGGGAAAAATAGTGTCTCTCATTCTTTTATGATTCCTCTTGTAATGAGAATGAAATAGGAATTAACTCATTTAAAAAATTATCTGGCTACTTGTTTCTCTTGTTTAGAGCAGTGTTAGCTATCATTGTTGATAAATGTTAGCTATCACAGTGAATAAATAGAAGAAACTAGCTGTCTAGTGTTTACAATAAACTTCACAGTGAAATTTTAAAAATTAGGTCAAAAAATTGGCTCAATCCATGTGTTTAATTTAGATTTCTAAAAATGCCTAATGAAAGTAGGTAATTGAGGCCCAAGTGTGTATTAGTGACACTAGCTTATACAGAATTTGAGAAAATCTGGGACTTCCCTGGCGGTTCAGTGAATAAGAATCTGCCTGCCAATGCAGGGGACGCGTGTTTGATTTCTGCTCCCAGAAAATTCCACTTGTCACGGGGCAACCAAACCGCTGCACCACAGCTCCTGAGCCTACACTCTCCAGCCCCTGCACCCGAGGGCCCGTGCTCCACAGCAAGAGAAGCCACCCCAACGAGAAGCTTGTGGACCACAGTGAAAAGTAGCCCCTGCTCAATGTGACTAGAGAAAGCCCGTGCAGAGCAATGGAGATCCGGTGCAGCCAAAAATAAAGTAAATAATTTTAAAAAATTAATTTGAGAAAATTAGAAAACCATAAGTTCTGTCTACTGCAATTGAACTTATCTACAAAACCAAGACAGAGTTACAGATGTAGAAAATAAACTTACGGTTAAACCGGATTGGGGGGAGGGGGTAGGGGGAAGGAGGGGTAAACTGGAAGATTGTTATTGACACATACACACTACTGTATATAAAGTAGATAACTAATAAGGACCTACTGTATCGAATAGGAAATTCTACTCCATACTCTGTAATGTCCCATATGGGAAAAGACTCTAAAAAGAGTGGGTATATGTGTAACAGATTCATTTTGCTGTATGCCTGAAACTAACATAGCTTTGTAAATCAATTATTTTGTTGTTTAGTTGCTAAATCGTGTCTGACTCTTGCAACTCCATGGACTGTAGCCCCCCAGGCTCCTCTGTCCACGGGGTTTCCCAGGCAAGCATACTGGTGGCCATTTCCTTCTCTGGGTGATCTTCCCAACCCAAGGGTCAAAACCGCGTCTCCTGCAGTGGCAGATGGATTCTTTACCACTGAGCCACCTGGGAAGCCCAAATCAATTATACCCCAATAAAAATTTTAAAAAAGAGAATTAAAAAAAGAAAAGAAAATTCCAGCTATTTAAATTGCTTGACTTTCAATTCAGGGCATGTGGCAAAAGTGGGTCTTCCACTTCTCCAATAAGTAGGCATTTCATTTATGTATTTATTTTTCATAATGCAAGTATCAATGTTTAGGCCAAAGTAGGTAGATATTAAGTTTGATCTCTTCCAAGTATCATCTTCAGGAGGCACAGTTTTTCTTTTCTATATTCTTAGGTATACTCATCAATAAATACTATTGCCCTATTAAAGGTATACAACAAAAACAGCAAAGCTCCTAATCCTGACCATATGTACCCCTGAGGTGGCACACTAGCCTGAAGAAAGTTGAACAGAATGTGGAGGGCGCGCAGCTGCTCATCTTCATGCCGTGTCCTGACATTTAGTACCCCAACAACAGAAGTCTCAACGTTTGTTTTCTCTCCTATCTGGATTCTATATTGGTCTCCTAACTTCAGCTAACTTCCGTCTTTCCTTTTCCCCTTCCACTCCTTTTAAGAAAAATTAATAGACTTTATTTTTTAGGGCCATTTTTGGCTTCCAGAAAAATCAAGCAGAGAGTACTGAGTTCCCCTTTGCTTAACCCCACAGTGCTACGTTCAGTTCCTCAGCTGTGTCTGACTCTTTGCGGCCCCAGGAATTGCAGCCTGCCAGGCTCCTCTGTCTGTGGGATTTCCCAGGTAAGCATACTGAGGTTGCCATTTCCTTCTGCAGGGACTCTTCCTGACCCAGGGTATGAACCCGGCTCTCTTTCATATCCTGCATTGGCAGGGAGATTCTTTACCACTGGTGCCACCTGGGAAGACCACCCCACCCCACAGTGGTGCCTGTCATAATATCTTGCACTATTAGTGTGGTAACTTTGTTGAGATTAATGAACCAGTACTGATACATTTTATTAATTAGCTGAAGTCCACTGTTTACTTAGGGTTCCAAACTTTGTGTTGTACACGCAGTGGGTTTTGACAAAACCATAATGTTAGGCATCCGCCATGACAGCACCATCTAGCATGGTTTCACCTGTGCTCCACCTGTTCAACTCTGCCTTCCTCCAAATCTCTGACAATCACTGATCTTCCTCCCCACCCCCCCACACTGGTTCTAAAGTTTTGCTTCCTTATTTATTTATTTATGGATTGCTGCATTATTCTTGCTAATTGGCTAGGTTACTTTGTCTTATTTCCCCACCTGCATTCTGAAACTCAGTTCTCCAAGGATTGGTTTCACTATTACAAATTATAATATTACACTATTTCAAAGTAAACCAGGATTCTATATCAAGGAAAATGCTTAAATCCTTTCTAATTTAATGTGGTTTCCTATTTCTTTCAGGAAACTTTTTCCTCGAGTATCTACCCACAATTTCAATTAGGTCTAATAAAGCATGTCCAAGTTGGGAGGCAGATCTGAAGCAAGCGTATTCTGCAAACCCATTTACTCCTGTAATTATTTTGAGCCGAGTGTTTCCAGTGCCTAAATTATGCTCCCACTTCCCATAAATGGGGCCCTTTGGAAGATGCAGTCTCTTTGAGGTTCCCAAGGTATCATTTACTGTACTGCAGCTTTAGTTAATTGAAAGCATCTTGCTTAGATCTTGGAGCTGATGGCTTGTTCTGTGTGCATCTGCCTAAAGTGAGTTATACTTAAAGGACAGGCAGTTTGCAAGTGTGATTAAGTCATATATAAATAGTAGTAATCCCCTTTTCTTGGACTATTAGATCTGGCCCAAAGTGAAACTCCAATGGGAGCTGCTTAGGTAAATATACAGTGTTGAGAATCGCCACATGGAGAGAAATGTTATATGAAGCAGTATGCCATATTTAATTTTAATATTAGCCTGTGAGATTAGTGGAGATGAAATTTACCTTGGGAAAGAGAGCTGACAGAGGTCACCTGAAAGGGGAAAAACTTCTTTGATTTTCAAGTTCAGCATAGAAAAGAACTGCTTCATTCATTCCTTCTTTTCCTTCCCTCCCTACCGTATGGGACCCCAAGTTCTCTCTTAAGCTCTTAAGAGGCTGAGATTTGGGGCCTGTGGTCCTGCCTGAAGAGTATGATGGAGGCAGAGGGGCCTTCTAGTCTGTGGCTGTGCCCACTGAGTTATGGGCTTCCCACGTGGCACTAGTGGTAAGGGATCCTTCTGCCAATGCAAGAGCTGCAGGAGTTGCGGGTTAGATCCCAGGGTCAGAAAGATCCCCTGGAGGAGGGCATGGCAACCCGCTCCAGTATTCTTGCCTGGAGAATCCCATGGGCAGAGGAGCCTGGCAGGCTCTACAGTCCACTGCATTATAGCCTGGGGTTCTTTATAAATAAACAGAGCGTGAAGTGTAAGATGCTTTGCCCTGTGTCGCTAGGGGCATATTTTGATCTCTGTTGCCTTGCTTTCAATCAATGGGGTCTCTCTCTTTCTGTCTTTGAAGACTTTTTAATAGCCTGTATTCTGCATTTGGTAGGTGTCCTCATGGACTTTAATAAAGCTTTCAAATCTGAAAAGCCAGATTGGCTGGGGCAGTTGTTTTTCCTTGTTTCAGTTGATAACCAGCTCTATTTATTTGTTGTAGTTTTGATTGATCTTACAAGGCACTGAAAACAACTCCTATTACCATCACAGTGAATCTATTACATAAACATCAGACCAGAGAATTAGTTATCCGCTGTGTGTGTGTGTGTTAGTTGCTCTGTTGTGTCCGACTTTTTGAGACTCCATGGACTGTAGCCACCAGGCTCCTCTGTCCATGGAATTCTCCAGGCAAGAATATTGGAGTGGGTAGCCATTCCCTTCTCCAGGTGATCTTCCTGACCCAGGGATGAAACCCAGGTTTCCTGTATTGCAGGCAGATTCTTTACCATCTGAGCCACCAGGGAAGCCCACTACATAGATATCATGTTTGCTTCTCCTGGTGGGGCAGGCCAGAGAAGTTTCTGGAATATGGTAGCACTATCCTGCTGTTGATCCACACACAGGGGAGCAAAACCCCATGGATTAGTTGCGTGTGCAGATGGCTCTAGACTCCTTTTTCCTCTCTTACCTCAGTGGCTGCAGAGCTTCTACTTTTGGTCATAACTTAAGATAGGTTTATTTAACTTGCCACCCTTGAGCTGTTCTGGTTTCTGGGAGAGATACCTCGGAAAGACTGGTGTGAAGAGTCTTACATGGTGAGCATTCGGGCTCATTAAATTTTATTTACAGTTTGCAAATCCTTTCTCATGCCTAGAAATGCAAGAGAACGGGTTTTACTTCTTACAAAACAAAACCAAACAAAAACACAGTGGCAACAAAGCCAACTATTTTTAGACTGAGAATTTTATGGTGCTTCTGCCCACACAGCTCTGAACATTTTTTCATCCTATTTATCCCCTGACTCCAAGAACATTTACAGCCTTGGTTGCTTCTGGAATTTGAAGTACAGTAGATGTTTTTATTCTATGTCTATATTAGGAGTTCCCTGGTAGCTCAGACGGTAAAGCGTCTGTCTACAATGTGGGAGACCCGGGTTCGAGCGCTGCGTTGGGAAGATACCCTGGAGAAGGATATGGCAATCCACTCCAGTACTATTGCCTGGAAAATCCCATGGGCAGAGGAGCCTGGTAGGCTATAGTCAATGGGGTCGCAGAGTTGGACATGACTGAGTCACTTCATTTTCACATCCTAAAGGAAATCAGTCCTAAATATTCATTGGAAGGACTGATACTGAAGCTGAAACTCCAATACTTTGGTTACCTGATGCTAAGAACTCTCTCACTGGAAAAGACCCTGATGCTGGAAAAGATTGAAGGTGGGAGAAGAAGGGGATGACAGAGGATAAGATGGTTGGATGACATCACCGACTGGATGGACATAAGCTTGAGTAAGCTCTGGGAGTTGGTGATGGACAGGGAAGCCTGGCGTGCTGCAGTGCATGGGGTCGCAAAGAGTTGGACATAACTGAGCGACTGAAATGACTGACTGATACCCCGACTCTGAGAACATTTACAGCCTTGGTTGCTTTTGGAATTTGAAGTACAGTAGATGTTTTTATTATCTGTCTATATCATTGAATTAAAATGTAGTCAAGTGCCTATGCTCTGGCCTTTGGGCTGTGCATGCAACTGTTGTTTCGTTTATTTTAGTATTCAGATCAGATCAGATCAGATCAGTCGCTCAGTCGTGTCCGACTCTTTGCGACCCCATGAACTGCAGCACGCCAGGCCTCCCTGTCCATTACCAACTCCCGGAGGTCACTCAGACTCATATTCATCGAGTCAGTGATGCCATCCAGCCATCTCATCCTCTTTCGTGCCCTTCTCCTCCTGCCCCCAATCCCTCCCAGCATCAGAGTCTTCTCCAATGAGTCAACTCTTCGCATGAGGTGGCCAGTCTGACCACCTAATCTGCCTCTTGAGAAATCTGTATGCAGGTCAGGAAGCAACAGTTAGAACTGGTCATGGAACAACAGACTGGTTCCAAATAGGAAAAGGAGTATGTCAAGGCTGTATATTGTCACCATGTTTATTTAACTTATATGCAGAGTACATCATGAGAAATGCTGGACTGGAAGAAACACAAGTTGGAATCAAGATTGCCGGGAGAAATATCAATAACCTCAGATATGCAGATGATACCACCCTTATGGCAGAAAGTGAAGAGGGGCTAAAAAGCCTCTTGATGAAAGTGAAAGTGGAGAGTGAAAAGGTTGGCTTAAAGCTCAACATTCAGAAAACGAAGATCATGGCATCTGGTCCCATCACTACATGGGAAATAGATGGAGAAGCAGTGGAAACAGTGTCAGACTTTCTTTTTCTGGGCTCCAAAATCACTGTAGATGGTGACTGCAGCCATGAAATTAAAAGACGCTTACTCCTTGGAAGGAAAGTTATGACCAACCTAGATAGCATATTCAAAAGCAGAGACATCACTTTGCCAACAAAGGTTCACCTAGTCAAGGCTATGGTCTTTCCTGTGGTCATGTATGGATGTGAGAGCTGGACTGTGAAGAAGGCTGAGCGCCGAAGAATTGATGCTTTTGAAGTGTGGTGTTGGAGAAGACTCTTGAGAGTCCCTTGGAGTGCAAGGAGATCCAACCGGTCCATTCTGAAGGAAATCAGCCCTGGGATTTCTTTGGAGGGAATGATGCTAAAGCTGAAACTCCAGTACTTTGGCCACCTCATGCGAAAAGTTGACTCATTGGAGAAGACTCTGATGCTGGGAGGGATTGGGGGCAGGAGGAGAAGGGGACGACAGAGGATGAGATGGCTGGATGGCATCACTGACTCGATGGATGTGAGTCTGAGTGACCTCCGGGAGTTGGTGATGGACAGGGAGGCCTGGCATGCTGCGGTTTCTGGGGTCGCAAAGAGTTGGACACGACTGAGCGACTGATCTGATCTGAATATTAACTCTGGGAGTTGGTGATGGACAGGGAGGCCTGGCATGCTGCAGTCCATGGGGTTGCGAAGAGTCGGACATGACTGAGCGACTGAACTGAATTGAACTGAATGTGTTAACAGTGGTTGAACATTAATGTTAATGGTAAGCGATAGAGAGCTGCCTAGAGAGAGGCAGGTGGTGGGGTAGGAGAAGAGAGCCTCTGTCTGGCTGCTGCCCTCCAGGCTTCCCCCTGTGCTGTGGGTGAGTGGTCTTTCCCTGAAGACTGAGCTCTGTTCTGGGCTGTGGAAACTACACAGAGGGGCTGGTAGAAAGCCTGGTTCGGGCATTCTGCTAACTCCATCAGATCAGGTTGAATGTACTCCTCATTTTCTAATTGTCTACTATAATTCTAGTAACTAGGCTTTTCCCCTAGTCCTGAGCCACCATGCCAGGCTCAGTTCTAGGGACTGGGTCCTTGCCATGACCTAGTACCCACTCATCCTGCCAGCGCCAGGCCTCCATGTGTGGCCTGGCTCCTGCCAGTACTTCTCCCCTGGAAGTGAGCCCACTTCAACTTCCCCGACTTGCCTTCTCTCAGCATCTTCAAGGTGTTGGTGTTCATGGGCAGTTGCTGGAAATTACATTTTGTTGAATATCGATTGCTCACCTCAATTCAAGCACTGGCTACAAGGTATTGTGATTCTTTGTTTATATGTCTGTCTTCCTCAATAGATGATGAGCTACTTGAGGGCAGTTGCTAGGTCACTACATCTGTCTATCCATCCATCCATCCATCCATCCATCTCTCCTCAGCATGTATTGAGCACCTATCATGTGGGAGGTACTGTGTTTGGTACTAGGAATTGAGTGACGATGAACACAAGATTATGGCAGAAAGTGAAGAAGAACTAAAAAGCCTCTTGATGAAAGTGAAAGAGGAGAGTGAAAAAGTTGGCTTAAAGCTCAACATTCAGAAAATGAAGATCATGGCATCAGGTCCCATCACTTTAGATGGGGAAACGGGAAACAGTGTCAGACTTTATTTTTTGGGGTTCCAAAATCACTGCAGATGGTGACTGCAGCCATGAAATCAAAAGACACTTACTTCTTGGAAGGAAAGTTATGACCAACCTAGATAGCATATTGAAAAGCAGAGACATTACTTTGCCAACAAAGGTTCGTCTAGTCAAGGCCATGGTTTTTCCAGTGGTCATGTATGGATGTGAGAGTTGGACTGTGAAGAAAGCTGAGCGCCGAAGAATTGATGCTTTTGAAGTGTGGTGTTGGAGAAGACTCTTGAGAGTCCCTTGGACTGCAAGGAGATCCAACCAGTCCATTCTGAAGGAGATCAGCCCTGGGATTTCTTTGGAAGGAATGATGCTAAAGCTGAAACTCCAGTACTTTGGCCACCTCATGCGAAGAGTTGACTCATTGGAAAAGACTCTGATTCTGGGAGGGATTAGGAGCAGGAGGAGAAGGGATAGAGGATGACATGGCTGGATGGCATCACTGACCCGATGGATGTGAGTTTGAGTGAACTCTGGGAGTTGGTGATGGACAAGGAGGCCTGGCCTGGTGCGATTCATGGGGTCGCAAAGAGTCGGACATGACTGAGCAACTGCACTGCACTGAACTGAACTGAACACGAGATTGTTTTCCTCTCCACTTTCTGTCTCAGCATCTGGCACAATGTCCAAACTAGTGGTTGGTCAAGAAATGTCCATTGAATGAACTGATGACTTGTTATAGCTTACTCCTCAAACGCAGTGAACTGGCTTCTCACACGGCTTTCCTCTGGTTGTCTGGAGTGGGGTTGGCTCCTTGGGGCTAATTCTCTCTGCTGGGCATGCCCAGTCTCCTGCCTCTTTTGATCAGATGTGTACAAGGCTAACAGAATTCCAGAACTCTATTCTGATTCAATTTTTGGTTTCAGCTCAGCCAGTGGGTTGAAGGCAACTGGCATCTTAGAAGATAATTTTGCCCTGGGCTCGTGAATCCCTGTTTCCCTGTGAACTGTTGTGCTGGAGTCTTTTCAGAATCTGAAGTGATAATGAGTGTTTAATACACAGTAAACACTCCTTAGTCAATTTATCATTTTTTTCTTTTTTTAAACTCAGTGTGGACTAGTGATTCTCAGTGTGGTTCCAAAATCCTTAGAAGTCCCCCAAAATCTATCAAGGGGCCCACAATGTCCAAACCATGATCAGAATATAATACTAATAAGTGTTTTTTGGCCTATTTATTCTTATTCTCTCATGAATCTATAGTGGAGTTTTCCAGAGACAACATGACATGTAATTTGCAATAAATTAAGTCCAGAAGCAGATATGGGTATTCAGTTCTTTTGTATTAAGCCAACATTAAGAGATTTTCAAAAAGATAAAAATAATTCCATTATTCTCACTGCATTTTTTTTTTTTTGTTTTTGTTTTGCAGTTAGAGTTTTTTAAAATTAAAAATGTATTATTTATGTTAACATGTGATGAGTTTGTCATTGCTATTTTGAGGTGAATTAAAAAAAATTGTCATTTTAAATATGATAGATATTGAGACATGTCAATAGAAATAACCAATTAAACAGAAGCTCTGATGGGGGAGCTGCAGTAATTTTTTTAAAAGCATAAAGGGATCTGAGACCAGAATGTTTGACAATCACTGATGTAGACTGATGTAGCAGTGCGTGGGCTTTGCAGTTATAGGGCCTGAGTTTACCCACTTTACATTTACAACCTGCTGGCCTATCCACGGGGAAGGCAATGGCACCCTCCCCCAGTACTTTTGCCTGGAAAATCCCATGGACGGAGGAGCCTGGTAGGCTCCAGTCCATGGGGTCGCTAAGAGTCGGACACGACTGAGCGACTTCACTTTCCCTTTTCACTTTCATGCATTGGAGAAGGAAATGGCAACCCACTCCAGTATTCTTCCCTGGAGAATCCCAGGGACGGGAGAGCCTGGTGAGCTTCCGTCTATGGGGTCGCACAGAGTCGGACACGACTGAAGCGACTTAGCAGCAGGCCTATCCACTATCTATTGTGTAACCTCGGGTGAGTTACTTACCCTCCTTTAGTTTTAGTTCTTAACTGATAAAATGAGGATAATAGACTCGTTATGTAACTTATAAGTTTGTTGAGAGAATTAAATGAGATAATACATACTGGATGCTTTGACTAGAGCCTGGCACAAAGTAAGCATTGATTATTTACTTATGACAATGTTTCAAATGTAACATATATTTATTTTAGATAACTTAGAGAATATAGATAACTTAGATAACTTAGAGAATTCCAACAGTTGTTGGAAGAAAATGAACCATGACCTAACTACTCAGAAAGAGCCACTCTTTATATTTTGGTATCTTTATTTCCAGTTCATGTGTTTGTGTGTCTGTGTATTTGGAATTTGCACAAAATTTTGTGCCTGACATTGTGTAACATATTCTCAGCAGTCTGTTATATAGTCTTATGAAACATGATTTTTCACAGCTCTATTATATCACTTATATTTCATTATACAGTCAATATATGCCATAATAAATTCAACCCTTCTCCTTTTAGACTAGGTCCAATTTTTCACCATTATAAATAATGCATAATTAACTTCCCTGAACATAAATCTCTGTCCATATCTGTGATTATTTTCTTAGGATAAATTTGAAAAGTATAATTACTGGGCAAAAACTCCTTGTAAATATTTCCAAGTTGCCGTTTGGAAAGTTTGTATCCATTGCATTCTTTTCAACAGTGTATGAGAATGTCCATTTTATGGTGTGAACACTTGCCAGCATTTAAAATTACTGTTTTACTTTAAAATTATTTTTGCCAATTCAATAGGGCAAAATAGCACACAATTAAAAATATTTTTGTGTACTCATCAATTACTGAGTATAACTTTTGGAAATTAAAATTTTCATTCTATGAATTTCTATTAAGTTCCTTTGAATTAAAAAAAGTGATATATGATTATTATATGTATGTAAATCCTATTGATTTAACAGAAGTCTATAACTTTTATCTGTTAGACTTACAGCAAATAGTTTTCCGGATTTGTTGGTTGACATTTTTTTCCATATTTAAAAATGGGCTGAAAATGTTTTGTGAAAAATTTACCTGGTCAGATCTTTTTGTCTGTTTAAAGATTTTTTTCTTCTCTGCTTTTATGCTGAGAAAGTCCAGCCCTATCTTGAATTTGTCTACATTTGTGACACATTCTCTTTTCTCTCTCTTTTCCTTAGCTCTCCTTCCTTCTTCCTTTCTTTTTTCTGTGTCCTTCTGTCTCTGTCTGAAACATCAGCTCTTTTATACATCTGGATTTTATGTTGCTGTACAGTTGAATTTCAGCTCAAGCCTGATTTTTTCCGAAACAGCCAATCCTCTTGGTGGGAATTTTTGAATTGGCCTCCTTTATTTGGGATGGTTTCTTTTCACTTTTGAGCTTCATATATATGGGGGTTGTTTCTGGGCATTCTGTTTTCAGTCTGCAGCTCTGCAGAGTGGTAACGATGCCAGGTTCATGCTGCTGTAGTTAGCCTCAAGATGCGGTTTAATATCTGACAGAACCAAATTCTTCTTGCTAGTTTTCTTTAAAACCTCCCCAGCCATTTGCATCTTTTATTGTTTCAGATATCTTTTTGAATCAATTGGGTCTCCCTTTCTCTCATTCCTTGCATCCCAGTGACATTTGGTTTTGATTCTCACAGAGATAAAAATTAACTTCAGGATTGACATCTTTGCTGTATTTTCCTGAGGAGCATGCTCTACCGCTGTACACATTCAGTTCTTCTTTCATGTGCATCAGGGAAGTTTTAGATTTTTTTCACACAAATATCACACAGTTACCATAAGATTATTTCTAGAATTTTTCTGTGAATGATCTTCCCTTCCTTTAGAACCTCTGTTTGTTGCTGGAATACACAAAAGCTATTAATTATTGTATATATACCTCATATTAAGAACTCTTGAATGGTGTTATTTTCAAGGTTTATAGGAACATTTCTTGCTTTTTGCATGTATAATCATATTATTTACAAATTGCTATAATTAATTTAATGTATTCAAATATAAAAATAATTGTAACATGTTATGTATCATGCTATAAAATATCATCTATTTTTTGTCTCATGTTTTATTGATTAATTAGCATTTACCCACAAGACTGAGCGACTTTGCTTTCACTTTTCACTTTCATGCACTGGAGAAGGAAATGGCATCCCACTCCAGTGTTCTTGCCTGGAGCATCCCAGGGACGGGGGAGCCTGGTGGGCTGCAGTCTATGGGATCGCACAGAGTCGGACATGACTGAAGGGACTTAGCGGCTTAGCAGCAGAATGTTACACAGTTAGTGAAAGCAGATATTCTCATCTGGGTTTTTCTAGTGTTTTGCAATTAAATGTTAACTGGTAATGTGAGACACACAGACTTTGTCATATTGGTGATGTGTAGTAGGGTCCTTCTACCAGTCTGTTCGTCCTTTCTTTGCTCCTTCTTTCCTCCTGTTTTCTTTCTAACAGGACTTGAGTAGAGTATTCCCAAGTGGCTTTTGGCATTGACTGAACTGAGTGAAGTTTTTCTTATGTGATCTTTTGATATGATGTGTCATATAATACAGTCCTTAATAGTAAACTGTCCTTGCATTCCCAGTATAAAACCCATCTGGTGAAATTTTTATTCCTGCTGAGGTTTACAGGATTCTTTAATCTTCCAAAGATAAAAGA
The DNA here is from genome assembly GCA_935064755.1 of Tragelaphus eurycerus. NCBI lineage: Eukaryota > Metazoa > Chordata > Mammalia > Artiodactyla > Bovidae > Tragelaphus > Tragelaphus eurycerus. Next base: position 15,481,826 of record CAKXYN010000039.1, on the reverse strand, counting down.
TAAGGGAAATTGACTAGGTTTATAGGTATTGGTAGTAAACTGACCAACTGCTTTAAAGATGCAATCTCAAACTTTCTGAATTCAATCACAAATTTTATTCCAGAAATTACTTTTCAAGTTTTAAAACTGAAACAATACAACCTTTTCTTTCTGTGCAAAAAATATTTTATATTTTTCATCAATAAAGACAGTTCTTTTCCTTTTTTTTTTTTTTTTCTATTTTCCTGTTTAGTATGACTTGGATCTCATGTGTTAGCAATATTTAGAGAGTTGTAGTCCCCATGGAGAGTTACTTGTAGAGAGTTATAGTCCCTATGCACTATCAGATCAGATCAGATCAGATCAGTCGCTCAGTCGTGTCCGACTCTTTGAGACCCCATGAACTGCAGCATGCCAGGCCTCCCTGTCCATCACCAACTCCCGGAGGTCACTCAGACTCACATCCATTGAGTCAGTGATGCCATCCAGCCATCTCATCCTCTGTCGTCCCCTTCTCCTCCTGCCCCCAATCCCTCCCAGTATCAGAGTCTTCTCCAACGAGTTAACTCTTTGCATGAGGTGGCCAAAATACTGGAGTTTCAGCTTTAGCATCATTCCCTCCAAAGAAATCCCAGGGCTGATCTCCTTCAGAATGGACTGGTTGGATCTCCTTGCAGTCCAAGGGACTCTCAAGAGTCTTCTCCAACACCACAGTTCAAAAGCATCAATTCTTCGGCGCTCAGCCTTCTTCACAGTCCAGCTCTCACATCCATACATGACCACAGGAAAGACCATAGCCTTGACTAGGCGAACCTTTGTTGGCAAAGTAATGTCTCTGCTTTTGAATATGCTATCTCCAGGTCAGAATACTGGAGTGGGTAGCCTTTCCCTTCTCCAGGGGATCTTCCCAGCCCAGAGATCGAACCCAGATCTAGATTCTTTACCAGCTGAGCCACAGGGGAAGCCCTTAGAGAGTTGTGATCTTAATCAATTAGGGAAAATGATTACAGTGCATTAAAAATGAATGTCTATTAAGAATTTCATTCCTTTCTTTACATTGCACTACATTATATTACATTGCATTATAGAAAATAGAGATAATAGGGATAAAATATGGATGGTCTAGAGACTACACATGGAATAAAATAGTTATATAATAATAATTAAGTTATAATACTTTAGTTATTAAATGTGAATATATTTTTAGGGTACTGGGATTCAGAAACATTATTTTTAGCAATTTTGACCATGTTTACATTTATATCTCCAAAAGAATTATAGAATGTTCCCTGAAAATATTTTTTTCTCATTTTATTAGAAATTAGTTGACTCATTCTAGCTGCTAGCAGGAATAAACCAAACAATTATGACTTCAGTTAAAACTTTTAAACTATAAAAGAAGAGTCAAACTTTCAGCGAAATCGTGGAACAGAGAGTTTTTCTAGTAGACTAGCTTTTCGAGGGGGGCAGTCCTGGCAGCAAGCTAGCAGGGCCTATTTTGTTGCTAGGGACATCTCCCTGAGGGTTCTGCACCCTAAGGACTCGACTTCAGATATATGAGGACGGCTGCTCTCCCTTCCTCCACCACCTGTAGGGTCTCAGCCGTCTCCACAGACGCAAGGGTGCTTGCCTGCCCCTTCTTATCTCTCTTAGACAGCTTCTCCGTCTCCTAAGCACTAGGCTTTAGTCGTCAGACTGGAGTTTATTCATGGCCCCATGAACAAGAGCAGTACATAGATGCACGAGCCTCATCCTGGGAAGAGGAAACTATAAAGATGCAAGTCCTATCTCTGGCACAATGTTAAAAGCCAGCTGCAGTGGGCGGGGAAGACTAAATGTTCTGTCTGCTTGTCCATGTGCTGCTGCTGCTGCTAAGTCACTTCAGTCATGTCCGACCCCGTGCGACCCCATAGACGGCAGCCCACCAGGCTCCTCCGTCCATGGGGTTTTCCAGGCAAGAGTACTGGAGTGGGGTGCCGTTGCCTTCTCTGGCTTGTCCACATAGATGCTGCCTATTTGGCAGTCAAGTCGAGTGTTGAGCACCTACTACCGTCCCCTCACTGTGCTAGGTCCTGGGGCTAAAAACATCAGGGTGACATTGTTTCTTAAAGCCCTTGAGACATTCTGCTCCACTCCTGAGCCCACAAACGCTTGTTGATTGTTTTCTGCATAGTTGGAGCTTAAGGACGGGAAGGCTGCTTCTTAGTCAGTTGATGAACATGGCTGGACTCCTTAGCCTTATGTAGCGATGACCATTAAATGTCAGTGCCAACGGGGGCAAAATGGCTGAGGGACCAAAATGGCTGAGGTCTAACATGGTGAATGACACAGGTAATGTTACGTATTCACTTCCTTGGTTGGAATGAGGATTAAAAAAAGTAATTAGTCACCTGAGTACTTTGGCTTAGCAAAATGGTTTGCTCAGTTTCAAAATTAATATTGCAGAAAATATCAAATGTGTGATTATTTATACTAATTGTTCAAAGCTATTAACCTTAAAAGATTATTTTTCTTGTTTTTATATCCTGTGTTTATATCTTGGTTATAGCCAACCCAAGGTAATCAACATTGGAAGAAGAGCCTCAAGGCTTTAAACTCATGCAAGGGAGAATCTATTTTTAGATAGTTTTGAATTTGCAGTTGGACATACCTCATTAATGTATGGTACAGAAGTGTCAAGGAGCAGAGCGATCAGATGGATTTCACTGTAATTCAGCCTCTTGTTGGCTGGAGCTCCCAGAGATGTCTGATGCTCTAACATGGGCGGGACACGCTGTGCCTCCCCAGGGTGGTTTCTCAGACTTTAGACAGAGACTGAACATTCCCAGCAAAGCAGGGTTCGCAGTGTCCTTTCCATTTGGCATAACTTGAAACATGCCGTGAATGAATGGTAGCAGAGGAAAAATGGCAGGAAGACTTGTTCCGATCAGAGAGTGAGATACAGTCATAGCAAGTGACAAAGGCATCTCTGGGAGTTTAGGAGGCCAATGGGCTGATGATGTTCTTCTGGGCGTGCTGGGGAACCAGGGAATGAGGAAGCCACCCGTCACGGTCCCGGGGTGAGCGGGGACCTGGAGTCTGCAAGCACCTGAGCACACACTGGAGGTCCCGGGGGCAGCAGAGGGGCCCTGGGGAGACTTAATGTCAGTTCCCTCCAGGATCACAGCCACCATGGTCAGCGGGCCTGTGTCCATCAGGGCCCCTGGAGGGCCCACCCTGGGCCTCAGCACCGTGACCCCCACTCCTGGACTTGCCATCTTCTTTGAGAATTCCTTGTGGAGCGCACCAGGCCCCACACCGGCACCCTACAGAGCTGGAATTCTTTAAGACAGGCCTACAAGAATGGAGCCCCGAGGAGTAGCTCCATGGCTTTCTGCTGGGTCACGGGAGCAAGGAGGCTGTAACATCTAGCAGCTCTCTGCGGGGGCAGCTGCATCCCCAACTCACGTGGGGGAGATAGCAGAGCCTCATCAGAGCAGCCAAGGCTGTTTGAGGTGTTATCCATGAGACACAGCCAAGTCCAAGAACCTCCAGGGAGGATTTGAGAGTGTGATGTAGCAATAAGTGGTGATTTAAGAGGAAGGACACAGAGACACAGAGTGATGGGAGCACCCGGCTCACAATAGTGAGGGGTTAGGAGGTGAGGTGCCAGCATCAAAGCCTCCCAGGGACTACTGTTGAGATGTGAACCCTGAATGAGCCAAGACTGAATGCCCCTTGGAAGGTGAGGAGTCTCAAAACCAGTACCGTTAGAGTATATTGTTTTAAAGTTGCATCATTTATACACAAACACACACAAAGAGAGGGAAGAGAGAATGACCAACTAATACTCTTTTCTCAGTTAAACCCTATGTAGGAATTATAATGCTTTATTGTCCCAAGTCTTTAAAAATATACTTTATGGGTTACAAGTAGTAAGAGTTTGAGAGGAAGTTTTGTCTGGGTTAGGAATCTTCTCATTAAGATAAAATTGGGCATTTTGAAGACCCCCAAAAGCTATGAGTAGTATGGTTTGTAAGTTCTATCTCTCTTATTCCAGTTCTTTACCTATAAGAAGCCTGACTAATAATTGTATTTTAACCCAGGGAGCCCACATGCCTCTGGCAGGGTTGGGAGAAACCTTCCTTTCTCTAGAGTGGGTTGCAAAGTCCCTCGGTGCCTGGGTAGGAGTGGAGGCTGTGGCCACCTTCCCTGGGTGCTCCATGACGTAGGCAGTCCCAGCACAGGCCTGTCTGATTTCAGGGTGAAAGAAGGCGTGAGGATAAGGTTGGTTTTCCTTTGATGTTAATAACCTCCTACAAAGGGTTTTGGTAAGACAGAGAGACCTTAAATAGCACTTAACATCTCCCTTGTTTTCCCCTCAAGGATGGTGAAATCTGAGGACAACAGGGCTTGGGGAGAGGGTTGTGGGCCAGTCCCCAGGGGATGTATATGTTCCCAGGACTCCCTGGGCAGGACAGGTGGGGCAGCCCCTTCTTAGCCTCCTCTGCTGCTCCTCCCCAGTGGGGCACCCGGTGCAGAACAGAGAAATCTCCTGCATCTCTCTTCCACCCAGCCTGGACAGGAGGGGAGCCCGGGGAAGCATCTGCATGACCGCTGTTTCCCTTTTCCATCCCACTGCAGGAGGCAGTGGACCCTTTTTGAATGAGCTCAGTCTTGTTCAAAGGCCCGCTCTCCAGACAATATTTGGAGAAGTCTGGCTCTAACAGTCTGTGTCTTGTCATGACCATGACTTATTTGGAGAGAGAGACTCTTTCCAGGACAGATTCCACTGGAGATTTTGGACCAATTTTGAAAATGCTATAAGGATAAATATTCCAGATATGTTGAACTTGGGGTAATGGGTGGATGCTTTAAAAGCAGCAAAACCAAACAAAATGTAATCGTGGCCTCACACTCAGACAACACTCCCACTGTGGACTGATGTTGAATATCTGTGAGATTGAAGTCCATGGTGGTGGGGGGGATGTGGGATGAGGGAGATGAACTTGGAATGTTTGTAGACTGTTGTATACATACTACCTTATTTAATCTTGCGAAGAACTATTGTGCACTAGATGTTTTAGATTGCTATTTTATCAGTAACAAAACAGTCAGAGAAGTTAAGTGCATGTGTGCTAAGTCACTTCAGTCGTGTTTGACTCTTTGCAACTCCATGGACTGTAGCCCACCAGGCTCCTCTATCCGGGGATGCTCTAGGCAAGAACACTGGAGTGGGTTGCCATGCCCAGGGGGTCTTCCTGAGCCAGGAATAGAACTTGTGTCTCTTTACGTCTTTCCCATGCCCACTGTTAGTTAGCACTACAGTTAGTGAGTGGCCTGCTGGATGCCATTGGAGTGCCTCACCCCAGCATCTTGGTTGGATTTGGGGTGTCTTGTTGGGTCCACCCAGGGTCAGATGCGTCTGTGTCACAATGTCTAAATGGCATGCTTTATCCCAGGACTCTTGGAAATAAATCAAGAAGAACCAGAATAACAACCCAAGTTAACATGATGCAGTTTTCCTCAGCAGTTACACCAGAGAGTTCCTAGTGAGGGACTTTGGCATGAGAGAACATAGGTCTGAATCTAATGGTGTGACCTTGGGCAAGCTACTCCATCTCTGGACTCAGTTCCTCTTTGGTGAAATGGGGCTTAAAATAGTTTGTACCTCAAAAGGGTGTTGGTGAAGATTAAAGGAAGCAATGCAAATAAGCACACAGTGTCTGGCACACAGTGAGAGCTAATGGGACTAGGTGTTATTGCTACATATAATTAACTGAATTAATTCAGCAGAGCTGGTTTTGCTAATCACCTCATCACTTGGGTTTGAGATTTGTCTTGTCAATGGTGTCTAAGAGGCTAAGTTTCCATCCCAGTTCCTTCATTCTTGCCTTAAGTATCACCCACTAGGTCGTGTCTAACTCTTTGTAATGCAATGAACTGCAGCATGCCAGGTTTCCCTGTCCTTCACCGTCTCCTGGAGTTTGCTCAAATCCATGTTCATCCAACCATCACATCTTCTGTTGCCCTCTTCTCCTTTTGCCTTCAATCTTTGCCAGCGTCAGGGTCTTTTCCAATGAGTTAACTCTTCCAATCAGGAGGCCAAAGTATTGGAGCTTCAGCTTCAGCATCAGTCCTGTCAATGAATAGTCAGGGTTGATTTCCTTTAGGATTGACTGATTTGATCTCCTTGCAGTCCAAGGGACTCTCAAGAGTCTTCTCTGACACTACAGCATGAAAGCATCAATTCTTCGGCGCTCAGCCTTCTTTATGGTCCAACTCTCATATCTCATAATTACTGAAAAAGCCATAGCTTTGCCTATACAGACCTTGATCAACAAAATAATGTCTCTGCTTTTTAATAAGCTGTCTATGTTGGTCATAGGTTTTCTTCAAGGAGCAAGCATCTTTTAATTTCATGGCTACAGTCACCACCTGCAGTGATTTTAGAGCCCAAGAAAATAAAGTCTGTTACCGTTTCCATTGTTTCCCCATCTATTTGCCAAGAAGTGGTGGGACTGGATGCCATGATCTTTGTTTTTTGAATGTTGAATTTTAAGCCAACTTTTTCATTCTCTTCTTTGACCTTCATCAAGAGGCTCTTTAGTTCCTCTTTACTTTCTGCCATTAGGGTGGTATCATCTGCATATCTGAGGTTATTGATATTTCTCCTGGCAATCTTGATTCCAGCTTGAGCTTCATCCAGCCTGGCATTTTGCATGATGTGCTCTGGATATAAGTTAACTAAACAGGGTGACAGGATACAGCCTTGACGTACTCCTTTCCCAATTTGGAACCAGTCCATTGTTCTGTGTTTTGTTCTAATTGTTGCTTCTTGATCTGCATATAGGTTTCTCATGAGACAGGTAAGGTGGTCTGGTATTCCCATCTCTTTAGGAGTTTTCCACAGTTTGTTATGGTCCACACAATTAAAGGCTTTAGCATAGTCAATGAAGCAGAAGTAGATATTTTTCTGCAATTCTCTTGCTTTTCCTATGATCCAACAGATGTTGCCAATTTGATCTCTGGTTCCCCTGCCTTTTCTAAATCCAGCTTGTATACCTGGAAGTTCTTGGTTCACATACTGCTGAAGCCTGGCTTGAAGGATTTTGAGCATTACCTTGCCATCATGTGAAATGAGTGTTAATTGTATGGTAGTTTGAACATTCTTTGGCATTGCTTTTCTTTGGGATTGTAATCAAAACGGACCATTTCCAGTCCTGTGGCCACTGCTCAGTTTTCCAAATTTGCTGGCATATTGAATGCAGCACTTTCACAGAATCATCTTTTAGAATTTGAAATAGCTGAGCTGGAATTCCATCACCTCCACTAACTTTGCTTGTAGTAATGCTTCCTAAAGCTCACTTGACTTCACATTCCAGGTTGTGTGGTTCTAGGTGACTGCGCACACCATCGTGGTTGTCCAGGTCATTAAGACCTTTTTTGTATAGTTCTTCAGTGTATTTCTGCCAACTCTTTTTAATATTTTCTGCTTCTGTTAGGCCCATAATGTTTCTGTCCTTTATTGTGCCCATTTTTGCATGAAATGTTCCCTTGATATCTTTAATTTTCTTGAAGAGATTGTTGGTCTTTCCCATTCTATTGTTTTCCTTTATTTCTTTGTATTGCAGAGAACTAAGTTCTGGAATTAAGATTGCCGGGAGAAATATCAATAACCTCAGATATGCAGATGACACCACCCTTATGGCAGAAAGTGAAGAGGAACTAAAAAGCCTCTTGATAAAAGTTAAAGTGGAGAGTAAAAACGTTGGCTTAAAACTTAACATTCAGAAAATGAAGATCATGGCATCCGATCCCATCACTTCATGGGAAATAGATGGGGAAACAGTGGAAACAGTGTCAGACTTTCTTTTTTTAGGCTCCAAAATCACTGCAGATGGTGACTGCAGCCATGAAATTAAAAGACGCTTACTCCTTGGAAGGAAAGTTATGACCAACCTAGATAGCATCTTCAAAAGCAGAGACATTCCTTTGCCAACAAAGGTTCGCCTAGTCAAGGCTATGGTCTTTCCTGTGATCATGTATGGATGTGAGAGTTGGATATGAAGAAGGCTGAGTGCCGAAGAATTGATGCTTTTGAACTGTGGTGTTGGAGAAGACTCTTGAGAGTCCCTTGGACTGCAAGGAGATCCAACCAGTCCATTCTGAAGGAGATCAGCCCTGGGATTTCTTTGGAAGGAATGATGCTAAAGCTGAAACTCCAATACTTTGGGCACCTCATGTGAAGAGTTGACTCATTGGAGAAGACTCTGATGCTGGGAGGGATTGGGGGCAGGAGGAGAAGGGGACGACAGAGGATGAGATTGCTGGATGGCATCACTGACTTGATGGACGTGAGTCTGAGTGACCTCCAGGAGTTGGTGATGGACAGGGAGGCTTGGCATAGTGCGATTCATGGGGTCCCTCGGACACAATTGAGCGACTGAACTGAACTGAAGTTCTAAAGAGAAAACCTAGCAAAGAGGAACATTTATTTAAACTTGCAGCAATGTAAACATGAATAAATATTCTTGCATGGAGCTGTATTTCTTTTCTGGTAAATCTTCCTATTTTGCAGTTTGGGGATTTTAGGACCTTGGTGTATTTACACTCCATCTCTCGTGCATATGGCACATGTATAAAGAATTGTCCTTACAGTCTCCAGGCTGTAAAGAAGGCCCCACTGTCCAGAGTGACCCCAGGGTGCACAACACAGCTCTAATATAGGAATATATTGCTGTTTTCCCAATCCTGTCAGGATTTACTTGTTTGCTTTATTGCACCCTACACATAAAATATACAGGGATAACAATACTAATAGTACATAACCAATTCTGATTACTGAAAACAGTGAAATAAAACTACTAAAAAGAATCAAATAATTTTTGCATTGGAGAAAAAAAGAAACCCAGACATTGTATTCTTCCTAATGTAATAACAGCATCTATATAGTCTTTCAAAAGGATCAAGCCCTAGTCTGCTTTGTTGATTTCTGCCAATTTACAGGAAATATGCTGTCCTCACTCTTCTTCCATTTGAAAAATTATTATGCTTTACTTACACGGCCAAATCACTTACTGCTGCATATTATTAATACAGTCTCTCCCTTTAAATTCCCTTTTAGTCTCAATTTGCTAATTTATTCCATGTTTATGCTCATCACAGGTCTTTTTGTTGATGTCCCTCTAGTCATTCTTTGAATATTGTTTTCTAATGTATTCCTTCAGAAGGCCGCATCATGGAACCATGGTTCTCTGAGGTTTGTGTGTTTACAGGAGTTTGTGCCCTATTTACTTGAAGGTCAGGTTTTCTGGGTATAAAATTTTTGACTCATGTTTTCATTCTTTGAGTATCTGAAATGTATTTCCTTATTTTCCTTTGTCACAAGAGTTGCTATGGTCGGTCAGTCACTCAGTTCCTTCAGTTGTGTCTGACTCTTTGTTACCCTATGGACTGTAGCCTGCCAGGGTCCTCTGTCCATGGGTACTCTCCAGGCAAGGATACTGGAGTGGGTTGGCATTTCCTCCTGCAGGGGATCTTCCCAACCCAGGGATCAAACCCTCATGTCTCACGTCTCCTGCATTGGCAGGTGGCTTTCTTTACCACTAGTGCCACCTCGGAAACCCTGGTGAGAGTATAGTAATTGTTTGATGAAAACCTAATTTTATTCTAAGTCATATGCTCTTTTGTCCAATGTCCAAATGACTTTTTCTTTTTTTCTTTCAAGTCCAGCAATTTTGTTAAAATGTCACTTGATGTTGGTCTTTCTGGGTTGATATTCTCAAAGACATATAGAGTTCTCTCAATATGTAAAAATATAGAGTTTATACCTTTCCTTTTTAATTTGAGAAAAGGTTTTTTGAGTTATGATTTTTATTATTTATTCCACTCCCTTAGTCTGTTTTCTACTCTGGGGACGACTGCTATCCACATGCTATATTTTCTTAGCTTATCTCCAATATTAATTTCTCTTGATTCTTTAAAAATCTTTTTATATCCTGTTCCTTTACCTTCTGGGTATTCCTCTGTTTCTTCATGGTGTATATCTGTGGTGGCAAAACCAATACAATATTGTAAAGTTAAAGAATAAAATAAAAAAATAAAAAAAAATCTTTTTATAAAAAAATAAAATAAAAAGCTTTTTATACATTAATTTTTAATGAAAATCTTACCTTTTATCTTCTGAAGGCACTGTTTATTGTATTTATTTGCTCTTGTGTTCTTTATAATTCAGTATTATTTCTAAAATGACTTTTTATGTATAATTTTTTTCATGAGTTTTATCACTTCATTTCTGAGTTTTTCTAATTCTGAATTATTCAAATCTTGTATCATTTTTCTTAATGTCTTTGGTGTGTTTGGAAGAGTATATAAGTTTTAACATGTCTTTCTGGCATACTTTTTTGTCAGTTGTCATGTTATTCTCATAAACATTTCATTTGTTTCTGATAGTCACTTTCTAGGGACATTGACCTATATCTTTTGTGATCACTCATTTTTATGTGAATTTAGTTTTCCTGAATTTTAGAAGGTGGATGAGTTCAGAGAAGTTTGCCAACTTTGTGGAGCTCCCTCTTACATTGCTTTTGTTGAGTGTTACAGGAAACAATTTGCTTTCTGAGATCTCCCGTTTCCCCCTCTTCCTGCTCCCACTTTTATTTGCTCTTTCTCTTTCCTTTGCCTCTGTTGTCCTTACTCTGCTCACTGTTTGTTACATTCCTAACCTTGTTTCCTTTGGGGAGGCCTTACCTGGAGAGAACGGGGAAGGTGATGGCACCCCACCCCAGTACTCTTGCCTGGAGAATCCCATGGACAGAGGAGCCTGGTAGGCTCCAGTCCATGGTGTCGCTAAGAGTCGGATAGGACTGAGCGACTTCACTTTCACTTTTCACTTTCATGCATTGGAGAAGGAAATGGCAACCCACTCCAGCACTCTTGCCTGGAGAATCCCAGGGACAGAGGAGCCTAGTGGGCTGCCGTCTATGGGATCGCACAGAGTCGGACACGACTGAAGCGACTTAGCAGCAGTACCTGGAGAGAAAGCTAGTCAGTGTGGAGGGTTGAGAGAGCCCCATCAAATTTCTTGCCACAGGCCCTTGGGACTCACCTTCTGTGGGAGGCATAAACCTTTCCAGATTCTTCTCTGATTCACCATCACATTTTCCAGGGATACCTCTTGTTTCTTTGGGTTCCCCTGCTTGCAGGCTTGCCCTGTTCCTGCTCTCTGCTTTCTGCCTCACAAGTGCCAGTAACATCAGGACTTTAGCAGTACCCACTGGCAGGCTATAGTCCATAGGGCTGCAAAGAGTTGGACACGACTAAAGCAACTACTCATGCACACACTTGTATTTTAGGATTTGTGGAGAAACCTTGTCACCTAGTTTCATCACAGATGTTATCAATGTGTTTGGTTTTGCCGTCTACATGCTCTTCCTGTTTTATAGAGAGATTCTGGAAGATCCAAACTTGTGCCGTTGACAACGCAACCATCTTCCCTGAATTCCTCTCCTAACTGGTTTTCTAGAAATTTGTGCACCTGTGTTACTTGTGATGTGGTGTGAGTCAGGACAAGTTCATCCAGTTCCCTCCACCCCAGCCCCACCCCTGCACCAAAGGTCACCTGAGGGTTGGAACTACATTCTGCTTCCTTCTGCGAAAGCACACCCCTAGGCTGAACTGAATGATAATAGTGGACCTACCACATGGAGACCATGTGTCTGGAAATAACAACCAGTTAACGTTAAAAAAATTAAAATTCCAGAGACTGCTGGCCTTTGTCCTTTCACTTTTCTCATATGCTCCAGAATTAGCAGCAACATCTGTAGCCAGATCCCTCGAATATGCTTCAACAAGTCCACTCTTCTCCATTCTAACCCCCAGAAGACTGAGTGTGAGCCAAGATTTAAAGTTAACATCGCACCCCCCCCACCTTTTTTTTACCTATAAAATATCTGTTTGCTCTTTGTGTAAAATGTGCTTTATAAAAGCACAAGGGCAGACACGTCTGAAATAACCTTAAGTGAAAGTAAGTAAATTAATTAGCATACAGTAGACTCTTATTGTTAAGTGGGAATGTAGCCCTTCCTGTGGGGCTCCGTGTTAAACAAGATGATTGATAAATTGTTATATTCGCACAGTGTCGCTCCGTGATATAATCACGCCTTTTGTAAATATTTAGTCAAGAGAGCAATCCAGCTGTTCCCAGTCAGGTTTCATCCGGTGTCAGCCAAAGCTCTGTGCTTCTGATTTATCTCTCGTGCTGTTTAAGCATTGAGGAAGCTCACATTTTTATGAGCCTCTAAATACCCATAATAGTAAATAGTGAAAATGATGGCTATAATAGCAATAGCCCAAGTAATTATAAGGAAGGATATCTGCGATGGCCAGAAATAAGAATAAGGAAGAAGCTGGGCCTTTTTATTTCTTTGTGTAGACATAAATGTCAATCCCCCTACCTTTAGCACACTTGATGTCAAGAAACCCATCACCCTTCTTTATCGGGGTCATAAAAGATCTGTAGATGAGACCAGAAAGGTCTGGAGAACTGAATTTTTAACCTTTGACCATTTTTGGACTGAGAAGTAAAACAATGTTCTAGAATGTACTTTCCCATTTTCTTATTTTGAGTTGTTGAACACGAACAAGTGTTTGAGGTGTTTAGAATTACAGCATTGGGCGTGAGGGGATGCAATTTTTATGAACCCTGAAAGCTGCCCTGTGACGAGGGGGCAGGGAGGGAAGACGGCTGCCCTGTGACGAGGGGGCTGGGAGGGAAGATGGCTGCCCTGTGACGAGGGGGCAGGGAGGGAAGACGGCTGCCCTGGGACGTAGGGGCAGGGAGGGGAAGACGGCTGCCCTGTGACGAGGGGGCAGGGAGGGAAGACGGCTGCCCTGGGACGTGGGGGCAGGGAGGGAAGATGGCTGCCCTGTGGTGTGGGGCAGAGAGGGAAGACGGCTGCCCTGGGACGTGGGGGCAGGGAGGGAAGACGGCTGCCCTGTGACGAGGGGGCTGGGAGGGAAGACGGCTGCCCTGTGACGAGGGGGCAGGGAGGGAAGACGGCTACCCTGTGACGTGGGGGCTGGGAGGGAAGACGGCTGCCCTGGGACGTGGCGGCAGAGAGGGAAGATGGCCGCCCCGTGACTTGGGAGCAGGGAGGGGAAGACGGCTGCCCTGTGACGTGGGGGCAGGGAGGGAAGACGGCTGCCCTGTGACGTGGGGGCAGGGAGGGAAGATGGCTGCCCTGTGGTGTGGGGCAGAGAGGGAAGATGGCTGCCCTGTGACGTGGGGGCAGGGAGGGAAGACGGCTGCCCTGTGACGAGGGGGAAGGGAGGGAAGATGGCTGCCCTGTGACGAGGGGGAAGGGAGGGGAAGACGGCTGCCCTGTGACGAGGGGGCAGGGAGGGAAGATGGCTGCCCTGTGGTGTGGGGGCAGGGAGGGAAGATGGCTGCCCTGTGACGTGGGGGCAGAGAGGGAAGATGGCTGCCCTGTGACGAGGGGGCAGAGAGGGAAGATGGCTGCCCTGTGACGTGGGGGCAGGGAGGGAAGATGGCTGCCCTGTGATGAGGGGGAAGGGAGGGAAGACGGCTGCCCTGTGACGTGGGGGCAGGGAGGGAAGACGGCTGCCCTGTGACGTGGGGGCAGGGAGGGAAGACGGCTGCCCTGTGACGTGGGGGCAGGGAGGGGAAGATGGCTGCCCTGTGGTGTGGGGCAGAGAGGGAAGATGGCTGCCCTGTGACGTGGGGGCAGGGAGGGGAAGATGGCTGCCCTGTGACGTGGGGGCAGGGAGGGAAGATGGCTGCCCTGTGGTGTGGGGCAGAGAGGGAAGATGGCTGCCCTGTGACGTGGGGGCAGGGAGGGAAGACGGCTGCCCTGTGACGTGGGGGCAGGGAGGGAAGATGGCTGCCCTGTGGTGTGGGGCAGAGAGGGAAGATGGCTGCCCTGTGACGTGGGGGCAGGGAGGGAAGATGGCTGCCCTGTGGTGTGGGGCAGAGAGGGAAGATGGCTGCCCTGTGACGTGGGGGCAGGGAGGGAAGATGGCTGCCCTGTGACGTGGGGGCAGGGAGGGAAGATGGCTGCCCTGTGGTGTGGGGCAGAGAGGGAAGATGGCTGCCCTGTGACGTGGGGGCAGGGAGGGAAGACGGCTGCCCTGTGACGAGGGGGAAGGGAGGGAAGACGGCTGCCCTGTGACGAGGGGGAAGGGAGGGAAGATGGCTGCCCTGTGACGAGGGGGCAGGGAGGGAAGATGGCTGCCCTGTGGTGTGGGGCAGAGAGGGAAGATGGCTGCCCTGTGACGTGGGGGCAGGGAGGGAAGACGGCTGCCCTGTGATGTGGGGGCAGGGAGGGAAGACGGCTGCCCTGGGACGTGGTGGCAGAGAGGGAAGATGGCTGCCCTGTGACTTGGGGGCAGGGAGGGAAGATGGCTGCCCTGTGGTGTGGTGGCGCAGAGAGGGAGATGGCTTTGCAGAGGGATGCTCCCTTCTGTAAAGGGCGGGAGGAGGTGTGGTGCTGCGACTACTTCTCCCACTGGAGGAGGGAGCCAGCTGTGGGGCTGGAGGCACAGGAGAAGAGCCCCTTGGAGGCAGCCTCCACGGGTCTGGGCCTGTGTAGACTGAAGCACCCACCTCAGGGACACAGAAGAGGGATGGAAGATAGGAGGGTCAGTCGAGGCTGCCGCTGTAGGAAGGAGCAGGTCTCCTTAACCTAGAAGACAGCAGATGGAGAAGAACAGGAGTGTAAAATCTACTTACTGTTCATATTATTTTCTGCTGCATTTAATAATTTGTTCAGTTTCCTGTCATTTGGAATCTGAACCTAAAGAACTTCAGAAGCCCTGATATTTGAGAGGGTTTGCATTTCACCACCATTGATTTTTCTGGGTTACCTGTTGGCCCCTTTTGTTATAATCTAGAGTTAAGATGATCAGGGTAAGTAACAGACTTTTATGACAAAAAATAATACACTAAAGCAATACAAGTTAAGGTTGTTTTCTTTAATTAGACGAGGTCTCTTTATGACCATGAGCTTCTGTAAAAGTTTACGTGGTCCATCATTACTTAGAAGTTTATGTTATGTTTCCATTTATGTAATAAGCCACTGAGCTTATTTAATACATAGATTTTTGTTTGTTTGTTTTTTCCTGGTGAGAGACTGTTTCAAAAGAGAGAAAAGGTGAGGGTGAAGATAAGGAGTTGGCTAAATTGGTTCATGGAGAGGCGTAGGAGAGCACCAATAATAATTATAATTCAGATGGTTGACATCAGACACATCAGTGTTGCCAATATCTGACCACTTAGGAAGGAAACTGACAAGTGTGTGCCTGAAGTGCAGAGGTTCTGCATCAGATGGATGCAGAGCACAGAGATATTTCCCTGAAGGTCCTGGCTGAGAGCAAGGCCACATCCTATGGTGGTGTTGGCCTGCTGGGAGGAGTGGGAAACTCAGCTGGGCCCATATGCTTCTTGCAAAGCTCACACAATTAATTAAGGATCTTTCCTGAAGGTCGTGTGACATTCTAAAGCCACACCTTCAGAGAACCTTTCCAGACTTGGATAAGCACTTCCTTGCCTAATGACTAGCTTAGTTCCACAAGTAATAGAAACCGCAGTGAAAAGCCCATTATTTACATTATTCCAATTGATATTTCCTCATAAATTACACTTTTGTTTTCCAGGCCCATTACATTTCCTGTGTGGCTTAATTATATTAGGCAGCTCCTTTAATTTACACACCGTTTCCTGCAATTTACACTCCTTTCTCAGAAAATGCTTGGTAAGCATCTCCATCCTTTGCTTTTAAAGAGCAGAGCAGACCAAGGTTACTGCGAGCATCCAACAAGTGTTTAACACCTGTAAAGACTGGTCATTTTCTAGCAAGAGTCCTACAGCAAGTACTTTGATAAGTCCCTAAGAATGGGGACTGAGACCATGGGGAAAATGAAAATGTGAAGGAATAAATTGGTGAGATGGCACAAAATTGCCTTGGTAGGAGGTGATTTAGCATGGGGATTGGGCAGGGCAACCTGTAAACTCTTGGAAAATTTTTAAGTGAACGACATGCTCTAAAGGAGACTTACATTTCACTTGCTGGTTTATGGCCTTGTTTCCGATTCTCGTAATGTCTTTATGTCCTTTATGCTTGTTCATGTGTGTGTGTGGGTGCTCAGTTGTGTCCAACTTTTTGCGACCCCATGGACTGTAGCCTGCCAGGCTCCTCTGTCCATGGGACTGTCTAGGCAAAAATACTGGAGTGAGTTGCCATTTCCTCCTCCAGGGCATCGTCCCAACCCAGGGGTTGAATCCACATTTCCTGTGTCTCCTGCATTGGCAGGCAGATTCTTTACCATTGCACCACCTGGGAAGCCCCAAACTAACTACCAGGAGTGGGGTTTGAACCCATGTAGACATATGTCCATTGAATCTTATGTCCAATGCCTTAACCACCTGACCATCTTGATGCAGGCTTACCCTCGATAAAACTGCTGGGAATATCACTATAATCTTGACATGATGGTCATCATGTTCACATTGCTAAGCAATGCCCAGGCTGGTCTGGAGGGAGACCATCCTCCCCTGGACTGGAAGGCAGTGAGTTCCCTGTGACACTGAGGTTCTGGGAGCAGATTCTGGACACAATTTTTGGCATCAGAAGGATGGAGCCATTTCTATATTTAGCTGCTGTCAGTGTTTGTGAATCTGACTGAACTTCGAACTGTGGAGAGGTCATTCAATGTTTGCCCTGTCTACCTTTTGGAAGCCTGTTTTGATGTAACTAGGAAGTGTAATAAAAAAGTGACTGTCTCAGGTATTTACCAGGGCACCTGTCTGGGCTGTGACCAGCTTGGATGAAAGCTGGGCTGAGGACCAAAGCTTGACAAGACTGTGACATGTTTGTGCCCAGAGGGTCGGATCAGTTGTAAAACTCCTTCATGGCTCAACTCAAAGCAACCAAAATAAGCAGACACACTCAGCCGCCTGGGTCTCTCCAACTTTTCTCTCCCTTCAGCCTGTAGTAGTCCATGAATTGGACAGTGGCCTGGTAGAGGGAATTTCCTGTGCTGTGAAGAGGCTATCGAAAAGGAAATGCAAGTAGACTTTGAAATAAACAGTATGGAAGAAAAGGAACAGTTTTAGTTGTTGGTACACTGTTTGAGAAGATGAAAAAATATAAAGTCTTGCCTTTCTGTTGGTATCATGGCCCTGAAAGTCAAAGTCGCTCAGTCGTGTCTGACTTTTGCAACCCCATGGACTGTACAGTCCATGGAATTCTTCAGGCCAGAATACTGGAGCGGGCGGCCGTGTTTGAGTCCTTCTCCAGAAATCAGACGGGGGTCTCCTGCATTGCAGGTGGATTCTTTACCAACTGAGCTATCAGGGAAGCCCATGGCTCCGATTGATCTCAAATCGGGTAGGTAAGGAAGAGACATATTTATTTGCTTGTCTTTCTTTTGTGCAAGCTTAGAAGTTCTTTGTAGGACTGCATGAGCTTGAAGGATTCTACTGGTGCAGTCCTGAAAGGTGGGGCAGTTGGCTGAGGTGGGGTTAGTGTCTTTCACCATATCGCTTAGAACTCTTAAGAGGCCAATGACAGAACGTGAACGCAAAGTAGCTTAGGCAAAAAGGGGGATTTTTAAAGAAGGTTTTGGGTGACTCTTGGGACCCAAGTCGGAAAATGTGCCCCATCTCAGGGAAAACAGGGACCATAATCTTGGGATTTTAAAATTCTCTTGGTCTGTTCTCTCTGTAACCACCCCCTCTCCTCTCTTGTCTTTCTCTGTTTGGTTGGCTGTCTCTGTACCTCCCCACCCTTCTGTCTCCCTCTTTTTCTGTCCTCTCTTCCCCCACCAGTAGGAGGCATCCCCCGGCCAATATGACTGTAAGCATGGTGTCCCCAGTTTCCAAGCACCACATTTTGAGTCCAGTCACTAAAGAGCAATTGGCTACTCTGCTTCAGTTTTCCTACTACTGTCTGCAAAAAAAAAAAAAAAAAAAAAAAAAATGTGATTGGTTTAGCTTGGGGCAATTAACCACCAGGACTGACTGATTGATATTGGGCTTGGGATCACATTGACAGCATAAAAGCTATGCAGATGGTGTGTGAAAGAGGGATAGTTTCCAGAAGAGGGAGCTAAGCCTATACAAGAGTTTGCTTCATGTATACAAACTGTATTCCGGCAGTCATACAGTGGTGGTGGAGGTGGTGGTTTCATTGCTAAGTTGTGTCCAACTCTTTGTGACCCCATGGACTGTAGCCTGCCGGGCACTTCTGTCCTTGGGATTCTCCAGGCAAGAATACTGGAGTGGGCTGCCATTCCCTTCTCCAGGAGATCTTCCCAAGCCAGGGATTGAACCCAGGTCTACTGCATTGCAGGCAGATTCTTTACTGTCTGAGCCAATAAGGAAGTCCCAGGCATATAGAGGTGAACATATTTCTTTTTCTAAAAAGGTCACTAGACTTCATCGGTCGCAGGATGCTATTATATGGTAGATGTTCCTTTTATTAAGGATTTTGATAGAGTTTCTTACAATGAAAATTTTTTCAGCAATGAAGTTGTGTGAGTGATGGGCTAGCCTCAAGGGCAAGGACATCTAAGGGAATAATAACATCAGCTGGTTTGAAGGGAGAGCTTTCAAGCAGAGACTGGTCTCTAGTGGACAAGTTGGTTCATTGGGATGAAGAGCCAGGAGCACTTGACCTTAGAGAAAAGTTGACTACAAGGATGGGAGGACCGGCATCAGGCTTTAGGGGAAACCAAACAGGTCCTTAAGGGGAAGCCCAGATACATGGACAAAAAGCAAAGCAGGTCCCAAAGGAGTGGATCCAAGGGGATTTCACATACTTCATTCCTTTTGCAGTGATTGCCTGTGGCTGACCCTAGACCAGTGCCTGAAAACAAGTATATGAACCAAACACTGACTGAGCAAATTCATTCCTAGTTGAATAACCAAAGGATATGAGTTAATGAACTAACGCTAACCAATGGGGGGCTGAACCGTGGCCTCTCATAGGACTCTAGGCTCTGTTTCATTGGATTGATTTATGAATAATTTGGATGAAGACATGAAAAGACTGACCCACAAATCTGTGCAGGATAAATAGTGTGCTAGAGAGCAGTCTCGAGAATCATAAAAAAGTGCTGGGCTGAAACAAGGGGCGTGAATAAGAAGAGAGAATGTAGTGGTTCTACAAGTTGAGTCTTTCACTGAGTCACCAAAGGCACAGGTGCAGAACACAGGCTTGGTGGCTGGAAAATCTTGCAGCTGCTGGGAAAACACCTTGGATTTTGAGTGGGTCACTTGAAGTCCATGGTGTGAAATAGCAAGTCTGAGAGCATCCAGAAAATGTGAGGACACAGTCTTGCTGTCTCATAATATCAGATGACACGTGGGATTTTTGTCTGGTTCCAGGCATAATAGTTTAGTATGTAATAGAGACAAATTGAAATTGTCCAGAATACGAGAGGAAGACATCTGGAGACCCTGTTCTAGGAACAGTTGTTGAGGAGGCTGGAGATGTTTGTCCAAGTGTGGATGATGGTGTTGACCCAGCAGTTTTCCCTCCCTTGTGGGTCCTCAAGTGCAAGTGAGACTAGGTTGGGTTATTCTAGATGGCACAATGAGGAGAAATCAGTGGGCATTATATAGACATTGGTCTTTTGTCTTTTAAAAGTGAAAGACTGAATAATAATTTAAAAATGAAATGCAATTCTTGTGAAGTGATGAATCCAGCATCTCTAGATTTGCCTGAGTCTCAGGGATGCTGGGGACGGCATTCCTGTTTGAGGTAGCATGTTGAGTTCCTTAATTTCTCACCTTTCTTCTGACTAAATGTCCAGAAGACCAGCTTCCATCCCTGGCCCTGCCAATAAAGAGCTGAGTGATTTGGGGTAAGTCACTTACACTCTAGGAACCTCTGTAAAATGGGGTTAATAATTCCTGCCCTCTCTCTCCCTCAAAGGATTGTGACAACTGAAATGAGAGAGAGAGAAAAAAAAAGCAGGTGAGAGGAGATTGAAAAGTTGAAATCACTCTATCCTTGCAGGATTTTATTTTGACTCTTCCCTTTGTGGATTTCTCAGACAGCCGCCAGCCTCCAGCAGTCCTGCTTCCTGCAGCCTCTCGCTCTTTTGACGTTTCATCCTCCTGAAAGTTTTGTTCAGTAGTTTACACTCCAGGCTTTGAAGCCATCCATCAAAACTCCTCTGCCAGGAACTGCATTAAGATGTTGGCAGCAGGTGGCTGATTCTCCCCAAATGTGCTGCTTGTTCCAACGAAAGAACATTGGAGAAAAGTGGGGAGAGGGTTTTTTTCCCCCTCTTTCTGCCAAACCACGTATATTATGATGCCACTTAAAATCTAAAGAGGTGGCTTCTTCCTCAGGAACTTTCCACAAGATGCGAGTGTGGTAAGCTCATTGCACTAGTAATTATTACTTTCTGATTTTTTCATAAATAGATGAGTCACCACCTTGAAGAAATCAGCCCCATAGCTGTGGCATTGTGCTGCTCTAGTATTTCCTGCACTCGCCCCTTCTGGAGAGGCTGTGTACGAGCAGAACAAAGCAATCTGTACGCAGAGAGGGACGAAGGCAGTTTGTAATTCCATAAAACACTTTGAGGCTTTCAGAAGGTGCTATATACATCAATAAATAATAATAATTTTCACTCTCTCTTCTTTGTAATACTCCCTTAGAAGGTTGAAAATAAAATTTCTTTTGCTATTGATTTTGTCCTTCTACATTTGGCAAACATTGATTTTTCCCTTTCCTAATGGAGCAGAAGCCAACATAGCTGTATTTCATTTGCTTCACTCTCTGAACTCAGCATCTCAGCTGATGTGAGCAGGACTTACAGGCAGCTCCCAGGAACAGCCAGGGCAGTTGTTTAACTGGAGGGCATGGGGGTCTTATAAGACTCTGCCTTGCACATCAGGCACATAGTAGGTTCCTGGTCAAGCTTTCAGTTTCTTGTAATTCTGAATATTCAGATTGATTCAGGAAGGAAAAGAGCTTTGAAGCATGGAATTATATGTGTGGAAATGTTGCTAACAATTGGAAAAATGAGGAATGGAGGGGGCTAAGAAGGAATAAAGTACATGGAAGATGAGGACGTATTTGTCTTAGTCTGCTTGGGCTGTTGTGACAGAAGACCATGGGCTGCGGCTTAAGCAAAAGGCATTTAGTTCTCAGTTTTGGAGGCTGGAAGTCCAGGAGCAGGGTGCCAGCACCGTCAGGTTCTTGGTGAGGGTCTTTTCCTGCCTTGCAGTTGGCTACCTTCTTGCTCTGTCCTCACACGGCAGGGAGAGGCAGTAGGTCTCAGATCTCTTCCTGTAAGGGCACTGATTCTATCCTGAGAGACCCAGCCTCCTGTGCGTGTGTGCGTGCGTGCAAAGTCACTAAGTCATGTCTGACTCTTTGAGATCTGTGGACTGTAGCCCACCAGGCTCCTCTGTCCATAGGATACTCCAGGCAAGAATGGAGTGTGTTGCCATGCCCTCCTCCAGGGGATCTTCCCAATCCAGAGATTGAACCTACATCTCCTGCAACTCCTGCATTGCAGGCAGATTCTTTACCAGTGAGCCACCAGGGGAGCCCCCACCCTCATGACCTCATCTAGATCAAATCACCCCCCAGAGATCCCATCTTCAAATACCATTACACTGGGGACCAGAGCTTTAGCAAATGAATTTTGGGGGAGACATAATTCAGTCCGCAGCAATATTCTTCCACCATTGTTTATTTTGTGCCAATGATTGAGTTCCATGCACAAGCATCACCTAACTTAATCCTTACACCGGTGTCAGGCCCACTGAAATGTGGAGACCAGGTGTACTTGAGACTTGATTTGCATCATAAATCCACCCGCCAGAACTGCAGGAGCTGGGTCCCGGGGTCCTGCTGTGTCCCACTGAACTCTCCTAGCATGACCTGGGAGCCAGCTGGAGATAAGAGAAACATCCTGGATGTACGTGTTTATTTTTAATCTAACCATGCTGAGCTAAGTAGGTTAAATAGAGGATGCCAGCTTAGCAGGCCTGCAGTCAACAGTATTACCTAGAAATGGAGCTCTTATTGTTTTAAGAGGAGGGAGGAAGGCTCTAGGTTTAGACCAAAGCAGAAGCCACAAGGTCTGGGGTGAGAAACAGGGGGCTGAGGCACGTACCTCAAGGTCACACTTTCAGATGAGATCGCTGCTGAGTGTCACCAAGCAAAGTGGTGATGGTGATGATGATGGTTGTTATGCCTCTGGGCCACATGCTTGTGCAGGAGAATCTGACTGTTGTGGCCACAGCTCAGGAGCACGTGGGGTGCGTGGAGGACAACCTTGAGCACAACTGGGTCTTCCACACACATTTGCTCAATTGAGAAGATGACAGCTGTGCTGATAAAGTCATGCTAATAAACACTGAACATAGACCTGTAGTGAGAATTGGAAGAGAAAGTACATAACATATTAAGACCTTCTATTTATTATTTTTTAGTCTCATCTGTCTTTTCCCTGTTCAGTAAGGAGGGGTGGTATTAGCAAATTTATCCAGAAGTAAAATAATTTGTTCTAGCATGCGTGGAAACAGTGGGTCTAAATTCCTTCAAATTGATCTTTTATGTTTCTCGCAAAATCCAAGGGAGTGTGAATCTCACTGCTGAGGGATGCGACATCCTTGTGTCAAGTACTTTGCTAAAGAAGATTTCTCTTTGGAAGACTCCTTTCAGCAAAGCTGCCAGAGTCAACATTCTCTTTTCAAGGTTGGCTTTTTATGTGTATGTAGTTCACTAGGTATTTCTATATGCACTGATTCCAAAATAGATTTGAGGCAGTTGTTTGTTCCAAGGGATTAAAACTGTACAGTTTGATTACATGTACAAAGGGTGAGAGTCAAGGTAATTATCCTGATAATAATGAAGGTTAAAAAGGCTTTTTTGGTGAAAACCCAGATAATTGAAACTAATTTCTATTTTGGCTTGTGTCAGCTAGATAATAGCTTCACTTCTATACCTCGCTTTGCACACGTAGACTCTGCTAGCAGAAATTTACACAGTTTGCATGTTGGAGCCTCTGTAAATCTGAACTGCAGCGTTAATAACAGACAAGCCAGGCAGCTGGTTTGCCAACTGCGAGAAGATGAACAAACGCGGATCGACTGTCGTCTTCCTTCTTGTTCTTTTAAGCAACATGAACCCACACACTCAATGAAAGTCTGAGTGCATTTATGCAGGATTCCTGGAACTCATGGATTTTTAACAGTGTTTAACTTATATATCCACTTTTATGGAGACAATCTGGGGAAAAATTAACAAGCGAAAATTGCTCGGCTCTATAAATGTGAAGAAGCCGGCGTGGGCGATGGAGAGTCCTCATTTGCTAAATATACAGCTCCTTCGTCGGAGACATAAATAAGAACGCCGCTAAGTAGGTCACATTCGAGCCTGGGCTTCTCAGAAGACTTGAAAGCGGCACCGTGAATATACACTTCAAAGCCAGGATCCATTTTTTTGTGTGCACATTTTGTTCCTGAGAAGTTTCCCATCTGTTCGCGTGTCACGGCTGTGCCACCACGCATGTCCTCAGACTCTGAGTTTCTGGCGGCTCACAGGGTCTACTTTCTAATGTGGCAGGTAGAGGCGGTAACGTGCCCCGGGGGGCTGGCGGGGGACTCACTTGGGAACTGAGGAAGGGGCCGGATGCTCTCACTAGGCCGGGAGCTGCCAGGGTCTCCACTGGCTGCAGGACATTGCAGGAGAGGAGAGAAGGGTCTGAGACGCTTCCTAGGGGCTTACCCAGGACGAGGCACTGCCTGACAGAGGTTGACAGAGTTTGGTTCACTTGTCTCTTGTCCCAGCGCTGCTCTGAATTCGGGATTCTGACAGATTTAAGCGCCTGTTCCTCGGCAGCAGCGCTACATGATCTGCCTGTCACTGTCTCAAGTGCTCTGTCTCTCTCTGACTCCTTTTCCGAGGAGCTCCACACAGGGAGGGAACTTTCTCACTAACATGTCACTCAATCCACCTACCCAGACACCCACTGCTCGTCGAGACTGGCAAAAAAGAAAAAATAAAAATCTGGATTTTGTACAAATCTGAGAAAATGCTTCAAGCCTTCCTCTCATACATGTGATTTATGGAATGTGACACGACTCTGTAGTATTATTATCAAAAAGCCTGAGGTTTTAGGTGAGACAGGGCAGAAATGAACCTCTGTTGTCTTCTCAAGCGATTGCTCAAACTGATCCGAGAGGAGGCACGTGTTCCTTTTTTCTGGATTGTTTGGCATTGGCGGAGTTCTGCTGGTGCTATTTGGAACAGCATGTGAGAATCACGTTCATCTGCCCTTCTAAAAAAATTTTTATTTATTGATTTATTTATTTTAACACCAAAAACATTTTGTATTGGGGGCATAGCTGATTAACAATGTTGTGATAGTCTGAGGTGCACAGTGAAGGGGCTCGGCCGTACATACACATGGAACCATGTGATAGTCTGAGGCTCATATCGTGAAGAATCTGCCTGCAATGCAGGAGACCTGGGTTCAATCCCTGGGTTGGGAAGATCACCCAAAGAAGGAAATGGCAACTCTCTCTAGTATTCTTGCCTGGAAAATCTTATGGACAGAGGAACCTGGAGGGCTACAGTCCACGGGGTCGCAAAGAGTCAGAGACAACTGAGCTACTAACACTTTCACAGTTCTTAGTACTGGCTGGTGCTGCAACCAATAGGTGTTTTAGTTGTCAAAGTGGCATCCAGCCTCTCTCATTGGAATGCATGGAACTCCAGGACCATATCTTGTCAGCTCCTTCAAGATAGAGATTTGGGCAACAGACCCAGGGCAACAGAGAGCTCCTGGGGTGGGGAAGCCGTAGCCTAGGGAGCCCCCAGAAGTCAGGCCTCACCTGTGTTTGGCAGCACCTGTGCCAGGGAACCTGAGCTGAAGGACACAGGTTCTCATTCCAGCCCCAGAGGCTCTGATCACAGAGTCCAAGCTCTCTGATCCTTAGTTTCTTCATCTGTAAAAGGAGAAGTAGAATTGATAATCTCTCGTGCTTTACATAGTACTGAAATGCTTTCATTTCATAGGTACATTTGGGGATAATTGGTATTTACAGACTCCCAGACCTGAAAGTGCCTTAGAATTTGTCTAATTCAGTGGATATTAAATTGAGGTTTATGAGTCAATAAGAGGTTCGGTAGGTAGATGATGGCCTTAAAAGTGTACATAGCACTTGGGGTGTCTGTACATTTCTCTTGGAAGAGTGTCCATAGTATGCATAGGACTTTTCAGAGTCTGAAATCTGGAAAGGTCTTGCTCTTGATCTTGATCAAAGGTCCTCTGATCCAGAGTTCCTCTTTTGCAGTGAGGAAAAAGGGTGGGGTACTAAGTGTCTTGCAGAGAAGCTAGCTGGTGCTGGAATGGAACAAGGGTCTCCACTTTCTGACCTCTGCTTCTCGGCCCCACAGGTGGTAACAATCTCAGGTGTACCCAGTGTGTGTGTGTGTGTGTGTGTGTGTGTAGGGGGTGGACAGGGCCTTCTAGAGTGACAGCCTTCTGAAGTTCTGGCCAGACATGTCTGAAATGAGGTCTCTTCTAGCACGCTGCCGCAAAACCATACTCAGGACCCACAGCGACTCTGTCTAGTCAAACAGCTGGTGTGTCCCACACCCAGGCCCAGGGATGGTTCTTCTAAGCACTGGCTCATCACCTTTTCCTAGTTACACGACTTTCCTTTCAAACACTGCAATCCAAGCTCTCACCCAATATTTATAATTTGCATTCTTGTTTTTGCCTTCACTGCCTATATGGGTTCATTTAATCTCTCTCTTATTTCCCCTTTAAAACAGAGCAGAAGGAAAGAGGCAGTCAAGCAAAAGTGGTAGATCAGGAGGGAAGAATGAGTGTTGCATTTGCCTCATTCACTAAGTAGGAGGAAATTTAATGTACAGGGGGAAATAGAAAGAGAACTAAAATCTGAATTTAAAACCACGCAGTTTGTTCCATCCGAAAGAGTAATAGCAAATTGAAACAGTTCAGATACTTGGAGGTTGTTATGTATCATTATTAGATTTTTCCAAGAGAGGAAAGTGATTATATGGCATTCTGGTCATCACTTGGATTACAAGACTTGATAAAGGTCTTTTAACACCACTGAAACATACTACTTTCATGAGGAAAATGGAGAAGGAAGTCCAACATTCATGTTTTGATTATTTGTATTTGTTCCTGATGGTCTCTCTCTAATGTATTTATTAATGGAGATTCAAGAAGCAAGGTAACTGCAATGATTTACTTCCAGTTTTGCACTTGGTCACTCTAAGGTCACCATTGTACAACCACCATTTTTAAGCCATTATAGCCTTGAACTGTTTCCCCTTTAAGTGAAAGATAATCCTTGCACTGAAATTGAGAAATAATATAATATAGGCTTCCCAGGTGGCTCAGTACAGTTTGGTTCAGTCGCTCAGTTGTGTCCAACTCTGCTGCCCCAGGGACTGCAGCATGCCAGGCTTCCCTGTCCATCACCCAGGTGGCTCAGTGGTAAAGAATCCACCTACCTATTCAGGAGTTTCAGGAGCCACGGGAGATGTGGGTTCAATCTCTGGGTTGGGAAGATCCCCTGGAAAGGAAATGACTACTCACTCCAGTATTCTTGCCTGGAAAATACCATGGACAGGGAAGCCTGGGGGCTACAGTCCATGGAATCACAGAGTCAGACACGACTTAGTGACGGAGCATGCACACACACATGTAATGTGGTAGGAAGGATTCTAGATGCAGCGTGGATGTGACTGTTGGGACCAGTACTCCTTTGGGTGTCTATCTCATTCCTCCCCAGTGGGACTGCTCCCCTCCACAGTCCTGAGGGGTGGGCCTGACTGGCCCAGCATCCTAGCCACAGTGGATTGTATCCTTCCTGAACTCCATCCCCAAGATGAGCTCATCAAATTCATGATTTGCTAAATTGGAAGAGACATGGAACTTGTGGTTAGAAGGTGTTGGGCTTTGAAGTTGAGAGCAGATTTTGGTAATGATGACAACTCATACCAAAGTTGTGAGGGGCAAGAATTAAGAGTATGACAGATATGAGAAGGGAGCAGATGTTCAGGAGGAAGAAGAAACAAGAGGCTGGTGACTTTCCAGTTCTGTCAAAGCCGTGATTGAATTCTATGGGAATCCTCGGTATTCTTATGATAAATATTCCTTTACTTAATTAAGCTACCTTGAGTGGATCTCTGTTGCAACCTAATATTCCCTTACCAAGACATCGTGTGACCTAGTCAAGCCCTTTGCGTCTCTGATCCAAGTTTCATCTTGAATAAAATGAGGTGGTTGAATTAGATAGCCTCTGAAGTGCCTTTAGATTTCAGGAATCTATCCTTTAATTATCTGTGGTGGTTGTATATGGGGCTTAAAAGCCAGGGGATGCTTGATAACTCTGCCCTTCCCTCTGCTCTGTGTAGGCTGCATGTGTTGATGTAGTTAGTCCCGAGGACCTTCCAGTGCCAATCCACGGTGATGTGTAAAAAGAAAGGTGCTGGCTGGGGGAGAGAGACGCTCCGTGCCCAACTGGTATGTGAAGGGCTAGATTAAAGGACTCCTCGGGTTTGTCCTGTTTTGATTCTCCAGTGGATGCAGGCACTGTGTGAAAGATGTTGGTAGCTCCTGAACACTCACTCTAAATGAGCAGTGTAACTAAGTGCAGCCTTGTTGATTGTACATCAATTTGATGGACTAACTATGGAACAGTAATTAAGCCAAAGAGAACATTCAGAAGTACTTATTGCTATTTGCTGTCTGTTCAGTCCCCAGAGCGCTACAATAAATAGAACCATAAGTTTAATTAATACCTGCAGGTCTGATTACCCATATAGGATAGGCCATAGTGGACCAGAGGTTAAACTTTCCAAGGCAGCCTACTGTGAGTGATGCTGGAAACATCTGTATTTGCCTGCAGCAAAAGTCTGCACATGAGACTTGTGAACTGCTGAGTCCTTGGGGGTCCAACAGAGCTGCAACCCCCCACTCTCCAGTCAGATTTTGGGGACTTAGACTAATCAGTCCAGAAGAGCAGCATCTCCTAGTTGGCGTCCACTACACACACATTTTCTCTGCTCTGCAGGCCTTGACACTTTGAGTCCTCTCTTGTTGCTCCAACTGTGGTGTCACATTTCCATTGACATGCATGGGCTGCTGTTCCCCTTCCCATTGCACCCCAAATCTAGTTTCCACGGGATGCAGCAGGTAGAAGAGTCTGCCAAGTATCTGAGACCAGCCACTGCCCCTAGGATGCAGACATCATAACCATGAGGAAGTCAGCCATCTTGACTGTGCCTGACACAGAGTCAGTGATCATCAGGGCTCAGCTGTGGTGGCTCTGATTGCCATTAAGATGGTTGTTGCAGCACTTACCATGGTGTGCACTTATCTCCTTTAAGATGTGTCCTGATATGATAGCTCACATGTGGTGGATACTGCCATCTTGCCAAGCAGTGAGCCAAGTATTTAGTTGCATCACCTGCACCAACACTATGGGTTAGTGTATTTCATCATCCCCTGGAGAAGGGAATGGCTGCCCACTCCAATATTTTTGCCATGGAGAATTCCATGGACAGAGGAACCTGGTAGTTTATAGTCTAGGATTGCAAAGAGTTGGAGACAACTGAGCAGTTTCACTTCATTTTTCATACATTTGAAAAGATTGTCCCCATTGAGTTGATTAACATATCCAAAAGACTCTAAACAGCCAAGGCAATCTTGAGAAAGAACAAAGCTGGAGGCATCACGCATTCTGATTTCAAACTATATTACAAAGCTTTAGTAATAAAAACAGTATGGTATTGGCATAAAAGTAGACACATAGGTCAATGGAACGGAGTAGAGAGCCTGGAAATAAACTCATAGTTGGTCAATTGATTTTTACAAAAGAGGCAAGAATATTTAATAGGGAAAGGATGGTCTCTTCAATAAATGGTGCTGGGAAAACTGGACAAGAATACTGGAATGGGTAGCCATTCCCTTCTCCAGGGGATGATGAAATACACTAACCCATGGTGTTGGGTTAGTAAACCCAACATGTAAAAAAGTGGATCTGAGCCAGTATGTTACACCATATACAAACATCAACTCAGAATGGACTGAAGACATATATAGCCTTTCTGATAGCAGAGCAAGAGGCTTAAGAGTTTTCCTATGTGTGCTGGGGTTGAGTCATGGGTCGAGTCAAGGCTAAGAACTGTTTTTCCAACAAGAAAATTCATAGAGGAAACAGTTTATTGCAGATAGTCAGCAAAAAGGTAAAGACTGAAAGGGGAAAATGTATTTACAACAAAAAGAAAGAAAGGTAGAAAAGAAGGAAAGAAAGACTAAAAGAAAAAAAAATTGAATTAAAAATAAATGGAGCTGTCATGGTTTAGGCACTAAGTTGTGTCCAACTCTTAACTCCATGGACTGTGGCCCACCAGACTCCTCTGTGCATGGGATTTCCCAGGCAAGAATGCTGGAGTGGGTTGGCATTTCTTTTTCTAGGAGATCTTCCCCACCCAGGGATCGAACCCAGATCTTCTGCATTCAGGTGATCTCCTGAATTGCAGGTAGATTCTTTACTGACTGAGCTACCAGAGAAGCCCAGATGGAGCTGTAGGGAGCAACAAATAATTGCCAGGAAATGAGGAGAGGGAAGCAAGAGGTTAAAATTCTAGAACAGTGAATCAATCAATCACTCTCATGTAAACACATACACATGTCATGCAGGCATGAACAGTGGTGATATTTAATAATTCAGCCCCCTGCTGGACCAGGGTTGATTTTCATTCAGGGACCATGCCGTGTTTAATAAAGCAAGGCAATGGAAGGCAAACCACATCCTCCATCTGGGTGAAAAGTCCTTGACATTCAGCTTCCTTCTGAGTCAACAACTATGGCTGTGTTGTTGAGGAGGAGGCCACTAGACTAAGTCGAGATTGTGCATCTGTCTTCAGATCAGATCAGATCAGATCAGATCAGTTGCTCAGTCGTGTCCGACTCTTTGCGACCCCATGAATTGCAGCACGCCAGGCCTCCGTGTCCATCACCAACTCCCAGAGTTCACTGAGACTCAAGTCCATTGAGTCAGTGATGCCATCCAGCCATCTCATCCTCTGTCGTCCCCTTCTCCTCTTGCCCCCAATCCCTCCCAGCATCAGAGTCTTTTCCAATGAGTCAACTCTTCGCATGAGGTGGCCAAAGTACTGGAGTTCCAGCTTTAGCATCGTTCCTTTCAAAGAAATCCCAGGGCTGATCTCCTTCAGAATGGACTGGTTGGATCTCCTTGCAGTCCAAGGGACTCTCAAGAGTCTTCTCCAACACCACACTTCAAAAGCATCAATTCTTCGGTGCTCAGCCTTCTTCACAGTCCAACTCTCACATCCATACATGACCACAGGAAAGACCATAGCCTTGACTAGGCGAACCTTTGTTGGCAAAGTAATGTCTCTGCTTTTGAATATGTGATCTAGGTTGGTCATAACTTTTCTTGGTAGTGCTTAATTAGTGAGGAATAATTATTCAGAAACAGTAACATGGGAAGTTTCCATGAATTATGCAGCATCCAGAGTGAAAAGATATGTTGAAATATTTGTAACCACTTTGGACATTTTGAAACACTTTCAGTAATGAGTCACTTCAGTGCAGTCACTCAGTCATGTCTGACTCTTTGTGACCCCATGGACTGAGGCACTCCAGGCTTCCCTGTCCATCACCAACTCCTGAAGCTTGTTCAAACTCATGTCCATCGAGTCGGTGATGCCATCCAATCATCTCGTCCTCTGTCGTCCCCTTCACCTCCTGCTTTCAACCTTTCCCAGCATCAGGGTCTTTTCCAATGAGTCAGTTCTTCGCATCAGGTGGCCAAAGTATTGGAGTTTCAGCTTTCATTTCAGCATTCCATTTCAGTAATGAGGTAGTAGGTAAATAGGAATCTTGTTGTAGATGCAAACAGGAATCTTTGTGTTAAGTCTGACTTCAAAAAGCATACTGATAAACCCCTATAAGCTGAGCTTACTCGACAAAGGCAAGGTGTTTTGTGGAGACTCCAAGACATTTCTGAATCTGAAACCAAATTTCTGATGCCAATCAATGTTTTTACTGGCTTTCAAAAGAAGTTCAGAATCATTCTTGCATCATCTTGTGTCCAGTTTCTCCAGAATTAAGTTGAGATCCTCTTGATTTATAAGGGGATAGGCCAACTTTGTTAATAACATAATAAAATATACTAGTTGGAAAGAATGCTGCTCACTGCTTTGAAATAGTTGGACACTTGGCTCAAGCAGCTAGAACTTAAGGGTTTGGCAGGACCATGGCTAGTCCAGTCTTTTTTTTTTTTTCCTTAAGAGTTCAGATCGATGCATGGTTGATATGGTTCAGTGTCACACAATCAATTGAAAAATTAAGGCAAGAGAAAAAATACTTTGTTGATTGTGCAGAAGCAGCGTCGTTTCATGATGCAAATGTGTTCTGAGTCTACACGAGTAAATGTAGTGAAAGGCGAAGAGAAAAATCGAGGCAATTTCCTGAATTATTCAAGGAAAAAAATCCCCTAGCTTCAATTATTCATATAGTCCTTTTCTTTGAAAGTGAGGAGAGTGGGAGGAAAAAAAAAAGGAAAAAATAAAGAAAGCCTGATTGCGTTAATTCTCCACTTCATTTTGGAGATTAAGGCACATCTACAGCCCTTATTATACATCCTTGTACACTGCAGTTTACTTCTTGACAAAATATTTCTTTGCCATTGTGTTTATGCAGATTTTACCCACCCTTCGTTTTTCTCTAGATAAATAGTGACAACTTGAACTGACACTATTCTTTCTTTTCCATAAATAAGGTGCCTATAAAAAGACTAATTTCCCAGTAATCCAACCTTTTCCAAACATTCCACCCACAAGGCAGCAACTTAGGGAAAAATAGAATTTTGCCTGAAGATGTAAGTTATAATTATCATCAAGAGATCTATCCCACCTCCATTTCCTTGGTGGTGGAAGCTATCAGTGTTGGGACCTAGAGTAGAATTTTTTGAACAAATGTCTCCAGTTAATCTGTGTGCATGTGGGCTAAGTCACTTTAGTCCTGTCTAATTCTTTGTGACTCCATGGGCCGTAGCCCACCAGGCTCCTCTGTTCATGGGATTCTTCAGGCAAGAATACTGGAGTAGGTTGTATTTACTCCTCCAGGGGATCATCCCAACCCAGGGATCAAACCCAGGTCTCCTGTGTCTCCTGCATTGGCAGATGGATTCTTTACCACTAGTGCCAACTAGGAAATCTCAGTTTATTGGCTGTGCTGTGCTTAATCACTCAGTCCCGTCCGACTCTTTGTGACCCCATGAACCTGCCAGGCTTCTCTGTCCATGGGGATTCTCCAGGCAAGAATACTGGAGTGGAGATCCCTCCTCTAGGGGATCTTCCCAACCCAGGGATTGAACCCAGATCTCCCACATTGCAGGTGGATTTTTTTACTGTCTGAGCCACCAGGGAAGCCTCAGTTTATGTGCAGGGGTCACCAGGGCCCACCAGTTGTGGTGTTCACAAAGAACATGGCAAACTAGATCTGTCTGCATGTCTGTCTGTCTATCTGTCTATTCATGTGGCTGCCAGTCACATTACAGACATTACATAGTTGTATATTGATTAGGACAAATTTCTGCCAGCAGTAACTTGTCTTAACAAAATTAGTGTTTGTGACAGTTTTCCATAAGATGGAAGCAAAGTGTCTTAAGGAAGGGGTGCTATTTTCTGTTTCACATAAAATCACAGTGTGGGTTAATGGCAGCTCTGAGTTGCCTATGATTGTAAGGTTTAGGTAATATGGAGAGGATCTGGAAGATAGCAGTGGAAGTAATTAGTTAGGGAGATAAACCTTAGGAGGAGATGCTAAGGAGATGAAAGGAATAGGGTTACAGAGCCCGTAAAGGAGGATGTTTGATAGAGAACTAATATTGGTCTTCCCGAATATGAAGGTGTGGTGACTGATGTACAGGCCCTTCTTGGTGTTCACTACAGGGAGTATGAAATGGAACGGACTTAAATTATATGGACTCAAAGTGTATCTAACCTAAATATAATCGCTTAGCTGGAGTTGACTATGAAAAAGTCCCAGTATGGCACTAATTTCATGTTAAAGTAGATCCTTCTTCGAGAAGCAGTTTCTCACTATTAATTTCTATGAGCTAGTGTTGTCTTGTGGGCTGTGAGAAAGTTGGTGAAAAGCTCAAAGCTCTAACGATGATGTGTCTGTGTGGTCAGAGGCTTTTCAGTGGCCTGTCCGGCTCATAAAATGTGCTTCTCTGAGTGCAGGGAGTGCTGGACTCTGCACCCCAGGTCGGGCTCTCTGAATCAGAACCTTTGGTGGGTGAGGTCCTGGATGCTACACCTTCTCCTATCTGTTTGTTTTAGAAATACTAAATTAAACTGTGAGCTGTTTGGTGACATGAATCAGATCTTATTCATCTTTACTTGTACTGCATTTTATAAATCAGGCTTTCAAAAATGAATCTCTTAATTATTGCTGCACGGAACTAACAATACAGTAAATGATAAGGTTATGATATTGAAATAATTTTGTACTAGTGACTCTGATTTTGTATAAGTTTCGGGATTATTATATAAACATCATTTTGTGGGGTTCTGAAAATTAGAAAAGGATGAAGCTTGTTAATAAAAATAGGCACTAATACCTTGATGACTGTGTTCAACATAAATAAGTCTTAGTCTAGTGTGACACTGATCATGAAGCTTTACTTCCCAGCATTCTTTTATTATGTTGACAAATGCATTTTCCATATCACAGGGGAAGGAAGAAATCAAGGGATTTGTCTATTTGTCAGTGAGTGAGGCATACTGAGTCCTGGCAGGTGGTACATAGCTGATCAAAAATCCTGAATTCGTACCTGTGCTAAGGTTTAAAACATGCAGCAAGACAATATTAAAAGTAGAATAAAAGGACAAACCCTACATCAGCCTAGAACGAAGCTCTCTGCTCCCTGTGTGCACATGTGGCCCCCACCCTGCCCTATTACTGTTGGAAATAGAATTGAACAGTGATCTACCAGCCAGCAGTTTTTGCTGTAAAACAGGAAAGAGAGGGAGAGTTTTATCATAGCAAGAGCATCCGAAGAACGTGTCCCCCGAGGAGTCTGCAGGCTGTGTAATCCTGGACTTCCACGTCCACCTTTTGTTGGCTTTCTCCATGTGACTCCATAGAGAGGCTTGGTCCCTGTATTTTTCCCTCCTTCAGCCCTCTTCCCATTCATGTGCAACAGAAATGTGCTTCAGTGGGGATTTCCTGGTGATCCAG
Organism: Tragelaphus eurycerus; assembly: GCA_935064755.1. Taxonomy (NCBI): domain Eukaryota; kingdom Metazoa; phylum Chordata; class Mammalia; order Artiodactyla; family Bovidae; genus Tragelaphus; species Tragelaphus eurycerus. The sequence continues at coordinate 15,447,554 of CAKXYN010000039.1, read as the reverse complement.
TGGTTAAGAATCCACCTTCCAATGCAAGGGGTGTGCGTTCCATCCCTGGTCAGGGAACTAAGATCCCACGTGCTGCAGGGCACCTAAGCCCGAGTGCCACAACTCCTGGGCCCGTGTGCTCTAGAGTCCACACTCCACAGCTGGAGAAAATGCCCGTGTGCTGCAGTGAAGACCCAGTGCAGCCACAATTTAAGCAAATAAATAAATATGCTTCATTGATAATGCCGTCCTTCAGCTGCACTCCTTCCACAGGCACAGATGAGCTAGGTAATGCATTCAATTCACCCTTGAATCTCCTAGTAACCAATTCAGCTTTTTACCCAACCAAAAGTTTCAGTGGTGGTAGCAAAACCAACTGTAGAGAGTCTTCTCTAACAGATCCTCAGGCTTCCTGTTCTCTGCTGGTGGCCACGGACACTTGGGTGGGCCGGGAAGGCAGAGCCTTGGAGTTCTGGTTGTGTCTGTGAATTGGTAACTCCTCCTGCTTGTCCTACCTCCACTGCTATGTAATGAGTCAGACTTCATCAGACACTTTATATGTAGTAGGTGGAACCACAGGAAATTGCCATTTTTGTTGGTCAAAACAGTTGTATGTAAGAAATTTACTATGATTCACCCTAATAAATGTTATGTAATCTTCAGTAACTTTATGAGATTAGTATTACTACCCTCATTCTCTAGATAAAGGAAGCAGAGTCTCACAGTGATGAAGGTGACCCAGCCAGAGAGTGTGGAGTCTGAAACTATCTCTGCTTGCCATCTGCCAGCACTCTAGGGCTCCACATTGGGCCAGATGACCATTTTGTAAGCAATAAACATTATCCATCACTTGAATCATTGTATTTCTGGCATCCTATGTATGTTACCACTCTCAAATGTATATAGGTGTCTTCTGATGAGTACAGTAAAATTTCATTAAAATATTTTCTAAATTCATGGCTCAGTTCAGTTCAATTCAGTTCAGTTCAGTCACTCAGTCATGTCCAACTCTTTGCAACTCCATGAATTGCAGCACGCCAGGCCTCCCTGTCCATCACCAACTCCTGGAGGTCACTCAAACTCACACCCATCGAGTCAGTAATGCCATCCAGCCATCTCATCCTCTGTCGTCCCCTTCTCCTCATGCCCCCAATCCCTCCCAGCATCAGAGTCTTTTCCAATGAGTCAACTCTTCACATGAGGTGCCCAAAGTACTGGAATTTCAGCTTTAGCATCATTCCTTCCAAAGAAATCCCAGGGCTGATCTTTAGAATGGACTGGTTGCATCTCCTTGCAGTCCAAGGGATTCTCAAGAGTCTTCTCCAACACCACAGTTCAGAAGCATCAATTCTTCAGTGCTCAACCTTCTTCACAGTCCAACTCTCACATACATACATGACCACAGGAAAAACCATAGCTTTGACTAGACGGACTTTTGTTGGCAAAGTAATATCTCTGCTTTTCAATATGTTATCTAGGTTGGTCATAACTTTCTTTCCAAGGAGTAAGCATCTTTTAATTTCATGGCTGCAGTCACCATCTGCAGTGATTTTGGAGCCCCCCAAAATAAAGTCTGACACTGTTTCCACTGTTTCCCCGTCTATTTCCCATGAAGTGATGGGACTGGATGCCATGATCTTTGTTTTCTGAATGTTGAGTTTTAAGCCAACCTTTTCACTCTCCACTTTCACTTTCATCAAGAGGTTTTTTAGTTCTTCTTCACTTTCTGCCAGAAGGGTGGTGTCATCTGCATATCTGAGGTTATTGATATTTCTCCCAGCAATCTTGATTCCAGCCTGTGTCTCTTCCAGCCCAGCATTTCTCATGATATACTCTGCATATAAGTTAAATAAGCAGGGAGACAATATACAGCCTTGACGTACTCCTTTTCCTATTTGGAACCAGTCTGTTGTTCCATGTCCAGTTCTAACTATTGCTTCCTGACCTGCATACAGGTTTCTCAGGAAGCAGGTCAGGTAATCTGGTATTCCCATCTCTTTCAGAATTTTCCCCAGTTTATTGTGATCCACACAGTCAAAGGCTTTGGCGTAGTCCAGAAAGCAGAAATAGGTGTGATTTTCTGGAACTCTCTTGCTTTTTCCATGATCCAGCAGATGTTGGCAATTTGATCTCTGGTTCCTCTGCCTTTTCTAAAATCAGCTTGAACATCAGGAAGTTCACAGTTCACGTATTGCTAAATTCATGGTAGTGTTTCTGAAATAAGGTATCTTGTCAATCAAAGAGTGTGTAGAGAAATTGTCCCAATAGTCCATGGATATGCAGTGCTGGTTGCATCTCAGTCCCCTTACCACTAATCCTGAGGCCCTGATATCTCTCTTGGGAAGGGTTTAGAACTTGTTCCCTGGACCACATTTACCGAGGTGTGTTGGCACATGCCTCTTAACTGTCTCACTTCTGTCTGACCTGCTGCTCTGTAACTTGAAAAGGTTCTGAGAACTTGATTAGATAATCCATACAGAGAGTGTAGGTGAGGTGCTTGGCAGTGCCTCACTAAGTTCCTTCCTTGCTAAGAGGAAACCCTTAGCAAGTAACATTGTTGTTTGTATTATTTGGACTTTCTGATGACCACAAACTCAGTCTATCAGTAATTTTAAACTGACTTGTTATACAAGCAAACTTTCTGATTCAGCTTCCACCCATGTTTGTTAATTCCGTCTAAAAATATTTCTGTATCTTCTATCTCAATCTCTCTCCTCTGTTATCTATGTATCTATCATCTCTTCTCCATCCATTCGTCTGTCTATCCTCTCTCCCTCCCTCCCTTCACCCCCACCCTCCTCCTCCCCTCCCCTCCTCTCTCCCACCTGTAATCTTGGAGGCATAACCTAATATCACCTTGAAGTTTTCTTCTTCTTAGTCTCCATTTTTTACCAGCCTGGGGCCATATTATTTTTACAAAAAGCCACACTTAATTTAAATGTGTCAAAAATGGCAAGAGATTGTATGTGTACTGCAGATCAACTATAAATGTACACGTTTGCCCGGGCACTGGGCTTCCCAGGTGGTGCTAGTGGTAAAGAACCCACCTGCCAATGCAGGAGGCGTAGGAGATGTGGGTGCCATCCTTGGGTCGGGAAGGTCCCCTGGAGGAGGAAATGGCAACTCACTCTAGTACTCTTGCCTGGAGAATCCCATGGACAGAGGAGCCTGGCAGGCTATATATAGTCCATGGGGTCTCACAGAGTCAGACATGACTGAAGCGACTGAGCGTGCATGTCCTCTGGATACTGATCCTAGTCGCTGAGGCTGAGTGCCTAAAGGAGGCAACAGGGCACCAGAAAGTGACAATAATTTTGTGATGCTTGGGTTATGGACGCTGTGGATGAAAGTATTGATTAGTAGGTTTCAGTATCTATCCTTTAAGGAAAAATGAAAATGTATGTGAAATAACTTACAGATATGGACAGTGTAAGTGAATGACAATGGTGGGTTGGTTTTATGATATGGTGGCATTTGAACTGGATAAGCTGGCATTGAATCACCCAAAATATGTATTTATGCATTAAATTTGTTCAAAAGTCATGATGTAGTTTTTGTTTTAACAAGAAAATAAATGGTGGTTCTGATTTTTGTCCTTCAGTTGCTCATGACAGTGATCCAGCATGTCCCTGTACTAAATGGGATTCATGAAGGAGGTAAACACATTTAGAAACCAGTTTGAAAGTCATTCATTGGAGGAAGAAAGCCCAGAATCAAAAACCATCTCTTTGAATATACAGGATTTGTTGTGTCATCATCAGCCTCAACAAAGATTTATTGAGCACCTACTATGTACTTAGTTATAATTCAAATAACTTTGATGTGAGCTTTGCAACAGAATGGTTTCATTAGAATGTTAAAATGAAGGGCCGTTGGTGGATTATATTCATTATGTGTACTTATTCAGAGTATATTATTTGTGTTGGCGTATAGGTGATTGATTTAGGTCATACCTGAATGGTCTAGTGGTTTTCCCTACTTTCTTCAATTTCAGTCTGAATTTAGTAATAAGGAGTTCATGATCTGAGCCACAGTCAGCTCCTGGTCTTATTTTTGTTGACTGTATAGAGCTTTTCCATCTTTGGCTGCAAAGAATATAATCAATCTGATTTCGGTGTTGACCATCTGGTGATGTCTATGTGTAGAGTCTTCTCTTGTGTTGTTAGAAGAGGGTGTTTGCTATGACCAGTGCATTTTCTTGGCAAAACTCTATTAGTCTTTGCCATGCTTCATTCCGTATTCCAAGGCCAAATTTGCCTGTTACTCCAGGTGTTTCTTGACTTCCTACTTTTGCATTCCAGTCCCCTATAATGAAAAGGACATCTTTTTTGGGTGTTAGTTCTAAAAGGTCTTGTAGGTCTTCATAGAACCGTTCAACTTCAGCTTCTTCAGCGTTACTGGTTGGGGCATAGACTTGGATTACTGTGACATTGAATGGTTTGCCTTGGATACGAACAGAGATCATTCTGTCATTTTTGAGATTGCATCCAAGTACTGCATTTCAGACTCTTTTGTAGACCATGATGGCTACTCCATTTCTTCTGAGGAATTCCTGCTCGCAGTAGTAGATATAATGGTCATCTGAGTTAAATTCACCTATTCCAGTCCATTTGAGTTTGCTGATTCCTAGAATGTCGACATTCACTCTTGCCATTTCTTGTTTGACCACTTCCAATTTGCCTTGATTCATGGACCTGACATTCCAGATTCCTATGCAATATTGCTCTTTACAGCATCGGACCTTGCTTCTATCACCAGTCACATCCACAGCTGGGTATTGTTTTTGCTTTGGCTCCATCCCTTCATTCTTTCTGGAGTTATTTCTCCACTGATCTCCAGTAGCATATTGGGCCCCTACTGACCTGGGGAGTTCCTCTTTCAGTATCCTATCATTTTGCCTTTTCATACTGTTCATAGGGTTCTCAAGGCAAGAATACTGAAGTGGTTTGCCATTCCCTTCTCCAGTGGACCACATTCTGTCAGATCTCTCCACCATGACCCGCCCGTCTTGGGTTGCCCCATGGGCATGGCTTAGTTTCATTGAGTTAGACAAGGCTGTGGTCCTAGTGTGATTAGATTAACCTAGTTTTCTGTGAGTATGGTTTCAGTATGTCTGCCCTCTGACACCCTCTTGCAACACCTACCGTCTTACTTGTTCGGTAGTTTGAGCATTCTTTCGCATTGCCTTTCTTTGGGATTGGGATGAAAACTGACCTTTTCCAATCTTGTGGCCACTGCTGAGTTTTCCAAATTTGCTGGCATATTGAGTACAGCACTTTCACAGCATCATCTTTCAGGATTTGGAATAGCTCCACTGGAATTCCATCACCTCCACTAGCTTTGTTCGTAGTGATGCTTTCTAAGGCCCACTTGACTTCACATTCCAAGATGTCTGGCTCTAGGTCAGTGATCACATCATCATGATTATCTGGGTCGTGAAGCTCTTTTTTGTACAGTTCTTCTGTGTATTCTTGCCACCTCTTCTTAATATCTTCTGCTTCTGTTAGGTCCATACCATTTCTGTCCTTTATCGTGCCCATCTTTGCATGAAATGTTCCTTTGGTATCTCTGATTTTCTTGAAGAGATCCCTAGTCTTTCCCATTCCGTTGTTTTCCTCTATTTCTTTGCATTGATCACTGAAGAAGGCTTTCTTATCTCTTCTTGCTATTCTTTGGAACTCTGCATTTAGATGTTTATATCTTTGCTTTTCTCCTTTGCTTTTCGCTTCTCTTCTCTTCACAGCTATATGTAAGGCCTCTCCAGACAGCCATTTTGCTTTTTTGCATTTCTTTTCCATGGGGATGGTCTTGATCCCTGTCTCCTGTACAATGTCACGAACCTCATTGCATAGTTCATCAGGCACTCTATCTATCAGATCTAGGCCCTTAAATCTATTTCTCACTTCCACTGTATAATCATAAGGGATTTGATTTAGGTCATATCTGAATGGTCTAGTAGTTTTCCCTACTTTCTTCAATTTCAGTCTGAATTTGGCAATAAAGAGTTCATGGACTGAGCCACAGTCAGCTCCTGGTCTTGTTTTTGCTGATTGTATAGAGCTTCTCCATCTTTGGCTGCAAAGAATATAATGGATCTGATTTCGGTGTTGACCATCTGGTGATGTCCATGTATAGAGTCTTCTCTTGTGTTGTTGGAAGAGGGTATTTGCTATGACCAGTGCATTTTCTTGGCAAAACTCTATTAGTCTTTGCCCTGCTTCATTCCGTATTCCAAGGCCAAATTTGCCTGTTACTCCAGGTGTTTCTTGACTTCCTACTTTTGCATTCCAGTCCCCTATAATGAAAAGGACATCTTTTTTGGGTGTTAGTTCTAAAAGGTCTTGCAGGTCTTCATAGAACCGTTCAACTTCAGCTTCTTCAGCATTACTGGTTGGGGCATAGACTTGGATTACTGTGATACTGAATGGTTTGCCTTGGAAACGAACAGAGATCATTCTGTCTGCTAGTAAAGTAATGCTCAAAATTCTCCAAGCCAGGCTACAGCAATATGTGAACCGTGAACTTCCTGATGTTCAAGCTGGTTTTAAAAAAGGCAGAGGAACCAGAGATCAAATTGCCAACATCCGCTGGATCATGGAAAAAGCAAGAGAGTTCCAGAAAAACATCTATTTCTGCTTTCTTGACTATGCCAAAGCCTTTGACTGTGTAGATCACAATAAACTATGGAAAATTCTGAAAGAGATGGGAATACCAGACCACCTGATCTGCCTCTTCAGAAACCTGTATGCAGGTCAGGAAGCAACAGTTAGAACTGGTCATGGAACAACAGACTGGTTCCAAATAGGAAAAGGAGTACGTCACGGCTGCATATTGTCACCCTGTTTATTTAACTTATATGCAGAGTACATCATGAGAAATGCTGGACTGGAAGAAACACAAGTTGGAATCAAGATTGCTGGGAGAAATATCACTAACCTCAGATATGCAGATGACACCACCCTTATGGCAGAAAGTGAAGAGGAACTCAAAAGCCTCTTGATGAAAGTGAAAGTGGAGAGTGGAAAAGTTGGCTTAAAGCTCAACATTCAGGAAAAGAAGATCATGGCATCATGTCCCATCACTGCATGGGAAATAGATGGGGAAACAGTGGAAACAGTGTCAGACTTTGTTTTTCTGGGCTCCAAAATCACTGCAGATGGTGACTGCAGCCATGAAATTAAAAGACGCTTACTCCTTGGAAGGAAAGTTATGACCAACCTAGATAGCATATTCAAAAGCAGAGACATCACTTTGCCAACAAAGGTTCGTCTAGTCAAGGCTATGGTAATTCCTGTGGTCATGTATGGATGTGAGAGTTGGACTGTGAAGAAGGCTAAGCGCTGAAGAATTGATGGTTTTAAACTGTGGTGTTGGAGAAGACTCTTGAGAGTCCCTTGGACTGTAAGGAGATGCAACCAGTCCATTCTGAAGGAGATAAGCCCTGGGATTTCTTTGGAAGGAATGATGCTAAAGCTGAAACTCCAGTACTTTGGGCACCTCATGTGAAGAGTTGACTCATTGGAAAAGACTCTGATGCTGGGAGGGATTGGGGGCAGAAGGAGAAGGGGACGACAGAGGATGAGATGGCTGGATGGCATCACTGACTCGATGGGTGTGAGTCTGAGTGAGCTCCGGGAGTTGGTGATGGACAGGGAGGCCTGGTGTGGTGCAATTCATGGGGTCGTAAAGAGTCGGACATAACTGAACTGAACTGAAGTGATAGGTGATTGGCTATTATTTATGTATTTATGGGTTTGATTATGCTTCATATATTGAAATATTTAAAATAGTCAGGAAAATCAATTTCTTGTCAAGTAAATAGAAGTTTCCTCAAAAGAGTTCTCTCTGCCATGAATTATGTGTAGCACCTGAACAGAAATACTTAATGTTTTCCTTCAGATAGAGTACTTCCATGAGAGAATTCCCTCATGGAATTAAACAGCATCAAAACTCAGTCATGGTAATTCTTTCGTCACCTTTAAATTTTTTAAGGGCATTCATGTACATTAGTTCAGTTCATCATCTGATGGCATCTATTGCTCTTTTGCCAAATGGAAGGCATTATTGTAGCCATCTCATTTAATCCTTTCAACCGTCCTAAGTGGAAGGTACTATTGTCACCACGTGTTACAGACGAGGAAACTGAAGCACACAGTTACTAAGTGGAAGAGCCAGCATTTGACTTGGATATTTTGGCTGTAGAGCCCATGCTCTTAATCGTGACTGTGCCCGCACCCTAACTCAGCAGTGCTCCATAGACTGGCATTGAGTACCGCTTTCTCTTTGAAGATGAAGGTAGGGTGCAGAGGAGCACAGAGACAGAAATCGAGCAGTTTGTCTGTCGAATGTGATTCATTTCAGTGCATTGATAAATGCAGCATCTTTGCCATGATTACTCAGAGTTGCTGCTTCCACACCTCCCCCTCACTTCAGCCTGCTCTGACCTTTGCCTGGTTAGTTCCTCCTCATCCTACGTTCTTCACCTTGAACTACCCCTTTCTATGTTCTCCCAACACTCAGTGGTCTATGCAGTCAGTTTATTGCACAGTCTGAATTTGGTAAGGATATGAAAAGACATGATTTGAGGTTTTTTGCTTTTGTTTCTTTCAACTACTGTATTAATCACTGATTTTTTTTTTTTTTTGACTCTTCCAGTCCCAGCCCTTAATTACAACTCTGGCAGATTTCTTTATTTTCTTTCTTTCTCTTTCTTTTCTTTTATTTTTAACAATGTTGTATGCTTTTCTGCTGTACAGCAAAGTGAATCAATTATATATATACATATATCCACTCTCTTTTAGATTCTTTTCCCATATAGGTGGTTACAGAGTATTGAGTAGTGTTTCCTGTGCTATACGTCCTTATTAGTTTTCTATTTAATGTATGTTTGTATGTATATATCGATCCTGATTTCCCAATTTATTCCCCCACCCGAGTTTAGGCAGATTTCTTAGATCTGTGATCCCTTTCAGTTATTAAAAATCCATGTCAGTTCAGTTGAAAACATGTTCTTTTTGTCCTCCTTCTAAACTCCCTGACTCCTCAGCTCAGGCCCAGAATGGTCAGTGGGGAAGGGTAGGGACCCGCCTCTCACTGTCTCCCCCATGCCCATTAAGGCCTTTGGTTTCTTAAAATCCTGTGGCTCTCTCTAAGGGTGTGACTTATTCAGAGGTCTCTGGCCTCCTGTATAGGTTTCCCTATGGAAGGTCATTTCTTTTCTTGACCTCTTTGAAGCTTTCTTCAGCTCCTGCCTCGGTGGGACACCCCACAGCCTCTGCATGAGAATGAAAGTTGCTTGGATGGCCAGGCCAGCCCCTTGCACAGAGGTTCTGCAACCTGGCTCCCATGTGACCCCTTCCATGTGCCCGGTCAGGAAGAGCCATGCGTCTCACCACATCAACGGGTGAAAGCAGGTTGCTCTGCATAGTTCTCACTCCCTGCCTTGCTGTGGTCTCTCCAGTCCTTTCCTTTCCCCTCGCCCCCATCCCAGAGAGGGCGGATGAGCAAGCCCATTGCACAAGCAGATGGCCAACCAGTGTGAGAAGGTGCCAAAGACAAACCTAACTTCTAGGAGACAAGTTCTTGGAGCTGTGTTTACTTATGGAGGGAAGACTCATGGTATTTGCCCCCATCCAGCTGTATTATTAGTTTCTTTCTCAGTCTTATCTTCTCTCCCTGGCCTTATTTATTTTTTAAATGAAGTTGGCTGATTCTTGATAAATCCTGAGGGTTTATCTTGGTCCAGTTTCATCTCTCTGTGACTTATCTTTGTCCTCAGCTTTAAGTCCAGCAAGAGTCACTTTAAATATCCTGTTACCTTGACAATTACTTATTTAATACACATCTTCCTATGAGCCCCAGTGCAGTGCTCCCTCTTAATCTCATTTACCCTGTTTCTTCTTGAGTTGCTGTGGATGATACGCATACTGATGGGACGAGGATTTAACTCACAGGAAGAAAATACTGATTGCAGTATTGGGGATGATATGTTTGAGCCAGGGTATAGAACTCATCACCATCTGATCCACATCCTAAATATTCCATCTTTGGTATAAGATATTTGTGAGGAATAAATAATGTGCAGGGCGTTTGTAAATATGATTGGGATACTTTGTGCAGATATCAACTAGAGAGAAAGAGCTCAGCCCTCAGTTCTTCTCATTGCTGAAATGCAAAGAAGGATGGGCATCTTGCTTCTTTTTTTCAGAGCTTGTCACTGGACTGTGTCTTCTTTTTCCTTTTATCCGGAGTGACCATTATCCTTATGTTCACTGCCCCTCTATCAATAACTCACTGATGTAAGTGTTAAAGGGCTTCCCTGGTGGCTCATCAGTAAAGAGTGTGCCTGTAATGCAGGAAATGCAGGAGATGGGGGGTCTGTTCCCTGGGTCGGGAAGATCCCCTGGAGGTGGGCATGGCAACCCACTTCAGTATTCTTGCCTGGAGAATCCCATGGACAGGGGAGCCTGGCAGGCTACACTCTATAAGGTCGCAGAGGTGGACACGATTGAGTGACTGAGTACGTTGACTATAAGTTAATTACGGGGATAGGGTAAAACCAGGGAATGAATACATAAAACTGATATGTTACCATAAAATTAAAATATCTAATAGTTGCAATTTCTACTTATTAAGTCAAACTCCTTAGTAAAATTCCTATAATTATATTTAATTTCTTTTCCTTTTTTCTGCTTGCATTCTGGGAACTGTTCTATTAATAATGAAATGGGAGATAAAATGATAAGGAAAGTAACCGAAAGGGTAGCTTATTTTTTCTGTGATTAATCAAGGAGTCATGAATATTTGTGGGATATAATACTGTCTCTTTAAGGACAACAACCGCCCCCCCCAGAAACTTGTGTAACAAATAACATATGCAAAAGCTTCTTAATTAGGAAAAAGTTAAGACTTCACACGTAAGATTAAAGTTCACTGAATTTAAATCACAATACAAAAGGAAATTAATCCTGTTAGTATTTTTGCGGAAGTTTGCAGGGCTTAGACGTGTGGCAGTTTTCACCCTATGGTATTTGGTACCCCCTTAACATGTATGGCTCAGAGACTAAAGCATCTGCCTGAAATGCGGGAGACCTGGGTTTGATCCCTGGGTCAGGAAGATCCCCTGGAGAAGGAACTGGCAACCCACTCCAGTATTCTTGCCTGGAGAATCCCATGGATGGTGGAACCTGGTGGGCTACAGTCCACGGGGTCGCAAAGAGTCAGACATGACTGAACGACTTCACTTTCACTGTAACATGTGATACCTCCCCCTTCTCCCTGCAACACCCACTCTGCATGTCTGCAAGATTCTTCTCTTTTTTTTTTTCCCCAGAATTGTCAGTGTGAATGAATCCTAGTGAATTTCACAAATAAGCAATCAGGCTGTGGGCAGGAATCAAGAAGGGAACAGTCCTATAGCATTTCTCCCTGGCTCTGGAGGTTCTCTGGTGATATAGAGACAAGTCTGCTCTCAGCCTCTGAAGACAATCCTTTGTCCATAGAACATGCACATTTTAAGCAATTTCATTCTTCTCTGCATTCAAGCCTATGAAACATAAGTTTAATCAATTTTATGTTTATTAATGATGATCTTAAAAGCAGAAAGGATGCTCCAAGAAAAAATTCATAAACCTAGAATTAATTTTTTAAATTATGAGAGATTTCGAATATATACACATGAGTAGAAGTTACCATAAAGAACACATATATACCTATCAGGTGGTGCTCATCATGTCCAACTCTTTGCAACCTCATGGACTGTAGCCCACCAGGCTCCTCTGTCCATGGGATTTCCCAAACAAGAAGACTGGAGTGGGTTGCCATTTCCTTCTCCAGGGGATCTCTAGGGACCTAGGGATCAAACTTGCATCTCCAGCATCTCCAGCATCTCCTGCATTGGCGGGTGGATTCTTTACCACTGCACCACCTATGTATGATAGGGAATAACTATCATACATCTTTATTAATCTTAACATGATGCCATATTACTAGATATATTTTTTGGTTATATAAAACATTAGGATGCAATTGAACCCTTTCATAAACTTTTCTTTGATCTTATTTCTATTCTTTCCCCTTAAACTATTATCACAAACTCAGTATTTGTCATTCCCATTCCCATGCATGTTTTTATATTTTCAGCATAGGGTATTAAAATATAGTATTTAGCATAGTATAGAATTATTTTCAAACTTTTTGACTTTTTATTAGTGGCACAGTACTGTTTATTTTTCTGTAAATTTTTTTGCTCATTATGTTAATGAGAATTATTCATGTCGATGGGTATAACTTTAGTTCACTGAGGATTAAATGCTGCCTAGTGTCCCATTGGATGAATGTATACTACTTTGTTTATCCATTCTTCTGTTGATGGGCATTTGGATGGGTTCCAGCTTTTCGTAATACAAGTAATGTGGAACTGATAATGCCTGCTTGTTCATATGCGTAAGTTTCCCTAAAACAGTTTCCCTCACACACTTCTTAAAGTGTGGCCCATGGACTCCCTGGGGTCCGACATGTTACCTTTTCCAGGGAGTCTTCAAGATTGAAACTATTTTCGTGGTCATACTAAGATGTCAATTGTCCTTTTCACTGTGCTGATATTTGTACTGATGGGAAAAAGCAATGATTAGTGAACCATTGCTGCTTTAGAATGAGTCAGAGATGGCAGAAATGGCGCTGGCAGTCATTTTCTTCATCACTCTGCACTCACAGAGAAGAAAGTCATCCATTTAAGAATGTCTCTGGCAAAGCATTGAGTACTTAATAAAACGATCTTAATGTTTAACAAAATGGATTAGTTTTATTAAATCTCAACTCTTGAATACCTGTCTTAAAATTCTGTCTGGCACAGAGCGGAGTGTCCGTATACCCCTTTGGCTGCACACTGCAGCTGTTTAAGTTACGAGCTGAACTAGCTGCTTTTTCATGGAACACCGTTTACTTGAAAGAATGACAAACTGGCTGTCCTGCACTGACAGATAAACTACTGGGTGCCTGGCAGACATTTCCTCCAAAATGAGTAAAGAAAGGCTTTCGCTTCAAGGAAAACAACTGGCAGTGTTTTCTTCCAATGATAAAATTTGAGCTTTCAAGTGAAACTTAGAATCTTGGAAAATTTTGCCACTGTGAGGTTGATATTTCCTAACACTTAAAGACATTTTCTGATTTGGAACAGTGGTAAAGATTGCACCTGCCCATGCAGGAGACATAGGAAACTCAGGTTTGATCCCTCAGTCAGGAGGATCCCTTGCAGGAGGAAATTGCAAACCACTCCAGTATTCTTGCTGGAAAAATTCCATGGACAGAGGAGCCTGGTGGTGTACAGTCTGTGGGGTCGCAAAGAATCAGACACAAATGAGCCACTGAGCACAACACAACACAAAGTTAATAAATAACAATAACAAATAACAATAATAAATAACATATCTTTTGATACTGCATAAAAAGCAGAGACATTACTTTGCCAACAAAGGTCCATCTAGTCAAAGCTATGGTTTTTCATGTACTCATGTACGCATATGAGAGTTGGACTATAAAGAAAGCAGTTGTGTGTGTGTTAAGTCACTTTAGTTGTGTCCGACTCTTTGCGACCCCATGGACTATAGCCCGCCCAGACTTCTCTGTCCATGGGATTTTCTAGGCAAGAATACTGGGGTGGGTTGCCATTTCCTTCTCCAAAAAAAGCTGAGTGCCAAAGAATTGATGCTTTTGAACTGTGGTGTTGGAGAAGACTCTTGAGAGTCCCTTGGACAGCAAGGAGATCCAACAAGTCCATCCTAAAAGAAGTCAGTCCTGAATATTCATTGGAAGGACTGATGCTGAAGCTGAAACTCCAACACTTTGGCCACCTTATTCGAAGAACTGCCTCATTGGAAAAGACCCTGATGCTGGGAAAGATTGAAGGCAGGAGGAGAAGGGGACAATAGAGGATGAGATTGTTGGATGGCATCACCTACTTGATGGACATGAGTTTGAGTAAACTCTCGGAGTTGGTGATGGACAGGGAGGCCTGGCGTGCTGCAGTCCATGGGCTTGCAAAGAGTCAGACACGACTGAGCAACTGAACTGAACTGAACTGAATGAAGTGTGTCCACACTTGGAAGGTCTGTAGAACTCAGTACATCAGTATTTCCCGTCATGTTACACAACTATGCATGGGTAAATGATCTGTTCCAATTACAGGGCCAAATTTTCTTCATATACTTCAACCAAAAAACCTAGTTCAGAAGACTGAAGGCAGAAGCAGATCTGAGAATTCAGCCTTGTTTAAACCAGATATTAAAGAGCCTTACTTAAATTTTGCAGATATGCAAAGCCTTACTAAATATTGTTGGTTTTAGAAAATATAGTTATTTTTTTGTAGAAATGTTATCTTAACATGTATTAGGTGTCTCCCATTTTTATTTTTAATAATGTTGATATTTATAGATATAATGCACATAAATAATAGTTCCTTGGGGTCCTGAATGATTTTTAAGAATGTAAAAGGGTCCTGAACGTCTGTTTTATGGCATAGTTTTTAAGAGTGAAATGTGCTGAGTCATGGTACAGGTATTTTCACATTGCTCTTTGAAGGTTGATAGGAATTTGTGTTCGCGACAGCAGACTATGAGAGCCCTGTTTTTCCACATTATCTCTCACCAGAATTTTGTCCGAGTATAAATACTGGCCAACCTGAAGTGTGTGAAACGGTATCTCATTATTGTTTTAATTTGTCTTTCTCTGATTACTAGTGAGTTTGATATAATTATACATATCGGTTGGCCGTTTGGTTTTCTTCTTCTGTGAATTGCCTTTTCATATCCTTTGCTCACTTCCCATTCACGTCGCCCTAGGCTGTCCTTTTTTGTTTGTTTTCTTGATTGATTTTTAGGAGTTATTTGTATTTCTTGGATTCTAGTCCATTATTTTGACTATATGGGGCAAATATTTTCTCTCAACCTGTGGCTTGTCTTTTAATTTTGTTCATCATGTTTTTGTTGAATAGAAGTTTTAATTTGGATAGTCAGATTTATCAATTTTTCCGTTTTGTATTTTTTATCTTGTCTAAGAAATTCTTCTCTACCTGAAGTCCATACATATCTATTCTTATATCTTCCTGTAAAGCTTTTAGGATTTTGTTTTCCATATTAAATCTTTAATTACCTTGAATTTAATTTTGTGTACGGTGTGAGATGGGGATCAACTTACCCCCAGCACCCAATACACTTGGTAATCAGTTATCCCAGCACCTTTCAATAACAAGTTCAGTGCTTCCCCACTGATTTCTGCTACCACTCCTGGCACATACACAGCTTCCACATAGGCATGTTTGTTTCTCTAGGCTTCTTTTTACTTTCCATACGATCATTTGTCTATCTCTACACATATACTCCAGCCTCTCTTGATATTATTATAAAGCTATAATAATCAGCTACATAATAACTACTTTTGAAGTCCTCCAACATTGTTGTCATTGAGCTGCTAAGTCGTGTCCAACTCTTTGCGACCCCATGGACTGCAGCATGCTAGGCTTCCCTGTCCTTCACTATCTTCTGGAGGTTGCTCAAACTCATGTCCATTGAGTCTGTGATGCCATCCAACCATCTCATCCTCTGTTGCCCTCTTTTCCTCATGCCCTCAACCTTTCACAGCATCAGGGTCTTTTCCAATGAGTTGGCTCTTTGCATTAGGTGGCCAAAGCATTGGAGCTTCAGCTTCAGCATCAGTCCCTCCAGTGAATATTCAGAGTGGATTTCCTTTAGGATCGACTGGTTGATTTCCTTACTGTCCAAGAGTCTTTTCCAGCACAACAGTTTAAAGCATCAGTTCTTTGGTTCTTAGCCTTCTTTATGGTCCAACTCTCACATCTATACATGACTACTGGAAAAACCATTGCTTTGACAATACAGAGCTTTGTTGGCAAAGTGACGTCTCTGCTTCTTAATATGCTGTCTTGGTTTGTCACAGCTTTCCTTGCAAGGAGCAAGCATCTTGTAATCTCATGGCTGCAGTCACCATCTGCAGTGATTTAGGAACCCAAGAGTATAAAATCTTCCACTGTTTCCACTTTTTCCTCATCTATTTGCATGAAGTGATGGCAACAGATGCCATGATCTTAGCTTTTTGAATGCTGAGTTTTAAGCCAGCTTTTCCACTGTTTTCTCTCACCCTCATTAAGAGGCTCTTTAGTTTCTCTTCACTTTCTGCCATTGAAGTACAATCATTAAGATTAGTTATAAATTTGAACTTATTTCCACCATCTTATTTTGTGTCTCCTTTTACTATCTTTTTCCTTTGCCACCTCTCTTCCTTCCCTGATTTTTGTTATGTTGCTACAGTTTTTAATGTTTCATTTTCTTCAAATGATTTGGAAACTGCAAAGTGTATTTTTCAGTGTTTGGAGGTTACTCTTATTATTATTATTTTTTTTACCTAACATCAACAAATAATTTATTTGAAATCAGAATTAAAAGAACATTTGACAGCTGTGAAATGTATGTTTATTTGGAGGTTACTCTTAATTTTAAGGTAGTTACTTAACTATCCTTTTTTTTTTAAAAAAATAAGTCTGTAGTTATTCAGTATTTTCTCTCAATGACTACAAGGATATTAACATATGTACTTAAACAATTGTTATTGACTGTTGTAGTTTAGAGTTGTTATTTACTTTTTAAATAGACAATATTTAATTAAATTACTACCTTTAACAAAGTTCTCTGTTCATCTCAAGTCCCACACCTTCTGCGTTCTCTTTTTTCTTGCTGAATTCCTTTTCTTTTTTTTTTTAAATTTAAACAACGTCCTTGGCTGGTATATTCTTTTAGTCTTTATATGCCTTGAAGTGTCTTTATGTTGTCTTTACTCAAATGATAATTTGGATGAGTATCAATTTCTTGGTTGTCAATTACTTTTCTGTCAACATGTTGAAGATACCATTTTTCTGCCTTTGCCATCTATTTTTAGGAAAAAAGTCTAAATTTGTTTCCTTAGTTAAGTGGTGAATCTTCCCAGTCTCGAAGTCGACAATTTTGAATACTGAAATAGGTTGGATTTGCAAAGTAAGCTCAGTGGCCCACGGTTCCTTCCTCAGTATCTTATCTGTGGTATCTCATTTATGGATCTTTCCAGGAAGTGCCTAGATGGATTGTCGCAGGAATATGCGAGACTCAAAGAGTTGATCATGATATATCCATGATTTTTCGTCCCCAATATACTTCTTTCTTTCTATGTTCAGTTGTAAAAAGAAAGTGTGGGACCAGGTTAATGGTTTTGAAGCTGTGTTCTATGGAGTCCACATGTGGCTTGTTGGACTGGTTGGGGCCTGGCGGATGAGTGCTGTACCTCTCGTACTTCCCTGGACTGTTCTCCTTTTCCTCTGTATTAGTGACCTGTGATGCTCCTGTTCAAAAGATTTCTCTTAAAGAAAGTATTCTGGTAGCCCAAATGATTAAATCACTGGACATGTACTCTGAAAGCCCACATCTAGCTCTATGAGGGGTTTTACACAGAACATAAGCATAACCACTCACTCGTCTTATGTATTATTAATTACTGCTTCACCTGGTCAAAGTTAGACTTTGCTTTTTAATTTTTACCCACCTGCAGAGTTTCCAGACATCGTAAAGCAGTTATTGTGTCAGTTTCACTAGAGTTTCACATGCTTCTTCTGTTTCAGCATGAAAACCTTAAAGATGCTCTACTCGAGTTTTGTTAAAACAAGAGTGTCGGCCCTTACTTCTCTGATCAAATCCTCACACAGCTGCCTTATTCTTCCCCAGTAGGTTTCTCCCAGGGTCTTGATCTATGTCTCCCTTTTGACCATATGATCAGCAATGGAGGCCCTCCAGTGTGAGCTGAGGAAGACAATGGCTTCTCCTTTCCTTGTGCCTTGTACTTAGAACATTTTACCCGGATGACTAAGTTATGGACCCAGGGGATTTACTTTCTTCCATTCTGATTGATGGGCTTCACCGGTGGCTCAGTGGCAAAGAATCCACCCGCAATGCAGGAGGGGCAGGAGACACTGGTTGGATCCCTGGGTCAGGAAGATCCCCTGGAGGAGGGCATGGCAACCCCACTCCAGTATTCTTGCCTGGAGAATCCCATGGACAGAGGAGCCTGATGAGATACAATTCATAGGGTTGCAAAGAGTCAGACACGACTGAAGCAACTGAGCATGGTTGTGACTGATAGAGTGTTAGCTTCCGATGACGTATCTCAAAGCTTCATTCCTGGGGTTTTCTGAATTTCGGCTTAGAAAAGTCTATGTAAAAAATAGATGATTATATATCATAGACTTTAAAAAAGAATTCAGCTTGTTCATAATGCTTAACTTAACAGCTTTTGAGCATAGTTCTTCTTTTTTTTTTTGTATATCAACAAAGAATATCTTTCTTCTGGTCTGGATGATCTTAACTTGGTGTGAGGTCCTATGCTACCCTGGCACCTTCCATCTGCAGAACCCAAAGTTGCTGCTATTTACAGAAAGCAGTTGAAGAAGAGGATGTGGTGAAATTTAAGATGTGCTGGAGAGCTTCCATTGCTAGTGTGCATATTTAAAATAAAATATTTCACCACTTCTAAAAATTCAGATGATGTCTTAATACCAAGATTGTTGTTTATAAACTCTCTATAGTATGTATGGATAGTTCATGGAATTCTCCAGGCTAGAATACCGGAGTGGGTAGCCATTCCCTTCTCCAGGATCTTCCCAACCCAGGGATTGAGCCCAGGTCTCCTGCATTGCAGGCAGATTCTCTACCAGTTGAGCCACAAGGGAAGCTTCACATAGTATGTATGTATGGGCTCCATGTGTATTATAAATATTTCTTCATCATATGGATTAGTATTTGCAGTCTAGTCCTTGAAAATTTTCAGTAGTCAAGTTTCATCTGTGTACTTATCTTTTATTTAGATAGGTAATATGTTTTATAACAGATTTGGCCATTTTTATGTGTTTCCATTTTTGTTGTTTCTTTAATGTTTACTTCAGGTGCCAAGTCCTTAACTTTTCTGGATTAATTCTTCTTTCCTTCCCTGATGATTAAATATGTATCATTGTGCTTTGTTAGTGTTAGTGAGTTTACTGTATCCTTTTCCGTGGAATATATTGGATTCAGAAGACTTTCTTAAAACTTACCCTGGGGGGTCATAATCCAGTGCTGAGATGAGCTATCTCTTATGTCAGTTCTAAGATTTCACTGGAGCCTATTGAGAATGCAGTACAATAAAAAGTTGCCGTTTCTTAACTGTAATCAAGGAATATTCCATACCTTTGCAGAAATATGGAAATGCAGGAGAAAAACACAAAAGATGATCTCTCAATGTTGTCTAATCACACCTTCATATTCTTGTTATTGCTGTGGTTTAGCCTACATACAGAACTTGTTTTTCTGTCTTGGTCTCTATTCTGGGAATTCTTTTTTTATATTGTTTAATTTTGAAAATAGTATTGAACTAGTAGCAGGTGGTAACATTATATATTTTGCTTAGTGTCTTTACATATAAAGGGAAATAATAACATTATATATTGGAATATAATTTAAAAACTGAACTTCCGTTTAAATCTAAATTAATAATCCTTACCCTAAGGGGATTTTTATAATTATCAACAGTATAGGTTCTATTCAAGTACTAGGGCAGAGTGAGTTCTTTAATATCTATGGGTACTCTGATGGTGTCATAGACCTCAAAAAATTAATCAAGAAATGTAAATCAATTTTTAATACCATCCAAATCAGGACCTAATCTTGGAGATACTCCAAATATACTATAAAACACTTTCTACCCCGGTGTTTTTGGTCACAGTCATGCCCCTGGTGTTGTTTTAGGTGGCTATATAGTCTCATTTGGCCTAACCATGGGCCCCTTTGTGGGGTGCCATTGCCTTCTCCATTTGGTGTGGGAATGTTGATATATCTCAAATCTTGGATGTTCATTCATAGCCTTTGAATTGCTTCATGGAATTTATTATAAGGCATTGCACAATATTTATCTTCAATGTCATCATAGAGCCATTTAAAAGTAACAATAAATTGAAAAAACCCTTCTGTTATGGACTAAACATTTGTGTCCTCCCAAAATTCATATGTTGAATTTTCATGGGGGTGGAACCCTCATGAATGGGATTAGTGCCCTTATAAAAGAGACCCCAGAGCCCTCTCTTGCTGCTTCTCCTTCATGTGATAAGGACGCAATGAAAAAACGGCCGTCTGCAGCCCAGAGGAGGGTTTCACCAGAACCTGCCAGTGCCGGCACTGTGATTTCCAGGCCTCCAGGGCTGTGGGACATGAATTTATGTTGTTTATTCATGTAAGTCACACAGCCCGTGGAGACTTTGGTGGGGTTGATTGTAAGAGAGCAGTAGCAAAAAAAGAGGCAATTTTTTCCACTTTTCTATATTATACAAAAAGGGCTTCCCAGGTGGCCCAGTGGCAGACAATCCACCTGCCAATGTAGGAAGCAATCCCTGGATTGGGAAGATCTCCTGGAGAAGGGATAGCAATCCTATCCAGTATTCTTGCCTGGGAAATCCCATGGACAGAGGAGCCTGGTGGGCTATAGTCCATGGGGTCTCAAAGAGTTGGACATGACATGTATTATGCAAATTTTATCTAATAAGCAAGGTATTGGTACGACTGAGCGACTTCACTTTGACTTTTCACTTTCATGCATTGGAGAAGGAAATGGCAACCCACTCCAGTATTCTTGCCTGGAGAATCCCAGGGACAAAGGAGCCTAGTGGGCTGCTGTCTATGGGATCGCACAGAGTCGGACACGACTGAAGTGACTTAGCAAGCAAGGTATGATAGTGTTTAGTTTAACAATATTTAGACATAGACCATGGAGAAGGCAATGGCACTCCACTCCAGTACTCTTGCCTGGAAAATCCCATAGGCAGAGGAGCCTGGTAGGCTGCAGTTCATGGTATTGCTAAGAGTCGGACACGACTGAGCGACTTCACTTTCACGTCTCACTTTCATGCATTGGAGCAGGAAATGGCAACCCACTCCAGTGTTCTTGCCTGGAGAATCCCGGGGACGGGGGAGCCTGGTGGGCTGCCATCAATGGGGTCGCACAGAGTTGGACACGACTGAAGCAACTTAGCAGCAGCAGCAGCAGCAGACATAGACCAACCTAAAATTATTTGCTGACTTGAGTATAGAGAACTGACACAGCAGGAAAAAGAAAATGTGCCTAGGGAAGAAATGTCCAAGAATGCATGTAATTCGCTGTGATACTTTTTTGGGTGTTACTGAATAGATATTTTTTTGAAAAAGAAAATCAGATCATATAATATAGGCTGATGAGCAACCTGTTTTTAATTTACTGTAGAATAGATCTTGAGTATTTTCTCAAGTCACCAAATATGCCTGTGAAACATATTTTTATAGCTCCATAATATCTTGTTCTGTGTTTTACAGTATTTTATTTGATGAGTTGTCAGCCACTTAGGTTATTTTCAATTTGTTTATATTATAAAGAGAAAGCAATGATCATTATTGGAGCTCTCTCTTTGAATGTATTGTAGTAATTTACTTAAGATGAGTTATTAGAAATGAACTTGTTCTTCCACAAGTACTTAGTCTCTTTTTCCCCCTTGAATTCTTTCACATGATGTTCATCTTGGAGTCCTGCTTTTACTCCTATTATTATTATTTCAAGGCTTCCCTGGTGGATCAGGTGGTAAAGTATCTGCCTGCAATGCGGGAGATCCAGGTTCAATTCCTGGGTTGGGAAGATTGCCTGGAGAAAGGAATGGCAACCCACTCCAATATTCTTGCCTGGAGAATTACATGGACAGAGGAACCTGGCAGGCTACAGTCCAGGGGGTTGCAAACAGTTGGACACGACTGCCTGATAGTTCTTTCTTTATTCTTTGACTTTTTGGAGGACGTTTTGCTTTATGTTACCTTCTCTCTTCCCCTGCCTTCTTTCTTTTCTTCGTCCTTCCTCACTTCCTTTCTTTCTCCTTCTTCCTTCCTCTCTCCCTTTTTTCCTCTCTTCATCTTCGATAACCTGCCGATTCTCAGTTCATTATCATTTAAATTTACTGTTACATGCAATGTATTTTTTTTTCTGTTACTTTGTGCTTCCTTTGACTTTTATATAAACTGTGGATATAAGCTGTGTTTTCATTTCTTGAAAAGTTTTGGAAAGTTCTTCATGCTTCTCACAATGCCTGACATCAGAGCAATCACAGAAGCAAGCAGATCCTGCTTACAGTTCACATTTGCTGTTTCAAATGAAGGTTTCAGGAGCGTATTCTGATCATAGGAGTCATACTCAGAGGTGAAGGGTGCGCTTCTGCTTGTCTTCCCTTCTTCAAGAGAAAGGTGTATATGGTAGCCTTTTCTCCTCTTGTCTCTATAACATTTTGTTTCATTTATTATGTCCTAAGAATTATGATTACTCTTGTTGATGGTACTCTTTAATGTACATAGAGGACTTGTTTTATTTGTACTCCATTAATGCAAGAAGAATTTTCTAAACATTTTCAGGATTCTGCAGTAGATTATTTTTATAACGTTACTCTGCCACTGAGTGTCACGGGTGTGAATGTTTTCCTCTCTTTACTCAGCCGCCAATGGTGTCCAGACCCTAATTTTTTCCACAGACAGGAGCCCGGATGGTGCTGGGTCTCCCCTCTGCCTTTGTGAATGATATTTGGACCCTCTGTTCAGAGCCATGCCTAAAGGGCTGACAGTGTGTGTCTCAGTCTGATGTTCAAGGACAGCAGACTTCCATCCGCAGCACCTCTGCTCTGTCCGCAGGGATTTTTCTCCTCCTCTTTACTCCTGTTCTTAGATATACTGAAACAACCAAGCAGATAGAAGCAGTAATTACCAGAAGTCACTACTGAAAAATGTGTTAGTTGCTTAGTTGTGTCCAACTCTTTGCAGCAAATGGACCACAGCCCACCAGGCTCCTCTGTCCATGGGATTCTCCAGGCAAGAATACTGGAGTGGGTAGCCATTCCCTTCTCCAGGGGATCTTCCCGATCCAGTGTACTCTCAGCCTCTTTTTGTGCCTGCTCTTGTCTGTGCTATTTGACAGTTGAGGCAGTGCCTAAAGAGTGCACTGTATCACAGGTGTACCCACGGGTTCTTACTCGCTGGTTTTCTGGGAATCCAGAAAGAAGAATAAAGTGTGTGTGTGTGTGTGTGTGTGTGTGTGTGTGTGTGTGTGTGTAAGGCAGAAGAGAGAGAGCTGTGTTGTAGTTTAATAGCCCCCAACGATAACAGTGTTGCTTAGTTGATGCAGTTTAGAAACCTGGGACAGTGAGATACTGGAAGGGAATGGAGTCACTGATCATATAAAAATCTGTGTCTATGTTCAGCCATAGCCATAGCATACCATGGTAATGGATTCTTATTTTAAATGTATTCAGTTCTTTTTTTCTCATTAAGATAAGTTTATTTATAGTTTATGTAACCTCTGATTGGCAGGAAAATTTATGGATCATTTGAGAACACTCTCCCCCTGAAATGTTAAACTATGTTAGCATTTAATGAATTACTCTCGCTCCAGGTCTCCTTAATGACTGATTCCTGAAAATCTTCTGATGACTGAGATTTAAAGCAAATGCACGTTATGATAGTTTCTCCCATGGATTTTCTGCCTCACAGTTCCTCTGCCAGAACACAGACGATTGGTTTTGATAGTAGAGTCTGTGGTTTTGAAAATCAAGTTTAGATTGTCCACTGATAGGAGGAGCCATTATGTAAAATCCCTTATCCAAAAGAAATCACATATCTTAGATGCTTCCTCTAAACACAGTGTATAGGTTTCTTGTAGCTGCTGTAAAAAATTACCACAAATTCGGTGGCTTAAAACAACAGAAATGTACTTACTCACAGTTTAATAACCATCTAAGATATCAGTGGGAAAGACTAGGGATCTATTCAAGAAAATCAGAGATACCAAAGGAAGATTTCATGCAAAAATGGGCTCGATAAAGGACAGAAATGGTATGGATCTAACAGAAGCAGAAGATATTAAGAAGAGGTGGCAAGAATACACAGAAGAACTGTACAAAAAAGATCTTCGTGATCCAGATAATCACGATGGTGTGATCACTGACCTAGAGCCAGACATCCTGGAATGTGAAGTCAAGTGGGCCTTAGAAAGCATCACTAGGAACAAAGCTAGTGGAGGTGATGGAATTCCAGTGGAGCTATTCCAAATCCTGAAAGATGATGCTGTGAAAGTGCTGCACTCAATATGCCAGCAAATTTGGAAAACTCAGCAGTGGCCACAAGATTGGAAAAGGTCAGTTTTCATCCCAATCCCAAAGAAAGGCAATGCCAAATAGTGCTCAAACTACCGCACAAGTGCACTCATCTCACATGCTAGTAAAGTAATGCTCAAAATTCTCCAAGCCAGGCTTCAGCAATATGTGAACCGTGAACTTCCTGATGTTCAAGCTGGTTTTAGAAAAGGCAGAGGAACCAGAGATCAAATTGCCAACATCCGCTGGATCATGGAAAAAGCAAGAGAGTTCCAGAAAAACACCTATTTCTGCTTTATTGACTATGCCAAAGCCTTTGACTGTATAGATCACAATAAACTGGAAAATTCTGAAAGAGATGGGAATACCAGACCACCTGACCTGCCTCTTGAGAAATCTGTATGCAGATCAGGAAGCAACAGTTAGAACTGTTCATGGAACAACAGACTGGTTCCAAATAGGAAAAGGAGTACGTCAAGGCTGTATATTGTCACCATGTTTATTTAACTTATATGCAGAGTACATCATGAGAAATGCTGGGCTGGAAGAGACACAAGCTGGAATCAAGATTGCTGGGAGAAATATCAATCACCTCAGATATGCAGATGACACCACCCTTATGGCAGAAAGTGAAGAGGAACTCAAAAGCCTCTTGATGAAAGTGAAAATGGAGAGTGAAAAGGTTGGCTTAAAGCTCAACATTCAGAAAACGAAGATCATGGCATCTGGTCCCATCACTACATGGGAAATAGATGGGGAAACAGTGGAAACAGTGTCAGACTTTGTTTTTCTGGGCTCCAAAATCACTGCAGATGGTGACTGCAGCCATGAAATTAAAAGACGCTTACTCCTTGGAAGGAAAGTTATGACCAACCTAGATAGCATATTCAAAAGCAGGGACATCACTTTGCCAACAAAGGTTCGCCTAGTCAAGGCTATGGTCTTTCCTGTGGTCATGTATGGATGTGAGAGCTGGACTGCGAAGAAGGCTGAGTGCTGAAGAATTGATGCTTTTGAACTGTGGTGTTGGAGAAGACTCTTGAGAGTCCCTTGGACTGCAAGAAGATCCAACCAGTCCATTCTGAAGGAGATCAGCCCTGGGATTTCTTTGGAAGGAATGATGCTAAAGCTGAAACTCCAGTATTTTGGCCACCTCATGTGAAGAGGTGACTCATTGGAGAAGACTCTGATGCTGGGAGGGATTGGGGGCAGGAGGAGAAGGGGTCGACAGAGGATGAGATGGCTGGATGGCATCATTGACTCGATGGATGTGAGTCTGAGTGATCTCCGGGAGTTGGTGATGGACAGGGAGGCCTGGCGTGCTGCAGTTCATGGGGTGGCAAAGAGTCGGACACGACTGAGCGACTGATTTGATCTGATCTGAAGATATCAGTGTCAATTAGTTAATACAGTTTTGAGGCCTGAAGTCCAAAATCAAGGGTGACACTCTTCCTAGAGGCTCTAGTGGAGGGTCCATTCTGTGCCTCATCTCAATTCTGGTGGCTGCATGCATTCCATGGCTCATGGCTGCCTCCTTCCAGAATCCGCCTCCATGGCTCATGGTTGCTTCCCTCCCATCTCTGCCTCCGTGATCACATTGCATCCTCTTCTCTCCGTGAAATCTTCCTCTACCTCACTCTTATGAGGACATCTGTCCCTGGATTTAGAGCCCACTCAGCTAATGCAGGACACTCTCATCTCATGATCCTCATCTTAATTATATTACTAAATACCCCCTTTTCCAAATTAGGTCTCATTCACAGGCCCCAGGGATTAGGAAGTGAAAGTTGTTAGTGGCTCAGTCATGTCTGACTCTGTGACCCCATGGACTGTAGCCCACCAGGTCCCTCTGTCCATGGAATTCTCCAGTCACAAATACTGGAATGGATTGCCATTCCCTTCTCCAGGGAATATTCCTGACTCAGGGCTGGAACCTGGATCTCTTGTGTCTCCTGCATTGGCAGGTGGGGTTTTATTTTTTTTTTTTTTAACCATCTGAGCCACTTGGAGGACATGAACAGATTTTTTTTTGGGGGGGGCATACACACCATTCAGCTCACTGCAATTTATCATTTATACCTAAAACCCATGAGTGTCTTTTTTATTGAGCAAATATTAAAGCAAGACTAAGGCTTGAGTTTCCATGGGAATGGAGACAGAAGTTGTACATAGGTCAACTCCGAATGTTTTTTTGCCAACGTTTAAAGAAAGTCGGTAAGCACCTCCCCAGGTCCACTGATTGTGACAGTGAATGAGCTTTGATTGTTTTCCCCATCCTCCTCTTTTGCCAGGGTTCCCAACCATAACACAGGCAGCAGAAGAGCCTGGGGACAAATAACTCTGGTGTCTGGCCCTCGAGTCAGAGTTTGTTGTGTGTGGCTGGAGGACATGGAATCACAGAGTGTTAGTCATGGAGAAAAAGAAATGCTATTAATTTTGAGAAGAAATGCTGAAACTGGAGGGAGGGAGTGAGAACCACAGGGAGGGGCCAGGCCTGTCTGGGCCTTCTGGGGATGATGAAGGGAGAATGGGGAGGTGACCAAGAAGGAAAAGAGTCTTAAATAAAGAAAATTTCAGAAACAACTCTGTCTGCCATCAAGAAGAGCTGGGGAGGAATGTTGGTAAGTCAGGGATATTTTGTATTCCCTGATGCCTCCCCTGTCCTTCCACCCACCCCCCACCACTGCCCCAGACTCCAGGGGAGTGAGAAACAGGTGAAGATCAAGGAGAAGAACCTGCATTTTAAAGTACTTTTCTTCAAGGACCTCCAAGTAATTGTTGATTTTCAAAAGCATTCATCTTGCAGAGTTAGCTACTGTTTTATTTTTAACTTGTGAGACCTCAGCTCACAAATGCCAGGGTTACACAGGAAATTAATGTGAAGGTCTCCTGGCTCACCTGGGAACATTTTTCACCATCACATCACCTGATCTGTCTCGACAACCCTGACCTCTAGCCCCTGGGGTTCCTGGAAGAGGATGTTCTGAAGGTCAGCTCCAGGAATCAGGAACTGCTGGAAAGAAGACCTCACACATTTAGACCAGAAAAGGCTCACATTTTTGAAAACTTGCACAGTCTACCTGGGCTTCCTTTTTGCTGTCCACAGAAGGAAAGATAAGGGGTGGGAATGAACATTTGTTGGACTCTTCCTATGTGCAAGCCAGTTTGAATCATTTCTCTCTTTTACTCTTTGAGTGATAAACATATTTACTACTACTACTACTACTACCACTACTACTAAGTCACTTCAGTCGTGTCCGACTCTGTGCGACCCCATGGACTACAGCCTACCAGGCTCCCCAGTCCCTGGAGTTCTCCAGACAAGAACACTGGAGTGGGTTGCCATTTCTTGCTCCAATCCATGAAAGTGGAAAGTGAAAGTGAAGTCGCTTAGTCGTGTCCGACTCTTAGCAATGCCATGGACTGCAGCCTACCAGACTCCTCCATCCATGGGATTTTCCGGGCAACAGTACTGGAGTGGGGTGCCATTGCCTTCTCCAGATAAACATATTTATTATTCCTATTTTGATAGATTTGGGGAAAAATGTTTCTGAGAGGTTAAGTCATATTTATTATTCCTATTTTGATAGATTTGGGGAAAAATGTTTCTGAGAGGTTAAGTTACACGACTGAAGTCCATCTGACAAGGGCTGGGGCCGGAGTCTGGTCCTGACCCCGTGAAAACGCTTGCTCCCATCTCTCCAGGACTGGCTCCCCTGCGTTCCCCGCATCGACTTGCTTCGTTCTCCCCTTTGCCTGCTGCATTCATCCTAGCTTCTTTTTGTTTCCTGAACATCCCAGATCAGTTCCAGTTCCAGACTTAGCTCATCTGCTCCCTTTCTTTCTGGAATGTTTTCACTCTGACCATGGTCTGTTTTTTCCCTTAGTTTTCAGCCCTACTGAAATTTCAGCTCCACTAGAGTTGAGTGTGATCTACTGCGGGGAGCCCCCCCCGACCACTCCGCTTACACCGCTGTTTCCCCTGGGTATCTCACTCTAGCTCATTTTCTTTCTACACCAAACACTGACATCTGATGTGTGTCCACCCCCTAGAATGTCAGCTCCAAGAGGGCAGGATATTAGTGGTCTCCTTCATT
The DNA here is from genome assembly GCA_935064755.1 of Tragelaphus eurycerus. Classification (NCBI taxonomy): domain Eukaryota; kingdom Metazoa; phylum Chordata; class Mammalia; order Artiodactyla; family Bovidae; genus Tragelaphus; species Tragelaphus eurycerus. The sequence goes on along the minus strand of CAKXYN010000039.1, from coordinate 15,419,264 downwards.
CTCTGGCTGGGCACATTTGTCGAATGAATACGTTTATTTCAATATATATTTGTCGAATAAATGCATGAATGAATGAATGAATACATGAATGGCAACGTATTGTCATTCTAGTGACGTTTCCTAGACATTTTGGTACCATTTCCCTCTGTCGTCAGTGTGGTTCAACTTTAATGTTAATTGTGATGTGGTTTTTTTTAGGACCTGAGAAGTTGTCTCCAGACTATCTAAATACTCTCTAGGTAGTGTCTACATGTCCAGAGTAAAGTAGAAGGATGAGTGCTACACTCAGTTGAAAAAACTGAGATTAGGCAACAGAAGCAGTAAGCCCTTGATTTTTGAATTTTTTCTCTCTGAATTAGTACAGACATCTGCATTTAGCCTTGGAGAAGGAAATGGCAACCCACTCCAGTATTCTTGCCTGGAAAATCCCATGGAGGGAGGGGCCTGGTAAGGTACAGTCCATGGGGTTGCAAAGAGTTGGACACGACTGAGCGACTTTTTTTTTTTTCTACATTTAGCCTGAAGAAACTATACACGTTACAGGCAACCTATCTTATGTAACAGAGGTGTGTGAGAGAATAATCTGTTACCCTAGTTAGCTGTTAGCCCAACAGCAGTCACTCCTGGGGGCTTCTCTGGTGGCGCAGTGGTAAAGAATCTGCCTGCATTGCAGGAGATGCAGGCTTGATCCCTGGGTCAGGAAGATGCCCTGGTGAAGAAAATGGCTACCCATTCCAGTATTCGTGCCTGGGAAATCCCATGGACAGAGGAACCTGGTGGGATATAGTCCACAGGGTCACAAAAGGGTCAGATACGACTTAGCAACCGAATGACAACAAGGACACCACCGCCGTTCACCCCTGGAGTCCAGGTGTCGTATTAAGAGTTGTAGCCTCTTAATGGCTCTCAGCACCGCGGTGAGAAGCATGTCCCAAACTGAGCTCATTGTCTCTCCCCTGAACACTTTCTCCCCAGCCCCCAAGCCTTCCCAGTCTCAGTGATGCAACCTACTTTGTTCCTTAAGCCAGGTACCAAGTAGGAGAGGGGTCACACTAAACTCTTCTCTTTCCCTTCAGATCCCAAGATAAAGAAGTCCTGTTGAGACCACTTCTTGCTTATCTCTTCAGCTCTGTCTTTGTTAGTAACTCATACCCTCCTTCCCACTGCCAGCCCCATGGCCACACTAAACAACGGTCACGTCCGTAGTGCACCGTGCTATTTCACATTTCTACGCCTTTGCTCATGCTCTGTGTAGAGTGTCTTCTCCCTTGGCTTACCTCTCAACATCCACTCCATTTTCAGTACTCAGATTAAGTGTCTTTTTCCCATTGAAACCCTTTCCTCTTCCTTCCCACCAGCAGAATTAGCCCCTCCTATCTGTGGGCATCTGGTTTACTTGATACACACTTGATTCATCTTTTCCCGTAGTGCCTAGCATACCGACTTGTTCCAAGTCCTCCATGCCCACTCCCTGAATGAAGACTGAGATCTACAGGAAAGTTGGCTTGCTTTCCCCTGCAGCTAAATCTATAGCATGGTAAGATGTCTGACATTGTGTCCTCGAAGTCTGTATGGTTGAGAAGGAGGAAAGCCTGGGATTTAGAAATCCACAATGGATGCTCCACAAAGTGTGTCATGGATAATCTTTACATGAATAATTGATAGTTGACTGTAGTGTCATCAATTAGTAATGGAGGTCAGTCTTGTTTCATGAGAATGTAACTTCCTGGAAATACAGCTTTTGTTTATTTATGTCCTAATTTTTTTTAAAGTACCATGTCAAAAATGGTGTGGTATCCAAAAAGTTGAAAATCAATTAATCAAGTATATCAGGTTCCAGAGTGACCAAAGGAGAGGCTGATATTCAGGAAACCCATTTGCTCTCATTAATAAAACAATCTTATCCATATTAAAGTAACAGTAGATGGAGGATAGGAGAAGGATCTATTAGTGTGGTCCAGCTGGGGGCCTCTAAGATCATTCCTTCCTTCACGGAGCTCATGAATAATAAAATAAATCGGTGTGGCACCAGGGAATAAGCTGTAAAGTGTCACAAAATGCCAGGAACAAAATCCATCCAAAGTGCTCTTTTTCTTCCTGAGGAAAAACCTAAAAGAACTTTTCTGATTACCTGACAGTCCATTTAATCCCCAGGAAACATTCCTTTGTTATAGTTTCAAGGAGAATTACTTGAAATAATCCTTTGTACAATGTGCCTGGTTCTATTTTAGTTTTAAATCGTGTCCCCTTTCTTTTTGAATTTGTTAAAAAAAAAAAAAAAAAAGACATCTAATCAATGCCCAAGTGGAAGTGGTATGGCCAAGTGTGAGTTTCTTTCTCTCCTGGATGAAGTTACCTTTTGTGTAGAGGCCCTTTTAAAAGAGACTTAAAAGACTTCAGGAGCTGAGAAAAAATAAAATAAAAAAAATCTTGAATGTTATAATTAAACTGTACAGACTTAAGCATCTCTCTTGAGTATTATTGAAGAGGATCATGCCTTTTGACCAGCTAGCTCCATGTACGGATGCTCACAGTGACCCAGATTTTAAGGGATTTGGGCATTTCTTGGATAAGTACCTATGAGAATTTGTCTATAGCCTGTGGTCAAGGCAGGAGGAGAGGGAGCACAGCCCTACCAATAGTCAGGCCTGGTCTACTGATTATCAGTTGGAAAGTGGGATAAAAAAGAAAAGGAAAGGGAAGGAAAGGAGTCTTACAGATATCCTGTACGCCTTTTAGGCTTCCCCATAATTTGGCTTGGAAATGCATCAAAGCAAAAGAATAAAGGGGGAAAAACATCAGGGAGATTTTAATTTAGGAAATAAGGCAACATTTAAGCTCATACACGTGGACTCTGTTTGGAAGACAAAATCAAGACTCTTTGGGTGAGCTTTCCAGTGCCCCCCTCCTCCCGCGCCTCAATTCTGGAGTACCATGAATGGGAATTTATTCCTCGTAAGAGTTTCACTGTCCTGAGTTATCCTGTGTTTTTCTGATTTAAACATTTTCTTCTTTCCCTCAGATTCCTCCTTCCTCTTTCCATTCTCCAAGGCAGAGGTGGGGGAATGTGTATAATTCCTGATTCAATTCTAGCATTTCTGAAACCCATCCCACCCAGTGACTCCATCCAAATTCAAAATGCAAAATTAATGATTAGTTAACATGGGTGCAGTCACTCAGTTCACAGCTCAGGAACCTTACTTATTTATTTCTTTATATTTTGTCTTCCAAATGTGTATTGCTTTCTTCTTCCTCTAGAGACAGAGTTTCTTTTTGATCTCTAACATAAGGTTAAACCTCAGAGTGATTTTTTTTTTCAAGGATGAAAACTGTCCTGATAGTTTTGAGATAGCTAGTTGCAAGGAAGATTAATGAAAAAATTAAGGTATAAATTTTGTTCACTCTTTCACCTGTTGAGGGGTTTTCAAATTTTTCTTAGAGTTCTTTTTCCTTTTACTTAATTTTAGGGGAAAATGGTAAATTCTAAGAATGCATTTTAAAACAAACGTTTAGTTAAAAATAATATCCAATTTGGCCTTAACTAGAGCATGGCAGAAATAAAAAAAGGCAGTTAATGTGGGATGAAGTAAATGCTTATGTCAAGTTGCCAGCACATTATCTTTATGTCTTTTACAAGAAGGGCTTCACTTGCAGAAATGGCTCTTGACAAAGTTAAGTGGTCCTATATATTGTTGGGGAAATTGCCCTTATTTTGTGTGCTTCTTGTTCCAGTAATGGAACCCATGAGCAGTAGATAATTGTAGCGGCCTCATCTATCAAATAATATTAGAAGTCAACAGCTATAATCTGAGCCACTTGCTTTACACAGCTTTTCTCTGTATTTTCTGCTCAAATTGTCAGTTGTTACCTGTAAGTGTCCCCATTCCCTGTGGTTGAGAGAAGCAAAAAGATTTAAGTAAATCAGGAGGTGAGCTGTGTGCAGGCTTGGGCCCGAGCCCTGTAGCCAGCGTCTGCAGCAGATGATGACAGCGCCCTGAATGGGGAGAAATCACGGTTCTTTGTGCCACATTCTATGTCACTATTACTGGTACAGAGGCTAGGAGGAAGGGGGCTTTTAGAGATAGTCTGGGCAGTTAAGAGCTGAGTTTAAGGGGGTCAGAAAGGAACCTCTCATTACTGGAGAGTAAATCCATGTAGCATTTCAGCATTCTGACCTACTTTTGTTCATCTCTCACATGCCTGTGCTAAAAGCGAAGTTGCTCGAAAATAGAGTTGTGCAAGCTTGGGGTTAGATACTTAGATGGTTAATGGATTATTCCACAAACTCATTTGTGGGTGTAAAATATTTCACGATAGAAAGGAAAATGTTAGTTTTGCAGGAATAGTCATTATAAGCATCTTGGTTTGCTTCCTCTATCAATGAGAAGTCAGAAAAATACCAAAGCAATCAAGTAAAATTATGAATGTACTTCACTTGATGGCAGACAGTTTTTATGCATATAAACTACTGTTATATACATATCTAAATTATAGGACTTATATAAAAAAATAATAGTATATATAAAAAGAATAGTATCTATAAATAATAGTATGTATATAATAGTGTGTATATATATATACACACACATATATACAGTAAGATCACATTGTGTTTATCATGTATCTAGCTTAATGTATAATAAACATATTCTATATTCATAAGTATTTACTTACTACATCATATTTGATGTCTGCATTATATTCCATTCCATGTATTCCTTATTATTGGACACTTTGGGTATTTTCAGATTTTCACTATTATAAACAATGAATATCCTTATAGCTAAAACTTATCAGCATCTATGATACTTTCTTTAAGTGAAACTATTAGAATTTTATTAGAAGGATTTCTAATAAAGGAGAAGGAAATGGCAACCACTTCAGTATTCTTGCCTGGAGAATCCCAGGGACTGAGCAGCCTGGTGGGCTACAGTCCGTGGGGTTGCAAGAGTCGGACATGACTTAGTGACTAAACCACCATAGAAGGATTTCTACAAGGACAATGGGTTAAACGTTTGTACAAAAGAAGGCAGACCAGTTTCTATTATTACAAGCAGTATGTGAAAGATCCTGAGTTGCTTTTTTCCTTAGTATTGACTATGTACAAAGGCATTATAGATAGTTCTCATGGTGAGAGGTGGTCAATGGAAGAGGGGTGCTTGGGTGCTGTGAGGTGGTGGCCATCAGAGATTAGGGACAACTCAAGCTGAACCACTCTGAGATGGAGGGTCTTGAGCAGAGAGCAGGGGCACCTGAATTTGGGGACTGACGTGTCAGAGGCACGAAGGTGGCATTTAGGCACAGAAGTAAGCAGACTGACCCCATCAGTGACTGGCAGAAGCACCTGCCTGGTTAGTGGGCCCTGCTGTTTGAGGGCCAACAACCTCCCTTCTCTGAACTCCTACAAAGTTTAATTGTATCATCCACTTTAATATGGAAAAGCTACCTATTCCCTCATATTGTTCTGTCATTGGCTCGTTGTTATCCTTGCTTTTCTGATGGGATTGGAAAGTCTTTGGAGGCAAGTGCCTGTTGTGGTCGGAGCAGAGAGGGTCTGAAAGCTGCCCTGTGGTCCACACTATCCTTTCTGCCTCCTGAAAGTTAATAGTTCTCCTTGTACCATTTTCTTTCTTTTACATATGATTTTGTTTTAGAGAAAGTTTTGGGATTATTAGGGCTTCCCAGGTGGTGCTAGGGATGAAGAACCTACATGCCAGTGCAGGAGATGTAAGAGATGTGGGTTTGATCCCTGAGTCAGGAAGACCCCCTGGAGGAAAGCCTGGCAGCCACACTAGTATTCTCAGCTGGAGAACCCCCATGGACAGAGGAGCCTGGTGGGCTGCAGTCCATGGGGGTCACACTGAGTTGGACACTACTGAAATGACTTAGCAGCAGCAGAAGCAGCAGCAGCAGCAGGTGTTATTAAATGTACACCCTCCTTTTTTTTCAAACCACTGGGTTAATTTAAAGATTTAACCCAAATGATCAAACCAGTGATTCAGTTCTCTATTTTTCGTGGCATTATTATTTAGGGGCATTTCTTTGACCATCAGTTTCCCAGCTTGGCTACTATGTCTCCGAATCACCAAGTGTTCAGTTGTAGGTTTGTCCGTTCAGCTGTTACTGTAGGTACTCAGAAAATAAGAATGGGGAAATTACATTTTATGCAGCCTTTTTCTAGTATAGGGCAGGGGGTTCGAAGGGCAGATGGTAGTTTACCCTCAAGTATTAATCTTTCTGGGCTTTCCCCGGTGGCTCAATGGTAAAGGATCCATCTGTAACACAGGAGACGCAGGAGATGTGGGTTCGATCCCTGGGTGCGGAAGGTTCCCTGGTGGAGGGCATGGCAACCCACTCCATATTCTTGCCTGGAGAATCCCATGAACAGAGGAGCCTAGAGGGCTGGAGTCCATGGGGTCACAAAGAATCGGACATGACTAAAGCGACTGAGCATACATGAATGCACTGATCTTCCTAGAGCTTCTTGTGCTGGAATTCACAAAAATCAGGTGTAAAATCAGGTATAAAGAACCTGGTAGCTCACTGTGAAGCTCAGTGGACAGATATTTGCTTGAACAGGAATACTCGGTACTGCAGACCATGGTCCAGCAGCAGCTGTTCTTCTCAGCCTTTGCTGGAGGATCACCTTTGCAGCTGGTGGAGACACTGGGAGTATTTCTATTTCAACTGCTGACTAACATCCCAGGGCCGGGGCCACGCTCACTTCCTACCAAGAGCCAGTATTTGAGTCCTGATACCCTATTGTTATTGTTCAGTTGCTCAGTCGTGTCCTACTGTTTGTGAACTCATGTTCTGCAGTGTGCCAGGCTCCCCTGTCCTTCACCATCTCCCAGAGCTTTCTCAAACTCACGTCTAATCGAGTTGGTGGTGCCATCCAACCATCTCATCCTCTGTCATCCCCTTCTCCTCCTGCCCTCAATCTTTCCCAGCATCAAGGTCTTTTCTAATGAGTCGGCTCTTTGCATCAGGTAGCCAAAGTATTGGAGCTTCAGCTTTAGCATCAGTCCTTCCAATGAATAGTCAGGGTTGATTTCCTTTAGGATGGACTGGTTGGATCTCTTTGCTGTCCAAGGAATTCCCAAGAGTCTTCTCCAGCACCAAGAACCAATATTTTAGTTCCAGTGCCCTGAGACACAGTCATTTGCATTCCTAACATATGATCATTTTCATATACTCTACAGTATTTCAACAAAATGTTTACATAGTGAAATGGTTGTTCATGACACAAACGAAGAAAAAAAGGTGCTAATTTATACAAATGTGTGACAGAGAATTACCAATTGCCATTAGAAATATGCCATGTGACTTTTCACTAATGCATGCTGCCTAAAGGAAAAAAAAAAAAAAAAAAGCAGTCAAAATCCCAAACGGTGCCGTCACGATTGAAGGTGCAGCAATACCGGTGGATGATAGAATGTGATCTTAAGATGCAAAGCTGTGGGTGGCTGACCTGGAATTTGAAAAGATCCTCTGATACTTGAAATCATTTCAAGGTTAAATGGAAAATGTGAGTGAGGATTATCTGAATCCTCCTTTACCTGGATAATGTATAAAGAAAGATGAAGTGGAGAATAAACCTGTTCACGAATGTGTCACTGTTAGAGAATCATTCTCCTGTATGTGTTCAAATTGCTGGAGAGCAGTTTGACCGTGTGCTTCTTTAAGTAAGCTGCTATGGATTTGAATATTGTAATTTTGTAATAAATAGAGATTATTAAGGGCTGACCTTCTTTTGAAGTACTTGTGTCAATTTAACAGTCTCTAAGAAATTTGGTATAAGGTTAAATTCATACATATACTGAAAATAAAGATAGAAACTGTTTATTCAGGGACTCCTCCAACATCTGTTATTACATCCTCACAACAACACTTTGAGGTACTTACAATTAATCTCACTTTACAGATGAATAAACAGAGGCCCGGGGAGGTTAAATGAAAAAGCTAATAAGTGGTAGAGGTGTGTGATTCAGGCATAGGTAGATTTGATCTCCAAGGCAGTGTGCTCAGCCACTCAGCTACACCCAATACTTTGCTAAGACTCTTTTCATGTTTCTGAAACAGAAACTTATCTGACCTGTAGGGCTTAAAAATGGCTGTGTTGATTACAAGATAGCAATATTTAATTCCACTCATTTTCATTCCTTTAAAGGAAAAAAAAAATCATCCATTTGCGGCTGATTGCTTTGCCCTTTGTGCATCTGTTTTGTGTGTGAAGGTTTATAGTATTATATTGACTTTCTTCATTATCTAAATTTTATGCACCTAATGATACTTATTAGTATGCCTAGTGACCTCCTTTAAAATTTTTGCAATAAGGATGCACCCCAAACAATTCAACCAAGCAGCTTTTCATTGGTAAAATGCCTTCAGTGACCAAGCTGAAGCCATATATACTCATTTATGTGAGTGCTATTCTTGCAATTACTGTTGGAATGACAGTTTCTCTGAGGTATTTGAATGATGCAACTTGTTCAAGTTTAATGCCATCTATTATGAACTCTGCTGCACGCTGTTAATAGCTGGAAGGCATTGATTTTGTTTTCTGCTCTCTTATCTCAGGCCCATACATTTTGCTTGCATTATTGACTGTTCTGATCATTTCATGCACCATGTCTTTAGAAGATGTATAAATCAATGTCAGCCATGAAACTTAAGTTGTTTATTAGGCTGCCATGTAGGTTTACACCTTCATGAAAATCATCTAATGTGGTTGGTGTCAGATGTTTCAAACAATTGTTGGCCAGTCTGATGAAAGAGGACAGCCTTGGAACATGTCACCCCTAGAGTAGGAAAGTTCATTCAGTTATTTATTTGGGTCACATGTTATACTTGACTGGATGCACTTTTTAATGATGTTAATTAACTTCTTCAGGGTGCTAAATTAGTTTAGAACTGCTATGATTATAGCATGACATAAATTGGACTCTCTATTCTAAGAGATGCATTTGAGTTTTGCAGAGCAAAAGGATATTTTGTACTGAATTAGTGCAAATGAAACCGCATTGCTTACATTTGAGTGTACTTGATAGAAGACCCATACAGACTTCAGATCAATTTCACACTTAAATCAGAGTCAGAAAACAAGTGCAAGAGCCTGAAAGCCTGTCTATCATTTTATACAATTACTGAGTCCTTTATCCAGAATCCAAAGAGCATCGAATTGCACCTCTAATCCAATAAAAAGTGTTTTTCATAATTAAGGCAATTATGAAATGCCTTGCAAAATCCATTCTTAAGAATCAGCTTCTAAATGCTTCCTCTCCATAAAGCAAATTTTGGATTAGTTTAGACTTTATAGTCTTCCTTAATTTTTATAGTGCTTTCAATTCATGTCTCTTGGTCTCTTGTTTAGGATTTTTCAGAGCATTTTTTAAATATGGAGATCAGTTCTCTTGGTATGGAAGGTGCAGAGTTGCACATGGCAGCATTACTCACAGCAGTTTCTGCAACAGCTGCGAATCCAGTCATACGAGGTGGCTGGTATTTCCACTCATGTGATGGTTGGTCGGTTTGGGAAAGTCTCCCTCAGCAATCAGTCATATGGACCTGGCCAAGATCTCAAAACCCTCCCAACTGGTTAAAAATTAAATTCAGAAACGTGGCCATAAGATTGTCTTTAAGAATTTGTTGCCTGGATATTTTTTGATTCAATTCATAACCAAAAATAAATACAAGCAAAGTTATTATTATTATTTGGTCATGCCATGTAGCTTGTGGGATCTGAGTTCCCTGACCAGGGACTGAACCTGGGTCCTCAGCAGTGAGTCCTAACCATTGGACTGCCAGGGAATTCCCAGGAAATTTATTTTTAAAGTTATACATTTATGTGAGAGGCACCCTGTAGAGGTCTGAATTGTGCCCCCGTAAAAATATGAACCTCAGAATGTAACTTATTGGAACAAGAGTCTTTGTAGTGGTAAGGATCTTTTTTAAAAAAAAATTTTGTTTAATTTATTATTATTATTTTATTTATTTAACTTTACAATATTGTATTGATTTTGCCATACATCAACATGCATCTGCCACGGGTGTACAAGTGTTCCCCATTCTGAACCCCCCTCCCACCTCCCTCCCCATACCATCCCTCTGGGTCATCCCAGTGAACCGGCCCCAAGCTTCCTGTATCCTGCATCAAACCTAGACTGGCGATTCATTTCTTATATGATATTATACATGTTTTAATGCTGTTCTCCCAAATCATCCCACCCTCTCCCTCTCCCACAGAGTCCAAAAGACTGTTCTATGCATCTGTGTCTCTTTTGCTGTCTCTCATACAGGGTTGTCGTTACCATCTTTCTAAATTCCATATATATGTGTTAGTATACTGAGGTAAAGATCTTAAGGTGAGGTCATTCTGGGTTAGGGCAGGTTCTAAATCAAAAGATAAGTCCTGAGAATAAGAGAAGGAAATGGAAAGGGAGTGGAGGGAAGAGAAGAAAAAGATGGATGATAGAAACACAGAGAGATGAGGGCCATGTGGGGATGGGAGGCTGAGACTGGAATTGTGCAGCTCCAAGCCAAGGAACCGGAGAAGGCAATGGCACCCCACTCCAGTACTCTTGCCTGGAAAATCCCATGGATGGAGGAGCCTGGAAGGCTGCAGTCCATGGGGTCGCTGAGGGTCGGACACGACTGAGCGACTTCCCTTTGACTTTTCACTTTCATGCGTTGGAGGAGGAAATGGCAACCCACTCCAGTGTTCTTGCCTGGAGAATCCCAGGGACGGGGGAGCCTGGTGGGCTGCCATCTGTGGGGTCGCACAGAGTCGGACACGACTGAAGCGACTTAGCATAGCATAGCATAGCAAGCCAAGGAACACAGGGGTTGCCAGCTGCCAGCAGAAACTAGGAGGAAGGCAGTCTCAGCCCTCTGAAATCCTGATTTTGGACTTTTGGCCTCTAGAGCTTTGGGAAAATAAATTTCTGTTGTTTTAAGCTGCTGAGTTTGCGGTACCTTGTGATGGCGGCCCCAGGCCTCCAAAACATGCCCCAGCCACTTCTGTCTGATATGCAAGTGTTACCTGCTTCCTCCTTCCCATTCAGGAGTGTGCTCACCATGCCCTGCACCAGTGTGCCCTCTGTTCCCGCCTCTGCCTGGTGAGGGCCCCCATGCTTCCAAGGCCAGTTCATCATCCCCTCAACCACTTGGTTCTGATAGCTCCCTCTTCTCTAAACACCCACAGCCAGCGTGTCTATATCCAGCGCAGTGCTGCCCACGCCCGCCTTGTATTATGTTGTACGTATATGCTTCCTCCCTTAATGTTTGGAAACATGCCTTGTTCAGCTTTAAATATGCTAGAATGCTTAGCACAGACCTTCATCTATAGTCGGGTTTCAAAATATGTTGAATCTAGTTGCATGGCATCATTTGCCATGAGACAAATTCTGTTTTTGTTTCACAATTTGGGTATGAAATTGTGTATGCAGAAAAAATTGAAGCCATGGGAGAAGTAATTTCAACAAAGCCAAAATTCGATGATTCTAAAAGCAAGCGTGAGAGAGCTGCTTATATTTCAATATGTTTTTGAATGAAAATATGTTGTTCAACGGATAATTCCAAGTCCAAATATTTTCCTGGGGAATATGATGTAGAATCATACTTACAGTTGGGGATACTTAATTCACTGTGTTAATCAGTATGCATTTGACTTCTCTATTTTTAGTCATATTAGTCACTCAAATATTCTTCTGAAATATATTATCCTTGCATAATAAAAATGCTGCTCAAAAAGTCTTCATTCAGGACTTTAAAAACACCTTATTCACATCTAGTCAATTTCTGATCATTTTGTTTAGCAATTTATTTTTATACTTTGGAAGTATAGCTTCTTTTTTAAAAAAAATTATTATTTTTGGCTTTGCTCTGTCTTTGTTGCTGCACAGGCTTTTCTCTAGTTGCAGTGAGGGGGCTACTCTCTATTTGTGGTGGGCGAGCTTCTCACTGTGGTGTCTTTTGTTGCAGAGCATGGGCTCTGGAGCACAGGCTCAGTAGTTGTGGTGCATGGATTTAGTTGCTCTCTGGCGTGTGGGATCCTCTTGGATCAGGGATTGAACCCACGACTCCTGCATTGGCAGGCACATTCTTAGCCATTGTCCCATCAGGGAATCCCTTGTTTGGCAATTTAAACAAGATAATGTATTGGAAAGTACTTTCAGAACTGCTACATGCAACACACATTAATTATGAAATTTGAAAAGTAGTTTGCAAATCTGAACTGCCAAATTTAAGTCAGTAGTTGACGACCTTTAACCTTGGTGCAAAGCCTCTTTTTGTATCCCATCTCTATTTGGCACATGCTTTCTGGATTTAAGCCCTTTCTTGCCATGCCTGTGTGTAGGTAGTCTTGCTGCTGCTCCCTCTTGATGCCAGGTTTTGGTGGGGAGGACCATGCTTAGATGGATCTTCCCAACCCAGGGATTGAACCCAGGTCTCCCACATTGCAGGTGGGTTTTTTACCAGCTGAGCCACCAGGGAAGCCCAAGAATACTGGAGTGGGTAGCCTATCCCTTCTCCAGCAGATCTTCCCCACCCAGGAATTGAACCAGGGTCTCCTGCATTACAGGCAGATTCTTTACCAGCTGAGCCATCAGGGAAGACTTAGATGGAATAAGCAAAGTTTCTGGCTTGAGGAAGATTTACATATGAATGCTGGGTCACATTTTAGCTAATTGTACGTCTGTTACCAAATCATTTAGCTCAGTTGAGCCACAATTTTACCATCTGTAAGCGTAATTAATAGTATCTACATCATAGCACTGTCATGAGGGTTAAATTGGGTAAAATAATATCTGTAAAGTGTTTAGACTTGGTCTTGGCATATTCAGGGTGCTCGGCAAATAAATTGTAGTCATGATTTTGTTGTGGATGATCAAGAATTAAACCCTCCGAATTAATTTAATTCATTCAACAAATATGTATTGTTGTAGGCTTTGAGCATACAACAGAGATGAGACACGGTGTCTGCCTTTTCAGGTGGGAGCCAGATATTTAAATAGGTTGAAGGAAGTCTGAGAGAGAATCTGAACAGTATAATGGACACATGTTATAATCCAGCCCATTCAACTCAACTCTTTCTGGTTCAGTTCAGTTTAATTGCTCAGTCATGTCCGACTCTTTGCAACCCCATGGACTGCAGCATGCCAGGCCTCCCTGTCCATCGTCAACTCCCAGCGTTTACTCAAACTTGTGTTCATTGAGTCGGTGATGCCATCCAACCATCTCATCCTCTGTCGTCCCCTCTCTGCCTGCCCTCAATCTTTCTCAGCATCAGGGTCTTTTCCAATGAGTCAGCTCTTTGCATCAGGTGGAGTATTGGAGTTTCAGCTTCAACATCAGTCCTTCCAATGAACACCCAGGACTGATCTACTTTAGGACGGACTGGTTGGATCTCCTTGCAGTCATAGCTAAATATCCATACCTCTTTTTCTCCTTTCTGTCCCCAAATTCAATTAAAATGGCTGCAAAGAGTAAAAATGGGTAAACCTACAAACACAAAAGGAAGATGAATGGAGATACCAGCAAATGAAAGAATCCTAGAGCTGCAGCTGAATGAGTAGAGTGGAGGGAAAAACAATCCCAGGTGCCCTCAAGAGGGAGACTGTGAGGAGCAAGCAACCCAGCACCTGAAGAGGAGGGACATATTGAGGCTTCGAGACGGGAGTGGCAGGGAGCAGAGAGGCACCAGGCAGAAATACTGTTTATGCAGTGGTTGGATTCCTTGGGTCCCGCCCTATCCCATGCGTCCAGTTGACAAATTCCACAGGCAGGGGATGAGAGGTTTATATTTTGGACAAGTGAAACCAGAGAGAATTAGAATTTGCTGACAAGGAATATGGCTTCCCAGGTGGCACTAGTGGTAAAAAACACCCCTGCCAGTGCGAGAGACGTAAGAGACGTGGGTTCTATCCCTGTGATGGGAAGATGCTCTGGAGAAGGGCATGGCCACCCACTCCAGTATTCTTGCCTGGAGAATCCCATGCACAGAGGAGCTTGGTGGGCTGCAGTCCACAGGGTAGCAAAGAGTCAGACATGGCTGCAGAGACTTAGCACAGCACAGCACAGTACAGGCATAGGGAAGGGCAAGGATGGAGTGGATAATTAAATACAAGGGATGAAGTGAATGTCTGTAAATGACCTCTGGTTCCCTTCCCCTACTCTGTTATTAATACTAACATGTTAGAAGTCAGACATTTTATCCTAACCTCCTCTGCCTCCACTCACTAAACACACACGCATAAACCCGATTGGGGCAGAAGATAGATTCTTCTCTAGAGAAACAGTATGACCATAAAGAAAAGACCTTTACATATTGACATTATGTTAGTCTAATGAAAAGATTATATAGCCCATCACTCCGTAGTGAAAACTATCCAGTAAGCCCAATCCAGGCAACTAGAACTTGCACTTAGATTGTTGTAAATACAAGCGGACAGCCAAGAATTTCTACTCATTTGAGAGAGATCTGTGAAATGAGAGAAACTAAAACAAGAGAAAAAAGGAACTTTAGAAGAAATTGATATAAGGCAGGAAATTGAAGAAAACATCTAGGAAACTAAAATTAAGTTTAGTTCAGGAAATAGGGAGAGATACTGCATATATGAAGGAAGAATAGGAGACTGGGGAAAAGAAGTAACCAGAAAGGATGAAATACTATTGGAAATTAAAAATATGATAGGTGATATAAAATTCCAATAGAACGATTGGAAGATAAACTTGAATTCTCCTCCAAATAGCACAGAACAAAATACCCAAAAACTAAGAGATGGAAAATAAGAGAAAAGATAAGAACTGGAAGATTGATCCCAGAGGTCTAACCTGTGACTAATGAGTTAAAAAAGCAGAGAAGAGTGAAAGTGTAGCTGAGAGAATGAACTAGCACTAGAAAATTTTCTACAACTGTAGAACATAAATCTTTCAGTTGAAAGGGCCTACTGAGTATCCATCATAATGAATGAATAAAGAATGATTAGAGATGGTTCATTATGACATACCAGGATACAGGGGAAATGAGAAGTTTACAGAGTAAAAAAATGTATTGGGAATCAGAATGGCACTGCATTTCTTAACAGCAATACTGAATGCAAGGCCTGCAAAATTCTGAGGGAAAATAATTATCAAACAGGATTCTGTCCCCAGCTAAACTATCTTGTCATGTGTGAAGGCAAAAGAATTTCCTGATGTAAAAGATTAACAGATATATATGTCAGATATATATGTATGTATTTTATATATAGCATATATTTACACATATAGAGATTAAAAAATGTTTGACTGTGTTGCATGGCATGCAGAATCTTAGTTCCCCAGTCAGGGATTGAATTCCTGTTTTTATATTTGTATTCCTCCTGGTCCAAACCTTTTCCTTCTCATTCCAAATATAACCCATGTGATTTTATGTTAAGCATTCTCTTGCTTTTCCTTATCATTTTACTATATGTTTATATTTCCAAACAGTATATCATCAGAAGGACAGGAGGCTCTGGATGGAAGGGTGTTAGGAAAAAAATAACCCATGATGGCTTATATGATAATTTTGAGCTTTTTGCAAATAATACTGAGCTGAATTTTTTAGATCTGATGAAATGTTAAAAAAATTAATAGATGCTTAGAAAATTAATAGATGCTAAGCAAATGAAAAACAAGGAAACCACTGACTCCTGTCTCTCATTTTTCTTATTTGGGTATGAGCCGTTGGAGGGAAATGACCATGCATTTCCACACCTGTCTGCCTTGTCCCTCACCTTTTGCGGACATTCAGTACACGTGCATGAGTAGATAGAATGAAAATTGTTAACGAAGACATAGTCAAACCAACGATAAACAAGCCTCCTTTGTGTATCAATCTGCGTTTGCAATTATTCCTTTAATTTGGTGGTAGTGAAGCTTGTGTCTCCTGAAAAATGGTCATATTTTAGTTTATCAGACAACAAATACTTATGAGTTTATGATCTTACTCTTTTTTATTCAACCAGAAACTTACTGTCTTCTAAAAACTCAATCC
Organism: Tragelaphus eurycerus; assembly: GCA_935064755.1. Taxonomy (NCBI): domain Eukaryota; kingdom Metazoa; phylum Chordata; class Mammalia; order Artiodactyla; family Bovidae; genus Tragelaphus; species Tragelaphus eurycerus. The sequence goes on along the minus strand of CAKXYN010000039.1, from coordinate 15,403,243 downwards.
ACAACTGGGGAGTCTTGTTTCCTTGAGATCTTGGTGACTTCCCTGTGGCACCCATTTTCTGAGCGCGTATCTGTGGGGACCTCACCAGGTCTCTATTGAAGCTGGTGTCCTGTCCTTCACAGATGATTTAAATTTGCTTGAGCCAGGTATTTGGAGGGCATGGTGAACCTGGGATCCTTTTAGAATAAGAGTGCTGTTTTCCCAGAATGCCAGGTTGTTTTAACTTTGAAATCCAAGCTCACCTGAGGCAGGCTTCTTTGTGGTTAAAAATTTGCAGGGAAGATTTTTTTTTTTCAGCTTTGAAGTTCAAGACATAATCTTACTTGTGCTCTCCTACAGAGTGGAGGATTTATTTTAGGTTTACCTATGTTGAGCATACAGCCCTTTGGCATTGTATCTTTATGTGGGGTGGAGTGTGTAACTGTTTTATGTTCCGTCTTAGGCTGTGTGTGCTGTTCAGTACCCCTTGAGGCCTCGTAGACCAAGTTCAAGTCCATCTGGTTTGCCTATTGACATGAGTTTGAGAGGCAGTTTTGGAGCTCTGGTCTTCATTCAGTATCTGGCTGGCTGTGACCTGGATTTTTGCTTCTGAGAATTCCTTACTTTCTTATCAACTCACTGATGCAAGTTAGAAGACAGATTTTATATTTCATTAAGTATTTTTAGTCGTTTATAGCAAATAGTTTGGCTAGAGTATCTAGTTCACTATACTGCTGAAAATTTAAGGCAGTAGTACTCTTTTCAAGTCTATCAATGGATATTCTTACAATATACCAATCAACAATTCATCCTTTATAAAGAATTGAACAAAAGAAAATGAGACTAAATTGCAAGTCTAATTAAAAGTTCTATGACTAAAAGGCTGATTGGACTCTGGCCAAGCCAAGTAACTAAGAGGAATTTAAATATCTCTCTGAATATTTAAAAAACAGAAAGAGAAACAAAACAGAACCTGCAGTCCTTTATCTTGTTTGATGAAGTCCTCCTTTGCCCGAGGCAGGAGGCTGGAAAAGATGACCTCTTAATGCCCTTTGAGTTCTGTCATTTTATTATATTTGTGAGAAATAGAGCTAAACTTTCAGAACAGTTTTTCACTGTGAGTTTGTGAAGTGATATTATGAAACTGGTCTAGTTTCTATCTGTCAATTTCAACTTCCTGCAGTGAAATTTCCAGGTACTGAGTTTTACTCCACAGGACACAAATTTCTTTTTCTTGTGATTTGTCAGTTTTCTCAGGCTTTCCAAATCATATACAAAAATGTGTAAAGAATAGTTCCCTCTGTCTGTATCCATAGGGATTCCCTTTGACTTTTCCTAGATAAGATAGACGAAGCATCAGAAATAACGAAATCAATTTTCCATTAATAGTTGGTAGTGTAGTAAATGCAAAGATTAAGGGAAGGGGAAATACTTTTAGTATTCAGAAAGATTTTGTCATTGTCACGAGTCACCAGGGTCTTTTGTGAGCTGCCTGACATAGAAATGTGCTCACCGGGGGTTATTCATTGATGTAAAATTTGATGTCTGATGCCTTGTTGGTCCCCAAAAGTTTACCACTGTGTGAGATGGTGACTGTCTCTTTCAGCCCTGGCTTATTAGGATGAGCAATAGCCATTGTGATGATGGCATATTTTTGTCAGTAGATTCTAGACTCTATAGAGTTTTGATTTTAGAAAAAAAATGCCATCACAGGCAACTTTCTTTCTTTTTATCTTTCTTTGTTATGGCAGCCACATATTATTTTATAACTGAAAAAAATCCAAGAGAGTTAAAAAGAAAAGACGGTGCTAATTCAGACCTTACTTTTGAGGGGAAGAGGAAGGCTAGATTGTGCATCCAGTGAGCTAACGTACAAGTTAGTTAGGCACTTTCTGTTTGTTTCATATAGTTTTCCCAGTGTAGGGGGAGGAGTCACTCTGGGCCTACTGAGCAATTTTACTTCAGTTCAGTTCAGTTCAGTTGCTCAGTCGTGTCCGACTCCTTGCGACCCCATGAATCGCAGCACGCCAGGCCTCCCTGTCCATCACCAACTCCCGGAGTTCACTCAGACTCATATCCATCGAGTCAGTGATGCCATCCAGCCACCTCATCCTCTCTTATCCCCTTCTCTTCCTGCCCCCCAATCTCTCCCAGCATCAGAGTCTTTTCCAATGAGTCAACTTTTTGCATGAGGTGGCCAAAGTACTGGAGTTTCAGCTTTAGCATCATTCCTTCCCTTAAAAATTCCTGAATATGAGATGAACAAGGTTAAATCACAGATGACTCTGAATCCTTAGGGAATCTGGCTGCCTTTCACTCTTTTCAGATACAGAATCTGAGCAGTTTAAAGAGCTGTGGTGAGCACATATACCACAGGGGCTCCCCGTGGCTGTGGACAGCGCTTGGCAGACGATCCTAAACTGATGCCATGGTCCTCCCGGCTGGCCTGTGGGTCCCTAAGATTGCTCGCCTCATCTGTAAAAGCTTTTGAATCCACATTCCTCCTTCGTGATTATTTATTTTTACTTACAGATGATATGTAAGTATTGCTACCATTGCTGTTGTTCAGTCGCTCAGTCGTGTCCAACTCTTTGGGACCCCATGGACTGTATGGCACACCAGGCTTCCCTGTCCGTCCCCAACTTCCAGAGCTTGTTCAAACTCATGTCCGCTGAGTTGGTGATGCCCTCCAACCATCTCATTGATACCTAGATGTTTTATTTATTGTAAGATATATACAGAAAATATAAATTACCATCAGATGAGGGAACAAAAGAAATGTAAAAGAGAACGTGTAGGGTATCTTCCCAACTCTACTGGATGTATGCCGTCCCCACCTTGCATGTACCTACTTTGGAGGATTCCAAGAAAGGATACTTAAAGACCTAAAGATGATCAAAGAACAACTAACTTCTGATGTTAGAGAAGCGAACAGGGAATTTTCTGGGCAAGTGTGACCTGATTGCTACTCTTGACAGAGGAATATATGAATAGTATTTGTCCGCCTCTAGTTCTTTTGGGTTTCCATGTCAGGTTGATAGCAAACAGTGTTAGAGAAGGGGGAAATAATGAGATACCTAAATTATGATAAAAGGAAAATAAGAATCTCCTTAATTAATTTTGCTCATCTTCAGAGATCACAGGAAAGGAAATGAAAGGTGGCGGGAGCAGGCAGAGGGAAAATCTTGCAAATTCTTCAAATACGAATGAGATTCTGTGATAAACCCTCACTTTTGGGTAAGCATTTTAATGGATCCCTTAATTAGCTTTTCTGGAGAGTTCACTGATGATGTGCTGGAATAATGATCCCCTGTGCTTCGAGTGTCTAGTCATTAGCTCGCAAGGTGACTGAACATACTAATGCGTTTGCCTTTTAGACAGTTTAAGCCCATGTTCCTGTGATAAGGGTCTTGCCTCTTTTTGGCTCAACCATAGAAAGACGTAGGTGGGCTGGGTTCTCTCAGAAGGGCAAGGACACTGAGCCAGTCCCCGTGTAACTCCAGCTCCTAAAAGGGAGCTGATCTTTCTTGGGGCGGATCTTTCTGGAACTTTTCTCATGCTGCCTGCCACTTCTGTACCAAAGCTTTGGCTCAGCATTTATAGGCATCCCCTAGATCTGAAATTCATTCTAGTTTAGAAAATTAATTATCTCTTGTCACCTTTATCAGTAGCATCTTTTTGAACATGCAGCTTTCCTCTGTGTGTATTTATGTTGTACTTCTAAATGGTGGGTTAGTTTTCCATTTTATTTCTAAGGCATGCTTTCTACACTTCGCGTTTGCAGGTCAGACAAGGTGAGGGATAGGTTAGGCAAGGTGAGTGGGTGGAAACTGGGCAGGTGCTTCAGCTCCCAGCTGAGCCAGTGACTTGGCTTTGCACCAAGTCCATAACAGACTGGGCTCGGATCACCTCTGACGGGCCCAGCCTGGTTTGGGCCCAGCATGTTCGTACGTGCTGGGGTACGCAGCCTTTTGCATTGCATAACTTCTTCTTGTGCCCCTGGCTGAAAGCAGCTAAACTGCAGATAATTTATTCAGCATAAATTATTGCTAACCTTAGCTGGAATAACGCACGCTTTTGATCCTCTTTAGATATGGAGCCGATGGGGGATTGACTGGCTACAAAGTTTTCCCTGTATCTTTCAGTTAAATCAAACTCCAGATCTTGAGGACATCTGATATTCCTCAAGGACATTAAATCTATAAAGCTGGTGCCTGAATCATATGCTAAAAAAATATAATTCACAGTTTGTTTTGTTAGTGTGAGCTATCAGTAACGTTTTAAACATCTAATTACATTTTTCACTTAATAATTCATTCCCGTATAATTAGAGACAAGTTATGCAACATGCCTAGGTTTTCAAATGTGGACATATTCTTTAAGTGTTTTACACCAGTATCTATGAGATGAAACATAAGAACAAATGCATATTAAAAAAAATTAATGCTCAAGTTTTGTTTTGTTTTTGTCCTGGCACAGCCTCTCTCTAGGCAGTTTTGATGAGGTATGTTTTGAATGGTAATAAAAGTTCCAACCTGCCCAAACTACATATTCTTCACTAGGCAGTTTCAGGGAAATCTTTCCACTGTGCTTGCTTTTAACTTTCCTCCAGGTAGACACATTTTACCCAAAAAGTATGATTGTTTAGGTCAGCAAGCAACCTTACGAAGGGATTTTGCACACACCAGTTGAAAGTATGTGTGTATCTGTGTGTGTCCTATCAGAGTTCAGAATTCCTGGCCCAGCTCCTATGCTTCCACATTACACTCAACTCACATGGAAGCCTGGAAGCAAGTCACGCTGTCCGATTGGTGAATGTTGATCCTAATCATGTAGAGAAAATAATGTCTGGTTTTTAAATTGAGAATGTAGCACTTCAGTATGGTAAGAACAATTCAAACACTTCCAGAGGGCATACAATGAAGACACGTAGATCTTCCCACCAGATCCCAATCTCTAGTTTTGTTCCACGTGTAACCACTCTCCCCACATTCTTGGGAATCCTTTCTGAAACAGTGCACATACCCGTTTTATATGTATGCTTCTCCTTATTTTAAAAATACCCAAGGGGAATCCTATCTGTACTGTTTGGCTCCTCACTCATTTCACATATCAATCTATCTCAGTGTGGTGCCAAATTGATCATGCATCCTTTCCACGTTTGCACAGCTGTCCACTCTTTAGATGAGTCATGCTTTATTTACTTATGTTAGATATTTATTTGTTTGGCTGCCTTGGGTCTTAGTTGCAGCACGTGGGATCTTTCACTGTGGCACACAGACTTCTCTAGTTGTGGTGCGCAGGCTCAGTAGTTGGGGTGCAGGCTTAGCTGCTCTCTGGTATGTGGGATCTTAGTTCCCCAGCCAGGGATCAAACCTGCATCCTTGGCATTGCAAGGCGGATTCTTAACCACTGGACCACCAGGGAAGTCTCAAGCCATACTTTCTAACTCATCCCTTATTGCCGGACATTTGGCTGCTATTACAAACAAGTCTGCATACATTTTTGGGATCAGATATGAGTAGATCTGGGCTACCAGGTGGCTCAGTCGTAAAGAATCCACCTGCCAGTGCGGGAGATGCAGGAGACACGGGTGTGATCCCTGGGTGGGGAAGATCCTCAGGGGAGGAAGTTGCAACTCACGTCAGTCTTCTTGTCTGGCAAATCCCATGGACAGAGAAGCCTGGTGGGCTATATAGTCCATGGGGTCACAAAGAGTCGCATGCACATGAAAAGATCTAGAGCATGAGTTACTCGAAGCAGATTTGTTTGGTCCAAGGGGGTGTATAGCTTAATTTTCATAGATGTTGAAAAATTGCCTCTGCAAGATCACACAATATAAGACTGTAACAAAAGTAGACTCATTTCAAAGGACTACATCCAGACCCCACTGTCTCCAAATCTCAGAGCAATGGCCGCTGAGATGGGGAGGCCTGGACAGGCAAACTTTCTGTCCTTCCTGTCAACCAGGTAGTATCCGTGATTTACACTCCTGTAAAATGCTTCCCATGTATCATCTCCTTAAATCCTCAACACACACTCACGAAGCAGAGATTTTTATCCCATTATAAATCACTACATGATGCCAATATTTGGGATCAGTCAAAAATAAATGAAAGCATGAACGTTTGACTTGTGCTTGCCCAGGATCTCTTTGTAATTGAAACCCTGCACATGGCTTACACAGAATATTCTAGGATCACTGTGAAGCATAGGTAAATTCCGTCGTTCTGTGTCTCTGTAATACTGGCAATGAAATGACTTAGGAGCAGCACACTTGCATTTTAACGCTACTTGAGATCTTGATAGACACAAGCATGTTCAGCCAAAGCCATTTAGGTTACAGTTCAGGCTCAGCGCAAATCTGTGACCTATTCAACCTTCCTTTTTTTCAAGATGGCAAAGCCTGCTTGACAAAGAAGAGCAAAATCCATGATTAATTCCAACGTCTGTAAAAGAGTACATCCAACAGCAGCTCCTGTTTATTTATTTGTTGGGGTATTAGGGACATTTTGTATTGAATTAAAATACTTGAATATTGAAAAGTCTTAAAGTGCACTGTATAATGATGAATGGGAGAGAAGTCCATTGTGCATGGATGTGTAACCCTTATCAGATGGGTAAGAGGACAGAAAATGTTGGATGGAAATATTTCACAACCTTGTAAAATCTTCTCCATGGGTGACCTCAGAGCACCCCTTCAATGACATACAGGCATCCATGACTTCCTTGCTTATCGTTGTAGTCACATGAGTTACAGGCTGTGTCTGTTCATTACTGCTTTTATTTGCTATGTTCTTTTTTTTTGTGCCTAAGTGCATAAGGAAGGCTGATCCTGTAAGCTTCTGACTAGTTAATGACCATCTAGCTGGTCTTGTTTCCTTCTAGTTAAGGAGAGTAGACTTGGAAGGCAGAGCATGTGGATTTGAATCATGGCCAGTAATTATTTGTGTGTCTCTGGGCTTCAGTCTTCTCATCTGTAAAATAGGATCTTGATATTAAGTATCTCATAGGGTTGTAGTGAGAATTAAATGAATTCATCATGGAAATCTCTTAAAATAATTCAAAGCCCATCATTTAAAGTAGGTCTTTACAAAAGCTTCTTGTTACTATAACTAAGCCCCTTTCACATGAGAGTACTGTAGTCAACACTGTGAAGTAAATAAAAAATTTAAAATGAGAACGTCCTTGTCAGTTAGGGGCGCTCAGTCTAATTTGATAAGTATATACCACATTCTAAAAGAGACTAAGGAAAGGAGAGATTATTGCTGAGTGTGTGGCTTCTTTTTAAAGTTTTTTTTTTCTTAATTTATTTTTCAGCTTAGTTCAGTTGCTCAATCATGTCCAGTTCTTTGCGACCCCATGGACTGCAGCACACCAAGCTTCCCTATCCATCATTGACTCCCAGAGCTTGCTCAAACTCATGTCCATGGAGTCGGTGATGCCATCCAACCATTTATTTATTTTTAATTGAAGGATTATTACATTATCGTATTGGTTTCTGCCATGCATCAACATGGATCAACCATAGGTATACATATGTCCCCTGCTCTTTAGCTTCCCTCCCACCTCCCATCCCATCTCACCCCTTCTGGGTTGTCACAGATCACCGGTTTGAGCTCCCTGAGTCAAACAGCCAATTCCCACTGGCTATCGATTTTACACACGGTAGTGTATATGTTTCCATGCTACTCTCTCTATCCTTCTCCTTCCTATTCCCCCACCCCGTGTCCATAAGTCAGTTCTCTTCTGCATCTCCCCTGGAGTGGGTGGTTTCTTGGAGGAAGCTGGATTTACCCTAAATAGTAAGACTCATGTCTTTCATAGAAAAGAAGGATGTCCGAATAGAAGCAATTGCTGGAGCCCGTGTAACTAGGTATCGATAAAGGACAGAAATGGTATGGACCTAACAGAAGCAGAAGATATTAAGAAGAGATGGCAAGAATACACAGAAGAACTGTACAAAAAAGATCTTCATGACCCAGATAATCATGATGGTGTGATCACTGACCTAGAGCCAGACATCCTGGAATGTGAAGTCAAGTGGGCCTTAGAAAGCATCACTATGAACAAAGCTAGTGGAGGTGATGGAATTCCAGTTGAGCTATTCCAAATCCTGAAAGATGATGCTGTGAAAGTGCTTCACTCAATATGCCAGCAAATTTGGAAAACTCAGCAGTGGTCACAGGACTGGAAAAGGTCAGTTTTCATTCCAATCCGAAAGAAAGACAATGCCAAAGAATGCTCAAACTACTGCACAATTGCACTCATCTCACACACTAGTAAAGTAATGCTCAAAATTCTCCAAGCCAGGCTTCAGCAATATGTGAACCGTGAATTTCTTGACATTCAAGCTGGTTTTAGAAAAGGCAAAGGAACCCGAGATCAAATTGCCAACATCCGCTAGATCATGGAAAAAGCAAGAGAGATCCAGAAAAACATCTATTTCTGCTTTCTGGACTATGCCAAAACCTTTGACTGTGTGGATCACAATAAACTGTGGAAAATTCTGAAAGAGATGGGAATACCAGACCACCTGACCTGCCTCTTGAGAAATTTGTATGCAGGTCAGGAAGCAACAGTTAGAACTGGATATGGAACAACAGACTGGTTCCAAATAGGAAAAGGAGTTCTTCAAGGGTGTATATTGTCACCCTGTTTATTTAACTTATATGCAGAGTACATCATGAGAAACGCTGGACTGGAAGAAGCACAAGCTGCAATCAAGATTGTCGGGAGAAATATCACTAACCTCAGATATGCAGATGACACCACCCTTATGGCACAAAGTGAAGAGGAACTCAAAAGCCTCTTGATGAAAGTGAAAGTGGAGAGTAAAAAAGTTGGCTTAAAGCTCAACATTCAGAAAACGAAGATCATGGCATCCGGTCCCATCACTTCATGGGAAATAGATAGGGAAACAGAGGAAACAGTGTCAGACTTTCTTTTTCTGGGCTCCAAAATCATTGCAGATGGTGACTGCAGCCATGAAATCAAAAGACGCTTACTCCTTGGAAGGAAAGTTATGACCAACTTAGATAGCATATTCAAAAGCAGAGACATTTTTGCCGACAAAGGTTCATGTTGTCAAGGCTATGGTTTTTCCTGTGGTCACGAATGGATGTGAGAGTTGGACTGTGAAGAAAGCTGAGTGCTGAAGAATTGATGCTTTTGAACTGTGGTGTTGGAGACGACTCTTGAGAGTCCCTCGGACTGCAAGGAGATCCAACCAGTCCATTCTGAAGGAGATCAGCCCTGGGATTTCTTTGGAAGGAATGATGCTAAAGCTGAAACTCCAATACTTTGGCCACCTCATGCAAAGAATTGACTCATTGGAAAAGACTCTGATGCTGGGAGGGATTGGGGGCAAGAGAGGAGAAGGGGATGACAGAGGATGAGCTGGCTGGATGGCATCACTGACTCGATGGACGTGAGTCTGAGTGAACTCTAGGAGTTGGTGATGGACAGGGAGGTCTGGAATGCTGCGATTCATGGGGTCGCAAAGAGTCGGACACGACTGAGCGACTGATCTGATCTGATCTGATGTAACTATTACATTTACCTAATATTTCTTGACTATCTATTATTATGTGTTGGGAATGCATTAGGTGACGGTGATCTAGTTAGGTGCCTGCCTGCACTGAGCTTCTCACTGAGACAAACATAGATTCTGAGTGATGTGTTCACACCTTCCTCAAGAAAGGAGGTCCAGGGAGAAGATTTGGCATGTATTTTGCATATTATCATGCATCACTTTGTGATACAATCATTATATATATATATATATATATATATATATATATATATAATGGAAACAGGATCACAGTTTGACCTATAAAGCATATAAAGCAATGGAAATGATAATTTTCAGAAATAATTTCAAAGGAAATAGGACAGACTAAAAATTTCAAATATAAGTTTTTTAAAAGCGGATACCTTTTTAATATTGAAAAGGGTTTTAACCTAGGCTGATTTTGTATCTCTATAGCTCATATCACCTTAGGAATGGTTTCTTTTAGGGCATGTTTTCCTTCTTCCATTTACATCATTCATTCACCAAATACTATTGGGTCTACTCTGTGATAGGTCTTGTGCTAGACAGGCGATGGGGAGCCTCACTGAGGCAGACAGAGTCCTTTTCCTCATGAGGCTTGTATGTTCTTGGACTGAGTTAAAATAAAATGAAATGAGCAAATAAAGAAACCACCACAGGCAGTATGCTCAGAACTTACGTATCCTTCCTGAAATGAGTCTGTTGGAATCTCCAAGGTTAGTATGGAGCATTTGGAATGAGCTATGCTTTGTGTAGACCTGTGGTTCATGTTGGCAGTGGGGTGTGACTGTTGGTTGGTATGGAGGGTAGGCTGTAACCTTTGGTTCCTGTGGTGAGTGTGTTGTGTACCCCCAGCATGGGCAAGGAAAGGGGATTTTCCTCCCCTCCAGAATGCTCACATCACTTCAAGCTACAGGATAGCACAGGGTAGAGGAAGGAGCTCAGATGGTAAAGAATCCACCTGCAATGCTAGAGACCTGGGTTCGATTCCTGGGTTAGGAAGATGCCCCTGGAGGAAGGCATGGCAACTCACTCTAGTATTCCTGCCTGGAGACTTCCCATGGACAGAGGAACCGGGAGGCCTACAGTCCATGGGGTCACGAGAGTCAGACACGACTTCGTGACCTAAGCACATCAGCATCCTAGTTTAATGGTGTAATGAATTTCCTACCCAAAAGCCTTTGAGTCTATTCCCAGGATTCTGGACTACTGAGTATTTCTTTTTTTAAAAAAAAGTCTTTATTGATTTTGTTATAGTGTTGCTTCTGTTTTATGCTTTGGTCCTTTGGCCTAGAGGCATATGAGATCTTAGCTCCCCAACCAGGGACTGAACCCACGCCCCCTGTATTGGAAGGTGATGCCTTAACCACTGGACAGCCAGGGAAGTGCTGGCCACTGAGTATTTCTAAGGGGTGGTTGGAACTTCTTGCTACCTTTTAAAGAACTAGAAATAGAGCCTGTCTGAGATGTTTGGTCCTGGGAAGCACTCTTAGTCCTAGAAGGTCTTAGAACTGGCTGGCATCAACACTGTCCTTGATCCAGGGCCAAATGTGGTTTCTGCTGCTGGGTGTGAGCACTCCCTAAACCTGCTCGTCTTGTGGTTAGGGAACTGTTTTCATATCTCAGATTTTACCGTCATTGTGGCTAATTGACATTAAAGGTGTAAGACCCAGGTTGGCCTTCCACTGCCATGGGTAAAAATCAAGAGCCCCCAAGTCAGGAGAAAACCCACTTGTGAAGAAGTGGAAAATGTTTCCCACCAGGACAGAAGAATGATTTTTTGGGAGAAACTTATTTAAAGTTCTTTTGTATTCTTGGTGCTTTTCAAGGCAGAAATATATTTGTTTCCTTGGTTCAGTGAATGCCTGTCCAACAACTACATCATTAAGTAAAAGCTAAATGCAAATTGAGTGGTGATGATGTTTCATATGTTGACCTCACGGCAATCCTGGTATGATCAGCTCTCTGATCATATATGGGGGTGCCTTGGGTAGCAGCACCCAGAAGGTGTCTCAGACATGCAGCAGAAGCCTCTGAAAATTTGCCTTCATAATAAAAAGTTTATGGTTGCTTACATTTGAAATGGAAACATTTTCAGGCTGCAGGAATCAGGCTCGGGCATGCCAGTGACCTATTTTGCAATGCCGAGCTCACATCCAAGACCCTCTCAGGAATTGTGAGTAATGTGTGTGAAGCAAGAGACTGAAAAGATGAAACAATCCCAGAAATAATTTAAAGTTTCAGATAAATTATAACATAATTTGGTGTTTCTTTGAAGATGAAAGTCGTTAAAAGTCTTTATTGCAGTACATTGTGCTTTGTAAAGTAGTTTGAAAAAACAAGTCAAGGATTCTAGCTTTTTTGTCTGACTACCAGACCCTTATCAGACCCTGGGAAATTGGTGGGTGGCTGGGGTAGGAACTCAGGCAGGGTGAGGTGGGGAATTTGGGCACCTGATAGTGTGGCCTGGGTCATGAATTCTTGCTTGTGCTAACCTGATGGGTCTGTATCTGTGGTTGAAATAGTCTGAGAATTCCTGGGAAATACAGATGCGATAGTCCCATTGTGAGAATCCTGCCTGTCTGCTCAGAGTCGGTAAAGAAAGATGCCTAAGATGTTATCAAGTAAATCCTGAGGGATAGGTTGGCTTAGTGGTCTTGTAGGTAAATAGGAAAGATAAGAGAGGCTGTTAAGCTATTTCCAGTGAGACACGTGGAGAAACTCCCAAGAGGGTTGAGGCCAGGCATCCTGTCCTTCTCCACTTCAGGTCTAGGAGGTGCCCTGGCTCTCACTCCAAGCCTTCTGCTACAATGCCTGTCTCTAATGCATGAATTGGCTCTTCTGGGTCAGATACATAGGGTGAAAAAATCACCAAAATGCAAAACCAGCTTTGCTCGAATGAGATATTTTTTTGTCACACAGCAACTAAGCTTTGCACTAACAGGAAACACCAGGTGACAGCGAAAATGCTTCGCAGGTGGTTGTGACAGCCCACAGGTGAGCACACATCTCATCCTCTCTCTAGTGCCTCTGCTGCTGCTGCTGCTAAGTCGCTTCAGTCGTGTCCGACTCTGTGCGACCCCATAGACGGAAGCCTCAGTTCATCCTTATACAGTTTTTTCTGTGCGTGTGTATCATGCCATTCTCCCGAGCTTGCAGGTTTTGTTGTTAAAAATTGTTTAATACAGCAATGGAAACATGAACGAGTCCTCATAAAGAATTCCAGTGATGAGCAAAAAGGAAGGTCTTAAGTATTGAGGAGAAACTGAAAATAATGAAAAGTTTTAAAAGGTATGAGAATGAGAGAGTAGGTGGTAGATCTGAAGGAGTCATCATCAGAGAGAATGCCAGCAAGAGAGAAATTGAGACACACACACACACACACACAGAGACAGAGGATGACAGAGAGAGAGAGAAGTGAGAAGCAAGACCTGAGCCACGCACGCCGTGGACATCGTGGTGGCTGTACTGGTTGTTAAGCTGTTGCTCTCGTTTCAGAGCTGCTCTTTGTCTTCTGCTTTGTGAAACAAGCTGTATTTCTGTTTCGACCTTTGGCAGCTGCTTCTTGTTGGGATCTGTCCATGGAGATGCTAGAGGGAGGCTTGAACCTGGAGCAGCAGTTGGTTCCCATTTCCAGTCTTTTCCTCCATTCCTGGACCCTGATCTGTTTACCAGCGCAGAGGTACCAGTGCCAGCTGGCGGGTTCCTCCCAATCAGAGATCTGAGTTCCAGCATTGTAGGGCCCCTCCTGTAAGTGCTTGAGGCATCACCACCAGTCAGGCACCACGATTTCCTCGAGGGTGACCAACCATGCCCGTTTGCCTAGGACTCTCCTGGTTTTAGCCTGGAAAGTCTGTGTCTCAGAGAAACTTCTTCCCAGAAGTCTGATTTGGTCATATGATGCTCCTCTTGGGTTCTGCTCCATTTCTCTACAATTTCCTTAGCCCCAAGGAGAGCCTGATGCTGGGAAAGATTGAAGGCAGGAGAACAGGATGACAGAGGATGAGATGGTTAGATGGCATCACTGACTCAATGGACATGAGTTTGAGTAAGCTCTGGGAGTTGGTGATGGGCATGGAAGCCTGGTGTGCTGCAGTCCATGGGGTTGCAAAGAGCTGGACACGACTGAGTGTGTTGAACTGAACTGAGCAGTGGTGAGTGGTTCCTAAAATTGCCCAGATTTTTCCTTTGCCTTTTAAGTATCCATTACCCGCTTACACAATCTCCTATATTAAATTCTCACTTCTAAGATAACTTGTGTGGTAGTTATTATCTAAGTGGGGTAATTATTTAAATGGTGCTTTAAATGAGGTTTAAAAACATCTCCAGTGAATGGAAGATGATGACTTAATGCCAAATACAGCAAACCAGAATGTTTTGTTATTAAAAGAGGAAACCAGCCAAAAACCCCAAACCTGAATTTCTAATTTAAATCCATGTAGGAGAAAAAAATATAGAATGATGAGCCATAAGTATCTATCTCTGATGTCACTGCATTTCATCCTAAAAATTCAGATGTCATTTCTTTCACCTCTTCTTCGTAATTCAGAAGTCATAGATTTCACATGCATACTTACATGAAAAAAGAAAAATTCATGCTATTTGTTAAGGTAATCTGCCAAATCATGTTATTTTCTTTAATGTATTAAGGACTTAAAATGTTTGCCATTTTAACAGTGTTATTTTTCTCCTTCTTCTTACTTTTCTACTTTATGGTATATTACTTAGAAAACAGAAAGTTTGGGGTATCTAATCCAGCCCCATTGTTCCACAGGACCATGTTTTCTTTTGGGGTCACCCGAAGAGGACCCTGAAACAGGACGTCAAGTGCAAGTCATTTAAATGAGAGGAGAAGGAAATGCTGGAAGGAAGTGGGGAGATGAGACCGGAGAATAAGACAGCCAACAAAGGGATGTGAGGACAGTTTTAGTTGTGGCAGCTGAAACTTAATCCTTCTGAAGAAAATGAAGGAGCCAGTTCAGAACATGTGCTCCTGACTTATCCCACCTGAGGGGCAAGGGAGCTGGGGTATTTATGCTCCGACTCCTGTTAGACATTGCTTAGAGTGGCTCCTGGGAATTCTTGATTTCCCAGCATCCCTAGTCTTCCACTTGGACGGGCAGAGAGGGCTTCAGAGGCCAGAGAGACCTCAGCCAGAGAAGATAGTCACATGAGCAGGCTGTGATAAGTCTGGTCCATGTGCTATGAAGTGATGAGGGTACGAGGATATGGCTGAAGCACTAACAGCATCTGCTATATTTTGTTATTTTTATTGCCTGAAGTTCTGTAACATAAAGAGAGTTAGGAACACATATTCATTGATGTAGGAGAAATCACTGTAATTTGATTTGTCAACCTATAATCAGTTCCCAGGGCTTGGGAACCTATCATTCTTGTGTTGAAGGATTCATTTCTGGTAGATGTTAGAGCATCCAGGGACATATTTTCAACTGGGAGCTAGAGAGTTCCAGAAAAACATCTACTTCTGCTTTTTTGTTTCTGCTTTATTGACTACGTCAAAGCCTTTCAGTATGTGGATCACAACAAATTGTGGAAAATTCCTCAAGAGATGGGATTACCAGACCACCTTAACCTGCCTCCTGAGAAATCTGTATGCAGATTAAGAAGCAACAGTTAGAACTGGACATGGAGCAACAGACTGGTTCCAAATTGGGAAAGACTATGTCAAGGCTGTATATTGTCACCCTGCTTATTTCACTTATATGCAGAGTACATCATGTGAAATCCTGGGCTGGATAAAGTACAAGCTGGAATCAAGATTGCCAGGAGAAATATCAATAACCTCAGATACACAGATGACACCGCCCTTATGGCAGAAAGTGAAGAAGAACTGAAGAGCTTCTTGATGAAAATGAAAGAGGAGAGTGAAAAAGTTGGCTTAAAACTCAACATTCAGAAAGCTGAGATCATGGCATCTGGTCCCATCACTTCATAGCAAATAGATGGGGAAACAATGGAAACAGTGAGTGATTTTATTATTATTTTTGGGGGGCTCCAAAATCACTTCATATGGTGACTACAGCCATGAAATTGAAAGAAGCTTGCTCCTTGGAAGAAAAGCTATGACCAACCTAGACAGCATATTAAAAAGCAGAGACATTGCCAACAAAGGCCTGTCTAGTCAGAGCTATGGTTTTCCAGTAGTCATGTATGGATGTGAGAGTTGGACTATAAAGAAAGCTGAGCCCCAGAGAATTGATGCTTTTGAATTGCGGTGTTGGAGAAGACTCTTGAAGGTCCCTTGGTCTGGAAGGAGATCAAACCAGCCCATCCTAAAGGAAATCAGTCCTGAATATTCATTGGAAGGACTGATGCTGAAACTGGCACTCCAATACTTTGGCCACCTGATGCCAACTGACTCATTAGAAAAGACCCTGATGTTGAGAAAGATTGAAGGCAGGAGGAGAAGGGGACAACAGAGGGTAAGATGGTTGGATGGCATCACCGACTTGATGGACATGAGTTTGAGAAAACTCTGGTAGTTGGTGAAGGACAGGGAGGTTGGTGTGCTGCAGTCCATGGGGTCAAAAAGAGTTGGACACGACTGAGAGACTGAACTGACTAATTGGAGATAGAACACTGGCTTTCTCAAGTTTATCTTTTAAAATTTCCAAATACTATGGAACAGTTGAAGTTTTAAAAGGGGCAAGGGAGTTCCAGGAAGTAGTGAGCAAAAAGCGTCTTACTCTCTTTGTTCAAATGGGGACCCAAGGAGAGAGGGAGGAGAAGGAAATGGAGAAATTGGACATGGGGGAGGAGCAGGTGTTTCAGGCCAAATCAAGCTGGAGCAGGCAGAGTGCAATGGATCAGGAGGTGACGTGTGAGTCAGGAAGCACACCGGTGAAGAACAGCCCATGTTTTCACTAAATATTAAATAACTGATTTAGAGAAGCTAAGAAGGCCATCTTCTGCCTTTGGGGAAGATGTGGTGGACATGGTGTACTAATTTACAGGTAAGAACAGATGTCAGTAGGGATGAGGGAAGCATCTTTGCTGTGAGAAAACAGAGATTCACAGGAAGGCTGACATCCGTGGATCGCCTCCCACTGTGCCAATTTCTATACCAGATTTTGTGGGCTCAGGGAGCATGATATGAAAGATATTTTGATGGAATCTCTGAAGTTTGGAAATGTACCAGAAGCAGTACCCACACCACCCAGCTTCTCCTCTGTTAGTAGTCACTCCTAAGGATTTAGTTTTTGATAAGACCTAGCTATGGTTTTCGTTCAGTCTGAATTCAACTGAGGACACTTTTTTTTTTTTTTTAAGAGAGTACAGTGAATTTATTTCATTTTTAAAAAATTAATTGATTAATTTTAATTGATGGATAATTGCTTTACAATATTGATGATTTTTGCCATACATCAACATGAATCAATCACGGGGGGACACCTTTTATTCCCGTGTCCCTGGTTGGACTTCAGAGACTTAACAAGGAATCAGGTAGCTTACTTGTTCTCCAGGGAGGGCTTGGCATCATCACAAATTGATGACTTTGTTATGGCCTTTAGTATCCTTTAAATTTGCTCATCTGTCTCCCAGGTCAACAAAAACCAATATGATATCCTCTGTCCTCTATGGCAAATCTAAGAGAAACTATCTGGGGGTACGTGTTGATGAAAACATTTATGAAAGTATTAGTTGCTCAGTCGAGTCCAGCTCTTTGTGACCCCATGCATTGTAGCCTGCCAGGCTCCTCCCTTCATGGGATTTTCCAGGCAAGAATATTGGAGTAAGTTGCCTTTCCCTTTTCCAGGGAATCTTCCCAACCCAGGGATTGAATCCGAGTCTCCTGAATTGAAAGCAGATTATTTACCATCTGAACCATGAGGCATAAGAGCATCTATTGCTGAGCAATAATTTTATTGATGAACTTTTCATAATGGAGGGAAAAAAAACTTTTCTTCCAGGTTGCAGGCATTACCCGGACAGTGTGATCTGACTTGTTTCTTTTTATTTATTATCTAGAGTTTCCATGTGACCAATTTCAGGTCTTTAGGTTTAAACAGATTTTGTTTAGCTATGTCAGATAAAGTCCAAAAACAGTTATATAAAAAAAAGGAACTGAATTTAAAATTTAGTAGGATGCTGACAATGACTTAGGATGTATAAAGCTCCGCAGAAGAAAAGATGACAAAAGTCCCTTTTTCAGAGATGGAGCCCATTTGTTTGGAGTGTGTTACACTGTAATGGTATGAACATAAGCTTGATTAGTAATGATCAGGAGCTGGAATAATTGTGCATAGGCTCATCTGAGCCGTTCCAATTCAGGACAGTTCTATTTGTATGGAATTATTTGCATTTATGTTTTTCCTGAGTTAAAAAAGAATACCCCTGGGTCTTGCTTAGAGCGTGGGGAATTAAACATACAGCTCTCATTAACAAGCCTGTGAATTGTACAGTCTGCTTCATTCCCTAAACACTTTGCAGAAAGTGCTCTGTCTGCCAGTGTGCTGGATACAACCGTGGTTTCCAGATTGGAAGGCTTAGCAGAGTGACATGGCACTGAGAAACAGGCCACATATGGGAGGTCTGTCACCCAAAAGGTGCTTTTGGAGCCAGACGTTTTCTTGGAAGAAGGTCAAACGAGGAAGATGGAGCAGGTGAGGGATGGCCGGTACTGTGATTTAGCTTCCCATTGTGAGTTTTCTTTGAGGAAAACTTTCATGACTGACATAGGATCTCAGAACTCTTGGGTTTCCTTAGTGTGAGAACATGGGAGCTGAGAAGCGTCGGGAAAGGAGGTCTCTTGGCCACAAAGGCGATGTCATAATTAAGAGTATGGCCTTCAGCGTCAGATTTCCATACCTCATTTACCACCTGATTGACCTTGGAGATGCTTTTTATCCTTTCAACCTTTGCTCTCCACCGCTGCAAAATGAGTTTGGGGCTTCACAGGTGGCACTAGTGGTAAAGAATCTGCCTGCCAATGCAGGAGACACAGGAAATGCAGGTCGGGAAGATCCCCTGGAGCAGGAAATGGCAACCTGCTCCAGTATTCGTGCCTGGAAAATTCCATGGACAGAGGAGCCTGACGGGCTACAGTCCACGGTGCCGCAGAGTCAGACACGACTGAGCGACTGAGCACACAAAATGAGTATAAAAATAATACTTACCTCATGGGGTTATGATGAAGCATCCATGTAGGAAATGCCTAGTGCATAGTAATCACTCAAGAATTTTTTTTTCCACTCTTGGATCCCAGGGATCAATTCATTTCAGAAGCCATTTCATCAGCACTTGTGCTTGCCGCAAATCAATGGGCAGATTGCCTGGATTGGGTTTGAAGGCAATTTAATTCTGGTGTCTCTACTGTTTGCTTTGTCTTGCTCTGAATTCAGGCTGTGAAAGGTGAGTTGGCATCAGCAGCCGGCTGTTCTCACCTCCATCTGAATGCCAGTGTCTTCTCATCTATTGACACAAGAAGAAAGTAAATAAGGGAATGTCCTCGGAATTTTCTTTACACTAAACATGTAATTAGCCACTTACCCATGATGAGTAAAATTTAATTTCAGCTAAGTGAAAAGGAATGCTGATTAGATTTATTTTATTATCTGTTTACTTTCTGGGAAGAGGGCAGCTGGATTAAATATCTTCTTGAGCTGCACTGCTAAAGTCCTGCCGTGCTTACCAAAGAGATTTGTGAAAACTTGTAGGAACTGGACGTATAAATGCAAATGATGATTTTATGGGCATTTTCTTTTGTTTCATTTGTCAGAGTGATGGTAGGTCTGGCCATGAAGCTCCCATCTGCCCAAATGCAGAGGGAAGAGGGCAGGAGGAGGGTTGGGGGTCTGGGGGGAGGAGGCAGAGGCAAAGCTGTTCGGAGGGATCTCTCCCTTCTGCTTTCTCTATTTCTCGCTTTCCAGTGACTTTGCTTCCCTTTGGCAGCTCAGAGCCCCAGCCTGGGCCACTTTCCTAGGCTGCCTCCACCCTAGGACTCCTGGCTGCTCCCCAGTCACTGCTCTTCCAGCCCTTATTTTATCCAGACCCCATTTACAAAGGGCCTGGCTCTCGACTAACAGCTTTAAGGAAATAAATAGAATAAATTCCTCTGAAGAGTTTCATAAGTGATAGCAACTTCATGCATTTTCTAACTAATGTGGTATTTTTATAAAGTAGAAACTTAGCATGCATGCACGCATGCAAAAAATTTGAGGTGTCAGTGTTTTAATTTTAAAAGATGAATCAGAAATGGTGGACTTTCAGAAGGACCTTCTAGATCAGATCAGATCAGTCGCTCAGTCGTGTCCGACTCTTTGCCACCCCATGAACTGCAGCACGCCAGGCCTCCCTGTCCATCACCAGCTCCCGGAGGTCACCCAGACTCACACCCATCGAGTCAGTGATGCCATCCAGCCATCTCATCCTCTGTCGTCCCCTTCTCCTCCTGCCCTCAATCCCTCCCAGCATCAGAGTCTTCTCCAATGAGTCAACTCTTCGCATGAGGTGGCCAAAATACTGGAGTTTCAGCTTTAGTATCATTCCTTCCAAAGAAATTCCAGGATTGATCTCCTTCAGAATGGACTGGTTGGATCTCCTTGGAGTCCAAGGGACTCTCAAGAGTCTTCTCCAACACCACAGTTCAAAAGCATCAATTCTTCGGCGCTCAGCCTTCTTCACAGTCTAGCTCTCACATCCATACATGACCACAGGAAAGACCATAGCCTTGACTAGGCGAACCTTTGTTGGTAAAGTAATGTCTCTGCTCCTGAATATGCTATCTAGGTTGGTCATAACTTTCCTTCCAAGGAGTAAGCATCTTTTAATTTCATGGCTGCAGTCACCATCTGCAGTGATTTTGGAGCCCAGAAAAACAAAGTCTGACACTGTTTCCACTGTTTCCCCATCCATTTCCCATGCAGTGATGGGACCAGATGCCATGATCTTCGTTTTCTGAATGTTGAGCTTTAAGCCAACCTTTTCACTCTCCACTTTCACTTTCATCAAGAGGCTTTTTAGCCCCTCTTCACTTTCTGCCATAAGAGTGGTGTCATCTGCATATCTGAGGTTATTGATATTTCTCCTGGCAATCTTGACTCCAACTTGTGTTTCTTCCAGTCCAGCATTTCTCATGATGTACTCTGCATATAAGTTAAATAAACATGGTGACAATATGCAGCCTTGACGTACTCCTTTTCCTATTTGGAACCAGTCTGTTGTTCCATGACCAGTTCTAACTGTTGCTTCCTGACCTGCATACAGATTTCTTAAGAGGCAGATCAGGTGGTCTGGTATTCCCATCTCTTTCAGAATTTTCCATAGTTTATTGTGATCCACACAGTCAAAGGCTTTGGCATAGTCAATAAAGCAGAAATAGATGTTTTTCTGGAACTCTCTTGCTTTTTCGATGATCCAGCGGATGTTGGCAATTTGATCTCTGGTTCCTCTGCCTTTTCTAAAACCAGCTTGAACATCAGGAAGTTCATGGTTCACATATTGCTGAAGCCTGGCTTGGAGAATTTTGAGCATTACTTTACTAGCGTGTGAGATGAGTGCAATTGTTCGGTAGTTTGAGCACTCCTTGGCATTGCCTTTCTTTGGGATTGGGATGAAAACTGACCTTTTCCAATCTTGTGGCCACTGCTGAGTTTTCCAAATTTGCTGGCATATTGAGTGCAGCACTTTCACAGCATCATCATTCAGGACTTGGAATAGCTCCACTGGAATTCCATCACCTCCACTAGCTTTGTTCGTAGTGATGCTTTCTAAGGCCCATTTGACTTCACATTCCAAGATGTCTGGCTCTAGGTCAGTGATCACATCATCATGATTATCTAGGTCTTGAAGCTCTTTTTTGTACAGTTCTTCTGTGTATTCTTGCCACCTCTTCTTAATATCTTCTGCTTCTGTTAGGTCCACACCATCTCTGTCCTTTATCGTGCCCATCTTTGCATGAAATGTTCCTTTGGTATCTCTGATTTTCTTGAAGAGATCCCTAGTCTTTCCCATTCTGTTGTTTTCCTCTATTTCTTTGCATTGATCACTGAAGAAGGCTTTCTTATCTCTTCTTGCTATTCTTTGGAACTCTGCATTCAGATGTTTATATCTTTCCTTTTCTCCTTTGCTTTTCGCTTCTCTTCTTTTCACAGCTATTTGTAAGGCCTCCTCAGACAGCCATTTTGCTTTTTTGCATTTCTTTTCCATGGGGATGGTCTTGATCCCTGTCTCTTGTACAATGTCACGAACCTCATTCCATAGTTCATCAGGCACTCTATCTATCAGATCTAGGCCCTTAAATCTATTTCTCACTTCCACTGTATAATCATAAGGGATTTGATTTAGGTCATACCTGAATGGTCTAGTGGTTTTCCCTACTTTCTTCAATTTCAGTCTGAATTTGGCAATAAGGAGTTCATGGTCCGAGCCACAGTCAGCTCCTGGTCTTGTTTTTGCTGATTGTATAGAGCTTCTCCATCTTTGGTTGCAAAGAATATAATCGATCTGATTTCGGTGTTGACCATCTGGTGATGTCCATGTATAGAGTCTTCTCTTGTGTTGTTGGAAGAGGGTATTTGCTATGACCAGTGCATTTTCTTGGCAAAACTCTATTAGTCTTTGCCCTGCTTCATTCCGTATTCCAAGGCCAAATTTGCCTGTTACTCCATGTGTTTCTTGACTTCCTACTTTTGCATTCCAGTCCCCTGTAATGAAAAGGACATCTTTTTTTGGGTGTTAGTTCTAAAAGGTCTTGTAGGTCTTCATAGAACCTTTCAACTTCAGCTTCTTCGGCGTTACTGGTTGGGGCATAGATTTGGATTACTGTGACATTGAATGGTTTGCCTTGGAAACGAACAGAGATCATTCTGTCATTTTTGAGATTGCATCCAAGTACTGCATTTTGGACTCTTCTGTTGACCATGATGGCCACTCCATTTCTTCTGAGGGATTCCTGCCCACAGTAGTAGATATAATGGTCATCCGAGTTAAATTCACCCATTCCAGTCCATTTTAGTTCGCTAATTCCTAGAATGTCGACATTCACTCTTGCCATCTCTTGTTTGACCACTTCCAATTTGCCTTGATTCATGGACCTGACATTCCAGGTTCCTATGCAATATTGCTCTTTACAGCATCGGACTTTGCTTCTATCACCAGACACATCCACATCTGGGTACTCTTTTTGTTTTGGCTCCATCCCTTCATTCTTTCTGGAGTTATTTCTCCAGTGATCTCCAGTAGCATATTGGGCCCCAACTGACCTGGGGAGTTTCTCTTCCAGTATCCTATCATTTTGTCTTTTCATACTGTTCATGGGGTTCTCAAGGCAAGAATACTGAAGTGGTTTGCCATTCCCTTCTCCAGCGGACCACACCCTGTCATATCTCTCCACCATGACCCGCCCATCCCAGGTTGCCCCTCGGGCATGGCTTAATTTCGTTGAGTTAGACAAGGGTGTGGTCCTTGTGTGATTAGATTGACTAGTTTTCCGTGAGAATGGTTTTAGTGTATTTGCCCTCTGATGCCCTCTTTCAAGACCTACTGTCTTACTTGGGTTTCTCTTACCTTGGGCGTGGGGTATCTCATCCCGGCTACTCCTGGCTGCTCCCAGCCAGCGAAGCACAGCCATCGCACCTTACCTTGGACGAGGGGTCTCTCCTCACCGCCGCCCTTCCTGACCTCGGTCGTGGGGTAGCTCTTCTCCGCCGTGCTTAGTGCTTAGAAGGACCTTCTAATTGCCCTTCAAATCAGATCACAGACTCAGCTCCAGCCTTGCTTTTTTTGCCTAAGAAGGGAGAAAACTGTGGGGTGGGCTATGGAGCTGCTTGAAGGGACCTCACCTACCCCTCCATGGAGCTTAGGCCTAAAGGTTACTTCCTTTGGCAGCATAAGGAGGAATTTTTATACCAGTCTATTAGGACGATGTAGCTTTGTGAGGTAATGAGTTCCAAGTCTTTGTAAGAATTTAAGCAGAGCTTAGAAAGATACCTGAGAGAAACACGGTAGAGAGGATTCAGATGTCATGCATAGCAGTCAAAGTGGAGCAGAAGGACTCTAGGAGGTCTAGACTTAGAACCATTAAGAAGGCTGAGCCCCAAAGAACTGATGCTTTTGAGCTGTGGTGCTGGAGAAGACTCTTGAGAGTCCCTTGGACTGCAAGGAGATCAAATCAGTCAATCCTAAAGGAAATCAACCCTGAATATTCATTGGGAGGACTGATGCTGTAGCTCCAACACTTTGGCCACCTCATGTGAAGACCCAACTCATGAGAAAAGACCATGATGCTGGGAAAGACTGGGGGCAGGAGGAGAAGGGGCTGACAGAGGATGAGATGGTTGGATGGCATCACCGACTTAGTGGACATGAGTTTGAGCAAACTCTGAGAGATAGTGAAGGACAGGGAAACCCAGCATGCTGCAGTCGATGGGGTCTCAAAGAATTGGACACGACTGAGTGACTGAACAACAACAGTCTAATCAGGGGGCATTTCATCCAGGTTACACTGGCCAATAAGGCAATTGGAGACTAGAATGAAAAACATGCGTTACCCATAGGACTAGAGGGACAAAGGGAAAAGCTGGTGGTTTGAGGGCCCAGAAACTGGGCCACTCTGGCCAGTGTTGGACCTGCACTGGAGCTTCCCTGAGAGAGCTGGGGCCGTGGAGAGAGGTGCTGTCTGGGCTGGAGCCTCAGAGGAGATGCACCCTCTGCCGGGGACCTCCTGCTGCCATAGAAAGTGAGGAGCAGCACCCTGACCTCTCCCTTCTTCCTGCTTTCCAGTGTCCAACCAGTGCTTCCCATTAGTCAAAGCCAGCTGGGAGCCTGTCGGCTGGGAACTTGGACCATGGTGAAGGCTGGGGCATGGGTCTGAGAGCCACCTCCCAGGCACAGGCGTCTTTGGACTAGATGAACTCTAAGCTTCCTTGCAAATGTAACGAACAAAAGACGGTTGTTGTTTACTCATTGAATTGTGTCTGACTCTTTGTGACCCCATGGACTGCAGCACTCCAGGCTTCCCTGTCCTTCACTATCTCCCGGAGTTTGCTCAGACTCATGTCCACTGAGTCAGTGATGCCATCCAACCATCTCATCCTCTTTCTCCCACTTCTTTTGTCTTCAATCTTTCCCAGCGTCGGGGTCTTTTCCAATAAGTCATCTTTTCACATCAGGTCGCCAAAGTACTGGAAGGTCAGTTTCAGCATTATTCCTTCCAATGAATATTCAGGGTTGATTTCCTTTAGTATTGACTGGTTTGATCTCCCTGCCATCCAAGGACTCAACCCTCTTCAATTCTGTTTTAAGACACTCCCACTTAGCAAGTATCAGTCAGTTCCTAGAAAAAGAGACCAGTGAACATCCAGAAATCTAGCCTATGAATTCCACCCCCCTGTTTCAGGGACATTTATACATTGCTTACCATCTGGTGCCACATAAGCTACACTCGATAGGATATTCTCCTTCGATATTTTTTCAGGCCATGATGAAAAGTTAGGGATTGTGGATGCCTTCTTTGTTCTTGTCTTTCTGGTTTCCTGGTCATAGAATTAGAATGAAAAGGTTTTTATCATTGCATTTTTTAAAATTCTTTACTGAAGTATTATTATTATTATTTTTTACTTATAGCAGATTTGGGGAATGGCCATTACAATAGCACATTCTCAATGCCCTTACCCAGCACTGCCACTATCATTTGGCCAGGTCCCTCCTTGGGGTCATGTTGGGTTGGTACTTGGGGGTGAATGGGAAGCATCTGTGGGGTATCTGGGTCTCATTCTGACCCTGTTAAGATGCCCTGGCCCTGCTCCTTCTCACAGTTTCAGCTGTCTCTCTGAAACTGGGTGTCTGGGTGCTCTTTCTTAGTGGTACAGTCAGCCTGGCCTGGCTTTTCTACAGCTTGGCATGATTTTTCTTTTTTTTTTTTTTTTTGGTCTGGCAACCCACTGAAGATGAAAGCAGTTCTTCCTTTTCAAGTGGTGGCAGTGGGCAGGTTTTCAGAACTGGAGTGTGCTTTGCAGAGCTGCCATGAATCTGCCCATGGCTGTGGCTTTGAAAAGGAAGGTGTTTAACCTTGAAAGTCATTGAGAATGGAAATGGTGGGTGGGGGGCCAGGCGTGCTGCTTACGGCCCCTTTCTCAGTTCAGCTCGTCTCCCCTGCTCCTGGGTCATGGAAGTTCAGGGTCAAGAGGTGAAGGTACAGAACTGGAGGTGACTGAGTTGAAGTCACATGGTCACCAAAAATAGGATGCCTTCCTAGGTTAGAGCTTGAATGGGTGTTAGAAGCAGTGTTTGTATTCTTCTGGAAAGAATGCTTACTGCCCCAGACTTAGGGCACAGTGCTGCTGGACACATGGAAGGTGCCCAGAAAACATTAAGCAGTGGGCTTTGTCACCTCCCCTAAAGGTACGGATTTTACTATTTAATAATGCGCTGTCACCTCCTGGCATGGTTGGGGCTGGATTTTAAATGTGTCACCCGGTGCAGTTAAATGTGAAGAGATGAAGTAGCGGGTGGCGTTCATGTGCTTCTCTCAGCCCCACCACTGCGGCTTACTTTTTGAAAAGTGGAACATAAATGGCTTGTTTGGACAAGTGATATGGTTATTAATAAATATTTCAATAGCACCATCCACTTTCCTAGGCCTGAGCCATAAGCAGAATTGTGCCAAAAGAACAAAGGGAACAGGATCTCCTTGCCTCGGGAGCAGAAAGCTCCCTGTGTCTGCAGCCACCGGTCTGGATGGCTGCGTTTTGACGGCGGTCCTCTGGGTTCCATTACTTAAACGGGATGCACCTGTCGTCCACCTCTGGCGGGTCATGTGATGCTCCCAGCTAGGGCCGAGAGGGAAGGGAAGCTTGAAGTTAGGGGTCAGAGTTCCTGTCTCAAAAATACCCACTCTTTTTGGTTCAAACATTGAGTAAATAATATTGGTGGTAGCTCCGCACCTATTAAATATTAACTCAGGTGAGGTGTTTCAAGTAAATGACTTTTCTATAGTTATTATCAAAATCTTTCTAAAAACAGGCTACACGCTTACTTGCCTTGCAACATAAAGGATGTGGAACACATCTTAATCTTTCCTAAATAATTTTTCGTCCTCATTGTGGGTTGTCATTCAATCTAGAGGCTGTATTTCAGGGTGATAATTCCTGGGACTTGTGGTTTTTTACTTTTTATCTTATTTTCTTGTTGGAGTACAACTGCTTCTCAGTGTTGGGTTAGCTTCTGCTGTACAACAGAGTGAATCAGCTGTGTGTGTCTACTTGCCCCCTCCCTCTTTAGCCTCTCTCTGCCAGTCGTGTGCCAGCCCTCTAGGCCAGCACCCAGCTCGGAGCTGAGCCCCCGTGCTCTACAGCAGCCTCCACGGCTCTCCAGTGCACACACGGTGATGTGTATGTCAGCGCCACTCTCCATCTCGTCCTGCCCTCCCCTTCCCACTCTGTGTCCCCATGACCATTCTCGACGGCCGCATCTTTATCCCTGCCAGGACTTCTGTTTGCTGTGTTTTCACTCTGTCTACTTTCCATAGGTGAGTCCTTCTTTGAGCAGATATTTATGGAGCATGTACCACGGTTGAGGCAGTGTGGCTACAAAGGTAGATGCCAAATAACCTCTGCTCTCAGGAACTGCTGAGTTTGGCCAGGGACGGCAGAAACATACATTCTGATCTACATTTAATGCAGTGGCACAGGCGGACAGACATGTGATGGGAAGGAATCACAGAGGAGGGGATATTTGGGTCGGGTCTCGAAGGATGAGTAGGTGATCGATGACCAGAGACCAGCCCCCAGGGAAGGTCATTTCAGGCACTGAGCCCACTGTGTAGGGGCTGTGAAAGTATATTGCATTGATGACCAGAGACCCTGGGAAAGGGCATTCCAGGCACTGAGCCCAGCGTGTGTGGATGGCTGTGAAAGTGCCTTGCCCAAGCGGGAAAGGCGCAGAGTGTCTGCAGGGACAGGTGTGTGTGGGCCTCTGGGAACTAGGGGCTCTCCCCTACCCCCAGGGCTCTGTTTGTTTTCCATCCCTGCGGTCACTCTGCCTGACTGTGCCCTCCTCTCCTTCCTACCATTCGAGCACTTTGTCTTTTGTTGGCTGTGAAACTAGATACCTGATCTCATCAGAATTGTGTTTAAGGGCAGAACAACCAGCTTCCAGAGGGAGGGCTTCTTGTGTGAATGTATTGTAAGGGCTTGGGTGGATCTGTTGGTAACTCAGAGGTTCTTAGCTCTCATTTGCCTACTGAATGGTGGAAGATGCCAGAAAGGTGACCTTCTGAAAAATGAGGTGTCTCTCTAATTTTTCTCTTTTATCCAAACAGAGACATAAGTAGTTAACATGGAACTCACTCATGACGGAGAATGAATGGACTAGTGTTTCCAAAGCATTTGGCTGTCGTTCTGCAAAGGGTGCTGTTGGATTCAAGAACACCATTGTTGGAAATTCAAAAACTGATGGATGGTGGCAAATCTCTTTAAAAAACTCGCATCAGCTCTCATCCACATTCTTCTGATGCACAGACCCTGTGCTTTGATTCTGGGATAACCCCCTGCTCACTGTAGATGTGAGAACTTGATAGGTATCAAAGCGTGAGAGAAAATAATGTCATAAAAATAACCAACATCAATAGATCAAGGAGTAAGAATCACTTCCACTCTGTAGGCTGCAGTGAGCAAGTGGCACAAAAAAGAAATGATTGACATCAGCATATAAACATCTGCCTGATGAGACCCGGCCATGTAGTACAACAGGAAAGTTACAACCCATGGCCACAAGAATGAACATGGGCTTAAAAGTGAGACACTTGGAGAATATCTCCCTGCCAACCCCCAGAGCCTTCGAAGAACCATATTGTCAGTTTACTGACCTTATCCCTGTCTCTTCCTGCTATACAGCTCTTGAGTCCAGGTTCAAACACGGTTGAGTATTTGGCTTCCTGGCATGGGCTGTTCTTTCTGCAGACCTATTAAATGGAGTCCAGTGCAGGCAGATTCTGGATGCCCTCTTCCCTCCTTCCCCGGAGCTCTCTTGAAGATCCCGGCTTATATAGTATTGCTTGCTCAACAGGAGTGGTGGTGTCGCTTGAGCTGGAGCCAAGCATGGAGTCAAAATGTAGCTCAGGATTGTTCTGAAGCTTTCTTCAGAAAACAGTCATTTCACTGATACCTACTGTATACTTACTAGTACTTCCCAGGTAGTACTGGTGGTAAAGAATCTGCCCGCCAATGCAGGAGACACGAGGGACACCAGTTCGATTCCTGGATTGGGATGATCCCCTGGAGAAGCAATGGCAACCCAGTCCAGTTTCCTTGCTTGGAAAATTCCATGGACAGGGGAGCCTGGTAGGCTGCAGCCCATGGAGTTGCAAAGAGTTGGACGCAAGTGAGTGATTGAGCACAGTAACACATACACGAAGCATCATGCTGTAAGCCATTGAGAGATTAAAAATAAAAACGTGGGGTTGTTTTTAAAGAGGGTTTTATAATCCTGTTGGTAAGAAAATACGTAAATACAAAGTTCAACATATCAACCCTTGGGCTCTGGTTGAATGGAAATCGGCTTTACCTGATGAAGCTTGCTAGGAGGGCATGATCTTAACTCCAATGCAGGAGGAGGCAGTAGGGCCAGGGCACGTGACCTAGGCAATCACACAGCCCTCAACTGAGAAGGGCCCCGTGCTTGTTTTACTGCTCTGCAGTTAGCACATTCAATTCTTAATGATTTTTGAGCAAGGAGACCCACATTTCACCTTTGCTGTGGGCTCCACAAATTATGTAGTTCATCCTGAAAGGGGGATGTTTGTGACGTGGTGGGCCTAGGATAGCAAACTGGTATCTTGTGGATGAGTGCTTCATAGATTGGCTTGGTTGAGTTGAAGAGTCCAGGTATAAGAAGTGTGGGGAAGGGAAGGGTCCCTGGAGGGAATATAATATATTTGGATTTAAATGGTAGCATGGGATCTTACTTGGAGAAGGAAATGGCAACCCACTCCAGTATTCTTGCCTGGAGAATCCCATGGGCAGAGGAGCCTGGCTAGCTACAGTCCATGGGGGTCGCAAGAAGTCAGACATGACTTAGTGACTAAACCACCGCCACTACCATGGGATCTTAATAAAGCTAGTGGATGCAATGAAATTCCAACAGAACTTCAAACCCTTAGAGGTTGATGCCATAAAGGTTTTGCATTCATTATGTCAGCAATTCTGGAAGACCCAGCAGTGGCCAAGGTCTGGAAAAAGTCAATCCTCATCCCAATTCCCAAGAAGGGTTGTACCAAAGAATGTGCTAACCATCAGACAATGGCACTCATCTCCCATGCTAGTAGGGTCATGACTAAAATCTTGGATGCTGGCTTCAGCATCATGCGAACCAAGAACTTCCAGATGTCCAAGCTGGGTTTAGAAAAGGAAGAGGAACTAGAGATCAAATTGCCAACATTCGCTGGATTATAGAGAAAGAAAGGGAATTTCAGAAAAACATCTGTCTGTTTCATCGACTATGCTAAAGCCTTTGACTGGGTGGATCATGACAAACTGTGGAAGGCTCTTAGAGAGATGGGATTACCAGAGCATTTTACCTGTCTCCTGAGAAAACTGTATGTGGGTCAAGAAGCAACAGTTAGAACTCTGTGTGGGACAACTGATTGGTTCAAGATTGAGAAAGGAGTATGACAGGGTTGTCTGGTGTCAGCCTTTTTGTTTAGCCCATATGCTGAGCACATCATGAGAAATGCCAGGCTGGACGAGTTATAAGCTGGAATCAAGATAGGTGGGAGAAACATCAACAACCTCAGATATGTGGATGCTACCACTCTAACTAATGGCAGAAAGTGAAGACGAACTAAAGAGCTTCTTGAGGAGGGTGGAGGAGGAGAGTGAAAGAGCCGGCTTCTAAACATTGAAAAAACTAAGATCATGACATCTGGCCCCATTACTTCTTGGCAAATAGAAGGGGGAAATATGGAAGTAGTGACAAATTTCCTCTTCTCGGGCTCCCAAATCACTGCAGACAGTGGCTGCAGCCATGATCAGAAGATGATTGCTTCAGGAAAGTGATGACAGTGTGTTGCAAAGCAGAGACATTGCCCTGCTGACAAAGGTGCATATAGTCAGGGCTATGGTCTTCCCAGTGGTCATGTACAGTTGTGAGAGCTGAACCATAAAGGAGAATGCCAAAGAATCGATGCCTTTAAACTGTGGTACTGGAGAAGACTTCTGAAAATCCCTTGGACAGCAAGGAGATCAAACCAGTCAATCTTAAGGGAGATCAACCCTGAATATTCACTGTAAAGACTGATGCTGAAGCTGAAGCTCCAGTATTTTGATTATCTGATGCAAACAGATGACTCATTGGAAAAGTCCCTGATGCTGAGAAAGAATGAGGGCAGGAGAAGAGGGCATCAGAGGATGAGATAGTTGGATGGCTTCACCGATGCAATGAACATGAACTTGGCAAACTCTGGGAGATGGTGAGGACAGGGAGGCCTGATGTACTGCAGTCATGGGGTCACAGAGAGTCAGACACGACTGGGGGACTGAACAACAACAACGTAGGATTTTAAGAAGGAGTTGCAAACATGACCAACACTGCCTATTTATGCATTTTCTCATAACTTACATTAGCCTATGATGTCCCAAGGGATAGAAAGGGTTAGAGTAGGCTTGAGTGTGCCATTTTCCTTTTGGGCCCATCAAAGATGTTGTGTGGGCAGATCCATCCCACCATTCCACTCTTATTTTCACCTCAGTGTTTGGAACAAGGCTCTGCATAGCTTTCCCCAAGAGACATTCATGCCAACAATACAGAAACACCCTAGCCCACCAGCCTTTTGCCTGGAGGAGTTAGGTAGATCAGAATTCATTCCATTCAACTGATGGAGTGTGAGAATCAAATAACCCAGGTTAAATTTTACACTGTGTTCCAAGATGTCTAATTGAGATTGAAATTCATCTGGTTAAATCCAAAATAAACTGACTCCCCTCAAGTCTCCTCCAAGTTCACTGTCAGGTTAGCTTTGGATCATGGTTAGTGTTCTGAGGCTGGTCAGGAGAGGCAGGGAAGGAGGCTTCCCAAGCCTCAAGACTGTGATTATTGGGAGTTCAGGGAAGAAGTGAATTGGCTCATTATTCTGAGTCACTTTTTGTGGGGAGCTGTGTTCTGGAAGGAATGCACTTGGCATTGAAGATCACGAAATGTGAGCAAACCTCTGGTGCCACTGCCTGCGTGTCCTTGGGCACGCTTAGTTACCAACTCATTTCTCTGTCCCCTTCCTTTGCCATACTGAGATGTTTGGAGGGTTGGCTGTGAATTGCATGATGTTTTTGGAAAGAAATTTCTCATATAAACTTCAGGTATTTTCATTAACTGAGTCAGATCTTTGAGAGGATTTCATAGAGCCAGGCTAATTAAGTATTATTAATTGGGTCTGATTCCTTAGCCATGGTTGGAAAAAATCCATCACTTTCATTCTCTTTGTCCATTTCCATCTCTTCCTCTTGCTTTTCTCCTCACAGCAATTCGACTTACATCTTGGGAAATCTCACAATTAGTCTTAAGTGGTGGTGGCTTATGGGTATCATGCAGCATTTTACAAGGGGAGAGCAAGGCTTAGTGACAGGAATGATTGAAGCTGGCCGGCATAGGCTGTTCCATGGCATTAAGTCCTGCTCTGGTCACTCTTAAATCTGTCCTCTGCCTATATGGGAAATTGCCTGGTGGTGTAAGGGGATTTTTGTAAGTAGCAAGAAAGTGTAAACTGATGGAACTCTTAAATTAACCAGGTCGTTTTCTTATTGCATTTTATAGTTAGACATAATTAAAGCCAGAGCAAATGCCTAGAAGAGTTCACATGGTAGAACCTTCCCAAGTCCTCAGGGCTCGGGTAACAGAGGTTCCATCTTTATTGTCAGGTGGGTCGTTAACTCAGGAAGCATCCAGAAGGTGGAGTGAATCATCTCTGTGAGTGGTGAACGTGGTGAACTGGGCATGTCTCAGGAAGGTGTGATATGCTTGCTGGAGCCTGTTTAAGGGCCTTTGTCCTCCCTTCTAATTACTAGCAGCAACAGAGATATTTGTTGAGAATTCACAAGAAATGACTACAAATCACAGGAAATTAGCAATAATTGTGAAAGTGCATTATATCTATAAAGAAAAAATAATGGGTTTGGAAAAAAGGTGCAAATTGTGAGGAAATATAGTGATATTGTAAAAATAGGATTCACCATAGCACTTTGCTGAGTGAATCCTTCACCTCTTAGGCAGGTTGCAGTAGCCTCAAATACTGGCTCCAGTTGGTAGAGGGTGGTGGCTGAACAGAAGTTCTTCATAGTGAATGGCCCTTCTAAGAACAACTCCCAAACCAGGGTCTTCTCAGTTGAGTTCACTTTATTTCCCACCCCACCACCACCCCCTGTAACTTTGTAATCACTACTCTGATGTACAAAGATCTGGGGCTTCTCTTCAAGATTGTTTTATAGAGTCCAGCTTGTGTTTTTTTTTTTTTTTTTTTCTCATTTGGCAGCTTCCCATCTTCATCTGGGCAAGGGCATTGCTTGTGTTTGTGGGACCCATGGTGGTTTGTGATTGAATAGTTATCTCTCTGCTCATTTGTTTATTATTCATTTTCTTTACTCATGTCTAAGCTCAGTGACTGTAGAAACCATATTTGTTATCAGTTTGATTACCTAGAAACTCATGCTGAATATGGATGTTGTTATCTCTTAGTGTTTCCATATGGGATGTCTTTCTTGGTATTTCTTGTGAAATTTACATGTTTTTCTGAATCCTAAATCCCAAGACAAGCCAGTCATAAAATCAGGAAAATTGGAGAAAGTAACATACTTTTATAAGGATGAACACAGCATAGAGACTGTTTCTGGTCCTAAGGAATCCAGTGATGTCAAGTAGAAAGCAAGAGCAGAAAATAGTGATACTTGGAATCAAGTATAAAGGTCAACGGGCTTCCTTGGTGACTTAGTGGTAAAGAATCCACCTGCAATGCAGGAGCTGCAGGAGACATGGGTTTGATCTCTGGGTGGGGAAGATCCTCTGGAGGAGGACATGACAACCCATTCCAGTATTCTTGCCTGCAGAATCCCATGGAGAAAGGAGCCTGGCAGACTACAGTCCATAAGATCGCGAAGAGTCAGGCACCACTGAAGGGATTGGGTACGCAAGCACGCATAGTGTCAACAATTTAGGGGTAATGGCACAGAGATGTGTAAGAAAGAACTGGTCATAATCTAATCAGCCATGCTGTTATAAATGTGGGTTTGTGGCTCTATTTCTGATGGTGAACCCTTCTTAAAAATAAAATACAAATGAATGAGTTTATATGCATAGTATATTTTATGCAAATCCTATGAGTGATGCTCCAAGAAATGTATTAGAAGCAAAATAAGCTCTTAACTTGGCTATTTAGGCACATGATTTTGTTAGTGCTTGCTAGGTGATTGAAATGTTACATTTATTTGAATACTACCCAATAATGTTTGCTGGTATTTTCCAATGAATATTCTAGGCTCTAACTCTTTGAAAATACTACTAAATTTAATATTTCCTATTTATTAAAACTTTTAAAAACAATATATAATAATGAGTAAAGGTTTAAGGAATATTAGAAGTATTAAAAAATAACTAATTTCAGGAATTTTCAAGAATTCTCAGGAGTTAAAAATTCCCATTCCTAAATTCCAACAATTAATATCTACCATGATTTTGGAAACACAAAGCTGCATAATAAGCCACCCCACAATCCCGTTGCTTAAAATAGCACCGATTATTACCCATCACAGTTCTCAGGGTTGAGTACGATCAGCCAGATGGTTACTTCTGCATCTCCTCATGTTGGCGGGAGCTGCAGTCATCTGGGGGCTGTTGAAACTGGAGCTCCTGAGATGACTCACTCACACGCCTGGCAGTTGATGACTGTCAGTCAAGAGCTGAGCTGTGGCTTTGGGCCCTAATCCCACTCTTCTCATCTCAGTGACCTCTTCATTTGGCTTGAGCTTTTAGAATGTAGGAGCTGGGTTCAGGGAGGGTGTGTCCCAAGATCAAGCTTTCCAAGAAGGAAGGAAGAACGGCAGATTTCCTTAAAACCTGGGCCTGGGAGCCCCAGCCTCTCACGTATGCTGCCTCCTGTTAGCTGAAGCAGTCAAAGAGCTATGCCACATTCAAGGGGAGGAAACATAAACTCTTAGCTCCTGATGGGAGGAAGGACTTAGATGTACGGGGCAGACTATAGCCCACAGGCTTCCCTGTCCATGGGATTCTCCAGGCAAGAATGCTGGAGTGGGTTGCCATTCCCTTCTCCAGAGGATCTTGCCGACCCAGGAATTGAACCTGGGTCTCCTGCATTGCAGGCAGACCTTTAGTGTCTTGTCTCTGCTCTCTTTCTGTCTGCAGAGGCTGGAAGGTCCAAAACAACTTCTTGACTCACATGCTGAGGTTGCTGTGAATAAGGCTTGAGTGAACTGGGTCCTCGGTTCTCTCTCTCCACTGGCTCCTCTGTTCTCTCTGAGGAGTCTCAGGTCCCTTCCTTCTCTGTGTGATCTCTCCACCAGTGTAGTGGACTTCTTATTAATATACGGTGGCTCAGGACTCCCAAATTAATAGTTTGCTGTGGGTGTTCATTGAGTGTATGAATGAGTGACTAAAAGATGATGCCTTATCACTAGTTCATTCACTTCCAAACCTAATTTTGGACCAACAGGATCTTTCCCTGAGGGGAGCCTGGTTTCAGTATATCTACACTGTCCATCTCAGTGCCTGTGGCATCTGACTAGACCTGCAGTCCTCGGACCTGCGCATGGAGACCTGGGGTCCTTCTCCTGATTTCCAGCCCTCACAGATTTTGTTAGTTAGTTAGTTGGTTCAGTTGCTCAGTCGTGTCCAACTCTTTGTGACCCCATGGACTGCAGCATGCCAGGCCTCCCTGTCCATCACCAGCTCTCGGAGTTTACTCAGACTCATGTCCATTGAGTCGGTGATGCCATCCAACCATCTCATCCTCTGTCAGCCCCTTCTCCTCCTGCCTTCAATCTTTCCCAGCATCAGAGTCTTTTCCAATGAGTCAGCTCTTCTCATCAGGTGGCTAAAGTATTGGAGTTTCAGCTTCAACATCAGTCCTTCCAATGAACACCCAGGACTGATCTCCTTTAGGATGGACTGGTTAGATCTCCTTGCAGTCCAAGGGACTCTCAAGAGTCTTCTCCAACACCACAGTTCAAAAGCATCAATTCTTCCGCACTCAGCTTTCTTTATAGTCCAACTCTCACATCCATACATGACCACTGGAAAAACCATAGCTTTGGCTAGATGGATTTACTCATATATTTCCGGAAATCACTTATCATTTTCCTCTACTCCTGAACCATCTTTCTTAAAGCCTATTTTTGATTCCTTTAGGTTTCTGTGAATTGTCAGGACCTCTGAAAGCTCCTCTAGTAGTTTAATCATGAACTGTTCCCTACCTCAGCCTTGTTTCTCATGTCGTAGTTCTCATGTCTACCCAGATATTAGCTTCTAAAATCTTATATATATATGCTTCTTAGATCACAAACACACACATTGCACAACTTATTTTAATTTTAGATTTTTTACAATTAAATGATGCTATTTAATTGAAGGCCATTTGTATGTTTGGAAGAAAATAGCTCAATTAAACTTTATATTAAGGTCTTCCCTGTAGCTCAAATGGTAAAGAGTTTGCCTGCAATGCAGGAGACCGGGTTTGATCCCTGTGTCAGGAAGATCATCTGGAGAAGGGAATGGCAATCCATTCCAGTATTCTTGCCAGGAGAATCCAATCCACTCCAGTATTCTTGCCTGGAGAATCCCATGGACAGAGGAAACTGGTGGGCTACCATCCATGGGGTTGCAAAGAGTCAGACACTGAGCAAATAACACTAGAATTTATATTATACACACGTATACACATGCAAATACACATACATGTACATGTGCACACACACTCCTAAACTCAGAATTCTTTTTTCTCTTCTTCCCTCAAACTGCTGTCTCCAGAAGGGCCAGCCCTGTGCCTCGTTTTTGACTTTGAACCTTGGCTGTAATGAAGCTTCTCTGCTGTGTTTAAGCTTTGGCTGGTCTCCTATAGTTCCAGAGCCAATTCAAGATATGGATTTGCTCACTGGGACATGAAATCCCAAGGGATGAACTGGTATCACCCACATGATTTCAGTTGTAATAAAAATCTTTATCATGCAAGGGGCTTGGTTCCTGGACTCTCTTTGACTTTCAAAAATATTTTTGCAAGCTTAAATAATGTCAACAAATCCTGAATGGAGGAGACTGTTTAAGAATTATAACCAAGCAATAATGATGACATTAGGCAGGAAAATGCAGATGAGCATCAGTTTTCTTTTATCTCCTCCAGTAAAATCCTTTTAAGAGAAATTTGGAGTTGTGTTACCCTGGAAAACATAGCTGCTTATATGGAGAGATGAGGTCATGTTTTTCTATTGTACCGAGGAAACTCAATTATTAGAAATTCCAGACTTTCTAGGGGACTCTGACTCATGTTTTGAGACCACATTTTATTCAGCAAACCATAACATTCACATGACCATCTCTCTCTCCCCACTGAGGCATCCGGCACCACATTCTGCTTGCAAATGTTTAAGCGTTTTTCTTAGAGTAGAATTCTGTGTGAGTCCCTGCCTTATTTCTTTTACCTCCCACCCACATCGTCTGCCTCACAGATGGAGGCAGAAAGTGCACATTAATATTCTTCACTCCCCCAGCTGGTGGGTGGCGGAATAAAGTCACACTCTCTAGTCAAGGACTGAAAGTTTTGATCACCACTCTGGTTCTTCCTCCTGCTCGCTGACCTGTCTCCTTATCCCCATCCCCTTCCTCCAAATCTCAGCTCCAACAGGC
This sequence comes from Tragelaphus eurycerus, assembly GCA_935064755.1. Lineage (NCBI taxonomy): Eukaryota > Metazoa > Chordata > Mammalia > Artiodactyla > Bovidae > Tragelaphus > Tragelaphus eurycerus. The sequence continues at coordinate 15,365,856 of CAKXYN010000039.1, read as the reverse complement.
TTTTGAGTGAACCCTGGGCACTGATTCATCTCTCTGAGAGGTTACCTCATTCATTTACTTGGTCATCTGTTAAACAAATATGTGGTGAGTATCTGACAGTGTTCTAATCACAGGAAATAGAGCAGTGAACAGAACAGATAAAATCTCTGTCTGCCTGAAGTTAACATCAGGGGGAATTCACACTGCAAACATGATATGTAATTATAATATATAATTTGTCATGGGCCCGCCAGGCTCCTCTGTCCATGGAATTCTCCAGGCAAGAATACTAGAGTGGGTACCATTCCATTCTGCAGGGGATCTTCCCGACCTAGGGGTTGGACCTGGGTCTCCTACACTGCAGGCAAATTCTTTACTATCTGAGCTACCAGGGAAGCCTGGTAGCATCAATAATTGGTTGGGAATGAGGGTGATGAGAAAAGTACAACAGGGAATGGGAAATGGAACAGTAGAAACAAGGGTTGCAATTTTATTTTAATTTTTTTCAACTTTATTTGAGGTATAATTGACAAATATAATTGTATACATTTACAGTGTACAGCATGATGATTTGAGATATATAGTGGAGTGATTATTAAGATCAAGATAATTGACATATTCATCACCTCACATAGTTAACTTTTTTAAAAAGTTTTGGTTATGTGAATGCTTAAAGTTCTACACTCAGCTGCTTTTAAGTACACAATATTGTATTATTTACCATAGTCACCATTCAGTCTCATTCCCCCTGATGTTAACTTCAGGCAGACAGAGATTTTATCTGTTCTGTTCACTGCTCTATTTCCTGTGCTTAGAACACTGTCAGATACTCACCACATATTTGTTTAACAGATGACCAAGTAAATGAATGAGGTAACCTCTCAGAGAGATGAATCAGTGCCCAGGGTTCACTCAAAAGCCTGTTGGAGCTGAGATTTGGAGGAAGGGGATGGGGATAAGGAGACAGGTCAGCGAGCAGGAGGAAGAACCAGAATGAATCTCAGCACTTACTCTTCATAAAAATGAAAGTTTGTATCCTTTGACCAAAGTCTCCCTGTTTTTCCTTCTTACCAGTCCCTGGGAAACCACCATTTTATTTTACGTTTTTATGAAATTGGCTTTTCAAAAGAATAGATTCCACATATAAGCATCATCCAGTATTTATTTTCCTCTGTCTGACTTATTTCACTTAGCATATGCCCTCCAGGTCCATCCATGTTGTTACAAACGGCAGTGTTTTCTTCTTTTTTCTGGTTGGGTAATATCCCATCAGATATATATATATATCCCATCAGATATATATGTATATATGTATATATATACACATCAGATATATATATATATAGGGTTCCATACAAGTTTTAGAATAATTTTTTATATTTTTTGTCAAAAATACCATTGGAATTTTGACAGGGATTACATTGAGTCTCTAGGTCCCTTTGGCTAGAATGGACTTCCCACAATATTAATTCTTCCATTTCAAGAATATGGGGTGTCTTTCCATGTATTTGTGTCTTCAGTTTCTTTCATTAGTGTCTTATACTTTTCAATGCATAGGTCTTTCACTTCCTTGGTTAAATTTATTACTAAAGATTTTATTGTCTTTGATGCTATTGTAAATTGGATTCTTAATTTCTCTTTGATATAGTTCATTAGTTATATATCCATTCATTAAATATTTATATATATATGTGATTCAGCCTTTGTAAGTTGTCTGTTTCTAGGAATTATTCATTTCTTTGAATTTATTTAATTTGTTGGCAAATAATTGTTCATGATAGTCTTTCTGGTTCTTCGCATTTCTGAGGTATCAGTTGTAATGTCTCTTCTTTTAAAAATAATCTTATTAATTTGAGTCATCTCTCTTATTTTCTTAGTCTAGTTAAAGGTTTGTCAATTTTGTTTATCTTCTTAAACAATCAAGTCTGGGTTTGGTGATCAAAAGATTGTCTTTCTAGTCTCCACTGAATTTATTTCTGCGCTAATATTTCTTGTTGCCTAGAACCCTCTAACTCACTGCCTCTGGGCCCCTGGTTTTGTCTTTGTCACACTTATTCACTGTGTACCTAATTCCTAGCTCAGCATCTTCTGATCCACCCAACCCCTGCGCTGATTCTTGGCAACCTCAGCCTCTGGGTGGATGGTCTATACCACATCCTGGCCTCTTAGTTCCTGCACTTTCTCATCCGCAGTGTTTTTCTTTTTTCTACACTGGTTAGCCACCCACTCCCATGGCCACATCTTAGATTTCTGCACCAAAATAACTTTTACAATTCCCTTAATATCTGAAATGCTAATGCCCACGCTCTTACAAATGGCTTTTTATTCTTTTAGTTAACTTTTTGAGGAATCCCCACTATAATCATTCTTTGGCCTTTTTGAGTCAATTGAACACCCTGATTTCTCACTGTTCTTTAACTCTCCCTAAGCTTTCGTGGTTTTTTTTTTTTTTTGTCCAGCTTAGGTTCTGTGTCATTGTTCAGTGGCCAAGTCATGTCTGACTGTTGCAACCCCATGGACTGCAGCACACCAGGCTCCTCTGTCGTCCACTGTCCCCCGGAGTTTGCTTAAATTCATGTCCATTGAGTCAGTGATCCCTGCTCAGTCAGTATTATTGTCTTGCAGTTGCCTGCTTCTTTTTGGCTATGATGCTCTCTTTTCAGAACTCATCATCTAAAGCACTTTAACACCACCAGTGCTTACGTGCTAAGTCACTTCAGTCTGAACTCTGTGACCCCATGGACTGTAGCCCGCCAGGCTCCTCTGTCCATGAGGATTCTCCAGGAAAGAATACTGGAGTAAATTGCCATTCCCTTTTCCAGGGGATCTTCCCAACCCAGGGATTGAACCTGGATCTTCCACATTATGGGCAGATTCTGTACTGTCTGAGCCACCAGAGAGCTTTCCAAATTATCCATGCCTGGGCCCCTGAGGTGAGTTGACCAGTGTCTGGAGGAGGAGCCCAGGTATCAGCGTTTGTTAAAAAGCTCCCTGGTTGTTCTAATATCCAGTCAAGGCTGGGAGCTGCTGCCTGGATGAACCCAGCTGTGTGCCTTGTTCTGCCTGTCTGAGCCTCTGAGCCTTGTCGGAGGAAACCACAACTGAGAAGACTGAATTCCTCTTTCATTCTTGATCTCAGATTTTGGGAGGGTTTCCAGTACTCCCTGGACATCTGGTCACATATCTCTATAAGCTGCCTGTGGCCCCCTCAGAGAGGACTGTTTTATCCTTTTTCTTTCTTCTCAAATCTTCTTTCCTCCTCTGTCCAGTTACACTTGGCTGGTGAATTTACCTCATCCTTCACTGGAAAAGTGGAAGCCATCTGATAGGGACTCCCCAGTCTCCTCTCTATCCCCCTTCCACGGGCTGGGTGTGGTCACTTTAATTCATACTTAGGCCTTGTTTGTTTGCTCCATATTGTCTCTCTTCCATGAGACTGTGAACTCTGAGGGGTCATGTTGGTTATTTACTGGTGTAGATGCCCAGCACAGGGCCCAGAGCCTATCAAGCAGGAAGGAGACACTCGGATATTTGCTGCATGAATAAACAAGGCAAATCTTGATGACACGCATCAATACAAAGGTGGAGATCATACTTGCAGCTGTTTTTTGTGGTTGGACAGAGGTTAGACATCATTCCAGCAGTCTCGCTTTGCCCAGACTGAAGCAGGTCACAGGACTTCGTCATGACCACGCAGATGGTGGATTGCAGAGGCGGGCCCAGAACTCTTACATGGCCCAGCCTGTATGGTCAGCTACAACGAGTGTTTGAGCCAGACTCCATTTGCCCGTTGACATTTGGCTTTGGGACACAGGGTCTTATTTTTAGGGCAGAAGATGGTGATGTTGGGTTCAGGCCAATATCCCAACTGGCTTGTGTTTCCTCAGCACCAACTGATAGAGGTAGGAATGGCTTTAGGAAGGAGTTGGTGTGGAACAAGGCCAGCCTGCAGAGCACAGCACTGAATTGTTCTCACCTGTGCATTCGATACTTGCGTTTTGAAAAAAAAAAAAACTCTCTCATTTAAAGCACTTTGCTAAAAATAAAGTTTCTAAGATACTGAGTGACTTTACAGAAGAAGTACCTATAAGGACTTACACTGTGCTTGTCAGTGTATAATCATAGACATTTTGACAAAGGTACCATTCAAGCAAGAAATAATAGAAAGAGAAACAAAGAGATCTCCTTCTTCTACATTAAACTGGCTAAAAAAATCCCAGATTAACTCAAGCAAAGATTATTCCAAAAAAGAGTGCTTCTCTGGTGTGATTTAGCCAACATCTGACAATCCCTAGACGCAGACTTGCTGTGTAGTGATGGCTTTTGTCAAAAACTTGAAAAACTTAACTGGAGGAGTGCTCAGTCTTTAATAGGTACAGGGGGCCTTCCTGCATGCATTAAACATCAGAGAGGACTGTTATGAAGTAGCAGTTCTATTTGTCCAATTCCAATATCCAATTCCTCATGGTGGTCAAACTATGACCCTTTTGCTATGCTATGCTATGCTATGCTATGCTAAGTCACTTCAGTCGTGTCCGACTCTGTGTGACCCCATAGACGGCAGCCCACCAGGCTCCCCCGTCCCTGGGATTCTCCAGGCAAGAACACTGGAGTGGGTTGCCATTTCCTTCTCCAATGCATGAAAGTGAAAAGAGAAAGTGAAGTCGCTCAGTCATGTCCAACTCTTAGCGACCCCATGAACTGCAGCCTACCAGGCTCCTCTGTCCGTGGGATTTTCCAGGCAACAGTACTGGAGTGGGGTGCCATTGCTTTCTCCGATGACCCTTTTAGGGTAACCAACTATCCCAGTTTCCCTGACATTGATGGGTTTCATGGAATGCAGGACTTTTGGTGCCAAGTTGAGAGAGTTCTGGAAATGCTAAAGTGGTTAGTCACCCTAAACACTGGTAAATGTTGGAGAATGGCTCTTTTCTCTCCATCATAAGTAAACCCCTTCTTTAGTTCTGTCCATAGAAAAAGGAGCCATGAATCCAGACTGCTCTCTAACCTGCCCAGTATTCATCAGACCTCCTTTGGAGGCTGAAATCAGTTGCAGATACTCTAGCTCTAATGTCCTACTAACTCAAAAGTGAAAGTGAAAATGTGAATTGCTCAGTCACCTCAGACTCTTTGCAATCCCATGGATTGTAGTCCACCAGGCTCCTCTGTCCATGGGATTTCCCAGGCAAGAATACTGGAGTGGGGTGCCATTTCCTTTTCCAGGGGATCTTCCTGACCCAGGGACTGAACCGGGGTCTCCTGCACTGCAGGCAGATTTTTTTTACCAGATTTCTTTTACCATCTGAACCACCAGGGTTCAGGGACCACCTGAAATCCCCAGTTACTCTTTTAGCTCTTATCCTGGATTTTCTATAGACCTGGACCCATGTAGGGCCTTTGCCTAGTGGGAATATTACTGCAATTTTATATGGTCCAAATTATTGTAACCCACTCTTCCCATCACTCCCTCACCAGCTTAGAGTTAGACCAGTGATCCAGGTTGGTTGGCCACTATCATTGTGGTGATGGGGAAGTCACCTGAATGCTCTGGCTCTTCATTTCCACCTTTGTAGACGAAGGTGTGGCATTTCCCACATTTTAAGTGCAGCCTGTAATATCTGGGGAGTCCAAGATTCTCTTTGAGAATGGATAGTAAAAATAGGATAAAAAAATTCTCCCATAAATATTTCCAAAATCCATGTTATAAAATTAGATTGTCAAGTTCCTGTCTATTCATCTTTTCATACTTGCTTGCCACATCCTGACATTGGGAATAGTTGTCAAAATAAATCAAAATCTCACTGTTTGAAACAGGCATTAGTGATATTAGATGAGAAGAATTTTCCAGACAGTTTTGAACTCTTGCTATGATATGATTTATGCTGAAGTGTTTGGAAAGTTGGCCTGAAGTTTGGCAAATGATCACATATTGCCTGGAATTATTTAGCTCTGTATGATTGTTTAATTTTTATGAGTGTGTGCCTTCTTTCTTCAATTAAATTGTAAGATTATTGGGGCCATTAAGCAGGGGTTATGGTTCCAGAAATTCTCCACAGTGCTTAGGATGGAACTCTGCACACATTGAGTGGGAAGAAGGCTGTGCATATAGTCATTGAGCAAAAGCATTGTATTTCTCCAAGTATTGGCATTTGTGTTGGTTGGTGGATGGCCAGTCAGCAGAGTGGCCTTGGAGAGTGAATTATGTGTGGAAATAGCTCTCGGTTATGTGAAGAACATCCATTCACTCATTAGGCTGTAACTAACCCTACAGGTTCCCACTGTGGTGTTAACATTGAATAAAAACAGAGACAAGATAAAAAGCTCTTTCATGTTGACACAAACTTGAATAGGCCAGCTATTAACCACTGATGTTGAGCTCTATTTTGTCAAGATAATTTCATGCCTCACTTTGAGGTGAATCTAATATTGGGAATATTTCCTCTACTGCTCAGCTTGTAAACCCACCTCGGGGTATTTATGGCACCACACCAAGATAGCTTGGGAGAAAAACCAGAGTCATCATTTTTCTTATTTTTAAATATAAAATTGAACAGATCTTGTGCCAATTAGTTCTGATTGAAATAAGTCCAACCCTTCTAGTCTTATATTTCTCGTATTTTTAAGTGGAAAGGATTCTAATTATGGCTATGGAGACCTGAGATATTTGTGTATATTATGTCATAGAAGTGCACAGTGTAATTATTATTATTATCAATAAATCTTCTCATCAACAAATCTTAAAACAGTGGAGTCCTTGCATTCTCTTTTAGCAGGGAAATTGTACATTCTATACTAATGGAGATTACTATGAATCATTTTGACCTACTATGCCAGGGATGAAAATAGGTTTTTTCTTGGCTGTCACCACTGATCTATCGGCAGCAATTGACAGGAGCACTGAGGTAAGGATTATGAAGCTGCCTCTAGACCAGGAGTCAGCAAACTTTCTTTTTGTAAATGACCATAGTAAATATTTTAGGCTTTTTGGACCATATGGTTTCTGCTGCAACTATTCAACTTTGCCTTTGTAGCATAAAGATGGTAAGTAAACTCAAGGGCATGGGTATGTTCCAAAAAACTTTATTTACAAAAATGGGTGGCGGTGAGATTTGGCTTGTGGTCCATGGTTTGTCATCTTCTGCTCCAGACTCAGAAAACGTAATGGCTGATTAGCTTTGTCTGCTGGGGCATGAGAGTAAGAAGTAGCATCAGGGATACTCTGCCTTTTTTCTTTTTGAGTGTCCACAGCATTCATTGTAAAAAAGTTCTGATCACTGCTCTGGCTATTGATTAGCATGCATAACCTAGATAGATCGTAGAAGTTTTAGGTGAGAATTAGCCAGTTGTGCTCTACATAAATTAAAACAGTCTGTAATCATTTACAGTTCTAAAATCCAAAGTTCTGGAAGTCCAAAGTTCTTTTGTTTCAAGTGGCAAAGTTTGAGCTGTCTCATTTGGCAGTCAAACCTGGCTGGAGTGGACATAAGGCTCTTTATAGTCTGTATTTATCTTGCTTAATGTGGCAATTGATATGTCTTGTTGTGTGATCACAGACTGTCTTCCTAGACTCTTCATTATATACTGAAAGGTGTATGTACCAAATCACCTTTCTGAAATCCAGAAATTTCTGATAAAACCATTTGACATGGAGGATTTCTGATGAGGGATTGTGGACTTATAAACACAAACTACTCCTTTTTCTTTTGTGGAAGGAGGAACATCTTCAATATATGCATGTCTGAATAATGACAATAAAGTAGTCTAATCAAGCCATTTGACCGATTGCTAGTTAAAATAGTGTAATCAGCTTAATCACCTGTGTTAATGAAGAGTTAAGCTTCTGATTTTAAACCCAGTAAAGCCAGGAAAATAAACATTAATCTTTCCCATAATGACCTTTTCTCTACTCCTTTTATGTAAATACATTTTGACAGTGCTGTTTGGCACATCTATCCATATAAAATGGTGCAGATCTTTTTGGTCAATAATTGGCTTCTACAGTCTTGCATTACCTCTGCAGGTGCAAACAAGTGTGGTATATTGCAGGGAAGGTCAAGGGGATGCATGAGCATTGCACTGAATGAGACCTCAGGACTCATCAGAACCAGAAGCTGGAAGGATTGGCCCGCACTCTTGCCCTGACACTAGTGCACCATGTTTCTAGCTTACCCATTAAAAGGGGCTATTGGTGCGAGGGTGGAATTGCACATCCTTCGTTGTATTTATATATTTGCCATGTTTTATCTTCTTTTATTTCAGCATTTACTAGTCCCTACTTTACACTGGACAACAATTTCATAGAGTGTAAGAAACCTCTTGTATCTTCAGTCTTTATCACAGAGTTCAGTGTGTTTGTTGACCAACTGAATGCTCGTAGATTCAAGGACTTAAAACTAATTGGAAACTCTAATACCATTGTTTCAAATCTTTCTGTTTTATAGACGAGGAAACTGCTATCTAGAGAGGTTTATTAGATAGTCCCACATATTGGATACTGTTACCCAGCACTTTGCTGACATCACTTTATTAATTCCTACTATAGCTCTGGGAATTAAGTGAACCATCCACAGTTTCACAGGTGAGGGAATTGACCCTTGAAAGGTTAAGTAACTTGGTAAGAAGTAGTACAGATTACTCTAGCTGAATCCAAAGTCTATCTTATTTTAGTGTGTAATTTTCCATTATAGGACCATGCCTGCCTCTGATGACTCATAGATGCCTCTAGATCCTACTAGGATATTCTGTTCATTTTGATTCATATCCACTGGAGAATATTAAGATGAGTAAACATAATCCTTGTCTCTGACAAAGTTTACAGCCTGGAGTAGAAGCAGATGTTTATAACCTAGGTTATTTTTATATCTTTTCCCCCTGCCTCCTTGTACAGCTTTCTGTAAGATATAATTAACAAATAAAATTGTAATATATATAAAGTGTACAGTGTGATAATTTGATATACATAGTGAAATAATTACCACAGTCAAGTTGGTTAATTAACGTATCTATCAGCCCACATCTGTTGTTCAGTTGCTCAGTCGTGCCTGACTCTTTGTGACCCCGTGGACTGCAGCACGCCAGGCTCCCCTGTCCTTCATTATCTACTGGAGTTTGCTCAAATTCGTGTACATGGAGTCAGTGACATTCACACTCTCTAACCGTCTCATCCACACTCTCTAGGTTTGTCATAACTTTCCTTCCAAGGACTCACGACACATCCTTATCTTTTTTTTGGTGAAGTCTCTTAGCAAGTTTCACATGTATGATACAGGATTATTAGTGCTAGTCACTATGCTGTACATTAGACCCTCAGAACTTACTATTTTTCCAGCTGAAAGCCTGTATCCTTTAGCCAGCATCTTGCTATTTGCCTGTCTCAGGTCCCTGGCGACCACCATTCTTCAGTTTCTATGAGTTCGGCATTTTGTAAAGATTCCACATGGAAGTGATGTCATATACAGTATCTGTCTTTCTCTGTCTGGCTTATTTCACTTACCATAATGCCCTCCAGGGTCACCCATGGCAGAATTTTCTTCCTTTATGGCTGAACAATATTTCATTGGGCTTCTCTGGTGGCTCAGTGGTAAGCAATCTGTCAATATAGGAAAACGGGTTCGATCCCTGAGTTGGGACGATCTTCTGGAGAGGGAAATGGCAACACACTCCAGTATTCTTGCCTGGAAAATCCCACGGACAGAGGAGCCTGTTGGAGCTACAAACCATGGGGTGGCAAAAGAGTTGGGCATGATTGAGTGACCGAGCACTTGTGTATACTATATGTTATATATAAGTATTTATGTAAAAGAAGTTTCTCTATCCAATCATCTGTGATGAATGGTTAGGTGGTTTTGGTGTCTTTTTTGTTGTGAAAAATGCTGCAGTGAACATGGGAGAGCAGATATCTCTTTGAGATAATTACTTCATTTTCTTTGACTGTATATCCAGAAGTAGGATTGTTCTATGTTTGATTTTTTGAGAAACTTCCACACTGTTTTCTAAAATGACTGTACCAATTTACATTCCCCCCAGCAGTGTGTAAGGGTTCCCTTTTCTCTACATCCTCACCAACGCAACAGTATCTCATATCTTTTTGATAATAGTCATTTTAGTATATGTGAGGGTATATGTCATTGGGGTTTTGATTTGCATTTCCTTCGTGGTTAGCGATGTTGAGAATCTTTTCATGTACATATTGGCCATTCATATATCTTCTTTGGAAAAATGTCTGTTCAGGTCCCTTGTGTCCCTTGTCCATTTTAAATTTTTTATTTTTCTATTGAATTGTAAGAGTCTCTTAAACATTTTAGATATTAACCTGTTACTATATATGGTTTGCACATATTTTCTCACATTCTGCAGATTACCTCTTCATTTTGTTGATTTTTTTTCCTTTGTTGTGCAAAAAAATTTTAAGTTAGATATAGTCTCACTTGTTTAATTTTCGCTTTTGTTGCTTGTGCTTTTTTTTTTTTTTTTTTTTTTTACCACCCCAGTACTTTTGCCTGGAAAATCCCATGGATGGAGGATCCTGGTAGGCTCCAGTCCATGGGGTCGCTAAGAGTCGGACACGACTGAGCGACTTCACTTTCACTTTTCACTTTCATGCATTGGAAAAGGAAATGGCAACCCACTCCAGTGTTCTTGCCTGGAGAATCCCAGGGACGGGGGAGCCTGTTGAGCTTCTGTCTATGGGGTTGCACAGAGTCGGACACGACTGAAGCGACTTAGCATAGCATAGCATAGCATCAGATCCAAAAATGATCACCAAGACTGGTGTCAAGGAAGCTTTTCTTTTATGTTTTCTTCTAGGAGTTTAAAGGTTTCACGTCTTACAGTTACGCCTTTAATACATTTTTAGTTCATTTTTGTTTATGATGTAAGATAAAGTTCCATTTCATTCTTTTGCCTGTGAATATCCAGTTTTCTCAACAGCACTTAAGGGAGAGATTATCCTTTCTCCACTGTGTATTCTTGGTGCCTTTGCTGAAAATTAGTTGACCATGCATATGTAGCTTTATTTATGGGCTCTTCATTATATTCCATTGATCTGTTGTTATGCAGATACCATACTGTTTTGGTTACTGTAGCTTTGTAATACAGTTTGAAATCAGGACATGTGGAGTTTTCAGTTTTGCTCTTCTTGCTGAAGATTACTTTAGCTATACTGGGTTTCTTTTGTGGTTTCATATGAATTGTAGATTTTTTCTATTTCTGTGAAAAATTCCATTTAAAGTTTGATAGGAATAGCATTAAATCTGTAGTTCACTTTGGTTTGCCATAACTTCTTAACAAGTATATTTGCTTTTTCCTTCGTCCACTTACAGCCTTTACTCTGCACAGAACCAAAGTAATTCTGTTGATTTGTAAGAAGATCGAGTCCCTTCTCTGTTCTAAGCCTTCCAATGGCTGAACTTAGTATGAAAGCCAGAGTCCCTTCAATGACCAATACAGCCATTTGCAGTCTGGCTGCTATTATTTCTCTGACATAAACTCTTACCTCTCTCCCCTTGCTCCTCCCATCCCGACTGTATTGGTCTTTCTGCTCCACCTTGAACATATCAGGCACATTACTACCTCAGGACCTTTGTATTTGCTATTCTTCAGGCTTGGAAGACTCTGAGATCTTGCATGGTCTTCTGCTTTATCTTCTGTAGTGAGATTTTCCACTGTTCATCCTATCAGAACTTGCAATCTCTTTTACTCTTCATATGCCTGCACATAAAAGGCACTCAAATATTTGCTGGATATTGAATAAATATATTATTTGGAATGTAACTGGAACTTTGAAAATGTCTAATGGAAGTGTCATAGTAACCGAGGAATTCTTTCTCCTTACACACACAGGATTTGTAATTCCTCTATTTGCTGAGGGTCAAATTTCTCATCAATCATGAAAGAAAGATTGGATTCAACCACACAGAGATACAAATACATTATGCTGGAATTAACCAAAAAATCTATTCTTTAAAAAAGTTATAGGACTGGAAGCAATCTGGTTATCAAGATACAAGAAACCAGTAAAATTATGGGCTATCTGGTGAGTGGAAAATAATGCAATTAAATACAAATATTTGTCTTGGAAAAAATTAATGATGTGGATTTATGTTATTTTATATTATTAAGAAAACTTAAAAAATCAAGTTATTAGTATAAAAAGATTCCATTTTTATATGTGTATTCCAAGTAAACTTTAAGATTATTTTTGTGAGTTTTAAAAAAAATTTCTATGAGTTTTTCACCTCTTTTATTCCATGGAATCTCATTCAAATCTATGAATTTCTTCTTAATGTCTTTAATTGCATAAAAATAGGATAACAAAAGGAACATTATATTTAAATGTACTTTTCAAGATGTTGAAAGAGAAAAATTTTTATGTAACTATATATGTATTTTAAATTATCACTCTGAATAATAAGACGCTTAAATACAGTCACGCTAAAGTTAAATTTTACTTTCTAGTGACAAATCAGTGTGAAAGCTGTGATAGCTTAGCTTGAATAAGAGCATTAAATTGTGGAATGGTCTTTACCAAGGCAACACTCATTCATGTTGAACATCCAATCAATTTTGATTTCTTTGTGATAAATACAAGTAGTGGAAATCTAAATGGACAAAGGTCTACCTTTGTAAGTGGAACAAATTATTTCTGTAGCTTGCTGTAGAACATGACAATAGGCTCTCTCAAGGAATACAAGAATTCTTCAAACCTTTTTCTCTTTGTAGATCTTTGATTTTTTAAATGTTGTTTAGATTTTTAAAACCTGTAGTATAATTTATATATAGTGAACGTCACAGATCTTAAGGTAGAGTTCAGTGAGCTTTGACTAATGCCTAATCCTGTTTCCTCCCACCTCAAAAATTTTTGAATTTCAAACTATAGCTTACTTTTTGCTTATTTCAAAACTTATGCAAAGAGAGTAATGTAGTATGTACTATTTTCTATTTGCTTTATTTTGCTTAGTTTATTATCTTTGATCAATATTTAATTGTATATATTAGCTGTTCATTCATTTTTATTGCCAAGTAGTGTTTCGTTATAAACAAATGGTTTATCCATTCTTTGTCGATGGAATTTTTGGTTGTTTCCAGTTTTTTACTATTATGCATAAAGCTGCTGTTATCTTTCTTGTATGTCTTTTTGTGGAAATATATTTTACTTTCACTTGGGTAAATATCTAGGAATGTAATTTCTGGGTCACAGGATAAGTTTATGTTTATATCAAAAACTGCCAGTTTGGCAATTTCTGTGTGTTATTTTTTGTTTCTTGCTCTCATTTTTGTTCTTCAGTCTTGCTAAGAGTTAATCAATTTTACTAATATTTTGAAGAAAAAAACCTTTTTACTATGTTAACTTTTTTATTTATCTGTTTTTCATTTTGTTCTGATCTTTATGATTTTTTCCTTCTACTTCAGGTTTAAATTATTCATTGCCTTCTAGCTCTTAAGGTGAAAATCTAGATAATGAATTTTAAACCTTTCTTCATTTATCATATAAATATTTAAAGCTAAGATTTTTCCTCTAAGCACTGCTTTAGTTATATCTCATCCATTTTAATATGTTAGATATAAGTTATTATTCAATTTAAAATATTTTCTAATTTCCCTTGTGATTTCCTCTTCAATAGATTGTTTGAAAGTATGATACACTATTTCCAAATATTTGGGGAATTTCTAGATTTTTAAAATTGATTTCAAATTAATTACAGTATAGTCAGAGAACATACTTTGTATGATTTCAGTCCTTTGAAAAGTATTGATATTTGTCTTTCCTATTTATTCTGTTTTTTGCTCTCTTGCTTGCTTTTTTAAGGTTAATTTAAATTTTTAAATATCATTTAATCTCTTCTATCACTTTTCAGCTATATCATTGTAATCAGTTTCCTATTGCATCTATAACAAATTACCATAAATCCAGTGACTTAAAACAATACAAATTTATTACTTTATAGTGCTAGAGGTCCTAAGTCTAAAATGAGTCTCACTGGGCAAAAATCAAGGTGTCAGCAGGACAGCTACATTTCTTCTGCAGACTTGAGGGGAGAATCCATTTCTCTGCTTTTTCATCTTTTTGTGGCTGCCTATATTCTTTGGCTCATTGCCTCCTTCATTCTTCAAAACCAACAGTTATACCACTGGACCTCTGGTTCCATGATCAGAGGTCACATGTCATTTAGTGACAGGCCTAATAATATAATTTCAAAGTATTGATGAATATAAATGATGTGCTAATTCATCTTCAGTAACTGTAATGTGATTCTAATTGATGATAAGGCCACAAGCATTGCTCATATTACTGTGGTTTGTAATTTCTGTTTTCCCTGGTTTCTGGTTCACTGATCTTTTCTTATTCAGTGTTTAATCAGCTGTTAAGGCTATTCAGTGAAATTTCATTTCAGATATTGTATTTTTCAGTTTTAGAAATACCAGTTTTTTTTTTTAATTTTTCCTTTTCTATTAAGATAACCTGCCTTTTGCTACTACTGTGGTTTATTGTCTACTTTGATGGTTAAAGAAAATGTAAAATTCCAGTGAGGATATAAAGATGTATTTTAGTCCCATTCAGATTGGGTCAGTTGTATCCCAACATATTAATACTGGTTACCTCTGGGTGATGACTATGGCATTCTTATTCTTTGCTCTTTTCTGTTTTTTAAATATTTTTTCAATGAGCATGTATTACTTTGTAATTGTAAAGACTATATCTCTATATATAGATAGATAGATAGATAGCTTAAATATATTAACATTTAAGTGACATGTACATAAATGTAATATTCTTTTCTATAATATTATGTATATTTTAAAAAATGTGTTGCATAAATGTTAAATTCATTATATTCCTGTTAAGGTAAAATGATTAAACAGATGAATTAAAATGATGGTAAGTTTTCCTGAGGATGGAAAACAGAAAAAAGCAATGTCATTATCATCTCGATATTTATTATAACTATTCTCTCAATTTTAACATATTTCATATTCTATAAATAAATATTTCATATATAGAAAAACAATTATTTTTAAAACAATAATTTATATGAATATAGTAATTATAAGTACTTTATGATGTATTGTGCCTTATTATTCTACAACATTTTATTTTTCAGTGTTGGAATTCATTAATAATTATGTCTTGTCACTGAGAGAAGATAGTTTTTTGATTATTCTTTATAGTTTACTACATATATCTAGCTAGCTTATTTAAAGGTAATTACTTCATGAAAGTAGGTTAAGCTCTTGAGAAGTAAGTATTTTTTCCTTCAGGATATTTATTAAATCACTATTATGCAGTGTATTAGTAAGGTCATAAGCATTAATTATTAGCTTCCAAATTATCACGTTAAGCAACCGTTATTTAATATAAAATAATCCTGCTTTCCTTTTGCTGTGTTTGTAATTCTGTTAGTCCTAGGCAGTAGCATAGACAGAAGAGACACTTGAGGAGGCAGAGTTTCTAGATAATCAGCAAACTACATTTAAAAGATGAGCTACTTAAAAATTTAAAAGCCAAAAGACAGGTAACTGTTAAAGGAACCACCCAACAGCCTTTTAAGAAAAGCACAGAATCTTTTCTCTCAAGTTCAGCCCTGTTACAACCTGGGTCCTGGAGCAGCTTGAGGGATGCAAAGGCCAGCTTGTGTTCCCACATAGCACCTTACCTAGGGTGGAAGGCGGTCACCCTCTGGATCTCGGGTTTCCGGAGTGGCTCAGACAGTAAAGAATCTACCTGCAATGCCGGAGACCTGGGTTTGACCCCTGGGTTGAGAAGATCCCCTGGAGAAGGGAATGGCCACCCACTCCAGTATTCTTGCCTGGAGAATTCCACGGACAGAGGCTACAGTCCGTGGAGCCGCAAAGAGTCAGACACGACTGAGTGATTAACACTTTGACTTTTCCCTTGGGTCTCACCTCGCCTCTAGGTGACCGTCCTGTTCTGGGTAGCAGTGTTTCGTGCTCGTGTACATGTAAGTGCTGTGGCCACTGCCCAGGTCCTCGGTGCGCTTCTCTTACAGTCTGGCATACACATTCATTTCCTGATCTGGAAGCAGCACTCCCTCTTCAGCCTGGGCTCTGTGATTTGCAGTGTGTTCAGTATTAATTGCTCACTATTCTGGGAACTTCACGTATCAATATGACTGTGCCATACACTGTGATCATTCACTACAAATGTGTTTGAAATATTTCCTTGTGGTGGCAAGTGCTAAAATGAATAGATATTCCTTTTTATCATAAAATGAATTATACCCTAGACCTTCAAGCTTGAAAGGCTCTGTGTGGAGTCAGTTGCCCATGCAAATAACAAGGGAAAGAGGGATCTTCATTTATAAGAAGTTCAGGTGTAATATCCAGCAAGTGTCCATGTGAATGCAGGAAACAGATTCTTGGCTTCTTTTGGGATGGAGATGAGCAAGTCCTTCAGAAAGACTGTTTTATCACTGTTGGTCACAAGTGTAGTCAAGGCAGTGTGGTCTCATCACCGCCCCCCACCCCCTAGGCCCAAGAGGCCCTAGGATAGTGAGGAGAGATTCCTGCGACTTCAATCACAGTCACATCATAATAAACGGCAAAGACAAACAGTTTCCATCATTTTTTCTTCCCCTTTGCACTCCATTTTGCAACAACTTTCCAGAACTTCGGTCAGTACACAGATCCCCTGAATCAGTTTCGGGGCTTCTTTTCTGCTGACCTCTGAACCCAGGGACCTCCTCATTCGAGGGCCTGCACAGAAGGACACACTATCTCCTTCTCTTAACTATTCAGACTTCCCAGTCCGGGATATGTAAACATTGTTTTGCTAATAACTACCTGGAGAGAAAGAAAGTGTTAATCACTTAGTAGTGTCTGACTCTTTGCGACCTCATTGACTGTAGCCTGCCAGGCTCTTCTCTCCATGGAATTCTCCACATAAGAATACTGGAGTGGGTTGCCATTCCCTTCTCCAGGGGATCTTCCTGACCCAGGGATTGAACCCACGTCGCCTACACTGCACGCAGATTCTTTTACCGTCTGAGCCACTAGGAAAGCCCCCACCTGGATAGAGGTAGATGTAATGCAAAATGACAAACAGGGACCTCATAAGAAATCTAAGAGAGGTAGAGCTCTGGTTACCCTTGTCCCCTGTCTGCACAGAAATGACTTGAAAGAGTGAGGCAAGATATTTCTTAGCTTGTGTCTTTTGCTTTATGATGTGTTTCTCTTTCGAGTTATTTCTGTCCATATCCTTCTCTTTTTCTTTTAGGACTAGTGAATCCTGAATTTGAGTTTATCAAACCACCCAATTATAGGAGTCACCTGAAGTTCTTTGAAAAAATGGATCAAACGGCCCTATCTATGATATAAAAAGTAAAAGTCTCCAGAGGCGAGACCCTGACTGTCTGTGTTTTAAATCATTGCTCAGATGATTTACATTATCAGACAAACCTGGGAAACACTATACAGACTTGTCTATGGTGGTGATGTTTTAATTGCTAAGTCACGTCCAACTCTTGTGACCCCATGGACAGTAGCCTGCCAGGCTTCTCTGTCCATGGGATTTCCCAGACAAGTGACTTGACTATAGTGCCAAGTAAAAGTCCATCTCCAATTTTCCATGTCCTGCTGGGATCTTTGGAGAGTGGGATAAAGGTGAGTTTGCCCAGGAATTCAAACAAGTTATTTTTTTTTTTCCTAGTTCAGAAGAAACATTAGAAAATAATTTTTTACCAAAAAGTATAATGATATAATAGAGATAAAATCATAAAATGTAATGTAATAGAGAATTACTATTGCTCACATATTTGCTCACAGACTTTACCCTTTCTTGAAAGTTCTGGAAGCCATTAGATAAGAAAAGGGCAGAACACTATGCCTGGCATGTTCTTCTCTTGCATGTGTGAAAATTCTAGAAAACTCTGTGAGAAACAACCAGCTCCTAGGGGTAGAGGATGGATGTGGTTTCTCAGTCTAGATATTTTGGTCTTGACTGATTTGTATTGATGTTTTGCAAAAAATATTATCTTTACTTTTTAAAATTAATAAGAATGAAAAAAATTGCCTTTCTCAGTATAATGGGTTAAAGTTTCTCCACCTGAACATAGACATGTGTGACTGATAACGGAGAGGGGCCGAGGCCGCCCCTCCATGAGTCTGACTGACGTTTTCATTCGTGTATCTGTTTCCTTCTGGCCATACAGGCGAGATTAGGTTTCTTGGATCTCTTCTTTCCTGTGGCCTTTTCATGGAGCTCTGCAGAGCCCTGGCTTCTCAGGAGAGCCGTCCAGGAGGACTGGACGTGGGCTGGAGCAGGGCTGCATGACCGGCCTGCTAGGAGGATTTGTTGTTGTTGTTTAGTTGCTAAGTTGTGTCCAACTCTTTGTGACTCCTTGGGACTGTAGCCCACCAGGCTCCTCTGTTTATGGGACTTCTAGGAAAGAATAATGGAGTGGGTTGCCATTTCCTTCTCTAGGAAGACAACCTAGCTTTTTTTTTTTTTTTTAAAAAACAAACAAACAAAAAACCCAGAAGGTTCATAGCAATATAGGCATACCTCAAGAAACAAGAAAAAAGTCAAATAAATAACCTAACTCCACACCTAAAGCAACTAGAAAAGGAAGAAATGAAGAACCCCAGGGTTAGTAGAAGGAAAGAAATCTTAAAAATTAGGGCAGAAATAAATGCAAAAGAAACAAAAGAGACCATAGAAAACATCAACAAAGCCAAAAGCTGGTTCTTTGAAAGGATAAATAAAATTGACAAACCATTAGCCAGACTCATCAAGAAACAAAGGGAGAAAAAATAAAATCAATAAACTTAGAAATGAAAATGGAGAGATCACAACAGACAACATAGAAATAAAAAGGATCATAAGAGACTACTATCAGCAATTATATGCTAATAAAATGGACAATGTGGAAGAAATGGACAAATTCTTAGAAAAGTGCAACTTTCCAAAACTGAACCAGGAAGAAACAGAAAATCTTAACAGACCCATCACAAGCACAGAAATTGAAACTGTAATCAGAAATCTTCCAGCAAACAAAAGCCCAGGTCCAGATGGCTTCACAGCTGAGTTCTCCAAAAATTTAGAGAGGAGCTAACACCTATCCTACTCAAACTCTTCCAGAAAATTGCAGAGGAAGGTAAACTTCCAAACTCATTCTATGAGGCCACCATCACCCTAATACCAAAACCTGACAAAGATGCCACAAAAAAAGAAAACTACAGGCCAATATCACTGATGAACATAGATGCAAAAATCCTTAACAAAATTCTAGCAATCAGAATCCAACAACACATTAAAAAGATCATATACCATGACCAAGTGGGCTTTATCCCAGGGATGCAAGAATTCTTTAATATCCACAAATCAATCAATGTAATATATACCACATTAACAAATTGAAAAATAAAAGCCATATGATCATCTCAATAGATGCAGAGAAAGCCTTTGACAAAATTCAACATCCATTTATGATAAAAACTCTCCAGAAAGCAGGAATAGAAGGAACATACCTCAACATAATAAAAGCTATATATGACAAACCCACAGCAAACATTATCCTCAATGGTGAAAAATTGAAAGCATTTCCCCTAAAGTCAGGGATAAGACAAGGGTGCCCACTTTCACCACTACTATTCAACACAATTTTGGAAGTTTTGGCCACAGCAATCAGAGCAGAAAAAGAAATAAAAGGAATCCAAATTGGAAAAGAAGAAGTAAAACTCTCACTGTTTGCAGATGACATGATCCTCTACATCGAAAACCCTAAAGACTCCACCAGAAAATTACTAGAACTAATCAATGAATATAGTAAAGTTGGGTTATAAAATCAACACACAGAAATCCCTTGCATTTCTATACAGTAATAATGAGAAAATAGAGAAACTAAGGAAACAAGTCCATTCACCATTGCAATGAAAACAATAAAATACTTAGGAATATATCTACCTAAAGAAACTAAAGACTTAAATATAGGAAACTATAAAACACTGGTGAAAGAAATCAAAGAGGACACTAATAGATGGAGAAATATACCATGTTCATGGATCAGAAGAATCAATATAGTGAAAATGAGTATACTATCCAAAGCAATTTATAGATTCAATGCAATTCCTATCAAGCTACCAACGGTATTTTTCACAGAGCTAGAACAAATAATTTCACAATTTGTATGGAAATACAAAAAAACCTCGAATAGCCAAAGCAATCTTGAGGAAGAAGAATGGAACTGGAGGAATCAACCTGCCTGACTTCAGGCTCTACTACAAAGCCATAGTCATCAAGACAGTATGGTACTGGCACAAAGACAGAAATATAGATCAATGGAGCAAAATAGAAAGCCCAGAGATAAACCCACACACCTATGGACACCTTATCTTTGACAAAGGAGGCAAGAATATACAATGGAAAAAAGACAATCTCTTTAACAAGTGGTGCTGGGAAAACTGTTCAACCACTTATAAAAGAATGAAACTAGAACACTTTCTAACACCATACACAAAAATAAACTCAAAATTTATTAAAGATCTAAACATAAGACCAGAAACTATAAAGGAGAACATAGGCAAAACACTCTCCAACATAAATCACAGCAGGATCCTCTATGACCCACCTCCTAGAATATTGGAAATAAAAGGAAAGATAAACAAATGGGACCTAATTAAAATTAAAAGCTTCTGCACAACAAAGGAAACTATAAGCAAGGTGAAAAGACAGCCTTCAGAATGGGAGAAAATAATAGCAAATGAAGCAACTGACAAACAACTAATCTCAAAAATATACAAGCAACTCCTGCATCTCAATTCCAGAAAAATAAATGATCCAATCAAAAATGGACCAAAGAACTAAACAGACATTTCTCCAAAGAAGACATACAAATGGCTAACAAACACATGAAAAGATGCTCAACATGACTCATTATCAGAGAAATGCAAATCAAAACCACAATGAGGTACCATTTCACGCCAGTCAGAATGGCTGTGATCCAAAAGTCTACAAGCAATAAATGCTGGAGAGGGTGTGGAGAAAAGAGAACCCTCTTACACTGTTGCTGAGGATGCAAACTAGTACAGCCACTATGGAGAACAGTGTGGAGATTCCTTAAAAAACTGGAAATAGAACTGCCTTATGACCCAGCAATCCCACTGCTGGGCATACACACTGAGGAAACCAGAATTGAAAGAGACACATGTACCCCAATGTTCATCCCAGCACTGTTTATAATAGCCAGGACATGGAAGCAACCTAGATGTCCATCAGCAGATGAATGGATAAGAAAGCTGTGGTACATATACACAATGGAGTATTACTCAGCCATTAAAAAGAATACATTTGAATCAGTTCTAATGAGGTGGATGAAACTGGAGCCAATTATACAGAGTGAAGTAAGCCAGAAAGAAAAACACCAATACAGTATACTAAAGCATATATATGGAATTTAGAAAGATGGTAACGATAATCCTGTATGCTAGACAACAAAAGAGACACTGATGTATAGAACAGTCTTTTGGACTCTGTGGGAGAGGGAGAGGGTGGGATAATATGGGAGAATGGCATTGAAATATGTATATCATATATGAAACAAATCACCAGTCCAGGTTTGATGCATGATACAGGATGCTTGGGGCTGGTGCACTGGGATGACCCAGAGGGATGGTATGGGGAGGGAGGTGGGAGGGGGGTTCAGGATGGGGAACACGTGTACACCCATGGCAGATTCATGTCAATGTATGGCAAAACCAATACAATATTGTAATTACCCTCCAATTAAAATTAATAAATTTATATTAAAAAATAAAAGTTATTCTAAAAAAAAAAAACAAACCCCAAACCACCAAACAGCATGCAAAAACAAACTTCCTGTTATCCAGCAAGTAGCAAAGTGCTCTCTTAATTGTAGCTGTTGCTATAATTTAAATGGAAAGTGTTTTACATCCATTTTTCTCAAACTGCTCTAATCACAGTAGTTTTCATTTTGCCTTAATGTAGCAAATACATCTGACGACTTAATTTTGCTCCTTTTTATAATATAGCATTTTACATTTAAGTATCCCAGGCTGCTCTTGTGTATTTCCAAAGTAGAAATGATAAAAACTCCCTTAGTTATGCTATGACTTGAAAAAATTAAACTGTACTTCCAAATGACTTACTTCATTCAACTCCAAATGAAATAATGGCTTTAGATGTCTCTTGTATTTTAAATTTAGATGGAAATTAAATCCAACACAAACCACATTGGGTATATAATAGTCAAATATCGTTTTAAGAGATTATTATTTGAATGGATCATTTTCTCAGGGGCTACTATCTGTAGCTAAGTCAGTTAACAGTGGGTTCTGCCTATCCTTATTAATGCATGGATAAGCACTTTTTGTTTTCAATCCCACAGATAAAAACCTTTTTCCAAACATAAAGAGAGAAAAAAATTCCCACTGGAATATTGTAATTTTCTCCTGTGACAAAAATTTCTCCATACATTTGTCTTGACATGTTGGCTTAGCCATTGTCCATGTGGTGATTCTTGACTGAATATATGATAAAGGTATTTTAAGTGTATCTGTACCTTTTTTTTTTCCTGGAAACTTTTTGTTTCAGTTTTATGAGTGTTGTTGGTGGGTCCTTAAATGATGACAGAGTTCATCCTCAGTGAGGGGTAGGGAAAAGATGATCTAAGAAATCATATTTGCCTGAACTTGATAACATTATCAATCTCTGAAACTTTATGCAGGCCTGTTCAGATTGGTTTTTTGTACACCCTTCCTGCAAAATCCAGACTAAGATATTTAAGTTTAGGGGGAAAGCTGTTGAAAATCAGAGTACTTCCCTTTAAAATGCCAGTCAGTCATTTCATTTTGTGCCTTTTGTGATAATCTTAAGCTGCTTAACATATAATAGCTTAATAGTCTATCGTCATTGTTTTCATTTAATTAAAATATATGAAATGCATAGAGAATATAATTAAGAGAACTTGTTTGATGCAAATGTTGGCCAAATGCCAAAGAAAGACTTCTATAGGAAGGCAGAAAGTCTGGACTGCATTTTTTCTGTGCTCATCATGAACTTGGAAGTCACTTAACATTTTCAGGACTGTGCCATCCTTGTTCGAAAAGTGGAGATGATAATACTTGCCTGTTACGAACTCTGTTTACCTGTGAATTGAGCTAGACCATTTGCCCAACTTTTCTTCCCCTTGTGTTCTACAATAAAGGATTATTTTAAAGATATGAAACAACTATAAAAGTATCATCAAAATATCTAGAGACTGCACATATCTATTGGAGAAGGAAATGGCAACCCACTCCAGTGTTCTTGCCTGGAGAATCCCAGGGACGGGGAAGCCTGGTGGGCTGCTGTCTAATGGGGTCGCATAGAGTCGGACACGACTGAAGTGACTTAGCAGCTTAGCAGCAGCACATATCTATGAAATACAAATACATTTGACATAGATTGTTACCACCTTTTATTATGATAGTTTTCTGACATGAAGAGTGGAGAAGCAGCTATTTTTGGAAGTCCTGAAAAGTAAGCCCCATCTTTCCTGAGGAGAGGGAAATAACTTCTTAAAACTTTTTAGGACGTGGATATTAAAAAAAAAAAAAATCCTCATTTTTTGGTTAAGTGGGCCTCAGATGTGCTAGGGCTGTAAAGAAGTTTGTGATGGAGGTTTTAGTCTGTAGTTTGCCTTAACTTTTTCTGAATTACATAAAAAATATTGCTAAAGCAGGTAACAAATTTCCTTAGCCGTTTGAAAGCAGATTTTGCCTGTATTTAGGGTGTGAGGTGCCTATTTTTAAAAAGCAGGGCATAAATAAAAGATATAAATAAAATATCATTCCACTAGGGTTTGTTTTTCTTTTTTATCCTCTCTAGCTCTTTCAAGGGTGTTGAAATCTGCTGAGATTTATTTTGATGAAGGTAAGTGTCTTCTCGTTATCAGGCAGTAAAGATGTTCTGTTACTGTTTACTGTCTCAGCAGCTCTGAAAGGTGCCATCTGAACACTTGTGGTTATAATAGGCAGAAATAATGAAAAGCCATTTTTTTTTGCTAGTGATGTCCAAAGGTTTGATTTACCCTCTTCAGAAAGTGAAAGATTTATTACTGACATATAAGGTGGTTTTGAAAGATAACAGGTCACAGAGCCCTACCTGTGAGAGACTTTTGAGGTTTGATTCCTGGGAGCGGTGGGTTAGTAGGTGGAGAAGGATTTTCAGAGATGTGCATCTTGGTGGCGGCTGCTGCAAGGCACATACAGAGAAGGGAATCACCAGGTGTGGAGGTCCTGGTCAATCACAGGACGTGAGGTTTTAAATCATCACCTTGAGTTGCTCTTCTAAAAACGCTATGTGTTAAATGTAGCACATGCATTGAGGGAGCAGTAATGTGGCCTGATTTTGTCTTTATATAGCAGAGTCCTGGACAAGGAACAAAGGGACCTGCCTGGGTCGGATGCTGGCCACATAGGGAATCCTGAGAAAGTGGTCTGTACTTTCTGAAACCCAAACAGTGCTGAATCAATGGATGTTGAGGTGTGTGTGTGTGTGTGTGTGTGTGTAGTCACTCAGTCGTGTTTGACTCTTCACCACTCCATGGACTGTAGCCTGCCAGGCTCCTCTGTCTGTGGAATTCTCTAGGCAATAATACTAGAGTGGGTTGCCATTCCCTTCTCCAGGGGATCTTCCCAACCCAGAGATTAAACCTGGGTCTCCTGCATTACAAGCAGATTCTTTACCATCTGAGCCACCTGGGAAGCTGACCATTGAGATGAACTTCCCCGAATGAATTCATTTTATTTATGCATTTGTTGAAATGTCTGGACATTAGGTATCTAAATGTGAATAAAGCTGAGTTCTTGTGGTGGTGGTGGGTTAAATATGAAAGTGAATATTGATAAAGCAGTGTGGTAAGAGACATTGAAGAATGTATATGGCATGATGGACACACAAGTTAGGAAGCTATCTCTTTTAAGGGTAGAAGGGCTAATGAGAGGGAGTTAAAGGAGATTGCTTTTGAACTTATTCTTGCATGATGGTCCAGGAAAAAAAGGCCAACAGGAAAAAGGTGTACTACATAAAGGGCCAGATAGTAAATATTTTTGGTTTTGCAGACCATATGGTTTTTGTGGTAACTACTCTGACGCTGCAGCACACAACCACCAACAGCAAATGAAGGGGCATGGCTGTGTTCCAATAAAACTTTATTTGCTAAATAAGCCAGATTTGGCTTGTAGTCTTGTTTGTTGACTCCTGCTATACAAAGGCCATATGCAAAGATGGATGCTTTTTTCCGTCTTGGAGTTTTAATAAACATGACTTCACAGATTAATATATGTGTGTGTAGGTATAAACCTGGGGATGTTTATCAGAAAGGCGCTCACATCCCAGTAGCACTACAATCTCCAGGCAAACTGGCCCAGCTTCTAGCTCCTACACTGATGACTGGTTGTCTGAAGGTTTTCTCTGGCTGCCAGAGCTGGTAGGCCAGGCATGCGGAACAGGGCAGGTTGTTGGGGAATTAATATGGCCCTCCCCTTCTCAAAGTCCTCAGTCAACTATTGATTGAAGTTGGTGGACAAGTATCCCAGTCACTGCCTCCTGGGGAGGGTTCTCAGAATGGGATCAATGGACAGTCTCTGAGTTGCCCACGGGACTGAGTCCAATGGCCTGAAGATTTAATTTCATCCCAACACACTCTTATTGACACCTTACCTGGCCTTCACCTGCAAGTCCACGGTCACCTCCCAAATCTCCTACATGTACTCAAATCTGTGTATTAACATTTGTTTCTGGAAGCATGCAAACTAAAACAGTGTCAGGGGCCTGGAGGACATAAATCGAACTCACTATGTGATTACTTAGAAACCCCTGGTTAAGAGATGCTGCTGAGAAACCTTCTCAAAGTAGAGCAGCCCTCCTCTGCAGACCTGATTTGGGTGCAGAGACCCAATAACAAAAACCAGTTTTCTTTAACTATGGACTTCGCTGTAGCTCAAATGGTAAAGAATCTGCCTGCAATGCAAGAGACCTGGGTTTGATCCCTGGATTGGGAAGATCCCCTGCAGAAGGGAATGGCAATCCACTCCAGTATTCTTGCTTGGAGAATCCCATGGACAGAGGAGCCTGGCGGGCTGCAGTCCATGGAATCACAAAGAGTTGGCCACGACTGAGAGACTAACATTAACTATGGACAGATCTGCCTACTGTTTGATCAGGGCCTGTGGCTTCTGTCTTTGATCCCCCTTGACAACCTCTGTGGCTGCTGACATTGTCCCCTGCCTCTACCTCAAGCTCCCGCATCCATCTCTTTTCCTCCCATTTCTGGAGCTGTTGACCCAGGCACAGGTGCATCTGAGACATGTGTAGTCAAAGCTGGAGGAGGTCTGGAGAGGTGGATTCACTGGAATGGGTTTGAAAGGGAAGGTTGAACAGACGGGAGAGCAGGTGGGGCCCGAGCTTGATGGGCCAGGAATAACTGGATGAAGCACTTGGATGCAGAGTTGAATCACTGACAGTCCTGGAGGAGGCAGTGGCAAGAGTGCTCACTGATCATTCCTAAGTACTTGCTGATAGTACACCATGCCTTAGGGCTTCCCTGATAGCTCAGCTGGTAAAGAATCCACCTGCAATGCAGGAGACCCTGGTTCAATTCCTGGGTCGGGAAGATCCCCTGGAGAAGGAATAGGCTACCCACTCCAGTATTCTTGGGCTTCCCTTGTGGCTCAGCTGGTAAAGAATCCACCTGCAATGCAGGAGACCCTGGTTCAATTCCTGGGTCGGGAAGATCCCCTGGAGAAGGAATAGGCTACCCACTCCAGTATTCTTGGGCTTCCCTTGTGGCTCAGTTGGTAAAGAATCCCCCTACAATGTAGGAGACCTGGGTTCAATCCCTGGGTTGGTAAGATCCCCTGGAGAAGGGAAAGGCTACCCACTTCAGTATTCTGGCCTGGAGAATTCCATGGACTGTATAGTCCATGGGGTCGCAAAGAGTCTGACACGACTGAGTGACTTTCACTTCACTTCACTTCACTTCTGTACTATGCCAGGGACTGAGGACAGATGCAGCCATGTGGACAGGGAGGTGCTGAGAAGTCACTTCCTTTATGAAACACTTTCTGATTCTCCAGGTACCAGGGCCCCTCTGCGTGCCACTATTCCTTCTAATAAGTCATCTCAGCACTTCCGGGACTTATTAAGCACACAGGGATCAAACCTGTGTATCATGTCGCCTGCACTGGCAGGTGGGTTCTTTACCGCTAGAGCCACCTGGGAAGCTCCCGGGGCCCCAGGAGATGCAGGTTTGATCCCTGGGTCAGGAACATCCTCCGGAGGAGGGCATGGCAACCCACTCTCGTAGTCTTGCCTGGAGAATTCCATGGACTGAGGAGCCTGGTGAGCTACAGTCCATAGGGTTACACAGAGTCAGACACAACTGAAGCGACTTAGCACGCATACTCCAAAGTCCTCAAACATCCTCTCCTTCACTCAGAGTCAATAGTTATTTAGAATTTTCCCATTCTTGTTTCCTCTATTCGTGTTTTTACTTTTTTCTTAAGTGTTGTAAAGTAAACCCCAGCCATCATCTCCCTTCACACCTGTCCATGTGTGAGTATACATCTCTTAAAAATATGGCCATTTTATTATGTAATCGAAATGTACAACTGATCATAATTTCTTAGTATCATCAATCTATATGTAAAATTTTGGGGGCTGCTTCAAATAACCTCTTGTTCCTGTTTGTTGGGATAAGAAATTAAACAAGAACCACATGTGTCCCTTTTTGGTCTGTCTCCTCAGCTTCCCTGCTGGAAACTCAGTGCTGCTTGGGATCTGACCACACTATGGCTGGGGCCTTGTGAGAACCCTTCTGCTTTGACAGTTTCCATCTCTCCTTTTATTCTCACCCTCTTCTTCCTCCTTCTCCTTTCCCTTTTTTTTTGTTTTTGTTTTAATGGTGGAAAATTAGGTTACATGTAGATAGTTTTGGTGGGGACACTGAATTTGAACCTGTATTCTTATCTTAGAGGACTGGTTCTAATCTTTGAAGATTTAGCCTGAAGGTTAAAGCATCA
Organism: Tragelaphus eurycerus; assembly: GCA_935064755.1. Classification (NCBI taxonomy): domain Eukaryota; kingdom Metazoa; phylum Chordata; class Mammalia; order Artiodactyla; family Bovidae; genus Tragelaphus; species Tragelaphus eurycerus. Next base: position 15,337,839 of record CAKXYN010000039.1, on the reverse strand, counting down.
TGAAAAATAAAACTACAGGTATAAACCTGTAGTCTTTTTACCCCTTACAGCTTTGGCCTTATTACCCCAAGCAATAAGTCTAACCCCTTTTCCTTGGTGTATTGAAACTAAAGTGTAAGTAAGTTGATTCCCACTGTTCTTCCCACAAATTTTCAGCAGGGTAGGGCCAATTCACTGCTTGTTTTAGGCTTGAAACTCCTCCTGAAGTGCCGGATGAAAGCTGGTGTGTAATTGAAGTCGCTGGATATTGTGCGCATGAGATGAGAGAGTGAGTTGAATTTCATGGGCTTTTCTGCAGCTTTCTCTCTTAACTAAAAATGTTGGCATTTTCTAGGAAGTTTGCTGTATGTTTATTGAGAAAGATACTTCTCTTCAGTACAGTGTGACATTTCTACAAAAATCAATGATTTAGAAACAGGTATCTGAAATGAAATGTGCAACTTCAGTTTCCATCTGTTGAAAAGCCTGCTGGGCTGGTTTTGAAATCTTCATACATGTTTGGTACACCTTCAGGGGGTAAAAATTATATTGACTCTGCACTCTGGAACATGTAACAAATATCTTTTGGAATGTGGCAAAAAATATAACCACCACCTAGTCCTGTGTCTTCCAAATTGACTGTGGGATATTTATTTAATTTTTTTTTTTTTTTTTTGACTTTTAGTACTAGTGTTTACGATTTTCCTTTTATCTTGGGAGATTTTCATTTTTATTGCACATGATTACCTAATCCAGTGAAAGGAGAGGCAGTGAATACGGCTCAGGAGTGCCATATCCCTGTGTCAAGTTGAAACTTGTTCTTTGATTATTAGAGGTAGTGAAGCTTATAGGAGCATGAAGATGTTTCAATTTGGATTTTGAAAATTAAACAAAGCCAAGCACTAACTATGGACACAGTGAAGAGGGAGAGGCTGAATCCACTTTGAAATCCGGCTCCTCCCCACTAGATACTCAAGAATTTTTACATCTGCTTTCAAGCCCTTAAAATATAAAAGGATTAACTTCTAAAGTTACTGATAAAGGGGAGAGAGAAAAATAGCAAAGAGTATAGAACGACTCTAATGAAAACTCGGCACAGGGCTAGCACTTAATTCCGTCTCACAATAACAAGAAGAAAGCATAATGGAGAGTGAGGAGCAGAGCCATTTACTTAATAACTTCCTAGCAACCGCTGTAATGAACACATACGGGCAGATGAGTCAATTCTCTAAGATACTACCTCACCTCAGGGCTTAGAAAAAAGGGGAAGAAGAAGCAACAACCAAACATCTGAGATGCCTGAATTTGGGTTATGTTCTATGCAGTTTCACACTAAACCACTTGATCTTTGTGGCTGTGGTTTAAAACTGATTTGGCAAAAGAAAAATAACATGGTGAGATTAATATCATCTCCATCTAAGCATAAGTGGGAGTGAAGCGTGGAAGTTCTACCTTCTCCGGGAACAGATGGTTAGGACTGATGCCTGTGAATTTTCTGGCTTAACTTGAACATCATTAACACCGAAATCCTCCTCACCCTCATCACTGCTATGCTTTGCTGAGTGGTTCCTTTATCTCAGATACTGTGTTAGGCACTTTACATATGTTTCTTTCAAACCTCACAACACTCATGTATAAGTCTATATGATTATCTGCATCTTTTTTAAAAATTTTAAATTTATTTACTTTAATTGGAGGCTAATTACTTTACAATATTGTACTGGTTTTGCCATACATCAACATGAATCCGCCACAGGTGTACACATGTTCCTCATCCTGAACTCCCCTCCCACCTCCCTCCCCATACCATCCCTCTGGGTTATCCCAGTGCACCAGCCCTGAGCATCCTGTATCCTGCATCAAACCTGGACTGGCAATTCATTTCTTATATGATCTGATACATGTTTCAATGCCATTCTCCCAAATCATCCTACTCTCTCCCTCTCCCACAGAGTCCAAAAGACTGTTCTATACATCTGATTATCTGCATCTTACAGATAAGGAATCTGAGGCTTAAAGAAGGAAAATCACTTGGCTAAAATCTCAATCAATAATAAGTAAAAGTAAATATAGTTCATCTTATCTGAGGATGTACTGTTCCAGGTGCCTGGTGCTGTGCTGAGGGCTTTGTGTGGACTTTTTTAATAGGACTGTACTCAGATTTCAGATGAGGAAAAAGAGCCATAGGGGTGGCATATGGTTTGCCTGAGGTCATATAGCTGCTCAGAGGGAAAGCTGAAACTCCAATTTAGCCCTTTGTGGCAGAAGGATGGGAGAATTAGGATTCAAACCAACTATGTGGGCTTAGTTGCTCAGTCGTGTCTGACTCTTTGTGACCCCATGGATTATGGGGTCCTTGGTTCCTCTGTCTATGGGATTCTCCAGGCAAGAATTCTGGAGTGGGTTGCCATTTCCTGTTCCCAGGGATCTTCCTGACCCAGGGATTGAATCCGCATCTCCTGCATTGGCAGGCAGATTCATTTACCACTTAGCCACCTGGGAAGCCACAAACCAAAATATGCTCAGTGCTAAAGCTCAGGCCATATGGCTGCAGCTCACCGTGTCCATGGACACTTGGAAGGTGGAGGCAACCATACTGTTCAACAATCATATGAGTTGGGGTCTTTATAATCACTCCAGTGGATGTTACAAAATTACCAGCAGCTACATTGGGCTTCTGGAAAGTGACTAAAGCCAATTTAAAATCAGAGAACTTGTGTGTCCAAAAGCATGTGAGTGTTCACACCTGGATGGTGCTTCTTCCTCTGTGTGTCTTGCCCCAGAACTTTCTCTCAATATTCACTCAACTTAAGTTCTTTTGTTGTTGTTGGAGAAGACTCTTGAGAGTCCCTTGGACTGCAAGGAGATAAAACCAGTCCACCCTAAAGGAAATCAGTCCTGAATATTCTTTGGAAGGACTGATGCTGAAGCTGAAACTCCAATACTCTGGCCACCTGATGTGAAGAACTGACTCATTGGAAAAATCCCTGGTGCTAGGAAAGATTGAAGGCGGGAGGAGAAGGGGACGAGAGAGGATGAGATGGTTGGATGTCATCACTGACGCGATGGACATGGGTTTGAGTAAGCTCTGGGAGTTGGTGATGGACAGGGAAGCATGGCGTGCTGCAGTCCATGGGGTTGCAAAGAGTCGGACATGACTGAGTGACTGAACTGAAGTACTTTCTTCTACCTCAGTCTGATTGTTGACTGGATACTCATTAAGAAAGCACTTTGTCTACTAAGAATGGATTAAAGGGTTCTCTTTCTGGAATAGCACACTTACCTTTTTTAAGGTGCAGATGTTTTCAGTGCTTCACACAAAATAAATGATTAACTGTAGAATTTCAGGCCCTTGATAGGGAGCTGGAGGAGAAAACTTGAGGTACCTGTCTATGGAAATGGGAATGAGGGCTGGCTCCGAGGGGATTTTCTGGGCAAAGAGAGGACTTTTGCCCCTCTAAAGATGTCAAACAGGCCCATGTTGCTTATTCCACCCACATTATAATCCAGGGGGCTTCTTTTTCCTCCCCGTTGGCTAATAGGAAGATGCAGGGGGTTGGGCAGGGATCTGGGGGAGATGTAGCCCAAGGAAAGTGGAGCAGTAGGCTGAGAGACGGGACAAATCTCTATTCAGGTTCCTAGACTGTGCCCTTTGTCAAGTTGCCTACAGATACAGCACCTGTATGCTCCCAGTCTGCAGAATTACCTTCCCGGGTTAGTACCCGGAGCCCAACCCCAGTGAAAGTGAAAGTCACTCAGTCATGTACAACTCTTTGCGACCCCATAGACTATACAGTCCATGGAATTTTCCAGGCCAGAATACTGGAGTGGGTAGCCTTTCCCTTCTCCAGGGCATCTTCCCAACCCAGGGATCGAACCCAGGTCTCCTGCATTGCAGGCGGATTCTTTCCCAGCTGAGCCACAAGGGAAGCCCGATTTGTATAAATACCTGCAGACCAACATCCTGTTCCCTTTCCTCTCTTTCTCAGCTGTTCAGCCTCCTCCAACTCTGCTGGGATTCCAGGCCATCTGAGGAGTGAACCTTTTTTCCAGCAGGTCTTTGCTTAAACACAGACGAATGTCTGGACCCCGTTTTGAGCTGGCTCCTCTCCCTGGACATCTTTGAGTCAGCCTGCATCTTTTAAGGGCTTCCCTTGTAGCTCAGTTGGTAAAAAATCTGCCTGCAATTTAGGAGACCTGGCCCGATTCATGAATAGGGAAGAACCCCTGGAGAAGGACATGGCAACCCACTCCAGTATTCTTGCCTGGAGAATCCCATGGACAGAGGAGCCTGGCAGGCTACAGTCCATGGGGCCGCAAGAGTTGGACATGACTTAGCGAGCATCTTTTAAAGGGAAAAACTCGGAAGGGCCCTCTTTCCCATCTCCCTGTACAAGTTGGGGTGGGGGTGGGGGTGGGGAGCAATCCTGGCCTCCCGGGATCTCTCTAGGCTGGTGTTACTCCATGAGGCTCTCCGCTGTTCACACTTTGAGGGCATTTTAAAAAATGCCTAAGGCTTAACTAGCTGCTGTGGTGAAGGAGACAGTACCTAGGGGGTGGGGGGTGGCCGCGCCATCCTTGAGCGGCTCACCTTGTGCGCGAGGACAACCTCCTGCCCGACCTCCCTGGCATCCCAGGCAGAGAGGTGGAGATGGGGGTAGTGGGCTTGGAGGCGCCCCACCTGCAGCTGTAGAGTGCACGGCTGGCGGCCCCCTCCTTTCTCCAGAGCTGGTGTCTGAAGGTCACTAAGATGGGAATCTTTGTAAAATTTTATTTCTTAGTTTCCTCCCCCACATTATCTTTCTCTGATCCTCACTAATCCCAGGATTTGAGAAATTCATTGATTCCCAAGCTTGAAATGGCCAGTGAGAATCACTGACATCATGCTTGTCTTGCCAGCTTTTGTTTGGGGTCCACTGGAAAGTTTTTGCATCTGAGATAGTTTGAGATTGTTGTGGTTTGGTGGCTAGGTCGTGGCTAGGTCGTGGTGTTCGACTCTGTGCGACCCTATGGACTGCAGCCCCACCAGACTCCTCTGTCCATGGGATTCTCCAGACAAGAGTACTGGAGTGGGTTGCCATTTCCTTCTCCAGCGGATCTTCAGTTTAATTTTGTTCTTTCCTAGTGGGGAAAAAAATACAACTTACCTTTGCAGTGAGAATTTCCCCCACCTTCCTTTTAGAGAAAGCAGTTGACAGCACCACCATCCTAGGTTAATAGACCAATAATTGCTACATTTCATACCATGTAGGGTTCCCTCTGAAACCTCAATAACATTCAGATACTGTGGTGGGGGTTTAAATGCAGCAGTTAATGTGCATTCCCCACCTCTAATCTTCTTTTTTTATTGAAACTTTAAATGGAATTTGTGCTCCTGTGGGTGGAAGCAGGGCTTTGAGATGGAGTTCCATGGTTTGGTTTGGTTCTTCAGTGAAAATTCTAAGACTGTGAATTGCACCAGGAGATGCATTTGTTGTTGTGGGTTTCAGAGGAAAGCATGAAATCTCACTGACTTGCTGAACATTGTGGTTTTGAATCAGGGCTTTGAAGACGAAGCTGCTAAACCTCTCCGACCAAACTCTGAAGCGAAATCACCAGCTTAATTTGCATACTGGCTTTGCCACAGTTTTAGCTCCACCCCTTTTCAATGGCTCTCCTTTTCAGTGGCTACCAAGTCTTATAGGTAGGAGTATTTTCTGATGTTTAACCTAAAGCCCTCTTGCTCTTTCCAAAAGTCTGTTGCCTCAGACAACCGAGGCACCTGTGCTATGGTTTGGACAGTATTACTTCGTGTATTTAAGGGCTGACTTTCCCTCCAGACTAAATAAATCTGGTGTCACCGTCTATTAAGATGAAAAAACACAACCCTTTGCTGACTGACATACAAAATGGAAATGCAAGAGGCTCGGGCTTTCCTTTTATTTTTCATTCTCTCTTTTTAACCCTTGTAAAGGTGTTGACTGGAGAAGGCAATGGCACCCCACTCCAGTACTCTTGCCTGGAAAATCCCATGGACAGAGAAGCCTGGTGGGCTGCAGTCCATGGGGTTGCTAAGAGTCGGACATGACTGAATGACTTCACTTTCACTTTTCACTTTCAGGCATTGGAGAAGGAAATGGCAACCCACTCCAGTGATCTTGCCTGGAGAATCCCAGGGACGGGGGAGCCTGGTGGGCTGCAGTCCATGGGGTTGCTAAGAGTCAGACATGACTGAATGACTTCACTTTCACTTTTCACTTTCAGGCATTGGAGAAGGAAATGGCAACCCACTCCAGTGTTCTTGCCTGGAGAATCCCAGGCACGGGGGAGCCTGGTGGGCTGCTGTCTATGGGGTCGCACAGAGTTGGTTGGACATGACTGAAGCAACTTAGCAGTAGCAAAGGTGTTGACACAGATTTCAGTATGCTGCCAGTGAGGTTATGTTTTTGATTAATGATGGCTCTGCTTGGCATCACAGACTTGAATTGACCGTTTACTGTGGGGCTGCCTGACCTGGTCATGGCCAGACCAAAGGAAGCCACGTAGACTACTGACCACAACTGTTGCCATCTTTCTCCTCCCTTATAACCGCTTCCAGCATGGAAGTCAAAGCATTTTGTTTAACAGCAAGTAGAGAAAAATGTGTTTCTTGCTTGTTTTCAAATGGTGAAAATTAAGTCAGTTGGCAACAGGTGCTTATTTCCCTGTGGGTGGAGGAGGTGCCAGCTGATGTGGCTCTGTGCCTGTGGATCTGGGCAAGCCCGAATTGTAACCATACCAGCCCCGAGCAGAGTCCATTTAGTTCCAGCAGTTGGATAATTTGGCAAATGTTTGAATCACTACCTGGGGTTTCACAGATGGCATCTCCACTGCAAAGACCCTTCTCTTACTCACTAGAAGAAAGGGAAAGGGGAGACAGTCGAGCAGATGCATTGATTATTGCCCAGGGGTGAACACCTGGGAGACTGGCCATTCGGGTATTTGTGGAATGATGGCTTCTCCTTCATAACTAGAACAGGTAAAGAACTGTCAGGTAATGCTGAAGCTAAAAAAGAGGCTGGTATCTTTGGAATTGTAAGTAAGAGTTTGGTGCTCACAGTGATAAATGTGACCCAGATAGTCTCCAACCCCTTTAGAAATTGCAATTTAAATGTGGGATAAGAGAGCCTTAATTACTTATAGTGAAGACATCTCTTCCACTGTTGGTTGGAATGTATGTAAACAGATCAGACATTCCACAAGTTTTTGATCTTGAACACTGCTGTAATTGAGTATCCCACACAGAATGTTAAGGTGAGGGGTCATTCTTACTGAAATATGTTTTAAAATCTCTGATGCAGAAGCCTTTATCTGCTTATCATTAAAGATGTTGGTCATGAAGAAAGTTGTTATCTTGGAGACTTTGATACCTGTGACAGATCTTGTGAACACTATTTTCTTACACTGTTTTTGTCAAATCAGATTTCATCTGGACTAATAATGCTCCATCCTGATCCTGTGCTTCTCAAGGTACCTCTGATTCTTTCATTTGGTACTGAAAAAGTTTTCATTTTTAAAACCTTTCACAGATCTTTCTAATATAACACTATATTTTTTAAAAAAAATCTCATCACCTTTGATGGCTCATTAACTTTTGATGGCTCTCCATTGCCCTTTGAGTCTTGAAGTGGAAAGGGATCATACAAATCCAGTCTCTTGCTGGATAAAGAAATTATCTCCCCAATAATCTTCTTTGGTTTCCTGCTTATCGCTCCAGCCATTGGGACTTCACTGCCTCGTGAAGTGATGGGTTTCATTATTGGCCAGTCTGAGGTATTAACAGGATTGTTTTTGTATTGACTGAGGTGAAATCAGTTCCCTGAAGCAAGCACCTATTGGACCCAATTTTGCCCATGAGAACAATCACAACCAAATAACCTGCTCTCTCTGTGCTCAGCCGTGTCCGACTCCTTGTGACCCCATGCACTGCAGCCCACCAGGCTTCTTTGTCTATGGGATTTTCCAGGCAGGAATACTGGAGCAGGTTGCCATTTTCTCTCCTTCTCTCTTTGGGCATGGTGTTTGAAGATGTTACTTTGTCATGGTTTCCTTCACCAGTTCAAGCTTTAAAACCCTTTCACTCTTTCTGGGATGTGACCTCTGGGTACATTTTAGTTGGTCATTGCTCCTCTCAAGGTGTAAAGGTCAAGCCCAGACTTATCATCTGGGTTTTCAAGAGCTACCCTGCCAACCTGTCTACTGTATCTACCATATTTGCTTCAGGACCTCACCATACAAATATCCAGTTTCAGCTATCTCTTCAATGCTGTTTAAATAAAGCAATGATAATTATTCTTTCTTTGGTTTGTCTGAAAGAAAAACAGCAGTATAAGTTATGATAATACATTTGATGATGTGATTTCAGGAACCTGCCATGTGCACAGTGCTGGAGTTAGGTGAATGACTCTACTCCGCCATCTTGGAGCTAAGAGTGAGCTTCTAGAAGGACAGTAAAAAAGTTCACAAAGAAATCGGTGATTGCAAATTTCAGTAACTCCCGTCAAACGCTGAGCCAGAGAATTAGGACCACGTAGGTTTGCATGTAGAAAACCTGTTTTTTAGGTTTGTCACAAAGGATTGTCACAAAGGCCTCTCTGGGGAGACAATACTGAAGTGACACCTGAAGGATTGGGACTTCCCAGGTGGCACAGTTTGCCTGCCAATGCAGGAGACGCAGGAGACCTGGCTTTGACCCCTGGGTTAGGAAGATCCCCTGGAGAAAGAAATGGCAACCCACTCCAATATTCTTGCCTGGGAAATCCCACGGACAGAGGAGCCTGGAGGGCTATAGTTCACAGGGTCTCAAACAGTCGGACATGACTTAGCGACTGAGTACACACCTGAGGGATGATAAGAAGCAGACTCTGCTCAGAGTGGAGGAAGAGGAGGGGGGAGACCCAGCCTGCTGGGGTCCGAGGAGCTGGGGTGTGGAGAGTGTTAAGGGCAGAGGTCAAATCCAAAGGGCTTTGCAAGCCATTTAAAGCTTTGAACTTTTCCCTGAAAGCAAAGAGGAGTTCTATTCTGAAGACATTTAAAGCAAAGAGTGTGTGTGCGCGTGTATCTGAGAGAGGTTTAATTTTAGAGAGACTCCCAGACAACTGTGTGAAGAAGGAAGAGTCGTGGTCCAGCTGTGTGACGGGCGCGTGGTGTGGTTGGTGGGGGAGCCTGCCTGGTCCAAGCCCATCCTGTGCTCCCATCAGGGACCTCCAGTGTCAAGTACGCGCCCTGCAGTGGAGCTCAGGGCGTGGCCATCCTCTGGGTAGGGATCGTCCAGAAGAACCTCAGGCAAGAAAGAAGAACTGCCTTGGTCAGGAGTCAGCACCCCAGACCTGGGGCTGTGGGCCAGGTCCTTTCAGCGTCTTCCTCTCCCCCTGGGGACCTGGAAAGCCACCTTACCCTAGAGTCCCAGTGACTCCAGAAGCCTGAAATGAAAACCTGAGTCTTCCTGAGTTATAAGCTGGAGACACGAGGGGAGAGATGAACGAAATGATCTGTGCCCATAAACCTGGACTACTGGCTGTCTTAAAAGTTAGGTGAGGGTCAAGGGTAGTGAAGAAGTAGATGGGTCTGCTCCCCAATGGCCCCTCTCTCCCCCTCCCGCTCAGTCTCCTCCACTCTTCAAACCATGGTCCAGACTGCAACCCAGGGAGACAAAGGACTCAGCCTTTCCTCTAAACTTGACCTCTGCAGGTCGGGCCTCACAAGCAGTTACTGGAGGGAGGAACTCTTGCTTTGTCACCTAACTTCTGCGGTTGAGAAAAGCCCACTGCTCTGGGCCAAAGAGGAGGGGGAGTGGGGAGAGGCGAAGTTAACGGTGGGAAAGGGGAGACGTTTGAGTGGAGAACAGAAAGTCCACTGAAAACTTTTATCCGTTTCCGCTGTGTGAATTCTATAATGAAACTCTTCCTTATCTCTCCAAGAAACCAGCGGTAGAATGTGAATTACTCCTCCAAAAAATTGCAATTTTGTAGGGAGCTGTCATTTAATTGACAGCTTCCCAGGTGGCCCTAGTGGTAAAGAACTCACTCGCCCATGCGGGAGAAGTAAGAGACATGGGTTTGATCCCTGGGTTGGGAAGATTACCTGGAGGAGGCAACCCACTCCAGTATTCTTGCCTGGAGAATCCCATGGGCAGAGGAACCTGGGGGACTTCAGCCCATAAGGGTTGAAAATAGACACGACTGAAGCAACTTAGCATGTCAATTGAAGTAATCTTTCTGTCTTGATGGGCAATGTCGGCTGTGTCCAGTTATGAACTGTTGTGAAATTGGTTTACACAAACATAAAAGAAAGGGTGTGAGCCACATACACACACACACACACACACCGTTTCAATTGGTTTGGTCTTGACTTTTCCTTTGTTTGGCCACTCATGACTCCTTTGAGTGCCAGAATTCTAGGTTATCCCTGACTTTTTTTTTTTTCCTTTTTACAAACCCTTGTATTGAAGGCTGACTTTCAGTAGATCACAGCAAGGGAGCTGCTCTGCTACGTACGAAACCCCAACCCAGAAGCAGGTCTATCACTGACTCTTAAAAGGGGAGAGTCTGGGTGCTGCCAGGATCCTGGCACAGGGTTCTGTAATTGCATTATAGTTCATAATTGTTTGGAGCTGGATTATTTGTCCAATTCCATCACACATGATTATTTCCTTCTCTCGCCTTATAAATTGGATAAAGCTCTTATCAGCGTTCGCTCAGCCATAGGAAATGGCCTGAGTTTTTCAGGCCCTCACACTGTGCTTAAACAGAATTTTAATGTATCTAAGAGTACCAGGCCTAGTGCTGTTTGTTTAACACTGATATTGCAGAGTCCTCTTTTTGACCAAACCAGTCCCAGCTGCAGCAAGCAAGGAATACAATGAATAAATATCCACAAAACAGGAGCACTGCTCACTGGCGATCTCACGTGGAGAAAGCTGGGTGTTCGTTGCCCGGGTTCAGCAGACGGGGTCTTCAACAGCCACTCACGCAGGTTCGCAGCCAGGAAAGCTGCCTCCTCGGAGTTCCGTGTAGATGGTCTCGGGCCCCTTGGGCAGGGACAGAGGCTCTTGTGCGGCAGGCAAGCCTCTGGACCAATGTCGACGTGGTGTCTTGTCTCCCTTTATCTCTCCCTCATTTGTACTGGTGGGCACGGTGCCCGGGACTTTAAGGTGGATTTGTTTTCCACCAGCTCGATGGATGATCTGGAACTAATGTGGACAGGGGAGAGATTATGGCTCAGAGAGGCTTCTCATCACAAATGCAAGTCAGAGACTTGGTTGTGTCTTGAACCTTTGCCTTTTGACTCCACACCCAGTGCTCTTTTTGTGATGCTGCTGGCATAATAGAATCCAAATGCTTCTTAGTTGTGAAAGAAAAGCTTTGAGTCAGAGAAAGACTGAGACGGTTGGGCTTGAACTTTCTTGGATGTCAGTGGAGATTTCAGCAGAAGGGGAAGAGAAGGAGGTCTTAGGCCTCCATCCAAGGGATTGGCTCAATGTTTCATGGAGATTATGCAGAGCAGAGTACATTCAGTAACAGCCTCGAATCCTTGTAGGTAGCTGAGACCCACAGCTGGTCTTGAGCTGACATCCTTTGCACAAGATTCCGTGGGATTTGGGTATTCCTGGCCATTGCAGCAGCAGCCTTGGGTATTGTGAAGTAACGAAGGATTTAAAAATACCCCGACTTGTGTATGTTAATGAGCAAGGGCAGCACAGTCTTTTAACTGAAGGAACCATTAGCACTTCCCCTGTTAGAGGGATTTTATATAATTTAGAAGAAAACACTCATTATTTTAATTTTCATTGTTAGCTCTAATATTCTTTACAATCATAATGTATCCCTAAGCAGTTTTTTTTTTTTTTCAGAGTTCAGTAGTCTAGTTAAAAAGAGAAATGTCTAAAAAAATCAAAATTTCTAAAAATGGTTCCTGGGTAGGATTTATTTAAAATCTACTTACATATTAATATATACAAATAACAAATATAAACAATGTCAAAAAGCAAGAAACACAATCAAGTGTTTAAAATTCTCCCTATTATTATTCAACTAAGACAAAGCTGTTCTATTTTTCTTTTTAAAGAAAGCCTTTCTTTAGTGAGCAGTCACTAAAATTACCGGTAATATGGCATAATGTATTTTGCAGTTTTACAAGTGCATCTTAATTTCTCTTATGTTTCTTTCCTTCTGTTTCTCACCTTTGTTTGCATCTCATTGCATTGGAGACGTTTTCTGTTCTGTCCTGGATGGGGCCATCTCTCTCTGCCTTTGTCCTAGCTCCTTGTCTACTTTGGGCCTGGCTACTTCAGTGTAAAGATCTTGGTTTGCGTGTGACACCTCAGCCCTTGTTTCAGCAACAGTGGCTGGTCCTCCTAGAGACTTGTCCTCCTTTGAAGACAGTGCCTTGGTCCCCAGCACTATACAGGCTGCTTTTGAGCCCTGTGTCCCCTGATCCAGAGTTTGGCCAGATCTATCTGAGCAACACGGTGGATGGTGCCACCATTTCCCTTGCTCTCCATAACCTTCTTCTCTGTAGAATTAAAAAGGACACCTAAAGGGAACTCAGATCTGTTACAAGGCATCTGGAGGAGGCCACTGGAAGGGGTTGCCTCTGTTCTTGCTAACAGCAGACAGGAAGAGCTTTATATTAAGGTACAACCAGTGGTTCTAGCCAATGGTCCAGATCATCCAAAGGTCTAGTTCCTGGTTAAGACATGCACCTGAAGATTTATATAGACCAAGGTTACTTAATCGGGGGCCTAGGGTTCGACATGAGTATCACATGGGAAGTGTTTTGAAATAGTCTGACCTAGGCCCTGGTCTGTATCCATTGAGTCAGTCTCCATGGGGGCCTCATCTTTGGAAAAAGTCGTCAGGGGATGCTGACATACATCTTAGTTAAAAGCCTCCGGTTCAGAAAAAATGACTGGTTCTTTGGAGGCCATCTGACAGCCAAGCTGTGATGTGTTTCCTTCAGGCCTTTCATCTGCAGTGAGCACTGTTTTGTAGGGCACTGAGGTATCACTCAGAATACACGTCTGGGGGAGGCTGAGCTTTTGGGGGCTCAGGAGAACGGTTGCATAGCATGCTCTGTCATCTTCACTGTGCAGAAGAGTGGAGGGAGCTGCCTTCACGAGGGGGGCAATGCCAGGGCCCATGGGTGGTGGCGAGCCAACTCCACTCCTGGCTCTGTTTGTTAAATTAAAAAGAATTAAAAAAAAAAAAAGAAACTGCTAAGTCATGACTGACTCTTTGTGACCCCATGCGAGGACTGTAGCCTTCCAGGCTCTGCTGTCCATGGGATTCTCCAGGCAGGATTACTGGAGTGGGTTGCCATTTCCTTCTCCAAGGGATCTTCCTGATCCAGAGATCGAACCTGCATCTCCTACAGGGGCAGGTGGATTCTTTTCCACTGAACCTCTTGGGAAACCTGTTTGTTACATTAGCTCACTTGATTTCTCTGGGCTTCGGTCTTCTTGCTGTTAAGAAGATTAGATTAGGTGATGTGTAAGTTCCTCTGAAGTTCTAAAGCTACTTTGACTTCAACTTAAAATAACACGAAACTTACAGTATAATACAAGTGATTTATTGTACAAAACCATGAAACTTGGGAGTAAGTAAAAAGAAAAGGAAAAGCTCATTATCCTATGACCCCACCACCCTGAGATGACCTTTAGGTATAAATTCTTTTCATCTTTGTGCAAAGATAAACACAGGTAGGCATGTGTGCACATAAATATGGAAATACATATATTTTAGTATAGTAATCCCTCAGAAGAAATGGAGTGGCCATCATGGTCAACAAAAGAGTCCGAAATGCAGTACTTGGATGCAATCTCAAAAATGACAGAATGATCTCTGTTCGTTTCCAAGGCAAACCATTCAATGTCACAGTAATCCAAATCTATGCCCCAACCAGTAACGCCGAAGAAGCTGAAGTTGAAAGGTTCTATGAAGACCTACAAGACCTTTTAGAACTAACACCCAAAAAAGATGTCCTTTTCATTACAGGGGACTGGAATGCAAAAGTAGGAAGTCAAGAAACACCTGGAGTAACAGGCAAATTTGGCCTTGGAATACGGAATGAAGCAGGGCAAAGACTAATAGAGTTTTGCCAAGAAAATGCACTGGTCATAGCAAATACCCTCTTCCAACAACACAAGAGAAGACTCTATACATGGACATCACCAGATGGTCAACACCGAAATCAGATCGATTATATTCTTTGCAGCCAAAGATGGAGAAGCTCTATCCAATCAGCAAAAACAAGACCAGGAGCTGACTGTGGCTCGGACCATGAACTCCTTATTGCCAAATTCAGACTGAAATTGAAGAAAGTAGAGAAAACTACTAGACCATTCAGGTATGACCTAAATCAAATCCCTTATGATTATACAGTGGAAGTGAGAAATAGATTTAAGGGCCTAGATCTGATAGATAGAGTGCCTGATGAACTATGGAATGAGGTTCGTGACATTGTACAAGAGACAGGGATCAAGACCATCCCCATGGAAAAGAAATGCAAAAAAGCAAAATGGCTGTCTGGGGAGGCCTTACAAATAGCTGTGAAAAGAAGAGAAGCGAAAAGCAAAGGAGAAAAGGAAAGATATAAACATCTAAATGCAGAGTTCCAAAGAATAGCAAGAAGAGATAAGAAAGCCTTCTTCAGTGATCAATGCAAAGAAAGAGGAAAACAACAGAATGGGAAAGACTAGGGATCTCTTCAAGAAAATCAGAGATACGAAAGGAACATTTCATGCAAAGATGGGCACAATAAAGGACAGAGATGGTGTGGACCTAACAGAAGCAGAAGATATTAAGAAGAGGTGGCAAGAATACACAGAAGAACTGTACAAAAAAGAGCTTCAAGACCCAGATAATCATGATGATGTGATCACTGACCTAGAGCCAGACATCTTGGAATGTGAAGTCAAATGGGCCTTAGAAAGCATCACTACGAACAAAGCTAGTGGAGGTGATGGAATTGCAGTGGAGCTATTCCAAGTCCTGAATGATGATGCTGTGAAAGTGCTGCACTCAATATGCCAGCACATTTGGAAAACTCAGCAGTGGCCACAAGATTGGAAAAGGTCAGTTTTCATCCCAATCCCAAAGAAAGGCAATGCCAAGGAGTGCTCAAACTACCGAACAATTGCACTCATCTCACACGCTAGTAAGGTAATGCTCAAAATTCTCCAAGCCAGGCTTCAGCAATATGTGAACCGTGAACTTCCTGATGTTCAAGCTGGTTTTAGAAAAGGCAGAGGAACCAGAGATCAAATTGCCAACATCCGCTGGATCATGGAAAAAGCAAGAGAGTTCCAGAAAAACATCTATTTCTGCTTTATTGACTATGCCAAAGCCTTTGACTGTGTGGATCACAATAAACTATGGAAAATTCTGAAAGAGATGGGAATACCAGACCACCTGATCTGCCTCTTAAGAAATCTGTATGCAGGTCAGGAAGCAACAGTTAGAACTGGTCATGGAACAACAGACTGGTTCCAAATAGGAAAAGGAGTACGTCAAGGCTGCATATTGTCACCATGTTTATTTAACTTATATGCAGAGTACATCATGAGAAATGCTGGACTGGAAGAAACAGAAGTTGGAATCAAGATTGCCGGGAGAAATATCAATAACCTCAGATATGCAGATGACACCACTCTTATGGCAGAAAGTGAAGAGGGGCTAAAAAGCCTCTTGATGAAAGTGAAAGTGGAGAGTAAAAAGGTTGGCTTAAAGCTCAACATTCAGAAAACGAAGATCATGGCATCTGGTCCCATCACTGCATGGGAAATAGATGGAGAAACAGTGGAAACAGTGTCAGACTTTGTTTTTCTGGGCTCCAAAATCACTGCAGATGGTGACTGCAGCCATGAAATTAAAAGACGCTTGCTCCTTGGAAGGAAAGTTATGACCAACCTAGATAGCATATTCAAAAGCAGAGACATTACTTTACCAACAAAGGTTCGCCTAGTCAAGGCTATGGTCTTTCCTGTGGTCATGTATGGATGTGAGAGTTGGACTGTGAAGAAGGCTGAGCGCCGAAGAATTGATGCTTTTGAACTGTGGTGTTGGAGAAGACTCTTGAGAGTCCCTTGGACTGCAAGAAGATCCAACCAGTCCATTTCTGGGGGAGATCAATCCTGGAATTTCTTTGGAAGGAATGATGCTAAAGCTGAAACTCCAGTATTTTGGCCACCTCATGCGAAGAGTTGACTCATTGGAGAAGACTCTGATGCTGGGAGGGATTGAGGCCAGGAGGAGAAGGGGACGACAGAGGATGAGATGGCTGGATGGCATCACTGACTCGATGGATGCGAGTCTGGGTGACCTCCGGGAGCTGGTGATGGACAGGGAGGCCTGGCGTGCTGCGGTTCATGGGGTCGCAAAGAGTCGGACACGACTGAGCGACTGATCTGATCTGATCTGATCTGATGCATTTTATTAATACAGAAAGGCGATCATATTGGGTACCGTTCTGTAATCTCTTTTTAGTTAATATAGCAGGAACAGAGGAACGCCTTTCCATGCCACTAAATGCACACTTGGTGCTTTTAACTTGGGGGTGGAGAGCTCAGTGGTCAAGAGCCGGGCCTTGGAGCCTGACTCTGGCTGCGGTCCATGCTCTCTGTGTCACCTTGAGCAGATTACCTCACCTCTCTAAATCTCAACTTCCTCCCACGGAGAATGGCCATGGCAGTAATGTCCACTTCATAAAGCATTCTGAGGATGAAAATCAGACAGCACGTGTTAAGTGCTCAATGCAGTGCCTGGTAAGTGCCCACAGTAAGGGCCCAGTAAATGGTAACTGAAAACGCTGCATATCATTTCATTTTACTAATGTGCATAATTTCACCAATCCTCTATTACTGCTTATTTAGATTTTTCTTCGCTATTATACACAGTGCTGCACTGATTGTTTTATAGGTAAATACTTGTACGCACCTGTATATAGTTTTTGGACATACTCCCAAAAGCAGAATTGCTGAGCTAAATAAAGGGCACGTATATTTTAAAGATGTCAATACATTGAGCTCAAGTCTCCTACAGAAAAATTGCAGTGACTTTCCCTGCATCTAAAGGATGTAGTTTTTTTTTTCTTTTCTTTTTTTGTAAATTTAAAGGAGAGGGGAAATGAGTGTAAAGGGTGTCATCATTTTATTTTGCATTTATTTTTATAAACCTACTCACTTTGCCTGCTTCTCTGCTGCACTGTTTGCCTCTTTATCAGTGATTTGTAGAAATATTCATACATTCAGAGTAGCAGCCTCTGTTTTCCTTTATTATTCATGAGAGCCAGCTCCATAGCCCAGAGCTGGGGGAAGTGCTAGTGGTGAACAGAGAGTCCCAGTCCTTGCCCTCATGTCTGCAAGATTCAGGGAGGAAAATGGAGATTCAGAAAAAATGATTTTAACCTGTAATCAAGGAGGATCACAGGGCTATCCTGGAAGACTTTCCAGAGGCAGTGATGAGTAAAGAGAAATTGGGGAAAGAGGGCTCAGCCAGGTTCAGATGGAGTTCCAGGTGTGTAGGAACATTTTTCTTAGTTGGTTCTTTGCCTTTAAAACAACAAACAAACAAAAAACCAAACCTTGGCTCATGGTTTATGCTGACATCTCAAGATTTTTCAATTAGTAAAATCTATAAATATTTATATTCATGTATATTTTCTGCCTTTGATGATTTACTTGGAAAATCTGCCCTATGAGGTTTTTACTTAAAAAGTTTTGTTACTGTTAGAATTCTTCATCCTAAGTGAGCAATCGTGGGTTTCTAAAGCTACCTTGTGGGTCTGAGCTCATGGACAATAAGACTAACTTTTACAATGATCTTTTGAAACCTGTGCTCAGTGATAAAAGGAGGGAAAATGTCTTGATTCACAGAAGAATAGTGAAAGGGTAGAGTTTGTATTCAGCACTCTCTTCTGAGCTGTTTGATTTGTAGCACGTCATGCTTTGAACAAATCTGTATGGGCCCAGATCGCTCTACTGGTATAAGAAAGTTTTCTTTCAAATTAATTCATGCTAAGATGTGAATGACTGAATAGACTGTCTGTCCCTCATCTATTTACATTTGAACAGAGCACCATAAAAAAGAATAATGCTTATAAAAAATTGCAGAATTTCAGACATCCAAGTCAGGCTGAATGTAGGAGATGTTAAAGTTTTGGTTAAATGAGTTTCTACCAGCATTCTTCTACGTACTCACATTCCTCAACCTAATCTTCTTCTTAGTTGTCATCTTTTCTCCCACTCCTCTCTCCCTGGTCCGCTTATGACCTCTTGGAGTGGTTTCTCAAATTCATATCACCACCCTATCAATATGTACATGCTCTTGGGTATTTTGTCAGTTAACAACTGTGCGTGTGTGTACATGTGCATATTTGCTGTAATGATAGAAAACACAATTTAAACAGGCTTAAATGATAGGGAAGTTCATTGTTTGAAAAATCTAGAATATGTGGATTCAGGTATGGTTTGATCCAGGGACTCCTATAATAGACTGAGGCCTTGGATTTTCTCATTTTTTGTTTTCCTTGGGATTGGACCCATCCTGGAGAAGGCAATGGCACCCCACTCCAGTACTCTTGCCTGGAAAATCCCATGGATGGAGGAGCCTGGTGGGCTGCAGTCCATGGGATTGCTAAGAGTCGGACACGACTGAGCGACTTCCCTTTCACTTTTCACTTTCCTGCATTGAAGAAGGAAATGGCAACCCACTCCAGTGTTCTTGCCTGGAGAATCCCAGGGACAGAGGAGCCTGGTGGGCTGCAGTCTATGGGGTTGCACAGAGTTGGACACGACTGAAGTGACTTAGCAGCAGCAGCAGCAGGACCCATCCTCTGAGAGTCAGGACCTTAGTGAGAATCTACAAAGTACTCATGTTTCTTGTTTTCCCATCATGCCACTGATAGGGAAGACAGAGCCTCTCTCTATAGCTTTAGAGGAGCATCAGTTCTACCACACTCAGTAGCTAACAATCAGGGCACTGCTTTATGAAAGTAAGTATGAATGAATGCTGATAGGCAAAACGCAGCAGTTCTTCACTACAAATGCATTGCTTTCCCTCAGATTCATCAACACACAGCCAAGATGGTACATGATGCTTTGGTTCTGACTTTACTAATTCTGCTGGAACAGTTAACCACTCTCCCATTTTCTGAGTTCATAATCTCAGCATTCGAATTTGTTGTTTTGCATTCCAGCTACTAGGTCCTACAATACACTCCCTCCATGTTGATGCCTCACTCACTGGTCCAGCTCAGTACAAGCCCCACCTGCTCTGTGTAGCATTCTGTTGACACTGGGGTCTATACTGAATTCATCTGCTCAATTCCTATAACAAGGTTGCCCAGCATTCATGGGCACTGCTTATTATATGCTGCTTTATATGGCTGCTTATCTCGGCCTTACTTCCTCCCACTTTTACTGCCTAACTGGATTTAGCATGTGGGCCTCTGGGCACTCTGGTGTTTCCCTGAATCTTCCCACACCACCCACCACAAGCTGTCTGAGCTGCAGGGACACAGTTGAATCTTCCATTGACTGAGGGAGCCCCCAGGCCCCATGGAGGTGTGCTGGGGTGGGATTTTCTGCAGTCAGCATGGAACTTTGGGCAAGCCTTGGGCTTGACAGCTGCCCAGTGGTATGCCCTGTGGAAATGAGGGAAATTATCTCTCACAATTGCAGGAATGCTACCTCAGACAAGGTTATTTTCTCTACTGTAGGAAGTTTCAGCACCTTGAAGTTTCTGAGTCTGCACAAAAGGGGATGCAAGCTGAATTGTGTTGGATGGAATCTACATGCTCCCTCCCGCCCAAATTCATATGTCAACATCCTCACCACCCTGCAGAATGTGACTGCACTGGGAGAAAGCGCCTTTAAAGAGGCAGTTAAATTCAAACAGGGTCATATCCTGGCTCCAATTCAAAAGGACTAATGTCTTTATAAGGAGGGGGAGTAGGGCACAGACAGAGAAGGAGGAACCACGTGAGGACAGCCGTCTGCAAACCGAGGAGGGGGGCCTCAGAAGAACCAGCCCCACCTGCGCCTTCATCTCGGATTTCTAGTCTCCAAACTGAGAAAATCAGTTTTGGGTGTTGAGGCTCCCCAGTCTGTGATACCTTGTTGCGCCACCCTAGCAAACGAATACGGGGGAGGGAGTGTAGTTTTGTAAATGAATTTGAGGCACAATCTCTCTTTTACCAACAGAATTTCATTCCTTGGGCTACCGTGCTGTCAGCTCTGTTGGGCACAGCAGACGCCTCCTGGGGACACACTGGTAGTGCTGGGTGCTCAGCCATTTACACACATTTGTGCACGTGTGAGCTCCACCACTCTCTTCCCTGTCTCATAGCCACGTTCATATACTAACGAGCTGGAGCGTATGATGAGTCCTGCTCCTAAGTTGTCAAAGACTCTGATTTCTATTTCATACAGAAGCACAATCTTAGCTGGGATTGTCTGGAAGTCAGAGATGGTATTTGATTTGTAGGATAGAAGGAGGACACAATACTTTGGTAACTGGATGAAATTAAGAGGAAGACTTAGATATGCATGCAGTAGGCATCTCTTTCAGAAAAGATCTGGATTGTCATCATTGCTTTGAGTAGAAGTGTCTGAAGTCTCTTTTCCTTGAGGAATGTGTTGTCCTTCAGAAGGATTCTATCTCCTTTTTAACCAAAGGACCTGTGTCACATGATGTAAGACCAAGATTTGGTAATAAGGATGCGTTTAGCTCTCTTCATTCCTTGTACACATTTTCTTTTCTCAAAGGTTTCTCCTTTTTTTGGGTTATAGAGCTTGCTGTTTGGCCACAAGAACTGTAGCTTTGTAGCATGAGAAGATGCTACTTATTTATCAGAATGTATAAGCAGACGCTTGAAAGTGGGGGCTAATGTCAAGTATAGACCGTAAGTAGTTTTTGTAAGGCTTTCACAGAGGGGTGGAGAGACTCTTTTAAAGATGAAATGATTTTCGCAGTGGCAAGGGCGGAAAAGAAGAGACAAGGCTCTGGTGTTTCCCTGGTAAGTGCAGCACTCATTCAGAGAGTCAGACTAACATCTCTGGAAACGTCACAGCACAGGTTCATCCTGAGGAGAGAATCAGGTGAGCACTTATATTATAAGTGTGTGTGTGCATATGTGTATATGGAAAATAGCACCTCGAGTAAGCGTGGCTGTGGTAGAGAGTGGGAACGAGGAGGGGCTGTGGATGTCTGGGTCTTAGAGGCGTCAGCCCCTCCTAAACTGAACCTGGCACCAACCTTGGTCACCATGACTGACCAAACACAGCCAGAGAGCTGTGATACCAAGGACACAAGGAAACTAAGGTGGAAGTCAAGTCATCACTCTTGAGGGTCAAACTCCAGTGTGCTCGCGAATTATCTTTGAATGCTTGTTAAAATACAGATTCCAGGAATTCTTCTCCCCAAGATTTGGATTCAGGATTTCTGGGGTGGGGACCTGGCATCTGTGTTTTTAGCAGGTGCCCAGGCAGTTCTGGGCTTCCTGGGTGGCTCACTGGCAGAGAATCCACCTGCCAATGCAAGGAGACAGGAGAGATGCAGGTTGACTCCCTGGGTTGAGAAGATCCCCTGGAGGAGGAAATGGTAAACCTTTCCAGTATTCTTGCCTGGAAAATTCCATGGGCAGAGGAGCCTGGTGGGTGGCAGTGCATGGGGTTGCCAAGAGTCGGACACGACTGAAAACTGAGCATGCACGCAGGCGATTCTAATGTAGCGAATCTGGCTTGGGAACTGCTGACCTAGAAGGCTGTTGTTTCTGGGCAGTGGACGGACCTGCCTGTCTCCTTGCTGATAAAACCTGCCAGTAAGCCATGCAGCCTGGCTGTGTTATGGAGATAATACCGTGGACGGAACCCAGATGACTCATATGTAAACTTATTAAGTTCCAATGTTTTCATAAGCAACTTATCCTTTCCAAAAATCAGGTTATAATAGATTTTGGAAGGAGTCTTTGGGCTTGCTTGTCAGAAACAATGGCACAGGTAGATGGTAGGTTTAGGGACATTGCCACACCCCAACAGTGGATGCTGTCATCTTGGGGGGCACAGATCTTGGCTGATGATCAGATGACTAATTGCACTGGATTTCTCTGCAAGGGTCCTGTGAGGGTCACGCACATGCCTGGCCTCTTATTTGGACCGCAGCAAACCAACTGCCTGTTAATAGCCCTTTGCTCCCTTTAAAAATGTCCCAGGAGGCTCTTTCTTTCTGTCCTGCAGAGTTTAGAGTCTCTGCTGAGAAATGGGCCTCAGTCTTGGCTAAATTAACTCTTCAGGTGTTATTTCCATCAGGATAGACTCAAAAAGGGGGGCCTCTAGATCCCTTACAAACCACAGAGGCAGTACTCTGTGGGACATTTATGTAATCTGTAGCCCTGTGTTTAACCTAATCCTAAAACAATTTAGATTTTTTTGCAAAACTAGTTTGGTATTGGTCGTTGCTCTTTCTGGACACTGATGAAATGATGTAAGAAAAACACGAAAGATTTCTCAAAGTTCATGTCTGTTTCATTGGCCTTTAACATGTAGACAGGAATATTTTATGGGCCAATCTATAAAACCTCATTGTGTATCTTCAGGCCATTAGTGTTTCTCAAAGTCTAATTCACAATACTATCGTCAAACTCTAAGAGGCAAAGAAATGTTCTCTTTTTGTCAAGTCAAAGTCCAATTTACATGGTGGGAAACAATGCTGTTTTTCTATTAAATGTGTTTTTAAGTCATATTACAGCAGTTAGATAATTTGGGTGCTTCTCTGCCTGTCATCAGAGAAGGCAATGGCAACCCACTCCAGTACTCCTGCCTGGAAAATCCCATGGACGGAGGAGCCTGGCGGGCTGTAGTCTATGGGGTCATGAAGAGTCAGACACGACTGAGCGACTTCACTTTCACTTTTCACTTTCATGCATTGGAGGGGGAAATGGCAACCCACTCCAGTGTTCTTGCCTGGAGAATCCCAGGGATGGAGGAGCCTGGTGGGCTGCCGTCTGTAGGGTCGCACAGACTCAGACACGACTGAAGCGACTTAGCAGCAGCAGCAGCAGCAGCAGCTGCCTGTCATGGGAACTAGGAAGACACACATCCACTTCTGCGTTTCTGACAATATCCTTTTTTTCTTTTCCATTATGGTTTATTACAAGATACTGAGTATAGTTTTCTATGCTGTACAGGAGGACCTTTTTTATCCATTCTACATATAATAGTTTGCATTTGCTCATCCAGGCTCCCATTCCGTCTCCCGCCCACCCATTTCCCCCATGGCATAATCTTAATATTACATATTGGAATGACCATAAGACACTGATGAATCCCCTGCCTGATTATTATCAGAAAGGATCATATCAACTAAAATTACTCCAGTTGGCTAAGATTTCTCAGAGTTGAGTTGGATTTTGTCCTAGCTGGACGGTTCTAAAGGAAAAACGCATTCAGAGTTAAATAATGAATGTTCTGGGTAAAATGTGAAGCTTTAGTCATGTTAAAAAAACTGTATTTGTGTGCTTGGGGCTACCTATGGCAGCTAACGTCCTGGTGAGCTCATCAGAATTTAGAGCTATTGAAAATCAGAAATTCACTTGGGGCCATATTGGGATTTAAAAATTGTTGAGATAGCCAACCAGTAAGACTTAACTTTAAAAAATTTTGAAATTCTTTCTTTCCTTTTTGGACCTAGAAATCTGGGAGTTGCAACCCCAAATCTTTCTGAGCACTTGGCAGATTTAAAGTCCAATTTTTGTGAAAGCCTTTGGCCCTACATCTGGGCCACTGGTGCTCAGCTGGGTCTGTTCTTCCTCCTGCCCCCAGTGTTGCATGACATTATGTTTGCCATACCTGGGCCGGGGTACTGCTGATGTGTAGGGGCCATTTAGTAGGATGCTAAACCCCCTACTGTGTGTTCTACAGCCTCTACCCTCCCCCACAAGAAAGCATTTAGCTCTCTTTTTTTCTCTTTCTAAATTATGAAAGTATGATAATATATTTACTGGAGACTTGGAAAATACATAACAAAGTTGCATACAGTTCTACTATATGTTACAATTATTTTTCTACTATATATTACAATTATTTTAAAGTAGATGAATTAAGATTTTTAGTTGGAGTTTCAATATCGAACTCTCAAAAATTAATAGAGTGAATATATAGAAAAGGAGAAAGATATAGTAGACCTGAAAAACACCATGAACCAATCAAACATAATTAAGACTTATGCAATTTTCGTGTAACAGTGGGATACAAATTCAAGTTCCCAATGTAGACTATGAACTAGGTGGCACTGGAACATACCCAGGGGCCATTTATCCCTCTTACGTGTCAATAGTGCTGAGATTGAGAATCCCTCTTCTAGGCCTTGCTGGGACCATCCTGGTGTGGTACTGGGCTGACATCCCATGTAGGTGAGAACCAGGCTTCTCTGTCTTCTGAGAGGACCAGTTCTGCATTTGACATCAGTTCAGTTCAATTGCTCGGTCATGTCCAACTCTGCGACCTCGTGAACCGCAGCATGCCAGGCTTCCCTGTCCATCATCAGCTCCTGGAGTTTACCCAAACTCATGTCCATTGAGTCAGTGATGCCATCCAACCATCTCATCCTCTATCGTCCACTTCTCTTCCTGCCCTCAATCTTTCCCAGCATCAGGGTCTTTTCAAATGAGTCAGCTCTTCGCATCAGGTGACCAAAGTATTAGAGTTTCAGCTTCAACATCAGTCCTTCCAATGAACACCCAGGACTGATCTCCTTTAGGATGGACTGGTTGGACGTCCTTGCAGTCCAAGGGACTCTTGGGAGTCTTCTCCAGCACCACAGTTCAAAAGCATCAATTCTTCAGCACTCAGCTTTCTTTATAGTCCAACTCTCACATCCGAACATGACTACAGAAAAACCATAGCATTTGCCATCAAAGACTCAGAAATGCCTCGTTAGTAGACTCTGAGACTTACTAATTACTGGGGCCCTTTTGGGGATGTCCACTCTAAAAACAACCTGGAAGTCACTGAAAGGTCAACTGAGATTTGATTTGAGGGAGACAATTCAAGGGAAATTTTGCCCATTCATTCATCTACAGTCTCTAAAATCACCCCCTGCATCGAGTAGACTAGACGTTGAGAAAAATAAAAACAAGCAAACAAACTCAACACGTATGCATTTTGTTATCTTAGTTTCAAAGATATTTCCTAATGGAAGTGACGCGATGATAAGCTCCTGGGATGGGTTGAGTTCATGAAAGAACACTGTGGTGTGTCATGTAAGTGTGCTGCTGCTGCTGATTTGACATTTTTATTGTAGCTTTTTTGGGTGGTGTTATTTAGAAATCATTCACATGACGAGTATTTCTGTGACTTTATCCATCCCACATATACATCCTACAACCTAACAGTGTTAAGTTCCTGAGACATACGGCACAAGGAGACCAGGCCTGAGTTCCAGCATGCTTTCCTCTTATTGAATCTCCCCAGGTGACACAGAAGCCTCAGTTGGCTTCATGAACTGGACTAGAGCCGACCTGAAGCTCTTTTCCCCCACTCCCTCACTTCCAGGAGCTGGCCTGGCTTAGCGTCCAGACCCAGAGCTCCTCTTATGAGTCTGGTTCCCTAATCTCAACTTTCACCTTCCAGAGTGATGGCAGAGGAAGCTGGAAGTTTCTTTAACCTGGAACTCCCATCTGAAGAAATTCTGCAGGATGGAATAGGTGCACATCAGGCCATGCTCCCCTTGAGAGGCCTTCACGTTGAAGTTTGGGCTGAAGGGGCGATGAGGGTATGGGGGAATACTGTATCAAAGGTGAAGACTTTCCTAACCTGCCACTTCTTATGTAAACAGGCTAGCAACACAGTCTTCTTGGAATGTAGAACCTGGAAGCTAAAGTAATCTCTTTTCAATGACTTGATTCTTCCCTTCATTAGGAAGCCAGGGTGGGCTAACAGAAAGCCTGTTGGAGTGCATGGTCGCAGTGACTAATTAAACCCAGATGCCTGCCTCTGAATTGGTTTTGATCTGTCTTTTACTTTGAATTTTTCTATATGATTTAATAATGTAATACAAGTCACCCTCCTTGGGATGTGAGCAGGGTAGAAATGATAAATAACAGGTAAAAAAATAGATACGAAGTTTTAATGTTGATGCCTTTTTAATATCGCTGTACTCACAAAGTACCTTTGCTGACTGTGGGACGAGTCGTTTGGGTGTTTTGTTTAGGGTGTGGTGGTTGCCTTTGATGTGGATGGTTTCCCCAGCATTACTTGCTTTCTTTGTTCATCCTTCATGGACTTGGCATCCTCCACTGTCCTTCCTGTTGGTGCCTCTTTTTCCTTCTCCAATTCTGCATTTACACTTGTCAGACGAGTCTCTTGACAATCTTAAAAAACAAGCCAAAAACTTCAAAAAAGTTAATTTCTTTGCAAAGAAAAGTGAAAGTTGCTCAGTCATGTCCCACATTTTGTGACCCTGTGGACTGTAGCCCACCAGGCTCCTCTGTCTGGACTGTAGCCCACCAGGGTCCTCTGTCGTCCCACATTTTGTGACCCCGTGGACTGTAGCCCACCAGGCTCCTCTGTCCATGGGATTCTCCATGCAAGAATATTGGAGTGGGTAGCCATTCCCTTCTCCAGGGGATCTTCCTGACCCAGGGATGGAAACCAGGTCTTCTGCACTGCAGGCGAATTCTTTACCATCTGAGTCAGCAGGGAAGCCCTTTGCAAAGAAGTCTGCCTATTGGCTGACCCTATGCTGACTTCCCAGGCAGTGCCAGTGGTAAAGAATCTGCCTGCCAGTACAGGAGATGCAAGAGATGTGGGTTTGTCCCTGGGTGGGGAAGGTTCCCTGGAGTAGGAAATGGCAACCTGCTCCAGTAGTCTTGCCTGGAAAATTCCATGGACAGAGGAACCTGGTGGGCTATAGTCCATGGAGTTGCCAAGAGTCGGACACAACTGAGCATATGTGCATGTGACATGCTGTTACAAACTAGCCCAGGATTATCTGAGGGCAGAAATCTGGTGTTCAGTTCCTTGACTTCTGAGATGATTGGTTTGAAAGATGTAGCATTGACTGGCCCCTCCCTTTCTGTCCTTAGCATCTACTGCTGCCGAATCTTCTCTTTCTATTGATTCTGATTCTCCCTGCCACGAGGAACCTTAGGGATTACCCCTCCTACTCAGTTGGGTAACAAAACGTGCATGAGGACTAGAGCAAATTCTCTCTTTAGTCTAGTGCTTCTCCTGTAATATTTCATGGGCCTGGCCTCCAAACACTTTGAAGCTGTGTTCTTGCTATTATTACTTAACAGGACGAAGTCATACTAACGTGGATGTCCTAGAGCTGGAATTTATGGTTTTTCTCCTCTGGCTCTTGTGCCAGATCTACATAAAGAGCCTCCTAATTCAGCTTTTCCTAGAGTGTGCTTTTCTGGACACTGATCCTAGTAAATGCTAGAAAAGACAGTTTTATCATCAAATAAACAAGGTTTGGAAAATACTACGTATTGTGCCTGACTCTTAAGAATTCAGAATGTACATTATTGGTACATTATAGTCTCAGAGAACTCTTGCAGAGCTCAAATTTATTTCACTCTGTTTAACTCAGTGTTTCCTAAATATGCTTAACCATAACGTCCCCTATCCCTTCCTCTTTTTTCTTCCCCAGCCCCTGCATATAAGCATCAACTAATACTATCTCCATGAATTAAAATTCCTTGGAATGCACTTTGGGAAATGATGTTCTAAGCAAAGATACAGGAGGGCTCTCAGAGGCCCTCTCACCATGAGGTTACCTGGGAAACCGTGCTTTTGTCCTACTGCACAGCGCCAGCCCCCTTTTCACATCCCTCTACACGTGACACCACGTCTATCCGCCTCCATCTCATCCATGCATTTCGAAGGCTCAGTATTCTTCTGGTCCATATTGTCTCCAATTGCACCAAATTGTAAACATACGACAGAACAAAATATTTCAACTACAAAGTGGAACTGAATTCTTGCAAAGGAGCCAGGGTTTGTGAACTTTGTGAAAATGATGTTGGAGAGCAGTTCAAAGCTTATCTGATGCCATTTACAAATGAGGTTCTGGGAGAGTTAACCTACTTAAGAGCAGAAGAGAACCTCAGTGGGGATAAAGAGTATATGGATTCTCCCGACAAGGAAGTTCTGAATCTCTAAAGAATAAGAGCTGACACTGGGAAAATTAATGATGTGTGTTTGTGTGTGTGTGTGTATACACAAGGCAATGGCACCCCACTCCAGTACTCTTGCCTGGAAAATCCCATGGATGGAGGAGCCTGGACGGCTGCAATCCATGGGGTCACTGAGAGTCGGACACGACTGAGTGACTTCACTTTCAGTTTTCACTTTCCTGCATTGGAGAAGGAAATGGCAACCCACTCCAGTGTTCTTGCCTGGAGAATCCCAGGGACGGGGGAGCCTGGTGACTGCTGTCTATGGGGTCACACAGAGTCGGACACGACTGAAGCGACTCAGCAGCAGCAGTAGCAGCAGTAACATATATAATCACACACATGTATATATATGTGTGTGTGTGTGTGTGTATTTATTTATATTATCGTGTATGTGTGTGCTCAGTTGTTCCATTGTGTCCAACTCTTTGTGACCCCATGGACTGTAGCATGCCAGGCTCCTCTGTCTTCCACTCTTGGTGTTGAACATGCTGTGGGTTTAGACAAATGTATAATGATGTGTATCCACCATTGCAGTTTCATACAAAATAATTTCACTGCTGTAAGAGTCCTCTGTGGTCAACTTCTTCCCTCCCTTCTTCCAGCCCTGACAGCCACTGATTTTTTTTTATTGTCTTCATAGTTTTACCTTTTCCAGAATATCATGTAGCTGGAATCATTGGCTTCTTTCACTTAGTAATATGCATTTAAGATTCCTCCATGTCTTTTATGGCTTGAGAGCTCATTTAATTTTTTTATGCTGAACCATATTTCATTGTTTGGATGTATCATAGTTTGTTTATCCAGTCACCTACTGAGAGACCTACTGAGAGCATCTTGGTTGCTTCCATGTTTTGGCAATTATAAAGAAAGCTGCTGTCAAGCCCTGGACAATTTTGAGACAACTCAGGAAAGGTGAGACAGGAGTATATTTACCTTGGGTTTAGTGGGACGCATGTCTGTGATTCGTAGTCACTTCCATGTCTTGTCTGGCGTCACTAGTTATCCCAGTGCAGGAATAGTTCCAGGAATGCTTGTACCACTCACTGTACCAGCCCCCTAGCGTCGTGGCTCAGAGGTGCTGAGTCACACGCCAGCCTGCAGTTGGTGCTCTTCATCAGCTGATCCCCGAAATGTGTTGGCGGTGGAGGAGAAGCAAGGGTTGAAATCTATGGAGCCAGAGGCCGATGTGTGAAAATGTCATCAGTTACATGACATTGTAAGTTAAAGATTTGGTTCTCATCAACACCAAGTTGAGTGGAAGTTCTCTCTTTGTCAGGAATATAACTGTTAATGTAGCATCTTTCTGTCAACTGTGCAAGAGGATAGGCTGAGCTATCTTTTGATTCTCTGTGTAGAACATATACAACACTTTTTTTTTCCCTGATGAAGAGGTGCTCAAATAACATCCAGCCAAAAATGAAGAAAAAAGTATTATAGAGCTTTGTTAATTATTCAGTTAGTAAAAATATTATGGCATTGTTGCATTTTATGCTCTATGTGTGGTTTTTTTGGGCCAGTTTTAACTATAATTTTTTGAGATTCCCTTTCCCAAGTATATATGAAATATGCTTCTGTACTTCAATAGCAACTCTATACTTATAACTTCACATTCTTTTTTATTAAAGAGGAAGCATAAGAGTGTAGAGTCTTTTGGCACTAACTCTAGATCCTTCCCGGGGAAGGCAATGGCACCCCACCCCAGTACTTTTGCCTGGAAAATCCCATGGACGTAGGAGCCTGGTAGGCTCCAGTCCATGGGGTCGCTGAGAGTCGGACACAACTGAGCGACTTCACTTTCACTTTTCACTTTCATGCATTGGAGAAGGAAATGGCAACCCACTCCAGTGTTCTTGCCTGGAGAATCCCAGGGACGGGGGAGCCTGGTGGGCTGCCGTCTATGGGGTCGCACAGAGTCGAACATGACTGAAGCGACTTAGCAGCAGCAGCAGCTAGATCCTTCCATAACCCTTGGCTTCTTTATGTTAAGATCTGGGTGCTTTTTGTGGTAGCTGACCAATTCTCTTTGTCACATCTAGGTCATTTTAATGCCCAACAATAAAGCAAATGTTATTTTAATAGGCGCTTGACTCAGAGAAATTAATGAGGGCAGAGTGTGTAAAGGAAGAAGTAGTGTGAATGCTACCTCTCTCCCAGCCTCACCCATCTGGGCACATCTGTGCAGTGTCTTTCCTGTGCTTGCAAACCTCGTAGTATGAAAGGAGGGATTCCTAAATTTGTCTTTTAGAGAGTCTTTCATCATATAATTAAAAATAGTGCTATTATGGAACAGTTAAACAGTATTTTAAAATTCTGCAAAACTCCTATGTGTTCTTAATGTTAAGATCACTTATTAATCTTTTATTGCAACATAAGTGAGTTCTACTCCTATTTTAACTAGGGGACATTTGATTATTGTTAACTGTATTTTTATAACAAAAATTTTCTATACGTGTTTTTTAACTTATTCATAGAACATTGAAAAAGTCAAATAATGATACTGTTTGTCTATAGAATATGCTATAAGGACTGGACTGAAATTCAACAGTGAGTAGAGAATTGATGTAAATTTCTAAGCAGCTTTGTTCCCCAAACTCCACTTTTGTTGTCCTTTATTTGTTATTTCAGATTAAATTCAGTTATGTTACTTGAGCTGAACACATTTCAGCCTCATTTAGGTGGGCAGTTTTAGCTTCAGAAAGATGAGAATTTGCATATTTTGGTTTTTAAAAGAGCTATAATAAAGGATTCTAAATCTTTAGATGGCCAGTTTAGATAGGATATAGCTAGAGGAAGGCTGGGCTCCCTTTAATTTTGTGTTTCCTGATTACTGCTGAGGGCAGGAAAAGGGACAGCCGGTGCTTCGTTCTGTGTCTGGACACGAAACACTGGCCCCAGTTCCTCTTCCTAGAGTGGACTGCATGTCACGTAGGCATCCTGCCTCGCACCTTCACCACAAGGCACATCACCATTACATGGAGCTGGCAAGCTCTGCAAATCCTGAGACTATAGAAGTACCTTTTCTGGCATTGCCTTCAATAGTACAAATCTTATGGAGTTGTCCTTAAATTATGCAAACTGTGCTATAAAAATGAAACAGCTTAGGAAGAACTCTGTCAGGGTCACATCAAGATGACTATAATGCTACAAAAAGAAGAACGACTTGTAAATTTGATTTCATTCATTCGTTATTGGCAACAAGCTTTTAGATGCAGAAAACTCTTCAAATCGTACATGCCTCACTGGAGTTCTTAAAACACCGGACTTGGTATATCACAAACACTGAAATTGTATCGATCCTATTTTCAATCCTCAGCTCCTTCCTGAGTCACTGCTCTGAGGTTGCCATGGTTTTCAGCACTACCGGTGCTGGGTCCCTTGCTCTCAGAAGGCTCCAGTTCAGAGTGATGGAAAAGAAACCAGTGAACCAGTGCAAAGATAACATGAGTGCCACACCAAGGAAAGCAGAGGAGATAAAGGGGGCAGAGACTGAGAGAGGGTACTTAAGAGTGAGTTACCTGAGAAGGCTTCCTGGAGGTGGTGACGTTTGAATAGAGAATCTCTTTGCAGTGAGAGAGGGAATCAGGTGTGGTTCTAAGAAAAGAGCTTTCTAGATGGAAGGAACTGCAAATGTAGGCCTCTTGAGGTGGGAATATGCAGGGCTTGTTTGGGGAACAGCAAAAGGCCAATGTGACTGGAACGTGAGTGGTGGGCTGATGATGGAGGGGAAGCCGGTGGGGGCAGAGATGTGCTTTGGTCTTCAGTTTCAAAAGATCTCCGGTTGCCCTGTGGAGAGCATGCTGCAGGCTGACCTGAGAGGGAGCCACGTCTGTCCATTAGCATTTGCATCCTAAGACGTAGATTTGTAGATTGTAGGATGTAGCATCTACATTCTAAGATGTAGATGTAAGATTTGAAACCATCCTAAGATGTAGCAGCTTAAAGCCACAGCCTTGTGTGCAGCTTTATAAGCCTTGTGTGCAGACTTATAGTCTGTGGGTCAGCAACTTGGGCTGGACTTGGCAGGCAGTCTCCATCATGCTTAAATATTTCAGTTCAGGGTAGCAAGGCATTAACGAAACACCATGTGGTTGGAGAAGGCTTCCCGGCAGAGCTGAGACCTGAGGTGTCCCTGAAAGAGGCAGTGGGTTTGGACAGATAGGTGAGGGCATTCTAGGGAGGGGGAAGCATGAAGGGAGGAACTGGGGTGAGTGCTCACATGGTGTGTAGGTATGTGCTATTGACTCTGTGTAGTCTGACTGGAGGTATACTGACTTGGGCAGGGCTGCAGAGGTGGTTGTTTTTCAGTCACTCATTCATGTCAGACTCTTTGCGACCCCATGGACTGCAGCACGCCAGGCTTCCCTGTCCTTCACCATCTCCTGGAGCTTGCTCAAACTCATGTCCACTTAGTCAGCGATACCATCCAACCATCTCGTCCTCTGTTGCTCCCTTTCTGTCTTCAATCTTTCCTAACATCAAGGTCTTTTCCCATGAGTAGGCTCTTTGCATCAGGTGACCAAAGTGTTGGAGCTTCAGCATCAGTGCTTCTAGTGAATATTCAAGGTTGATTTCTTTTAGGACTGACTGGTTTGAAGTGAAGTGAAAGTCGCTCAGTCATGTCTGAACTCTTTGCGACACCATGGACTATACAGTCCATGGAATTCTCCAGGCCAGAATACTAGAGTGGGTAGCCTTTCCCTTCTCCAGGGGATCTTCCCAACCCAGGGATCAAATCCTGGTCTCCCACATTGCAGGCAGATTCTTTACCAGCTGGGCCACAAGGGAAGCCCAAGAATACTGGAGTGGGTAGCCTATCCCTTCTCCAGGGGATCTTCCTGACCTAGGAATTGAACCAGGGTCTCTTGCATTGCAGTGGATTCTTTACCAACTGAGCTCTCAGGGAAGGTTTGATCTCCTTGGTGTCCAAGGGACTTTCAAGAGTCTTCTCCAGCACCAAGTTTAGAAGACATCCATTCTTTGGCACTCAGCAAAGGTGGTAGGTGTGTGGCTAAGCTTCAGAAAGACTGGCCCATGAGAGGATCAGCTCAGAGGTAGAAGGAAGTAGCCCTGGAAGACATTTGAGGACGGGAGCAATGTAGGAAGTGACAGAGAACCTTGGCCTTGTGCTGGAGATGGGGAGTAGGTGGATACTGGTAGCTGCCCACTCATGGGGGAATATGGTACAGAGAGGACCACCCTGGACTGATTACCATGGGATCAGGAGGTGGAAGCGAGCTGATCTGTTAGATGAGGCAGGTCTTGCTAATGGCTCCATGTGGGAGGGGAAAGGCAGGTGTGTAAAAGGTGATCCTGCAGCAGGACATCCTCAAAGTGCGTTCTCTCTCCCATAGAATAATAACATGTACTCTTGTTTGAGTTCTCATATCATCATGATGATGGACCATAAAGAATGGATGCTTTCTAACTGTGGTGCTGGAGAAGACTCCTGAGAGTCCCTTGGACTGCAAGGAAATCAAACCAGTCAATCCAAAAGGAAATCAGCTCTGAATATTAATTGGAAGGGCTAAAGCTGACACTGAAGCTCCAATACTTTGGCCACCTGATGTGAAGAACTGACTCATTGCAAAAGACCCTGATGCTGGGAAAAACTGAGGGGAAGAGGAGATGGGGCTGACAGAGGATGAGATGGTTGGATGCCATCACTGACTCAATGGACATGAGTTTAAGTAAACGCTGGGAGATGGTGAAGGACAGGGAAGCCTGAAGTGCTGCAGTCCATGGGGTTACAAAGAGTCGGACACAACTGAGTGACTGAACAACAGCATCATCACGATGGTCAGAGATATAAAGAAACTCCAGGTAGTCAAGAAGAAAGGGACTTAGTACAGGGGAATACTTAGAGAGACAGGAAGTAGTGAGGTCTCCAGGAAGCCATTAGATGGAAGTACCTCCCAGCACAGATGGTGGTTGACTAAAACACCCCTGGGTTGCCAAAGCCCTCACTTGGCCACCCACTCCCCAGGGGAGCGCTCCCCCGATGACTTCTCTTCTGCCTCTGATCATGTGTGAGCACGTGTGACCCCTTCTGTGTGGGGTCTGACAAGGAGTCCTGCAGGCAAAGATTCTGGAGAGGTGGATGTGAGACTACCAGCTCCGCAACACAGGGTGGGTTACAGCAGGGGTAAATGATGCTGAGGAATCCACAGACAGCCTGACTCCTGCAGGTTCGTCCTTCCTCCCTTCCCTTTAATTCCCATTCCTGATTCCTGCAGAGATCCGTGCCCTATTTTATAAGATTCCTTTTAGCAGAGTTTGGTCAAAATCCACCTTGGCATTCCCATAAGCAGTTGCAAAGAATAATTTAATGTTAAAGACCACTTAGCCGTGTTCCTTATTGTTTCCTATTATGGAGCAAGACTGGACAGAAAGTCTGATGAAATAATTCATTGGGTTACAGAAACTCACTTGTAGTTGCCTTGTATATTTTATCTATGTATCTATGCATTCATCAAAACGCAAGTACAAATGCACAACTTGCTCTTGCTAGTTAATTGAATTCCAAACTCCTCTGGCATGACTGTGTGTGTATTTTATTTTTACTTCTTGGCTCCTTACACTCTGCTAGTCCTCTGCTCCCCTCAGTACCCCTTCACCTGTACTGCAACATCAGCGCACACAGAGAGATGGAAAAGTGTTGCTCAGAAATTCTTTTTAAGGCCAGCTCTCTTATTCTCCTTTCTCCTTAATGCTTGGTGAAGCAAGAAAGGAAGAATAAACAAAGGAGAAGAGAGACTAAGAAAACTTACCTAAAGTTCAGCAAAACCCAGCAGAGAGGGGTAAATTCCTGGGGTGCGTCCTTGAAGCTGTCTTGCTGTCATGCATGACAGAAATGCTCATTCTCCTTCTCTCACTGCCGTACCAGCTCTGATTCTCCTATTCCTTCATCCTGAAAATATTTATTAGGAGCCTAGGGTGTGCCAGAGATTGTGTTAGACTTGGAAGATGAAAATATAGAGTCTCAACTCTT
The DNA here is from genome assembly GCA_935064755.1 of Tragelaphus eurycerus. Classification (NCBI taxonomy): domain Eukaryota; kingdom Metazoa; phylum Chordata; class Mammalia; order Artiodactyla; family Bovidae; genus Tragelaphus; species Tragelaphus eurycerus. Next base: position 15,302,675 of record CAKXYN010000039.1, on the reverse strand, counting down.
GAAACTTCAGTTTAATGTGGGAAATAGATATATCCATATGTAGTTAGGATGTAGTGTGAGTCTTGCACAGGAGGGTCACAGATTTACAAGGATTTCAAGCCAGGGGAATTTATCTTTTCTACATTCTATAGCAGTCTTTTCTGGCAGTCCCTGCAGTGGTTGATTTATGTCTCACGGCACTGGGCTAAGGGCTGCCTCGATCGCTGGTGAAAGATTGTGACTGTATGTCTGTCAGGTGTTTCTGGATGAGATGATCATTTGAACCAGTGAAGGGAGAGAGCAGATGGCCCTTCCCAGCATGGCAGGCATCATCCAGTCCTGTGAGGGCCTGGGCAGAACAGAGAAGCAGAGCAAGGGCGAATTTGCTCTCTTGTCTGCTTGAGCTGGGAAATAATTGTCTCCTGCTCTTGGACATCAGGACTACTGGTTCTTGGTCTTTTGGACTTAGACTGGGACTTATCCAAAGGCCCCAGATTCTCTGGCCTATGGACTAGGAATGGATTATACACCAGCTTTCCTGGTTCTCCTGAATGCAGACAACAGATCATGAACCTTCCATGCCTCCATAATTGTGCGAGGCAATTCCTATAGGAGGTGTCCATACTTACGTATTTGTCTCTGGAGGACCCCGACTAATCCAGTCCCCACCCAGTTTGATGTGTTTTGAGTGTGTGCTGGGCTTTAATTGGTAGCTCAGCTGGTAAAGAATCCGCCTGCCATGTGGGAGACCCTGGTTCAATTCCTGAGTTGGGAAGATCCCCTGGAGAAGAGATAGGGTACCCACTTCAGTATAGTTGGCCGTCCATTCTGGTTCAGCTGGTATTCTGGCCTGGAGAAGTCCATGGACTGTATAGTCTATGGGGTCACAAAGAGTCGGACACAACTGAGTGACTTTCACTTTAGTTATCTTGATCTAGCTAGTTAATTTAGTTACTAAACTCAATGCCAAATGCTTGGTAAATTATCTCACTCTCTTCTTACACATGAAATCTCTTACAGGTCATTTCATTCCTTCCTGGTATCTGTCCAGCAAGGACTCAGCCAGTGAAAGGCCACATACCCTTTGTTTATTCCAGCCCTCCCGACTTCTTTTCCTCTCTATAAAGCCTTCTCCTTCCTTGCCTTGCAGGACTCACCATGGTTGTAGATCCTGAACTGCAATTCTCTACTGATCTCAAATAAAACCATCTTTGCTGGAAAAACAAAACAAAACAAAACAAACTATCTTTGCTGGAAAAAGTATCCAGTAGTCTGTTTCAGGCCAACAGGACATATATTGGGAAATATTTATAAAACCCAGTTCCTGTGGTACTTGCTATTTGGGGGAATCAAGGGGAATGTCATAGAACTAGTAATTCTTAAGCGGGGACTTGAGGGGTACGTTAAGAGTTTTCTGACTATTCAGGAGTAGGAAGAGCATTCCAAGCTGAAGCACAAGTAAGCCATAGAAGCACACAAGGCCTTTTGGCAAGTGCAAGAAAAGAGTGTTTTTGTCTCTGTTATTTCAGAAAGTCCTGGACAAGAGTTATTTTTGTTGGTGGGAGTCACCTGGCCAGCACCACTGAGCTGACTCTACAGTAAAAATAAAAACGTGTGGTTCCAGTTTAAGATGGGCTAAGAGCCCATGCATTTCTCTCTCTTAATTCCAAAAACAACCTCTAAAATGACAGTGAAGGGATAATAGCAACAATAATAATAGTAATAATAAGGAGAATGACAAAATATTGGGATTCCCTTTTATGCCTCTACCATTTACTTTTGCATTTTGATTCCTGGATTGAAACTGGAGAAAAACAAATGAAAAAGTAGGAAAAGCGTTAGTGGGTATGTCTCCTTGGAGGAGGCAGGGCAGACCTGAGAAGTTCTTGGCATCCACTGCCCTCTCACTCATCTGCCTGATGAGTGGGCATCACCAGTGGGTAGTTCAGGTTCTAGGGTCTCTGGCTCTGTGGTCCTGTCCCCCCGCACCTCTCTTCCCAGCCAGAGCCATCCTCCCAATCAGTTGTCCCCCAGATCTTGCGTTTGCGTATTGCATTCTTAACATAATGTGCAATCCTATGCTGCCTCTGCCCTTCCGGCCCCTGCAGCCCTCCTGGCTCACAGTTGTCCCGTGCGTCCTGGTTCGGCGTCTCAGCCACGTCCCCTCTCGTGTCCCGGTGCACCCATTCTCCGGACCTCAGTCATGCCTTCCTTACCAGCTTGCCACGCTGCTTCCTGCTTCTGTGCAACCAAGAGTTGCCAACACACAAAGATGTGTTGATGGATCTCCTGTGTATTTATTAAACACATCACACAGAAAAGAGGAGTGGGGTTTTGCTTCAGGTAAATTCTATTTGAGTCACACTCTCAATCCAATATCCCTCACGCAGTCATGGAAGATGGTCTCGATTCAACTTTCACGTGAAGAGTGTTTCCGCTTAAATTCGGCTCCCTGAACATCCCTCCTCTCCACAACACGTGTCTGTATTTCCGCTCTGCTTTCCTACTCCTTTCCTGTGTCAAGGAAAGAAACTGCCCTTCACCCCTCTATGTTCCTCCATCTGTGCCGTGGGCTGAATTCTATTCTACCTCCTCACACGTCTAGCATCATCAGTTTTCTACACTTTCAAATTTTTCTGCATTTTCTCTCTTTCCATGACTCTCTTTTCTGTCTTTTGATATATTAATATTTTCCAATCTTAATGCAAGTCAGGAAGCAACAGTTAGAACTGGACGTGGAACAACAGACTGGTTCCAAATAGGAAAAGGAGTACGTCAAGGCTGTACATTGTCACCCTGCTTATTTAACTTATATGCAGAGTACATCATGAAAAATGCTGGGCTGGAAGAAACACAAGCTGGAATCAAGATTGCCAGGAGAAATATCAATAACCTCACATATGCAGATGATACCACCCTTATGGTAGAAAGTGAAGAGGAACTAAAAAGCCTCTTGATGAAGGTGAAAGAGGAGAGTGAAAAAGTTGGCTTAAAACTCAACATTCAGAAAACGAAGATCATGGCATCTGGTCCCATCACCTCATGGCAAATAGATGGGGAAACAGTGGAAACAGTGTCAGACTTTATTTTTTGGGGCTCCAAAATCACTGCAGATGGTGACTGCAGCCATGAAATTAAAAGACACTTACTCCTTGGAAGGAAAGTTATGACCAACCTAGATAGCATATTCAAAAGCAGAGAGACATTACTTTGCCAACAAAGGTCTGTCTAATCAAGGCTATGGTCTTTCCTGTGGTCATGTATGGATGTGAGAGTTGGACTGTGAAGAAAGCTGAGTGCTGAAGAATCGATGATTTTGAATTGTGGTGTTGGAGAAGACTCTCAAAAGTCCCTTGGACTGCAAGGAGATCCAAGCAGTCCATTCTGAAGGAGGTCAGCCCTGGGATTTCTTTGGAAGGAATGATGCTAAAGCTGAAACTCCAGTATTTTGGCCACCTCATGTGAAGAGTTGACTCATTGGAAAAGACTCTGATGCTGGGAGAGATTGGGGGCAGGAAGAGAAGGGGACGACAGAGGATGAGATGGCTGGATGGCATCACTGACTCAATGGACATGAGTCTGAGTGAACTCCGGGAGTTGGTGATGGACAGGGAGGCCTGGCGTTCTGCGATTCATGGGGTCACAAAGAGTCGCACACGACTGAGTGACTGAACTGAACTGAATCTTAAAACACACGTCCCCTATGCTCTGCTATCCCCATTAACAACTCCCCTTCTTTTTACCTTTGAAATTCTTGAGCTAGTAGTCTGCACTTCCTGCTTCTTATCCTGTACTCTGCTCTTTGTCCCTTCAACATTGGCACTGTTTCCAATATTCTATTGCACCTTCTTCCTGGAAGGTTATCAGTGACCTTCAACCTCCGAAATTCAGGAACTTTTCTCAGGTATAATTTCCCTTGACCTTGTTCTAGCATTTAACAATGTTCATGAACTTCTCCAGCTTGAAATCCTCTCAGCTCTTTGTTTCCATGACAACTCACTTTACAGATTCTCCCCCTTTTGATTTCTCTTTCTTCTTCTTTTACTCTTTTCTCTTTCCTCTTCTTCCTCAAATGTAAACATCTATTTATATGTTATATATAATATTATAACTTTTGCCATCATTATTAACTCTAATATTATTTTCTTGAGCACTAAGTATCCACTGTCCTTCCGAGTGCTTTCTCTATGTTAACGTGACTAATGCTTATCACTAGTGGCAGCAACTACTATTACTCTAATTTTCCAGATGAGGCTGTTGAGGGTCAAAGAGGCTAAATGACTGATCAGGATAAGATTACAGGGCTAGTGAATGGTGGAGCTGGGATTCAAACAGGCATTCTGACTCAGAAAGTCCAAGTTTCTAACCATCTTGGTCATCTTTCTTCTCATCTCCAGGTTTTCTAGGTTCTCTCTTTCTTCCCAGGCTTTGACGCTCATCCCTAGCATGTGATACTCCTGTACCCTCTTCCCATTTTACACTACTGACCCCATAGTACAATGATAAGTGAAGTGAAAGTTGCTCAGTCGTGTCCGACTCTTTGCGACCCCATGGACTATACAGTCCATGGAATTCTCCATGCCAGAAAACTGGAGTGGGCAGCCTTTTCCTTCTCCAAGGGATCTTCCCAACCCAGGGATTGAATCCAGGTCTCCCTCATTGCAGGCAGATTCTTTACCAGCTGAGCCACAAGGGAAGCCCAAGTGGATGCCGATTAACAACCCCAATGAGTCCCATCAAGACAATGCACACACAACAGTACATACACAAAAGCACAACCAATTGCAGAGGGTACACACACGTGACAGTGTAAGCCAGACACGTGAATTAACTTATGTGATGGGACATGTGAAATCACATTCTCATCTTTGAAAGTTTGCAACTTGAAGGTTCGTATGTGAGGGACTTACAGCGTTACCAGCCCGATAGCATTATCTTTGCTAATGGCTCCACTTGGTTAGCCCTCAGCATTGTCAGTGATGTTTCTACGTCGACTTGCCCCTGTGAATTCTATCTCATCAACATATTTCTTCTGCTGCCGTCACTCTACTTCACTCTCTCTGTTTCTTCTCCTGACAACCTCTATGCTAGCTTCTTATCCACCAGAAAGATGATTTAGGGTGTATGAATAAAATATATTGTTGTCATAGAGGGGGCTCTCTGGAAAATTCTTCTGTGTTTGATGTCACCAAACGGCTGCTCCATTTTTAAGATCCTTTTAGCTCAACTCTATGGGTCTATCAGCAGGAGCCTTAGCCAGGCCAGGTCTTAAGTACAAATGTTTACAACTTTGAAAAATAATCTCCCGTCTACCTCTACAGAAAGATGTCAACAGCTTCATGAGTGATTTCTAACCCAACTTAAGGGAAACCAATTCTGTCTGATGGACAGGCGATTGATCAAAGCGTTTTCATGTGAGATGAAGCTGATGTATCCACAATTTGCCAGGCCGGAAGAATAGACCCCCGTTGAGAGGACATCATGGAAATGGGTCTTGATGCTAAGTCCTTTTGACAGACGTTGGGCGTGTCCCCTGATTTTGGTCCATTGCTTAGGCTCCTGTTCTCACAGCTGACCTCTTCTCAGGATTCTATATCTTGGATTTTACCTCCCCAGCCTTGTAATTTCAACACGTGGATTTTTCTTCTCTATATTCTTAACGCAAAGGTTGATTTTCATAGCAACTTGGTTTAGTGACTAGGCTTTTAAGCTTAAAGTAAGTAACTTTTTTTTTTTTTAAACGAAAACATTTTGTTTTCCAGTGAATGATACATAAAAGAGATATACTCAGAGCCTGGGGACCTAGGGAGTCCAGTCCAGTCACTGCCTTCTCCCGTGGGCAGCTCTCAAAGAGGCCCTGAGGGTTGTTTTGAAAATATACAGAGTGTGAGGAGAAGGTATACATGGAGCCCTTGGGTGTGAGGTTCTCGTTCCTTGGTTTTCCTTGGCAAAGCAGTCAGTCCCTGGGAACCTCACTTTCCTTCTGTTTACAGTATGTCTATTAAATAATACTTGCCTTACCTAATCCTACCTTGAAGGATCTTGCAAGTAAGGAAGTAAGGTACTTTTTTTTTTTTTTTTTAAGGAACAATATGAAAAAAGTAAAAAGTCTCTGCAAAATGGAAAAAGTTTTGCAGACGTTAATTGCCACATTCAGATTAAAAGAACTTCCCTGAATTTAGTCAGTATCTGTTGACTTTTAAAATGGTTTTAACAAATGAATGGGTGCCTATAATTATTTTTAGCTACTGTGCATCTTTCTCATTGTGTCTCCTCCAGTAAACAATTCCCAAGGCTGCTGTACTAAGCAAAACCAATATAAATGTGAATAGAAAATCTCATTCTTCTTAAACGAGAGATGGGTACACGCTGTGGTGTATTTTGTGCTCTAACTGTGGGAGGCTCTGAAAGCATATTGTTGACTGAAAAATAAAGGCATTATATTTGCTCTTATTTTCATTTTCCATGTTCTATATCTGAAAGCTACAAGGAAAAATGCCCAACGGACCAAAGTAATGGGGGTTCATTTATGTATTTGGCCCTTTATGCCCTGGAATAGAATTCAATTGGTGAATGTACTTTGCATGATTTTCCCATAGAGCATGCTGTATTTAATAGCATCTGGCACATCTCGGAGAGCCCCATTGCATATCATGAGATGTTTAAATTGTATTGAATACTTTATAGAAGCAATTTCCATTCTGTTGTGTTCTTTCCACAGATGGTGATCCCAAACAGTTAACAGTGATAATACTCTTCACTTTACTTATTTGTGACTTATCACTGTTGCAGATGTAAAAACAGCATTTAGGGATCACTGTTGCTATTCCCCGATTTGGAGGCTGACTTCTCCTCAGATGATACCTCAGACTTCACTTTAGGTCCCTGGAGCCAGATGGAAGCTAGCGTTTGTGTGCATGGACTTGATTTGTACCTGTAATAGTCAAGTAGAGTGCTCAATTTAATAATGACTGGTACCTACAGAGACCAATGAACTCGATTCTTAAGGTAATGGAACCAACACAAATACCATTTGAAGAATGTGTCTGTCTTGCCCAATTTCAAATGCCCATGAGCACACACTTATTCAACCAACATTGAGCAGAGTGGTTGGCTCAATGGGGCTGTGCTGTTAATAAGATACTCTTCCTGCTCTCAGGGATTATATAATCAAGCAGGGAGGAGTTATTTGACAATAACAAGTATTTGTCAAGTGTCTCCTTTGTTCCAGGCATTGCACTATTTAAGACAGTAGCAACTGTATTTTATTTAGAGTATTTCCAGGTGAACTTAACAAAATGTCCAATTTGAAGATTTAAGCAGGAAAAATAAAGACATTGAAAGTTACTATGATAGGCTGAATTAGCCTTGATTGTCCAAATAACCCCACCAAATACAGTCTGCTGTGGTAAACTGGGTATTTGGTTGGTCAGCTGATGGCTATATGTTAACCCATTCGCCAAAGAAGTCTCTAACTTCTGCTTTTAAGATCTTAAAGTTTTGATCTAGGAAAGAGAAATAAAATCAATATCAGTGAAGTTTTTTTCTAATTCACTTAAGGAATGTGGAGATTTACATTTTAATGATAGGCTCTAAATCTCACTACATATATATTCACATCCAGAGTTAAGTGCTAAGATGCTTTTTATGTGTGAAGTGTAACCATACATAATGAAATTGATTGTAAAATACTAGAATACACACACACCCTCCTTAATCTTTGAGTTTCTATAGGGCTCCCCAAGTGGTTCAGTGGTAAAGAATCCTTCTGCCAATGCAGGAGGCACAGGAGACATGGGTTCAATCCTTGTATCGAGAAGATCCCCTGGAGGAGAAAATGGCAACTCACTCCAGTATTCTTGCCCGGGAAATTCCATGGACAGAGGAGCCTGGTAGGCTACAGTCCATGGGGTCACCAAGAGTCAAACACGAGCACGTGTGTGCATGCACACACACACACACACACACCTATTTCAATATCTCTCAAACATCTACTGTCAGACTCTATAGGTAGGTGTTACTGAATTCATGTTGTTGATAGAGAAGAAAAAAATCTGTCAACATTTATCCATTTATTCATTTAGTTAAAAAATCTGTATGCATTAATACACATATAAATGTTTAAAGGGTACCTATTAAGTACTAAGTATTGAATGTTGGAAAGATAAATGAATTAGGCAGCATCCCTGCCCTCAGGTATCATGAAAATAAATGCATTTAATACCATGTGATAAGACCTCGTGCAGAGGTAAGCAGTGGGTAGTGTGTTTTCATGGAAGGAGGGAGATGACTTCCTGCCTTGAGGGCCTGGTGAGATGTAGTGACTCTTTGAATTAAGCTTTCTCAGAAGTTGCTGTTTTTGTTCAGTCACTAAGTCGTGTCCACCTGACTCTTTGTGACCCACGGACGGCAGCATGCGAGGCTTCCCTGTCCTTCATTATCTTCTAGAATTTGGTTAGATTCACGTCTATTGAGTTGCTGATGCTATCTAACCATCTCCCCTCTGCTACCCTTGTCTCCTTTGGCCTTCAATCTTTCCCAGCATCAGGGTCTTTTCCAGTGGAAAACGTGAGCCACGGCAGTGTCATATTTAGAAGGAGAGAGAAGTAGGAAGAGAAGCCGTATTTGGTTGCAGAGTAATGCACTTCTTTTTGTCCCTGTTGGTGTTGGACCGTGGAGGAGGGGAACTCCCGCAGGCAGTTTCGGCAAAGTCTCACTCACAGTACCATGCCACCTGGGAACGTGAGGGTACATAAAGCATGAGCTGCTGCAGAGAAGTCACAGTCTGGCAGAGGAGTTAGTGTCCACATCCTAGAGGAATGCACAGCAAGGCTGGCCCTGAGCTGTCACAGAAGGTGTTCCCGGGGAGCTGTTCCTACCTGTGGTCCTGCCTGCAGATCCCCTGCAGCACTCCCCGCTGAAATCCAGGCTGAGACTTGGAACACATTTTTAATTACATCACTCCCTCGTTAAAAACCCTTTTGACAGTTCTCAATTACCTATGGAATAAATCCCGTTCTCCTTAGTGTGTCTTATAGGGTTCCTCAGAGCTCGTATTCCACACCTCCTCCGATAGTGATGGTTGGGGCCAGTGCACCTGACTGGCTGCCACCCTGCCTGTGCACTCCTGCTCCTGAACTTGGTCCAAAGTGTTACTTGGCTTGGCTTGGTGTCCCCAGCTGCTCAGTGGGGATGGTTGTACTAATACTCTCAGCCTTGACCCCTGCTGCACCTAGAATAATGACTCCATAAAACAAAAGTGTACGATGAAGAGTGGATACTGGTTGGAAGACCTGGGTTCTAGTCTTGATTCCATACTTTCCAAATCCCAGTGGTCACGTGTGGTTTTGAGACCTGGACAGTAAAGAAGGCAGGGTGCTGAAAAACCGATGCCTTCAAACTGTGGTGTTGGAGAAGATTCCTGAGAGTCCCTTGGACAGCAAGGAGACCACACCAGTCTTAAGAGAAATCAACCCTGAATACTCACTCATTGGAAGGACTGATGCTGAAACTGAAACTCCAGTATTTTTGGTCATCTGATGTGAACAGCTGACTCATGGGAAAAGTCATGAGTCTTTCCCTGATGCTGGGAAAGATTGAGGGCAGAAGGAGAAGAGGGCATCAGAGGGTGAGATGGTTGGATGGCATCACCAATGCAATGGACATGAACTTGGGCAAACTTTGGGAGATGGTGAGGGACAGAGAGGCCTGGCGTGCTGCAGTCCATGGGGTTGCAAAGAGTCGGACATTGCCCATAAATTTCTTATGTTTGATTGCATCTGTAAAATTGAGTTAAAAATGCTCCTGTAGTTTTCCCTGGGTGATGGAGAAGTTCAGAGTGATATATAGATATACAGTAACTTGTAAATGAAGTGCTTTATAAATGTATTTTATAAGGACATTTCATTTTAGGCATTGATATGCCTATTTCTAAATAACAAGATGAAATGTACAATTAATGACATCTTCCAGTGGCACACCTTTTTCCCCCCCGCCCGAGAAATTTTTGATGAATATATGTTAAAAATAGGGAGTACCATCTATCACCAACCTAAATCGATTACTTACTTTGTACTTGGTGCTCTGCTAGATATTGAAAATTCATCACTTACTTTCTCCTTTTGGAGATCATGTGTATTTATATGTCACAAGTAACTAGGCAGCAAATTATATGCTTTGATATTTCAGGGAAATTCAATGTTATCTCAAGTTCCATAACTAACTTGTACTTAGGTTTGGCTACACAATGAGTAGTAGATAATTTCTTGCACTTTTATGCAGATCAGATCAGATCAGATCAAATCAGTCGCTCAGTCGTGTCCAACTCTTTGCGACCCCATGAATTGCAGAACGCCAGGCCTCCCTGTCCATCACCACTCCCGGAGTTCACTGAGACTCATGTCCATCGAGTCAGTGATGCCATCCAGCCAACTCATCCTCTGTTGTCCCCTTCTCTTGCCCCCAATCTCTCCCAGCATCAGAGTCTTTTCCAATGAGTCAACTCTTTCCATGAGGTGGCCAAAGTATGGGAGTTTCAGCTTTAGCATCATTCCTTCCAAAGAAATCCCAGGGCTGATCTCCTTCACAATGGACTGGTTGGATCTCCTTGCAGTCCAAGGGACTCTCAAGAGTCTTCTCCAACACCACAGTTCAAAAGCATCAATTCTTCAGCACTCAGCCTTCCTCACAGTCCAACTCTCACATCCATACATGACCACAGGAAAAACCATAGCCTTGACTAGACGGACCTTTGTTGGCAAAGTAATGTCTCTGCTTTTCAATATGCAGTCTAGGTTGGTCATAACTTTCCTTCCAAGGAGTAAGCGTCTTTTAATTTCATGGCTGCAGTCACCATCTGCAGTGATTTTGGAGCCCAAAAAAATAAAGTCTGACACTGTTTCCACTGTTTCCCCATCTATTTCCCATGAAGTGATGGGACCGGATGCCATGATCTTCGTTTTCTGAATGTTGAGCCTTAAGCCAACTTTCTCACTCTCCACTTTCACTTTCATCAAGAGGCTTTTGAGTTCCTCTTCACTTTCTGCCATAAGGGTGGTATCATCTGCATATCTGAGATTGTTGATATTTCTCCTGGCAATCTTGATTCCAGCTTGTGTTTCTTCCAGTCCAGCATTTCTCATGATGTACTCTGCATAGAGGTTAAATAAACAGGGTGACAATGTATAGCCTTGATGAAATCCTTTTTCTATTTGGAACCAGTCTGTTGTTCCATGTCCAGTTCTAACTGTTGCTTCCTGACCTGCATACAAATTTCTCAAGAGGCAGTTCAGGTGGTCTGGTATTCCCATCTCTTTCAGAATTTTCCACAGTTTATTGTGATCTACACAGTCAAAGGCTTTGGCATAGTCAATAAAGCAGAAATAGATGTTTTTCTGGAACTCTCTTGCTTTTTCCATGATCCAGCAGATGTTGGCAATTTGATCTCTGGTTCCTCTGCCTTTTCTAAAACCAGCTTGAACATCAGGAAGTTCATGGTTCACATATTGCTGAAGCCTGTCATGGAGAATTTTGAGCATTACTCTACTAGCGTGTGAGATGAGTGCAATTGTGTGGTAGTTTGAGCATTCTTTGGCATTGCCTTTCTTTGGGATTGGAATGAAAACTGACCTTTTCCAGTCCTGTGGCCACTGCTGAGTTTTCCAAATGTGCTGGCATATTGAGTGCAGCACTTTCACAGCACCATCTTTCAAGATTTGGAATAGCTCCACTGGAATTCCATCACCTCCACTAGCTTTGTTCATAGTGATGCTTTCTAAGGCCCACTTGACTTCTCATTCCAGGATGTCTGGCTCTAGGTCAGTTTATGTTCCATTATTCTATTCTTCTGGCTTCCCAGGTGGCTCAGTGCTAAAGAATCTGCCAAGCAGATGTGGGTGTGATCTCTGAGTGGGGAAGATCCCCTGGAAAAGGAAATGGCAACCTACTCCAGTATGCTTGCCTGGAGAATCCCATGCACACAGGAGCCTGGTGGGCTACAGTCCATGGGGTTGCAAAGGGTCAGACACAACTGAGTGACTGGACAATAGCAGCAGCGTTCTTCCCCTCACATTAATCTGATGGTGCTTGGAAGATCCCTTGGTGAAGACAGCGCTGCTGGAAAGACAGTGATGGGTAGCCCCTTTAGCAGTTGCATTAAACTTTTTATCCGCTTGTCTGCACAGCTACAAAAGTGAACCCACAGACACAGTGGAAGAATTGAAAATGGGCTACTTCGGAGATAAAGGTGTGAATGTGTCTTCTGAGCTGGAGTCCTAACTGGCCTTAGATAGCTGCTAAAAACATTGTTTGATCTTCTCCTTTGACCAGGGCTTCTATATTCAAAATGATTAGTTTTTCTATTTTTTTCTGTATCAGCAAGCATACAAAATGTTTGCTTATCCGCATTTTCTGAAAATTCACATTTTCATCCCTCATTTCTAACCTCTAAGCACTGACCTTTAGCTCCAGACATTATTTAGCAACATCAGTAGCAATACTTGTATTACTAATACAGCTAGTTTTATTGAACATTCCATGCACAGGCTCTGTGCAGAGTGTTTTATTCACAGTATCTAATTTATTCTTCACAATATACGTGGATGAGAACAATTATATTACTAGATAGGGATTATTTGATCCCTGTTGTCCTGATTAGAAAAATGAAGCCTGGAGAAGTTAATTTGCCCAAGGGCACACACCTAGGTTGTGGAAAGGCAGAGTCTAAACTCAGAACTTTCTGATTCTAAAGCCTGCATAACTAACCACTGAACTACACTGTCTTCTGAGGCTTTGTCTCTGGGTCACATTTTTCTTTTGCAAAAGCTATACCTGTTCTTCAAAGAACTGCACATTTGTTTGCGTGTGTGCATGCCTACGTGCTAAGTCGCTTCATTCAGGCATGGTAAGTCACTTCAATTGTGTCTGACTTTTGCAACCCCGTGGACTGTAGCCTGGCAGCCTCCTCTGTCCATGGGATTCTCCAGGCAAGAATACTGGAATGGGTTGCCATGGCCTTCTCTAGGGGATCTTCCCAACCCAGGGGTTGAACTCGCGTCTCTCACTTCTCCTGCAGTGGTAGGAGGGTTCTTTATCACTGGTGCCACCTGGGAAGCCCTCACATTAGTTTGCATCACCTGTTTCTTCTCTCTTCTTACAACCTTCCCTCTGCATAATTAGATCCCAATCTATGCCTGCTTGAAAGCAAAGTGTGTGACCTGGAGGGTTTCGAACAAGTGACCAGCAGTGATAAGTGAGCCATGTCCCCCTGTCCTGGTAGCTGGTGGCTCTGGCCGTCACTGGCCTTGAGCAGCATCCATTCACCATTTGGTGTGCACGCAGACATCAGTCTCTGTTTTGATGCAGGAAAAGGGTCTGTTAGGGTCTGTGTCCGGAGAAGGCAATGGCAAGCCACTCCAGTACGCTTGCCTAGAAAATCCCATGGATGGAGGAGCCTGGTAGGCTGCAGTCCATGGGGTTGCTAACTGTAGGATACCGCTGAGCGACTTCACTTTCACTTTTCACTTTCACACATTGGAGAAGGAAATGGCAACCCACTCCAGTGTTCTTGCCTGGAGGATCCCAGGGAAGGGGAAGCTTGGTGGGCTGCTGTCTATGGGGTCACACAGAGTCGAACACGACTGAAGCGACTTAGCAGCAGCAGCAGCAGCAGCAGGGTCTGTGTCAAGCCTGGCTCCTCCAGAAAGCTTTCATAGAATTCCGGCTCCTCAGCAATCATACGGAGAAGGCAATGGCACCCCACTCCAGTACTCTTGCCTGGAAAATCCCATGGATGGAGGAGCCTGGTGGGCTGCAGTCCATGGGGTCACTAAGAATCGGACACCACTGAGCGACTTCACTTTCACTTTTCTCTTTCATTCATTGGAGAAGGAAATGGCAACCCACTCCAGTGTTCTTGCCTGGAGAATCCCAGGGACAGGGGAGCCTGGTGGGCTGCCGTCTATGGGGTCGCACAGAGTCGGACACGACTGAAGCGACTTAGCAGCAGCAGTAGCAGCAGCAATCATAGCATTATTTTCATATTCCCTCTTTCCAAATCCAGCTCTTGAGGGGTCCCTGTTCATATTTCACTGATCTTTGTAGAGTCCACGTGTTGACTACAGTTAGAATGAAACTTCCTGAGGCCAGTGCGAGGCACATAGGAGCTGCTTATCAATAGATGTGCATTATAAAGAAATAAGCAAATAAGCTTCTGCCCTGTACAATGACCTGTTATTATTCTGTGACTAGGTTTCTAAGTCAAAGTGAAATGGAAAATTGAAGTAATTATCTGGACAATTTAGCAGGAAAAATAGTGGCAGGCTAAATTTTCCAGATAATGTGTGACTGCGGCTCATCTCACTGAAGATTAGAGTCTGAATCGTGTTTGTACACCTGGGTCTATATGTTAGGAGTCAGCTCTCAGCTCTTTAGGAGACAACTCTGGATGTTTATCCAGAGAATGCGTCTAAATGCGCCTCCCCAGCCTGGCCTCTGGTAGTCTAGCAATGTACACAGTTCGATCACGCATCACGTTGTCTGCAGTTCCCGTTGGCCACCCTTTTGGAGAAGCTGGTAACCGTTCCTAAGTATACATGTCCCACATGTCTCAAAAATGCCCGTATATGGGAAGTGTTGCAAAATGCCATGAGCTACAATACACATGGCCTGGATAAAATGCTTTCTTTATAGAACCATCTCTGGTGCAAGAATCGTTGTCTAATGAAGACACCAGAGCCCACCCCGCCAATAGCAGCAAAGGACACAGCACTGAAGCTTCTCTTTCTCCCCAAAGGCATGTTATTTTGTGCTGGAGACTCTCCATAGGTGGAAAAGCACAAGGAGACAGCACAGCATTTGGGCTCTTCCATTAGAGCAGGACGGTGGGGGGTATAAGAGTAGGGCAGGGATGGGGGCGGCGGGGTGGTGGGGTGGTGCTGAGACGACTTATTTCCATGTCTAAATAACACAGAAAATTGGCTCCTTTCCTTGCAGTAGCTACGATACCTGTGAACATTTCTTTCTCTGCCCAGATCTGCATTGAGTGTTTCCGCCTTGATTTCTCAGCTCAGTCTGTGGTCGTTGGTATAAACCAAACAGATCCTTAGAGCCCTTAATAAATCCAGAAGAGGCTTATAGGGGAGCCCTTATAAATACATAATAGCTACCTCTGGATAACACGTAGACATTTTAACTCCCTGAAAGGGATGTTATTTTGAGGGTCTCCAACGGTAACATCAGAAAAAAGAGCCACATGGATGATGAGGAAAAGGAAGGAGGAGGCTGCATTTAAGATGGCTTTTTCAGACCACTCTTTCATCAACTATTGATTTGATTGCAAAAGCCTTTAGTTAGTGCAGGAATTCCACTGGTAATAATTAAATTTTCAAGAGAAACGCTCGTAGGAGAAATGAGGGGAGTTGGGTAGGGAGGGGCTGTATGTGGAGTGGGTTCCACGAATGTTAATGACTCCGTTAGAGTTACATAAAATTAACAGAAATTAGATCTACGGTTATTGAAGAGCCTCCTTTATATTGAGAGGAGCCATTTAAGTATAACGATTGGGGATTATGGTTCAGTGGAGCCTTTTAACTGTTCATTTGCCTGCCTAACTGACCGCTGGGCGGGATGCGATAAATTCAGGATATTGTACGATGACTCTTGTTTCCCTTTAATTTGGATTCTGTTACCCAGTTTTCTTCCCGACATCAGAATGAGGGTTAGTGTTGGGGTTTATCTGTTCCTGAGTGAGGTTGACTGACTCTAACAGTTCTTGCAAAGTGTACAGTCATTAATGGTTTCCTAGCACCCCATTTATTGCGATTTCTGTCTAAAAGACACCCTCCCTTCATTTCTGTAGCATCTACTTGGGATGTAGTTTGGGCATGTCCTTCTTCCACAGGGCCCATGATTGCTTTCAAATGTTACCATGATCTGAACCTTCATTGTCTCCAAGGTGGGGTGAGTGAGCACTCTAACGGAGGATGGCAATGTTTAAGACAATAGAGTACAGCTCCTGCAATTGACGGATTTTATTTTTTCCCTCTTATAGACATATTTTGTATGCTAATGTGCTTCTGAAGGTGAAACCTGACTTTTTACTGCAAATTCCTGCATTGGCTGCTGAGAATGTTAGCTCAGGTTTCATGGGAAAAGATATTCTTTGTGAGTAATGGGGTGAGAAGCGAGAAGAAGAGTGCAATCTGCCTGCCTATGATGAAGACTTGACAAGAAAGAGTTAAATCCCCATCTATTGTCTGAGGCGGGCTTACTGTTAGGAAACTGGGGCGTATAGATTAATTCACTGGGGGCCAACTGTTTGATTTCTCTCCCTGCTGCTTGGCACAGGAATGAAATTGTAGCTGCGTTTATAGCAGAAGGTTGGATTATATTCTCTTTTGTAGGAATTAAGCCCCATAGAATAATTTATGCAGAGCCAAGCAAAATTAAGTCGAAACACATAAAGAGAAGTTGGTGGAGTTATCTCGAGGCAAACACCCTTGGTGTCAGTGTCAAAGTGGTGTTTGTGGTGTGCGCCATTCTTTGGGCGGTGTGTGTTCCTTGGAAGAGAAATGTGTACAGAGTATTCTTGGAGCTTTTGCTCTGGGTTCTCTTTACGATATAACCTAGGAAAGCTTAGCTCCTACAGAGAACGGACAGACTCGTTCACCCTCAGGACTCACCACTGCCAGACATTATGATACTTTATTGGGATAGGAGTCCATATGAAAAAGTGTGTCACCCATTAGCTTGGGACCTAATGTGCACTTACTCAGGTTAAATAATTCAGCCAGTGCAGGGAAAGCTAGGTTTTTACATAAATATTAAAGGGCCTGCTTTAACTGCCTGTTGTGCCAGAATGCCCATGGCATATGAGACAGGGGTGGCCAATGTTAAACTGATAAATCAAATGATGACTTTTGTTCTAAGGGGCTGTGCAAGGGATGATGAAAGAAGGATAAATTGCAGGATGCTGTGTTCGCCCCCTTCCCTCAATATGTGATGCTATAGTGGTCCCCCTTATCTAGGGGGGTGTACATTTCAAGACCCCTAGTGGATGCCTGAACCATGAATAGGACCAAATGTTACATATACTATATCTTTTTTTTTCCCCTGTACATACATACTTATGATAAAGTTGAATTTATAAACTAGGAATGACATACTTATGATAAAGTTGAATTTATAAACTAGGAATGATAATATCCAAATTGCCAGCATCACCACACTTGTGCTTTGGGGCCATTATTAAGTAAAATAAGAGTTCCTTGAACACGAGCACCTCGGTCCTGTGACAGTGGCTCTGATAATGGAGATGACTGCTGAGTGACTGATGGGTGGAGATGCACCAGACGGAGGGAGGGTTCACGTCCTGGGTGGGAGGGCATGAGATTTCATTATGCTACTCAGAACCATGCAGAATTGAAAATGTATGAATTGTTTATTTCTAGAATTTTCCATTTAATATTTTCACACCATGGTTGACTGTGGGTAACTAAAACCTCAGAAAATAAAACCAAGGATAAGGGGGCGCCACTATATTTTGAGAAGAAGTGCTTTTCCAGGTAGTTAGGTGTGTGGCACTCATTGTCAGGGAGAAAGGAAACCTCTCTTGGGTCGGGGCCCAGGGCCTGGTTCTCTATCCACAGGCTGTAAACCAGGTTGCTCTGGAGCCTGAAGATGCTGCTGGAATGCAGACCCTGCTGCTGGGGGCGGGGCAGGCTTTCAGCTTTAGCAATTGATATTATTGTCCTTGTTTTAAAGTCACCAATGAATTTTTTGAATATCATTTTTTTTGAGTTGCTTAGACAAGAACAATAATTCGATAAACTTGGAGGAAGAACATTGTTTTGCAAAAGACTAGAAAATAAATATTTGTAGGTCATTTCTGCTATAAGGCTTATGTTGAAACCATGAGTTTGTTCCAGTGCTAGTGATCTCTTAGGGAATGATTTGAACACAAAGTGAATTTCGTTCATGTCGGCTTATGTGTGATTTCATCAGTAAGAAGCACTACGTGAATGCAGAAAGCTGCACCAAGCCTTAGACACAAAAGGGACATGCCTCAGAAAGCGGGCAGCCTACCTTGTCCACCACATGTGTGATGGGCCACAGTCAGGCACAAGGTGATCCGAGTCACAGCTTTCCATCCTGTGCCGATAACCTCCCTGACACCACTTCACAACAACTCACAAACAGCAGCCTCGTGAGGCTCACAACCTTAGGTTGGTAGTGTGCCGTATTTATTGTATATATAACTTCTTAACCTTTTAACATAAACACTAATGTTTTATATAGGTTCTTATCTTCAAATTTGGAAAAACATGTCACTCAGTTTTTGAGTCTTGTGCCCTAATCTCATTTTCTCCATAAACCTTATTGCTTTTATTGTATGACTTTGCATAGTACAATGACATGGTGATATTTAGGAGCATGTGTCACCTTATGGGCTTCCCTGGTGGGTCAGATGGTAAAAGATCTGCCTGCCACGTAAGGGACACACGTTCGATCCCTGGGTCGGGGAGATCCCCTGGAGAAGGGATGGCTACCCCCTCAAGTATTCTTGCCTGGAGAATATCACGGACAGAGGAGCCTGGCAGGCTACAGTACATGGGGTTGCAAAGAGTTGTACTTGACTGAGCGACTAAGCACGCACACGTGTCACCCTATAGTAGAACTGACTGTATTTGTTACAGTAACTCAGCAAAAACTCATTTTTTTTCCATCTTTCTTCTTCAAAAAATGTATTTTCTGGGTTTATTAGAGCTCCTTCTAGTTTCAATATAGAATAATGTTCAGTATCATATGGATATTTAGCTTTGTAAAATCATAGACCTCTTCATATTGAGTTATCTGAATAAATGTTTGTTGAAATGATCTGAATTGGCTTATTCACTCTTTAAATAACAGAACCTATAATTATGGATGCTAAGATTCCTGTCTCAGATATCTGTTCAACCTCACTACTCTCATACCCATGAATTTTCCAGAGCTTATTTGCAGAATTAAAATTCTATGGAGATAGCAATATTTCCAGATTGAGTTTAATAATGATGTATTGAAAGCAAGATTTTAATAAAAATAGTTAAAGGATCAATTCACTTTCTCTTTGTTCTGTAAATGCTGTTGTTGCTAAGTTGTCTCCAACTCTTTTGCGACCTCATGTTCCTCTGTTCATGGGATTTTCCAGGCAAGACTACTGGAGTGGGTTGCCATTTCCTTCTCTAGGATATCTTCCTGACCCAGGGATCAAACCCAAGTCTCCTGCATTGGCGGACAGATGCTTTACCACTAAGCCACCAGGGAAGTCTATAAGTGTTACTAGTTTCAGCTTAATCTAGGAGTGGGTTGATCAGAAACTCTTAGCATGGTCCTTCCTATGCTAATTTCATTCTTACCTTGGAGGTAATTGCATTGGAGGCCTGGTCACAATGCCAGCATTGCAGATCATATTGACAAGGGAAGTTTACTTGCTGAATTACTTGTTGAACTACTGAATACATGGCTTATGAACAGATCTCGTTCTCTACTCATTTTCAATTCTCTCATAATTCCCTTCTTTCAGAGGAAGAAAAACAAATTACAGTATAAAAATTCCCAGTACAGCAAATACAAGTTTCCAATCCCTGTACAGGAAGAGAGAAGTATTTTTAAGTAGATACTGGAGGTATTCTGAATTTTAAATTTGATGACCACCTTCTTCCACTGAGGTTGTATCAAGTAGCATTTAGTGCACTCCTGGAGCAGATCAAAATGCTGTATTTGGGAGAAGAATTTTTCAGGACTGATGCCTTTAAAACATTGTATCCCCTCTCACTGAAGTTTGAAATATTCAAAAATATTTCTGTGAGAATTTATACTTAAAATTTTTTAAATGTATTTTTGAAATTAAAAATTACCTGCATCTCACTGCATTGGTAGACAGATTTGATTTTTTTTTTTACCAATAGCGCCACCTGGGAAGCCCTTAAAAAAAATTGCTCTTGGGTCATTTTAATTCCTGGCATTGGTTTTTCTTGATTCTTTTATTTTTCTTTGCTACTTCATTATTTTTTGTATAGCTTCTACGCTGATTCATTTTTTTTTATTGTGCCCAACTCTTTGTAAGAAATTATGGTGGCTCAGAAATTAAGAATCTGCCTGTGATGCAGGAGACCCAGGTTTGATCCCTGGGTTGGAAAGATACCCTGCAGAGGAGAATAGCTACCCACTCCAGTATTCTTGCCTGGAGAATCCCATGGACAGAGGAGCCTGGCTGGCTACAGTCCATGGGATCACAGAGTAAAAGACACGACTGAGTGACTTTTGTGAAGAGGTCCAAATCATGTTTATTAGGAATTCTTCTCATTTCATAAGGTCATGTGTGAGAGAAGATTCTTTTACTCCTTACTTCTCTTCAGCTAGCAGAATTTGGTAATCATAAGCCTGTTTACAATCTGACTTTCTCCATCACCACATCATTTTGACAGATTGCTTCCTGCAAATATGGCTTGTTTGTGTAATTCTTTGTTCAGACTCAGCTATTCTGCACCTGATGGAATGATACTGGAGAGGAAAACTGCGACAACAGGAAGCCAACAAGCAATTGGTGGTGAAGAGGGCTGGATTGGAGGGAGCCATTCAAAAATACAGCACTCACATAACTTGGACCTAATTATACTTAGACTCTGAAGATAATTCTCCAAATTAGTTTAAGCAGTATTTCTTAGTTCCCCAATATTGAGACTTCATCAGACTAGTTACTACATAAAAAAGGGACCGACAGTTCCAGAAATTCCTTTTTCCTTTCATCACTCATCCTATGAAGACAGAGGTGACATTAGGCAATAAGGAGACTGCAGGTAGAGGGAAGTCAAATGCAAGTCACTCAGTCGTGTCTGACTCTTCGTGACCCCATGGACTGTGGCCCACCAGAATGCTCTGTCCGTGGGATTTCCCAGGCAAGAATACTGGAGTGGGTTACCATTCCCCTCTCCAGGGGATCTTCCTGACCCCGGGATCGAACTGGGTCTCCTACATTGCAGGCAGATTCTTTACCATCTGAGCCACGAGGGAACGCCAGGTTAGGGGAAATTGCAATCAATAACTAAACCCTAGTTTAGTTTAAAAAAAGGACAGGTGTTGTAGGCAGGAAATTTGAACCAAAAAATATGAGGGCAATTGAGATAATCAGTGAATCTTGGAATTAAAGAGTTGCAGATCATTCTTGTTATTCTGGTCTTGCTGTAAAAATCTCTCCTGATCCTTCTTAACATATATACCTTGGTTTTTAGAGCCAGATGTTTCCCCCTCTAAAAACCATATATTGCTCTTGGTTCATATGATAAACATGTAATAAAGTAGTTCTAGAGATTTCAAAAATCGAAAGTCCTAACTACCCACCATAAAATATATATATTGAAAAAATATGTTAGGTAATGATCTCAAATGTTCAGAAAAGAACAGTAGGCAGTGGATGTTCAGAAATGGCAAATAAATTTCCTCAGCCAGGCTTGTTAACTTCCTCTTAGTTTGCTGAGCTCTCTTCTCTCCCACAGACTGAGAGAGAGAAAGACCAGCAGATAAAATCATTTTGTAATACAGAAGCAATCACACCAACATTGTGCCAGATAATAGCCCTGTTTAAGTCTGCAGGTGGGTCACTTTATTGACTATAAACTCCTAGAACCTACGCACAAATATTGGCAGGCAGGTAACCAGCTAACAGCTGGAAAAGGTAGGCAAATAGATGAAGTAGAATCAGTCTGAAAAAAAGATCTTCATTGTTACAGCCACGTAAGCGGAGGATATTTTTGCTTACTCCTCTGCTAAAGGCAATGGCACCCCACCCCAGTACTTTTGCCTGGAAAATCCCATGGATGGAGGAGCCTGGTAGGCTCCAGTCCATGGGGTCGCTAAGAGTCGGACACGACTGAGTGGCTTCACTTTCACTTTTCGCTTTCATGCATTGGAGAAGGAAATGGCAACCCACTCCAGTGTTCTTGCCTGGAGAATCCCAGGGACGGGGGAGCCTGGTGAGCTTCCGTCTATGGGGTCGCACAGAGTCGGACACAACTGAAGCGACTTAGCAGCAGCAGCAGCTGCTTCTACCTTATTCCTTGGTCATCTTTCTCAAGTGATTACTTCTGGCCACACCTTTGGTCTACACCAGTGGTTTTCAATCCTGGCTGCATGTAAGCCTCACTTCGGAGGTTTTGAAAAATACCGACATTGGGTTGGCACCTTGGTAGACTCTGACTTCTTTGGTCTGGAATGGGGCCCAGGACTGGGTGGGTTTTAAAGTTACCCAGGTGATTCTAATGTGTGATCCATTTTGAGTGGCACTGGTCCCATCTGTTTCCTGGCAGTGTAGCAGTTCTTGGGTCTAGAGAAGTGACTCTTAACCTTGGCTGCAGATTAGGATCACCTGCACCAGCTTTTTAACATGCCAGTGTCTAGGGCACGCCTCTTACCAATTAATTTAGACCCTCTGGAGTTGAAATCCAGGAATCATTATTTTTTAAAACTCCTTCATGATTCAGTTTTGCAGCCAAGGTTAAGAACCGCTGATGCAGAATGCTGTGGAGGCCACGCAGGAGAACAGTCCAGGTGTGAGCAATACCTGTCTGTGGAGAGTCATGCTCCGAGGGGATAACTGGCTCTGTCTGGAGGCAAGGAAAAACCCCCGACACCTAACAGAAAATGGAGAGCTGAATTGGCTTCCATAGTCTGTCATTTAGGAAGCTGGGATTTTAAGGGCTTTAAGAGGGCACCTGAGCTCCATGGGGAGGATGGTGGAGGAGGACAATGGGGGATGAGGAGAGAGAATCTAGCAGGTGTGGTTTCCCTGGGGGCTGCACCAGAGAGGCTGGGGGAGGCTGGGGTCTCTGAACCCGAGGGCTGCGAGCATTCATCACTCCTGTACCTCACTGCTTCTCATTCCATGCAGCAGCCTTCTCCCCATTCCAGAAGATCTATGGCTGCCCAAAATTCCCAAATGACCCTTGTCACAAACCTGTCTCCAGAACACCCAGGTACCTAGATCAAAGCTATGGCAAGCCCTGTAGATGCATCTTCATTAAAGAGTAAATAACCATGACCTCTCAACTAAAGAGCTTCCAAAGTCTGTGTGTCGACATAGGAATTCCTCGCAAGCT
Source organism: Tragelaphus eurycerus (assembly GCA_935064755.1). Taxonomy (NCBI): domain Eukaryota; kingdom Metazoa; phylum Chordata; class Mammalia; order Artiodactyla; family Bovidae; genus Tragelaphus; species Tragelaphus eurycerus. Next base: position 15,279,564 of record CAKXYN010000039.1, on the reverse strand, counting down.
GGTCTGACTTGTGGCTTCCTAACTGACCTTCTTGTGGATCCATTCAGCCCATCTGCAAGGGCCCAGGATCTGCGTCTTGCAGTGGGCATCCAGGCTACTCCAATGGCCTCGGTTCTCCAACCTCGAGCAGAGAAAGTGTAGCAGCACCTGTGGGTCTTTGACTTTTAGGGGAAATGGCTGACCACCCAAACGAAGATCTGCAAGTTGTTCTCTTATACCACATTCAACTTAACTTTTAACATCTAGCTGTTTCTGCAGGACAGGGTTTGAGCTCATATCTGTTGTATATTTTTTTTTGACATTTTTGGTTGTCTTGAGTCATAAGCTGTGTGTCATGTGAGTGTAAAACAAGTACTTGTCCCCAGTCCCCCCAATTCCTTAAAGATGAGCCTCTCTTCAAAAGCATGGTTGGACAAAATGTACAGAGGCCTCACTAAAATTCTTATGAAACACAAAAGGGAGCAATAATGTAATTTTCTTGATAGTATGGTTCTCCCATACTATAGATGAATGGTTATATAGCATCACCAACTCAGTGGACATGAACTTGAGCAAACTCTGGGATATAGTGGAGGACAGGGAAGCCTGGTGTGCTGCAGCCCATGGGGTCACAAACAGTTGGACACAACTCAATGAGATCAACAAATGGTTCTCCCAGGCATGGTGGGGAGATGCCTAACAGAACTGACTCCCATGAGTGACATCACTAGTCCTTTGTGTGTAGATCTCAAAGATGTTTAGGGTTGAGAACATGGGCTGGCCTTTTCTTTGATGCATGATCTTAGCCCCCTTCAGTCCGTGCTAAACTTCTCTATATCTGAGGTTGGGTTTTCTTTAGCATGATGGGGGTCCGAGAAAATTGAGTGAAACTTGAGCTTTTTTTTTTACAGTGAAGTATATTAATATGAGGACTCTAAATCAGTATCACCAATTTTGGAGTGCCTGCTGTTGACCAATCTTTGTGACAGAGGGATTTCAAGTTCTTGTCTATTCAACAACTCAGGATTAGTCTAGTTTATTCATGGGAAAATGGAAGTGCAAACAGGAAAGTAACCTCTTCAGTGTCAGGTAGATGATAAGTGGTCAAGTCATGATTCAGATCCAGATCTAGCTGCACACAAGCCTGTGTTCTCTTTCTACTACCCTGTCTCTCTGCAAACTGCCCTGAATGAATGGAGAGTGGAAATTTTGTTGTTGTTCAGTTGCTAAGTCTTGTCTGACTCTTTGCAGCCCCATGGGCTACAGCACACCAGGCTTCCCTGTCCTTCACTATCTCCTGGAGTTTGCTCAAATTCATGTCCATTGAGTCAGTAATGCTATCTGCTGCTGCTGCTGCTAAGTCGCTTCAGTCGTGTCCGACTCTCTGTGACCCCATAGACGGTGGCCCACCAGGCTCCCCCGTCCCTGGGATTCTCCAGGCAAGAACACTGGAGTGGGTTGCCATTTCCTTCTCCAATTCATGAAAGTGAAAAGTGAAAGTGAAGTCACTCAGTCATGTCCAACTCTTCGAAACCCCATAGATGGCAGCCCACCAGGCTCCTCTGTCCATGGGATTCTCCAGGCAAGAACACTGGAGTGGGTTGCCATTTCCTTCTCCGGAAGTCTACTCTAGACTGATGGAATTAAAATCTTCATGTTAAAAAGATACCCATGAAATTTGCACACGTGTCAAAATTTGAGATTTCTTGCTCTTGAATAACAGTTACTGGAAAAGACTGGAATGTAGAATCAGAAACCTCTGATAGAACAAGAGAGTGGTAGATTTATCTTAGATATCAGATTGTCCCACAAAACCAAATGAATTTTACGGTGTAAAGCTTAACAATACCAAGGATAGAGTTTACCTTCCAGTGCAGCCCCCCTCCTTTCCTCCTCTGCTTCCATCATCCTAATCCATAGGCAGAGACTTTCTGGAATGCCCAGGTTGGTTGTTGTGATGTGGAACTCAACGCTGGGATATAAGGGTGGCTCAGTGAGGAAGCTGAGATGTTTGGGACTGGCTAGGGCAAGGGGCGGAGAAGGCAATGGCACCCCACTCCAGTACTCTTGCCTGGAAAATCCCATGGACGGAGGAGCCTGGTGGGCTGCAGTCCACGGGGTCACTAAGAATCAGACACGACTGAGTGACTTCACTTTCACTTTTTACTTCCATGCATTGGAGAAGGAAATGGCAACCCACTCCAGTGTTCTTGCCTGGAGAATCCCAGGGACTGGGGAGCCTGGTGGGCTGCCATCTATGGGGTCGCAGAGTTGGACACAACTGAAACGACTTAGCAGCAGCAGCAGCGCAAGGGGACAGGGTATCACCCTGGCTGTCAGTCACTTTTCAGTGTCTGAACAGCAAACCCAGGTGGAATCTGGTCTGAACTTGCAGAAAGGCCGGCTGCTTAGTTAGCAATAAATCATCACAAAGAAGGCAGGCCCTTAGTACCTGCAGCTGAGTGGAACTGAGGCTGGCCAGGCTGACTCTAGTCAGTGGTGAGCATTAGTCAAGGGCTCACATGGCTGGTGTGGGAAGAATGAGTCATATCATTTGCTGTAACAGACAGTCCCTCTTGTCAAAGTTTAACCTAATGGAAGTTTACTTCTTACTTGGGTCCCAGTCTACTGTGGGTCAGATGGCTAGCCCTAACTTCACATCGGGGACCAGGACTGTTTCCTCTCTGTGGCTGTGCCATTTCCTGGCTTCAGGCCACCTTGACCTCGTTCAGAACTCAAGACAGGATTGTGTGGGATGCTTTCATGAGTCAGACCTGAATTGGCATCTGTGGCTGCAACCTACACATCATCCAGAATTTGGTCATCTGGTTCTACAAAATTATAGGAGAGCTTGGGGAAATGGCAGAGAGCATTGGCTTGGTGGCCATCCAGCAGAAATCTGCCTTTGTCTGAATTCATAGAGGAACCAGGACTGCCTCACTCATCGGGAAAGTGATGAAAAAAATCCCCTGCTCTTCCTGTGTTTGTTTAGGTGAAACCCATTTGTCTGAGATAAAATGTATTTTTCTGCCTGTGTTCTATATAAATGAGTGTGGGGAATACAAATTTGACAATGTCCTACAATTAATGGATAAAGATTACACACTGGGAAATTCATCTGAAGACCAGAAGGAAGAGACAGGGACCCAGTTAGAGTCCTTCCTGCCCTTTGACATGCCCTTTAAAATCAAGAGGCCGCCCACTAGGTGGGCATTCTTTAAGATTATCTATGTGTTTCAGTGGTCAGAGGAGGGCAGGAGGCACAGGAGGAAGGTGGGGAGGAAACACTTCCAACAAGCTGGTTGGTCCAGCACGCTGCCCAGGAGAATCCCCGTGGCTGAATCAGGCTGGTCAGTCTTTGGCCCCTGCTTCTTCCTGGTTGTCGAGTGTGGCCTTGGTCCTGTGCTTGCTGTGTGCCTGTCTGCTGTGTCTGTCTTTCCAACCTTGCCCCGTCAGGTCTGCTTCATCTCACACAAAGCACCAGACATAATTTCTGCCCCAGCTCTGTCCTGCTCTGAGCTCCTTTTCTTCTAGAAATCACCCTGAACGTCTCATTTTCACATGTTGACCAGTTTAATGGCAGAAAGAAGGAAACCAGTCCTCACTGAGCACCTGTCATGTTTTGGCTGTGAAACTGGCATCGTCATACCATCAGTCTTTGACACGGGTCTTAATACTCCCATTCAGAGGAAAATAGGAAAAAAAAAACCAAAACACCAAAATCCTGACCCAGATAAAGGTTAAATTGTTTTTCTATGCCACCCTTCTAGTGAGGGCTGGAGTTAAACTTTGAGCCAGATGTTTGACCCCAGACACTGCCCTTTTCTATCCCAGAACAGATCAGCCTGCCGTGAACCCTCCTTACCCCATCACCCCCACCCTGGAATTTGTCTTTATCAGTATCACCTTTGAAGCTCCGTTTTGATAGCCAGCTTTCCTAGCTGACAACAATACAGGCAGAGTCTGGCCTAGACCAGGGCAAAAACTCTGATGCTGCTGGAGACTCAGAAAAGAAGAGATGAAAAATCAGGCGTGGGAGCTAGAAGGAAGAGGCCAGAGCCTTTATCTTTTGCTTCTTCTCATCTTCACTTGATTTTCTGTGGGAAGTACTCAATAAATTGTTGTTCAGTGAATGGACCCAAATCCCTGTGATGTTAGCCGTGGGGCTGACCAGAGGTGAATACAGGGATTTCCTGTCTGGGGCTTTGTTAGTGACCGACAGCCAACACTGAAGCGGTGGCGATCAGGGACCCGGAAAATCCTGACAAGGTCATTGCTTTCGGGAAGCCCTTCTGTGTGCTGCCCGGGGCAGCGAAGCCTAGCAGAGGAGCAGCGCGGTGAGAGGAAGCACCCGGGTCTGCAGAAAGACAGATGGGTTTGAGTCCCGGCCTGACTCCTTGCTGACAGTGTGGCTTTGGGTAAGTCACAGAACAGGTGTGAGCCTCTGTTCCCTTATGTTAAAATTTTAATTAAGTAACAACTGTATTGAAAAGGTTATTGTATGGAGTGTGTGTGTGTGTGTGTGTGTGTGTGTGTGTGTGTGTATGCTGGCCAACAGCAAGCTCTCAATAAATTGTAGCTATTATCTTTATTCCAAGCAGATGCAGTCTCTGCCCTGTGGAAATGTGTTCTCTGAACCAGCTAATATTTACTCTGATTCCTTACTGAAATGATAAATGGCAGTGATCAGGAAAGGTCCACTTTATGTGCAATAGGAGCTGGTGTCATCTAAGGCTTTGCTACTCAAAATTTGGTCCATGGATCAGCAGCAGAAACATCACCCAGGCTTAAGACTCCCAGGCCCCCCCCCCCCCCCACCTGTGACCCGGAAGCTGCCTTGTAACAAGAACTGCATGTCATTTATAAACATACTAAAGACTCTGGCAGCATCTGCAGGCTTAGACCCCTATCTTTAAACTGCAGAGAGGACAATGCTTAATTCATAGCACAGGGAAGAAATGTTGGCATTTTTCTAATTTTCTCTTGGGGGCACAGATTCACTGTGTAGCCGAGCAACATCTGATGGGTTCTCTCCCACCACATGGAAGAGGTACCCACCCTGTGTGCAGTGCTCATTCTCGGTGTGGTAGAGTTACAGGGAAAGAAGCTTCTCGCCTACATTGACTCTGGGCCTCAATCTGACTGATTGCTTTTGGCGGCGCGTGGCCGGGATGCGTGGCCTCCGATGCTGAGTCAGGGCGTGCCGAGGAGGGGAGAAAGGCGTGGGTCTGCTGGTGGTGGCATCTGCAGTGGTGACCCGTGGCCTCCACGGAGCACAGTGCAATGGTTGCCATGGTAACGGCTGTGCATGGTCAGAGGTGACTAACTGAGCCGCGGGAGCTGGACCAACGGCCTGGCTGTCGCTGACACAGCAGTGTGAGTGCGGCTTGGGCTCCGCCCACAGGGGAATTTGACAGAGACGCACATTGGAGCCTTCTTGTTCCTTGTTTTGCTGTATGTCCTTCATTCTGCGGAAAACCCAGAGATCTAAAAAAGCTGAAATGAGCACAATATGAAATTGAAAGCATTCTGTGCTTAGCACGATGAACACACAGCACATAACGGGGATAGGAACTGAAGGCACAGAGGGAGGGGCCAAGCCTGCACCCCTGCTTCAGAGCTAATCAGGGTGAAAGCTCCCTAGGAGCTACTGGGACCGCCTCCTCCCACACCTCATTTTACACGTGACAAGTCTGAAGCCCAGAAAGGGTCAGCGATTTGCTCAACGTCACACAGCAGTGGGTAAAATAAAGGCACTTCATGGTCTTTAGAGGGCTTCCCTCCTGGCTCAGTTGGTAAAGAATCCACCTGCAGTGTGGGAGACCTGGGGTTGATCCCTGGGTTGGGAAGCTCTCCTGGAGAAGGAAAAGGCTACCCACTCCAGTATTCTGGCCTGGAGAATTCCATGGGCTGTATAGGCCCTGGGGTTGCAGAGTCAGACATGACCGAGTGACTTTCACTTTCATGGTGTTTAGAAGCTTATGGTTTTGAGAAGCTTAAGAGAAGGGCCGCTTCTAGAGTTCGGGGGTCCTTACTCCTAGTGCAGTGCTCTTTCCAAGGTAACACCCTGCCTTTTTTTCTTATGATTTATGTTTTTTGGATTTCAATGTTTCCCAGGCAGAAAAGAATAATGTCACCTGTATCTGCTTTTCGGTGGTGTGGGCCAGAGGAGGAGTGTAGGCCTGTAGTTGTGCTAACTTGGATTCCAGTCATGGGTGTGTTACCTACCAACAGTGACTTTGAGTCAAGTCATCTTCTCCTCTCAAGTCTTTATGTATACAGTGGAAATAACCAAAACGATAACATCTCGCTCCTAGGGGTGTGAAGATCTTATATGTAAAGTGGCTTACGTAGTCAGTGTTCGATAAATGTTAGTTTTCATCCCTGACCTAGCCTTGAGATGGAAGGGGCTTCCGCTTTGTGTACCTGACTGAACGACTAGGGAAAATTTGCAATATTGAGTGGAGTGCATATTAAACGTATGTCATTAGTGTGTGATTTCAGAAATGGCGAAGTGAAAGGCGAATAGTAAATGGGTTATAACCTTTAAACCTCCAACAGTCTGTGGTTCCTATGTGACAATAGCTAGTACTTGAAACCACAATGATAAAGCCACACAGAAATGTACCAACAGCTTTCAGAGGTGTGAATAGAGTGTATTGAATTTGAGTCAAAGGGAATTCTTCTACCATTATGTAAAAGGACTAGCAGAGTCTCATTTAGAATATCGTTTTCAATTCTTATCACTTTGGTGTTAAAAGGATATTGTACTGAAGGAGAAGGTGAAGAAAAAGCAATGAAAATGATTCAGGGACAAGAGGAACCTGGTCAGATGGAAAAGTCAGAGGATCTAGGCTTGTGTTGAAACTAAGGTGATGTCAGAGAGGCATAGGCAACCCTTTTGAGAACATGATGAATCACCACTGCACAGATACTGCATTTGTGCTCGTGAGAGAAGGCATCATGCAGGGGGCAGAAATTAAGTTTTGTGCTACATCCAAGCAAATTCCCAAAGATTCTAAGGTTTATATGCATGGTATTAAATGCATTAGTTCCCTAAGGCTGTTTTAACAAAATACCACAAACGGGTGACTGAAAACAACAGAAATTTATTATCTCATAGTTTTGGAGGCTAGAAGTCCAAAGTCAAGGTGTTGGCAGAACCAAGGTCTCTCTGGAGGATCTAAGAGAAGCTCCCTTGTCTCTGCCAGCTTCTGGTGGTTGCTGGGAATTCTTGGCGTTCCTGCACTTGCATCTGCACCCCCAGACTTTGCTTCCATCTTCACATGGCCTTCTTCCCTGTGTGTGTCTGTGTCTCCTCTTCTTATAAGCATGCCACTCATATAGGATTAAGGGCCCACCCTACTCCATTATGACTTCTTTTAACTAATTGCATCTCCGATGTCCCTATTTCCAAGTCAGATCTCATTGAGAGGTCCCAGGACTTGAACATATACTTTGAGGGGACACAATTCAACCTGTAATACATAGAGATCACTCATTGAATAGTCCACTGAAAATTACTTTCTGCTCCCATGAGGGTGACCATGGAGATTTCTGAACACAAGAATTTTTAATTTTACTTGAAAAAATTTTTATATTTTAAAAATTGTGGCAGAAAACACAGAACAGAAATTTTACCATCTTAACTGTTTTGAAGTGTACAGTACAGTAGCGTTACTACATGTAAGACCACAGGGTGTCTGGGGGCCAAGTGGTGGGCCGATGGGAGAAGACTCTGAGATGTGCCAGAGCCCAGCACAGAAAGCATGGCCACAAAACCCAACTAACTCTACAGTACTGGGCAGCGCGACCACTTTTGAGTAAAAGTTGCCGAGTGGGCAAGAAAACACACTTATCTGGAGATTAAAAGGAAAGCGCTGGCATAAACAACAGCTGAAATTCATTGAATGAGGAGTAGAGGTGGGTTGTTTGGCTGTGATCCCAAAGTAGAATGGATGCTGAGAGCAGCAGAGGCTGGAGTCACTGGGTTCTTGGTTCCAGAAACTTTCCCTCCCTGGATGGGGGCATTCCCATATCCAGAAGATGTGGTACGCCACCAAGGAAGATAAGGGGCTTCCCTGGTGGCTCCGATGGTGAATCTGCCTGCAATGTGGGAGACCCAGGTTCGATCCCTGGGTAGGGAAGATCCCTTGGAGGAGGGAATGGCCACCTGCTCCAGTATTCTTTCCTGGAGAATTCATGGACAGAGGAGAGCCCTCCATGGGGTCACAATGAGTCGAACACGACTGAGCAACACACACACACACACATATGGAAGGCAGGGGGAGGGAATGGAATCCTCCAATATCCATACCAGCTTCTGAACTTCCTGCTGTGGTTTGGGGGGGATGGCAGGGAGGAACAACAGGCAAGGATCCCCTGGCAGAGAAACCCCTCCTCCCCTTGACTGGAAGTGGGGGGCCAGAGTGAGGACCACAGAGGATGACCAAGACTAGGACTGCATTCTCCATCTGCTTGTCCCCACTCTGCTCTCCTTCCCTCTAAATCAGAAACCTGCCATCCTTTTCCAGGGAGAGGGGGAGAGAACTAGGAGTCTGTGTCCCACTGCCTCTTTCCCTTCCTTCATTATAACTGGGTTACAGGAGGCCACCCTCATCTCATGAGCTGGCTTTGAAGGCTGTCTGAAGAGGAGGCAGGTGCTCTGCTGTGTGCTGGGAGGCGAGGGTGCCCAGCGCCCCTTCAGAGGGGTGTTAGGGACAGAGGGTGCAGGTCTGAATGGGAGCAGACCCAGTGCTGGGAGCCCTGAGGGTGTATGTCTATCTGGTGGATGCGGCTGTGTCCTGAGTTGTGAGCAGGAGTACCCAGGTGAAGGAGGAGGCAGGGGTCGTCCTGTGTGAAAGGACAGTGCGTGTGTCTGGTGCGTGGAGCGTGGGGTGTGGGGTCAGTGGGCAGTGGGCAGCCCCTGAGGCTGGAGGAGGAGGCCTGGACTGCATCTGGGTGATGAAAGTCCACTTCTGTGTATCAAGAGGGTGATGGTGAGAGGTGTCAGAGAATGACTTAGATTACAGGCAAAAAGCAAGACTGTTCCAGTATATTGTCTAATGGCAGGCAAACTCTTAACAGGGTATTACGGACTGAATGTAGTATCGCCTCACAATTCATATTTTGAAGCCTTAACCTCTGATGTGATTATATTCGGAGATGGGCCTTTAGGGATAGTTAGGTTTGGATGAGGTGAGGCTGGGGGTCAGTGTTCTAGAAGAAGCACCCTCTCTCTCATATGAGGATAGAGGGAGGGCAGCTGTCTGCAAGCCAGGAGGAGGGCTGTCACCAGGAACCATGTCTGCCTGCACCTTGACCTTGGACCCCTCAGCCTCTAGACTGGTGAGAAGTAAATGTCTGTTAACACATTTTGTTACTGAACCCCCCAGCGGTTTGTGAATTGGGTCTAATACAGAGCTCAGATTGTAATGGAGAATGCCCAGATCTGTCTGAATGGGCAGAGAGAAGAAGCTCCTTGATGTCCCCAGTGCTGAAACCCTGTACTGCGAATTGCCCCCACCCTGTACTGTGAGCTCCTGCCTCTCTGCTCCCTCTGCTCTGTGCGTCCGGAGTCAGACCTGCCTTTCCCGGTCAGCAAGTCGGTAGCATCCGCTCCTCGCCCACCGCGGCCACAGTGCGTGGGAGGCCAGGTCGAACCTTTAATGCGCATGGCTTGGAGCCCTTCCATAGACTCAGATGAGATGGCTCCCTCCCTCTCCTCCTCTCTCTGCCTCTCTCCCTTTTCTTCAGTTCTGTGGTCTCGCTGGTCTGAACTCACTGACCCACCAATGACACCTCCCTCCCTGCGCTCCTCATCTCGAAACTTCATGCCCAAGGTGCTGGCGCTGCCTTTTCAAACCCTAAGCGGAGAACGGGTGCTGGCCTGGTAAACAAGCCTTTCCTGCAGCGTGAAGGAGAGCTCGCCTGGCTTCCAGAGGCAGCCGAAAGCCAGCATCGCTGGGCTGCCCGGAGCCCTGATTTCCTGGTGTGTTGTTGACAGTGAACACATGACTGCCCAGCACTTGCTGACATCGAGAGCTGTAAACGTGCCAGGAGAGGGGAGAGGCAGGCCGGCTGGAGAGCTGGGAGCCTGGCGGATAATACTGCAGCGTCGTGAATTATTTTTACGTGGATAATTAATACTGGAGAAACAATACAGCCACACAGAGCCTCCCACGAGAGAACACTGTCAGTCTCCGTATTCATTTATTCTTTTCTAACCAAATTGATGGGCCAGTCGACGGCCTTTCTAGATCCACACGGATGATGAAACTGCAAACAAGTTTCATTTAAATAATGGGCAAATCTTCCAATTAGTCAAAGCCTAATCCTCATGCCTTAAAAATGACAAACTGCTCTTACCAGGGCTTCTGTTTGTTGAAAAGGTAGAAAAAAAGTTGTGGTGGGGGGGAACCCAAATGAAAACATTGATTGAAAAAAAATTTAGATGCACAGATTCTATTGCACATTAATCTAGGGGGAGCTTTACAAAGTCAATAATTGTCATAAAGATTCATTGGTCAACATTTAGGGCCTAATTAAAAAATATATATTTTGATGGTTTTATTCCTTGAGCATCTGCCTTTTTTAAACTATTGGAATATTTTAATTTCCTTGTAAAACCATAGAGTTTTCAATAACTAATATAAATAAGTAACTTTAAAAAATAAGTACCTTAAAGTGAATTAATTTATTATCTATATGTTTAAAGTTTTCTGCTGCTGATGAAGATAAAATGAATCCTTTACCATATAAGTGCTTCAGTTCTGATTTAGAAATCATTCCTAAATATGTAAGAACAAATACTCTTCAACATGTTCATCACTCCTCATCTACTCAGCAGGCATCTCTGAAACACCTAGTAAGTCACAGGCCCTCCTAAGAAACTTAGCAACCACAACTGCCTGTCTTCTAGGAGACTGATAGGTAAATAAGCAATTGTCATACCATTAAGTTGGCCAGTCCCCTGACTTGTAGTGCTTGGCAAACCTTAATGAGAACAGGGATCACTTGAGGTCTTGTTGAAATGCAGGTTCCAAGGTAGTTGGTCTGGAGTAAGACCCAAGATTCCACACTCCTAACAGAATCCCTGGAGATGCCAGGGGCCACTCTTGGAGAACAAGGTCCCCAAAGAGGCACAAGGGGTTGTAGGATAATGGAGAGGAGGGCACTTCAGCATGTGGATTGGGGCTTGGCCATGGCAGAGCTCAGGAAATGGCCTCCTGGCAGAGTATACAAATGAGCTGAGAGGTGAAGGAAGGAGGGGGGAGACCTAGTTGGGGAGCTCTCGGGAAGAGGGTATGTCCTCCCATTTTAGCCTCAATCTCAGAGGTCAGAGAAGCCCTGTGTTTGGAAAATCCCAATTAGCTTGTTGTGACTGGAATACAACTGAGTTACCAGTTACATCTGCCAAGGAATTCTTATCTCTAAATATGTTAGCTTCCTCAATATAAATTTGCCCTGGATAGGTTGGTTTTCAAAGTGTGACCCTTGGGACTCCCCAAGACTGTTTTGGGAAGTCTGTGGGGTCAAAACTGTTTTCATAATAACATTAGATATCATTTGCTTTTTTCCACTGTTACAATGTTTGCAATAATGGTTCCAAAGCAATGATGAGACAGACTGTTGGTGCCTAACGGTTGAATCAAGGCAGCGGCCCCCAAGTGTGCTGCTGTTCGTCCCATTCCTCACCACCAAACACTCAATGCAAAAAATTAAAAACAAAACTAGAAAACCAAAGAAATCCCAGTTTCATGTAAGAACGTCTTGTGGACTCTTTGCCATCTGAGCCACCAGGGAAGCCACTAATGCAGCATTAAAAAGTTATTAATTTTATTAAAGTTTGGCCCTCGGTACACGTCTCTTTAGTGTTACGTGTGACAAAGCAGCAAGCACATGAGAAACACTTGCATTACACAGTGGAGCCCCAGGGTTGTCTGTAGGAAAAGCAGTTGTGTGATTGACTCGTGGGCTGAACTAGCTGCTTTGTTCCTGAAACACTATTGCTTGAAAATGTCTGACAGACACACTGGTTATTCAGACTTGGATATTTGGCAGACATTTTCTTTTAAAAGTGAATGAAGGGAGCCTGTCACTTCTAGGAAAACAACCGACAGTATTTGTTGCCAGTGATAAAATCTGAGCTTTCAAGTGAAAATTAGAATTTTGGGAAACTTGAATCTGCCTCTATGCGTTTGACAGCTTCCCAATGCTTATAGACATTTTTGGTGAGGTTCATGGTGATATTAATGAATTTTTAAAATATATTTATTTATTGAAGTATAGTTGCTATACAATATTATATAAATCTGACTCTTTGCAGCCCCATGGAGCATAGTCCGCCAGGCTCCTCTGTCCCTGAGGATTCTCCAGGCAAGAATACTGGAGTGGGTTACCATGCCCTCCTTGAGGGGATCCTCCCAACTCAGGGATCAAACCCAGGTCTCCCACATTGCAGGTGGATTCTTTACTGTCTGAGCCACCAGCAAAGCCCATTATATAAGTTACGGGTATACAATCTAGTGGTTCACATTTTTTAAAGGTTATACTCCATTTTATTTTGTTGTTGTTGTTCACTTGCTAAAGTCATGTCTGATTCTTTGCAACCCCATGGACTGTAACCCACCAGGCCCTGTCCTCCACTGTCTCCCGGGGTTTGCTCAAATTCATGTCCATTGAGTGGGTGATGCGATCTAACCATCTCATCCTCTGCCACCCCCTTTTCCTTTTGCCTTCAATCTTTCCTAGCATCAAGGTCTTTTCCAATGAGTTGGCTCTTTGAATCAGAAGGCCAAAGTATTGGAGCTTCAGCTTCAGCATAGTCCTTCCAATGAATATCCAGGTTTGATTTCCTTTAGGATTGATAGATTTGATCTCCTTGCTGTACAAGGGACTCTCAAGAGTCTTCTCCAATGCCACAGTTTGAAAGCATCAATTCTGTGATGCTCAGCCTTCCTGATGGTCCAGCTTTCACATCGGTACATGACTACTGGAAAAGCCATAGCTTTGACTAGATGGATCTTTGTTAGCAAAGTGATGTGTCTGCTTTTTAAAACACTATCTAGGTTTGTGATAGCTTTTCCAGGGAGCAAGCATATTTTAATTTCACTCCATTTATAGCTATTATAAAATATTGGCTATACTCCCCATGGTATGCTGGTAGCTTATTTTGTGTCTAATAGTTTGTACCTTAGCCCCTACCCTTACACCACCTCTCCCTTCTTTCATCTCTCCCCTGGTAACCACTAGCTTGCATCTATATCTGTGAGTCTGCTTCTTTTATGTTATATTCACTAGTTTGTGATATTTTTATGTTCCACATATAAGTGATATCATACAGTATTTATCTTTCTCTAACTTATTTAAAAGTGAAAGTGAAGTCGCTCAGTCGTGTCTGACTCTTTGCGACCCAATGGACTGTAGCACACCAGGCTCCTCCCTCCATGGGATTCTCCAGGCAAGAGTACTGGAATGGGTTGCCATTTCCTTCTCCAGGGGATCTTCCCGACCCAGGGATCAAACCCGGGTCTCCTGCATTCCAGGCAGACGCTTTAACCTCTGAGCCACCAGGGAAGTCCATCTTATTTTACTTAACACAATGCCCTCTAAGTCCATCCATGTTGCTGCAAATGACAAAATATCACTGTTACTATGGCTGAGTAATATTCCATTGTGTATATATACACCATGTCTTCTTTATCCGTGCATCTGTTGATAGGTACTTAGGTTTCTTCCACATCTTGGCAGTTGTAAATAATGCTGCTGCTGTGAACATTGGGGTCCATATATCTTTTCGAATTAGTGTTTTTGTTTTCAGATATATACCCAGGAGTGGAAATGCTGAGTCACAGGGTAGTTCCATTTTAAGTTTTTTGGGAAACCTCCATGCTGTTTTCCATGGTGGTGGCACCAATTTATATTCCCACCAACAGTTTGTGAAATTTCCCCTTTCTCCACATCCTTTCCACACATTTGTTATTTGTGTTCTTTTTGAGGAGGGATATTCATCCTAACAGGTGTGAGGTGATATCTCAATGTGGTTTTGATTTGCATTTCCCTGCTGATTAGCGGTGTTGAGCACCTCTTCATGTGTTTATGCATTTTTGATATTATATAATAACAGAGCCAACAACTGGAAGGTATGCATAAATCAGTAAACCAGTCTTTTCCAAATGATCAGTGCATGAGTAAAAGATCCATTTGAAGTGTGATGAATGGATTTAATACAAATACACACAGGGAAAAGTTCATCAATATAGTTTTGGATTCCATATCACAACTAACCTTTAAGAAATGACCACTGTTGGGTTTCGGCACAGTATTGAAGAATATCCACAATTATCTTAAATGGCTATAAAACACTCTGCCCTTTTCCAACTGCACATCTTTGTCAGATTGTATTTTCGTCATATGCATCAACCAAAATAAATATCTCAACAGACTAAATGCAGGGAAGAAATGAGAATTCAGCTATGCTCTGTTAAGCCAGATATTAATGAGGTTTGTGAAACTACAAAGCAATGTCATCCTTGTCACTATTTTCTGTTTAGAAAATAGTTGTTTTCTCACAAAATCAAATAATTTTGGCAGTATGTGATGGACTTATTATGTTTTGAAAAAGTAAAGTAATAAATATTTTAAAGTTATCAGTTTCAATTTCTATTATGTATTAATCAATATATAAAATCCCCATGAACCAAAATTCTTTGGGGTCCTCAATAAATTTTAAGAATTTTAAAAAGTCCTAAAACTAAAAATTTTGAGAGTAAATATTTTGAATTACACATTTATAGAGACAGAGATGGGAAAAAGATAGATATTTTTGCTTTCCCTGTGTTCCACTTGTGAACAAGTATCATCTGCATCTCTAGAGTTGCTCAAGCCTTATATCTAGAAATTATTCAGTGGTTAATCCCCACCCTAGTGAACTACCTGGTCCTGTTGGATCCCCTTCTCAGCCCTTGTGCTCACCGGCCTCCCCCACAGCCAGACAAAGCTGAGGAGGTTGCAGGTTTCTTCTGCTCATCAGCAGGCAAAGGGGAGAACAGAAATTGGGGAAAGGAAGGTCCCCTTTCCTTCCATGCCCAGGTGATAAAAATTTCAGCAGATCAACAGGTCCTGATGTGTATTATCTATTTAGATTTCTAGCATCATTCCTAGGAATTTGGGTGTCATTAAAATGTTCCCATAATAGCTGTGGACACTGAGGTAATAGATAACGGGACACCCTTACCCCTTAGGTTTTTGGAGGATGCAATGTATTTTCAGTTTCTAAGTTACTCCATAAGTGCTAGAGCTGAAGCCGTGTGATGCCATGTTGGACCACAGATTTAATCAATGTAGTTCAATAACTGCTTCACAAGGGCAGGGGCTTTGTTGTTGTTGTTTGGTTGCTAAATCATGTCCAGTTCTTCGTGACCCCATGGACTGTAGCCCTCCAGGCTCCTCTGTCCATGGGCTTTCCCAGGCAAGAATACTGGAGTGGGTTGCCATTTCCTACTCCAGGAGATCTTCCCAACCCAGGGATCGAACCCACATTGCCTGCATTGGCAGGCAGATTCTTCACCATGGAGACACCAGCGAAGCCCTAGGACAGGGGCATCGAGTGTTTAATGGAATTAGCTAATAGTGGAGATGGCAGTTTGGGGGTTATTTAGCAGTTTGGCTGAAAACTGGTAGCTTAGTGAGGACAGATTCTGAGTCATGTGCTTTATGTAATATGTGTTTTTTATTTTTTTTGGAATGTTTATCTGATACAGCATCAAGTAAAAGGTGGAAAGTATTTTAATACAATGCTACAGTAATATAAGAATCTTAACTTCATTAGATGTGTCAGAAGCCATAAGAGTGCAGCAAGTCTGGAGCATCATGAATATTTTGGGCGCCAGATCACCAGAGTGGACACTGTTAATCCTTATGATACTGTGGCTTTGAACCAGTTTCAAAGTTGTGAAAAAGACTGCTTTTGTGTCAACTCAAAAAGAAAAATATACATGCATGTTTAGAATTCAGTTCAGTTTAGTTCACTCGCTCAGTTGTGTCTGACTCTTTGCAACCCCATGAACCACAGCACACTAGGCCTCCCTGTCCATCAACAACTCCTAGAGTTTACCCAAACTCATGTCCATTGAGTCGGTGATCCCATACAACCATTTCATCCTCCATCGTCCCCTTCTCCTCCTGCCCTCAATCTTTCCCAGCATTAGGGTCATTTCAAATGAGTCAGGTCTTCACATCAGGTGGCCAAAGTATTGGAGTTTCAGCTTCAACATCAGTTCCTCCCCCCAGTGAACATCCAGGACTGATCTCCTTTAGGATGGACTGGTTGGATCTCCTTGCAGTACAAGGGACTCTTAAGAGTCTTCTCCAGCACCACAGTTCAAAAGCATCAATTCTTTGGTGCTCAGCTTTCTTTATAGTCCAACTCTCACAACCATACATGACCATTGGAAAAACCATAGCCTTGACTAGATGGACCTTTGTTGACAAAGTAATGTCTCTGCTTTTAAATATGCTATCTAGGTTGGTCATAACTTTTCTTCCAAGGAGTAAGTGTCTTTTAATTTCATGGCTGCAATCATCATCTGCAGTGATTTTGGAGCCCCCCCCAAAAAAATAAATAAATAAAGACAGCCACTGTTTCTACTGTTTCCCCATCTATTTGCCATGAAGTGATGGACCAGATGCCATGATCTTAGTTTTCTGAATGTTGACTCTTAAGCCAACTTTTTCACTCTTCTCTTTCACTTTGATCAAGAGGCTTTTGAGTTCCTCTTCACTTTCTGCCATAAGGGTGGTGTCATCTGCATATCTGAGGTTATTGATATTTCTCCTGGCAATCTTGATTCCAGCTTGTGCTTCTTCCAGCCCAGCATTTCTCATAATGTACTCTGCATATCAGTTAAACAAGCAGGGTGACAATATACAGCCTTGATGTATTCCTTTTCCTATTTGAAACCAGTGTGTTGTTCCATGTCCAGTTCTAACTGTTGCTTCCTGACCTGCATACAGGTTTCTCAAGAGGCACATCAGGTGGTCTGGTATTCCCATCTCTTTCAGAATTTTCCCACAGCTTATTGTGATCCACACAGTCAAAGCTTTTGGCATAGTCAATAAAACAAATAGATGTTTTTCTGGAACTCTCTTTCTTTTTCGATGATCCAGCAGATGTTGGCAATATGATCTCTGGTTCCTCTGCCTTTTCTAAAACCAGCTTGAACATCTGGAAGTTCACGGTTCATGTATTGCTGAAGCCTGGCTTGGAGAATTTTGAGCATTACTTTACTGGCCTGTGAGAAGAGTGCAATTGTGCGGTAGTTTGAGCATTCTTTGGCATTGCCTTTCTTTGGGATTGGAATGAAAACTGACCTTTTCCAGTCCTGTGGCCACTGCTGAGTTTTCTAAATTTGCTGACATATTGAGTGCACTTTCACAGTATCATCTTTCAGGGTTTGAAATAGCTCAACTGGAATTCCATCACCTCCACTAACTTTGTTTGTAGTGATGCTTCCTAAGGCCCACTTGACTTGACATTCTAGGATGTCTTTCTCTAGGTGAGTGAACACACCATTGTGATTATCTGGGTCATGAAGATCTTTTTTGTACAGTTCTTCTGTGTATTCTTGGGAACTCTTCTTAATATCTTCTGCTTCTGTCAGGTCCATACCATTTCTGTTCTTTATTGAGCCCATCTTTGCATGAAATATCCCCTTGGTATCTCTAATGTTCTTGAAGAGATCTCTAGTCTTTCCCATTCTGTTGTTTTCCTCTATTTCTTTGCATTGATGTTTGTAATTGCTAAATTGCATATTTGACCTTGGTCAAAACTAACATTACATTTTGTACAGCACTCATCATGATGATACATAACAATCACATTTAAGCATTATGAAGTATCTTATTATGATTGCTTTGATATTTGATAATTTTTCCAAGTAATTAAATATGTTTCCCTTCCTTTGAATTTTCCTTTTTATTTATATCTAGATGGGCTTCCCAGGTGGCCCAGTGGTAAGGAATCTACCTGCCAGTACAGGAGACACTGGAGATGTGGGTTTGAACCCTGATTCAGGAAGATCCCCCAGAGTAGGAAATGGCCACCTGCTCCAGCATTCTTGCCTATGCAATTCCATGGACAGAGGAGCCTGGCGGGCTACAGTCTCTGGGGTTGCAAAGAGTCAGACATGAGTGAGCAACTGAGCATGCATATTCTATAGATATACAAAGGGTACGAGTTGGTTAAATTCCAGATTACTTTTTACTACCTAATTGCTCATGGAATGCTACTTTCAATAGAAGGCACCCTCCCTATATATGTCTCAACAGACTTTATGGTTAGGGGAAGCTACTGCTTTATTTTGAAAGGAATGGGCATTTCGTAGAATTCAGGGATGAGTGAAAATCAGAATGAGTGAATACATCATGTTAAAAAAAAAAAAAAAAAGCTCCTTAACATTCCTAGAAAAAAATGAGTGGTTTAACTTCCAGATCCTCCACACACATAATCAAGCATAATAGTAGGAATAGAAGCATTTCACCAGGGGAACCACAGAGCTTGACGCAAAGCAGAATTGCATCATTGTCTGCTCACTTCCTGCTATTCCTGTTAGGACCTCAGACTTGAGAGCATCTGCCTTAACCATGGCAATGCTTCAGAGAGTTTTAGGTCTAACTCTGCCTCTCATTGCTGTGTATGAGTTGAGGCAAGTCAATTCAGAGCTCTAAAATCTCATTATTATTATTATTTTTTCACAAAATGAGGAGCTTGGACTAGTTTAGTAGGCTTCAGACTTACAGTAACTCTGTAAGGTTGGAGCAGATAATGGTGGGATGCTCTAGCTGAAGGAAGGAGGTGAATGGCCCAGAAGCTTCTCTGATGAATGTTTAGAGTTCCAGGGAACACAGTTTGAAGGTGTGTGGACAAGTCAGGCTCTGGGATCTTAATAACATGCCATCGAAAATAGGCATTGGTAATACGCCTCTATATACTAACCAGGTGGTTGGCATATGTAACTAATATTTTTATGGTAACTAACCCTGCCAGCCTAGCTATGTTCTATAATATGCAAGTATTGACCAACATCTCAATTTTTGTACAGCAGAATATATAGATTTGAAACAACTAACAAAAATATTGTCATAATACTTTTGGTGATTTTCTTACAGTAACTAAAAGAAGGATATCTTTCTCACACCCCTGTCTCTAGGAAAAGTGAACACATGAAAGGTAGACTAAAAGAGTCTGTGCTTCAAGAAAATGAAGATATTCCTATGGGTTTAATGTGCAAGCACATACACACACACCACCACCACCACAAAAAACAACACGAGGGAGTAGCATGGAACCATACACGTTACCATATGTAAAAGAGAGAGCCAGTAGGAATTTGCTGTATGACTCAGGGCGCTCAAATTGGTACTCTGTGACAACCTAGAGGGGTGGGATAGGGTGGCAGGTGGGAGGGAGGTTCAAGAGGTAGTGGGACACAGGTATGCCTATGGCTGATTCATGTTGAAGTATGGCAGAAACCAACATAATATTGTAAAGCAATTATCCTTCAACTTAAAATAAATGAGTTAAAAAAATAAGCCCAAAACAAACAGAAAGAACCACAAGAAACCCCACAACTGTTCCCTATACATTTTTCTCCCTTGGTGGCCAGGGAACCACTGGTGTCCACTTGCTTTCCCTCAGCTCGCTCGCCCTTTTCCAGCAGCAGCTGTGCTTCCCGAAGCTGTGCCTTCTTCCTGTTTCTCTCCTGGCCAGAAAGGCAGCTTCATGTGCTTTGTTGTGACAAGTCCAGACTCCTTCTCTGGCCTCACCCCAGAACCCCACCCTCCAAATCCAGTCCGTGCTGCTCTTCCAGGGCTAATTTTGAGGATTCCCCCTTGTGCTCCTCTTGATCCAAGCAGGCTTATTTCTTCCCCCAAAGATGCAGATGCTCCCAAAGCCACCTTGCTTCCTGCCCAAAGGCCAGACTTCTGTTCTTTCCACTTGACTTGGGGCAGCCCTAAGCTTGTGTTAGGAAAAAGGACTATTGCTACTGGAAACCTCTCATAACTTAAAAATAAAGTAGGATGTCGAATTTTACAATTATTGTAATTTTTACATATGAGGATATACTAGAAAAATATTAAAAAAAATCACACTGGTGATATTAGAAGGTAGAAATCAATAGGAGATTCTCTCTTTTGTTATTTTTCTGTAAGATTCTTATATTGCATTGATAATTACACTGAAACAAAAGAAAAGTAATGAGTTTTAACTTTAAATTCTAGACCAAAACCAGATCTCTAATAGTCCAAATTTAATATTCTGTGGCTTCATGAAATGAAGTAAAAATGTGTCAAGAAAATGAAAGGATGAATAAGCCAATAGATTGTTTATAGCTGTCTACAAACACAATCTTCATATATACAACTGTAGGTAATATATATTAATAAAAGATAAAGGTTAAAATTTTTCATTTATTGAATCAAGAACCTAGATGATAAACTATATTTGTTTAAGAAAGATTATTATTTTTTCAGAAAAAAGTTCTCTGCTTTTTCTTCCCAAGCTTGCTATTAAAGACGAGCTTTTAAGGCTTATCCGTTTCTTTTTTTTTTTTTAAACACACAAAGCCAACTTTAAAAAAAGAGGAAAAAGAAAAACCAGCCTCTGATAGATTGCCCAGTAGAGAATTATTTATATGAAAAATCCTGCCTAAGCATAATTTTTTGAGATGACATGTGCTTTGAAAATACAATGTGATTTCATCTTGAATGTAAAAGTAACTGTATTTTTTTTTTTTTTTTGCTGACACCAAAAGATACAGAACCTGCTGATATAACACGGATAGTAGTTGGCTCAATCAATCCTGAAGCCTATAAATCCATGTGATATACAGTATACAAAATGGTATTGAGGAAAATATCATTGATTTATGTAATTGGAAATTTGAGCAATACGATTTTACTTAATTATGTTTGGTTTTCCTCCTTGAGAGCCTGCGTCTCTGATGACAGGGGTTGGCTGTGACTTTAACAGAGCCTGTTTCTTCCATCCTGGTTCCTCTTTGGAGAGCAGTTTTGGATCTATCACAATTGTTTTTGTGGTCCACTGAGTGTGAGAGCATGCAGTGTGCCAGAGAGTAAAGATGGAAGTGAGTTTTAAGGGTTATTCATGGATAAAACTGCAGCACATGACACTCAGGAAAGGGAGAAAAAAAAACAAAAACCACAATCGGATAAAAGCAGAGCAGCCAGCAAGTCTCCTGAAAGTGTTCATATCCCAGGCTTCCCAGGTGGCTCAGGGGAAAAAGAATCCACCTGGCAAGCAGGAGACACAGGTTTGATCCCTGGGTTGGGAAGATCCCCTGGAGAAGGAAATGGCAACCCACTCCACAATTCTTGCCTGAGAAATCCCACAGACAGAGGCAAATCTCAGGCTTACCTGTCTCCCTTAATGGGTATTTTGAGTGTACCTGATCTTTTACTCTAGAAAGTATGTTTGTTGTATATTAGCTCTTCTCACGCCGAGAGAGCAGACTCAACAGATGTATGTTGAATGAATGAATTCCTCTCCAGTGAAGTCTACATCCCCCTGCCAGAAAAACTATTCTTAAATGTTGCTTTCATTACGTCATTTCCTGTTTTCAAAACTTCAGAGGCCTCACTTCACCCAGAGCCCACATTTATCTTTCATGGTTCTGCGCAATTTGGCTTCAGCTCTGGTTTTCTAGCTTTATCACCTGCTCAACTGCTTCCCAAGGTCTGCCCCCTACTGTGCTAGATGCCCAGCTCCTCACAGACTCCTGGAAGGAAGTGCAGGCCAAGAGCTGTCGCTGGCTCACTTGTTCCTGCTTACTGATCCCAGCTGTGCCTCTGCTTGATCCCTCCCGCTTCTAGGGAACTTGTCCATAAACTTCCAACCCGTGAGTGGTGCAACCCAACCGGTCAGTGGCCGCAAACCCCTCCTTTGAAGCTGTGCCAGAGGTGCGAGTGCTTCTCAGTTGGCCCTTATTCTCTTACTTTGCTGTAACATCAGTTGTGCGCTTGGCTATGGTTGTGCATAAGTTTGTCATGTTCTCAAATATGACAAATGTTATGAGACGACCTCAAAATATTTTGAATTCCCAGCAGAGCCTGGCACAGTGTTATATACATAGAGTGTTATGAACTGAACAGTGTTTCAGCAAAATTCCTATGTTGGAGTCCTAACATTAAGGACCTCAAACACGACCATGTTTAAATAGGGTATTGCAGGTAAGTAGAAGGCAATGGCACCCCACTCCAGTACTCTTGCCTGAAAAATCCCATGGATGGAGAAGCCTGGTAGGCTGCAGTCCATGGGGTCGCTAAGAGTTGGGCACCACTGAGCGACTTCACTTTCACTTTTCACTTTCATGCATTGGAGAAGGCAATGGCACCTCACTCCAGTACTCTTGCCTGGAGAATCCCAGGGACCGAGGAGCCTAGTGAGCTGCCGTCTATGGGGTCACACAGAGTCGGACACGACTGAAGTGACTTAGCAGCAGCAGCAGCAGCAGCAGTATATGAATCTCAATCAGGGTCACTGATGCTCTTAGAGAAGGGAAATTTGGAGACAGACACATACGCAGGGAAAATGCCATGTGAACATGAAGTCAGAGAATGGGAATGTCAAAGATTGCCATTAAACCACTAGAAGCTAGGAAGAAGACATGGAACAGTGCCCTCAGAAGGAACCAGCTCTGATAACACTTTGATCTTGAATATCTAGCCTCCAAGACTGAGAGACAATACATTTCTGTTGTTTAGGACTTAGAAAACCAACTTATGGTTGCTGGGGTCAGGGTCGGGGAGGGATAGTTAGGAACTTTGAGAAGGTCATGTATACACTGCTATATTTAAAATGGATAACCAACAAGACCTGTTATATAGCACATGGAACTCTGCTCAATGTTATGTGCCAGCCAGGATAGGAGAGGAGTTTGGGGGAGAATGGATACATGTATGTGTATGGCTGAGGCTCTTCGCTGTTCACCTGAAACTACCACTATATTGTTAATTGGCTATATCCCAATACAAAAGAAAAAGTTGAAAGTCCAAAAAAGAAAAAAAAAAAAAAAACCTCTCCTGTTTAAGCCATGTAATTTGTGGAACTTTGTTAAGACAGCTCTAAGAAATTAATACCACATGCTTAATAAGCATTTATTAGATCAAAGTGAAAGAAAGGTCAAGGGCTCACTGTGGGCCCCCCCCATTTAAAAAAATAAAACACATTTATTAAAACAAAATTTTAAAAAGTAGACTATTTTCAGAGCAGTGTTTTGGGCTTCCCAGGTGACTCAGTGGTAAAGAATCCACCTGCCAATGCAGGAGACACGGGTTTGATCCCTGGGCTGAGAAGATGCCCTGGAGAAGGAAATACAACCCCCTCTGTATTCTTGCCTGGGAAATCGCATGGAGAGAGGAGCCTGGCAGGCTACAGTCCGTGGGCTTGCAAAAGAGTTGGGCGCAGCTTAGAGACTGAAAAACAACAACAAAGAGCAGTTTCAGGTTCACGGCAAAATGGAGTGGAAAGTTCAGGGATTTGCCATTCTTTCTGGTCATGCGTGCACACAGCCCTCCCCACCACTGTCATCCTCGGCCAAGAGTTCCATTTGTTCCAGCTGATGAAACTGCACTGGTGCATCCTTCTCACCCGAAGTCAGTAGTTTACCTTAGGGTTACTCTTGGTGGTGTACAAATGGGTGTTGGCAAACGTAGTCATTGTTACAGTATCATACAGAGTCTTTTCACTAAAATAAAAATGAAAGCTTTTAGGATTTCACTTAAAAATCCTCTGTGCTTTGTCTGTTCATTCCTCTCCCAACCCCAATTCTTACAGCTACTGATCTTTGCATTATCGCCAACATTTTACAGTATGTACCCTTTTCACATTGGCTTCTTTCCCTTACCAATAATGTATTCAAGATTTGTCCATGTCTTTTCACGGCTCAATAGTTCATTTCTTTTTAGTGCTGAATAATTTTCCATTGTATAAATGTACAAGTTTATTTATCCATTCACCTACCAAAGAACCTCTTGGTTACTTCCAAGTTTTAGTAATTATGAATAAAGCTATGAACATTCAAGCACATGTTTTTGTGTGAACCTAATTTTTCAACTTATTTGGTTATATACCAAGAAGTGTGATTGCTGGATTGTGTGGTAAGAGTGTATTTAGTTTTGTAAGAAACTGCCAAAGTGTTTTTCCAAAATAGCTGTTCAGTTCAGTTCAGTCACTCAGTTGTGTTCAACTCTTTGTGAACCCATGGACTGCAGCACATCAGGCTTCCCTGTCCATAACCAACTCCTGGAGCTTGCTCAAACTCATGTCCATTGTGTTGGTGATGTCATTAAACCATCTAATCCTCTGTTGTCCCCTTCTCCTCCTGCCTTCAGTCTTTCCCAGCATCAGGGTCTTTTCCAATGAGTCAGTTCTTCGCATCAGGTGGCCAAAGTGTTGGAGCTTCAGTTTCAGCATCAGTCCTTCCAATGAATATTCAGGACTGATTTCCTTTAGGATTGACAGATTTGATCTCCTTGCTGTCCAGGGGTCTCTCAGGAGTCTTCTCCAACACCACAGTTCAAAAGTATTAATTCTTTGTTGCTCAGCTTTCTTTATGGTCCAACTCTCACATCCATACATGACTACTGGAAAAACCATAGCTTTTACTAGATGGGCTGCTGCTGCTGCTAAGTTGCTTCAGTCATGTCTGACTCTGTGCAACCCCATAGATAGCAGCCCACCAGGCTCCCCCGTCCCTGTGATTCTCCAGGCAAGAATACTGGAGTGGGTTGCCATTTCCTTCTCCAATGCATGTAAGTGAAAAGTGAAAGTGAAGTTGCTCAGTTGTGTCTGACTCTTCGTGACCCCTTGGACCGTAGCCTATCGGGCTCCTCCATCCATGGGATTTTCCAGGCAAGAGTACTGGAGTGGGGTGCAATTGCCTTCTCTGTGACTAGATGGGCCTTTGCCGGTAATGTCTTTGCTTTTTAATATGCTGTCTAGGTTTGTCATAGCTTTTCTTCCAAGGAGCAGGCATCTTTTAATTTCATGGCTGTAGTCACCATCTGCACTGACTTTGGAGCCCAAGAAAATAAAGTCTGTCACTGTTTCCATTGTTTCCCCATCTATTTGCCATGAAGTGATGGGATTGGATGCCATGATCTTAGTTTTTTGAATGTTGAGTGTTAAGCCAGCTTTTTCACTCTCCTCTTTCACTTTCATCAAGAGCCTCTTTAGTTCCTCAACTTAGCTTTCTGCCATAAGGGTGGTGTCATCTGCATATCTGAGGTTATTTATATTTTTCCTGGCATTCTTTATTCCAGCTTGTACCATTTTGCATTGCCACCAGCAATGAGTAAGAATTTTTACTGCTCCCATCCTTACCAATATTTGGTGGTGTTAGGATATTTGTCATTCTAGTAGATATGTAGTGGTATCTCTGTTGTTTTAAGTTGCATTTCCACAACAATATATGATATTGAGAATTTTTTTCATATGTTTACTTGCCATCGGTGTATGTTCTTTTGTGAAACATACATTCAGGTGCTTTGCTCATTTTTAAATTGGTTTGTTCATTTTCTGATTTCTGAATTAAAAGTTCTTTGTATATTTTGGATAGCAGTCTTTTATCACATGTATCTGTTGCAAATAGTTTCTCCCAGTCTGTGGCTTGTATTCTCATTCTTTTAGCACAGTCCTTTGCAGAGCAGATGTTTTAACTTTATGAGGTCCAGCTTATCAGTTATTTCTTTTGTAGATCATGCCTTTGGGGTTGTATCTAAAAAGTCACTGGCAAATCCAAAGTTACCTACCTAGATTTTGTCTTCTGTTATATTTTAGCAGTTTCCTAGTTTTGCATTTTACTTTTAGATCTATGAACCATTTTGAGTTAATTTTTGTGAAGAATGTAAGGTCTGTCTACAGTTTTTTTTTTTTGGCACTTGAATGTCCAGCTCCTCCAGCACTATTTGTCAATGACTATCTTTGCTCCATTGTGGTAACTTTGGTTTCTTTATTTCTATAAATATATTTAGTTGAATAAAATTTTGTGTGGGTCTATTACTGAGTTCTCTGTTCTGTTTATTATTTGTCTATTCTCTTGCCAATACTGTATTGATTACTGTGGCTTTAATGAAGTGAGTCTTGAAGTTGAATAGCGTCAGTCCTACAGTTTTATTCTTTTCCTTCAATATTGTGTTGGCTATTCTGGATCTCTTGCCTTTTCACATACATTTTAGCATCAGTTTGTCAATATTTGAAAATAACTTGCTGTGATTTTGATTGGGATTCAGTTCAGTTCAGTAGCTCAGTCGTGTCTGACTCTCTGCGACCCCATGGACTGCAGTACACCAGGCCTCCCTGTCCATCACCAACTTGGGGAGTTTACCCAAACTCATGTCCATTGAGTCGGTGATGCCATCCAGCCATCTCATCCTCCGTCATCCCCTTCTCCTCTTGCCTTCAATCTTTCCCAGCATCAGGGTCTTCTTGAATGAGTCAGCCCTTCGCATCAGGTGGCCAAAGTATTGGAGTTTCAGCTTCAACATCAGTCCCTCCAATGAACACCCAGGACTGATCTCCTTTAGGATGGACTGGTTGGATCTCCTTGCAGTCCAAGGGACTCTCAAGTCTTCTCCAAAACCACAGTTCAAAAGCATCAATTCTTCAGTGCTCAGCATTCTTTATAGTCCAACTCTCACATCCATACATGACTACTGGAAAAATTGCATTGAATCTATGGGTCAATTTAGGGAGAACTGATATTTTGACAATATTGCCTTTCTATCTGTGAATGTGGAAATTTTTGTTAAATTATTAGATTTATACCTCAGTTCAGTTCAATTCAGTCGCTCAGTTGTGTCCGACTCTTTGTGACCCCATGAATTGCAGCACGCCAGGCCTCCCTGTCCATCACCAACTCCCAGAGTTCACTCAGACTCACGTCCATTGAGTCAGTGATGCCATCCAGCAATCTCATCCTCTGTCGTCCCCTTTTCCTCCTGCCCCCAATCCCTCCCAGCATCTGAGTCTTTTCCAATGAGTCAACTCTTCACATGAGGTGGCCAAAGTACTGGAATTTCAGCTTTAGCATCATTCCTCCCAAAGAAATCCCAGGGCTGATCTCCTTCAGAATGGACCGGTTGGATCTCCTTGCAGTCCAAGGGACTTCTCAAGAGTCTTCTCCAACACCACAGTTCAAAAGCATCAATTCTTCGGCGCTCAGCCTTCTTCACAGTCCAACTCTCACATCCATACATGACCACTGGAAAAACCATAGCCTAAGTATTTCAATTCTGGAGTGCTAATATAGTTGGACACGACTGAGCGACTGATCTGATCTGATCTGAATATAAAATGTATTATGTTTTAAATGTCAAATTCTACTGGTTCACTGTCAGTATATAGGAAAGCAGTTGACTTTTGTGTATTAACCTTGTCTTGCAACCTTACTATAATCACTTATTAGTTACAGGAGTATTTTTTGCCTATTATTAATTTTTAAATTTTCTACATAAACAATCATGTAATCTGTGAACAAAGTTTTATTTCCTCCTTCTTAATCTATATATTTTTATTTTCCTCTTTTCTCTTATTGCATTAAGCTAATACTTCCAGGATGGTACTGAAAAGGAGCTGTAGAGGGGACATCCTTGCCTTGTTCCTAAACTTAGTGGGATAATTTTGAGTTTCTCATAATTAAGTCTGATGTTAATTATAGGGTTTTTTGTTTTTTATAAATATTCTTCATCAAGTTGAGAAAGTTCCCCTCTGTTTCTAGTTTATTGAGAATCTTTATCATGAATGAGTGTTGCATATTGTTCATTGCTTGTTATGAATTTTTTGATCCATTCATGTGATTTTTCCTTTTTAGCCTGTTGATGTGATAGATTACATTAGTTGATAATTGAATGTTGAATCAGCCTTGTATACCTGGAACAAATCCTACTTGGGAATGGTGTATAATCCTTTTTACACATTATTGGATTCAGTTTTCTAGTATTTTTTGATGACTGTACGTGACAGTGTACTGGGGAGGAGGAGCTGGGGCAAATGGACCTTTAGTGATGTGGAGGGGAGGTATAGGGAAGGGAGGTGTTCCGTTGCCCTCTGATTAGGTTTCAGTCTCTCAGTGAGCCTGTTCTTCTGGGCTAGGAACTTCACAAGTGCTTCTTAGTCTCCTACCCTCTTTGATGGGATGTGATAGCCTGAAAAGCAGAGACATTACTTTGCCAACAAAGGTCCGTCTAGTCAAGGCTATGGTTTTCCCGGTGGTCATGTATGGATGTGAGAGTTGGACTGTGACTGAGTGACGAAGAATTGATGCTTTTGAACTGTGGTGTTGGAGAAGACGTCTGAGAGTCCCTTGGACTGCGAGGAGATCCAACCGGTCCATCCTAAAGGAAATCAGTCCTGGGTGTTCTTTGGAGGGAATACTAAGGCCGAAGCTCCAGTACTTTGGCCACCTCATGTGAAGAGTTGACTCATTGGAAAAGAGTCTGATGCTGGGAGAGATTGGGGGCAGGAGGAGAAGGGGATGACAGAGGATGAGATGGCTGGATGGCATCACCGACTCGATGGACGTGAGTTTGAGTTAACTCTGGGAGTTGGTGATGGACAGGGAGGCTTGGTGTGCTGTGATTCATGGGGTCGCAGAGTTGGACACGACTGAATAACTGAACTGAACTGAACTGATAGTCTGAATGAGCTAGTATTTCCCTTCCCCCAGTTCACTTATGGAGAAGGCAATGGCACCCGACTCCAGTACTCTTGCCTGGAAAATCCCATGGATGGAGGAGCCTGGTAGGCTGCAGTCCATGGGGTTGCTAAAGTCAGACATGACTGAGTGACTTCACTTTCACTTTTCACTTTCATGCATTGGAGGAGGAAATGGCAACCCACTCCAGTGTTCTTGCCTGGAGAATCCCAGGGACGGAGGACCCTGGTGGGCTGCCATCTATGGGGTCACACAGAGTCGGACACGACTGAAGTGACTTAGCAGCAGCAGTTCACT
Source organism: Tragelaphus eurycerus (assembly GCA_935064755.1). Taxonomy (NCBI): domain Eukaryota; kingdom Metazoa; phylum Chordata; class Mammalia; order Artiodactyla; family Bovidae; genus Tragelaphus; species Tragelaphus eurycerus. The sequence goes on along the minus strand of CAKXYN010000039.1, from coordinate 15,250,552 downwards.
TAAGCTCTGATCAAACCCCAACATTTTAGGATCTTCACATAGTTTTGTTCTGAGGAAAGACTTTGTTAAGAAAGCAAGAATGTTCTAGCATGTTCCTAAATGGTTTCTTCTTCCCTCCACCTCCCAGATACAAGGAATTTTTCCTCTGATAGTCAGAGCCTGGTCCATCTTTTGGAGCTAAAACTCACAAAAATGTGGAGCCCCCCCATGACTGAGCCCCCTTGGAGTTTCTGTATCTCGGAGTTGTTTACAATGAACCTCCAGCAATTTCTCAATGATTGGTCAGGCTTTTCTAAGCCGGTAGTAGTTGCTGTGGAGTTTTCTGCTCTGTAAGTTGCGATTTTCAGCATCTTTCCCATTTTTGAGGCAGCAGTTTGCACTGTGACCTCAGGTCTCTGACCTCTTATTGGAAGTGACACCTTCCAAGCTCCTTACAAATTAGACTGGAAACCAATAGTCCTGTGGACTTTTTAATTACTTGCTGGAGTCACACACAGCTACTTTGGCTATGTGTTCAAGGCAAAGATGACTCACTATTGTGAATATGATGCAATTTTTAAATTATAATCTAATGCGGGAACTTCAGTAGGAGTTCATTAGATACAATATGAGTTTGGATTAAAATACCAATAAAAGCTTTCTCATATAAATTAATTGCTGTAAGAAATCAAATTTAATTCATCAAAACAGAACAAAAACCCCCAAATTTAGGTAAACATAATCCTTTATATTTTATCAAGAGCCAAATATATATAGAAATATAAAATATCATTCATTTTGCTTTTTGCTGCTCTAATACGTGGCATTCAAAAAAAAACTCCATTCAAAAAAGTGAGAACAATTTGCCATTTCTAGGCTCACATAGTCATCTGATATCAAGAGTCAGTTGGATCTTATGCATGCTCAGATCTTTCTCCACCTCCCTTTTTACATTCATAGCTCAATAATCTAATTCTCATTTCACAAGAGTTTCTCTTTAATAAATGGAAGAGAAACATCACTGCACATTTTACAGCAGTTGCATTTTTTTGAACTGGGCTGCTCCAAAAATTAATTGCTTCATTGTGTAGAGTTCCTCTCCCAATTTTTTAAGAAATGGGAGCTATAGCTTGCCTTCTTTGAAGTGTTTCATCATTTTGCTTATTTTGTTCAGATGTTTTGAAAATGCCTGAAAGATGAAAGAAACTTAAATATAAAATATCTTTTTTTTTCAGTCATGGAAATATTTAATAGTAATATTAAATTTGAAATAAACTGGATTCTTTACTGGCTGAGCCACCAGGGAAGCCCCAAAATAAGCTGAAGTGTCCCGAATCTGTGTTGAGTTAACTGGGAGTCTCCGGCGGCTCAGCAGCAAAGAATCGTCTGCAACGCAGGAGCCACAGGAGATGCAAGTTTGATTCCTGGGTCGGGAAGATCCCCTGGAGAAGAGAAAGGCAACCCACTCCAGTGTTCTTGCCTGGAGAATCCTGTGGATAGAGGAGCCTGGTAGGCTACAGTCCATATGGTTGCAAATAGTTGGACATGACTGAAACGACTTAGCGCAAGCATGCAACAACATAACTAGAGGTAAGTGGGTGACATTCATATGTCATGTGATTTCCCACACTGTTCTGGGTATGGTCTGCCTTTCAAGACATATTGTGTATAAATATATATTATACAATTACAATTATACTATATACAATTATATATAATATACAATATATTAATTATAATATTAATATATAAATAATATAATAATAAAGAATAATATGTAATTGTATATAATTGTATAATATAATAATATAATGTAGAATACAATTTAATATATAATTATGCATATATATGCAGCTAGTCAGGACTTTTATTTATCTTTAATTAATCTTTTGCCCATAGAATAGCTATTGCTGACTCATGGAATGCTCTTTCATCAGTGATTAGGAATCTTCTCCTCCTGGCTTGAGCACCTAGAGGGGTTTATTTTTAATGACATAATTTATTTGCATATTTGAAAAGCTTTACTCAGTTGAAGTACATTTTATATATGTGTGTACAAAATCCATTACTGGGTTAAGCTATGATTTTTGGGGAACAAAGAAATAAATCTCTCTGCATTGAATTGTAGTTAAGCTCTGAATTTTCTCAATTTCCTCTCTGACATGTATTCTAATTTCCCTTCCTCCAGTCTGATAAGTAATATTGGCCTCATGGTTACCCATTTATCTGTTATGCCTTTATTTGAAGCTCTTCAGGAGATGCTATGTGTAGAAATACCTGGGTCTCTCAGAACTCGTGACGTCTTTCTGTTTGACTTATTCTAGCTCAGATGTGTTAGTGTTCATCACGTTTGTTTTTCAGGGGGTAGTTTGGAAGGTTGCCTTATCTCCTCCGTGGAGGCCATGGTCAAAAGAGACGAGCATGCTGAGTTTCCATTCAGCACATGCTCTGCTCCAGCCTCTTCCTCTTCTCTGAGCTGACATGTGTGGGGAGACACAGAGACAAGCTTACAAAAGACTGTAGTCCTGATCTGAGGCCATCAGTTAAACCTTTACCTCCAGCCCTCAGCACAGCATGGCTTCCAACTTGTCTAGGGCACACATCAGAAGAGAGGCAGGGAGGATGAAAAGGTGACGCACATATGGAGTAGAAAGCCATCATGTCCTTGCATGCATCTCTTCCCTTATCCAACTTAACTCCAACAAAAGAATCGGAAGCTCTTGCTGAAGATATATATCCTAGACTCCTATGAAATAATAATCAATAGAGTGGTGGAATTTTTTTTTCCCCTCAGGATGAATGAGTGTTAGAGTTGTTGGATGAGATAAATCTTTTTTTCTATTTTGTTTTTGTTTAGTCGCTAAGTCATGTCCAACTCTTTGGGACCCTGTGGACTGCAGCCCACCAGGCTCCTCTGTCCATGGGATTTCCCAGGCAAGAATACTGGAGTGGGTTGCCATTTCATTCTCCAGGGGATCTTCCCAACCCAGGGATCCAACCCACGTCTCCTAGATTGTCTGGCAGATCCTTTACTGCTGAGTCACCAGGGAAGCCTATACCTCTCTCCAACTCTACCAACTAGCCTCATAATTTTTAATCTGTGCTGCTGCCTTTAGGATCCTGAATATGCATATGTTCATATATTACTCTCTGATGTATGGCGATGACTTGAATAACAGTATCAAGTCACAATTGTCTCTCAACTTTGTAGTTATTTAGTTGTGTATGTGTGTTAGTTGCTCAGTCGTGTCCAACACTTTGCGACCCCTTGAACTGTAGCCCGCCAGACTCCTTTGTCCATGGGATTCTCCAGGCAAGAATACTGCAGTGGATTGCCATTCCCTTCTCTAGAGGATATTCCTGACCCAGGAATCCAACCCAGGTCTCCTGTGTTGGAGGAAGTTTCTTTACCGTCTGAGCCACCAGGGAAGCTCTAGTATTTAATTACATATGATCAATGAAATTACCCAATCTGACAAAAAGTCTATAGGATAGTACCTCTAAATGGTAAATATATTGGAATAATGTAGAGATTATACATTATAGGAATAGAAAGGTACACATTTCTATTGTTGTGATAGATGCAGTATTCCCAATTCAAATGTTTCTTCAGAGAAAAATATCAGAATAACATTCTCTTCTGCTCACCACCTCTCAATTTCTTTTATTTTTCTGCACCTAAATATATATATACTTTGAGTATGGAAAGACCTATGATTGCTGACATATGAGAAGGAGCTTGTTTTGACAGAGTCTCCAGATTAGTTCAGTAGAAGAATTTCTTGAGCTTTGGTGAGCAAGATAATTTATAAAAATTCTAGGATTTCAGCAAACTAGTCAGGAAACATTAGAAAAATTTGAGTGTACATCTCCAATGTTAAGTAATTTTTTCTGTCATTCTCCTTTTTCCAAGACATACAAAATCAGGAATAAATAAGTCCCTGAGTAAAAATGCCAGTGGTTTTTGACCTCAAAGTACCAAATGAGTGGAAGTACTGGAATTCAAACACCGCCTTGTCCTCCTTTTCTCTGGGTAACTTGGCACTTTCCTGATGGTCTTGGCATCCCCACAGTCTTGGGCAGCTTTACTCTAGCTCCTTGCTCTCTGCTTACAATGGGGCAGGCATCTCAGCCTTCCTGTTTCTCTCCTGATCAACTTCTAGGGGCCGGATAGAGGCTCCTTGAGTACATGCCCCAGTGCCACACACATCTCTTCCTATTAGATAAGACCTCAAGGTCTTCAGTTTATTCTTTCCATTCAGTTCAGTCACCCAGTTGTGTGTGACTGCAAACCCATGGATGGCAGCCTCCCTGTCCATCGCCAACTCCAGAGTTTACTCAAACTCATGTCCACTGAGTCTGTGATGCCATCCAACCATCTCATCCTCTGTCGTCCCCTTCTCCTCCTGCCCTCAATATTTCCCAGCATCAGGGTTTTTTCCAATGAGTTGGCTCTTTGTATCAGGTGGCCAAAGTATTGTAGTTTCAGCATCAGCATCAGTCCTTCCAATGAATATTCAGGACTGATTTCCTTTAGCATTTCAGCAAACTAGTCAGGAAACATTAGAAAAATTTGAGTGTACATCTCCAATGTTAAGTAATTTTTTCTGTAATTTTTCTTTTTCCAAGACATACAAAGTCAGATTTTGGTCTCCTTGCTGTCCAAGGGACTTCCAGGAGTCTTGTCCAATACCACAGTTCAAAAGCATCAGTTCTTCGGTGCTCAGCTTTCTTTATAGTCCACCTTTCACACCTGTACATGACTACTGGAAAAAACGATAGCTTTGACTAGATTGACATTTGATGGTAAAGTAATGTCTCTGCTTTTTAATATGTCGTCTAATTTTGTCATAGCTTTTCTTCCAAGGAGCAAGCATCTTTTAATTTCATGGCTGCAGTCACCATCTGCAGTGACTTTGGAGCCCAAGAAAATATAGTCTGTTACTGTTTCCACTGTTTCCCCATCTATTTGCCATGAAGTGATGGGACCAGATGCTATGATCTTAGTTTTTTTCAATGGTGCGTTTTAAGCCAACTTTTTCACTTTCTTCTTTCACTTTCCTTTTTAGTTCTTTTTTGCTTTTTGCCATAAGGGTGATGTCATCTGTGTATCTGAGGTTATTTATATTTCTCCCTGGAATCTTGATTCCAGCTTGTGCTTCACCCAGCCCAGCATTTTGCATGATATTTAACTCTGTGTAGAAGTTAAATCGGAGAAGGCAATGGCACCCCACTCCAGTCCTCTTGCCTGGAAAATCCCATGGATGGAGGAGCCTGGCAGGCTGCAGTCCATGGGGTCACTAAGAGTCGGACACGACTGGGTGACTTCCCTTTCACTTTTCACTTTCATGCATTGGAGAAGGAAATGGCAACCCACTCCAGTGTTCTTGCCTGGAGAATCCCAGGGACAGGGGAGCCTGGTGGGCTGCTGTCTATGGGGTCGCGCAGAGTCGGACACGACTGAAGCGACTTAGCAGCAGCAGAAGTTAAATAAGCAGGGTGACAATATAGAGCCTTTCCCAATTTGGAACCAGTCGTTCCTTGTCCAGTTCTAGCTGTTGTTTCTTGACCTGCATACAGATTTCTCAGGAAATATGTATGGTGGTCTGGTATATTCCCATCTCTTGAAGAATTCTCCAGTTTGTTGTGATCCACACAGTCAAAGGCTTTAGTATAGTCAATGAAGCAGAGGTAGATGCTCTTCTTGAATTCTCTTGCTTTTTCTATGATCTAGTGGATGTTGGCAATTTGATCTCTGGTTCCTCTGCTTTTTCTAAAGCTAGCTTGTACATCTGGAAGTTCTTGGTTCACATACTATTGAAGTCTGGCTTGGAGAATTTTGAACATTACTTTGCTAGCATGTAAAATGAATACAATTATGTGATAGTTTGAACATTATTTGGCATTGCCTTTCTTTGGGATTGGAATGAAAACTGATCTTTTCCAGTCCTGTGGCCACTGATGAGTTTTCCAAATTTGCTGGGATATTGACTGCAGCACTTTCACAGCATCATCTTTTAAGATTTGAAATAGCTCAGCTGGAATTCCATCACTTCCACTAACTTTCTTCATAGTGATGCTTCCTAAGGCCCACTTGACTTCATACTCCAGGATGTCTGGCTCTAGGTGAGTGATCACACCATCGTGGTTATCTGGATCATTAAGATCCTTTTTGTATAGGTCTTCTGTGTATTCTTGCCACTTCTTCTTAATATCTTCTGCTCTGTTATGTCCATACCATTTCTGTCCTTTATTGTACCCATCTTTGCATGAAATGTTCCCTTGATATCTCTAATTTTCTTGAAGAGACCTTATTCCTTAGCAAAAGTAAATTCTCTGTCGCCAAAGGATACCTCCCACCAGACTTTGGGGAGCTGCTTACATTATTTTACTGGGAGAGTTAATTCTGGGGTTCAGAGGTTCAGTTCTCCATCTGACATTTTTTCCAGTATTTCTCCCAAGGTGCTAATGAGTCTTCAACAATTAAAAAAATTCAAATATTCAGTTTAGGAGTTTCCTTTTGCTACAGTTGAGGCTGTCCAGTTTATAATTAGTGATTGAGAAGATGCCTGTATGTGTATAGGATAAATAGTCCTACCAAGTTCAATATCAATCACCTGTTTCCCTAGGATCAATAACGATGTGTGTTTTGTTACCATGTTTCTGAACTATGTCCCAAGGGAACAAAATTCAGAAGGAAGATTAGTCTCCTTAAATCATCTGTTCTTGTTTGTAGTAGTTTATACTATCAATACACATGTAATAGGCATTTAAAAATTCATTTTGCCATCATTTTCTGTTTCAATGCCACTGAATCATTCATTTTTTTCCCCCCACTTAGTAGCTAGGTGTTGGGCATTTACTCCTTGAAGAAGGAAATGGCAACCCACTCCAATATTCTTGCCAGACAAAATCCCATGGACAGAGGAGCCTGACGGGGTACAGTCCATGGGGTTGCAGAATCAGACACATCTAAGCACCTGAGCACACGCATTGGATGCCCACTACATGTTTGCTCTGTGATCTGTGCTAGGCACACCAAGCAAAGAAGATGGACAGGAGCTTGACTTCACAATCTTATGGGCTATTGCCTGTTAATCATATAAATGGTTAACATCATCATAACTGCCCATCTCAACTTGGAATGATTCTTTTGTTAAGACCTGGCATTCCAGTTACTTTCAAGGTGAGAACAAATACGGTTTTAAAATACAGAAGTCAAATAATTCAGAGAGGCACTAGTATATGTTACATGACCTTCTGAAAAATGTTAATTTGCAGTGTGTTTCCATATTTGGCAGTATGCTCTGAGAGTTGTAACGAATGGTATCTTCTTATTAATGCAAAATGGTTAATTGTGAGTAAAATATACTTGTTTGTATAAAATGCAAATTAAATATCAAGAATACATTTGATTGTTTTGAGAAGTCAACATAAAACATAGAATGTTAATGCTGTAGGGACCTGGACAATGTCTCATCTCATCCCCTTGTTTTATAGAAAGGAAATGAAGAGGCGACAGATAGCGCCAGGTCACCCCTACCCCCTGCTTCACACAGAGGGTTTAATTGAGATCAGCTGAGGCCGAATGGCCTTACCACTGACTCCAACTATAAAGAGAGAATTGCAGAGGAAAACAAAAACTTAGAAGGATAAGCTGGGTTTTCTTCAGGGAATTGGTCTAGTGCAAAGCTTTGTTGTCCAGGACAGCTTAGAGACAGAAGCCTGGTACAGAGATGTTGCTTTAGGAGGTCACTGGCTTGAGGTTTCCAGGAAGAGGAGATGGATGATTTTGAAATCCTGAAGAATAAGGGAACCAAGAGTTATTCTCAAAATTTCACTGTAAAATTGAAATTTCTTGGAAGTTTTAGCCATTTAAAAGTGAATTGCAAAATGTTTCAGAGAGAAAGGATTGGCTAAAATATACTTATTAAAAACCAGTTATCCATTTCATTAATTCTAAGTCACAATTGACTTAAAATGCTCCCTTATTTTATATGCCACTGAGAAGGAAAGATTGCTGCCCATGAAACATTGATACGATGCTTTCTTACCACTTAGAATTCACTTTATACTCACTTGAAGTCTTTGGACTTAGATATAGGTTTTTTTAAAATTAATCATTTATCACTCTTTTGCATACAGAAGGAAGGAAAACATAAGGGAACTGAGTAATTGTGGTATTCTAATGTTTCTTCCCATCCAAAACCCAGTTCTTCTGCATCCCTTTTCATTCATCGTCATTAATGTCCTTGTTTGTGTGTATATCAGCCTCTTCCTTTGAAGACCTTGACGGTTGTTGTTTCTTAAAGAATCTGTAAGATAAACCAAAGCCATGGTGCAGGGCCCTTCCCCTGGCTTTGACTTCTAGGTCAGGAATGGGGCTCATCATTTAGTTACCACCCCAGACCCAACTCCCCACCAACATTTGATTGTAGGCTCTTTACAAGAGTGCCTTTCTAATTTTCCAGGAATTTTTTTCCAAGTTGTTGAGGTTGGGTCACACCTGGGCAATGAGAACCCCGTCATGATTGCCACAGGTCAGACAGAGATTGTTAGATACCACCTAGAGACATCCTGATTTTGGATTTCAGAGAGTAAAATGTAAAGAAGTGTGACTCTCGGAACTAATGAAAATGTGGCATTAAAGGACTCCTCGCTTATTGCTTTTCTCCCTTTGGAATTTGACCTATTTTGCAGACAAAGTAAATTAGCTGCTTTGTTTTGTTACTGTGAGTAATTGAGCTTGGGGCTGTGCGTAGCTGTTTCTCTTGGTCAGCATTCCCTGTATGCCTTTGCAGAACGCAGGGGATCTCCCAGTTGTTGGCAGGTTTCCCATTTGGAAAGAATTCTGTGATTGCAGAAGTCTGGGAGATGCCATCCACCACCTTTATCTCTTGAAGAAACACCATTCTAATGAGCAGCAAAGCCTCTGAATTGTCCTACAGTGAAGAACCCCATGTAAAACCTCACCTCTGTGTTTTCAAATTTGTGTGACCATAGAAGTCTTTTCCCCCATTTTTTATGAATGTACTCTGGCAGAGTTTGAGATATTCTCCTCCAGGTCCCTCTTAGCTTGTACCATTCCTCTCATATGATCCGTTCTCACCTATGGGTCAGTACCCTAACACACCATTCCTGGATGGTCTTCTTTATGCCCAAGGCTTCACTGTGTACATCCCGTGAAGATTTTCAAAGCCACTTCACCCTGGACATAATTTGGAGACACTGGCTTGGCAACAGATCATCCCCAGGTCAGAGTCTCCCATGCCCTTCCACTTCCATGTGTTCTAAAAGAAATTAATAATATTCATGTGTCCCCATACCCAGGGTTCTTGGGTTCTCTCTCGATAACACCCCATCAAGGCACAACTGTCCTCTGACTCAGTGCCCCATGGTCAGCCCCCAAGTCTTGTAAGTTCAAATCCATGAGTCTCCAGGTGGGTCCTTCCCCGTCTGGCCATTGCTGCCTTAATTCAGCCCCTCTTTGACTCCAACTGGAATACTGATGCCCTTGGCGTTCTTTTTGCTGGGATCTATCCTCCTTGTTGGGCTTCCTAGGTGGTTTAGTGATAAAGAATCCACCTGCCAAGCAGGAGAGGTGGGCTCAAACCCTGGGTTGGGAAGATCCCCTACAGAAGGAAATGGCAACCCGCTCCAGTATTCTTGCCTGGGAAATCCCATGGACAGAGGAGCCTGGTGGCTACAGTCCATGTGGTCGCCAAAGAGTTGGACATGATTTAGCAACGAAACAACAAAAGCAATAATCCCATGGACGGAGGAGCCTGGTGGTCTGCAGTCCATGGTGTTGCGAAGAGTTGGACATGACTGAGCAATTTCACTTTCACTGGTGGTTTTCAATTGAGCTATGCTGGACATTCTCATTTAATGGGAACTAGAAGGTTTTTTTTTTTTTTTTTAAGAAGGAGAGTGGCATGATATGACTGTAAGGAAACAATCGGGCAACAAGAAAGATAGTTTTGGTTGTTTAGTCACTAAGTAATGTCTGACTCTTTGTGACCGCATGGCCTTCAACCTGCCAGATTCCTCTCTCCATGGGATTCACCAGGTAAGAATACTGCAGTGGGTAACCATTTCCTTCTCCAGGGGATCTTCCTGACCCAGGAATCGAACCTGCACCTCTTACATTGGCAGACAGGTTCTTTACTGTTGAGCCACCAGGGAAGCTGCACCATCCCCCCACCCCAGATTACATATGCATTTATGGTAAAATACTATGCAGTCACTTTGAAAGTTGTACTTGTTTTTATATTTCTTGATATGAAAGACAGTTCAGGCTATATTTTTAAGTGAAAAAAATCAGATTACCAAATAGTTTGTATCATATATTCCTCACTGCTGCTGCTGCTGCTAAGTCCCTTCAGTCGTGTCCGACTCTGTGTGACCCCATAGATAGCAGCCCACCAGGCTCCCCCTGTTCCTGGGATTCTCCAGGCAAGAACACTGGAGTGGGTTGCCATTTCCTTCTCCAGTGCTTGAAAGTGAAAAGTGAAAGTGAAGGCGCTCAGTTGTGTCTGACTCCCAGCGACCCCATGGACTGCAGCCTACCAGGCTCCTCCGTCCGTTTTTCCAGGCAGGAGTACTGGAGTGGGGTGCCATTGCCTTCTCCGATATTCCTCACTAGGGACACATTAATATATATCTTTCCAGGTGGTACTAGTGTAAAGAGCCTGTTTTCCAAGGCAGGAGACATAAGGGACCCAGGTTCAATCCTTGGGTCAGAAAGATCCCCTGAAGGAGGGAATGGATGGCAACCCACTCCAGTATTCTTTCCTGGAGAATCTCACAGACAGAGGAGCCTGGCAGGCTGCAGTTCATAGGGTCACAAAGAGTCTGACATGACTGAAGCAACTTGCCATGCATACCATATATATATATAAACATTATGCAAGTATATAAAAATGCTAAAAATCATTTATCTGTTGGCACTGGGTATCACACATGGTTTTAATTTATTTTTCTCTGTTTTGCTTATGTGTTTTGAATTTTTTAATACTGAAGTGGTATACTTCTAAAATTAAAAAGTTAAAAATTATTTGAAAGATTTGATCCTAAAACACTACTCCCTGTGTAAGTTTCCCTAATGTGACTCTTCCTAGCATTCACTACTCACGTGCTTTGTTGCTCAGAGAACAGTCCAGGCTGTGCTCACATCTGTTCCGTGTGCTGGGCTGTGAACTCCTTGAGGACAGAAGCCATGTCTTAATTATCTTGTATCCTGTTATTTAGCCCAGTTTGACCCTCGGTGAGTGCTCAGTAAATATTTAATCAATGATTGAGACTGATTTTGTAAAGAAGGCTAGATTTAAGGTTCTTTCTTGCTGGTACATGTGTGTGTGTATATCTGCCTCTGCTCACTAATGCTGGGCCCTGCTCTAGGCACATTATGTGCATTCCCTACAAGGTAGATAATCCCATTATTACTGCTGTTACAGGGTATAAATGAAGGCTTGAAGGTAAGATTGGCCTGTGGATTTGCTCTGAGTTGCATATGCCTTACTCGAAAACCTCTGCTTCTAAATGCTATTACACTGTCTCCTAAGGGATTGTCTGGTGGCTCAGTGATTAAAGAATCTACCTGCAGTGCAGGAGCTGCAGGAGATGCAGGGTTCGATTCCTGGGTTGGGAAGATCCCTTGGAGAGGGCATGGCTACTCACTCCAGTATTTTTCCTGGAGAATCCCATGGACAGAGGAGCCAGTTGGGCTACAATCCATGGGATCGCAGAGTCAGACACAGCTGAAGCAACTTAGCTACACAGTCTCCTGGGGCTCCACCATAACCACACAACACTTGGAAGTAAATGCACTTCATGCAGCAAAGGCCTGGGATGGTGGCAGGGAAGGGTGATTCTGATGAAGGGAATCTGGGAAGGGAATCTTCCCTGATGAAGGGAAGGGTGATTCTGATCTGAGTGGAGACCTGTTCAGAGCCAACGCTATTTTCCTGCCCCACAGTTCTGCCCAGAGTGGCCCTGTGTGTGGAACCTGATGTGGTACCAGGTCACCATGTTGACCTGAAGCCACATCTGTGTCTTAAGTTGGCTCTTGAAAGTGTGGGCCTGGCATTCATAGTTCCAGAGCCCTGAGGAGAAGAGAAAGCAAAAGCAAAGCAAACACATAAGCCTAGAATCTTCTATCCTGTGTATTAGTTGTTCTATTGAGTCTGACTCTTTGAGATCCCATGGACTGTAGCCTGCCAGGTTCCTCTCTCCATAGAATTCTCCAGGCAAGAATACTGGAGTAGGTTACCAGTTCCTTCTCCAGGGTATCTTCCCGACCCAGGGATCAAACCCAGGTCTCCTGCTTTGCAGGCAGATGCTTTACTGTCTGAGCTCTACTATTCTGATCCAATCTAAAATCCTTTATTGTTGTCATTCCATCACTCAGTTGTAGCCAACTCTCTGCAACTCCATGGACTGCAGCATGCCAGGCTTCCCTGTCCTTCACTGTCTGCTCAGACTCATGTCCTTTGGGCCAGTGATGCTTTTCCCAGCATCACGGTCTTTTCTAATGAGCTGGCTCTTTGCATCAAGTGGCATAAGTGTTGGAGCTTCGGCTTCAGCATCAGTCCTTCCAAAGAATATTCAGTACTGATTTCCTTTAGGATTGATTGGTTTGATCTCCTTGCTGTCCAAGGGACTCTCAAGAATCTTCTCCAGCCCCACAGTTCAAAGGCATCAGTTCTTTGGCATTCAGGCTTCTTTATGGTCTAACTCTCACATCCATATGTGACTACTGGAAAAACCATAGCCTTGACCAGACAGGCCTTTGTTGACAAAATAATGTCTCTGCTTTTTAATATGCTGTCTAGCTTTGTCATAGCTTTTCTTCCAAGGAGCAAGGGTCTGCTTGCTCTTTTTTATTTTATGTCTTTTATGTCTGCAGTCACTGTCCACAGTGATTTTGGAGCCCAAGAAAAAGTCTGCCACTGTTTCTATTCCCACCTCGCTCCCCCCGCCTGCCATCTATTTGCCATGAAGTAATGGGACTGGATGCCATGATCTTTGTTTTTTGAATATTGAATTTTAAGTGAAATTTTTCATTCTCCTCTTTCACCTCAAGATTCTCTTTAGTTCCTCTTTGCTTTCTGCCAATAGGGTGGTGTCATCTGCATATCTGAGGTTATTGATATTTCTCCTGGCAATCTTGATTTCAGTTTGAGCTTCATCCAGCCTGGCATTTTGTATGATGTACTCTGCATGAAAGTTAAAAAAGCAGGATGACAACATACAGCCTTCAGATCAGATCAGTCGCTCAGTCGTGTCCGACTCTTTGCGACCCCATGAACTGCTGCTCGCCAGGCCTCCCCACGCCCGAGAGGAGCTACCCAACGACCGAGGAAGGATGGCAGTGAGGACTGGCGCACTAAGCATGGCCGAGAGGAGCTACCCCACGACTGAGGTCAGGAAGGGTGGCGGTGAGGAGATACCCCTCCCCCAAGGTCAGGAAGGGCGGTGGTGAGGAGAGACCCCTCATCCAAGGTAAGGTGCGATGGCTGTGCTTTGCTGGAGCAGCCAGGAAGAAATACCCCATGCCCAAGGTAAGAGAAACCCAAGTAAGACGGTAGGTCTTGCAAGAAGGCATCAGAGGGCAAATACACTGAAACCATACTCACAGAAAACTAGTCAATCTAATCACACCAGGACCACAGCCTTTTCTAACTCAATGAAATTAAGCCATGCCCGTGGGGCAACCCAGGATGGGCGGGTCATGGTGGAGAGATCTGACAGGGTGTGGTCCGCTGGAGAAGGGAATGGCAAACCACTTCAGTATTCTTGCCTTGAGAACCCCATGAACAGTATGAAAAGGCAAAATGATAGGATACTGAAAGAGAAACTCCCCAGGTCAGTAGGGGCCCAATATGCTACTGGAGATCAGTGGAGAAATAACTCCAGAAAGAATGAAGGGATGGAGCCAAAGCAGAAAGAATACCCAGCTGTAGATGTGTCTGGTGATAGAAGTAAAGTCCGATGCTGTAAAGAACAATATTGCATAGGAACCTGGAATGTCAGGTCCATGAATCAAGGCAAATTGGAAGTGGTCAAACAAGAGATGGCAAGAGTGAATGTTGACATTCTAGGAATCAGCGAACTAAAATGGACTGGAATGGGTGAATTTAACTCAGAGGACCATTATATCTACTACTGCGGGCAGGAATCCCTCAGAAGAAATGGAGTGGCCATCATGGTCAACAAGAGTCCGAAATGCAGTACTTGGATGCAATCTCAAAAATGACAGAATGATCTCTGTTCGTTTCCAAGGCAAACCATTCAGTGTCACAGTAATCCAAGTCTGTGCCCCAACCAGTAATGCTGAAGAAGCTGAAATTGAACGGTTCTATGAAGACCTACAAGACCTTTTAGAACTAACACCCAAAAAAGATGTCCTTTTCATTATAGGGGACTTGAATGCAAAAGTAGGAAGTCAAGAAACACCTGGAGTAACAGGCAAATTTGGCCTTGGAATACAGAATGAAGCAGGGCAAAGACTAACAGAGTTTTGCCAAGAAAATGCACTGGTCATAGCAAATACCCTCTTCCAACAACACAAGAGAAGACTCTATACATGGACATCACCAGATGGTCGACACCGAAATCAGATCGATGATATTCTTTGCAGCCAAAGATGGAGAAGCTCTTTAAGAATAAAATCCTTTTATTACCTTGCTCTGAATCAGCAACATGCCTCTGCATATGAAAAAGAGAACATGGTGAGAACATAGAGTTGCTCTTACCTTTCCATGCATCTAGGGTGTTGCCTGGGTTCCACAAATCTAAGTGTCTTGAACAGCTCGTCAGGAAGGGTCAAGTGGTTTCCAGTTGGTGAGAACTATAAAGGCATTGGTGTGACTCCCCCTCCCAGCAGCATCTATGCCATCCCCTCACCTGGTTGGGTGACCAGCCATCCACATGTGATCGGGCCCGAGGGCTTTTCTGTAACCAGTTTTTGGTATGAAAACTAGCATGATGGGCTACTCACGACCTCTTCCCTATGTAACCCCATTAGGCAGCTTCTTCTTAGCCTTTCTACCACACACACACACACTGCAAATACCATTTACTCTTTTTTTTCAAAAAAATTAATGCATTACAAGAGGTTTGGAAAATAAGAAAGGTGTAAAGAAAAACAAAATACATTCCCACAGAATCCTACCATCATCCAGGAATAACTACTATTAGCATTGTGATATATTTCCTATCAGGTTTTTTTTTTTTTTCTATATGGACAACTTTTCTGTGACTTATTTTCACATTTCATAGCTTCCTTCAATACTCATTCCAACCAAATTATCTTCATAAAATTATTTGTAGGTGTGAGGACAGCCTTGGATGATTTATTTCATCCCATAGTCCTGAGATATGGTCCTGGACAGATGCCCGATGTGTAACATGCAAGAACTACCAAGGACTTCAGAACCAGGTGATTAAATCCTTAACAGAGGGTAGCAACCATTTTTGAGGTTGATAGGTAAAGGAAAGCAAGGGAAGTTGCAGAGTGTTTAGCCGAGAACCACAGCAACCTTGGGATATTGCATTATGAGATTGCAGAATTAATTCCATAATTATGATCAGTATGTGAGTGTTTCTTATATGAAAGAGAGTGATAAATTATTCCCTGTACCTATAGTGAACAGTCAGACAAGAAGAAATGAGTCTTGAGCATAGTGTGAAGGATTTAGGCTAGATAATAAGAAAAGTTATTAACTACCTTAGTGAGTTAGAGAGAGTCTAAGAAATCTTCTCTGAAAGTCTTTAAAAATGATAAGAGATTTTCCTATCAAGGAAGGATTAAGTGTGGGCCTGCCTAATGGAGAAGAATAAACAAAATAGCTTTGTTAGAGTCTTAGCCAGCCCTTAGGTTCTCTGATTCTATATAGAACAGAGAGCACATAAATTACATGTAAAATTGATTTTTATTTCGCATTTTCCTTTGAGAAACAAAGAAAAATATAGTGATATTTTCAAAGTCTGAGTCGAATTTTCAGATGGCGACAGAGCAACGTGTTGCTTAGGGTTGGGTGGTAACAGCAGAGGAGGGGCACTGGGCTGTGACCAAGTTGACTTTCATTATTTTTCCAAATTGCATTCTTGTTGCTTTTCCCTGAAACTTTAAAATAGGTTCACTTAGTTTAGTAAATGTCTTAGCTGAGATTTTAAGCCCTATTTGTGTTTCAAGGGATTAAACAAATCTGCCTGGCTTGCAACACCGCGGGTGACTTCCGGCCTCTGCTTCTTCACGCCTGTTATGTAGATCCTTCTTAATTGTTCACAATGTTCAGCGCAACACGCTTTATATTTTCTGCTGGTCTTCCCCTCTCCTGCACAGTCATGCGAAGAGTGTATTCATGGTAAATATGGTCCATGGAGAGAGCATCCCTTTCTATGCAAATTGGCTGCTCAGGGAATAGTTGGGAGCTTACAATGTCATTGAAAGTCGCACAAATCAATTGGCAAACATTACTTTCTGTGATTATCTTGTTTTTGCACTTACATTTTTAATTTTGACAGTTTAAGTGTGTTTGGGGTTCATGGTAGTGAAAGGCCAAGTAGAATGTGGGGCAGGTCACTGCTGAGATTCCCGTCGCTTGGCTAATGAGGTTTTCTTTGGACTGTTGGTGTCATTTAATCTCATTAAGATTAAAGAGAGATGCTTTAGAACAAAACAAATGAACAAATATTTATTGGGTGCCTGTGATGTACAAGGGATGTATTAGGTAGAATGGGGCATGCAAATTAGAAGCACTTGCTTTTAAGAGCTTTACTATCTAATTAACAAGAAAATAAATAGGAAAAATAAAAGAATACAGACCACACAGAAAAAGGTGCCACAGAACAGGACATGATTGAATGTCAATTGACTTATTCAGGTGAAGATGACTTGATTTGGGAAAGAAAACTGTGTCAGGCTTCTTTCTTCAGGTTATAAGCTATAAGTTGGTCTCAAAAGCCTTGGTTAAACAGCAGAGGACCCTTTCAAGATAGCAAGTTAATGCGTGTGAAGGCTGCCTAGCAGAAAGCAAAAGGTATGTTCAGGAAGCAAAGAAGATATTTTGGTTGGAAAGGAAACTTGGAGCAGGAGATTAGTGGGAATGTTTGGAGAAAGATTCTCAGTTAATACCACATGAATTCATTTTCTATTGCTTTGTGATAAACTCTTGCAAATTTAAAAGCTTAAAACAGTACCCATTGATTAGCTCATAACCGTATAGGTCAACAGTCTGTGTAGGTGCAACTAGATTCTCTGCTTAGAGTCTCACAGAATCAAAGTCAAGGGGCCAAGTGGGCTAAACCCAGAGATTCTGGAGAGAATGCTTCTGTTGCAGAAGAATGCAGTCATACCCCAGGTCTTGATAAGACTCTGGAACAGGCCACCAAGAGAACGTCCTTGACTTTGCAAAGGAAGAATTCAAGAGAGCCACAGTAGAGTGAAAGCAAGTTTATTTAGAGAGATAAACAATCCATAGGCAGAATGAGGTCTGTCTCAGAAGGGATGTGGGATGGTTAGTTTTTATGGGCCAGGTAATTTCATATGCTAACAAGTGGGAGGTTTATTTCAACTATTTGGGGGGAGGGGGAGAGATTTCCAGGAATTGGGCCAATGCCCACTTTTTGGCCTTTTATGATCAGCCTTGGAATTTGCCATGGCACCTATGGGTGTGTCATTCAGCATGCTAATATGTTACAATAAGCGTACAATGAGGCTCAAGGTCTGTTGGAACTTGAATCTTCCGCCATCTTGGCCCTTACTTGGTTTTAACCAGTTTTTGTCTTATCCTCAATTTGTGTCATTCTTTTACTGGTTGTACCCTGACTCCTTCTCTCCCATCTCACGTCCAAGCTCATTCAGATTGTTTGCAGGTCAAGTGCTTGCAGGAGTGAAATCCTTGTTTTCTTGCTAATTACTGGAGAGGTACCACCCTCAGCTCTTAGATGGCACGCACACTCATGTGCTTCCTTCATGGTTCCTTCCATCACAGGGATAGCTAACGTCCCTCACATTGAATCCCTCTCCCTCTTCTCATCTCCCTTACTTCCTTTTCTGCTACCAGTTGGAGAAAACTTTTTTTTTTTTTGTAAAGGTCTCCTGTGATTAGTTGAGGGTCTTGCACATAATCTCCTATTTGATTAATTCAAGGTCAACTGCTTAGTGACTTTAATTATGTGTGCAAAATCTCTTTTCTCCATGAAATGTAACAATCACATTTACAACACAAGGAGATGAAGATTGTGAGGGGTCAACTTAGAGCCCTGCTTCCCACACCCAGCCTCTAACATTCTGCTGCCATGTCCCCTTCGGTTACCTAAGAACTCAGATGTGTGAGGAAAAAGAGCCTAGTTTAAATAGAGACAGAAATATGGTGGAATTTGGCACTTTTGTCAACTCTGTTTTATTTTCAATCAAATATCTTTTTCAAGGAGGAAAAAAATGAACATGTAAGGAAAGTTCTTAGATAGCCTCCCATTCATCTTTCAAGGTTATAAGCATGTGAAAGGCTTCCTTATGCCCATAAAGACTTTGGCAGCATTACTGACTTGACCTAGATGGGAAGACATACTTCAAAGAGTAAGAAAAATTCCACTGAGGGTGTGTATACTATTCATAAATCCTCCTTTTTCTTTCCCTGGCCAAAGTATTCTTATATTTGTTACATTTTTAAAGCATCGTGTCATTCCACAAAAAGTGCAAAATCCTATTTCAAGGGATAGGCGGGAGAACTGGTGTCAGAATTTAGTTAAGAAAAAATAACTCTAGATGTTTATAACTCAAGTTTACCATGCTGATGGCATTCTCTGTTCCAACATGGCTGTAACATGTTGAATCATTCAGGGAAGAAACTGTTTATTTATATCTCTCTCACTGAGTCACTGCAGTCAGTCTGAAGTTGGACAGGCATCAGAGTGGGCAGAGGGAAGGGGAAGGCTGGGTATAGAGTGCAAAAGAACAAGGAAATTGTTTCTTGTTTGATACCGTTGGACTCAGTTGCAATGCAGTGTCACCAGTTTCGTGCGAGTCGGATAAATATTGCCAGTTAACACGTTCCTGGTGCCCCTACTAGTTTTTCAGAGAGCACAGCACAAAGTGTTGCTAGACTTTTTCAAAATTGTTTAAGTCCATTTAGACTATAAAAGTAGTTCTTTCCCGTCACCAGTTGCTTAACTTCATTTCGGAAGAGTGTTAAGACCTTTCTCATAATCTATGAATCCCATGCTAATAGATGAATGCAAATATTGTTATCACCTTCCATTGACAGAGGACTCCATTATTACAGTGGAGAAAAGTGTTAATCCTTTTGTAATTAATGCCTTATTGGGGTCTGTACAGGTCAAGGATATAGTTGGATTTTGGTAAATTAACTTTGAAGTCCTATCCTTAAATCCTCATTTTTTCTTTATCTTTAAAAATAACACTGCTATAACTTTGTTCTTTTTCTTTTACCGATGATATAAGATGTAGTTTATATGCTGAAATGAAACTAAACTGGACAAGAAGTGAATATGAAGGACACATGGCTCTTAATATAACACCTCCTAACAAAACAGGCAGAAAGATTTCACGTAGAGAAAGGACTATGGTGGTGTTATACTCGTGGTAGAGATGAACCATGAGTATGACAACTTGGTCTTATTATACTGGTCTTTCCAAAAATGATAAGGAAAACTCTTTCTCCTAAATATTGTCACTGACAATGTCTTAAACCCAAATGGAAGCTAAAAACTCAATATATTAAGTAAAGAGTTCATCAGTCCATGAATATTTATTAAGGATTGTGTGACATAAAAATATAAAATGTATTGATATTTTTCCCTCTTGGTTGCAACATGGAATTGGAGAGACGTGAAACCAGTAGAGAGCTTGATGGAATGTTTGAGTCCAGGGATGCTAAATGTGGCTCAGACATGAGAGGCAGGTGTCCAAGCAGGTGCTCAGGAGTCTCACTCACTGAGGAGTGGATTCTGGGTTGGTGGGGACAATATAAGGTGAGCTTAGCAGCCCAGAGAAGGGCACGATCAAAGGCACCATCACAATAGCTTTATTATAACTGATGACCTTATATGTATATGTATATGTTGGCATACAAAATGGTGATGAGCAGCGTGGGCTGTGCACCCAGTCCGAGCTTGGTTTCAGTCCAGCACCGTCACTTATGAAATGGCCTTGGGCAAGTTATTTAATTAGTGGCCTTCAGTTCCCATCTGTAGAATGAGAACGAAAATAATGATTACCTGGAGGTTGTGAAGAGGACTGAATGAGAGGCTATCTATTGATAGCAAGCACTTAGAATGTATCTTACATGTAGAAATATTCAATATTATTTAGCTTATTATTTTTTTTAATAGTTATGGGATTGATCAACCAAGAGCTCCTGTTAGCTCGTGAATAGAGTAAAAATATCCAACCACTGTTGTTTCCTGCATGCCAAACATTCTTTGGGAGTACCTGGCACGTATTACTTTATTTACTACTCTCACCAGGGCTCTTTCTGTGTTACCTGTGGGGAAAGCCAAGCAAGAAGTGTAGTAAAACTTGTGCTAAGTCACAGTGTATCAGAGCTAGGATTTCCACCCAGGCAGTCTGGTGCTGGTATCTGGCTTTTGGTCACCATTCTGTGCCACCCAGGACTCCAACTCCATAACTGAGGCATTTAACCCAATTATGATTCTACTCCTTATCAGAGAGGAAGGAGGCTAGCAGTCATCATCTGCCAGTCTATACTGAGTGTCCTAAGCATGCCCCATTATGGTGTACCAGCCTATGGCAGGATGCTCAAAGTTGTTTATTTTTTTTAAAGATGTCTATCCCTTACTGGGCTTCCCTGGTGGCTCAGAGGTTAAAGTGTCTGCCTGGAATGCAGGAGACCTGGGTTCAATCCCTGGGTTGGGAAGATCCCCTGGAGAAGGAAATGGCAACACACTCCAGTACTCTTACCTGGAGAATCCCATGGAGGGAGGAGCCAGGTAGGCTATAGTCCATGGGGTCACAAAAAGTCAGGCACGAATGAGTGACTTCACTTTACTTTCATCCCTTTCTAAGAATGCTAGTAAGTTGTAATGGCTTCAAACATGTTTAAGAATTGGGTAGTTCATTCTAGAATAAGAATTTATCTTAGGAGATACAGGATTTTCTTCAATAAAGATTTAAAAGATTTTTTTCAAAAGAGCAGTGGAGGAAATAGTGTAATATACATTGAATCTACAAAGCTCATAAATCTGCATAGTCTTGTTTTATTGCTGATCTTATTAATGGACATGTATGCTAAGAAGTTACCACATGCCTGATACTCAGAAAAGCAAGGCAGTCCCTGATTCTTAAGGATGAGCCATCCAGTTGAATGCATAGAATGCTAGAAGAGAGCTTGGTGTATGGATTACACAAAGACCCAGAACTGGCTTGCTAGCTGTGTGACTCAGACTTTGAAGTTTCTGAGCTTTGTTTTCCTTATCGGTAAAATGGGGATAATGGCATCTACCTCCAGGGTTGTTAGAACTGAATAAACTAAGGTTATATCTGCAAAGCACTTGGTATGGTAGCTGGAAAGTAACGGGCTCTTCTTAAATGGTATCTATTATGGTTATGATTAATATTATTTTGACATCCATACATAACCAGCCATTACAAATATATGAAGCTAGAGGTGCAAACAATAATTTTACTAGGTTCAGAGGGGTGAGGGCAATGGGATGGAGTATTCAGAAGTTCTTTTCTGAAAGAAATGGAGTTTGAGTTCATGTTTTCCTGAGTGGTTTCTAAAATAATCCCTCTTTTGTTAGGAGTAAAATGATCCTGAGTCTTCCCTGGTGGCTCAGATGGTAAAGCATCTGCTTGCAATGCAGGAGACCCAGGTTCGATCCCTGGGTGGGGAAGATCCTCTGGAGGACGGAATGGCTGCCCACTCCAGTGTTCTTTCCTGGAAAATTCCATGGACAGAGGAGCCTGGCAGGATATAGTCCATGGGATCGCTAAGAGTTGGACATGACTGAGCAACTAGCACACACAAAGCGGTCCTACGGGCAAAGACATTTTAGGTATCACTGGCTAGAAAGGTTAAATGAGTTTCTTAACAGCACTTTTTCTCAGGGTCTTTTTATGATGAACACACAGTAACTCTCCAAAAGGAGCTCAACATGCTGTTTCTCAAGCATTTTTCTCTTTGTTCTGTCATGGAGTTCTCATGGGCTGGGGAGTGGAGCAGATTCTGGGAAAGGTGTGGTGGGACCCTGTCTGGAGGATGGACTGGCAGCTTTCTGGAGGGAGATGGGGCAAGGGTACAGGAGTAGTGGCTGCGGCAGGGTGCCCCATGGGAGATCAGACTGAAAGGGTAGACTCCGGACTTGTGGGCCAAAATGGTGGATGAGGGAAGGGTTTGTTGTTTTGTTTCCAGAAGTTTTGTTTTTTTTGAGTGTTCCCTGGTGGCACTGCAGATGGTGACTGCAGCCATGAAATTAAAAGATGCTTACTCCTTGGAAGGAAAGTTATGACTAACCTAGATAGCATATTGAAAAGCAGAGACATTACTTTGCCAACAAAGGTCCGTCTAGTCAAGGCTATGGTTTTTCCAGTGGTCATGTATGGATGCAAGAGTTGGACTGTGAAGAAAGCTGAGCACCGAAGAATTGATGCTTTTGAACTGTGGTGTTGGAGAAGACTTCTTGGGAGTCCCTTGGACTACAAAGGAGATCCAACCAGTCCATTCTAAAAGAGATCAGCCCTGGGTGTTCTTTGAAAGGACTGATGCTAAAGCTGAAACTCCAGTACTTTGGCCACCTCATGTGAAGAGTTGACTCATTGGAAAAGACTCTGATGCTGGGAGGGATTGGGGACAGGAGGAGAAGGGGATGACAGAAGATGAGATGGCTGGATAGCATCACCGACTCGATGGATGTGAGTTTGAGTGAACTCCAGGAGATGGTGATAGACAAGGAGGCCTGGCGTGCTGCGATTCATGGGGTTACAGAGTCGGACATGACTGAGCGACTGAACTGAACTGAACTGGTGGCTCAGATGGTAAAGCGTCTGTCTGCAATGTGGGAGACCCGGCTTCGATCCCTGGGTTGGGAAGATCTCCTGGAGAAGGAAATGGAAACTCATTCCAGTATTCTTGCCTGGAGAATCCCATGGATGGAGGATCCTGGTGGGCTATCGTCCATGGGGTGGCAAATAGTCGGACACAACTGAGTGACTTCACTTTCACTTTTCAGTCTGACAGCATGGTCCAGAATGGTCTGGATGGGCCTAGTCTGCAGCAGGAAAGCCCATCAGAAGGTTTGGGGTTAGTCTAAGCATCAGATGACCAGGTTTCCCAACCTTGTCCTTCTATTATGAAGTCTCAGCTGATGATGGTGTGATGACTGCTGTGCTTGGATGCATCACTGCCAAGTGTCTGGCTTCATCAAGGGCATCCAGCATTTGTACCAGGTCTCCAATTCAGTGCCTTTGTTAGCTCAGGGATATGCCTTCTAAGATTTCTGTTGCTCTAAGTCTTTAAAAAAGTCTTTTGCTTCAAAATCATTTCGAAAGGACATTTAAACATGTGGAGATAGTCACTGTTAGGTACAGTTTCTTTCACAGCTGGCCGGTCTAAAACTTGCAGAAACCACAGCCCTTTATGGTACATTTCATGTTTGCGTGTCTGTCATTTGAAATGCCTCCCAGAATATATTGGCAGCTCACCAGGCTGAGCGCATAAATGGAATGGCCTGCCAGCCTTCGTGGCCTTTTCCTTTGAATTATCAAAGAAACAAAATCAAGAGGTGGGTGTGTGTGTGTGTGTGTGTGTGTGTGTGTGTATGAAAATTAAAAAGATAACTGGAGAAAGAGCTGGTAGATCACAGTTTACAATTATTGGAAATCCCAGCTAAGAAGGATGCAAGTACTGTGTGATGATCTGCATGGAAAGAAGAAATATTCTTGTTCTTTTTTTTTTTTTTTTTTTTGAATTCTCTTTCTCTCTCTGTCTAGATGTTTCTCTATTCTCTGCATCCTCATATTACAGGGATTGGCAGGTCAATGCTAGTGAGTTCTGGATGCAGAATGAGTTCCCTGTCTTCTCCCTTACTTCCTACTTCGCTTTGACCTTGACCTGGAAGACACCCTTCCACCAGGCAGGACTCTTCAGCAAAAGTGTTGTGCTTGGCAATAGCAGCAATTTTATCACATGGCTGTTTGGTATGAATTGCTTTTTAAAAAATACACAGAGAATAATTTATTTATATTTCCTTATTTAACAAGTGAGGGGTGAAATAAATAGGAGCTCTTCATGTATAGACACTGAAAAACAAAAATTCTAACCACCTTACAGCCAACAGCCAACAGCTGCCCGTTGAATGTCTTATGCGTGGATAGCAGAAGTGGTCAGTGACAACGCAGCAGAAGGCAGTTCAGGTCACAAATCCAGAACAGGAAATATATTTTCATCTTGTTATTTATGACCCAGCCTTAAAGGAAAACAGATGGTAGTACTTTCAGAGCTGTTTTGCTCTTGTTTCAAATGGCTAATTCAAATCAAACATGGGATTCTATTCTTAGTCAAGGCAGCTGCTGCATTGTCTGAACTGGGCTGTTTTTCCCAACCACACCCCCTCCCCTGAACAGAGTAGCCAGACAAGACCATAGTGAAGTTCCCATCACCCAGCAACCCTAAGAGAACTGCATCTGCCCGCAACAGAACTGCATCTAGTGGGATGTCGCCACTTCCAATAAACTGGCTGCATTTTGAGTATAATTCGCCACTTCCAATAAACTGGCTGCATTTTGAGTATAATCCACCACTTCCATACCCTGCCCTCGTGCAGTTCACCCTGTCAAAAGCATAACTTGCCCTTTGAAGGCAGTGATTTATTCCAATTTTAGAGCCAAGTGGCCTCTCAGGGACTCCTTTAGGGTGGGGAAGATTGCAGAGATGGGAATAGAAGTCAAAGAGGGCCCGAAGAGGAAATGGAATATGAGATGTTCCCACAAGATGAAGGAAGAGCCGAACACTGTGGAAGTGGCTTCACCCTGGGTGGCCGTATTGCCCTGTTGATTTCCTTTAGCCAAAGGCTCTTTTATAAGACTCAATGGCAAGCAGTTGAAAAGTAAATGCTTGAATTAACCACTCTTTTAAAAAGTGAATTTTTGAAAACAAAGTAATATATGTACATCATTGAAAAAATAAAGCGCCTTCCAGTCTTTGGTTTTCTTTCTTCACTCTCTGAGAGAGTTCCTTAGCTCCAGCCTTCCATAGAAACCTCCTCCCTGCCATCCCACAGCCCGGAAGCAATCAGTTCAAATATTTCTGGCTGCTAACTTTGGGCATTTACCTCTATATTTCTAAGAAGTACACTTATATTGTTGGTTTTTAAAATTTTAGACACTATTTCTTAATGTTCTCTGGTGATATTTGAGGATTTATCCCCCTAGAATTCCTTTCCCAATTTACCCATTCTCCAAATTGAGTTATAGCACATTTTTTGGTTAATTACCAGACAGTTTTTATATTACTACAAGTAAGTAAATATTTTTCATTGTCAAAATATATGTCACAGTATTATTAGACTTTCTTTCTTGTACAAATTTTTGCTTTTTTGTGCAGTTAATTATTGCTCAGTTTTTAAATTTTCTTTATGGAAGAAAGTGAAAAGGAACTAAAAAGCCTCTTGATGAAAGTTAAAGTGGAGAGTGAAAAGGTTGGCTTAAAGCTCAACATTCAGAAAATGAAGATCATGGCATCTGGTCCCATCACTTCATGGGAAATAGATGGGGAAACAGTGGAAACAGTGTCAGACTTTCTTTTTCTGGGCTCCAAAATCACTGCAGATGGTGACTGCAGCCATGAAATTAAAAGACGCTTACTCCTTGGAAGGAAAGTTATGACCAACCTAGATAGCATATTCAAAAGCAGAGACATTACTTTGCCAACAAAAGTTCGCCTAGTCAAGGCTATGGTCTTTCCTGTGGTCATGTATGGATGTGAGAGCTGGACTGTGAAGAAGGCTGAGCGCCGAAGAATTGATGCTTTTGAACTGTGGTGTTGGAGAAGACTCTTGAAGAGTCCCTTGGACTGCAAGGAGATCCAACCGGTCCATTCTGAAGGAGATCAGCCCTGGGATTTCTTTGGAAGGAATGATGCTAGAGCTGAAACTCCAGTATTTTGGCCCCCTCATGTGAAGAGTTGACTCATTGGAGAAGACTCTGATGCTGGGAGGGATTGGGGGCAGGAGGAGAAGGGGATGACAGAGGATGAGATGACTGGATGGCATCACTGACTCGATGGATGTGAGTCTGGGTGACCTCTGGGAGTTGGTGATGGACAGGGAGGCCTGGCGTGCTGAGATTCATGGAGTCGCAAAGAGTCGGACACAACTGAGCGATTGATCTGATCTGATGTTCTTTATAAACTTTTTTTCTTTCTTTCCTATAGTTATCCAATATATAACTATAATATTTTTCAAATAATGGAGCATCCAATAATCTTTTAGCATCCTTCTACTCCCTTATTCCCCTTTTCTTCTGGAAACCTTCCTTCTCCCTCTTTCTTCTTGCTCTGATCTGGGCTAGGTCTTTTGAACAAGGCTTAATCTAGGACTTTTTGTTATTTTTACCCTGTGTTGGCTCCTTTCCCCAGGATTCCATGTCCTATGATAGCATCTTAAACACAGATGCATGGGAAGTAAAACTTCTGATTCCTTGCATTCCTGAATCTATTGTTATTTTACCCTGACATTATACATATAGTAGTTTGACATGGCAGTGATAATAAGAAACTAAGATTAATGAACTTGAAGTCATACCAATAGAAACCTAAAACTATAAAACTTCTATAAGAAAACATAGGAGGAAATCTTTATGATCTTGGGGTTAGTCGAAGATTGCTGAGATATATCACTAAAAGCATGATCCATTAAAACAGTGAATTTTACCAAAATAAAAAACTTTGATTCCTTCATAAGAGGAAAATAAAAGTCACAGACTGGAAGAAAATATTTGCAAAATACATATCTGAGAAAGAACTTGTAAGTAGTATATATTGTTAACTTAATTAAACAAGAAAGCCATTAAGCTGAGTTGGTCCTGATGCCTTAGCAGCCTACATAAGCAAACCAAAACCTAAGCCTATAAATGTCTCACGGTTAAGAAATCAACCCCTAAGAACTACCAGTTACAAACAACCAACTAACCTTTTTCCAAACGAGGTAGATGCTTAACCATTGTCTCATCAAGTAATTTCATGGCTTTGCTTCTGCTCTTTCTCTATAAGTCTATACCCTTGCTCTTATTGATGAAATATTCCTAAGCACTTCACATTTGGCATCACCTGATTTAAATAGGTTTTTGCTTAAGTAAACCCTTAAAATGTTTAATATGCTTTAGTTAATCTTTTCACTGTTCTGGTACTGTAAGTGGAGAGCGCTCATGGCCTCCAGGAGCAACAAGCATAGAGCAGGCATAAGAAAGTCCCTGCACCCTTTGTGCTCACTGTTCTCTTCCTGCTCTTGAAGATCACAGTAAGTCCTTTTCAGATATTTGTGCTACTGAACACAAGTTTGTGCCTGATGCGCAGTGAGACCAAAGAAACCACAATGTTAGAGTTTGGAGCAGGGAAAGGTTTATTGCAGAGCCATGAAAAGAAAATGGGTGGCTTGTGCTCAAAACCTCTGTGAGTTTGGAGAAGTTTTTACAAAAAATTATTTATTTATTTATTTTTGAAGGATAATTGCTTTATAATATTGTGTTGGTTTCTGCTGTAGATCACCATGAATCCATAGGTATACATATGTCTCTTTCCTCTTGAACCTCCCTCCTCCCTCCTACTCCATCCCACCCCGCCTCTAGATTGTTACAGAGCCCCAGTTTGAGTTCCCTGAGTCATACAGCAAATTCCCACTCTGTTTTTACATATGGTAGTGTATATATTTCCACTCTTCTCTCTCCATTTGTCTCACTCTTTCTTCCCTGCACCCCACCCCGTGTCCATGAGTCTGTTCTCTATGTCTGCGTCTCCATTATTGCACTGCAAATAGGTCCCTCAGGAATCTTTCTAGATTCCATGTATATGCCTTAATATATGATATTCGTTTTTCTCTTTCTGACTTACTTCACTTTGTATAATCGGATCTAGGTTCATCCACCTCATTAGCACTGACTCAAATGCATTGCTTTTTATGGCCGAGTAATATTCCACTTATATGTGTACCACAGTTTCTTTATCCATACTTCTATCAGTGGACATCTAGGTTGCTTCCATGTCCTAGAGTTGCAACAAACATTGGGGTACATGTGTCCTTTTCAATTATGGTTTTCTCAGGGTATATGCTCAGTAGTGGGATTGTTGGGTCATATGTTAGTTTTATTCCTAGTTTCTTTAAGGAATCTCCATATTGTCTTCCATAGTGGGTGTATCGATTTACATTCCCACCAACAGTGCAAGAGGGTTCCCTTTTCTGGGGGGAGAAGTTTTTACAGGCAAAATTTGGGGTGAGGGCTATAAGGTGTATGACTTTCTTCTCATTGGTTGGAGGTGAGCTAACAGGGTTGTGCTCCAAGAATCTTGCATTCAGCTTGAAGTCACCATCCTCGACCTGGATGGGGGCCTTCGTTCCAACAAAAGAACTCAAGATATTGTTGTACATATTCCTTGAAGGGGACCCTGTCTCAAGGCTGCACTTTTATTTCTTGACTGCGCTTCCCTTGTTCCTGCATTCACTCTGTTCCTTGATTAGCAGCCTTTTGAATCTGCCCTTTGGAGCTCAGGGAAGAAGGCTGAAATCTTTTCCCTGAAAATAAGAAATGGAGGACACAGAAAGGATTTGTGCTGTGCCTAGGGACCCTTTTAGGGCACAAATCTGTGAGCCCCACAGATTTTGTGCTATGAGCTCTCAGACTTTATATACACATTTCTTTTTCTGAACAGCATCCAAGATTGAGCTGCATCTAACTTAAAATGTACTTGGTCCAGTGTTAGGCCTCAGGTAATCAAAACTTTGCTTCAACAGGGGCAAAAAAAAAAAAAAAAAGAGAGAGAGAGAGAATATGGGTTCCTATGAGTACAAAAACTCTGAGACTCCTTCACCTGGGACTCTGGGTAACTATCTGTATAAAAATTATGGCTCCACTTGTGTTTGAACAAGTGGATTAAATTTACGGAAGATAATCTTAATTACAGTAGCCACAGTAGGAAACTTGTAACCTAGATAAGATTATCAATTTACTTGATGCCCTAGAGAAACTGGGATCTTAGCCAAGAATTCAATGTAAAAGGTAAAGAGAAAAATATTTTTTCTCCATTACAGTTTCTGGTGACCAAGATGGGACCTGCTGAGACATCTCACTTGCTCTGGAGCTTGCAGATGGAATCCGAGGAAAACTGGCAGAAGCTGGTGAAGGGTAAGAGCTTTTATGAAAGTCAGCTGTTTCAAATCTCTGTCTATAGGGCCTGGTTGATAGAGGAAGGTATAATTTCATGTTGTCCTTTTCTTTTCAAATTCAGACTCCTGACACTTGTTTTTGGAGTATCCTTTGGTTATAGATTCTTTCCCTCCCAAGGAGGGCTATTTTTTTCTTCTTTGTATTGTTTGGTGTCCTTAGAACTTGATTTTCTGCCATTCGTGGTTAGTATCCTGTGAACTGTGGCCTATCTCATGGGAACTGGCTAAATCATGCCTCCTTTTGGTTGTCTTTAGTAGTGGTTCTGAATCTTGGGAAGGCTGCATCTTTTGCACCCTCTTAGGGAATGCCTCTTGTATCCATGGGTAAGCCTTACTTGGTTTGGTTTTGAGTAACTTAATAGATAGACCTTTTTTTTTTTAAAGAAAAAAAAGTTCAATACTGCCAGGAATATTTACTGTTTATCCCAAGTAAAACTTGGTAAAAAGATATTTGAAAGATTTTTTAAACATGAATTCTGTGGGCAGAAGTTGGGCAAATTGGAAACTGATATTCAAAGTTTGATAGAAAAATTTTAAAGGCCTTTTCCCCTAACTTAGAATGAAATTACAGGCCCACAAGGGGAAAAAAAAAAAAACAAAACAAAACCATTGAAGAAGAATTTACTTTTGAAGCTACTGTGGAAGAATTTACTGAAGCATTCCAAAGACACATAACTCTAAATCTAGAACACAGAAATCTTCTGATTTCTATCTTAGATGGAATTCTTTTACATTATATATAAACAAATTGAAGATAATATAGTTCGGTGGGTGGGACAATTCCTTGATATCATCCAGGTTGCAACTCAAATTCTTTGAGGAATTAAAAACAACTGTACTTGCCTTACAAATGAACTCTATAGAACAGAATTGTAGCTCTAGGAGCAATTCAAAGCTCACCTATCCTTTTTACCAATCCCCAAACATCCCCTATTCATCTCAAAGGTCTGCAATATTGTAAAAAGGTCTTGACTTAGGAAACAAAAGTCCTTTTGGAGGAACTTAACATCCTTTCTCTGTGCCTTTGAGATGTAAATGTCCTACCAGGTCTTCACTAAGAACCAAGAGCCATCTCTTTGAAATGCAAACTTCTGTGGGATAATTCTTATCAGAAGGAAAAAGGAAGCTATTTGGAAACTAGGTGAATAAAATTGTTAAAAGTCTTCTCCACAAATATTAGTAAAAACAAGCCTTTTGAGCAGGAAACTTCAAATTATTTTCATCTTCCTGAAACACAATTCAGATCCAACTATTCTTTTATAAACTAGTGAGTTTTGCATTATTGTACTTGTCTCATGACTAAGATTTTAAAATGAAATCTGTAGGATCTCTGTTTGAGTCTGTCTATATGTTCTGCTTTATTGACTATGCCAAAGCCTTTGACTGTGTGGATCACAATAAACTATGGAAAATTCTGAAAGAGATGGGAATACCAGACCACCTGATCGCCTCTTAAGAATCTGTTGCAGGTCAGGAAGCAACAGTTAGAACTGGTCATGGAACAACAGACTGGTTCCAAATAGAAAAAGTAGTCAAGGCTGTATATTGTCACCATTTATTTAACTTATATGGGTAATCTGAGAAAGCTGGACTGAAGAAAACAAGTTGGAATCATTGCCGGGAGAAAATCAAAACCTCAATATGCAGATGACACCACTCTTATGGCAGAAAGTGAAGAGGGGCTAAAAGCCTCTTGATGAAAGTGAAAGTGGAGAGGAAAAGGTTGGCAAAGCTCAACATTCAAAAGAGATCATGGCGTCCCATCACTGCTGGAAGTGGGGAAACAGTGGAAACAGTGTCAGACTTTGTTTTCTGGGCTCTCCTGCAGTGGTGACTGCAGCCTGATAAAGAGCTGCTCCTTGGAAGGAAAGTTATGCCTAGATAGCATATTCAAAAGCAGAGAATCACTTACAACAAAGGTCGCCTAGTCAGGCTATGGTCTTTCCTGTGGTCATGTTGGTGTGAGGCTGGACTGTGAAGAAGGCTGGCGCGAAGAATTGATGCTTTTGAACTGTGGTGTTGGAGAAGACTCTTGAGAGTCCCTTGGACTGCAAGGAGATCAACCGGTCCATTCTGGGGATCAGCCCTGGGATTTCTTTAGAAGGAATGATGCTAAGCTGAAACTCAGTATTTTGGCCCCCTCATGCGAAGAGCTGACTCATTGGAGAAGACTCTGATGCTGGGAGGGATTGAGGGCAGGAGGAGAAGGGGACGACAGAGGATGAGATGGCTGGATGGCATCACTGACTCGATGGATGCGAGTCTGAGTGACCTCCGGGAGCTGGTGATGGACAGGGAGGCCTGGCGTGCTGCGGTTCATGGGGTCGCAAAGAGTCGGACACGACTGAGCGACTGATCTGATCTGATCTGATATGTTTATGTATGTGTATATACATATGTTATAGATGTGTGATTTTTCTACCCATGGATAGTGTTTCCAAAATTTGTAAAAGAGCTTTGTTTAATTGGCTTAAGGAAAAATAAACATGTATATAAATTAAGTATTCCCTCTGAATTATAGAAAATAACTCGAATGATTTTCAAGTTCTCATGATTTGAAATAATTTTAGCAAATAAAAACTGGTTTAAGTGTTGCTTTAATTAAAATAGGCATGTCTTCAGAGTTATCAAGATTAAACATAATGCAGACATGAAACTTTTATTCTACTTGGATTTACCAAAAATCAGATAAGCCCACTTTATGTGTTATAAAGTTTGTCAGCAAGAAAAATTACTTATGATGATGGTTGTTTACTGTCTCATGAAATTTTTATGAGTAACCCAGATGTAATTGTTAAGAATAAGAAATTTAAATAAGAGTAAATAAAATAATACTGGAGTGGGTTGCCATTTCCTTCTCCAGGGGATCTTCCCAACCCAGGGATCAAACCCAGGTCTCCTGCATTACAGGCAGATGCTTTAACCTCTGAGCCACCAGGGAAGCCCAAATAAAATAAACGTTTATTTAAAAACTTTACAATAATAATTATGTTTTATGGTATCTTTACATAAAAATAGTTTCCAAAATCTTTTTGGTAACTTGAAACATTAAAGTTATATTAAGTTAAATAAAGCATATTCATTGGATATCTAGATTGTTTTCAAATAAGATAAAATACTGAAGCATTAATTACTGAACATAAATTAATCTATTTTTGGTATTTTGTTAGAGGAATTTAAGATATTTTGGTTTCTGACAGCCAAAAATTATAATCAACACATGTAATTAAAACTTCTAGAAATAAGAAAGATGAAGGGAAGTAACTATATATGAACAGTACATAAGAAAAGTAGAACGCATTTTTCGGATAAGCCAAGGTATAAACGGCATGTTTTGTTATTAAGGGAAAAAATCATTTTGCCCTAAGTAGGATGACTAGTTGTTCCAGACTAAGAAGGAGGAAAAAATATAGGACAATACCTGAATGAATATAAAAAGGTTATAGAAGAGAAGGCAATGGCACCCCACTCCAGTACTCTTGCTTGGAAAATCCCATGAATAGAGGAGACTGGTGGGCTACAGTCCATGGGGTCTCTAAGAGTCAGACATGACTGAGCGACTTCACTATAGAAGATTTATGGAAAAAGAGTCTTGGAAAAGAAATTTTATGAATGGTCAAGATGGCTAAGATTGGGTTAGATTTATTTAAATATTTTAAGAATGAGTCCTAATATAAAAATATCCTGGTACAAAATTAGAATTTGGTTGTCTCTGTGTTAAAAGAACTGTTTCTTTGGACTATTGGTCTGCTCTTGACAGTGATTCTCAGAGTTTTCTTTACCCTTTGAGTAGTCTGCTTGAAAAGCATAGATTTTGAGTGTCTTACCAAAATAATTTTTCTAGGCTTCATACTGTCTTTATCAAGTTTTTGATTACTTGGGAGAACTGAGTTTTCTCAATATTAAGAGAAAAAGTTTTTTTTTTTAAACAACCATATAACTTTCTGTATTTGCCTTTAAGATCTTCTGTCACTTTGGTTAAATAGATAATTGAGTATTATTTCATAATTACCTGTGGTTTTACATAATCAAATATAAAAGCCTTTTGCCATTTTGACAACTTCCCTGAATCATATTCTAAATAGAATCTTTTTGACAATAAACTAACTTTGAGAATTCCTGGTGGGTCCCTGAGAAATCTCAAAGGATTTGTGTCTTACCTTGTGCAAGAGCAATATTGAACCAATTAGGTTTATTTGGTATGTTAAATTATTAACATACCAAAGAGGCTTTATCAAATAAGAAGTGATGATAAACCTCAGGTTATATGTGTACAGATATATGTTACTAATATAGATACTCCAGAAATTGCAGTTCATAGAAATTGGTCAATACTCTCATTGTTCAATTGTTATTTTAAACTGTTATATGCTATAGAAATAACTATACTTTTATATCATACTCTCATCAAATGTTTAACCATTGCTGTTTTTTTTCAAAGTTTTTTCTAAACAGTTATTGTTTTATTTTCATGCTTTTATAGAAGACTTTGTTTTCAGAGAGATTTATTGAAAGGACTCTGCTAAATATCCTAGAATACAGATTTCTGATAACTTTATGATCATATCACTGAACTGGGTAATAATTTCTAGAACCTTATAGGAAAATCTGGATTCAAGCACAAGAATTAATAACCACGGATTGACTGAACAGATAAGGATGATTGTAAGTTTTCATGAGTTTTTGTTAGAAAGATTGCTATTTCTTTAATGTTTTGGCTTTCTAAGTTTAAGGAAATCTTCTCCTCTTTTCTCTTAATCTATCTATGAATTCTAGTAGTTTGGCATATATACTTTTGTTAACAGAATTGAAACATTTATTTTTTTTCCCCTGCATGATCCCCCCTCTCTTAAAAAAAAAATAATTTTTAAATTTTAATTGGAGGCTAATTGCTTTACAATATTGTAGTGGTTTTTGCCATACACTGACATGAATCAGCCATGGGTGTACATGTGTCTCCCATCCTGAACCCCCCTTCCCACCTCCCTCCCCATCCCATCCCTCAGGGTGGTCCCAGTGCACTGGCTTTGAGTGCTCTGTTTCACGCATCAAACTTGGACTGGTGATCTATTTCACATACGGAATATACATGTTTCAGTGCTATTCTCTCCAATCATCCCACCCTTGCCTTCTCCCACAGTCTAAAAGTCTTCTTTATATCTGTGTCTCTTTTGCTGTCTTGCATATAGGGTCATTGTTACCATATTTCTAAATTCCATATATATGTGTTAATATACTGTATTGATATTTTTCTTTCTGACTTACTTCACTCTGTATAATAAGCTCCAATTTCATCCACTTCATTAGTACTGATTCAAATGTGTTCTTTTTAATAGCTGAGTAATATTCCATTGTGTATATGTACCACTACTTTCTTATCCATTCGTCTGCCAAAGGACATTTAGGTTGCTTACATGTCCTGCTATTGTAAACAGTGCTGTGATGAACATTGGGATACACATGTCTCTTTCAATTCTGGTTTCCTCAGTGTATGCCCAGCAATGAGATTGCTGGGTTATATGGCAGTTCGAGTTCCAATGTTTTAAGGAATCTCCACACTGTTCTCCATAGTGGCTATACTAATTTGCATTCCCACCAACACTGTAAGAGGGTTTCCTTTTCTCCACACCCTTTCCAGTATTTATTGTTTATAGACTTTGCCATTCTGACCAGCCTGAGGTGGTACCTTATTGTGGTTTTGATTTGCATTTCTCTGATAATGAGTGATGTTGAGCATCTTTTCAGGTGTTTTGTTAGCCATCTGCATGTCCTCTTTGGAGAAATGTCTGTTTAGTTTTTTGGCCCATTTTTTGATTGGGTCATTTCTTTTTCTGGCATTGAGCTGCATGAGCTGCTTGTATATTTTTGAGATTAATTCTTTGTCAGTTGCTTTGTTTGCTATTATTTTCTCCCATTCTGAAGGCTGTTTTTCACCTTGCTTATGGTTTCCTTCATTGTGCAAAAGCTTTTAGGTTTAATTAGGTCCCATTTGTTTATTTTTGCTTTTATTTCCATTACTTTGGGAGGTGGGTCATAGAGGATACTGCTGTGATTTATGTCAGATAGTGCCTTGCCTATTGTTTTCCTCTAGAAGTTTTATAGTTTCTGATCTTATGTTTAATCTTTAATCCATTTTCAGTTTATTTTTGTGTATAATGTTAGAAAGTGTTCCAGTTTCATTATTTTACAGTTGGGACAAATGAGCTCTTCAAGAGGCTAGACAAGTTTGCTGTGGAACACACAATCTTTGCCAGCAACACTTCTTCATTGCAGATCACAAGCCTAGCCAATTCCACCACCATACAGGACCAATTCACTGGGCTCCATTTCTTTAACCCAGTTGAAGAAGAAACTGGGACCAGTTTTCCCAGCACCACTTGTTAAAGAGATTGTCTTTTCTCCATTGTATATTCTTGCCTTCTTTTTCAAAGATAAGGTGTCCACAGGTACATGGATATATCTCTGGGCTTTCTATTTTGTCCCATTGATCTGTATTTTTGTCTTTGTGCCAGTACCATACTGTCTTGATGACTGTAGCTTTGTAATATAGTCTTAAGTCAGTCAGGTTGATTCCTCCAGTTCCATTCTTCTTCCTCAAGATTGCTTTGGCTTTTAGAGGTTTTCTGTATTTCCATACAAGTTGTGAAATTATTTTTTCTAGTTCTCTGAAAAATACCATTGGTAGCTTGTTGGGATTGCATTGAATTTATAGATTTTTTGGAGTAGTATACTCATTTCACTATATTGATTCTTCAAATCCATGAACATGGTATATTTCTCCATCTATTTGTGTTATCTTTGATTCTTTCATCAGTGTTTTATAGTTTTCTATATATAGGTCTTTTGTTTCTTTAGGTAGATTTATTCCTAAGTATTTTATTCTTTTCATCACAATGGTGAGTGGAATTGTTTCCTTAATTTATCTTTCTGTTTTCTGATTGTTAGTATATAGGAATGCAAGGGATTTATGTATATTAATTTTATAACCTACAACTTTACTATATTCATTGATTAGCTCTAGTAATTTTCTGGTGGTGGCTTTAGGGTTTTCTATGTAGAGGATCATGTCATCTGCAAACAGTGAGAGTTTTATTTCTACTTTTCCAATCTGGATTCCTCTTATTTCTTTTTTTTCTCTGATGGCTGTGGCTAAAACTTCCAAAACTGTGTTGAATGGCAGTGGTGAGAGCAGGCACCCTTGTCTTTCTCCTGACTTTGTGGGATATGCTTTCAATCTTTCACCACTGAGGATAATGTTTGCTATGGGTTTATCATATATGGCTTTTATTAAGTTGAGGTGTGTTCCTTCTGTCAAAGGCTTTATATGCATCTATTGAGATATTCATATGGTTTTTATCTTCCGATTTGTTAATGTGGTGTATCACATTGATTGATTTGCCAATATTGAAGAATCCTTGCATTCTTGGGATAAAGCCCACTTGGTCATGGTGTATGATCTTTTTAATATGTTGTTGGATTCTGTTTGCTAGAATTTTGTTGATGATTTTTGCATCTATGTTTATCAGTGATATTGGCCTATAGTTTTCTTTTTTTGTGACATCTTTGTCTGATTTTGGTATTAGGGTGATGGTGGCCTTATAGTATGAGTTTGGCAGTTTACCTTCCTCTGTAATTTTCTGCAAGAGTTTGAGTAGGATAGGTGTTAACTCTTATCTAAATTTTTGGTAGAATTCACCTGTGATGCCATCTGGTCCTGAGCTTTTGTTTGTTGGAAGATTTTTGATTACAGTTTTGATTTCTGTGCTTGTGATGGGTCTGTTAAGATTTTCTATTTCTTCCTGGTTCAGTTTTGGAAGGTTATACTTTTATAAGAATTCGTCCATTTTTTCCAAGTTGTCTATTTTTTTGTCATATGGTTGCTGATAGTAGTCTCTTATGATTGAGCACTTGAGGAGTTGCTGGTATGTGCTTATGGGGCTTCATCCTGGAGCCAGAGAAGCTGCTCACTTGTATTTGTAATATCCATCTCCAGTCTTCTTGCCAAACTTATTATCTGCTATCAACTTATTTAGGGAAGGGCTGGGCTGAAACAGGGGGTTCTTTGAGTCCATTTCATGCCAACCATCCAGGATGAACTTTGTAGTATCCAGCCCAACATAATCGAGACACTCAGATGGACACATGGGGTACCTGGTACCTGGCTTCTTAGCAGTATCGATGTCTTCTTTGGACATGTCACCTCGTTCATACAGCCTGACTGCTTCTTTGAGGTATGGCACCAGAAGATGGTTCATAATAAATCCAGGTGTGTCCTTGCAAGCAACAGGATGCTTTCCCAGGGCTTTGCTGAGGTCTAGCAGAGATTCAAAGGTCTTCTGGCTGGTCACTGGTGTTTTAATGACCTCCACAAGCTTCATCAAAGGCACTGGGTTGAAAAAATGGAGCCCAGCGAATTGGTCCTGTCTGGTGGTGGAATTGGCTAGGCTTGTGATCTGCAATGAAGAAGTGTTGCTGGAAAAGACTGTGTGTTCTACAGCAAACTTGTCTAGCCTCTTGAAGAGCTCGTTTGTCACCTGCAGATTCTCTACAATGGCCTCCACCACCAGGTCTGTGCTGTGGACCACGGATGCTGCATCCATGCTGGGTGATATGCTGCTCAGGGTCTTTGCCACAAATTTATCAGCACTCTTGGGGTTTTCTGTAGACTTCTTGGCCACTTTCTGAAGACTTTCCTCGATACCCTTTCTAGATTTTGCCAGGATGTCCTCTGGTCCACCAGCATTACTGTGTGGTCAGTTGCTGCAGCAACCTGGGCAATTCTGGAGCCCATCAGCCCACTGCTGATGACCGTCACGTGCTTGACGAGGATTTTCTTTGCCGAGGCCATGGAGGTGGAGGAGGAGGACATGGAACGCATGAATTGCCTGGTTATGAAAGCCATAGTGCAGATGGTGAAGGCAGCGACAGGGACAAGACCTGGCAGAGAATGATTCCTCTTCTCTTAATCAGTCTATGAATTATAGTAGTTTGGCACATATACTTTTGTTAACAGAATTGAAACATTTATTTTTTTCCCCCTTCTTGATCCCTCCAGAATTCAGGAAATTATTGAATATTCTTATTTTCAGGGTAGTACAGTTATTTGCATAAGTTTAATAAGAACCTGTTTTACTTATAACAGGACACAATTAGAAACACTGATTACATTACCAAGACTTTGGACTTTGACTAGAATGTCATCTCTGTAAATGATGTGCATAAAATCACATATGTACAGATAGGTTAAAGGAACTAAGGTTGAATTTCTGGGAACAGTAGACCCCCTTGGAAAACTAGTTTACAGAATTCCAAGCCTTACAAAGTGAGGAAGAAAGGTCATTTCCTGGAAGCCCAAAAACTTTCAGGATATTTTGGGGACCTTGAGAAAAGTGGAATTAACTCAAATTTCTCTATTTCTCTCTCTCTATAGAGATCACAGGCAAAGTCTGATGGTGTTCTGGGCTTGGCTTCTTAGCTTCAAGAGATTTTAAAAGTCCAATTTGAGATTCCTCATGAAAAGTTCCAGCAAAGATATTTTAAACAAAGTCTATAGGGTCAATCACTATTTTTTGCTTCACTTACGCAAATAGTCAGATCAAGTTTAAAACAAATTAGTCTTACTATGAGTATCTGATAGAAATGATGGTGATTGTACAGAAGAGAAAATTAAGTTTCAGTAGGAAACTATAGCACAGTCTTGTGGATATTAAATTCTGGTCCTATTAATTGTTTTGCCATGTACCTGTAAACCAAACTAGATCCTGAATTATTCTAATTTCCTCAAATATTTGGCTCTGACTCTCCAAACTAATGTTTCTGACTTTTCTCCCACCTTCTGATTTGGAATCACTAAGAACAATATTTGCCCTTGAATTTCGTTGGAAAGGACTGTACCTGGTCCTCCTCACTATTCAGACTGCAGTCAGACTTGAACCTTGTGTCTGCACTGCCCAGTTACAAATGGCTTCTCCAGATTCTTGGACTTATATACCAGCTAGAGATCTAATATTAAAATTGACTAGAGATGTTCTTCCTCAGAGGCAGATGGCATCTTGAGGCAGACAGCTTTCCGAAGATCTCAGAGCAAGATTTTCATCTTCAATATGAAACCTTTATTTCTTTTCACCTTTTCCAAATGTGTGCTTTCTCTTTGTCAATGCTTGGGCAGAAAATACACCTTAACTCTGAATTATCCTTGAATCTATTGCTAAGGCCACATCTGTACAGCAGAAGTCACTAGACTTTCTTGCTAAGGTGGTTTTAGATGATCAGATTGCTTTAGATTACTTACTGGCTGAACAAGGAGGAGTCTGTGCTGTGGCAGATATCACCTGCTGTGCCTGCATCAACACCTCTGGTACTGTAGCAAAATACAAGAAATTAACAAACACACCATTTGGCTAAATCAAGTTCACACTCCTTCAGGTATATTTCCTGATTTATTTGATAATGAACTGATTTGGTTGATAAGGCCTTCTGGCTAAGAGTAGTAATTCAGTCTGTTGGTTTTATCCTCCTGATAGTCATTATTGTAGTCTCTCGGGTGCATGGTATTCTCTCAGGGGTCTTAAATACCCATTTGCAGCCATCAGCAGTGAATCAGATGGTCTCTCTGTGCCTGGACAAACAGAAACAAGATGAACAGCAAAGACAATTTTTCCATGAATCTGACATTATAACCTATGAGTTTCATGATGAGACAAAAACAACCCTGATGGTGAGTGAGAATGTTGCTAATAACAAGTTTTTGGTCAATTTCTCATGTATGCAAAGATGTCCAAAATGGGGGAATTATTAAATAAAGTGAACAAGGAGGCCATTAGATTGAGGTGCTTCAACCTTAGCAACCTATGTAAGCAAACCTAAACCTAAGCCTACAAACGCCTCAAGGTTAAGAAATAAAAACTGAAGGACTGCCAATCAACAAGCCTTTTCAGAATACAGTAAACACTTAAGCTGTGTGTGCATGCGTGCTTAATCATTTAGTCGTGTCCAACTCTTTGTGATGCTATGGACTGCAGCCTCACCAGGTTCCTCTGCCCATGGGAGTCTCCAGGCAAGAATACTGGGGTAGGTTGCCATGCCCTCCTCTAGAGGATCTTTGTGACCCAGGGACTGAACCCATGTGTCCTGAATCGCAGGTGGATCGTTTGCTGCTGAGCCACAGGGAAACCCAACGCTTGAGCAATAGCCAATCAAATAATTTCCTACCTTTGATTCTGCATCTTCTCTATGAAAGTCTTTCCTCTTATTTCTGCAGAGGGAGTGCTCCTACTTTCAAGTTAAAGTGCTGCCTGATTTGAATTGATATTTTTCATAAATAAACTCTTAAAATTTTTAATATGCCTAAGATTTATCTTTTAACTGAACAGTAAGAAAACAACCCAATTAAAAAATTGTACAAAGATTTGAACAATTTACCAGAGAAGATATATGGATGATCAATAAGCAAATGAAAAGATACTCAACAGTAGTCATTAGGGAAATGTAAATTAAAGTCACAGAAAGATAGTACTTCATACTTATTAGAATGAAAAATTAAACAGACTGACCCTATCCAGTATTAGCAAGGAAGTAAAAGAGCTGGAACTCTCATACACTGCTGGTGGAAATGTAAAATGTCCCAACAACTTTGGAAAGCAGTCTGGCAGTTTGTTAAAAAGTTAAAACTTATACCTATTATGTAATGGTCAGCCATTCCACTAATAGGTATTCACATGAGAGAAAATAAGGTATATGTTCAATGTTCTTAGCAGATATTTTGTAATAGCCCAATCCTAGAAACAACCCAATTATTTATCAGCAATGGATAAACAAATTATGTTATAATTCATACAATATGATACCACTCAGCAATAAAAAGAACAAAATATTGATGTACATAACTATATGAATGAGTTGCAAAATAAGTATGGTGAGTAAAAGAAACACACAAATATCAGTACATAATGATGAGCACATTTATGTAAAAAACTCTTGACAATGCAAATTAATAACATGGAGTATTTGGGATTCTCCCTCAGGATTTACTATCTTGATATGATCATGTTTTCATGGATATTTACCTATGTCAAATCTTGTCAAATTGTACACTTTAAATGTATGTAGTTTTTACATGTCAACTAGAACTCAGTAATATTTTTTGAAAAATTTAAAAAGCATCGTAGGGATATATCTAAAATGGATATATCTAAAATGTGCATTTTAACAGATTAAAAAATGCTTTCAGATCACTGTTGTCTATTCACCATCAGTATCTTTTAAGCTAAGAACTGAGCAAAACTGAGCTCCTGACATTACTGACTTCCAGTCCAATAGCAGAGTGAGACAATTGTTTATATAAAATAATGGACTGGAATGGGTGAATTTAATTCAGATGACTATTATATCTACTACTGCAGGCAGAAATCCCTCAGAAGAAATGGAGTGGCCATCATGGTCAACAAAAGAGTACTTGGATGCATCATAGTCAACAAAATGCAGTACTTGGATGCAATCTCAAAAATGACAGAATGATCTTTCTTCGTTTCCAAGGCAAACCATTCAATATCACAGTAATCCAAGTCTATGCCCCAACAAGTAACGCTGAAGAAGCTGAAGTTGAATGGTTCTATGAAGAACTACAAGACTTTTTAGAACTAACACCCAAAAAAGATGTCCTTTTCATTATAGGGGACTGGAATGCAAAAGTAGGAAGTCAAGAAACACCTGGAGCAACAGGCAAATTTGGCCTTGGAGTATGGAATGAAGCAGGGCAAAGGCTAATAGTTTTGCCAAGAGAACACACTGGTCATAGCAAACGCCCTCTTCCAACAACCAAGAGAAGACTCTACACATGGACATCACCAGATGGTCAACACTGAAATCAGATTGATTATATTCTTTGCAGCCAAAGATGGAGAAGCTCTATATGGTCAGCAAAAACAAGACTGGGAGCTGATTGTGGGTTACATCATGAACTCCTTATTGCCAAATTCAGACTGAAATTGAAGAAAGTAGGGAAAACCACTAGACCATTCAGGTGTGACCTAAATCAAATCCCTTATGATTATACAGTGGAAGTGAGAAATAGATTTAAGGGACTAGTTCTGACAGAGTGCCTGATGAACTATGGATGGAGGTTCGTGACATTGTACAGGAGACAGGGATCAAGACCATTCTCTTGGAAAAGAAATGCAAGAAAGCAAAATGGCTGTCTGAGGAGGCCTTACAAATAGCTGTGAAAAGAAGAAGCGAAAAGCAAAGGAGGAAAGGAAAGATATAAGTGTCTGAATGCAGAGTTCCAAAGAATAGCAAGGAGAGATAAGAAAGCCTTCCTCAGAGATCAATGCAAAGAAATAGAGAAAAACAACAGAATGGGAAAGACTAGAGATCTCTTCAAGAAAATTAGAGATACCAAGGAAACAAAGCTAGTGGAGGTGATGGAATTCCAGTTGCTGCTGCTGCTGCTGCTAAGTCGCTTCAGTCATGTCCGACTCTGTGCGACCCCATAGACGGAAGCTCACCAGGCTCCCTCGTCCCTGGGATTCTCCAGGC
Organism: Tragelaphus eurycerus; assembly: GCA_935064755.1. Taxonomy (NCBI): domain Eukaryota; kingdom Metazoa; phylum Chordata; class Mammalia; order Artiodactyla; family Bovidae; genus Tragelaphus; species Tragelaphus eurycerus. The sequence goes on along the minus strand of CAKXYN010000039.1, from coordinate 15,207,613 downwards.
AAGAACACTGGAGTGGGTTGCCATTTCCTTCTCCAATGCATGAAAGCGAAAAGTGAAAGGGAAGCCGCTCAGTCGTGTCCACAATTCCAGTTGAGCTATTTCAAATCCTGAAAGACAATGCTGTGAAAGTGCTTCACTCAATATGCCAGCAAATTTGGAAAACTCAGCAGTGACCACAGGACTGGAAAAGGTCAGTTTTCATTCTAATCCCAAAGAAAGGCAATGCCAAAGAATGCTCAGACTACCGCACAATTGCACTCATCTCACATGCTAGCAGAGTAATGCTCAAAATTCTCCAAGCCAGGCTTCAGCAATACACGAACCATGAACTTCCAGATGTTCAAGCTGCTTTTAGAAAAGGCAGAGGAACCAAAGATCAAATTACCAACATCTCCTGGATCATCAAAAGAGCAAGAGAGTTCCAGAAAAACATCTATCTCTGCTTTCTGGACTATGCCAAAGCCTTTGACTGTGTGGATCACAATAAACCGTGGAAAATTCTGAAAGAGATGGGAAAACCAGACCACCTGATCTGCCTCTTAAGAAACCTATATGCAGGTCAGGAATCAACAGTTAGAACTGGACATGGAACAACAGACTGGTTCCAAATAGGAAAAGGAGTACATCAAGGCTGTATATTGTCACCCTGCTTATTTAACTGATATGCAGAGTACATCATGAGAAACGCTGGGCTGGAAGAAGCACAAGCTGGAATCAAGATTGCTGGGAGAAATATCAATAACCTCAGATATGCAGATGACACCACCCTTATGGCAGAAAGTGAAGAGGAACTAAAAAGCCTCTTGATGAAAGTGAAAGAGGAGAGTGAAAAAGTTGGCTTAAAGCTCATTATTCAAAAAACTAAGATCATGGCATCCGGTCCCATTATTGCATGGCAAATAGATGGGGAAACAGTAGAAACAGTGCCAGACTTTATTTTGGGGGGCTCCCAAATCACTGAAGATGGTGATTGCAGCCATGAGATGAAAAGACGCTTACTCCTTGGAAGGAAAGTTATGACCAACCTAGATAGCATATTCAAAAGCAGAGACATTACTTTGCCAGCAAAGATCTGTCTAGTCAAGGCTATGGTTTTTCCAGTGGTCATGCATGATGTGAGAGTTGGACTGTGAAGAAAGCTGAGCACCAAAGAATTGATGCTTTTGAACTGTGGTGTTGGAGAAGACACTTGAGAGTCCCTTGGACTGCAAGGAGATCCAACCAGTCCATCCTAAAGGAGATCAGTCCTGGGTGTTCACTGGAAGGGCTGATGTTGAAGCTGAAACTCCAATCCTTTGGCCACCTGATGCGAAGAACTGACTCATTGAAAAGACTCTGATGCTGGAAAGATTGAAGGGAGAGGAGAAGGGGATGAGAGGATGAGATGGCGGGATGGCATCACCGTCTCAATGGACATGAGTTTGGAGAAACTCCGGGAGTTGGTGATGTACAGGGAGGCCTGGCGTGCTGCGATTCATGGGGTTGCAAAGAGTCGGACATGACTGAGTGACTGAACTGAACTAAACTGAACATTTAGTGAGCCTTTTCAGTTTCCTGAACATTTAAAAAAAATGTATTTACATAACCAGTTATTTTACTGTTGAGCAAAATGAGGCAGAGAGAGGGAAGTGCCCAGTGTCACTTGCCCAGCGTCACTCAGTAAGGGGCAGAACTGAGATGCAAACCCAGGCATTGTGGCTGTGGTGTCATGGTCCTCCCTGTTCTGCCTTCAGGATGCCAAGGTGAGGGGTGTGAAGTGTGCCCAATGCAGGGATGGCGGGTCACAAGACAGCTCCACCTAGTGTGCGATGGGAGGGGTAGGGAGTGGCCCGCTGGGGGACCTGGGTTGCAGTAGAGAAGGGACCCGTAGGAGCCACGCAGGTGAAGGCAGTGCATTTTGGGCAGTAGGCGTGCGAGACTCTATTCGTTGCCCATATTTACCTATCTGGTTACTGTCTCCATTTTTCTTGCTCTGTGTCTCTTTACTTCTCTTTCTCTAAAATGCATGGGGATGGGGAACAGTATATGTGTAGCTCTTGATAACCACAGGGTGTAGAACTAGATCAAGGGAGTGGGTGCTGGAAGCAACCATGTCGTCTTTCCTGATGGAGCCCTGGAAGGCTTGGCAAGAGTGATTGGAGAGCTGTAAACATTGGCTGAAGACTCCACTCCACTTTCAACAGGCGGGGGCTTTCATATATATTTAGAGACTCTTATTAAGTCTTCTGAGAGATTCCTGCAGCTGCTGAAAGCTATGTCCAAATCCAATTTTTTTGAGAAAATATGTAAATGATTATGATATTGTAATAGTGTCATTCAACGTACCAGTCTGAATTCGTGCTTATTCACATCAAGAGGGAAGATAAACTCAGATTTGCAATTGCAAAAGGCCAAAGCTGATCCTTCCCAACCCCCCAAATCTCTAAACTAAACACATTACAAAATTAAAATGTTAAATAATTGGTAATTAGCAGTGGTCCTAAAGAGTGCTGGGCACTATTGCAAAGCTGCTATAACCCGTGGCATATTACTATAATTATTTTTCAAGGAAAAACTGGATTAGAGATGAGACACGCTGACATGAAGGACGTTCAGTGTTCGGCAAGTTGAGACAGGCAGCTCAGGGGCCCCACTAATCTTTAAGTCCCTGAAAGGTATATTGTTAATACTACATGACAGATAAATTATATTGCGAACCCCAAGAAATGCCTAGGGGGAAATCAAAAAATGCTGTTAGCAGACAGACCTTTTATGATTTTCCCAGGATACTGCTGTGTTTCCAGAAACACGGCTCACAGTCTCACTGAATCACGTACATCACATTACCAGAAACAGTTGCTGACGAATACTTCATTTAAATGGTATTGAGATAAAAGCAGGAAGGCTGTGAACAGTTAAAGGCGGAAAAGTAACATATGTGTCCATTGGTGTATTGTCCCAAATGGGGAACACCTTTATCATTTTTTTTTTTTTTTTCATTCTGCCTTGTTCTGCCAGGGGACTGGAAAACATATGTCACTTTTCCACCTTCATGGGGCATTTTCTAGTTTGTTTGTATTTATGTCACAAGCTTAATGAGATTTAAATGGAATTTCTGTATGTGAATAATATGGAGCATTAATGCAAAAATTTTAGTTTGCTGGGCTGCTGGCAGAATTTGCATAAGGGTTTAAATATGAAACAAGAATGTTGAAGCCCTTGTAAATCACAAGGCACAACACTAGTGGAGAAATTTTGTTGTTGTTTTTGTTGTTTAGTTGCTAAGTCATGATTGACTCTTTGCAACCCGATGGACTGTAGCTCACCAGGCTCCTCTGTCTATGGGATTTCCCAGGCAAGAATACTGGAGTGGGTGGCCATGCCCTTCTCCAGGGGATCTTCCTGTCACAGGGATCGAACCTGCGTCTTCTGCATTGGCAAGCGGACTCTTTACCACTGAGCTGCCAGGGAAGCCCTACTGGAGAAACAGAGGGATCAGAGCAAATTATCTAAGTAACTATGGTTTTAGGGAAAAAGCAACATCTTTAGTTTCATGAAAGTCGCCTCTGTTGGAAGAACAGCAAACCGGTACTAGCCTGGAAGAGGCACAGTGGTACCTTGGCATCCTTGAGTGAAGTGAAAGGCGCTCAGTTGTGTCTGACTCTGTGGCATGTCTGACTCTTTGTGACCCCAGGGACTGTATCCCACCAGGTTCCTCTGTCCATGGGATTCTCCAGGCAGGAATACTGGAGTGGGTTGCCATTTCCTCCTTCAGGGGATTTTCCTGACCCAGGGATCAAACCCATGTCTCCTGCATTGCAGGCAGATTTTACCATCTGAGCCACCAGGGAAGCATCCTTGAGAGAACTTCCCAGTTCCTGCCGTCATCCACACTAACCTTCTATACAAAAGTGGATCATCATGGACTCCTATTCCACACTGTGCTGTGTAGACAGGGTTTGATGGAGAGCTGGGGAAGAGAGAGCGAGTAAGCTGTTAAAATACCTGAGAAAGAATGCAGCTTGCTTTATCTGGACAAATAACTTAGCATTTCCAATTCAGAGACCTCCTTGCCCTTAGAGGAGCATGGAGATCATCTTACTGCTCCCTTGCTAGCCTCAAGGGCATTCTAAGGCCTCCTACCACTTTCTGGAACCCCCTGGAGCTTGGGGGATCTCTATGAAGTTTCCTTACTTGTTTTGAGTCATGTTATGGGGGTCCCCACCCTGGCATATTACTCTCATCCCCACTCCTGCCCTCTCAGGAACAAAAGGAGATGGTTCGATTTACTCTGGAGGACTGGAAGCTTTGCTCTGACGGATGTCACCCTTCCCTGAGGCTGGGTGGGCAGGGAAACAGGCGAGGAGTGAGGGCCAGCCTTCCAGAATTTCTGCAAGTTTCCTCCACGGGTTTTTCAGTCTGAAGTTGCATCTTAATCCAGTCAGAGTAGGTTGGGTTGTGGGGTGGCGCCCAAGGCGGCTTACTGGAAGTCCGGGCCCTCCTAGGGCTCTTAGGGAAATGAGATTGTGATTTCCATCTTGATCATGAGCAGACGTCCTGATGTGGAGCCACATGAAGTCACCATGTCTCTGGGACAGCGAGAGGAGAATTAAAAGGAAGGCGCCAGACACTGTCACAAGTGACTCTGGAGATGCTCCTCCGGGGCTGCGATGGCTTGAATCTCCCAGGTTTGGGGGTGGGGGCGGTGGTGATGCATGTCCAGGCTACCACTGGGGACAAGAAGCCTGGTACTAGGATGTGAAAGAGAGGAGTTTAGAGATGATCGAAATCATGAGGAGGAACAGAGCTGTGCGGAGACCGAAGGAAAATCAGCGATCCTCAGCCTGTCTTTATTTAAGCATTTTGCTATTTTGTTCATCATGGATCTTTTGCATACAGGGGCTTCCCTGGTGGTTCAGGTGGTAAAGAATCTGCCTGCAATGCAGGAGACTCTAGTTCGATCCCTGGGTGGGGACAATCCCCTGGAGAAGACAAGGGCAACCCACTCCAGTATTCTTGCCAGGAGAATCCCATGGGCAGGGGGGCCTGACAGGCTATTCAGTTCATGGAATGCAAAGAGTCAGACATGACTCAGTGACTAGCACTTTCACACTGAAGTTTTGGTGGTCCTGTGCATTTTGCACAGGCGGTGACTAACTTCACTTGAGTCCCCCCTAGTCCTGGCCCTGGGTCTAATCTAGTCCCGTAGATTTCAGATGAGTAAACTGATGCACAGAGCGCAACGTGGCTTATGTTCTGTGACAGAGATAATTAAGGGGAAAGTGAATTCAAGTTTATATTCAGCCTAGTGGGTTTTTTTTTTCTTTCCTACCTTACCATACTGCTCCTTTGCTTGCTAATTTTTTTTTTCTTAATGAAAAAAAAAAATTCCAGAATTCTTGAGAAAGTTTCCTTCTCATGAAGTTTAAGGCCTGAGCTGAGAGGGGAGGAGGGAGCAAGGTAATGACAGATGTGCTGCAGGACGGAAAAACCCAGGGACCTCAGCGCTGGTTTCACAGAGTGGGTCTCAGTGGAGCCCACTTTTTCTGTAGCTACAGGTTATTTCTTCCAAGGTAGGTCAAGTAGACTCTTTAAATGGCTGCTTCTTCAGATTTACAGCTATTTTAATTTAACTCCGAGTGCTCAGAGGAACGCTTTTATTTAACTTCAATAGAATATAGCTTTATTAAAGTCAAATAAGGAACAGGGGGAAAAAAATGAACCCAGAAAGAAAATATGCCAATAGAAATTCTTATTTGAGAAATGTCCAGATATTACATGTCTTTCATTTGAATTCATTTCTTAAGCACCGAATGAAATTTTAGGCCCACCTGAGAAGCAAAATAAGATTAGTCCACCGAACAATAGGTAACCAAGTTTTGAAAAAAAGACAGCAAAATTTGCAGAGATAAAAGTTTAATTATGTCCTAGTTGCTTGCTGAGATCTGGAAATCAATGTAGTTATTTCAATATAATTCTTGGTGGGCTATCAAATGACACGAGGGATCTTTGTCCCCCTTCTGTTAAAATATAGCCACCATAAAATAATTAACAATAATGGAGTTGACATTAGATTAATGTAGCTAACCTCAGGTTGGTAGTGGAATTGCTTTTTGAATGAAAGAGAAAAAAAAAAAATTAAGAGCAGACCTCTGTGTGAGTGAAATAGTAAGAAACGTGCTTGGAACTCTGAAGACATTTTCTTCTTTGTCTCAGTGTGGAATAAAATTCTAAACCCTGCCTAAAGAGTCTCTTTTAGGAAAAATATGAAAAATACCTTAAATGGAAAAACCTGGGTGGTATGAAATTGATCAGCTTTATACCTTTTCAATTAGGTCTAATATACTTAATATACCACACTGAAAAATCATCACCTCCACCTGGCTTTTTTTTTTTAAGGGAATGGTGTTGATCATGGGAGACTAAGATAGATTTGATTCCCACTTGAGCTACTTAGCAGATGGACAACTAACCCTTAGATTTTTCATGTGTTTAATTATAATAATAATAACATCAACTTATTTATCTTGCAAGTTGTTGCACAGAATAAATTCCCAAATTCTCTCTCTCTCTATATATATACATATATGTAAACTTTTATTTAATATTTATTAAAGATAAATATTTTAGTATTTTTTTTAGAAGTTAGAAAAATCTTCAGAGCTACTTACTAACTAATCCAAATATTCTTGTGGATATTATGTGTTTGGCTTCATAAACTAAGAAAGAACATTTAATTAAAAAAGAGAAAAGGTTTCTTTGGAAACTTTCTATCTCTGTATATATTCTGCTGGTCAGCTGGATCTCAGTAGAACAGATCTTCTTGTTTTAACCTCATAAAAATACCAGTTGTTTCTGTTGATATTATCCTGCTGTCTGACATGTAATTCTACACTTTGTTTTTTGAAATTTATGAAATCAGATTCCATGGTAGCCATTCTGGGAACCAGTGGCTTTAGCCTAAATACCCAAGAAGCTTCTTCTTGAAGTTATAAAAATGTTGTGGAGGTGTTATTGGAAGTTCCTTAATCTGACCCCTTTGCTCTGGGCTTCTGGTTCCAACAGCTGTCTGGATCTGACTGCACATCATTGCAAAGAGATGAAATTTTGGTGAAATCATTTAGGTATGCATTGGTTTAACTAATGAGAGGGAACCTTTTATGGCTTGAAAACAACAGCCACAACCAACCTAGGGCTCAGAATATGGAACCAACAGCACCCTTGAATCATCAGTCTCCTAACTGATTCTTGACTTTAACAAATATTTCTTGTGAACTGACTATAATGCTAAACGCTTTGCCAGGTTATGGGGATATATTGTTGAGTAAAGCTCAAAGCCAGAGTCCCTGCCTTCATATAGTATTCAGTGTAGTAAAATAAGATTTTAATAGAAGAATCACATAAATGAACATAAAATAATGACTCTCCTAAGTGCTACAAGGGAGAGGTCCATGGTGGTTTCAGACTTTGCAATAGAGGGTGTGACAAAGCCTTCCTTTGAAGAAGATGTACGTGAGCTGAGATCGGAAGGAAGACTGGTAATTACAGAAAGGCAGGCAGGCAAAGGAATAGGGAAGAAGAAGAAGCACTCCAGGTAGAAGGCGCAGCAAGTGCCAGAGCGCTGGGGCAGCGGGAGCATGGACATCAGAGGAACTGAGAGCAGCCGGGTGGCTGAAGCACGCTACAAGGTTACCATGTGGGTGTGGATAGGAACAAGACGTGGACATGTTGGTAGTCACATTAACAATTTTGGTCTGGATCCTCAGACCCCTGAGAATCATGGTTTAATCTGCTGTGGGCCCCATCTGTGTATGTGTGTGTGTGTGTGTGTGTGTGTGTGTGTGTGTGAAGATCAGATTTTTCAGTTTGAAAAACATGACTGTGGTTAAAATATGAACAAAATATTGAAGATGGGCTCAAGTTGATGCAGAGAGATCCTTTAAAAGGTTCTTGTTGTCTTGGAAAGAGCTAATGGTGGTTGGGATTAAGGGGAGCAGGGCAAAAGTGGGGGAAGGTGGGAGGTTTCAAATGATACTTAGGAAGTAACTTGATAAAATTCAGTGCAAAGATTGGTTTTACCTTGAAATTTCTTCTGATAGTTTTAGGAAAGCCCATTTTGTTCTGATTTTTCATATTCAGTCCTCTCAAAAAAATTTTATGCACAAGAGTCAAGGAGTGTGCAAGGCACTGGGATTTCATGAAGAGCCAAAGAAAATGTGCCTGCCCTCTTGTGTTTACAGTGGGATGCTATGGTTGCTTGCTGTATAGGGGTACCATAGGGCTTCCCTGGTAGCTCAGATGGTAAAGGATCTGCCTGCAATGCAGGAGACCCAGGTTTGATCTCTGGGTTGGGAAGATCCCCTGGAGAAGGAAATGACAACCCTCTCCAGTATTCTTGCCTGGAAAGTCCCATGGACACAGGAGCCTGGCGGGCTACAGTCCATGGGGTCACAAAGAGTCAGATGCAACTGAGCAACTAACACACACACACAGGGGTACTGTATGCCCATTTCTATACTAATATTTTTATGTTTCTCTCACCGGCACCTTGAAATGCCATAGATATTTCAGCATTGCAATGGTTGTCATCATGAATTGTAATGAGCAGCTGAAATCTGTTTCATGTACAGATAACCAAGTTTCTTACAGTATTTTCACTTGTGGGTTTCTGACTTGATCTTATATTGATATTCTTGTTTAAATATACTGAAACTTCCTGTGGTCTAAAAGTGTGGGGCATCTCATCTTTATCCTTTAAAAATATGGTTTCCATTGCTCATGTTTCTTCTATTTCCAGTGGCACTTGGCAACAGGCTCTGAACAATGATGAAGGGACTCGGTGCCCAGTAACCTGAATGCTCTAGATTAGGACATCGAGCACAAACGGAAAGGTCTAGTATTCAATCCGGACCAGACAGCTCTCAGAATTTAACGTCCCACTGGGCAGTTCTCTTATGTGAAGGGTGAATTGTGCTAGGTGTTTCTTTTGGGGAAACTGTCTCTCTAATAGCTAACTTCAAAACCTTTCCCCTTTGACTGTTTTGGAGTCTTTGTTGTTAAAAACAGAAGGGAGTTAAAAGTAGAAAGAATATAAAATAAAGGATAAAAGGCATTCTCTTAAGCTGTTTTCTAAGCACAGTGGGAACTGTAATATCTGTTTGTCTGTCTAGTTGCTATATATATACATTTTAAGATCTTTCTTTCCATTTAGAAGAACAAAAAACAGTGAATTTATCTCTATTAGAAGCAGAATGATTTTTCCTTCGCAATACCCTTTCGTCTATCTTTGTTTTATTTAGATGGACACATTTAATGACTTCTTATTTGTTTTGATCTTTAAGATTTCAATTAAGAAATTATTTCCTATTAAACTCCAGTAGGAATTTAATGTCTCTGGGTTCTCTTATAGGAATACGCTTCCTGTCTGTGTGTGATGTTTTTCTTCCGCCTGATCTCTCACAAGTGACTGGACTCTACTAGGGGTTCTCAGAATTGCACAGTGATTGTTAGAATGCTCTATGCCAAGGCCCTGACATTTTTACTCATTAGATCTAAGATGAGGCTGAGGAATCAGAGTTTTCATGTGGCATTTCAGGTGACTCTTTTTCACCATCCTAGGACAACTTTTTGATGCTGCTTTTAACCAGCATCAAATAAGAGAAGGCAGGATTTAGCAAACGTTTTGGCTCTTTTAAAAGGTTCCCAGGTGAAGCGCCATCGGAAGAGTGCCAACTGTATGTACGTTTTTGTCCCCTCTAGTTTCTGCGGCATGTCTAATAAGTCTGCCATGCTAAGTCGCTTCAGTCGTGTCTGACTCTGTGCGACCTCATTGACGGCAGCCCACCAGGCTCTGCAGTCCCTGGGATTCTCCAGGTAAGAATACTGGAGTGGGTTGCCATTTCCTTCTCCAATGCATGAAAGAGAAAAGTGAAAGTGAAGTCGCTCAGTCGTGTCCGACTCTTAGTGACCCCATGGACTGTAGTCTACCAGGCTCCTCCGTCCATGGGATTCTCCAGGCAAGAGTACTGGAGTGGGGTGCCATTGCCTTCTCCACCTAATAAGTCTAGTATGATATGTTACTCTTTATTTTCAAGTTCTCGTATTGGAAAGTTTTTCTCCTTTCGTCTCTGGAAGACAAAAACTCAATATTCGCTTAATAACTTAAAAAAAAAATGAGAACATTAAGCCGCGAATTGAGTCTTCAGATCTCTCAGCCCATTGCTAATTTTTGTGCTGTAAGCGATGTAGAATTTCCATTGTTATCTTTTTATTTAATGGATCTGTCATAGAGCTATCACATCCCAGCCCTGCATTTTGCCAAACTTTCTTTAAACATATTTGAAGTTGATGAACATCCGTATGACAGATTCAGCCTTTGCCTATGGAATATTCTAAGCCATCCTCCAGTATGCGTTTAGGTCCCACTGACTACCATGTGGTGATAACCAGTATCTTGTCCAGGAATTGCTAGATTAAAAAGACCAAAAGAATCATTCATTTGCTTTTAGATTGCGCTACTTGGCCTTGCTCTTGTGGGACACTCGTGAACCTCAGATGACACAAAATAAATGTTCCATGTACAACAATACAGTGAGGATTTCTATATTCTTGCCAACTTCTACAAAAGTTAACTCTTTCCAGGTGTATCTTGAAGATTTGATTAAAACAAATCACTACAGATGGTGACTGCAGCGATGAAATTAAAAGACACTTAAAAGATCTTATTGAAATCTTATCTTGGAAGGAAAGTTATGACCAACCTAGATAGCATACTCAAAAGCAGAGACATTACTTTGCCAACAAAGGTTTGCCTAGTCAAGGCTATGGTTTTTCCTGTGGTCATATATGGATGTGAGAGCTGGACTGTGAAGAAGGCTGAGCGCCGAAGAATTGATGCTTTTGAACTGTGGTGTTGGAGAAGATTCTTGAGAGTCCCTTGGACTGCAAGGAGATCCAACCAATCCATTGTGAAGGAGATCAGCCCTGGGATTTCTTTGGAAGGAATGATGCTAAAGCTGAAACTCCAGTACTTTGGCCACCTCATGCGAAGAGTTGACTCATTGGAGAAGACTCTGATGCTGGGAGGGATTGGGGGCAGGAGGAGAAGGGGACGACAGAGGATGAGATGGCTGGATGGCATCACTGACTCGATGGATGTGAGTCTGAGTGACCTCCGGGAGTTGGTGAGGGACAGGGAGGCCTGGCGTGCTGCGATTCATGGGGTTGCAAAGAGTTGGACACGACTGAGCGACTGATCTGATCTGATATGAGTTGTCATTGATTCACTGGAATAGCGTCTTCAACCTCTGAATCCCGTGAGCAGTTGGAACAAACTGGCATGTTTCACCCACCCACACATGGGATGGTTTTAGGAGATTTTAAAATAGGGACTTTCAGAATTGATTTTCTAAGACAGAGCTCAAATTATTCAGGTAGAATGGGATAGCATGGAAAGGCTGATTACCTTAGAAATACTCCAGGAGGAACAGTTATTAGGGGTGAGTATTCTTGTGTGGACAGCAAAAGAGATATCATTGGGTTATTGTTTGTTCTGGCTACTTAACCAAGAGTCATGACTCAGAGGTTGCCAAACTTACATTTGTTGATGAACATCAGATCAGATCAGATCAGTCGCTCAGTCGTGTCTGACTCTTCGCGACCCCATGAACCGCAGCACGCCAGGCCTCCCTGTCCATCACCAGCTCCCGGAGGTCACCCAGACTCATACCCATCGAGTCAGTGATGCCATCCAGCCATCTCATCCTCTGTCGTCCCCTTCTCCTCCTGCCCCCAATCCCTCCCAGCATCAGAGTCTTCTCCAATGAGTCAACTCTTCGCATGAGGTGGCCAAAATACTGGAGTTTCAGCTTTAGCATCATTCCTTCCAAAGAAATTCCAGGATTGATCTCCTTCAGAATGGACTGGTTGGATCTTCTTGCAGTCCAAGGGACTCTCAAGAGTCTTCTCCAACACCACAGTTCAAAAGCATCAATTCTTCGGCGCTCAGCCTTCTTCACAGTCCAGCTCTCACATCCATACATGACCACAGAAAAGACCATAGCCTTGACTAGACGGACCTTTGTTGGCAAAGTAATGTCTCTGCTTTTGAATATGCTATCTAGGTTGGTCATAACTTTCCTTCCAAGGAGTAAGCGTCTTTTAATTTCATGGCTGCAGTCACCATCTGCAGTGATTTTGGAGCCCAGAAAAACAAAGTCTGACACTGTTTCCACTGTTTCCCCATCTATTTCCCATGTAGTGATGGGACCAGATGCCATGATCTTCGTTTTCTGAATGTTGAGCTTTAAGCCAACCTTTTCACTCTCCACTTTCACTTTCATCAAGAGGCTTTTTAGCCCCTCTTCACTTTCTGCCATAAGAGTCGTGTCATCTGCATATCTGAGGTTATTGATATTTCTCCCAGCAATCTTGATTCCAACTTCTGTTTCTTCCAGTCCAGCATTTCTCATGATGTACTCTGCATATAAGTTAAATAAACATGGTGACAATATGCAGCCTTGACGTACTCCTTTTCCTATTTGGAACCAGTCTGTTGTTCCATGACCAGTTCTAACTGTTGCTTCCTGACCTGCATACAGATTTCTTAAGAGGCAGATCAGGTGGTCTGGTATTCCCATCTCTTTCAGAATTTTCCATAGTTTATTGTGATCTACACAGTCAAAGGCTTTGGCATAGTCAATAAAGCAGAAATAGATGTTTTTCTGGAACTCTCTTGCTTTTTTGATGATCCAGCGGATGTTGGCAATTTGATCTCTGGTTCCTCTGCCTTTTCTAAAACCAGCTTGAACAACAGGAAGTTCACGGTTTACATATTGCTGAAGCCTGGCTTGGAGAATTTTGAGCATTACTTTACTAGCGTGTGAGATGAGTGCAATTGTTCGGTAGTTTGAGCATTCTTTGGCATTGCCTTTCTTTGGGATTGGGATGAAAACTGACCTTTTCCAATCTTGTGGCCACTGCTGAGTTTTCCAAATTTGCTGGCATATTGAGTGCAGCACTTTCACAGCATCATTTTTCAGGACTTGGAATAGCTCCACTGGAATTCCATCACCTCCACTAGCTTTGTGTTGATGAACATGAGATTTGGAATATTTGTGCTGAGCTTGAGAAATTCCTTGATAAGTTATTCATGAGAATTTCCATATTATTACCATATTAGTAGGGAAGGTGAATTGACCAGGATGTAATATTACCATATTATTAGGGGAGGTGAATTGACCAGGATAAGGAAAAGTAGCTGCAAAAACAGCAATTTCCAAATCTTAGTGGCTAACAAGTCTGGGTTTATCCCTGCTCCTGTGGCAGTCTGGTGCAGACTGGGCATCCTTCTCTGAGAGATCCAGCCTCTTCTAACCTGTGAGGCCACCGTCTTACATACAGGACCTCCGTGGATACAGAACTAGTGTGGAGAGACTGCAAGATGCTCTCTGGCCAGGCCTGGAAGGTGCTCACATTCCACTGGCCAGAACCTGGTCTTGTAGGCCCGGCCTGTGTTCACAGAGGCAGGAGTGTGGTCTTCCTGTGTGCTCACTCAGAGGAAGTCAGTCTGGTGACTGACGTCAGTAGGCCAGTCCCTACTGAGGAGAAACAGGCAACCTCTCACAGTGTAATATCTCTCCTGGGTGTGGCTGGGTCTTGACAGAAAACAAAGAGACTTAGCTTAAGGAAAGGAGTTTGTATTGTTTTGGGAAAGAACTTCTGAACTTTGGCAGACTTGGGTTCTAGTTCTTATTCTGCCCACTCAAACTCCTGTGTGATGTTGGATGAGTTTATAAAATGAGAATAATATCAGTATTTCGTTCATAGGATTAGTGTGAGGATTAAATGAGTTAATGCTCAGAAATTGCTTGTATAGGCTTAATAATAATAATAATGGTTATTATAAGATGACATAATTATAAACACTAATAATAGTATTAAAACTTAAATATTTTAATAATTATTACTAGTTATTAATAATTGTTACTAATCACAAACAATGGTTATTAATAGTTGTTTATTTCCTCAGTGACCTGAGAGGAAAGGGATTTACACAATAGTGATTTTTGACCCTGTGTCCACAGGGGACTCTCAAGTGTGATGTAGAAGAACATGTGGTACAGTGCAGTCCCAGCTGTGCTGAGTCTGAACCTCCTTCTACTGGAAGGCCACACAGGTGGAGCCCTTGCACAGCCAGGACTCAGAGGCTCTGGTCTACACCTGGCACAGGATGGCTGGGGGGATTCAAAAGGTGGGAAGAATAGGTGTATTTTGGTTAATTGAAGTATACTTCATTTACAGTGTTGTGTTAGTTTCAGGTGTACAACATAGTGACTGAGTTATACGTGTATATCTATCTATTCTTCTTCAGCTTCTTTTCCCTATCAATTCAGTTGAGTCTAGTCGCTCAGTCCTGTCCGACTCTTTGCAACCCCATGAATCACAGCACACCAGGCCTCCCTGTCCATCACCACCTCCCGGAGTTTACCCAAACTCATGTCCTTCGAGTTGGTGATGCCATCCAGCCATCTCATCCTCTGTCATCCCCTTCTCCTCCTGCCCCCAATGCCTCCCAGCATCAGGGTCTTTTGCAATAAGTCAACTCTTCACATGAGGTGGCCAAAGTATTGGAGTTTCAGCTTCAATATCAGTCCTACCAATGAACACCCAGGGCTGATCTCCTTTAGGATGGACTGGCTGGATCTCCTTGCAGTCCAAGGGACTCTCAAGAGTCTTTTCCAACACCACAGTTCAAAAGCATCAATTCTTTGGCACTAAGCCTTCTTCACAGTCCAACTCTCACATCCATACATGACCACAGGAAAAACCATAGCCTTGACTAGACAGACCTTTGTTGGCAAAGTAATGTCTCTGCTTTTGAATATGCTATCTAGCTTGGTCATAACTTTCCTTCCAAGGAGTAAGTGTCTTTTCATCTCATGGCTGCAATCACCATCTGCAGTGATTTTGGAGCCCAAAAAAATAAAGTCTGACACTGTTTCCTCATCTATTTGCCATGAAGTGATGGGACCAGATGCCATAATCTTAGTGTCATCTGCATATCTGAGGTTATTGATATTTCTCCTGGCAATCTTGATTTCAGCTTGTGCTTCTTCCAGCCCAGTGTTTCTCATGATGTACTCTGCATATCAGTTAAATAAGCAGGGTGACAATATACATCCTTGACATACTCCTTTTCCTATTTGGAACCAGTCTGTTGTTCCATGTCCAGTTCTAACTGTTGCTCCTGACCTGCATACAGGTTTCTCAAGAGGCAGGTCAGGTGGTCTGGTATTCCCATCTCTTTCAGAATTTTCCACAGTTCATTGTGATCCACACAGTCAAAGGCTTTGGCATAGTCCAGAAAGCAGAAATAGATGTGATTTTCTGGAACTCTCCTGCTTTTTCCATGATCCAGCAGATGTTAGCAATTTGATCTCTGGTTCCTCTGCCTTTTCTAAAACCAGCTTGAACATCAGGAAGTTCATGGTTCACGTATTGCTGAAGCCTGGCTTGGAGAATTTTGAGCATAATAGCATGTGAGATGAGTGCAATTGTGCAATAGTTTGAGCATTCTTTGGCATTGCCTTTCTTTGGGATTAGAATGAAAACTGACCTTTTCCAGTCCTGTGGCCACTGCTGACTTTTCCAAATTTGCTGGCATAATGAGTGCAGCACTTTCACAGTATCATCTTTTAGGATTTGAAATAGCTCAACTGGAATTCCATCACCTCCACTAGCTTTGTTCATAGTGATGATTTCTAAGGCCCACTTGACTTCATATTCCAGGATGTCTGGTTCTAGGTGAGTGATCACACCATTGTCATTATCTGGGTCATGAAGATCTTTTTTGTACAGTTCTTCTGTGTATTCTTGCCACCTCTTCTTAATATCTTCTGCTTCTGTCAGGTCCATACCATTTCTGTCCTTTATCAAGCTGATCTTTGCATGAAATGTTCCCTTGGTATCTCTAATTTTCTTAAAGAGATCTCTAGTCTTTCTCATTCTGTTGTTTTCCTCTATTTCTTTGCATTGATCACTGAGGAAGGCTTTCTTGTCTCTCCTTGCTATTCTTTGGAACTCTGCATTCATAATCACAGAAAACTAGCCAATCTGATCACATGGACCACAGCTGTGTCTAACTCAATGAAACTAAGCCATGCTGTGTGGAGCCACCCAAGACAGACTGGTCATGGTGGAGAGGTCTGACTGAATGTGGTTCACTGGAGAAGGGAATGGCAAACCACTTCAGTATTCTTGCCTTGAGAACCCCATGAACAGTATGTTAAGGCAAAATGATAGGATACTGAAAGAGGAACTCCTCATGTTGGTAGGTGCCCAGTATGCTATAGGAAATCAATGGAGAAATAACTCCAGAAAGAATGAAGGGATGGAGTCAAAGCAAAAACAATACCCAGTTGTGGATGTGACTGGTGATAGAAGCAAGGTCCTATGCTGTAAAGAGCAATATTGCATAGGGACCTGGAATGTTAGGTCCATGAATCAAGGCAAATTGGAAGTGGTCAAACAGGAGATGGCAAGAGTTAATGTCAACATTCTAGGAATCAGTTAACTAAAATGGACTGGAATTGGTGAATTTAACTCAGATGACCATTATATCTACTATTGTGGGCAGGAATCCCTTAGAAGAAATGGAGTAGCCATCATGGTCAACAAAAGAGTCCCAATTGCAGTATTTGGATGCAATCTCAAAAATGGCAGAATGATCTCTGTTTTCGTTTCCAAGGCAAACCATTCAACATCATGGTGATCCAAGCCTATGCCCCAACCAGTGACGCTGAAGAAGCTGAAGTTGAATGGTTCTATGAAGACCTACAAGACCTTTTAGAACTAACACCCAAAAAAGATGTCCTTTTCATTATAGGGGACTGGAATGCAAAAGTTGGAAGTCAAGAAACACCTGGAGTAACAGGCAAATTTGGCCTTGGAATACGGAATGAAGCAGGGCAAAGACTAATAGAGTTTTGCCAAGAGAATGCACTGGTCATAGCAAACACCCTCTTCCAACAACACGAGAAGACTCTACACATGAACATCAGATGGTCAACACTGAAATCAGATTGATTATATTCTTTGCAGGCAAAGATAGAGAAGCTCTATACAGTCAGCAAAAACAAGACCAGGAGCTGACTGGCTAAGATCATGAACTCCTTATTGCCAAATTCAGACTTAAATTGAAGAAAGTAGGGAAAACCACTAGACCATTCAGGTGTGACCTAAATCAAATCCCTTATGATCGTACAGTGGAAGTGAGAAATAGATTTAAGGGACTTGATATGATAACAGAGTGCCTGATGAACTATGGAATGAGGTTCGTGACATTGTACAGGAGACAGGGATCAAGACCATCCCCAAGGAAAAGAAATGCAAAAAAGCAAAACGGTTGTCTGAGGAGGCCTTACAAATAGCTGTGAAAAGAAGAGAAGCGAAAAGAAGAGAAAAGGAAAGATGTAAGTGTCTGAATGCAGAGTTCCAAAGAATAGCAAGAAGAGATAAGAAAGCCTTTTCCCTTATCAGTTCAGTTCAATTGCTCAGTCGTGTCTGACTCTTTGCAACCCCATGAATCACAGCACGCCAGGCCTCCTTGTCCATCACCAACTCCCGGAGTTCACCCAGACTCACGTCCATCGAGTCAGTGATGCCATCCAGCCATCTCATCCTCTGTTGTTCCCTTCTCCTCCTGCCCCCAATCCCTCCCAGCATCAGAGTCCTTTCAAATGAGTCAACTCTTCGCATGAGGTGGCCAAAGTACTGGAGTTTCAGCTTTAGCATCATTCCTTCCAAAGAAATCCCAGGGCTGATCTCTTCAGAATGGACTGATTGGATCTCCTTGCAGTCCAAGGGACTCTCAAGAGTCTTCTCCCTTATATATATTCCCTTATAGGTTGTACAAAAGGTTGAGTAGAGTTCCCTGTGCTGTTCAGTGAGACTCTGTTCATCTATTTTATATACAAAACTTGTCAAAGTTAGTTGTTCAGTAATGTCCGACACTTTGCGACCCCATGGATTGTAGCCCACCAAACTCGTTTGTTCATGGGATTCTTCAGGCAAGAATACTTGAGTGAGTTGTCATTCCTTTCTCCAGGGGATCTTTCCAACCTGGGGATAGAACCCAGGTCTCCTGCGTTGTAGGCAGATTGTTTACCATCTGAGTCCCCAGGGAAGCCCATTTTATATATAATATAGTATGTATCTGTTAATCCCCAACTCCTAACTTATCCCTCCCTGCTGATTCTCCCCTTTGGTACCCAGAAGTCTGTTTCCTATGTCTGTGGGTATGTCTGAGGAAGAGCCCGTCCAGTGTAGGTTTGCATGGTTAGTCTGAGACGAATAAGATAGAGGGTAATAAGACTTCACTAGTGAAAAGGGGGTCTAGTGTCTAGCACTGCACATCACTCCACAAGGTTAGGGAAATCACATGCAAAGTTAATGGGAGAAAGCTTTGGGAGTGGACCTGTGACATCTGGTATTGGCATCTCAGATCCCAGAAAGTGCCTCTCTGTGGTCCTTTTTCCACTCATCTCTTGACCTCATCCAATCTGAACCTCCTTTGCCTAGGAGGTAGCTAGAGGGATCTAACCATTCTAAGAAATAGGGAAAAACAAAAAAAAAATCTTAAAAAATCAAAAAAAAATCTCTCCCTTACAGGATAATGGCATATGTTCCATACGTTCTGGGTCTGAGAAGTTAATTCCTTTTCTTGGGAAACATAAAAAAGTTCACACCCACAAAAATCCCAGACTCAATGGTGGCATGCTGAGGGCTTTTATTTTCTTCTCCTCCTTCTCAATTCCCCTTGGAGAGAAACCCTGAGAACATTTCATGGGTGAAGTTAAAAGGAGGTATAAATCAGGATAGACTTAGTTATGCTGCAGTAACAAACAACCCCGAATTCTCATTGCCTTATTAGAACAAAGGGTTCCTTCTTGCTCTTGTTACATGTCACTCGAGGCCAGTTGGGGGCTCTGCTTCATGGTCTTCTCTCTTCAGGACCCAGGCTGAAAGACCAATGGAATGTGGCATGATTCTGAGGAGGGAGTGCTGTGTGTGTCTAACAGGAACAATTAAATGCTCTCATGTGGGCAGGAGAGAGTCAGATGTCAGAACTACGGCTGACTTTCAAGCACCTGCCTAAAGAAAGTGAAAACAGTTGAGAAAAAGCATGGCCATTTTGAGTAAATATGTCAAAGAAAAACCTCTTACCCCCAAAATGCACTAAAAAATTACTAACATTAGCTTTTTAAGAGGAATTTCTTTTCTCAATTTTGTTAAAGTGGCTATAACAGAGTATATCAATGGCTTGTTCTTGAGCTAAGAGCTGAATTCTTTGGAAAATTTTAATTTTTCTATTTTATTTTTTCTATTGAAAATTTTTTGAGAGGTTGGGAGGTAGATTTTTCTTATATTAAAGAACAAGTGAATGGGCTTTCTGTTTTAGGATATTGGTTGGTTTCTCTGCTCCATGTAGGTGGGGACTGTCTTAAAATGCTAGTTTTTGTATCCTTACTGGCTATCCAGCTGTGCCTAGTATAGACCAGTCAATCTTTCCTTATTGACTGGAATCAGCATTGCACGATGAGTGAGTATGAAAAATGAATAAGCACTGGTTTCATAACACATCAACACATGTCCCAGGTATTTCTGAGGAAGCTGTGAAAATTTCAAAACAAACTTAACTTCAGTTGAGTTTCCCTTAAGAAAAACTGTGACACTTCTGGTAATGTCACCTTCAAAACAATAAAACCATATCTGTTATGTAATTTTTGAGATATTATCACAAGATTCCCTTGAACATCAGAATAAAGAACATATTTCATCTTTGGTAAGAGACTCCTGCTTGCTTGTGGGCATAGTACTTAGCAAGGTATAGTGTGAGATCCTAATTACATAGAATTTTCCAGATTGTCCCTGGAAATATTTTGGGGATTATTTAGTCTTTTGAAAAGTTCTGCGTAAAAGGTGTTCCTCAAGAAGAAAGACGTTTTCTTGGGTCTTTCAGTCTGAGCACTTCCCTGGTGGCTGAGTGGTAAAGAATCTGCCTGGCAGTGCAGGAGACAGGTTCGGTCCTGACCCGGGAAGATCCCGCATGCCATGGTGCAACTAAATACGACCCCACTGAGCCTGTGCTCTAGAGCCCTGAAACCGCAGTTACTGAAGCCTGTGTGCCCTAGAGCCTGTGCTCTGCAGCAAGAGAGGCCACGGCAGTGAGCAGTCCATGCATTGCAACTAGAGAGTAGCTCCTGCTTGCTGCTACTAGAGAAAAGCCCATGTAGCAGTGAAGACCCAGCACAGCCAAAAATAAATAAGTAACTAAATAAAAACTAAAATCATTAAAATCAGTTTGAAAATCATGTCTGAAAAATCAGGATATTTGAATATGAATTGATTGTGACTTAGTTTAGCACCCAGCTTATGAGCCTAATCAGGCACATGAAATAATTTTCATTCAGAAGATTTAAAAAAAAAAAAAATCCAGTCTCTCTTGTCTTTCAGTATCTTCTAAAAAGTATTCTTCTTATTATATGCCTTTTGCATTTCATAATATTCCTCCTCCTTTCTCCTTGTATAAGATGTTTCTTTCAAAATGTACCTACAGTTCCCCAGCACTTTCTCAGCCTAATGCCTCCTGCTTTTCCCTCTGAACACTGGACTTGTCATGGCCATTGTTTAAATAGTAAGGACAATTACTGTGTGTCACTGAATGTGGCTGGTTCAGCTTGTCCTCTCTGCCTTGGCCCGGACAGTACAGTCACGGCTGAATGGGAGCCCATTAGTCCTTGTATCCATCGACAACTAGAGAATGGATTGCACACCAGGCAGTTCTTTCTTACCTCGTCACTGTTCCCTGACTGTAGGCGTTCTCAAGGCTAGAAATCACCATTCTTTTTAAAATTTTTATTTTATATTGGAGTACAATTGATTTACAATGTTGTGTTAGTTTCAGGCATAAAGTAAAGTAATACAGTTATGCATATAAGAAGTCACTCTTCTTTAAAAAAGAGATGGTTGCACTAATCAAATCTGCTCTAAAGATATATAACAAATACTATATGTAACGATATAAAGCAAAAAAATAAACACTGAACAAATACTGCAGCAATTAAGAAATGCTCTTCTTTTTTTTTTCTCCCAAATGCAGCTGGAGTTGTGCATAAAATTCTTAGGCCCACTTTTGAGTTATCAGCTCCTCAGATCTAGTGGGAAAATCACAGACTTTGATGTGTAAAATAACTGAGAAAAAGAGTGTAGAGCCTTATAAAATACCTGAGTTTAATCTGGACCAGTCAGGAACAAGACTTGAAATCCTCTTACTGAGGAAAATGGACAAAAGCACACTTGCCTTCTGAGGCACAAAATAAAAGAAACCTGTAAAATGTGTGTGGTGCAGTGTCCCAGAAATCAATTATGTAATTTTGTACAATCATATCAGGTAGAGTATCAACCCATTACTGAAACTCAGAGCTTTCAAACCTAATGGAGACTATTTGACATTCCTAGGCGAGCTGCCAAAGGCCCATTTCCAATTGCCAACATGACAATTATTGACACAGACATGCACAGGCAGGAAAGGGTTTTCAAGGAAATAATGTCAATAATTTTCTACTGTGTCTTAAGCGAAAAATCAGTAGAAGGTGAGTGACTAGAATCCTTATGGAATCCATACCTGCAAATCCCTTGAATCTTGGCGCAGAGAGGGAAGTGGGTATCCACGGGAAATCCAATTAGGTTGGAAGGGGAGAGCTGAGCTGTGCCTGCTGGAGGGGGACAGAACGTTTTCAGTCTACTGTCCCCAGGTATGGAAGAGGACCACTCTCAAGTTCCTCCTGGCTCCATGCACTAAGCGTATCCGGCCAGCCAGGCTGATCTTCTGCAGCTCTGATTTCAGCAGGTTCCCCTGCTTTAGGGCCTGGGATGGTTGGGTTTCTGGTAGCTCCTCAGTCTGCATTCTGGTGTTGGTGGTTTCTTTAGCCCATCTTACCTGTCACTGTTACCCAATGTATTTCGCTCACCATTCCCTTTTCCCGAATTCTGCTCATATGATATCCTCATCCTTATTCTAAGCTGGTCCCCATGCTGTTCCTCGTCCTGCGATATCCTCTCCATTTTCTGTGATATCCTCTCCACTTTCTGACCTATTTCTGCTCCTTGTTTGAGGCCATACTTGAGTCTAGTTGTCTTACATTCTCAAGACTAGCTCTTGTGTACTGAGAGTGTCCTAAGTCAAGGACTGTAGTAAAGATGACTGATACGTTGTATCTATGGTCTTGGTGGGTTTCCCTGGTGGCTCAGACGGTAAAGAACCTGCCTGCAATGCAGGAGACCTGGGTTCAATCCCTGAGTTGGGAAGATCCCCTGAAGAAGGGAATGGTAACCCACTCCAATATTCTTGCCTGGAGAATTCCATGGCCAGAGGAGCCTGGTGGGCTACAGTCTATGGGGTTATGAAGAGTCAGACACAACTGAGCAACCAACACAGTTTTGGTACATCTATGTTTCCCTCCTATGTGGGTAAGTAAACTGAGTTGTTTTCTGTCCACAGATGAAATATACTTCTTATTGAGTAATTAAATAACTTTTCTTTCCTTAGAGAAAAATATAATAAATACGCATAGTAGGTGTTACCATCTTATAGGTAAAGAAACAGAGTTCAGAAGGATTGGATTCCCTGTGTAAATTTGTTTACATAATCAAATCTCTGTTTATTTATCTCTATTATCAAATCTTCAAATACTGGCCTCTCTGACTTTAGAACCCATATGAAATTAAGTTTTCCCAATTTCCAGCATCCAAGGATCTCTTTATCTGAAATTTTCTAACACTTAAGTAGTAGTGATGATGGCAACAAAACCATAATGAAAACACTAAAATTTGCCAAGACCTGACTTAAGGAGCAGCCTCGGCTACGTTCTTCACATCCATTATCTCGGTTGGCTCTCACAACAGCCCCAAGAATGCAAACAGTGTTAGTGCCAGATAGACAAGTGGTATCTTGAGGTAGAAGAGAGTTATTTCCAAGCATGGATCACAGTAGAGCCTCAGTTCCTTGGAAACAAGGACCTCCAACTCAGGCATCAGACACCTAGGCAGAGTCCAGAGGGAGCACTCTCCCCATAGACAGCAAGACTGTTCGGGATGGGCTGAGCAGCTGTGGTCATGATTGAGGACCGCCCTCAAGAGCCATCTGGGGTAGTGAGCACCAACCTGGTGGGTTGGGGGGGCAATGGGATGGCCAACTAAACTCCAGGGTAACTAAGTGAAGATTTGAGAAGGGTGGGAGGTGCGTCCCACAGCCAGATGAATATGTATATATGACTTAAAATGGTGCTTAATTAAACTTATTTATTCTTATTGATAATGGGAAGTTCATTAACACCCACTGGCTGCTGAGGCCTAGGGAAACTGGACCACACCCAAGTTGCTTCAAAGTATGGATGGGCCATGTAGGCAGGAGGGAAAAGAATTCACGGTCTTTCTCCTTCAATGTGAGCTCCCCACACCTTGAGCAGTGCTAGCCACAAGGCCACAGGTGTGCTGCTGGGCCCATCCCCTCACCTGTAAATTGAGAGATCTGGGCCAGATGGCCTCCGAGATCATTTCATCTCTTGAATTCTCTGCTCCATTACTCAGTACAAACTAAGAGGCCAGAAGTCTGTGAAGATGAGACAAAGAACCAGAGAAGCATATGGAAGGTGAGGCTGCTGGGGTGTGGTAGTCGCGAAGGGTTAGAAGAGTCAGGCAGCCTGAGTTTGAATCCTCTCCTGCCTTTTAACCTTGAGCAGTTGCCTAACCACTCTGCACACAGATTTCTCCAATATAGATCCCGAATACCAATCCCAGCCACAAATGTGGGTGGTGAGTGTTCTATGAGTGTGTGAGCATGTGTGTACAAGCTCCTGCTAGGGGCTGGCTGCGGAAGATGAGGGCTGCCCAAGGAGTGGTGTGTGCTTCTGATTACAATGCAGCCACAGCGCCAGCCTTGCAAACCACACCAGCCTGCCTCTGTCCTGGAGATGTGGAAAGGGACAGGGCTTATTTTGGCCAACAGATCTGGGTCTGAAAATTACCTCTGCCATTTATTAGAGACAGTAGGGAATAGCTGAGGGCCTCATTTCCTCATCTGTAAAATAAAAGTACTTGGGTTACCTAAAAATGTCAAAAATTTTTTTCTTATGATTCCAAGATCTGTAACTAATTAACCTCCTTGAAGGTAGTTGCTGTTTAAAAATTTTAATCTTCCTGCTTCCCACTACCTCTTGCACATAGTAGGTGCTGGAAAGTCCTACTCACCTGTGTGAATGAGGAATAAGATGGCATTAGTAATGTAATGCTCTCAGCCTCAAGAGAGTAAGAAACCTCACGTAAAACCAAGGGACACGAAACGTTAATTTTCTGAGTGCTGAACTATCTGAGTCATGCTGTTTCAAAGATTTGGGCTTGTGGCCTAAACCGATAACAAATTCTTTCCATTAAGAAATTGCTCTTTCCTGTGAGCCTGACTTTTGAAACAGTGCAGGCGGTGCAGACACCAGCAGAGTGCCTGAGTTGGCTCATAAAAGGATTGCTGCCACAGTGGGCCCTCTGAGCTGAGCACAGAACATCCCAAAGATAACAGCAGAGTCCAGCTAAGACCTGTAGTTGCTGAGAAGCTGGAGGTGAGAATAGACACTGCCTGTGCACAGCCCAGTTCCTCCCATTCAAGGTTCAGAAACCTGATTTGCTATCTCTGTGTGTTAATCATTCAGTCATGTTTGACTCTTTGTGACCCCATGGACTGTAGCTCCCCAGGCTCTTCTGTCCATGGAATTTTCCGGGCAGATTACTGGAGTGGTTTGCCATTACACCACTCTTATGGCAGAAAGTGAAGAGGGGCTAAAAGCCTCCTGATGAAAGTGAAAGTGGAGAGTGAAAAGGTTGGCTTAAAGCTCAACATCACATCATGCATCTGGTCCCATCACTGCATGGGAAATGATGGGGAACAGTGGAACAGTGTCAGACTTTGTTTTTCTGGGCTCCAAATCACTGCAGATGGTGACTGCAGCCATGAAATAAGCCGTCCTGGAGGAAGATGACCACCTAGATAGCATATTCAGCGAGACATACTTGCACGGTCGCCTCAGGCTATGGTCTTCCTGTGGTCATGTTGGATGTGGGCTGGACTGTGAGAGGCTGGCGCCGAGAATTGATGCTTTTGAACTGTGGTGTTGGAGAGACTCTTGAGGTCCCTTGGACTGCAGGATCAACAGTCCATTCTGAGGGATCATCCTGGATTCTTGGAGGTGATGCTAGCTGCTCCAGTTTGGCCACCTCATGCGGAGTTGACTCATTGGGAGACTCTGATGCTGGGAGGGGTTCAGGGCAGGGGAGAAGGGGACGACAGAGGATGAGATGGCTGGATGGCATCACTGACTCGATGGATGCGGTCTGGGTGACCTCTGGGAGCTGGTGATGGACAGGGAGGCCTGGTGTGCTGCGGTTCATGGGGTCGCGGTCGGACAGGACTGAGCGACTGATCTGATCTGATCTCCGGAGGATCTTCCCAACCCAAGGATCAACCTGGGTCTCCTGACTGCAGGCAGATTCATTACTGTCTGAGCCACCAGGGTGAACCCAAATAGTGATTTTTTTTTTAAAGTAAATATTCACTAGTAAGCATCTAACTGGAGCGTGAGGGGAATCTCGCTGTTTAGAATATTTGCCTTTTATGCTTAAGTAGTTCACAGTTCGAGGGACACAGGACAGGCAGATGTGGAAATGCCATTCTGTGTCTCTCTGACACAGAAGGATGAGTTGCATGTACAGAGTCTGGAGCCCTTGCTTTTTTTTCCCCACCTGTTTTTGGGAAATGTATTTGTCAGACCTCAGCTCAGTTCTAGTTCTAGAATCTAGAACTGGGTGGGTGGGGTGCTTTGGAGGGAAAGATGGAAAGGGAGGAAGGAGAAGGGGCATCTTTGCAGCATCCTTTCAAGGTCTTCTCTCTTCAGGACATTTTCCCCATCTTTTTTCCTACAGAACAAGTTCACAGCCTCTTGGTCTGCAGGACAAGAGTCTTCCTTCTCTGTTGGGATCAGTGAGTGGGAGGAGGTTTCTCTCTCTCCGTCCATTGCCTACATCCTCCTGTTTTCTCCTGGTGCAGTTACAGATCGCCCAATCCATCACGGAGCCCAGAGTTGGACAGGGACCCTTTGGAATCCAGTAAATGTCCATCAAGTGGATGCACAGATACCAGACAGCTTGAAGACTTGCAAGTCTCTGTTTGTTTTTATTTTTAAGGTCACTGGGGGGAAAGTGCACCATCAACGTTTCATCCAAAGCAAAGACTGGTTGCTATTGACTTTTATCCACTTCCTAAGCACTGCATTTCTTTCAGGCTTCATCAAAGGCCTAAGCCTTCATTCAGAATCTTTTTCATCACTTTAAATAGTCCTCCTGTCTTTGTTGAAGTTTTCTGCCTTAAGACAGCCGAGGTCAAATGTGCTCCGAAGGAGGGAATAAAATGAGGTAGGAAAACTGGCTGTAACCTTTGTGCTCAAATCTTGATAGCTGGTGTATGATTATTTTTTTTTTAAGTGAGCCACTGCCTGGCTACCCTGATCTCTTAAGTATCTGAAAACATAGTGTTTTTTTTTTTTAAACAGAAAATGTCAAGGAAAAAGTCTGTGCTAATATATATATTTCAACAAAGTTTTTAGAGAGAAAAAGTGATCTCCAAATTGTTTGAGATAGTCAACCTGGCTGTATTATATCTGTGTAGCAGTGGGGTATAACAAAGCTAAAGATTTAAGGCAATTTTGACACCTTAAAGCAGAACTGCTAGCACTGCACAGGCTTTTAAACCCAAAGAGGATTCAGCCTGCTCACTTATTACTTTCTGCATCTTCAAAAGGACAATGTCTCTCTTTTAATCTTTTGGCTTTGCTGTGAAGCCATGGGAAGTTATTGACTTTTCAGGCACTTTAAGTATACAATCAGGCGGAAAAGGGACGCTGGTGCACTGGGGGCTGTGAGTTCAAATTCTTGTCTCTTTGTGCCCCTCTCCTCCCCGCACGAATAGAATTGGAAAGGGCAGAGAAAACAGGGTCCGCCATGCGTTTTGATTGGGATCCTCTCATTGAGTCACGGGCACCTGGAGCCATTCTGCTCAAGACGGACTCCTTTCTCATTGCTGTTGTTATTTTTTAATCTTGACAGCTCCCAGGGTTCTGGTGGATGATGTGCTTGGAAATGCCTGGCTTCCTTGTAGCCCCTGTGAGCTAAAATAATGAACAAGCAATTAAATCTCATGCTTGAGGGCCTGTGCTGATTGCTTGCAGGAGAGGGGCCTGGCTCAGACTTGTTTCCTGCACGGGGAACGGGTCGGCGCCTGGCTGGAGTTCTCCTGGAGGACGAGCTGCATCAGCCGCTGGAGAGCTTGGGGTGCTCCTGGAGAGGGAACTAGCAAGAAACCAAGGTTCGCTGAGACACTTGCACTAGGAGGGGGTAAGGTACTGTCAGGATTGTGATTTGAAAGCAAAACACAACAGGCTGGGACTCCACCTTTTCTTCTTGTTAAAATAATATCCTCTGCAATGACTGATGTTTACAGGCACATGTTTTTAAAAAACATGGAATGTATTTTTGGTATTTGGTTAAAGATGGGCTCTTGTAGTTGTAGTTGCTAACTGCCATCTTGCTGAGGTTCCTATGCCAGTGGCCCAGTTTTGGAGAGAGGATGTCGGGGACAGTGCCAAATTCACCAACAGGAGACCACGAGTAAGTGGAAGAACCAGAAGTGGATCCTGGCAGTCTGCCTGGGGAAGTGGGGCGCTCAACCACTCTGTGGGTTCACCTCAGTATTAATTAATTAAAGAAGTGATTCATAATTTAATAAATAATTCCATGAATAATGAACAGATACATACAGGAGTTACACTGGGACTTGCCCTTGGGAACTCGAGGAGGAGCGAGACCCACCCATTTCTGTCCTGCTCGATGGCACACTCTAGCACGGGAGACTGACCCTCATGAAAAGAAACACACTGTCAGATAACAACAGACTGTGACCCTGCCGTGCAGTAAAATCATGCCATGAGGTGGGAAAGTCTCGAAGAATGTGTAGACTCATTCAAGGGCTCATAAAATGCAGTTCTGCAGAAGTGAACTTGAACTGAGGCCTGATGGATGACAAAGTTGGAGGGTGAGTGGGAAGAAGGCAGCATGATATGGAGACGGAAAGCAATGGGGGACGAGAACGGTGAGGCCGCGGGGCCAGTTCAGGTGCGATTGTACAGGTCTCACTGTGAATGTTGGTTCTGATCCAAAGAGCGATGCAGTGAGGTGGAAGGGCTTAAGGAGGGGAACCACACCGGGACTCCTGTGCACTGCAAAGGGCACTCCAGCTGTAGCACAGGAAGGAGGGGGATGGGTGGTTTAGGAGCAGGTGGTGATGGTGACTGGGATCAGTGGCAGGATGAGATACAGGTCGAAAGATACAATTAGGAGTTCTTTAGGAGGCAAAATGGACAAGACTACTGATGGACTTATTCACGGGGCAGCAGTCGAGACATACACTAAACACATATAAAATAGATAGCCAGTGGAAATTTGCTACATGACTCAGGGAACTCAAAGCAGAACTCTGTAACAAACTAGAGGGGTGGGAAAGGGTGGGAGGTGGGAGGGACGTTCAAGAAAGAGGGGACATGTGCATCTATGGCTAATTCATGTTGATGTATGGCAGAAATCAAACCAATATTGTAAAGCAAACATCAATTAATTAAAAATAAATAAATATAATTTAAAAGAAGAATGGGCAGGACTTGTGCCGGTTGGATTTGGGGCCTGAGTGAGGTGTCAAGGATAGCTCCTGTGTATCTGGCTTACCCAGAGGGGTGAGCAGTGCTATTAGCTGGGATGGGGGACACAAGAGGCAGGACTGCCCAATTTAGGAGAGGATTTGAACTCGATTCAGGCTGTTGAGTGTGAGATAGCCCCAAATGCATCTACGATAGTAGCTCTTCTAACAACTGTAAATCTTTGCACATAAGGGTCTGAAATTCAAATTAGAGTTTGGAGGTAACTGGCACTGAAGCCACAGATGTGGACAAGATGTGGTAGAGAGAGACTGAGAATGAAAAGGGGAGTCTAGGATGGAAACCTGAGGAACTCCAGTGGGTGCGGGCCATGAAGCGGAGGATTAGAAGGGTCCAGAGCAGCAGGTGAGGACCCAGGAGCGTGGGCAGCTCAGAGGAGGGACTTTCAGAATGATGGGCTGGGTGCTCCTGCTGAGTCCTCGAGATGAGGACTTTCACTCATCCTTGAAAACACCTTGTGAAGCAGGAATGATGATTTTCTTCATTTAGTAGGTAAGGGAGGGCTTCCCTGGTGACCTAGTAGTTAGGTGGAATCCACCTTGCAATGCGGGGGACATGGGTTTGATCCCTGGTCCAGGAAGATCCCACATGCCACTAAGTTCTTGTGCCACAGCTACTGAGCCAGCATCTGCAATTACTGAAGCCTGTGGCCCCGGAGCCCATGCTCTGCAACAAGAGGCCTTGGCAATGAGAGGCACACGCACCGCAACTAGAGAGCAGCCCACACAGCAATGAAGACCCAGCACAGCCAAACATAAATAAATATTCAAAGAAATCTTAAAAAAAAAAATAGGTGAGGGAGTTGAGGCACAAAGAAGTTAAATAATTTGAGGCAAACCCCGCAGTGAATAACTATTGAAGCAAGACTTGAAACCGGATCTTTTGGTCTAGATCCCATGCTTTTGTTCCTGTCTCTCTGTAGCTTAATTTCTTTCCCATTCAACTTTTTTTTTCCCCCTAGGAAAGATAACAGCATAATGGTATTTTGGTTTGTGAAGGAATCTTGATGAGAAAAAAGAATGACAACTGACATTGACTATGAGGCTCCTAAGCTGATTAAAGGTTTTGAATATATGATAAGTAAATAGGCCTTAAAATGTCATGTATCTGACCCCTCAATAGGCTGTTAATATCAAAACGGACAGCGCAGCTGAAACAATCGCTAAGAGACTGCATATGTCCTCTGCATATGATTACTCTCAGAACCAATTTAGTAAAGATGATTTTTCTCAAGTTGGCCAATGCAATCTCAAACCAGATAGGTAACAGGAAGACCCGCCATTGAAGATGCATGCAGAATAATGTTAAGGACTAAGAATTAAGGTGAATGAAGGTTTTTTTTTTTTTTTTTTTTTCATCTTTATGAGATCAGAAGTTGAGACAAAAGGATGAAGTGAATTTCTGTTGATTTTGAAAGCAACTCTAAGCCCACTGCACTGAGAAAACCACCTTCCCTGAATCTTATGTGAATTAGGAAAACTCAAACATGGGTTGAGGGGGTTTGATTAAAGGGGTTGTAAGTATTCTGGTGTTTGTGGTATTATTTATAATGAGAAGGGGTATATGGGTATATATGACCTGTTGGCTGAAAAGCAATATGGCCATTCAGCCTGGGAGTCAGGGTGGGCGACCTCTGACGTCCCCCTCTCTATGGGGAAGGCTGACAGAAAGGGAAAGATTTAAACACTTTAATAAAACCAAACTCTGGAAACACATGCAACCTGAAGAATGAGAAGTAGACAGAGTCCCCGGCTGGGTGGGTTGGTTATTTTTGAGAGTCCTATAATGCCCTGGGCTTAACTCTGTTCCTGCCCTTCCACTGTGTTCTCTAATAATCTGGGTGGTTGGTCTCCCTCACGGCAACATGAACTTATTTATGGCAAGGACTATCTCTTAGTCATCTTTGTTTCCTGGCACTTAGTTAAGTATCTGGACCATGGTAGATAGTTGTTAAATAAGCATTTGCTGGAAGATTAAACAAGGGAACAAATGCCACGAAAGACTTGAGAATTACGAAGGCAGTCAGGGGCAGGAAAGGAAGAGGACTTTGGTCTCTGTGCTTGGAGAAAGAGACTTTGGAGAAATCATGTGTTCACGAATACCCAGGAGAGCGTTACTGGTGGTCTGAATTGAATGGAAGCCTAAGACCTGGATAACTCAGGCAGAAATCTCTCCCATTCTTCAAAATGAAAAGAACCAGAGGACCACCCAAGAGTGGCTCATGTGGAAGAGAAATTCCTGTATGGGTCCAGCACAGTGGGGTCTGGCTGCCAGGAGGAAGGCCTGAGCAATGCAAAGGTGTGCACCAACACACAGGAGGGGCACCTCCGTGGAAGTAAGTGAAAATAGCCCAGCAGTGGTGGTTGCCAAGGAGGTAAAGGGAAAAGGCCCTTATTCCAAGGGTGCAGGATTGGTCTTTGGAGATGGACTTCTTCTCCTCCTCATTTACTAGCTTTGATTCTTGGGAAAGCAGAGGTTTTAAACCCTGGTGATTAGTCAGATTAAAAGTTAAATGTATCCAGTGATGGACATAAGAAGAAAAATCAAGCCAAAGATAACTGGTGTGATTTACTTATTTCTGACACTGGGTCTCACTCCTAATTGACTCATTGGAGGCCAGTGTGTGGATTGCAGTGCATTCTTGAAGACCTAATTTTCTTGGTGAACTTACAGAGGACATGCTCCCCTGAAGGTGGCCTCCGACTGTTGTGAAGGTCAGAGACTTCTGAAGGATCATTACTTTTTCCTTTCCTTCATGGGCCAAGAAGCTCTCTGGATAAGAAAATGAAATTCATTTGCCAGGGGCATTAATTAATTAACTAACTAATTAATTAAATTAATTAATTAAAGTGTATCATTGTGATTCACTATATTTCATATAAATTAGTCTGTTGAAGGGGGAGTTATCAATTATCTTGAAGCTGGTTGCATTTTTTTATTCCTTCACAGTATTTGCAGCTTCATGGTACAATTTGATAGGTTTAAAAGCAGTCAAATAGGAAAGGATGAAGCTCAAAAAAGGAATCACGTTGTTGAGAGTGATGAACAGCAAAGTAGTGAAAATATGTGCTTTTATATGAATTACTTGCTATCAGGCTTTGGGAAATGTTTCCATAAGTAAGATTTTAATGGATTTTTGAATCCAAGTTTTCAATGTTATAAAATGATGGCTTTTAGATTTTTGTCAGTGCAGGGGAAGAAGCAGAAGATGAGACTCAGTTCTTTGCACTAATTGAGAACTGAAAGAAAGTTCCAGGCAGCTTTAGAGAGTGGGTTTGGAGTCAGATAGCCCCTCAGACCTGCCTGACCTTTGACAACATCCTTAACCTCGGCGGTCCCTGTCCACAGAGGCGGAGGAAAAAAAACCCCTTAAATATATAAAATGGGAATATCTCAAAGGAACTTTGTGGTGATGAAGTTAGGTATTCATGTGTTCCTGGTGCTATACCCTTCCTAGGGTATTAAAAGTGCTTAATAAATATTGACTGCATATATTTGCAATATATTTGTTTTTTCCCATAATTGAAATTTGCTGTTAGAGTGTAATGTGACTTTCCCTCCTTGTCCCTTTGATTCAGAAATTTTCTGAACATTTTCATTATTCTCTTTACGTCTGATGCTTTCCTTAGGTTTGCTGACATTGGTTGAATACATTGGTGGATATGATAAACATTTTCAGACCCCGCATTTTATCTGAAAAAAGGTGTGTGGGGGAACTACATCTTTAGATACCTTCAAGTTAACTGGAGATTAAATGCATTAACACCTTTTAAAAGACATTATGGCTCTCAAAGAATTTATCCTACAGTAATTTTCTTATTTCAAAGGATACTTTTAGGCTCCAGCTATGTCTATATATGGGCATGTATACGCATTCATTTCTGACTCTTTGCGACCCTGTGGACTGTAGCTCGCCAGGCTCCTCTAACCATGGGATTCTCCAGGCAAGAACACTGGAGTGTGTTGCCATTTCCTTCTCCAGGGGATTTTTCTCAACCCAGGGCTCAAACCCACCATTCTTGCGGCTCTTGCATCGGCAGGCAGGTTCTTTAGCGCTGAGCCATCTGGGAAGCAACTATGTCTGTAATCTACATTTATCTTTAAAGTAACTTTTGGTCCTTTGAATAATTTTTTGAAGAGCTTCTCAGGAAGCCATCATCCAAAATTTCCTGTCTTGTTATGTTTTATGCAAGACTTTCCGTTCTCCTCAGATGTATTTACCCTTTATTGCTAATTGATTTGCTGTGGCCACCTGCACATTGAATAATTGGTTGAGAAAAAGACTTTACTTTCACTCAGGTATCTACAAAAAGCTTTGACAACACTTTGAATCATATTTTGGAAAGGTACTTTAGTTTTTCCTGGACTATAGTATAGATTGCCCAAGTAGATGATCAAGGTTTGGGCACTATTTTTAACTTTCAGCAGTTTCTAATCTAGGTTCTACCATCAGCTTCCGAGTAGCTGCTGAAAACATTTTTTATTCTTCAAGTGTTTCTCTGTTTCTCTTTTTTTCTCCTAGTATTAAAACCAGCTTTTAAGATTTTGGAGAAGAGAGTGAGTAGAACACATTGGGCATTTGGGGCTGGAAAATTCCAACTTTCTGGCTCATTGCATGTGGTTTGTTTGCTCTCTCTAGGCATGTCTTGGTTT
Organism: Tragelaphus eurycerus; assembly: GCA_935064755.1. Lineage (NCBI taxonomy): Eukaryota > Metazoa > Chordata > Mammalia > Artiodactyla > Bovidae > Tragelaphus > Tragelaphus eurycerus. The sequence continues at coordinate 15,174,110 of CAKXYN010000039.1, read as the reverse complement.
CTCGGTGATTAAAACTTGGTATAAATGTTGCTACTTACCCACCTGTCAAGGATGGTGTGAGAATAATATCTGAGCCATATTTTTGCTCCTTAGAAGAAAGGTGCTATATAAATATAAAGTGTTATTTCATTAAAAATGCTGGTATGATAACAGCATATGTTAAATTCAATTTCCTTGACCAATTTTACAAACATATTTTGCTGTTACAATATGGTTGTTTTTATGGGTAGTATGTGTGTATCCTACATTCTCTGTTTTATTTTCTCTCTGGGTGGTGTGACACGTCACACGTGAAAAATAAAGACATCATTCTTGATAGATCATGAAGCTACTGCTAAATGTTACTTGCTTTTGTGCACTTCAACTAGATGCTGGTGACATACCTACTAATACAGAGGATATAAACTACATACCAATGTAACAAGATACTATAAAAATGCAACTTGGGTAAACAGTATGTTTTTCTTATTAATCTCAGCTTTGTACCAATGATTAGCAGACCATTTGACAGAGGTGCTGTCACAAATATTAAGATCCTGGGATCAGTGGCTGGACTTGCTGTTTATTGGTGTCATACAGAGGGATGCTGGGATTCATGCTTGCTCCAGGTGAAAGGTCATCTCTTCTCGCTTCAGGCCACCAATCAGGAAACTTCTCCTTTTGCTGAAAAGGTACATTTGAATCTCTTACATCACTATAGCATGCCCAGAAAACACAGGGGTGGCAGATATATGTAGACATAGCACAATTACAGCACAGTATGGTGATTTGGGGGGATAATTTGTTAAAATGCCGAGTAGACTTTCTGGCAAGAAGTAATAAGGGCTTTCAGCAGTCCCTTTGTTCTACCCTTACTTTTCTCAGCAAATTACTTGACCTCCTACCTCGCAGATCAGATATCTCCATCTGCACCTCTCACCATATTATTTGCAGCCATATCTAGTTTTCTTAACTTTTTAGTTTGAAATCTTTTATATTTACTAAAGAGTTAGTAACAATATGAAGTGTTCTGATATACTAGCTTTTCCTGAGGTTGACATCTCACCTAACCATGGCACATTTATCAAAACTGAGAGATTAACATCGGTCAATATTATCAGCTAAACTACTGACTTTACTTAGGTTTACCAAGTGTTTCTACTAATGTTCCTTTTCGGTTCCAGGGTACCTACCATATTGTAGTTAGTCATCACGTCTCCTTAGTTTCCTTTGTCTTGGACCATTTTTCTTTCTTTTTCTTTCATGACCTTAAAAATTTTGAAGAGTAGCGGTTAGGTATTTTGCAGAATGTCCCTCAATTTGGGTTTATCTGATATTTTCTCATAAATACACTGGCTGTGGATTCAGGAAAGAACATTAGAGGTGACATGCCCATCTCATTATGTCATATCAGTGGGCACCTAACATCAGCATGGCTAATTATGGCTAATGGGCTTGAGTGTGAGCAAACTTTGGGAGGTAGTGAAGAATAGGAAAGCCTGGTGTGCTGCAGTCCATGGGGTTACAGAGTCAGACATGACCAAGCGACTGAACAACAACAAAATTACAGGTGATACAAACCTTGATCTGCTGGTTAAGGTGATGTCTGTTAGCTCTCTCCACTAAAAGTTACTGTTTTCCTCTTTCTCTAACCTGTTCATTAGAAGTAGTCCCTAGGTCTGACCCACACTCAAAGGGAAGGGTATTACATGCTACCTCCTGGAGGAAGAAGTATAAAGGGATTTGTTGTCATATTTTCAAACTGCAACAGTAGTTAGTAAATTTGGGAGATATAAAAGTATGAAAAGATACCCCGTTTGTTCTTAAAGTTTCACTGTTTTCAGCAATTATCAGTTAATCTTGTCTGCAGCAATAAATATTGTGGTATTCTAATGGTGATTTTCTGTTTTCCTGATTCCTTCTATATTTATTAATTGGTATTCTTCCTTAAGGAAGCTTTGCCCTTTCTCTTTGTTTATTCAATTATTTATTTATATAAGCATGGACTCATGTTTACTTTATTCTTTGAGTGATAAAGCAATGTAGTTTTATTTATCTTATAGCCTAAAGCCTATTAGTTTTGGCCACCAGGAGCCTTTATAGATTTGTTCTTTGATCCTCTGGACATGCTGTCATTAAGATGTGTGTTTTTTAAACTTTCTGGCACTAAAAGATGTTCTGGGATCATCTTGGATTTTTTTTTTTTTTGGTTGTTTTGTGCCCTGGTCTTAGAATCATGGCAAGACCCATGAGGTGAGGAGTTGAGGCTTTCCTGCCAATAGCCATGTGAGTGAGTCCTCCTGAAATTAGATTCTTCAGCCCCAGTCAAGCTTTGAGATGGCTGAAGCCCTTGCTGACCTCCTATCTTAGTTTGACCTACTGTAACCAAATACCATAGACTGGGTGGTTCAAACAACCTGTTTTTATTTCTCACAGTTCAGGAGTCTAGGGAGTCCAAGTTTAGGGCACTACAGATTTGATGCTTGGCAAGGACACTCTTTTGGTTTATGGATAGCCAGCCTCTGGTTGTGTTCTCACATGGTGCAGAGAGGGAACTCCAGTCCAGTCTTATATGGACACTAACCATAGCCTGAGGGGCTCCACCCCCTTGACTTCATCTGAACCTTATTAAACTTCTCAAAGGCATCATTTGCTGATATAATCTTAGTAGGGATTAGAGTTTCTACCTATGAATTATGAAGGACACAATCATGCAGCTCATGATGCATCCTGAGCCTAAACTCATGAGAGGCTCTGAACCACAAGCACTCAATTAAGTCCTGAATTACTGACCCAAAGAAACTGTGTTTTCAGCTACTATACTCGATGGATGTGAGTCTGGGTGACCTCCGGGAGTTGGTGATGGACAGGGAGGCCTGGCATGCTACCGTTCATGGGGTCGCAAAGAGTCGGACACGACTGAGCGACTGATCTGATCTGATCTGATCTGATACTTGGTGGGAATTTATGACACAGCAATAGATAAAGTAGTATAGATTTTGGTACCTGGAAGTAGGGTGATTCTATAACAAATTTCTAAAATGTGGAAGTGACCGTGGAAGTGGCCTTGGAAGTAGACAGTGGGCAGAGGCAGGAAGGACTTTGAAGAGAGAGTTCGTGAAAGATTAAGGAGCCAGAAAGAAACTGGCCCTAGAATTGCAGTGGCCTCTGACGACGCTGTGGTGAGGGCTTGAAAGGAAGGTGAGGAAAACTTACTGTGCACTCTGTTACAGAATGGCAGAAAGTTTAGCAAGGTTGCTGCCTGAATTAACATGAAGTAAAGAAGGCACCTGATGAACTCTGTGGCCCACAGCTAAGGAGGTGTCACACAGACAACTGAAGCTGCCTTATGGCGTATTCCTGCCTCTTCTACTAAATGGAGAGGAAAACAAAAGGAGAGACTGTTACAAACAGAAATGCTGCTGAAATTAAGGAACAACATTAGGTAACGATCAAGCTGGGACTCTGCCAAGAAAACCTGGTCTGGAGAAGAAGCCATGACCTTGTACCAGTAGCAGGAGCCAGATGGTGTCTGTACCTGCCTTCTGCCTTCTAATCTTATGCAAATTCTTAATGTGATAGACCTAAATTCGAATCCAGAATCTTAGCTGCAATGAAATGAGGGAAATAAAGTTGCTCTTTGGGTAACTACATGCTTTTAGCTATGTGCTAAAAGACTAATACTATGAAAAAAGAGGAGAACATATTTTGGGGGACAATGAATGGTCTCTTTCAAGCCCCAGATTCCCTCACAGTTGAAGGAAGAGCTGCTAGACTATACTTTTTGAGAACTTAATAGGAAATGGGAACCCACTCCAGTATTCTTGCCTTGAGAATTCCATGGACAGAGGAGCTTGGCAGGCTATAGTCCATGGGGTCACAAAGAGTCAGACATGACTGAGCAACTGTCACTCACTCATAACAAGAAATGGAAGTTCCTATCTGTGGCAGGCCATCTACAGAAAGGAGAGCTCAGTGAGACAGCTGATTGGATTAGCATAGGGATCCACAGACTTAGGGTGACATTTTTTACTTTTCTCTTTCTTTTTCCATGGGGAATGTAGAGGTGCCCATGGACAGAGTGTGAGGGGATCCCAGAAAATTGCTCTCGGAGTTTGGGCAGCCTGCAAGAGGGAGGCCATGGGCTACACTGCACAGATACCAGGGTATGAAACAGGATAACAAAAATTCAGGTGGAATCTGTTATTAAGTCAGGGAATTGTACAGTTTAGGGATTCCTATAAGATTCATTGGAGAAGGCAATGGCACCCCGCTCCAGTACTCTTGCCTGGAAAATCCCATGGATGGAGGAGCCTGGTGGGCCACAGTCCATGGGGTCGCTAAGAGTTGGACAAGACTCAGCGACTTCACTTTCACTTTTCACTTTCCTGCATTGGAGAAAGAAATGGCAACCCACTCCAGTGTTCTTGCCTGGAGAATCCCAGGGACGGGGGAGCCTCGTGGGCTGCCGTCTATGGGGTCGCACAGAGTCGGACATGACTGAAGCGACTTAGCAGCAGCATAAGATTCATTGATGAACGCCTGGCTTGCAGTGGGCTCCTGCCATGATGGAGAACAGGGCAGCCGGAAGCTGAGCCAAGAGAGGGAGTGTCTACAGCTCCAGCTAAATGGAAAGACTTTTGATCCCATAGTGAAAGTGAAAGTGAATGTCGTTCAGTTGTGTCCAACTCTTTGAGACCTCATGGACTGTATAATCCATGGAATTATCCAGGCCAGAATACTGGAGTGGGTAGCCCTTCCCTTTTCCAGGGATCTTCCCAACCCAGGGATTGAACTCAGGTCTCCTGCACTGCAGGTGGATTCTTTACCAGCCGAGTCACAGGAGCATTATTACGATAAATGATTACTATTATTATTATTATTTTGGTGTTCTGTTTCTCCCTACCCCCTTTCTGACCTGTTCTTCCTGACAGAAGCAGAGTGAGTGGAAAAAGAGGATGAGAAGGGCCAGGACAGAAGATGGAAGAACAGGTCGCACCCTCTTCCTTGCTGCCTTGAGCCAGGGGCCCCACCTGCAGTGGCGGAAGGGAGAGGCTTTGAGTTGGATGTGATATTGAACTTTTGATTTAGGCTGGAATTTATGGTTCACAAACCAAAGGCACATGGTGAAATGTCTCCATCTCAACTTTCCTTCATTATGACAGACAGTTTTGATACATGAAAATGAACTTGGAATTATGAGACTCTAATTATGAATGGAAGTAACCCTAAAGCTCTGAAGTTTGTGTGAGGTATCAAGTGGTGAGGAAAGGAGAATAGGGGTGCTGAGAGAATAAACCCATTTTCTGTTTGTGCCCCGTGGAGGTCAGCCCGTGCCCTTGTGTCCTGGTCACCCTCTGGCTGTTCTCTGTCATCTGAGCAGAATGGACCTAGTGAGGATCTTAATATCATTGATGATGACACCATAGTTCCTTACTGTAGCCTAAGAGTGTAGCTTTGAGTTCAGATTTAAAAAAATTCTTTAAAAAAAAGAACATATGACCTTGTTTATGGTAGACCATCCTACATTTTATTATGCAATTGATTATTTAAACATAAATGCAAGATTGTTGAAATTGATCCTGAGGTTTCGCTCTTCCAGCTTATTTAGATTTTCTGGTTTATGTTGAATAGTTTGGTTTTCCTCCCCAGCTTAACGTCCCCTGACAACCAGATAAACACACTCAGTTACTTAGGATATGGTTCAGGTGCTCAACAGAGATGCAACGTAATAGTGACTTAAATAAGATGCAAGTTTATTTCTTTCTGAGCTATCTGGGTATAAGTCTAGAGCTGTAGGCAGGCTCTGTGGCTTCAGAGATCCAGCTACCTTCTATCTTATTTCTCCCCAACCCCTAGGCCAAGTTCACTCACAACAAGTTCATATCCTAATCATTACAAAGGGTAAAAGCGAAGAGGGGGCACCTCTTCACTTTAAGGAAAGGATTTCCAGAGTGTATCAAATCTGTTCTTATCCTATTGGACAGAACTTAGTCACATGGTTATTTCAACTTGCCAACAAGGCTGAAAAAAGTAGTCTTTTCTTTTGTTTGTTCATCCACTCCCTCTTTTCTACTGTTCGTTCTATTATCTGAAAGAAAGAGAAAATAATTATTGGAAGACAGTGAGCTATCTTTGCCACAGGTAATTTCAGAGTATGTACGTATATATGCAATTCTATATACATCTCTGTTATGGGCATATCTGTTGGACTTAAAAAAACATTTTTTACACCCCCACAGGCCTTTATTTTATTTATTTTTTTTATCTTTTAGTTGCACTGAACAGTATGTGAAATCTTAATTCCCTGACCAGGAGTAGAACCTGTGCCCCTGAATTAGCATCATGGCATCTTAAGCACTGAACCATGAGGGAAGTCTCATGCCTGTGGGAGTTAATCTTCAAGTTTTTTAATGCTTTCTTGATTAACATCCCAGGTTCATAGATTTCAGTCAGCCATAAATCCACCTGATGCCAAGCCTCGATCAGTCTACATTTCTCTGTTTTCTCTGAAGGATCATTTGACAGCCTTTTACAAAATATCTTACTGAACTCTAGATACAGTATGATTGTAGCCTTCCCATGATCTCCAGCCACTAACCTATCAATAGAGGAAATGAGGGTAGCTCAGCATGCCTTAATCTGAGGGAACCTGGACTTTCCTTTATGGCTCTATTTTCTAAGAGCTCACCAGCCACCTGTTTAACAATCCTGTCCAAAACATTGTCAAGGGAATTCAGTTCAACTGTACCCACCTGCAATTTTTGGAATTCATGCTGTTTCCATTTTTGAAAGTCAGATGGACTATTTTGAAAGTGTCTATTTCCATCTTGCAGTTACCTGTACTATTTTCATTACTTCCTAAGTTGCAGGCACTCAGTGAATCACACATGCAAATTCTTTTAATACTACAGTGTATTTGTTTCCTAAGGCTGCTGTATCAACTTACCACTAACGGGTGGTTTAAACAAGAATTTACTTCCCGTGGTTCTGGAGTCCAAGACCAAGGTGTTGGCAGGTTTGGTTATTCCACGGGCTTCCCTCCTTGGTTTGTAGATGGCTGCCTTTTTGCTGTCTTTCCTCTGTGTGTGAGCACCCCTGGTGTCTGTCTCTTTGTGCATCCAAATCTCCTCTTGCTATAAGGACATGAGTTAAATTAAATTAGGGTCCCATTCCAACCGTCCTGTCTTCACTTACCATCCCTTCAAAGAATGTATTTCCAAATACAGTCACTTCCAGAGGTATAAGGGGTTCAGAATTTCAACACAGGAATTTTGAGGGGGCACGATTCAGCTTATAACATGTAGTTTATATACTTATAACATGTAGTGTTGTGTATATAACACTACATGTAATCTTATCCCCACTGATGCAGCAGTAAAGAATCTTCCTGGAGTGCAAGAGATATAGGCTCCCTCCCTGGGTCGGGAAGATCCCCTGGAGGAGGGCATGGCAACCCACTCTAGTATTCTTGCCTGGAAAATTCCAGGACAGAGGAGCCTAGTAGGCTACAGTCCATGGGGGTCACAAAGAGTTGAACAAGACTGAGCAACTAAGTGTGTGTGTGTGTGTGTGTGTGTGTGTGTGTGTGTGTATCTTCTTGGATTGAAGTAATATTTTCATTTACAGAAACCAGGTACTTTCTTATTTCGGGAAATTGGGGAGAGTTTGGAAGGCAATAAGATGGCATAGGACCTTGCTAACTTAGAAGTTTTTCTGAAGCATACACTTGAGGTCTTCCTCAAGACTTACTGTGTTTAACTGACTGACTCATTGGAAACAACCCTGACTCATTGGAAAAGACCCCGATGCTGGGAAAGATTGAAGGCAGGAGGAGAAGGGGACGGCAGAGGATGATATGGTTGGATGGCATCAGCAACTCGATGGACATGAGTTTGAGCAAATTGGGAATTGGTCAAGGACAGGGAAGCCCGGTGTGCTGCAGTCCATGGGGTCACAAAGAGCTGGACATGACGGAGCAATAGAACTGAACTCACTGTGTTTAACAGGACACTCCTCTCCCTCACAAGTGATTTGTGTGCCCACTAAAATTTGAGTATTAGTGGGCTAGGGACTCAGTAATTCTTCCTATGTCCCAAGAGGTTCCTGGGGGAGATATACCCAGAAGGGACACTGGCAAAGGAAATAAAAATATTCATATCGCTGGGCTTCAGATAAAAGAAAAAATAATGAAGAGAATGAGCTTCCCTTGTGGCTCAGCTGGTAAAGAATCTGCCTGCAATGCAAGAGATGTGGGTTTGATCCCTGGGTTGTGAAGATCCCCTGGAGAAGGGAGTGGCTCCTCACTCCAGCATTCTTGCCTGGAGAATCCCATGAATAGAGGAACCTGGTGGAATATAGTCCATGGGCTCACAAAAAGTCGAACATGACTGAGCGACAAACACAATGAAGAGAACTTCATGATAACTTTGCTTGGGGCACAAGGAGAGAGACATAAATTATTACATTTCCCCCTATATTCAGATATCAACCTAGATATGGCTTTTTTGGTCAACTATACGTAAGACAAAGATTTTTAAAAAGTAACACAGTTGGTTTTGGGTCAGGTCAGTGATCCTGATGCATGGGTAGAATATTTTATGGGACAGGGAGAGATGAGGGGCTAAAGTCAGTGTTACCAGGTGATGGGAAGGGGTCTGCAAAGGAAGGTAGCTGTCCTCATCCAGACCTCACTGTGCTCTCAGCTGCCATCTCTCCATGTGCTGCTTGGTGATATTACCAGTCTCAGTTTCCAGAAGAAGCTCCCCTAAACTTTCAGGGTCAGGTTCTGTGATGTCAGAATAAGAAAAGCAGCATTCCTTCTGAAGCGAAGGTCTGCTCTGCTGTGGTCCATTAGGGTGAACCTTCTCACTTTCTTTTAGTCCCTCCTACTCCAACATGGGGCTTCCCAGATGGCTCCAGCGGTAAAGAATCCACCTGCCAATGCAGGAGACATGGGTTTGATCCCTGGGTCAGGAAGATCCCCTGGAGAAGGGAATGGCAACTCACTCCAGTATTCTTGCCTGCAGAATCCCATGGACAGAGGGGCCTGGCGGGCTAGTCCATGAGGCTGCAGAGTTGGACGCAACTGAGCACAGCACAAGCGCTCCAACATAGCTTTTCATATGTGTCTTTCAGCATGATATTGCTTTGTCCAGGAGGCTTTCATTTCCTACTCAAGACTGAATTAGGAGCCCTACTCACATGGCCCTTCCTGCGTTCCGGTGTTGGCCGATCAATCTACTTATCTGTTCTCCCCACTATGTGAAATGGGGGTTTGGTTCATCACCAGACTTCACACGTGGCAGGGGATCTACTTCAAAACCTACAGGAATGTTTCATTTGAATGACTGTTAAACAGGTTAGGAAACTATGTTTCTCCAGTTTTTAAAAAATATTTATTTATTTGATTGTGCTGGGTCTTCGTTGGGGCATATGGGATTTTTCAGCTGTGGCATTCTCTAGTTTAAATATGCATCCATTACATGTTTTATAGAAGCTATATTTGTATTAGTAATGCAATAAAATTGCATAATCATGGGAACAGCCCAGATTATTCCTTTTCAAAAGGTTTAATTCATAGTCTGAGTTTTAAAAAGCAGTTTCTTCTTCAACCATTTAAAAAAGTTATCTTACTCTTTAAGGGAGCAGATTAAACGTGATTTTTTGGGGGGAAACGTTTTTTAGCAACGAACTACTTACAGCTGTTTTTTATCATAGAGAAGGTCAACAAGCTGGGAACACTTGTCACTTTGTACAGGAAAATAATGTGTAGCTCAAATGTAAATTTGACAATTATTTTACATAACTTGCCACCAACTAAACCGTGAATCTCTTTGTAGAACAACAGATTTTCATCTCTCTTGCCTATTTTATTATGAAATATTGTGAATTTTGTACTGTATTTTAAAGGTCCTCTTTTTCAAAATCAACCACATGGACGACAATCTGTAGCCTTTTATGCATTTCTGGTTCAACGCCTTTGTTGCCATGATCTTCCTGTAAGCGATCTGCTGAATGTATTTGAAGTATGGTGTTATCTCAGTAAACTTAATCTGGAGCATTTTAAGGGTCTGTTCACAGTGGCTGAGAGGACTTCTGTGTTGGGGTACTGCCACTTCCCTTGGGGTACTCACCCCACTGTAGGTGACCTCTGTTTACTGACACAAGCCCCTTAGAAGGATGCAGTGTCTGTCTGCATATTAAATATTGGTCAAGATGAATATTTATTCCAATTTTGGTTAAAAGGTCTATAAAATTTTTTAAATGCTTGCTCTTATCCACTGGTGGATTGACCCCACTGTAATTTATTGAACTCCCAAATAAGCTTGAGATTATTACTTGTCCTTCACTACTATTGCAATTATGTGTAATTCTGTCATTGCATTTATTAATGCTATCAAGTTTATTTAGTCATTCAAACTAAAATAAGCCTTGGCATATCATAGGCAAATTTCATCTCTCTTTTATTTTATTGGAGCTATCTTGATAATTCTTAAATTTATAATCTTTCATATGAATTTTAGATTCAAGTTTCACCAAACTCAATCAATTTTTGGTGCAATTTTTGTGTTGAATTTTAGACTGATTTGGAGAGACCTGACATTTTTGTCATGTTGACCATTTTCATCTACAAGTACAGTATATCTCCCATTTATCTAGTCCTTAAATCCTTCTATAAAATTTCAGAATTGTATCTCTAAGGATTTTCTGTATTTTTCTGGCATATATCGTAATGTATCTGTAATAGTTTATATTTTGGTGCTAAAGTGAGTGGGATCTTTTCGCCAAGTGCATGAGTGGAAATACACAACCAATTATATGCCCCATACTCCCTGCTATCTGTCTTTCCTGAGCTAGCTGGATGTACACAACCTTACGCTGTTGGACTCTGGTAAAGTCTTGAAGGTGAAAGTGTTAGTCACTCAGTTGTGTCTGACTCTTTGTGACCCCGTGGACTGTAGCCGGCCCACTATAGACCCTGTGGACAGAGGACAGGCTTCTCTGTCCATGGAATTCTCCAGGAAAGAATACTAGAGTGGGTTTCCTTTTCCTTCTCCAGGGGAATCTTACTTGTCTTTCCTGAGCCAGCTGTACGTACACAACCCCATGCTGCTGGACGCTGGTAGCGTCTTGGGCTCTGTTTAAATCTCTGCTGAGAGATGCCCTGCTGGGTGCCAGTCCTTTGGTGATAATGAGTACAGAGCTGGCTGAGGTCCCCATCAGTGGACTGGAGGATGGAGCCCATGAACCATTTCAGAGCACAGAGCAGATGTATGAAGAGGCAGAGATCATGAGCGAATAGAGACAGAGACAGATCCTGGAGACTAGTAACAACTAAACAAACATTAGAAGAAAACATTCACAAAGAAAAGGGAGACTTAATCCCGAGGTAGGAAGTCTCATGGAATTTCAAAGAGGACTGAGGAGTAGAGACAGACATCCAAGTGTGTCCTGGAAAATTTGTAAAACTGAATGATAAAGAAAAAAGCCTGTAGGCTTCCAGATAGACAGAACAAGGTTTTATAGAATAGATTTTTTTTTTTTTTTTTTACAAATTATTATATTAAGACAATGTTTTATTCTGTTGCAGAGAAAAATACTGATTTTATGGTGGTCATAAATTCAGAAATCTCTGTGAATTGTCTTATTTGGTTTTAATGATGTTTTTGCAAACTTAGATTTTTTAAAATGTAGATAATTGTATTATCTATAAGTAATAAAGTATTGGTTTTTCTTTTCCAGTTCTTGTGTATTTAACTCATTTGTTCATTATTGTCTTGCTAAGACTTCTAGTATCATGCACTCTAAACTTGGTGTTTGCAGAGAATGTTTTTAAAATGACTCTACTATCTGTGTCTTATCTTGTAGATTTTTGGTAGAAATTCTTATTGAGACTCTACAAAAGCTACCTTCATTTTTTGTACATAGAGTCCTTATGTTTAGTGAGCTATTGATTTGATGAAATTCTATTTTTCATTTATTTAGACGGTGAAATCATTTTTCTCCCTTAATCTGTTAATCTGTAAAGTTTTTTTTCTAGTAGCAAATTACCCTTACATTTCTGAGGTAAACTCTACTAGGTTATTTGGTTTTTTGTCATACTGTACTGATTTTAAAAGATGTTACATTAATGGATTGTATTTACTAATATTTTAGTTAACAAGTTTTTGAATCTGCTTTTATGATATTAAGACGCTTACTCCTTGGAAGGAAGGTTATGACCAACCTAGACAGCATATTCAAAAGCAGAGACATTACTTTGCCAACAAAGGTTCGTCTAGTCAAGGCTATCGTTTTTCCTGTGGTCACGTATGGATGTGAGAGTTGCACTGTGAAGAAGGCTGAGCGCCGAAGAATTGATGCTTCTGAACTGTGGTGTTGGAGAAGACTTGAGAGTCCCTTGGACTGCAAGGAGATCCAACCAGTCCATTCTGAAGGAGATCAGCCCTGGGATTTCTTTGGACGGAATGATGCTAAAGCTGAAACTCCAGTATTTTGGCCACCTCATGCGAAGAGTTGACTCATTGGAAAAGACTCTGATGCTGGGAGGGATTGGGGGCAGGAGGAGAAGGGGACGACAGAGGATGAGATGGCTGGATGGCATCACTCACTCGATGGATATGAGTCTGAGTGAGCTTCGGGAGTTGGTGATAGACAGGGAGGCCTGGCGTGCTGCGATTCATGGGGTCGCAAAGAGTGGAACACGACTGAGTGACTGATCTGATCTGATCTGATCTGATACTTCTCTGGTGGCTCAGTGGTAAAGAACCCACCTGCCAATGCAGGAGATGCGAGTTCAATTCCTGGGTTGGAAAGATTCCCTGGAGGAGGAAATGGCAGCCCAACCAGTGTTCTTGCCTGGGAAATCCCATGGACAGAAGAGCCTGGAGGGCTATAGTCCATGGGGTTGCAAAAAAGTTGGACGTGACTTTAGCGACTAAGCAAATACTTTTGCTTCCTCACATGCTTGTTGTTGTTCAGTCACTAAGTCATATCCGACTCTGCTACCTCATGACCTGCAGCACACCAGGCTTCCCTGTCCTTCACTAATTCCTGGAGTGTGCTTGAACTCATATCCATTGAGCCGATGATGCCATCCAACCATCTCTTCCTTTGTCACCCCCTCCTCCTCCTGCCCTCAATTTTTCCCAGCATCAGGGTCTTTTCCAATGAGTCGACTCTTTGCATCAGGTGACCAAAGTATTGGAGCTTCTACTTCAGCATCAGTCCTTCCAACGAATATTCAGGACTGATTTCCTTGAATTGTATATATCATCTTTTGATATCTAGGGAGATCTCTCCCTTTTCCTATTCTTTAAAATTGTTATATATTATGTAAAATGTATTTGTTCATTGAAGATCTGTTAGCTGATCTGAGTTTTGTATCTATTCTTGGTAGATGATATTAAAAGTAAACTTATACAAAATTATGGCTTATATACTAAGGTTATAAAGTAACTTCTAGTGATTTGCATTTTTCCCTAGAAAATTGTACATTTTGACTATGTTTTCAAATATATTCACATGAACTTGTTCACCATACTCTATTAAGCTTTAAAAATATCATATGTGTTCAGAGTTATTTCCCTTTCTTTTTTCCAAAAATTGTTATTTGTATTTTCTCTTCTTTTTCTTGATCAGTATTGCCAAACTTAAAAAAAAAAGAATCATGTAATTAGTTTAAAAAATTTGTCTTACAAATGGTCTCTACATTTTCTAATTAATCTTATTCATTTAGCTCATATCTATTAGTTCCTTTTTATCTTTGAATTTATTGATTTTCCCCTCAGATTCATAGGTTGCCTACTTAGTTCATTTATTTTAAGTATTCCTCTAAAACTATATTTAGGCCATCTAATCTCTAATTATGTCACATTTGGCTCTATTTCGTAAGTTTGGGCATATGGTAGTTTTAATAGTCTTTTGTTTCAAATATGTTCTTATTTTTACTATGATGTTTTATTTAACCTATGAATTATTCCATAATATGTGGGAAACAGAGATCAAGCTGGATCAGACACATGATATTCATCATCTCTTTATTGCTTGATTTACAGTTAAATTGCATTGTCATAAGAGAATGTGTTCTCAGCAGTATCAATTCTTTAAAATTAATCACAATATCCTTCATGATCTAGTAGGCAAAACAGTTTTAGCAAATATTTTATGTTTGTTCTTATGGTTAGCTTATTAATATTTCATTGAAATATTTAGACTCAATAATATTTCCGAAATAGATCTTTCTGTTTGATAGAGGTGTATCAATTTTACATTGTAATCCTGTCATTTTTGGCTTTACATATTTTGAAACTATGCAGTGAGCGCATGTAATTTTGTGATTTTTTTCATACTTTATTGCTAGAAAAATTTTCTTTATTACAGTGTAACTTTTTATATCTATTAACTATTTTACCTTAAATTCTATTTTGTTGGATAATAATATGCTGTATCGTATTGCTTTTCATATTTTCCTGGAATATGTTTTTGTGTCTTTACTTTCAATATTTTCTTGAGGTTTGTTTTCAGTTCAGTTTAGTTGCTCAGTCGTGTCCCCATGGACTGCAGCACACCAGGATTCCCTGTCCATCACCAACTCCTGGGGCTTATTCAAACTCATGTCCATCGAGCTGGTGATGCCATCCAACCATCTTATCCTCTGTCTTCCCCTTCTTCTCCTGCCTTCAATCTTTTCCAGCATCTGGGTCTTTTCTAATGAGTCAGTTCTTCACATCAGGTGGCCAAAGTATTGGAGCTTCAGCCTGGGCATCAATCCTTCCAATGAATATTCAGGACTGATTTCCTTTAGGACTGACTGGTTTGATCTCCTTGAAATCCAAGGAGATTTTAGTATCTCATGAAAACACCATATAGCTGAATAAAATTCACCTGACAATCTCCTTTTTTCAAATAGATGAGTTTAATTTATTTATGTTTTTTAATGATTACTGATGTGGTTGTGCTTTTTTCCAGTATCTAATTTTGCCTGTCTGGTTTACTATCCTTTCTTTTTTCTTCTGGGTTGATAGAATTTCCTTCACGTTGGTTATTTTTACTTTTCCCTGTGCTGGTTTGGAAGTTATAAATTGCATCTCTAATATTTTTGGTAACTTTAAAATTAAAAAATATATAACCAGCTAAATTTTATAAACAAAGTGAGACTTGTTCACTATTTTTTTGTTCTCCAAAAGGATAAAAAGTTTTCATATACATTAAACTCACTTTTAATTTCTCCAGTTTCACATTATTGCTCTCTAGAATGTAAGTTTCACTATTCTTTTTTAAAAAGAACCTCATCCATTCCTATGTAGTTTACTTTTCTTCTCATTGAAAATTTTCCCTTAATAGTTCTTTTAAAGAGATTGTTAACTCTCTTTATCACCGTGAGTCTGAAAATATCTTTATTTTTCCTTGGTCAAGGATGATGTATGAACTAAGTGTAACTTCTAAGTGGGCAGTTATTTCTCCTGAACATTTTTAAGCTGTTGCTTCAGTGTTATCTGGACTTTCTTGTTTTTCAGGAAAGTCTGCAACTTTGCTATAGTCTTGCCATTCTTTTCTAGCATTTTCTTTCCTTAAGGGAGCACTGTGTCAGAGATTTATTTAACTGATGAATGAGGAAAACCAATGGGGTGGTGAGCCAACTCTGAAAAGTGTACGCAAGGCAAAAGCATTTATGGTAACTGAAAGGAAGGATGCGCTATTACACACAAAACTGATTAATGCACAAGAAGGTCAAGGCCACAAGGATGGCAACGCCGCTCTCACCTTTGAGATGAAATCCTCTCTCCCAGACAGAAACCATTTGTTCATCCACAGGAAAAAATTTCATCTACATTGCCACAGGACAAAAATCATTTGAATAATTATTACTTTTGTAGAGATTGAAGACTATCCTTATAGATTTGTAAAATACCCTAATTAATAGCAAATGATTAAAGCACATACTCCTAGAGGATCAGAAAATGCTCTAGGTATGAGTTTGAAACATGAGACCATCTTTTTATCTATTTCCAAATTTGGGATAATTTTTCTTAATAGTTCTCTTTTTGTGTTCCCAAACTACCTCCAGGGGACTATTCCTGGTTCAAATAAGGGTGATCTCATGGTGTTTTGGCCTGCTCTCATAGGTACAGCATTCAGTGTTAATTAACAAGTATAAACTGTGGTATGATCTTCAAATCTGGAGTCATATGGCATTAAGCAAGTATAAAAAACCATAAAAACAACTATGTCCATGATTTCGTAAGAAATCTAGGACTGGATTTAAAAAAAAAAAAAAAAGTCTCTATTCTCCAGAGATTAAATAAAACATCGATTGCATTTGTTCTTCTACTTTGAGGCTTTGAAGCCAAACTCAGGGAATTCATCTCCATCAGCTTTTGCTCGGAGTAGCTACAGATTTGTGTGAACTCCTCTCTCTGTAATGTCCCTCAGTCTTCTAAGCTTCCTGGCCTGCCAGGGGATGACCTGTCTTACTACCTGTGCATCTGGGACTCTGTGAGACATGAGAACAGTTCCTGGAAGAATACTGAAGGAGTTGATTCCACCCATGAAGTATTACCCTTCATTATTAAAGGTGGGCTTTTCATATCTGATTACATGAGATTTAATTGATATATGACACTCCATGTATATAGCGTTTATTACACAGTTTGTGCAGTTACATTCTGATTAGTTTTACTAAACACAGGCAACTAACGACATTGCCATTAAAAGTAAAGGAACTCAATAAAAATATTTTTTCTAAATTTTGAAGAGTCAGAGAGAACATAATGCAAGCACATAATTATTAAGTTGAGGTCAGACAAAGGTCAAGAATTGACCTGACAATTCCTCTCCTAAATCAGTCCTCTCCAAAATTTGCAAATGGAGACTCAAATAGGTACTTTAGGGCAAATGCCCATTGTAGCATTATTCATAATACTCAAAAGATGGAAACAATCTAAGTGTCTATAAACAGATTATCAGATAGATAAAACATGTATACATACAAGGAAATACTATTCAGCCACAAAAAGCGAAGTTCTGATAGATGCCACAAAATGGATGAACCTTGAAAACACTATGCTAAGTGAAAGAAGCCAGACATAGAAGATAAAATATTATATGATTCTACTTATATCAAGTATCTGGAGTAGACAAATCCATGGAGACAGAAAATAAATTAGAGCTTACCAGGGACTGAGGACAAAGCATGGAAAGTTATTACTTAATTGTTACAGAGTTTTTGTTTGGGGTAATGAAAAAGTTCTGGCAGTAGATACAGTGATGTTTACTTAGCATCCGGAATGTAATTAATGCTACTGAACTGTACACTTAAAAATAGTTACGCACATTTTAGCACAATTAAAACAAAAAGGAAAAAAGAAACCAATTGACATAAAAGAAAAAGGGCTTTCTCATAGAACCATCAGAAAACTGAATAATAAAACCTCTACAAACATTCCAAAATAAATAATCACAATGAGATGTTCTTGAGTTCATTCAGCTGTTCTTAACTGAGTTTTGTCTTTCATGGTACCAAATTCAAAAGCATCCTGGAAACCCTGAGTACCTCTGACAATTTTCTAAGAGATACCACCTCCTCAGTCTATTCCTTGAAATATCAATTGTTAAAAATACCAGGCAGAGTCCTTTTCATGAGGCTCTGAGGCTGTTCTTCCTTATTGCAGACCAAATTTCTGGCCAGTGGCTTAAAGGAGAACCTTCAGGGAAACCCGGGAGGAAAGCAGCCGCCATCTGTTGGTGACGGAGCAGCTGACAGTATCAGAATGAGTACAATCTCTGCTAGGATATGACACACACCTTCTTTGTGAGGTTTTGATCAGTGTTTCCTTGTAGCATAAGACACTATATTATATATACACTGATAAAATTGAGAAAAAGACATATTTCTGAAGCTTTGAGCAGATAAAACCCCAGTGACATTCTCCCCGTGCTTCCTGCATGTCTATTGGATTATCTGCTGCTGACGCTTATGTATGAAATCAGCGGATACAGCAAATAAATCCTTGCAACTCTACTCTGTGCCCACTGTTTATCTTGCAATGCTCACTGCACCAACAAAGGGACTTGTGGTTTTAATTTGCACGGCTAGCCACAAATTAATTTTCTCCTTATTGTACTTACTGAAGGATCAAAATTTGAAAAATCAGTGATGTCAATAATTTCTATACTAGAGATTGGCTTTTGTCTCTTTTCTGTTGATTAGTAGTGCAGACCATTATAACCTATATTAAAAATATAAGATTAGAAATATTTCCATATACCCCTCTCAAGTTTGCACAACCCACAAAGTCGGTCCACTAATTAGAACTTGTTAAAGTGAGCTATTACTGTGATCCACACAGTCAAAGGCTTTGGCATAGTCAATAGAGCAGAAATAGATGCTTTTTTGGAACTCTCTTGCTTTTTCCATGATACAGCGGATGTTGGCAATTTGATCTCTGGTTTCTCTGCCTTTTCTAAAACCAGCTTTTTCTAACCATGCCTTTTCTAAAGCCATCAGGAAGTTCTTGGTTCACATATTGCTGAAGCCTGGCTTGGAGAATTTTGAGCATTACTTTACTAGTGTGTGAGATGAGTGCAATTGTGCAGTAGTTTGAGCAGGTCAGGAAGCAACAGTTAGAACTGGACATGGAACAACAGACTGGTTCCAAATAGGAAAAGGAGTTCGTCAAGGCTGTATATTGTCATCCAGTTTATTTAACTTATATGCAGAGTACATCATGAGAAACGCTGGACTGGAAGAAACACAAGCTGGAATCAAGATTGCCGGGAGAAATATCAATAACCTCAGATATGCAGATGACACCACCCTTATGACAGAAAGTGAAGAGGAACTAAAAAGCCTCTTGATGAATGTGAAAGTGGAGAGTGAAAAAGTTGGCTTAAGAGTCAACATTCAGAAAACGAAGATCATGGCATCCGGTCCCATCTATTTCCCGGGAAATAGATGGGAAACAGTGGAAACAGTGTCAGACTTTATTTTTCTGGGCTCCAAAATCACTACAGATGGTGACTGCAGCCATGAAATTAAAAGATGCTTACTCCTTGGAGGGAAAATTATGACCAAGCTAGATAGCATATTCAAAAGCAGAGACATTACTTTGCCAACAAAGGTTCGTCTAGTCAAGGCTATGGTTTTTCCTGTGGTCATGTATGGATGTGAGAGTTGGACTGTGAAGAAGGCTGAGCACCGAAGAATTGATGCTTTTGAACTGTGGTGTTGGAGAAGACTCTTGAGAGTCCCTTGGACTCCAAGGAGATCCAACCAGTCCATTCTGAAGGAGATCAGCCCTGGGATTTCTTTGGAAGGAATGATGCTAAAGCTGAAACTCCAGTCCTTTGGCCACCTCATGCGAAGAGTTGACTCATTGGAGAAGACTCTGATGCTGGGAGGGATTGAGGGCAAGAGGAGAAGGGGACGACAGAGGATGAGATGGCTGGATGGCATCACTGACTCAATGGACATGAGTTTGGGTAAACTCCGGGAGTTGGTGATGGACAGGGAGGCCTGGTGTGCTGCGATTCATGGGGTCGCAAAGAGTGGGACACGACTGAGCGACTGATCTGATCTGATCTGAAAGTAAGTTATGGGCTTCCCTTGTGGCTCAGCTGGTAAAGAATCTGCCTGAAATGTGGGAGATCTCGGTTCAATCCCTGGGTTGGGAAGATCCCCTTTAGAAGGGAAAGGCTGCCCACTCCAGTATTCCCGCCTGGAGAATTCTATGGACTGTAGAATCCATGGGGTCGCAAAGAGTTGGACACGACTGAGCACCTTTCACTACTTTCAAAGTGAGTTATGCAGGTATATTAAAATTTTTTTTTGAAACATTGTTGATTTACAACATTATATTAGCTTCAGGTGAAGTAAATAGTGATTTGATACCTTTATAGATTATACTCCATTTACAGGTATTAAAAATGATGGCTATATTTTCTTGTGCTGTACAATGTTCCCTTATTGCTCATTTATTTTATGCAATAGTAGTTTGTACCTTTTAATCCCTATCTTGCTCCCCTGCTTTCCTCTCCCCGCTGGTAACCACTAGTTTATTCTCTATATCTGTCAATCTGCTTTATTGTGTTAGATACATTTTTTTTTTTTTTTTTAGATTTCACATAGAAGTGATAACATAGAATATTTTGGGCTTCCCTGGTGGCTCAGCGGTTAAAGCATCTGCCTGCAATGCGGGAGACCTGGGTGTGATCCCTGGGTCAGGAAGATTCCCCTGGAAAAGGAAATGGCAACCCACTCCAGTACTCCTGCCTGGAGAATCCCCTGGATGGAGGAGCCTGGTGGGCTACAGTCCACAGGGTGGCAAAGAGTCGGACATGACTGAGTGACTTCACTTCACTATGCAGATATTTCACGCACTGTTTTCTACTAAAGAACTTCATTCCACAGCATCTGACTCCGACAGCTGATTCAATGCACACATATGCAAAACACAGTTTTCTGTAAGACAACTTCTGGGAGAGAAAAACAAGTTGTTTAATTAAAGACTGATTGACTCTCTTCCCAAGTTATGTGCTTATTTATTCATTTGGATGAGTTTAATAACAAATACACTTGAGAAGATAAGAAAGACAAGTAATCACTTTTTAGAAAGCCAGATATTAGATGACAACCTACCACAGAGAAATTTCTTTCTACATGTGTTTCGGCTTCTGTATTTTTAAAAATTCTATCATTTTTAATACGGACTTATTTTGGTTTTGGCCACGGGACCTTGGTTCCCCCACCAGGGACTGAACCCTGTAACTCTCTGCAGTGGAAGCACAGTCTTAACCACTGGACCACCTCAGCTTCTGATAATGTCCTGCATCCCTTCTATCTGGTCCCTTCCTCTTTCCAAATTAGGGCTGGTTACTGAGGGGAAACTGGACAGGTTTGGGTGGAAGAAGATGATTAGAGGTGAACGCCAGCATCCAAGAGGCGTGGGGCTTCAGGATGGGTCCAGATAGGGAAATGTTCTAGTAGGTGGCAACACTGGCCTCTGCTAATAGACAGAGGCTTGTTCCGTCAGGAGGCTGGTGGAATAAGAGTGGATGTGGGCATTGAGAGTTGAGGTCAGGAAGAGGCTGTGGGAAAGGAAGGAGCTATTGTGGTAAGCTAGGGAGGCCCAGGGAAGGAAACCAAAGCAGGAGTCGTAGGGTGCTCACTAGCAGCTTTGGGCTTCCCAGGTGGCGCAGTGGCAAAGAATCTGCCTGCCAAAGCAGGAGACACAAGAGACATGGGTTTGATTCCTGGGTTGGGAAGATCCTCTGGAATAGGAAATGGTGGCCCATTCCAGTGTTCTTGCCTGGAGAATTCCATGGATGGAGGAGGCTGGAGAGCTACAGTCCATGGGGTCAGAAAGAGTCGGACATGACTGAGCTCACACACAACATAACATAAGCAGCTTCTATTTCAAAATTATTTGTTCAAAGTCTGTTCACTGCTAGGAAGTATGGACAGTGTTCTGGTTCACTGGCAAGAAGCCTCACGCTCAGCAGAATTTCTGGCACATGTGTGTGTGCTAAGTTGCTTCAGTCGTGTCTGACTCTGTGTGACCCTATAGACCATAGCCTGCCAGGTTCCTCTGTCCAAGGGACTCTCCAGGCAAGAATACTGGAGTGGATTGCCATACCCTCCTCCAGGGGATCTTCTGGACTCAGGGATGGAACCCACGTCTCTTAGGTCTCCTGTATTGGCAGGCGGGTCATTACCCCTAGCACCACCTGGGAAGCCCACTTCTGGTACATAGTTGGTGCCAATGCATTTTGTTGACTTAATGGATGGAAGAAAGAAAAATTTGGGGGAACTGATTTTCTAAAATTTTAGAAGTCAGGGAGCTTGGATCCAAAGAAAGCATTAAGAGCCTGGGTAATGAACACACTGACACATGGCCAGTGTAGGACCCTTTTGACTCAACTGGTCCTGGATCCTGCTTGTAGAATTCAAATAGTGCCTCTGGTGATACCTATAGGGACCAGGGAAATATACCTCTTTCTACACAACCCCCTCAGAAGATGAATGAAACCATTCCCTAAAGTTCACGTTATTCTTTTTTTCTTTATCTAATGGCTCCTGCCTTCTGGGCTTATGATCTTCTGATCTGTATGTAGTAGGAAGCAGAGGTACCCACACAGAACATGGATCCAAGAAGAGTGTGGTAGATGCAAAGGATAACAAAGAGTCAGAGGCTAGGCAAATAGTTTAAATCCTGAATAAATAATAGAATGCCATCAAAGAAGTGTGAATTCAAACAGAAATGTGCTCTTATTTTCATCTCTTCATATGGTCTTCATATGGGCCAAATGACTGCTCTCACACTGCTGGGAGGTTTTTTCTCTGTGTGTCCGTGTGGTTAGAGTGAAATCTAGATATTAAAATTGTTGGCAATGGAAAACAAAATGCTGTTTGGTGAGTCTTTAGAAGTCTCTGCACTTGAGTTGGCAGCTGGAATTAGTCTAGCTGACTCTCCATTTGTCTTTCCAGTGAAGGAAGGAATCACTTTTTATGCTGAGATAGGTATGTATTAGGAATCTCGGTCTTGGAAACGGCATCAAATTCTGAACGAAGTTGCTTCAGATTTTGGTATATTAAGTTATATTCAAATGTCTTATTGGAGGGGATATTGGATCTCGGTAAAGATTTTTGTAATAATATTTTCCTTTGGCTGAGGACAAGAAGGAGCTGTTGGGTTTAGACTGAAAGCCATCACCTTGATCTTGGACTTTCCAGCTTCCAGTGCTCTGAGGAATAAGTTTCTTTTGTTTATAGCTACCCAGTTTGTGGTATTTTTGTTATAACCAGCTAAATGGATTAAGACAAGGCACAAAGAATTTTAAAGGACAAGTTAAAAAATTTTTTCCCCATCTATACTCCATTCTTCTTTTACTAACTCAGCTTCTAATAAGTTAGTGTATGCGGCATTCTTTCCAGCTCTGCTTTAGGGAATTAAGTGTCAAACCTGTAACCGCACTTGGAATGATGTAGATTTAGATAAGGCATAGCTTTTAAGGCAAAGAAAATACTTGATGACAACGGTGATGTGCAGAGAAGCCTAGAGCAGGGGTTTGGAATGACCTCCAACTACTGGAATGGATATGTGGATACTGTAAGAGAACCCTGAAAAATCTCAGAAATGATACGGGAAGTGAGCTCAACAGGAGGCATGGACTGTGTGTTGTCACATAGAAAGGGAGACTTTTATGACTATCCTTCATTAAAAGGAAGGTTTTTTTTTTTTTTTTTTTTAATTGGTTATTTTCAATGTACATGAATTGTTGATTGGAATATATATTTGCATATCTTTGCACTCAAAGATGAATAAGCTCTATACAGATTTCTCAGTTTTAAGCTATGGTTTTTCCAGTAATCATGTGTGGATGTGAGAGTTGGGCTAAAGAAAGCTGAGCGCCAAAGAATTGATGCTTTTGAACTATGGTATTGGAGAAGACTCTTGAGAGTCCCTTGGACGGCAAGGAGAGCCAACCAGTCCATTCTAAAGGAAATCAGTCCTGAGTGTTCATTCATTGGAAGAACTGATGTTGAAGCTGAAACTCTAATACTTTGTCAACCTGATGCAAAGAACTACCTCATTGGAAAAGACCCTGATACTGGGAAAGGTTGAAGGTGGGAGGAGAAGGGGACAACAGAGGATGAGATGGTTGGATGGCATCACCGACACAATGGACATGAGTTTGGGTGGACTCCGGGAGTTGGTGATGGACAGGGAGGCCTGGCGTGTTACAGTCAATGGGGTCGCAAAGAATCGGACATGACTGAGTGATGTCACTGAGCTGGACGGGGAGGCCTGGCGTGTTACAGTCAATGGGGTCGCAAAGAATCAGACATGACTGAGTGATGTCACTGAGCTGGACTGACTGAATCTTTTGGGGCAACTATTAAGAAATATGTACCATGCTCATATATTTTAATGCCAGAATCATATATTTTATCAGTGCTTATCTTTAAAGGCAGTGATAAAAGTGATTTTTTACTTTTATATTTTGTCTTTTTCAATGATGGACACATTGCAACTGGACACAATCCAGTTCATTCTTAAAAAAAAAAAAAAAAAAAGTTAAATTTAAAATTCCTGGGACCAAACCTAGTGGACTGTCCAAAATCCAAACTTTAATAAAGTGGTTAAGATTTGGATTGTCAAAATTTGTTCACACAATGCGTTATGTAGTTTATCCTGTCCACACTGCTTACATAACCAACTGATAATGAGCATCAATAAAAGAATGAAAGTACAAGTATTCTGAAATTTTCACCTATATTCCAGTAAAATTTGGCTTTTTAATTGTCTTCATCTATTTCCTCTCATGTGAGTTCTTTTCTGATTCTTTTCACAATTCAATCCTCATTCCATGTCACCATTGCCCAGATAACATGTCCTTTCCCATGAATCAACATTTACTCCTTACCTTTGGAGAAGCACATGTAATAGGTTTTCATGTCTGTGCATTTATTTCCTGGACAGTTCATTTACTATCTAAAATATCAAATTGCACTATATGTGGTATTTGTCATGTCCCCTGCCCACTTAACATAGAAAACTTTCCTTATCAACACACACTTCTGATTTTTGGCATAGTCATGTATTGGATGTACCATGTGTATCTCCTTTTGATTTTCACTGTTTTTTTTTTGTTGTTGTTGTTGTTGTTCTTACAAATAATGTCATCTTTCTCTATATTTAACAAAGTTTTTTTTTTTTCTTCTTTTTTTTTTTTTCTATTTGAGTTTCTTATTCTGAGAATTGACTGCTTTTCCATTGGGAGGCTTTATTTTGCTTCTTTTCTTTCTGAGGTATGCTGCTGCTGCTGCTGCTGCTAAATTGCTTCAGTTGTGTCCGACTCTGTGTGACCCCATAGACGGCAGCCCACCAGGCTTCCTGTCCCTGGGATTCTCCAGGTAAGAACACGGGAGTGGGTTGCCATTTCCTTCTCCAATGCATGAAAGTGAAAAGTGAAAGTGAAGTCGCTCAGTCTCTGACTCTTAGCGACCCCATGGACTGCAGCCTACCAGGCTCCTCCATCCATGGGATTTTCCAAGCAAGAGTACTGGAGTGGGCTGCCATCGCCTTCTCCATTCTGAGGTATAGTTGACTTAAAACATCGTAATAGTTTCAGGTGTACAGCATAGGGTTTTGAGGTTTTTTAACAGATGATGCTACAAATAAAGTTATTATAAAATATTGGCTGCATTCCCTGTATTGTATCTTATTTATTTTATACCTAATAATTTGTATATCTTGGGCTTTCCTGGTGGCTCAGATGGGAAGGCAATGGCACCCCACCCCAGTACTTTTGCCTAGAAAATCCCATGGACTGAGGAGCCTGGTAGGCTCCAGTCCATGGGGTCGCTAAGAGTCAGACATGACTGAGCGACTTCACTTTCACTTTTCACTTTCAATTTCTTTCTCCATCCATCTGTTTGTGGGCAGTGGGTCGCTTCCATGTTTGGCCATTGTAAATATTCCTGCTATGAACATTGGAGTGCATATATCTTTTTGAAATAGATTGAGTTGGGGTCTACTTCTGGAATCTCTATTCTGTGTGTTGATTTATTTCCCTATCCTTATGATACTGCAGCATTTACTTATTAGCTTTTGTAGTTTTGATACCATTCCAAAGGGACTTGTTAATAAAATTTTACCTACCAAATTTTGCTGCTAGTATATAGAAAGATAATTGGTAATTTTGTATTTCACTTCATAAATTCACTTTTAGTTCTAGTATTTATTTGTAAATTTCTTTTTTTTTATGAAGACAATTCATCTGCAAACATATGCGTTAGCTTCTTCCTCTCAAATCTCTTGTCAGTTAGCACTGATTAAGGTCTGCAGTACACTGCTGGATAGAATTCTGACTTTCTGGCCTTTTTGTTGATCTCACGAAGAAAATTTTCTATCTTCACCAATAAATATGATGTCAACAGCCAGTTTTTTTCAAAAATGCCCCTTCTCAGGTTGAGGAAGTTCCCTTCTATTTCCAGTTTCTTAATAGTACTTATGATAAATTGATGCTGAATTTTGTCAGATGCTTTTTCTTCATCAATTGAGATGCTCGTGTGGTTGTTTATTACTCTGTTAAATCTGTGGATTACATTGATTGGAATTTGAATGTTAAAATGACCTTGCATTGCTGAGATAAACTGTTATTGGTTGTGGTGTATCATCCTTTTTCTGTGTTGTTGGATTCAACTTGTTAATAATTTTTATGAGGACATTGGGTCTATGTTTATGAGAAAAATTGGACTGTAGTTATTTTGTAATCTTTTTAATCTTATAATTTAATCATCATGTCTCTGTATTAAGTTTATGATGGTCTTATTAAATGAATGAGAAATGTTCCCTCCGTTTCCATCTTCTTAAAGACTTTATGTAAATTTAGCATTATTTTTTCCTTAACATTTGAATTCACAAGTGAAAACAATTGGTCCTGGAGTTTTCTCTGTAGAAAGATTTTAATAAAAAATTGAAATTCTTAAATAAGTACAGTGGATTTAGATTTTCTGGTTCATTTGTTTTAATTTACACAAGCCATTTGCAAAGAATTTGTTCACTTCAGCTATGTTGTCAATTTATTCACATAAAGTTGTTCACAATACTCCTTTGGTAGTTTTTTAATGCCTGTGGAATATGAAGAAATACCTCTTTACCATACTTAATTTTAATAATTTGTGTATTGTCTTCTTTATTTACAAATTCGTCTGTCTTGCTCAGGTTATCATCTTACTAATTTTATCAAAGAACTAACTTCTGACTTAATTTTCTCTATTGTATGCTTTTGATTTCATGATTTATGCTCTTATATTTCTTAATCAGTCTTGCTAGAGTTTAGCAACTTTATTGTTTCAAAGAACCAATTTCTGCATTTGTTAAATTTGTCTCCTATTTGTTTTCTATTTCACTGACATGCACTCTTATTTTTATTAAGAGTGTACTCTTCAATCAACCTTGGGTTTAAGTATTTTTCTAACTTTTTATAATAGAAAGCAGTTTTTATTTTTCTTTTTAAAAATGAATCTTAAAATTTCTGGCCAATCACTAGTTATATCACAAACATTGATATGTTATATTTTCTTATATTTCATTTAAAATGTTTTCTAATTTCTGTCATAGCTTTTTTGACTCATTGATCATTTAGAAGCATGTTCTTTCACTTTCAAATAATTAAGTCTTTTGTAAGTATCTTATTTCTAAAATTCAATTTTATTTTGGTCAAAGAACAAATTCTGTGATATTTCAGTCTTTGAAATGTATCAAAACTTATGTTATTTCCCAGTTTTATGTTCCCTGTGTACTTAAAAAGACAATGCTTTTTATAATTGTTGAGTACATTTTTTAATCCATATCAGTTAGGTCACTAGTGGCTTGTAGCATTGTTTAGATCATCCATATCTTTACTGAATTTTTCCCAGTTGTATCAGTTACTGAGATAAGTGCTGTTAGGAATCTCCCACGATTAGTAGGTATTTATTTATTGTCCCTTTAGTTCTTTTTAAGTTGTTTTTTCATGTATCTTGAAACTCCACGATTAGGTTCCTGCATGTTTTTGACTGCCATTTCTTATAATTGATCCTTATATTACTAAGAAATATCTCTTTAAAAAAATGCCAATAATTCTCCTTGTCTTGATTTCTATTGTATTTGATATTAATGTACTGACTCCCATTCTCTTTTACTTACTCTTTGGTTGCTATATCCTCTTTGGTTAAAATTTTTTCAACCTATATGTCTCTTTTCATTAAATGAGCATGTCTTATAAACAACACTTAGTTGTGAAGAGCTTTTGCTGTTTTTTCCTATTTGTCCTCTCAGTTTCTTCTTCCATCCATCCTTGTTGCCCTCTTTTGTGATTATTGAGCAATTTATTATTTCATTTTATTCCTCTATTGGATTTTTAGGTATACTTCTTTATTTTTTTAGTGGCTTTCCTAAGAAATAAGTGTGCATCTGTAGTTTACAGTGTCTTTTTAGAGTAAACACTTGGTCCTTTTCAGAAGGTATAGCCTTGCAATTGCTGCTGCTACTACTGCTAAGTCACTTCAGTCATGTCCGACTCTGTGTGACCCCATAAATGGCAGCCCACCAGGCTCCCCTGTCCCTGGGATTCTCCAGGCAAGAACACTGGAGTGGATTGCCATTTCCTTCTCCAATGCATGAAAGTGAAAAGTGAAAGTGACGTCGCTCAGTCGTGTCCGACTCTAGCGACCCCATGGACCACAGCCCACCAGGCTCCTCCGTCCATGGGATTTTCAAGGCAAGAGTGCTGGAGTGGGGCGCCACTGCCTTCTCCAAGCCTTGCAATAGTACTGTTCTATTTATTCTTCATACTCTGTGTTATCATTATACACATTACTTTTACACATTTTTAAATCCTTAGTCAATAGTATTTTTTTGCCTTAAAGAGTTATGATTTTGAAGATAATAAAAGAAAAAAATAAATGTCTTTTATATGTATATTCACAATTATCACTTTCAGTGCTCTTCATCCCTTTTTATAGGTTTGAATTTCCATCTGGTATCATTTTCCCTCCAGCCTGCAGAACTTCTTTTAGAATTTTCTTAGTAAAGATTTGGTGGTAACAAATTTTCTCAGTTTTAATCATGGGAAAATGCTTTTTATTTTGGGAGGATATTGTCTCTGGATATAAAATTCTTGAAGGTCATTTGTTTTTCCTTTAGCACTTTAAAGATGCCATTCCATTTGTTTTAATGGATTCTGTTGTTGACATTAAATATTATTTATTCTGCTGTTTCCTTGTGTATAATATATGGCTATTCTCTGTCTACTTTAAGATTTTCTCTTTAACTTCTTTTCAGCAGTTTGACTACAATGTGCCTAGGTGTGATTCTGTGTTTTTCCTATTTGCATTTTACTAGCTTCTTGGAACAATATGTTGATTTTTTTTTTTTTTTTTTATGCCTAATATGGTAAATTCTCTGTTATCACTTCCTTAAAATTTTGTTCTATTTTCACTGTTATCTCCTATGGATTATTGAGGTTTTATTCATTTATTTTGACTCTTTTCTTCTGTGTCCTTAACACTGGATAAATTCCATTGATCTTTTTTCAAATTCACAGACACTTTTCTCTGCTCCTTTTTCTTCTGCTGCTCCAATTCTCCAATGAAGCCCATCCATTGAATTTTTCATTTCATATAGTGTACATTTCTTTTATTGAAATTACATTTAATTACTTTTTTACAATACTTATCTGCTAAATTTGGATCATTTTTCATTATAATCATATTTACCTTTAAGATCTTAAATATATTTGTAATGGTGGCTTTAAAGTTTTATCTGCTGTGTCCAACAACTGGGTTATTTGGAGACCTATTACTATTAACTACTTTTTCTCTATCTCTTGGGTCAAATTTTCCTGTTTCTTTGCATTCCTACTAATTTTGGAATAGATACTGGACATTCTGAATGATATGTTGTAGAGATTATGGGTTATATCATCTTGCTATAAAAGATGGATTTTTTTTTTTCTTGGAAGATCTTAAATTCAGTTAAATTATTTTGATCCTGTTAGGATTATTTTTATTATTTGTGAAGATTGGTCTATTTCACTTTGGGGCCAAATTGTATGATGTACCTTTTACTATAGCACGTGGTTACTGTCAGCTGAATGTCCACTGTACTCAGTGTATAGTTTCTTGATTACATTGAGATGACACTCCAATATCTCCTAACACTGCACAACCTCAGGTATCATTGGCTAGTTCTCAGCCTTGTAGCAGCCATCTCTGCGTGGTCTTGCAGAATCTCACCCTTTTAACAATCAGTCCAGTCCTTAGCTTAACACTTGAGTGAATCCTCAAAAGACTCCTCTCCACCACACACACAAAACTCTCTTTTCTTATGTACCCTGCTCTGAAAATTCTCCCTGCTTCTGCAGCCTGGAATTCCAATATCTGTCTCCTCAACTGAACGAGACTGTTGTTCTGCTTGGTTTCACCTTCCTGAACTATAAAAGAATACGATTAGGCAGAAAACCAGGGCAGTTGTGGAGCAACAGTTGGACTTAGATGTTTCCCCTCTCTAAAGGATTGCATCTTGTACTACCTGTTTGTCAGTGCCTCTATTTTGTCCATTTTCATAATTGTTGGGAAGGCAAGTTCAGTACCAGTTTAGTGATCATGATCAGAGGAAAAATTTATATAAATAAATAAATATAAAGCAATAAAAAACATAAGAAGCATTTGTAATCTGATGTCTAGTGATGATCATTTCTTATGTTTTATTATATCCATGTGTACATATATATGTATGCATTGTGTACAACATTCTCACTCGTTCATAGTAATATAACTTGAGAAATTTAATTAAATATTATTTTAAAAGATACCTTTTAGACTGAAAGCTATAAGAACTGATAAAAGAAATTGAAAATATAACAAATTGGAAAGATTTCATGCTTATAGATTAAAATAACTAATATCGCTGAACTGTCCATTTTACACAATGAAATCTACAGGTTCAATGTAATTCCTCAAAATGCCAATGACATATTGTACAGAACTAGAACAAATAATTCTAAAATTTGAATGGAGTGACAAGAGACCTTGAATAGCCAAACCCATCTTGAGGAAGAAGAATAAAGCTGGACGTACCACACTCCCTGATTTCAAACTAAACTACAATGCTATAGTAGTAAAAAGAGTATGCTGCTGGCACAAAAACGGACACATAGATCAGTGGAACAGAACTGAGAGCCTAGAAATAAGCCTAGAAATAAGAAATATATGGACAGTTAATCTATGACAAGGGATCAAAGAGCAGAAAGTGGAGGGAGGAAAATCTTGTCAATAAATGGTATTGGAAAATTGGAATGTCACATGCAAAAGAATGAAACTAGACCAGTAACTTATACCATACAAGAGCTTACTGTAAGACTGAAAACCATAATATTCCTAGAAGAAAACATAGGCTGTGCCCTCACTGACATCAGTCTTAGACATTTTTTGTAGATCTGATTCCAAAGGCAAGGGGAATAAAATAAAAAACAAGCAAATGGGACTATATCAAACTAAAAAGCTTATGTGCGATGAAGAAAATCATCATAAAAATGAAAAGGCAATGTACTGAATGGGAGAAGATATTAGCAAATTATATGTTGGATAAATGATTCATACCCAAAATATATAAGGAATTCATACAACTCAACAACAACAAAACAAACAACCTGATTTTAAAAAAAGATCAGAATAGACATCTTTCCAAAGAAAACATACATATGGCCCAGAGGCATATGAGAAGATACTCAGCATCACTAATTATCAGGGATATGGAAATCAAAATCACAATGAGATGTTACCTCACATCTGTTAGAATGGCTATTATCAAAAAGACGAGGATTAGCAAAATGTTATATAGGGTATGGAAAAAAGGGAACTCTAGTACACTGTCCGTGGGATTGTAAATTGGTGCAGCTACTACAGAAAACAGTATTTAAAGTCCTTAAAAAGTTAAGAAATATGACACAAACACTACTGTAATGATCTATTGCACTTCTGTGTATCTAAACATGACTACAATAATCTGAAAAGACATATACATCCCTATGTTCATTTCTGCATTATTTAAAATAGCCAACATATGGAAACAACCTAAGTGTCCATTGACACTTGAATGGGTAAAGATAACATGATACACACACACACACACACACACACACACACACACACACACACACACATGCTGGGAAAGATTGAAGGTGGGAAGAGAAGGGGACGACAGAGGATGAGATGGTTGGATGGCATCACCAACTCAATGGACATGAGTTTGAGTAAACTCCGGGAGTTGGTGATGGACAGGGAGGACTGGTGAGTGTAGTCCATGGGGTCACAAAGAGTCGGACACAACTGAGCGACTGAACTGATATATACACAATGGAGTCCTACTTAGCCATAAAAAGGAATGGATTTGTGACAACACTGATAAACCTTGAGAGTATTATGCTGGGTGAAATAAATCAGGGAAGGATAAATACCATATGATGTCACTCACATGTGTAATCTTAAAAAAATAGAACAAACCAAACAAAAATAAAAAAATAGAACAAGTGGTAACCAGAGAGGAAGAGGTTAGAAGTGAGAAAAATAGGGAAGTGGGTCACCTGTATGGTGACTAATGTTAATTAGACTTCTGACGGTGATCACACTGTAGTGTCTACAGATGTCGAACACAATGGGGTACACTGGAAACTTATAGAAAATGACTATTTCAAATTATATCATAAACTTACATTTTATGACATACCTTATCCTAATCAATCCCTTGTTCTTGCAAACTTAGGTTTTTTTCCCCACTATTTGAGATAACAGTTGAGGGAACTTCCTTATATATAAACTCTGGGTAAATGTCCCAGTCCTAATCAACTTTTATTGAATTCTGTAAAATATATTAAATTTAGAAAGCAAGAGCATCTCATTTGGATTTAAGGCTTGCCTATGTTCTAAATCTGAGGTGACCTTAGATTATAATGTTCGATTTAGTTAAAGCAAGTTGGAGAAAGAAGAATTTATAGAGTGATTTTTAAAATCTCCATTCCTTTGGAAGCCTGTGGGCTCCCTGAAAAGGAATTGGACTGTTCCTGGCCAGCCCAGCATTTAATCCCAACCTGTCACTAGTTTCTATGAAGTGAGGTTTCTATTACTTCCTGGATTGCTCTAGTCTATCAGAGGTCACCATCTCCAATTTAGCCTAGATGTGGATGGGAAAATACCCTGTACAGCGCTAGCATCCAAAGAACATTGGTGTCAAATTCAATTACTGGAGAAGGAGACCTTTTTTTTTCCAAAGGTCTCTGAATCCATTTAAAAAGCTTCTCAGATTCCTAGCCCTTCTGCTTATGGCGAATGTATCTCCCACACAGGCCTTCTGACAGCTTTTTTTGTAATTTCACATTGTCAACTGCTTTTGCGGTTGGAGTTTCATTTATTGAAAAGAGTCTCAAATGGAGGTAGAGACAGTTATGTCTTTAACATATGTCTGAGTGTGCCTGAGTGGGGCGAATGTTGTAGGCACATAATGACCCAAGATGATTTCATTTCACGTAGCTTTCCTCTTTTCAGATTCCCAAACATGTTGATTTTCCAAATGTAAGATATTAATTCTGGATTGCTGTGGCCACAGTTCCCATTAACTCCCTGGTGGGCCTCTGAGGAATGAGAGTATTCTTGAAGCCTTTTACTCATTTTATTTTAAAATTCTCTTTTGTGGAAATCCCCTACATTTCCTTTTGTTCAATTTGGAGAGCTTTTTTCTTTTCTGTGATTAAGAACTAAATGAATTCATTTTGAATTGAGGAAATGGCACAGCATATTTTTTTTTTTTCTGTACCTGAGAAATTTGTTTTCACAATAACATTTCAGTTAAACCACCTCACAGTCATGAAAGATTAGTGGTGTTTTCTCTGCCATACAGCCTTATAATTTGAAACATAAATGAATCAAGAAATGCAGCTTTGCAGACTGTTTTCAGTATTATAGAGTATCACTTTTAACTATTGGGTCAGTCAGTCCAGGATAGATAAGCCTGCTGTTTAAATTGTTAAGAACCATTTCTAGAGAAGATACACTTTTATACTACTGATTGAGCTTCCCTTTCATCCTTTTAAGTTCAGATTTCATAATTAGAACAAGATGAACAATAGAATTCTCACAGAAGAATAAAGACATCTTCCTGGCTTCCTTTATACGATTGCTTTTGAACATGGAATAAATGACATAGTCCGCAGCCTTGCTAAAGCTTCTATTCCTTCTCAGACCGTTATATTCCTGACCATTTCAATGAGGAAAGGGGAGGTACTCAGATGGTGTTACCCCTAGACAAAACTTCAAAAGTTCAGACTAATAGTACTAACTCATTGTGGCCATTAAGGAATTATTTTGGAAGACAATATGCCAATATATTTAGAATATTATTCTCTAAGAACAGTTGCCATTTTGTCTCTTCAAATATGTCCTTATTCTCCTTTTCTTTTTAGAAAAAAGTTTTACAAGCAGTGTCTCATTTTAAGCAAGGTTTTTTTTAATTCTCATGAACTGAATCTTTCATTCTGACCTGTGTGAATTCAGCCCATGGTGACAAATATATAGAATGGAAAGTCTGATTTTAGCCATGAGATGTCAGGGCTTCCCTGGTGGCTCAGCTGGTTAAGAATTGCCTGCAATTCAGGAGACCCAAGTTCAATCCCTGGGTTGTGAGTATCCCCTGGAGAAAGGAATACCCACTCCAGTATTCTTGCCTAGAGAATCTCCTGGACACAGGAGCCTGGCAGGCTACAGTTCATAGGGTCACAGAGTCAGACACAACTGAGAGATTAAGCATGTAGGCAGGCAATGTCAAGTTAAACTATTAATAGAACCTGCATTGGAATTGAGAAGCTACCATCATACGAATGCTATATTATCTGGGGCAGCCAAATGATTTCCCCAGACATGGATCAGTTGAGCCTCCACCTAAAGTTGTTTTGTGAACATTTAAGTTTTCATTTCTCTTGAGACAATGCATAAGAGTGTTTATTGGGTGTAAGTGGGTTTGCTGCTGCTGCTGCTGCTGCTGCTAAGTCGCTTCAGTTGTGTCCGACTCTGTGCGACCCCATAGACAGCAGCCCACCAGGCTCCGTCATCCCTGGGATTCTGCAGGCAAGAACACTAGAGTGGGTTGCCATTTCCTTCTCCAATGCATGAAAGTGAAAAGTGAAAGTGAAGTTGCTCAGTCGTATCCGACTCCTAGCGACCCCATGGACTGCAGCCTACCACGCTCCTCCATCCATGGGATTTTCCAGGCAAGAGTCCTGGAGTGGGGTGCCATTGCCTTCTCTGGTAAGTGGGTTTGCTAAGTTGTAAATGTAAACCCTTTTTTTTGTGTTTAAAGAAATTGCCAAACTCGTTTTCAAGGTAGCTGTATCCTTGGTGTTCCTACTACCAGGTGTGAGAAATCCATTTTCTCTGCATTGTCACCAGTACATGATGTCGCCACTTTCATTTCAGCTATTTTAATAGACGTGTGATGATAACTCGTCACAGTCCTTCTTTGTATTTACTGTTATTCCTGGTGATGGCAAACATCTTCTCTTGGGTTTATTCACCATTTATATATCCTCATGGAGGAAATGTTACTGGATGTGATATGTTCCTTTTCTAGTTAGATTGTTTTTTTTACTATTGAGTTTTAGGAGTTTTGTACATTATAGAAAAGAGTCCTTTGTCACATATGTAGTTTGCACACATAATCTTCAAGTTCATTGCAAATCCCCTCATCTTATTAACAGGATCTTTCACAGAGAAAAAGTTGTAAATTTTGATGAACTGCAGTTTGTTGATTTTTTTCTTTTATAGATTATGTATTTGGTGTCATATTTAAGTACTCTTAAATAAGCCCTAGGTCCCAAATATTTTATCTTGTGTTTTCTTCTGACAGTTTTATAGTTTTACATGTAAATTTATGATCAATTTGCAGTTAATTTTTGTATAGGATGTGAGATTTAGGTAGAGGTTTATTAGTTGCCTGAGGATATCCAATTGCTCCAGCACCACTTGTTGAAAAGACTATCTTTCTTCCATTCAGTTGCTCTTGTATCTTTGCCAAAAGTCAGTTGGCTGTGCTTGTGTGGGTCTGTTTCTAAGATTTCTGTTCTGTTCTTTTGGTTGTTGTGTTTATCCCTCAGCCAGTTTAACATACTCTCAATTATTGCCTCAAATAATGAATATTGAAATTGGATGGCATCACTGACTCAATGAACATGAGTTTGGGTGAACTCCGGGAGTTGGTGATGGACAGGGAGGCCTGGCGTGCTGTAGTCCATGGGGTGGCAAAGAGTTGGACACAACCGAGCGACTGAACGGAACTGATTCCTCTGACTCATGGACCTAGCATTCCAGGTTCCTATGCAACATTGCTCTTTATAGCATCAGACTTTAGTTCCTCAAAGTTACTTCCACAACTGGGCATTTTCACTTTGGTTCCATCTCTTCATTCTTTCTGGAGCTATTTCTCCAGTCTTCTCCAGTAGCATACTGGGCACCTACCAACCTGGGGAATTCATCTTTCAGTGTCATAACTTTTTGCCTTTTCATACTGTTCATGTGGTTCTCAAGGCAAGAATACTGAAGTTGTTAGCCATTCTGTTCTCCAGTGGACCACATTCTGTCACACCTCTCCACCATGACCTGTCCAACTTGGGTAGCCCTACACAGCATGGCTCATAGTTTCATTGATTTAGAGAAGGCTGTGCTCCATGTGGTCAGTTTGATTAATTTTCTGTGGTTGTGGTTTTCATTCTGTCTGCCCTCTGATGGATAGGGTAAGAGGCTTATGGAAGCTTCCTGGTGGGAGAGATTGACTGTGGGGGAAACTGGGTCTTGTTCTGATGGGTGGGGCCATGCTCACTAAATCTTTAATTCAATTTCTGTTGATAGGTGGGGCTGTGATTTTAGGAATCAGTGAACTAAAATGGATTGGAATGGGTAAATTTAACTCAGATGACCATTATATCTACTACTGTGAACAAGGATCCCTTAGAAGAAATGGAGTAGCCCCCATACTCAACAAAAGGGTCTGAAATGCAGTACTTGGGTACAATCTCAAAAATGACTAAATAATCTGTTTGTTTTCAAGGCAAACCATTCAGTATCACAGTAATCCAAGTCTATTCCTCAACAAGTTGCTGAAGAAGCTGAAGTTGAATGGTTCTATGAAGACCTACAAGACCTTCTAGAACTAACACCCAAAAAAGATGTCCTTTTCATCATAGGGGAGTGGAATGCAAAAATAACAAGTCAAGAGATACCTGGAGTAACAGTCTAACTTGGACTTGGAGTACAAAATGAAGCAGGGCAAAGGCTAACAGAGTTTTCCAAGAGAATGCACTGGTCATGTACCCTCTTCCAACAACACAAGAGACGACTCTACACAGGGACATCATCAGATGGTCAGTACCAAAATCAGATTGATTACATTCTTTGCAGCCAAAGATGGAGAAGTTCTTTACAGTCAGCAAAAACAAGACTGGGAGCTGACTGTGGCTCAGATCATGAACTCCTTATTGCCAAATTCAGACTTAAATTGAAGAAAGTAGGGAAAACCACTAGACCATTCAGGTGTGACCTAAATCAAATCCCTTATGATTATATATTGGAAGTGACAAACAGACTCAAGGGATTAGATCTGATAGATAGAGTGCCTGAAGAACTATGGACAGACGTTTGTGACATTATACAGGAGGCAGTGTTCAAGATCATCCACAAGAAAAGGAAATGCAAAAAGGCAAAATGGTTATCTGAGGAGGCCTTACAAATAGCTGAGAAAAGAAGAGAAGCTAAAGGCAAAGGAGAAGAGGAAAGATATAAGCATCTGAACGCAGAGTTCCAAAGAATAGCAAGGAGAGATAAGAAAGTCTTCCTCAGTGATCAATGCAAAGAAATAGAGGAAAACAACAGAATGGGAAAGACTAGAGATTCCTTCAAGAAAATCAGAGATACCAAGGGAACATTTCATGCAAAGATGGGCACACTAAAGGACAAGATGGCATGGACCTAACAGAAGCAGAAGATACTAAGAAGAGGTGGCAAGAATACAAGAAGAACTATACAAAAAAGATCTTCATGACCCAGATAATCAGGATGGTGTGATCATTCACCTAGAGCCACACATCCTGAAATGCAAAGTCAAGTGGGCCTTATGAAGCATCACTATGAACAAAGCTAGTGGAAGTGATTGAATTCCAGTTGAGCTATTCCAAATCCTAAAAGATGATGCTTTGAAGGTGCTGCACTCAATATGCCAGCAAATTTGGAAAGCTCAACAGTGGCCACAGGACTGGAAAAGGTCAATTTTCATTCTAATCCCAAAGAAAGGCAATGCCAAAGAATGCTCAAACTACTGCAAAATTGCACTTATCTCACATGCTAACAGAGTAATGCTCAAAATTCTTCAAGCCAGGCTTCAGTAGTACATGAACTGTTAACTTCCAGATGTTCAAGCTGGATTTAGAAAAGGCAGAGAAACCAGAAATCAAATTGCCAACATCCTTTGGATCTTAGAGAAAGCAAGGAAATTCCAGAAAAACATATTTCTGCTTTATTGATTATGCCAAAGCCTTTGACAGTGTGGATCACAACAAACTGTGGAAAATTGTTAAAGAGATGGGAATACCAGACCGCCTTATCTGCCTCCTGAGAAATCTGTAGGCAGGTCAAGAAGCAACAGTTAGAACTGGACATAGAACAACGTACTGGTTCCAAATCAGGAAAGGAGTATGTCAAGGCCTTATATTATCATCCTGCTTATTTAACTTACATGCAGAGTACCATGCAAAATGCCAAGCTGGATGAAGCACAAGCTGGAATCAAGATTTCCAGGAGAAATATCAATAACCTCAGATACAGAGACGACACCACCCTTATGGCAGAAAGCGAAGAAGAATTAAAGAGCCTCTTGTTGAAAGTTAAAGAGAAGAGTGAAAAAGTTGGCTTAAAACTCAACACTCAGAAAACTAAGATCATGCCATCTGGTCTCATCACTTCATGGCAAATAGATCGGGAAACAGTGGCTGACTTTGTTTTTGGGGGCTCCAAAATCACTACAGATGCTGACTGCAGCCATGAAATTCAAAGACACTTACTCCTTGGAAGAAAAGCTATGACCTACTTAGACAGCATATTAAAAAGCAGAGACATTACTTGGCCAACAAAGGTCCATCTAGTCAAAGCTATGGTTTTTCCAGTAGTCATGTATGCATATGAGAGTTGGAGTATAAAGAAAGCTGAGCGTTGAAGAATTGATGCTTTTGAACTGTAGTGTTGGAGAAGACTCTTGAGAGTCCCTTGGACTGCAAGGAGATCCAACCAGTCCATCCTAAAGGAGACCAGTTCTGGATGTTCATTGGAAGGATTGATGCTGAGGCTGAAACTCCAATACTTTGGCCACCTGATGTTAAGAACTGACTCATTTGAAAAGACCCTGATGCTGGGAAAGATTGAAGGCCGGTTGAGAAGGGAATGACAGAGGATGAGGTGGTTGGATGGCATCACATGCTTTATTCAGATTTCCTTAATTTTTACCTAATGTACTTTAGCTGTTTCAGGATCCCATCCAGGACACCACATTGCAAAATATAGAATGTGAATTCCTTTCAGATACACATGGAACATTTACTAAAATTGACCACATGCTAGGCTGTAAAGTGAAACAGAATGCTTTAAAGGATTTAAAGCCTGTGTTCTCTAATCAGAATGAAATGAAGTTAGAAATCAGCAACAGATACAAAAATTGTGTAAAGTTTAGAAATTTATAAATACATTTCTAAATAGTACTCTCTGTCTTTGTGGTTTCTATACATTTCTATTAGATTACGTTTTCATTACATTGTTCAAAATTTATATTTTAACTTTTTGCTACTAACAGAGTTATTGATATCTTAGGGTCCTTGAAAATCAAACACTGAGAAAACTACATGGGCTCAGGGTGTATTTTTCAGTGGCAATTCTTGAAATTTCAAGAAGGAAGTAGAGAAAGTGAGATAGGGAAGGAGCAAAAAGTCAATAAAAGAACATATCACTAACCTAGATCCCACCTTGAAAACTAGGGCTTACTGCTATGGGGTTGCAGAGTCAGACACAACTGAAGAGACTTAGCAGCAGCAGCAGCAGCAGCAGCAACTGCTATTTGAGAAAAATGTGTATCACCGCCCTCACAATTTACCCACTCTTGTATAGTAAAGCAAAGTAAGTGATCTACCAAGTTCCATCCCCTGTTTCTCAGGCTGCAAGTCCTGCAGCACACTGAGATTGTTAGATGAGCTGAGAGGAAAGTGGCATGGAGTATTGGGATAATGCGAATTTCACTCCCTTTTCTCCAGCATCCTGAGCTTGCAGGTTCTGGGTAATTTGATAGTTCTCTGATAATTCATCTTCATTGCAAAAACTTTTTATTTGTATTGTGCTTATTTATATTGTTCCTTTTTGTGGGATGATTAGTGTACTACAAGCTAGTCCATTATAGCCAGAATAGAAATGTATGTCTTGGTTATTGATTTCTAACTATTTTTCTCATTGATGTTCTCTCTTGCTCTGTCTGAATTTTATTATTGATTGCCCCTCAGATCTTTATTATTTCTTTCATCCTGCTTGATTTGGGTTTATTAATAATTAGCTTTTCTTTTTCTAGTTTCTTTAAAAATTTTTTTTTTAAATTGATTGATTTGGCTGCATTGGTTCCTAGTTGCTGCATGTGGGATCTTTGATCCCATGGCCCCTGCATCACAAGGCAGATTCTTAACCACTGGACCACCAGGAAAATCTCTTTTTCTAGTTTCTTAATTCAGAATTTTGGTCATTGATTTCAGATATTTTTTTCTAATGTAAGTATTCAGTGGCACATCTATTTAAACACTGCTTTATCTACATCCTACATGTTTTGATATTTTGCATTAGTGTTCTATGAAGATGTACCATATCTTCTAGTGAGGAAAAATTGAAAAGTGTTGGTCACTCCATTGTGTCCAACTCTTTGTGACCTGTGGCCTGTAGCCCATGAGGCTCCTCTGTCCATGGGATTCTCCAGTCAAGATTACTGGGGTGGGTTGCCATTCCCTTTTCCAGGGGATCTTCCTTACCCTGGGTTGAACCTGGGTTTCCTTCATTGCAGGCAGATTCTTTACCATCTGAGTCACCAGGGAAGCCTTCTAGAGCTAACATGAAAAAAAAGACATACTCTTCATTTTAGGGGATTGGAATGCAAAAATAGAAAGTCAAGTGATACCAAGAATAACAGGCAAGTTTAGCCTTGGAGTACAAAATTAAACAGGGAAAGACTAACAGAGTTTTGTCAAGAGAAAATGCTGGTCATAGCAAACATTCTTTTCCAACAGCCCAAGAGATGACTCTACACATGGACATTACTAGGTGGTCAATACTGAAATCAGATTGATTATATTCTTTGCCGCCAAAGATGGGGAAGTTCTATACAGTCGGCAAAAATAAGACCTGGAGCTGACTGCAACTCAGATAATCAGCTCCATATTGCAAAATTCAGTCTTTAAAGAAAGTAGGGAAAACTACCAGGCCATTTAAATATGACCAAAATTAAATCCCTTATGATCCCTTATGACAAATAGATTCAAGGAATTAGATCTGATAGACAGACTGCCTGAAGAACTGTGGATGGAGGCTTGTAACATTGTACAGGAGGCGGTGACAAAACCTCCCAAAGAAGGGAGGGTACAAAACCATCCCAAAGAAAAAGAAATGCAAGAAGGCAAAGTGGTTGTCTGAGGAGGCTTTGCAAATAGCTGAGAAAAGAAGAGAGGTGAAAGTCAAAGGAGATAGGGAAAGATATACCCAGCTGAGTGCAGAGTTCCAGAAAATAGCAAGGAGAGATAAGAAGGTCTTCTTAAATGAACAATGCAAAGAAATAGATGTAAGCAATAGAATGGGAAAGACGAGAGAGCTCTTCAAGAAAATTGGAGGTATCTAGGGAACATTACATGCAAGGATGGGCATGATAAATGATAGAAAAGGTAAGGATGTAACAGAAGCAGAAGAGATTAAGAAAAAGTTGCAAGAATACACAGAAGAACTATACAGAGAAGGTCTTAATGACCAGGATAACAAGGATGGTGTGGTCAGTCACCTAGAGCCAAATATTTTGGAGTGTGAATGGACCTTAAGAAGCATTACTGTGCACAAAGCTAGTGGAGGTGATGGAATTCCAGCTGGGCTATTTCAAATCCTGAAACATGATGCTGTTAAAGTGCTGCGTTCAATATGTCAGCAAACTTGGAAAACTCAGCAGTGGCCATAGGACTGGAAAAGGTCAGTTTTCATTCCAATCCTAAAGAAGGGCAATGCCACAGAATGTTCAAACTACCATGAAATTGCTCTCATTTCACTTGCTAGCAAGTGCTTAGAAGTACTAAGTTGCTTCAGTCATATCTGACTCTTTGCAACCCTCTGGACTATAGCCTGCCAGGCTGCTCTACCAGGCTATCCTTGAATAGGATTCTCCAGGCAAGAATACTGGAATGGGTTGCCATTTCCTTCTCCAGGAGGTCTTCCACACTCACGGACTGAACCCTCATCTTTTTTATCTCCTACACTGGCAGGTGGGTTCTTTACCACTAGCACCACCTGGGAAGCTAGCAAGGTTATGCTCAAAATCTTTCAATCTAGGATTCATCAGTATGTGGACTGAGAACTTCCAGATGTACAAGGTACTTTAGAAAAAGGTAGAGGAACCAGATCGAGAAGGCAATGGCACCCCACTGCAGTACTGTTGCCTGGAAAATCCCATGGACGGAGGAGCCTGGTAGGCTACAGTCCATGAGGTTGCTAAGGGTCGGACACGACTGAGCGATTTCACTTTCACTTTTCACTTTTATGCACTGGAGAAGGAAATGGCAACCCACTCCAGTGTTCTCACTTGGAGAATCCCAGGGACGGGGGAGCCTGGTGGGCTGCCGTCTATGGGGTTGCACAGAGTCAGAAACGACTGAAGTGACTTAGCAGCAGCAGCAGAGGAACCAGAGATCAAATTGCTAACATCCTTTGGATCTTAGAGAAAGCAAGGAAATTCCAGAAGAATATCTGTTTCTCTTTTTATTGATTAACCAGATCGAGAAGGCAATGGCACCCCACTCCAGTACTTCTGCCTGGAAAATCCCATGGATGGAGGAGCCTGGAAGGCTGCAGTCCATGGGGTCGCTGAGGGTCGGACACGACTGAGCTACTTCACTTTCACTTTTCACTTTTATGCATTGGAGAAGGAAATGGCAACCCACTCCAGTGTTCTTGACTGGAGAATCCCAGGGACGGGGGAGCCTGGTGGGCTGCCGTCTATGGGGTTACACAGAGTCGGACACGACTAAACTGACTTAGCAGCAAAGACTTTGACTGTGTAGGTCACAACAAACTGTGGAAAATTCTTAAAGAGATGGGAATAACCAGACCACCTGTCTCCTGAGAAATCTGTATGCAGGTCAGGAAACAACAGTTAGAATTGGACAAGGAACAACTGAATGGTTCAAACTTGGGAAAGGAGTACAACAAGGCTGCATACTATCTACC
Source organism: Tragelaphus eurycerus (assembly GCA_935064755.1). NCBI lineage: Eukaryota > Metazoa > Chordata > Mammalia > Artiodactyla > Bovidae > Tragelaphus > Tragelaphus eurycerus. The sequence goes on along the minus strand of CAKXYN010000039.1, from coordinate 15,131,041 downwards.
TGTTTATTTACCTAATATGCAAAGTACATCATGGGAAATTCTAGGCTGGATGAACTATAAGCTGAAATCAAGAGTGCAGGGAGAAGTGTCAACTACCTCAGAGGTGCAGATGATACCACTCTAATGGTAGAAAGTGAAGAGGAACTAAAAAGCTTCTTCTGAGGGTGAAAGAGGAGAATGAAAAAGCTGGTTTAAAACGCAACATTCAAGAAATTAAGATCATAGCATCTGGTCCTATTCAGTTCAGTTCAGTTCAGTCGCTCAGTCATGTCCAACTCTTTGTGACCTCAAGAATCGCAGCACGCCAGGCCTCCCTGTCCATCACCAACTCCCGGAGGTCACTCAAACTCATGTCCATTGAGTCGGTGGTGCCATCCAACCATCTCATCCTCTGTCGTCCCCTGCTCCTCCTGCCCCCAATCCCTCCCAGCATCAGGGTCTTTTGCAATGAGTCAATTCTTCACATGAGGTGGCCAGAGTACTGGAGTTTCAGCTTTAGCATCAGTCCTTCCAAAGAAATCCCAGGGCTGATCTCCTTAAGAATGGACTGGTTGGATCTCCTTGCAGTCCAAGGGACTTTCAAGAGTCTTCTCCAACACCACAGTTCAAAAGCATCAATTCTTCAGCGCTCAACTTTCTTCACAGTCCACCTCTCACATCCATACATGACCACTGGAAAAGCCATAGCCTTAACTAGATGGACCTTTGTTGGCAAAGTATTGTCTCTGCTTTTGAATATGCTATCTAGGTCGGTCATAACTTTCCTTTCAAGGAGTAAGTGTCTTTGAATTTCATCGCTGCAATCACCATCTGTAGTGATTTGGGAGCCCAAAAAAATAAAGTCTGACACTTTTTCCACTGTTTCCCCATCTATTTGACATGAAGTGATGGGACCAGATGCCATGATCTTCGTTTTCTGAATGTTGAGTTTTAAGCCAACTTTTTCAGTCTCCGCTTTCACTTTCATCAAGAGGCTTTTTAGTTCCTCTTCACTTTCTGCCATAAGGGTGGTGTCATCTGAATATCTGAGGTTATTCATATTTCTCCGGGCAACCTTGATTCCAGCTTGTGCTTCTTCCAGCCCAGTGTTTCTCATGATGTATTCTGCATATAAGTTAAATAAGCAGAGTGACAATATACAGGCTTGACATACTCCTTTTCCTATTTGGAACCAGTCTGTTGTTCCATGTCCAGTTCTAACTGTTGCTTCCTGACCTGCATATAGGTTTCTCAAGAGGCAGGTCAGGTGGTCTGGTATTCCCATCTCTTTCAGAATTTTCCACAGTTTATTGTGATCCACACAGTCAAAGGCTTTGGCATAGTCAATAAAGCAGAAATAGATGTTTTTCTGGAACTCTTGCTTTTTCCATGATCCAGCGGATGTTGGCAATTTGATCTCTGGTTCCTCTGCCTTTTCTAAAACCAGCTTGAACATCAGGAAGTTCACAGTTCACATATTGCTGAAGCCTGGCTTGGAGAATTTTGAGCATCACTTTACTAGCATGTGAGATGAGTGCAATTGTGCAGTAGTTTGAGCATTCTTTGGCATTGCCTTTCTTTGGGATTGGGAGGAAAACTGACCTTTTCCAGTCCTGTGGCCACTGCTGAGTTTTCCAAATTTGCTGGCATATTGAGTGCAGCACTTTCACAGCGTCATCTTTCTGGTACATTGATTGAAGTGAAGTTGCTCAGTCGTGTCCGACTGTTTGCGACCCGGTGGACTGTAGCCCACCAAGCTCCTCTGTCCATGGGATTCTCCAGGCAAGAATACTGGAGTGGGTTGCCATTTCCTTCTCCAGGGTTCTGGTCCCATTACTTCATGGCAAATAGATGGGCAAAAATGGGAAACAGTGGCAGAGTTTACATTCTTGGGCTCCAAAATCATTGCAGATGGTGACTGCAGCCATGAAATTGAAAGATGCTTGCTCCTTGGAAGAAAGGCTTCTCATACACTTGTAATATGCTAGACAATGTATTAAAAAGCAGAGACATTGCTTTGCTGACAAAGGTCCGTATAGTCAAAGTTACCGTTTTTTCCAGTAGTCGTGTATGGATGTGGGAATTGGACCATAAAGAAGGCCGAGCACTGTAGAATTGATGCTTTCAACTTGTGGTACTGGAGAAAACTCTTGAGAGTCCCTTGGACTGCAAGGAGATCAAACCAGTTGATCTGAAAGGAAATCAACCCTGAATATTCATTGAAAGAACTGATGCTGAAGCTCTAATACTTTGGCCACCTGATGCTAAGAGTCAACTCATTGGATAAGAAGCTGATGCTGGAAAAGATTGAGGGCAAATGGAGAAGAGGGTGGCAGAGGATGAGGTAATTAGATCCCACCTCCAACTCAATGGACATGAATTTGAGCAAACTCTGGGAGATAGTGGAGGACAGAGGAGCCTGGGTGCTGCAGTCCATGGGGTCAGAGACAGTCACATACAACTTAGTGACTGAAAAAAACAATTGATATTTTCATTCAATCCCCAATATTTTCTAATTTCATTTATAGCTTCCACTCTGCCCATGAATTATTATTATTTAGAAGTGTGCTATTTGATTTCCAAATTTGGGAAGCTGTCTTTCTATAACTGATTTCAAGTTTAATTCAATTATTGACAGCAAACGCATTTTATGTGGTTTCTATCCTTCTAAATGTAAGGTTTATTTTATAACCTGGAGTATGATCTGTCTTAGTGACTATACCATGTTCACCCAAAATGAATGTGTATTCTGCTATTGTAGGATGAATTATCTATAAGTGTTTAGAGCAAGCTGTTTGTTCATGGCTTCTATATATTTACTAATTTTCTGTCTCTGTTCTATCAAAATAACTCCTTTGAGTGTTGAAGGCTTCAATTTTGTAGATTTTTAAATTTTCTCTTTCTTTTCTCTTTTCTTTTTTGTCAGTGTGTTTTGGTGTCTGTTGTTAGGTTAACACTCATTTAGGTTTGCTGTTTTCTTGTTGCAGAACTTTTTGGCCATTTTTTAATGTATTTCTTTATCTCTAGTAATATTCATGCTCTGAAGTTAACTTTAATATTAATATTAATATAACTACTCTTTTCCCATTAAAATTTTTAGCCCATTTATGTGCTAATATTTAAAATATGTATCTTTTAGACAGCATATAGTTGGGTCTTTTAAAAACTGAATATGGCAGTTTCTGTCCTTCATTTGCTATGTTAAATCCATCAAACATTTAAACTTAATAAAAATATTGGTATTGATGTGATTGAAAGTTACAGGTTGTCCTCTTGCTCGTAGGTTTTCCTTCTCCTGCTTTCTTTTGGATTATTAAAATTATTTTAATATTTAACATTAACTAATCTCTTTTGTATCTTTTAAGCATTTGTTAGAGATTATAGTACATATCTAAATTTTAAATTTATAATTGATGATGATTTTGAAGTTTTTCTCATATAAGTTTTAAATATTTTATCACTTCAAACACAGTGTAGATAGAACTCCTAGAACTAAATAGGTTCCTTTACTTTCCCCTGGGTCTTCATGTTACAGTTTGCACATGTATTAATATTACATCTACATGCATTGACAACTCCAGTGTTATAATTTTTGCTTTTCAGCAATCAAAGATATTATAATGAACTTGAGAGGAGAAAAAATAATCCTTGATATTTACCCAGATGTTTATCATTTCTGCTGCTCTTAATTTTTTTCTATTAATTAATTTACTTATTTTTATTTGGAGATAGTTGATTTGCTATACTGTGTTGTTTTCTGCCATACATCAACATAAATCAGCCATATCTATTCATATGCACCCTCCTTCTTGAACCTTCCTTCCACCTCCCATCCCATCCCACCCCTCTCAGTCAGTTTAGTCACTCAGTCATGTCCGACTCTTTGTGACCCCATAGACTTCAGCATGTCAGGCCTCTCTGTCTATCACCAACTCCTGGAGTTCACCCAAACTCATATCCATTGAGTCAGTGATGCCATCTAACCATCTCATCCTCTGTTGTCACCTTCTCCTCCCAGCTTCAATCTTTCCCAGCATTAGAGTCTTTTCAAATGAGTCAGCTCTTAGCATCAGGTGGCCAAATACTGGAGTTTCAGTTTCAACATCAGTCCTTCCAATGAACACTCAGGACTGATTTCCTTTAGGATGGATTGGTTGGGTTTCCTTGCAGTCCAAGGGACTCTCAAGAGTCTTCTCCAACACCACAGTTCAAAAGCATCAATTCTTCGGTGCTCAGCTTTCTTTATGGCCCAACTCTCACATCCATAGATGATTCCCACCCCTCTAGGTTGTCACATACCATTTAAGGGACTTTCCAGGTGGCACAGTGGTAAAGAATCTGCCTGCCAATGCAGGAGACACAGGAGATGCTAGTTTGACCCCTGGGTTTGGAAGATCCCCTGCAGGAGGAAATGGCAACCCACTCTAGTATTCTTGACTGGGAAATCCCATGGACAGAGCACCCTAGCGGGCTACAGTCCATGAGTTCACAGAGTTGGGTGGGGCTGAGCCCATCACTGTTTGATATGCTAATTTTAAATTTGGTATGCTAATTTTAAAAACTGAGGTAGAATTTATATAATATAAAAGTTATATAACTTTTTTTAAATTTTTAAGTGTACACTTTAAATACCATTTTTAAGTGTACACTTCAGCTCTGTTAAGTACATTTACATTGTGGTGCAACCAGTCTTTGGAAGTCTTTCATCTTGCAGGATGGAAATTCTATATCTACTAAACCACAATTCGCCATCCCTCCCTCCCTCTAGCCCTGGTAACCACCATTCTACTCTCTGTCTTTATAAATGTGACTGCTCCAGGTTCCTCATATAAGTAGAATTATGCAGTACTTGTCTTTCTGTAACGGACTGACTCATTTCGCTTGGACCCTTGTATTTTAAAGCACATGTCAGAATTTCCTTCCTTTCTAAGACTGCTAATACTTCTTTTTTTGGGGTGTGTGTGTGTATATATATGTATATAATACTTTTTCTTTACCTTTTCCTCAATCAATGAAGACTTAGATTGCTTTCTACATCTTGACTTTTGTGAATAATACTGCTCTGAGTATGGTATACAACCATCTCTTTGATATCCTGTTTTTAATTCTTTGGACACAACCGGAAGTCGAATTGCTGGATCAAAACCATACCGTTTCTGATATGTACTGCACCATTTTACATTCGCACCAACAGTGCACAAGGGTTCCAGTTTCTGCACATTCTTGCCAATACTTGTAATTTTCTATAGTTTCTGTTCTAAGGACTGTGAGGTGGTGATTTTCTAATATTTTAGTTTGACTTTTTGCTTCTCTTTTCATGAAAAATGTTGACCTATAATATTGCTGTCTTTCATTATCTTTGTCTATTTTTTATCAAAATTGTTTTTTTCTACATGAAATGAGCTAAAGAGCTTGACCTTTCTATTCTCCAAAATGTTTTGCTTTATACAGGGAGTAGCATTTCTTCGGAGAAGTCAATGGCACCCCACTCCAGTACTCTTGCCTGGAAAATCTCATGGATGGAGGAGCCTGGGAGGCTGCAGTCCATGGGGTTGCTAAGAGTCGGGCACGATTGACTGACTTCACTTTCTCTTTTCACTTTCATGCATTGGAGAAGGCAATGGCACCCCACTCCAGTACTCTTGCCTGGAAAATCCCATGGACAGGAGGAGCCTGGGAGGCTGCAGTCCATGGGGTCACTAGGAGTCAGACACGACTAAGCGACTTCACTTACACTTTTCACTTTCATGCATTGGAGAAGGAAATGGCAACCCACACCAGCATTCTTGCCTGGAGAATCCCAGGGACGGGGAAGCCTGGTGGGCTGCCGTCTATGGGGTCACACAGAGTCAGACACGACTGAAGAGACTTAGCAGCAGCAGCAGCATTTCTTAATATTTGGTAAATCTTTGCATTTAAAATGACTTCTCTGTATGATATTCTTTCTTTTTTATTTCTAAGAGTGTTTGTTACATCCATTTTTTCCTTCTGATCAGTTCTTTCCTTTATATATACATTATATAAAACTAGTACTTCCCTCCATGTACAGCTTTAGCTGTGTCCTATGAATTTTGATATAAAGTTATCACATGAGCTTGGTTATTTGTGTTGTTCTGTTTAATATATTCTATAAGCTTTGCATTATGATTTTCTCAAAAACTGGTGAATAATGGCAATTTTAAAATTCAAAAAGCATATGACTGATTTCTAATTTTATTTTTTATTTTTTAGCTGCTGCTGTTTATTTATTGATATATAAAGAAGCTCACAACATATATTATTTGCTGAAAAAATACAGACTTTAGAACAACACTTATATTTGCTCACTCTTATCTATACATATATCTATCTGGGTACATAGGCAAAGGTAACTACTGAGAAGGACATTCATCAAAGGGTTGACAGTGGTTATTTAAGGATTGGAGGGTTTCAGGTAATTTGTACATTTTGCATTGGTCTTTATTGTTTTAATATTTAACAATGAATTATATCACTTTCACTAGAGAATAAAGGCATCAAGGAAAGGGGCGCGTGCAGAGGATAGACCCTTAGGCAGCAGGGGATTAGTAGCAAGGATGGATGGAGGTCAGGCCATCTCCCTCCACTATACCAGTATTCAAGACCCTCCATCCTCCACCCCAAAAGAAAGCTGCTTTGTGGATTAATTTATGTGATTAGAAACATCCTCCTCCTCATTTTTCCCATTGCTGGACTCTGCATATAGGTTCAGTTCAGTCACTCAGTCATGTCTGACTCTTTGCGACCCCATGAATTGCAGCACACCAGGCCTCCCTGTCCATCACCAACTCCTGGAGTTTACTCAGACTCATGTCAATCGAGTCAGTGCTGCCATCCAGCCATCTCATCCTCTGTCATCCCCTTCTCCTCCTGCCTTCAATCCCTCCCAGCATCAGAGTCTTCTCCAATGAGTCAACTCTTCGCATGAAGTGGCCAAAGTACTGGAGTTTCAACTTTAGCATCATTTCTTCCAAAGAAATCCCAGGGCTGATCTCCTTCAGAATGGACTGGTTGGAACTTCTTGCAGTCCAAGGGACTCTCAAGAGTCTTTCCAACACCACAGTTCAAAAACATCAATATTTCGGTGCTCAGATTTCTTTATAATCCAAATCTCACTTCCATACATGACCACTGGAAAAACCATAGCCTTAACTAGATGGACCTTTGTTGGCAAAGTAATGTCTCTGCTTTTGAATATGCTATCTAGGTTGGTCATAACTTTCCTTCCAAGAAGTAAGTGTCTTTTAATTTCATGACTGCAGTCACCATCTGCAGTGGTTTTGGAGCCTCAAAAAATAAAGTCTAGGGTTCACTTAAAGCTGGGGCCTAGCACCTCACTGTAGCTCAAAAGGGTTGCTGGGTTTGACAGGGGCCTCTCTTGACCTCTCCTTGGTATGTGCCAGCTCCTGCAGGGTGATGATCAGATTTTCAAGCATCTGGGCCTTGTTGCTCTCATTGTCACAGGTTTCCTTGATTTCTAATTTTAATAAGCAGTGTTCTATATGAAACTAAATTTTTATAAATTAAGAATAGTATAAATAAATATATCTGCTCATATTGTGTTTTAATGAGTGAATGCATATAAAAAAATATGGATGTTTATATACCAGAAAGTTAAAAGTAGTTATCCCTAAGTGCTAGAATTTAAAAAGGTTTCTTTAATTTTCTTTGCATTTTTCTGCATCTTCTTGATTTGAAATGTAGATATGTATTCTATATTAGAAAAATAGAGCTGTTTGCAATTTTGGGGGATAAAAAATAGCTTAGATGAATATAAACTATCCATATAAAGAACCCATTTATAACCCTCTACTTATTATAGAGTTCAGATTTTATTCACTGAGATATCAAAAATGAAATAAACTTATAAAATCCTATTAATTCCTTTGGCATTGACTTTAAGCAAATATGTGATTAGTTATTATAAACTTTTTGTTTATATTTTAGAAGATTCTTTAGTTCTATAATTATTGGAAATCAGAATTTCCTTTCTTTAGAGTTCATTTAAAAAAAAAACTTTGATTTATTTTATTCAGTATTTCAGCATGTTTCTAGTTGAAGGATGAGGATGGAGTCTATAGTGTCATGAAATCTGGAGGTTTATGTCTTATTTGCTTGCTTGTTTGATTGGTAATATATCTGAATCGGTACTGGATTCTTATGTCCTGCAGGACAGAAATTAGATATTATTATTTATTTCTGTATTCCTAAACATAGAACCTAGCATATTATAGAAACTTAAAAATGTTTCAGTAATGGTTATTGAAATAGGTAAAAAATATAGAAACTTAAAAATGTTTCAGTAATGGTTATTGAAATAGGTAAAAAATATAAACTTCTAGTGTTGGGAGCCAGCTTGGATCAGTGCTCCGCCCATGACAAAGGTCATGAGGAAGGAGGCTTGGCGCACGCAAGGGCGAGATCAAGCCTCAGGAGCCCCTTGGAGGTTCTCGAGCATCTACCCCCCAAAAAAGCCGGAGTCTGCCTACTTTCTGTTTTGTGCTCTCGCCTACACCTCTGACTTTACAGGGGACTGTCCCCCACTACCTTTCTCTGAAAAAAGAGCTAACTTACAGCTCCAGTTAATAATTCCTGGGTGTGACAGTGTTTCAGCCTACAAACTCCTTTTGGAAATCCTCTAGCCTGCCTGAATAGGTTTTTCTGGCCACATGTGATTGTTTAGAGCCTCCCAACTGTGAGAGGCATGAGATGTTCTAAACTGTCTAAACACAGATTCCTTTGAGCAGTTAAAAGATTGATTAGAAATTGTATTGGTGAAGGGTTTTTCACTTGTTGGGCCAATGTTTGCTGCTAAGTCTCCATATCCCTTACCTACTGTGTCCTTGGCAGTGTATTGATTGATATAATTGGTTTATAGAAATGTAAGTGGTAGCCTCAATGTTTGTAACCTTGGATCTTTGAGTTAATTCTTTTTCTTGTTACAACCCACCACACCTTTGCCCTATAGAAATGCAACTCCAATGCTTTTGGAGGGTGGCGCCTGACTTTAGAATAATCACCTTTAGAGAAAATAAGTTCCTTGAAATGTTAATAGGCCTCCGGGCCAGAAGATGATGTAACTCACCTAAACTTTTGCGTGTGATAGGTTTGAAAGCCTGGCTCAGGGACTGCTGTCCCTGCATGACTCCACCCCTTCCCCCATTATCCTCTATGCATAACTTAAGGTATAAAAACTACTTAGAAAAATAAAGTGCGGGGCCTTGTTCACTGAAGCTTGGTCTCCCCATGTCGTTCTTTCTCTTACCTTCTGGCTGAATTATTCAGCCTTCTCACTCCACAAAATGTTCTCACTGAGCTATCCTTATTTCATCTGCTTGTCTTCACTGAATTTCCTCACTGAGCTATCTTCATTTTCATCACGCTTTATATCTTTAATTAATATTTTAATAAGCTGTTGTTTCCTGATCGCCTATGCCGTCTCCCCTTCGAAATCCCTGGATCCACCGAGGCTGGACCCCAGCATTCTAGCTATAAGATAATTAAGTACTGCAGATATAATGTACAGTCCATGACTATAGTTAACACTGCTACATGGTACGTATGAAAGTTGCTAAGAGAATAGATCCCCAAGTTCTCATCACAAGGAGTATTTTTTTTCCTTTCTCTAACTACATGAAGTGAGAGATAGTAACGAAATTATTGTGGTAATCATTTTGCAATATATACAAGTTAATTCGTTCTGCTGTATACCTTAAACTTAACACAGTGCAGTATGTCAATTGCGTCTCAATAAAACCGAAAGAAAAAGATAGAAAAGTGATTTCTACGGAAATGTTACTTTTAACTAGTTTTTCCCTGAACTTAAATTCCTGAGGGCAAAGACTACATCTCAGAGTCTATTACATCCTCAGCACGTCTCTGGGCACCTGGCAGTGCCTCAATAAATATTTGTTGGATGAATGAATGGTTGGCAACTTGATTGTGATCTTGTTTAAGATTACTTGTTATTAAATCAGATGAATTTCCACCCTTCTCCTTATTTGAAGGGAGAACACAGGTAAAGAAAACCAAGAAAATCAGGATATCAATACTTTGCTTTCTAATCAACACTACTCCAACTGTAAGTCAGACTTATATCACACTGTCCTTCTTTTTATCTATTCTCATCTCTCCTGCAACACTGTGTTTACTCTTCCTAAATCGGTAAGTAGGAAGAATTCTTTCAATATAGGCTCAATGGACCAGGACCAACAGAGAGAGTGATGTCCCAGTTTAACTTCAGTTTACACTTTCATAGCCCCTTGAATTTCTTTTCCCAGCTTTGCTTTAGGCCCACTTCTGAGAAAAATTTTATGAATCAATAAAAGACCCTCAAATTTCCCCTGTATTAATAATTCCTTACTCTCTAAATTTCGCAGTGTGCTGACAAAGAAGATTTTTGTGTTTGAGTAGCATTTGCTCTGGGCAGATTGATACCTTGTGCAAATGCCCTCTGTTAGCCTCTAGTTGACTGACACATGAGTAGATGAAGAAGTACTGGGTTTTGTCTTACTGGTCCTTGTACTTGATGAATGTAGGCATATATATATATATATATAATATATATATATATATATCAGATCAGTCGCTCAGTCATGTCGGACTCTTCACGACCCCATGAATCGCCGCATGCCAGGCCTCCCTGTCCATCACCAACTCCCAGAGGTCACTCAGACTCACATCCATCGAGTCAGTGATGCCATCCAGCCATCTCATCCTCTGTCGTCCCCTTCTCCTCCTGCCCCCAATCCCTCCCAGCATCAGAGTCTTCTCTAATGAGTCAACTCTTCGCATGAGGTGGCCAAAATATTGGAGTTTCAGCTTTAGCATCATTCCTTCCAAAGAAATCCCAGGGCTGATCTTCTTCAGAATGGACTGGTTGGATCTCCTTGCAGTCCAAGGGACTCTCAAGAGTCTTCTCCAACAGAATGGAAGTTCACAAAATGTGAAGGATCACATTTTAAAGTCAGAACCAAAAAATATATGTATGTATGTGTGTATATATACACACATATACATATTTTGTGTGTATATATACACATATATATATACATACACACATACATACATATATTTTTTGGTTCTGACTTTACAATGTGATCCTTCACATTTTGTGAACTTCCATTTTGACTAATGATTTCCCCTAATACCTTTGTATCGCCCCATTATACAGACCTATGAACACGCAGACTCTGAAGACTGATTCTAATGCCCTCAAGACCACGCACAGGAGATGAATGGTGCTTTGGTATTTCAGGGAGTAGATTTCTTTGAAAGGCGTACAAGAGAAACCAGACTGACATTAAGCTCTGTACTGGGTTAAGATATGTTTTGATACACTTGTAACATATATTCATCTGAGTTCCTTTTTTCTTGGGGATTAACATTTACATTTTGGCATTTATTCTTCCAGATTTTCTTTCTTAGCATTCACTTATTCAATACAATGTGTAGATATATATATATATATATATATATACACATACACATATATATGTGTGTGTGTGTATGTGTATGCATACATATTTATATTTGCACTTCTCTATTTGTAAAAATACGATCATAATATACATAGATTTTAACCTGCTTCTCCCACTGAGATCTTTCATCCAACTCTGAATCAATGTGCCTTTATATAAGCAATTACTTTACCATCTAATATCAAAACACATTTTCCTTCTAAGGCTTTTCTGTGTTTATTATATACTGTTTAGTAACACCTCTTCACTGAGAGAGTGCAAGGCACAGTCTGTAAATCTTTAAGTGAAAACCTCCAAAAGGAGGAATGGAAATATGAAGACAAGTGAGAAAGAAAGCATGACTATAAAAAGCAAACAAGGAGGAACAGACGGTGTGTAGCTTTGGAAATGAGGGAATGGGTCACCTCATATTTTGAAAATTGTTGGATCTCAAGTTCTTCTGGTTCTCTAAAAAGAGTTAGCTGCCTTAACACTATTTATGTTACCTCACAATATGTGATATTGTCTCACAGAAGTTCCCCCTGTGTGGGAGATGCCACTGTCCCCTCAGGCAATGGCTTAGGTCAGCCCCTTCTGGCCTTCCTGCCCTCCTATTTCTTCCCATGACTGCTAAGGGACACTATTTTGAGGCTAATTTGAATGACTTTGAGACTATTTTAGTATTTTCTTAGCTGGGTAGGGCTGCTTTAACAAAATATCATTTACAGTGTGTGTCTTAAACAATAGAAATTTATTTCTCATCGTTCTGGAGAGTAGGAAGTCTGAGAAGAGGGTGCTTGCAGGGTTGAGTTTTGGTGAAGGTTCTGTTCCTGGTGTACAGAAGGCCACCTACTTGCTGTGTCCTCACATGACAGAAAGAGAGAGGAGTCTCTGGTCCCCTCCTCTTCCCCCCTAGGAGGCCCCCTACTCACATGACAGAAAGAGAGAGGAGTCTCTGGTCTCCTCCTCTTCCTAGGAGGCTACTCACATGACAGAAAGAGAGAGGAGTCTCTGGTCTCCTCCTCTTCCTAGGAGGCTACTCACATGACAGAAAGAGAGAGGAGTCTCTGGTCTCCTCCTCTTCCTAGGAGGCTACCAGTCTGATCACGGGTGCTCCACCTTCATTGTCGTGGATGTTGTTGTTCAGTCACTAAGTCGTGTCCGACTCTTCCCGACCCCATGGACTGTAGCCTACCAGGCTCCTCCGTCCATGGGATTCTCCAGGCAAGAGTACTGGAGTGGGTTGCCATTTCCTTCTCCAGGAGATCTTCCCCACCCAGGTCTCCCGCATTGCAGGCAGACACTTTACCGTCTGAGCCACCAGGGAAGTAGTCATCCATACATGACTACTGGAAAAATCATAGCTTTGACTAGGCAGACTTTGGCAGCAAAGTGATGTTTCTGGTTTTTAAAATGCTGTCTAAGTTTGTCATAGCTCTTCTTACAAGGAGCAAGTTTCTTACAAGACCGAAGCCACCGTCTGTAGTGATTTGGGAGCCCAAGAAAATAAAATCTGCCACTGTTTCCATTTTTTTCCCCATCTATTTGCCCTGAAGTGATGGGACTGGATGCCATGATCTTAGTTTTTTGAGTGTTGAGTTTTAAACCTCCATGACCTCATCTAAACTGGTTTGTCTCCCCAAAGCCCCACCTCCAAATATACTGGGTATCAGAGCTTAAACAATGAATTTTGGCGGGGGTGGGGGCACAGACATTGAGTCCATGTCATTTTCTTAACACTTAAAGGTCAGAATTCCCTGATAAACTATGAATTTTAATGATCTTGTGAAAGAAACTCATCAATGCAACTTAGCTGCTTCATTAAAAATAAAATGGAAAATTAACAGTGATGGTATTTTGAATGCAGGCTTGATACTGAAGAATAAAGCAAAAGAATAAAATCACTACAGCATATCTTAGAGGGTCCTGAACACAATGAACTCCCTACAGAAGATGATGAAGATGCTGGGGCAAGTGGCGAGGATATGATCACAGAAACGAATTGCACAGAGGAAGGACTCAGCACTCAGAAAGAACAGAGGGGTGAGGTGGGGAGTGCCATCATTCTGTAACACTGAGCATATAATAGCAGAATTCTGAATCTCTGTTTCCCAGTAGCAAAGTAGGGAGCATAATCTTTGAGAGGTTCATCCCACCTCTATAATGCATGAAAAGCTCTGGAAAGCCTTGGATGCCCTGGAACAGCTCTATAAACTCTCAAAGCAGTAGAAACTCTTCTAATTGACATGTCCAAAGCTGACTCACTAAATTAACCAATGATTTCAACTCTTTCTTTAAAAGATACTGACTGATGCCCCACCCACTGTAGGCTGTAGGCTCCTTTTTAGTATCTCACCCACATCGGCTCCTTCTAGATCTAAGAGTCAGTGGGTAGATGCTAGTGGAGTTTGTTATTATAACAATATATCTTAATTAAACATTATATGATATAGTGAAATATAACTGTGAAAATTGTTGCTGTGCCCATGAAAACAAAAAATATTTCAATAAGACTTTGAAAAAATTATTAAAGTTTTGCTGTTGTTTTAGGTGTGAATTAGAGGAATTTAAATTATCAGGAAATTTTTGAGAGATCAACTCTTCCTTCCATATTCTTCCCCATGGGGCCTTGCATTGCATCAACTTTAAAGGAACTGAAATTAGAAGTCACAGACTTCTAATGAATTGAATCACACTCAATTCACATTGAGCGTGAATCATGCTTTTGGAATGGTAAAATGGTGTGGAGCTTTAATCACTGGTTATCCATGTTGTAAGCAGGGATTGACTATTGATTAATCAAAAAATATTTTTACTTAAAACACAAAATACATGTATATTTCACATATATTTACATATATTATTGCTTTCATATATAATTTTAAAACATTCTCTGCTTTAATGAACTATTTTGATTAAATGATTATGGTATTCTATGATATTTCACTAAATAAACTGTGTGGGTCACCTGTGAAATAGGATTTTCAGAGCAGTCACCACAATATCATATCCATTCCTAAAGCTAAATGCTTAACTTGGTACAGAAAGGGATGGTAAGCTCTTAAATTTTATTCACATTGATATATATATATATATATAGGCCTTGTCACCCTTGAAAGAGTCAAGTCTCAAAAATGTCTCATTAATATATGCTCATAAATAATGAAAGAATAATAAATACCATTTCAGAAATTAAGACTAAATTATGCAGAACAAAACGAAATAGTCATGGTTTTAAGAGTAGTTGGGAACAAAAATATTAAGACTGAGACAATAGGAAAAGAATATATTTTAAAAATGGATGTGGAGAAAATGATATAGAGAAGAGGTAAAGGAAATTTAACATTTCTATTATTGAAATTCCCCCAAAAGAAAATAAACACAGTGGAACAAAGAACAAATATCAAGAGTATAATTCATATCATTTTTCTTGAAATGAAACAGATGCTAATGTGTTACTGAAAGTGAAAATTGAGCCCAAACTGTTAACACTGACTTAACACTGATTGCAATATTTGATTTGGAAGACAAAGCAAGTATCTTTATGACACTCAGGTAAAGGAAAGCCCTTTTAAGGGAAAGAAAATCAGGTTGGCATCATGCTTCTCAACAGCAACATCCTATAGCAAACATCATCGAACAATTTATAAGGCATCTGAAGAGGAAAAGTATAATCTGGACATTTTATATGCAGGCAAGTTGCTCACAGCTATAAAGACCAACAGTTCTGAACATATATTGCTGAGGAATCCACTAGAGAATGAGCTTTGGCCAAACAAGATGGGACTGAGGCAATTTTGGGAAAAGAACTAGTGGTACATATTAAATATATCTAACTCAGAGGCAAGTTATAAGTAATTGTAATAAAATAACATGTGCATTTTATACCCTTTGAAAATATAGAAATAATATATCAATAAAAATGGGAGAATGGGAAAAAATGATTGAAAGTTCTGTAAGATCATATTTGCTTCAGCGGTGATAACTGGGAGTCAAAAATTATCATCCAAAGCTCACAAAACAGGCAGTAAATGTTTTAGTTGATTTTATAGCACATGGCAAATATAAAAGACAATAATTGTATTGCTTAAAATTAGGTGATGAAGGAAAGGGAAGAGCATACAAATTGTTGCTTATAATAAGAAACTAATATATAATATCTAAAGCAAAGAGAGAATTAAGGACATTATATAAAAGTTTAATGTAAAGTAATTCCAAGAACAAAACAAATAACTTTCTAAATATTAAACAAAAAGCTAACAATAGCAAACTAAAAGGAGAAAAGAGAGCACATTGTGAAAATTAAGCATGCATATTCATGCATACACACAAATATAAACATTATATGTATGAATTGGTATTACAGCCTAGCGAACATACCTATCTGTTACATGAGTAAATAAAAATAGACTTAACTCACTTTAAAAAACTCAGAATGGGTTACAAAGCACACATAACTCTATGCTGTATACAAAAGAGAAAACTAAAAATGATTATGAAAAGTTAAATAGAAGGACAAAGTTATGCCAGGAAAATGTAAGCAGAAATAGAAATAAAGATTATAATCTTAATATCAAACAAGGAGAAATTCAAGCCAAAGAACATTAATAATGACAGAAATGAGACCTTATAAGGCTCAAGGCTACAATTCAGACAAGATAAAATAATTAAGAATATTTATGCAGCAGATGACAGTGGGAACTTCCCTGAAACAGAAAACACAGCAGATATAAGTTCACTGATAACTGGAGGCTGAAACTCACCTCTTTTAGTATAAACAAACAAACAATAAAACAACACAATAAGTTAACCCTTCTGGATATATTTCAAATACCCAAAACTCTTCCTGCTTTTTAAGTGCTCATACATCCTTCACAAAATAACCGATCACATGCCAATTAAGCCACAAAGAAAATCTCACTAAGTTCTAATAAAGTAGAAATATAGAAATATCACAGCAAAATTATCTGGCAACCATGCATTTAATCTACAATTCAATTCAGAACAAGGCCCTCTCACTTAGAAAGCAAAATAAAAGTGCTAATTCTTGGGTCAAAGAGGGAGTGCAAACAAAAAATACAAAATTTAATATTGATGAAAAATATGTCATAATTTTGGAATATAAGTTGTTTTGCAAATAGTTCTGAAATAAAATGCTTAGATAAATAAAACAATGAAGATAAGATACATATCTTATGTATGTATCACATGACTCCAAATGTTGGAGAAACAAAATAATTATGAAGATACAAGCATAAACTTATGAGTTAAAATACAGAGACAGAACATGTTCTTAATCACATCAATATTTGTTATTATTTAATTATGTTTGTTATTATATAAATAATTGTTTATTAATAATAAGAAAAGGTTAGAAATGGCACAAATACGGAAGACCAGGTGGATGACTGACCGTGTTGACACCATGTGACTTTGGAGGCACAGGGGGCAAGCAGGGAAGATCTCTAAGCACTAATATGAAACACTTATTTACTGGAAAAGCGAGGAGCAGAATGGTATAAAATGAAAGAGAATTCAAAGGTACAGTTTCTTCTCCTTTTTTTCCATCAAGAAGCCTTGAGGTTCCCCGGAGAAACCAACACAAATGATTTGTTGTCGGGGTGGCCGTGACAGTCCGGGTGGAAAGAACAGGGCTTGGCATGAGACATTTCACTCAATGCATCATTAAACATTATCTTGGGGGACCATCTTAATATAGGAAAAAACAATACAAAGAAGGGACCCAGACACAGGCAAATAGCAGATATGTTTTCCTACATCTCTGGGCTGAGGATAAAAGAACTTGTGAGGAGGTTGAGTGCGAGCATGGCTATCATTAACCCGTTGGTGGGTGGTCACAGATGGGAGAGACATGCATAAAACGGAAGGAACCCAGTGGCTCTGTGGACGAGCTGAGCAGTGTCTGTCGACAGCGGCTGCCCCGTCTCATCTGGGCCTCTGTCAAGGGGACTGTGCTCCTGGTTGGACCACCAGTCCTCTTCTCCCCTGCCTGCCATCTCAGGATGCAAGGAGGGAGGCACACTTCGATACTCTTCCTTCTTCCTCTGGGCCTGCCCGCCCATCGGCTTCCCAATGGGGACTGAGAGATGGGGGCCCTGAAGTGTGCTTAACATTGCCTTATCCGAAATGGCTAAAAGTTCGTGCACGTGTGATAGGTGAATGAGTATATTTAGATAAGTTCGCCCACAGACACAGGCACACACACCCAAGGAAGACATTTTAATCGGAGACTGGCAGTTTGTCTTTTTTTTTTTGAAATCAGAACCTGTTTTCCTCACATAGTAGGAACACAAAATATCAAGGAACTCATGAAGCTCCTGAGTTTTATTTTTACACTCAAAATTTCAAGAGGAATCTTAACAGATTTAGTCCAAATTTAGTGTTTAAAAAAAAAATGCTGCTCTGGGACTGCAAATGTAAGTGCCAAGTTTCAATCCACAGCAAATTTTTACAGCTGAGCTGGCAGGTCTTTAAAGAGGTCTTGTCAAAACAGAAACCTTCAAGAACGGGAAAAAAAAAAAAAAGAAAGAAACACCTCACCTGCCTTACCACTAATGTCTCTGGGTGTAGAAGTGAAGAGATATTACACAATATTACAGAGTTAGAAGGCATACCTGTGGCAAATGAGATGTCTCTTTATCTTTTCCTTCTTTCCTTACTTTTCTCCAAGAAGAGAGTTTTTAGTAACACAACAAATCGACATAGTCATTTTATTAATAGAAAATACCTGATTAAGAGTCCCTTGGACAGCTCAAACCAGTCAATCCTAAAGGAAATCAATCCTGAATATTCATTGGAAGGACTGATGCTGAAGCTGAAGCTCCAGTCCTAAGGCCACCTGATACGAGGAACCGACTCATTGGAAAAGACCCTGATGCTGCCAAAGATTGAAGAGAAAGGGATGGCAGAGGATGGGACGGTTAGATGGCATCACCGACTCAATGGATGTGAATTTGAGCAAACTCCGGGAGATAGTGGAGGACAGAGGAGCCTGTGTGCTGCAGTCCATGGGGGTCACAGTCAGAGATGACTTAGCAACTGAACAACAACAATTGATATTTTCATTCAACTCCAAATATTTTCTAATTTTGCTTCTAGCGACTGAACAACAACAACCACCCGATCAAGGTTTTGTTGGGAGGGTGATTCATATTAGTAAGAAAAAACACATTTGTTTATCCTGTAGAAGCTCTGCTCTGGACTATCTGAGTCAGAAATCCTTGTTCAGAATCTTCCTTTGGAGATGATGGAATTTTGGAGGGGTAGGGAGAGGGAGTAGGACAATGTTGAAGAGAGAGATTAGAGGTGCAAAGGGGACACTCTAAGGGGAGTGCTCTAGGATGCCTGCCTCAGGTAGATCACCTCTGACAGACTTCTGTGTGGACCCTACCTGTTTGGTGACTGACTCTGGAATGGTTGGTCATGTGGAAGTGGCCTGGACCTGCCCAGACAGAAGGCGTGATTGTGACTGCATCTCTTCCTTCACTGTAACTTCCTTCACTCTTCAATCCCACGGCTCTCTGGAGTCTAACAGTTGTTCCGTGAGAGAAAGAAGAGGGTTTGTGTTTTAGGTACTGAAAGCAAGGTAAAAGGATGTTGCAAGATTTGATAGATTTGCGGGGGGTGGGGGGGGGGGACACATTTTGCCATTAAAATTCTTTTTAATTGCTTTCTAGATTAAAGCATAAGCATAAATCAATGAAGTTAAACGTCTTAATAGTGTCTCTTACTAGGGTTTTCTGGTTTCCCTTGATGCCCCTTCCCTGAAACAAACGAAAGAAATAGAAAATAGTGGTGATATAAATGTATTTTCGGCTTCACAGGCGGCACTAGTGATAAAGAACCCACCTGCCAATGCAGGAGACGCAGGTTCAATCCCTGAGTCGGGGATATTCCCTGGAGGAGGAATATCCACTCCAGTATTCTTGCCTGGAGAATCCCGGGGACAGAGGTGCCTGGTGGGCTACAGTTTATAGGGTCACAAAGAGTCAGACACGACTGGAGCAACTTAACACACACACACACACACACACGTATTTTAGTTATGTGGTTGTAAATAATGGGTTGAGGCAGAGTTCCCAGATTCCCAACCTCCTCCAACACCTTTAAATAAACACCTCTTTCTCTCCCTCCCTCTCTCTCAAGGGAAGGGCATAACTCTGTTCTGCTTTCACGCCTTCGATATTGAGTCCCCTTCTCCTTCTCTGGGCTCTGCCTTGCCTTCCCCATACCTCCTGCCCCTTTCAGGCTGGTGTCTTTGTCCTCAAGTCTAGACCTGTCAGTGATAAGCACCACAGAAACTCTTCATGAGAGGCCCAGGCGCCTCAAATCTGCAGAATACTACCCGTGTATAAAACCGGCTCACAAATCTCCTCTTCCTGTCTCCTCTCGCTAAATGTCTGGTGTTCAGTATCTGATTCCCTCCGCTTGATCTGTCACGTCCCCAGCATTCCTGGGAAAGCCTCACCTGTGTAATGAGAGCAGACCTTTCCATCTCGTGTTTTTTCCTGCCGATACGTCCCCTTCTCAGCTTAGCTCTGTTTGCTTCCCTGCA
This sequence comes from Tragelaphus eurycerus, assembly GCA_935064755.1. NCBI lineage: Eukaryota > Metazoa > Chordata > Mammalia > Artiodactyla > Bovidae > Tragelaphus > Tragelaphus eurycerus. The sequence goes on along the minus strand of CAKXYN010000039.1, from coordinate 15,111,010 downwards.
TCCCTGGAGCCTTTGGGTGGACATGGATTATCAAAACTCTAACCTTCCTCATGCACTTAAAAAGAAAAAAAAAAAAAACATAGTAGCTGCAAACAAACCAGAGAGACCTGGGAATTAAAAACAAATCGACTGACAAGTGCCAGTTCTATTGGGATATTAAAAAAAAAAAAAAAAAAGTGAAAAAAAATGGTTCAGTCTCTTAATTCAACAAGCCCAGTTGAGGTTATTTTGAAAGTCACTAACTGCTCTGGCTGTAACAGGAGTGTCGACCAAACTAAATCATTATTCCCTTCTTGTTGAGTTTTTCTTATTGAAGTTTCTAGCTCTCTACTCTCTGGTGGTAAAACAGTAGCTACAAATAACATCCTTAAAGGTGGCATTCTTTGTGAGATGACTTTTTTTTTTCTAAATAAACTTTAGCACCTTCATCCTCCAGGAGGAAATGTTGGCATAGCCAAGATGTGGAAACTTCTGAGGGAAAGTTTTAGAATTTGTTCCCTTTGCTTTGGAATTTGTGTTAATTATAGGGTCAAAAATCAGGTTACAGGTGGTGCAGTGGTAAAGAACCTGCCTGCCAATGCAGGAGGTGTGAGATGCGGGTTTGATCCCTGGGTAGGGAAGATCTCTGGAGGAGGGCATGGCAATCCACTCTAGTATCCTTGCCTGGAAAATTCCCCAGGCAGAGGAACCCTGGTGGGCTACAGTCCATAGGGTCTCAGAGTCCGACATGACTGTGCATTTACAGTACAGTAATGGAGCCAAATACAGTGCCAACCCAGTCCCTTCTATGGGCTACAATTCACTTGCTTTTTAATTTCCTTTTGCACACAGGTATGAGAAGACTTTATGTTCTATGATGATTCATATATGAAATATAACAGTATTCTTTCACTTTTGTTTTCCCCCCATACTCCCAAATCTGCCATCCACAGTTCTACAGCAGAGATCTTTTAAATCACACATTTGGTTACTTTGCTTTCCCTGTTTGTAACCTCCAAAATCTCCCCCTCATCTGCTGCAAACATGGCCAGATGATTTCATCCTGCCTTCAGACGGATTGAAGTGGACTCCCTAGAGGCACCGGGGTGAGAAGGATTCAGAGGCTGCCTCTGGGTTCCTGGCAGTGCTGTGATCAATTAGCTATGCCTGCCATAGACCTGGGAAGAAGGTGCGGTGATGGGTATGTCATACTTAGGGTACGTGTCTAGTCAGATCTTGGCCGTGGCATCTGTGTCTCTCCATGCAATACGCTACTGTTAAGCAGTACAGAAAATTCTTCCCATTTTCTAAAGACAACATTGTTTCCAGGCAATTTCAAGAGTGATCTAAGATTCACTTCCTCGAGAAATCCTTTTTCTTCTCTCTTTGATTGTAGACCAGGTCTTAAGCCTCTGTGCCGCTGTTGTAAACTGTGTTTTTGCCTCTACCATTATTCTTAACCCATTGTTTTAGGATTACCTATGCAGGTGACTGATACCTTCATGAGGTAGACTTCAGAAGTCTCTGAGGGCTGAAGTGTTCAATTTTCTCATTAATTACATAGCATAGGGGTTGAACTCTTAGCTGGCATACAATAATTGTTTGTTAAAAAAATGAATAAATGAATGAATGGCATATTTCCTATGGGGTGAGAGGAAATAAAATAGAACTTACTGATATTTGCACTTTATAATAGCCATACAAGCAAATGTAAAAAATATTGGATGATTTTAGTAACTTCTAGTAATATTCTTTAGCATTTTTTGGTACATTGATTTAGGGTTAAATTCAAGGTTCAAGGTTGTTCTTTTTTTTTTTACAATATTCCTGAACCTGTCAGGTGAAAATCAGCTTTTTATGGCCTGTCTTACTGCTTCTTCAAATAACATTCATATATATCCTAGTCAGCTCAACCTGCTATAACAAAATACCATAGACTGAGTGGCTTAAACAACAGATATCATTTTTCATAGTTTTGAGGCTGACAAGTCCAAGATCAAGGTGCTGACAGATTGAGATTCAGATTCCAATGAGAGTTCTCATCCTGGCTTCTTCCTATGACCTCACGTGATGGAGACAGGGAGAGAGAGAGCGTGGCGTTTCCTGTTTATTCTTATAAGGGCACTGATCTCAGGGTTCCATCCTCATGACCTGTCTACTCCCAGAGGCCCCTCCCTAAATCCCATCACGTTGAAGTTGAAGGTTAGTGCTTCAGCACACGGATATATATATGCATGTATCTATGCATACATATGGGGCTTCCCTGGTGGCTCAGAGGTTAAAGCGTCTGCCTGCAATGCGGGAGACCTGGGTTCGATCTCTGGTTCAGGAAGATCCCCTGAAGAAGGAAATGGCAAACCACTCCAGTATTTTTGCCTGGACAATCTCATGGACAGAGGCGCCTGGTAGGCTAGAGTCCATGGGGTTGCAAACAGTTGGACATGACTGAGGGGACTTCACTTCACTTCATATATGTATACATATGTATATATATGTATATAGTGTGTATATATGCATACACATGTATATGTGTGTGTATATATATGTATATATGTGTACACGTATGTATGTATGTATATGTATATATAGTGCTTTTGGTGGCTCAGACAGTGAAGAGTCTGCCTGTGGTGCAGGAGACAGGGATCCGAACCCTGGGTCAGAAAGATTCCCTGGAGAAGGGAAGGGTTATCCACTCCAGTATTCTTGCCTGGAGAATCCCATAGACAGAGGAGACTGGTGTGCTATAGTCTGTGGGGTCACAAAGAGTTGGGCATGACTGAGCAGCTAATACTAGCTATATAAATACATACATATGTGTATATATATATTTCCGTTGTTTACCATATGTACTTACATATGTAAATGGAATAAATATGAATTCCCAGTGTTCTTTACTATATTTATTAACTCTTCAAATATTTACTGATTGCCTACCATATTGGATGTACTGGGAAAACAGTGATGAAAATACAGACACAATATACAACCTGATGCAACTTATAGCCAGATTTGCCCTTGCCTACATTTCTCCAATTTGAATGCATTGATGAACTTCCGTTAGCAGTTATCTTGTACCCATTGACCATCCCCAAGAAAAAGAAATGCGAAAAAACATACTGGCTGTCTGAGGAGGCCTTACAAATAGCTGAGAAAAAAAGAGAAGTGAAAAGTGAAGGAGAAAAGGAAAGATATACCCATTTGAATGCAGAGTTCCAAAGAGAAGATAAGGGGAGATAAAAAAGCCTTCCTCAGTGATCAATGCAAAGAAATAGAGGAAAATAATAGAATGGGAAAGACTAGAGAACTCTTCAAGAAAATTAGAGATACCAAGGGAACATTTCATGCAAAGATGGGCTCAATAAAGGATAGAAATGGTATGGACCTAACAGAAGCAGTCCGTTTAGTCAAGGCTATGGTTTTTCCTGTGGTCATGTATGGATGTGAGAGTTGGACTGTGAAGAAGGCTGAGCACCAAAGAATTGATGCTTTTGAACTGTGGTGTTGGACAAGACTCTTGAGAGTCCCTTGGACTGCAAGGAGATCCAACTAGTCCATTCTGAAGGAGATCAGCCCTGGAATTTCTTTGGAAGGAATGATGCTAAAGCTGAAACTCCAGTACTTTGGCCACCTCATGCAGAGAGCTGACTCATTGGAAAAGACTCTGACTCTGGGAGGGATTGGGGGCAGGAGGAGAAGGGGATAACAGAGGATGAGATGGCTGGATGGCATCACTGACTCGATGGACGTGACTCTCAGGGAACTCCGGGAGTTGGTGGTTGGACAGGGAGACCTGGCGTGCTGCGATTCATGGGGTCGCAAAGAGTTGGACACAACTGAGCGACTGATCTGATCTGAACAGAAGCAGAAGATATTAAGAAGAGGTGGCAAGAACACACAGAAGAACTGTACATAAAAGATCTTCACGACCCAGATAATCACAATGGTGTAATCAGTCACCTAGAGCCAGACATCCTGGAATGTGAAGTCAAGTGGGCCTTAGGAAGCATCACTATGAACAAAGCTAGTGGAGGCAATGGAATTCCAGTGGAGCTATTTCAAATCCTAAAAGATGGTGCTGTGAAAGTGTTGCACTCAACATGCCAGCAAATTTGGAAAACTCAGCAGTGGCCACAGGACTGGAAAAGGTCAGTTTTCATTCCAGTCCCAAAGAAAGGCAATGCCAAAGAATGCTCAAACTACCACACAATTGCACTCATCTCACATGCTAGCAGAGTAATGCTCAAAATTCTTCAAGCCTGGCTTCAACAATAAGTGAACCATGAACTTCCAGATGTTCAAGGTGGATTTAGAGACAGCAGAGGAACCAGAGATCAAATTGCCAACATCTGCTGGATCATCGATAAAACAAGAGAGTTCCAGAAAAGCATCTATTTCTGCTTTCTTGACTATGCCAAAGCCTTTGACTGTGTGGATCGCAATAAACTGTGGAAAATTCTGAAAGAGATGGGAATACCAGACCACCTGACCTGCCTCTTGAGAAATCTGTATGCAGGTCAGGAAGCAACAGTTAAAACTGGGCATGCAACAACAGACTGGTTCCAAATCGGGAAAGGAGTGCATCAAGGCTATATATTGTCACCCTGCTTATTTAACTTCTATGAGAGCACATCATGAGAAACGCTGGGCTGGAGAAAGTACAAGTGGGAATCAACATTGCCAGAAGAAATATCAATAACCTCAGATATGCAGATGACACCACTCTTAAGGCAGAAAGAGAAGAACTAAAGACCCTTTTGAAGAAAGTGAAAGAGGAGAGTGAACAAGTTGGCTTAAAGCTCAACATTCAGAAAACTAAGATCAAGGCATCCCAAATAGATGGGGAAACAGTGAAAACAGTGGCAGACTTTATTTTGGGGGGCTCCAAAATCACTGCAGATGGTGACTGCAGCCATGAAATGAAAAGACACTTATTTCTTGGAAGGAAAGTTATGACCAATCTAGATAGCATATTAAAAACCATTGGAGTCGCTGCACAGAGTCGGACACCACTGAAGTGACTTAGCAGCAGCAGCAGCAGTCAAGGCTATGGTTTTTCTAGTAGTCATGGATAGATGTGAGAGTTGGACTATAAAGAAAGCTGAGCCCCAAAGAACTGATGCTTTTGAACTATGACGTTGGAGAAGACTCTTGAGAGTCCCTTGGACTGCAAGGAGATCCAACCAGTCCATCCTAAAGGAGATCAGACCTGGGTGTTCATTGGTAGGACTGATGTTAAAGCTGAAACTCCAATACTTTGGCCACCTGATTCGAAGAGCTGACTCATTTGAAAAGCCCCTGATGCTGATAAAGATTGTGGGCAGGAGGAAAAGGGGACGACAGAGGATGAGGTGGTTGGATGGGATCACCGACTCAATGGACATGAGTTTGAGTGAACTCTGGGAGTTGGTGATGGACAGGGAGCCCTGGCTTGCTGCAGTCCACGGGGTCGCAAAAAGTTGGACACGACTGAGTGACTGACGCCATGTTACTTTAAAAATTCTTTTATTGTGGTGAGAACGGTTAACATGATATCCACCCTCTTAACAAATTCTTAAGTATTCAATACAGTATTGTTAACTAGAGGGACAGCGTTGTACGGCAATCTTTGGAACGTTTCATCTCAACTGAAATTTTACGCCTGTTATCAGTAACCTCTCATTTCCCTCTTCCCACAGCCCCTGGCAACCATCATTCCGTTCTTTGGTTCTGTGAACTGGACTATTTTTGATACGTCTAAGTGGAATCACACAGTGTTTGTCTTTCTGTTTCTGCCTTATTTCACTAAGAATAATGACTTCCAGGTCCACCCATGTCGTCTTGTCTTGCAGAATCACCCCTTTTAAGGGGGGAATAGTATGTATATACCACGTTGTCTTTAATTAGTCATCTGTCGATATTTAAATTGTTTCTACACCTTCGCTATTGTGAATAATGCTGCAATGAACATGAAAGTACTAATATCTCTTTGAGATTCTTATGTCAGTTCTTTTAAACTAATATGCAGATGTGGGAATGCTGAATCACATGGTAATTCTTTGTAAATTTTTTTTTTTTTTTGAAAACTGATTGATCTTTTCCATAGAGTTGCACCTTATTGCATTTCTACCAATAGGTAATAAGGTTTCAATTTTCCACTTCCTCACTGACATTTGTTGTCTTTTTAAAAAAAATAATAGCCAAACTGACAGTTATTAGGTGGTTTGCATTTTAATTGCAATTAGTGACATTAAGCATTTTTTTCCTGTGTCTGTGGACCATTTATATGTCTTCTTTGGAGAAATGTTTGTTCAAATCCTTAACCCATTTTTAAATTGGGGTTATGAATTTTCTTGCTATTGAGTTATAGGAGTTCCTTATATATTTTCAGACTAACCCCTTTTAAGATATATGATAATGCAAATATTTTCTCCCATTTCACAGGTTGCTTTTTGTAGAGAGACATCCCATGTTCACGATTTGGAAGACAGTATTATTAAAATGTCCATGCTACCCAAAGCTATTTATAGATCCAGTGAAATTTCTATCAAAATCCCAGTGGCATTTTTTTTTTCAGATTTAGAGACATAATCCTATATTTCATATAGAACTGTAAAAGACTAAGGGTAACCAAATAATCTTGAGAAGAAAGAACAAGGCTGGAGGCATTAGCTTCCTATTTCAAAATGTGTTGCAAAGTTGCAATAATCAAAATAGTATGGTAAAGGCATACAGTCAGACATAAGAGCCAACTCATTGGAAAAGACCCTGATGCTAGAAAAGATTGAAGGCAAAAGGAGAAGCAGGAAGCAGAGATGAGATGGTTAGATAGCATCACCAACACAATGGACATGAATTTGAGCAAACTCCGGGAGATAGTGAAGGACAGAGGAGACTGGCGTGCTACAGTTCATGGCATGACAAAGTAGGACACAGCTTCATGACTGTAAAATAATAGGCCAGTGGAACAGAATAAAAAGCCCAGAAGTAAATCCATGAACAAATGGTCAACAAATCTGGATGCCAAGAATGCACCATGGGTAAAGGATATCTTTGACAAAGAATAAAATGACTTTTTAACCAAAAGAATTAAATTAGACTCTTGTATTACACTGTACACAAAAATGAAACTCAACATGTATTAAAGACATAAGCATAAGACTTGAAACTATAAAACTCCTAGAACACAAAAGGGGAAAAACCTTTTGACATTGGTCTTGACAATAAATGTTTCATGGATTCATTCATGGATCAGATCAGATCAGATCAGTCGCTCAGTGGTGTCCGACTCTTTGTGACCCCATGAATCGCAGCATGCCAGGCTTCCCTGTCCATCACCAACTCCCGGAGTTCACTCAGACTCACGTCCATCGAGTCAGTGATACCATCCAGCCATCTCATCCTCTGTTGTCCCCTTTTCCTCCTGCCCCCAATCCCTCCCAGCATCAGAGTCTTCTCCAATGAGTCAACTTTTTGCATGAGGTGGCCAAAGTACTGGAGTTTCAGCTTTAGCATCATTCCTTCCAAAGAAATCCCAGGGCTGATCTCCTTCAGAATGGACTGGTTGGATCTCCTTGTAGTCCAAGGACACCAAAAATTCAGGCAACAAACACCAAATAAAGAAGTGCTGCTGCTGCTAAGTTGCTTCAGTCATGTCTGACTCTGTGGGACCCCATAGATGGCAGCCCACCAGGCTCCCCCGTCCCTGGGATTCTCCAGGCAAGAACACTGGAGTGGGTTGCCATTTCCTTCTCCAAAGCATGAAAGTGAAAAGTGAAAGTGAAGTTGCTTAGTTGTGTCCGACTCTTAGCAACTCCATGGACTGCAGCCCACCAGGCTCCTCTGTCCATGGGATTCTCCAGGCAAGAGTACTGGAGTGGGATGCCATCGCCTTCTCTGAATAAAAAAGTGGGACTACATCAAACAAATTAGATTCCACACAACGAGCGAAACAATCAATAGAGTGAAATGATCCAATTTCCTATTATCTTGGGGAACTTGCTCTAGGAGGGTAGAAGTAAGTGTCTGACTAGTTAGTCCCTGTTATTATGGGGCAATAACTTTACATTTTGTGCTTTCAGAATTGATTCTCAAAATAGCTTTATGAGCAAAGTTATTACAGTCTTTAAATGGATGAAGAAATGAAGAATCAGAAAGTTGTGCTGTTTACTCAAGGCAACCCAATCTGAGAAACTGGGGTGCTTGCCAAGACTTCAACTGTTGGGTGTCTCTTATGTCCCCTCTCCCCCACAAGCCATACACAAGCCTTCCTATGTTCTTTTTTGTAATTCAAGGATGCTGAAATGGTGGCCAAGAGTACTGCTGCTGCTACTGCTAAGTCGTTTCAGTCGTGTCTGACCCTGTGCGACCCCATAGACAACAGCCCACCAGGCTCCCCCATCCATGGGATTCTCCAGGCAAGAACACTGGAGTGGGTTGCCATTTCCGTCTCCGATGCACGAAAGTGAAAAGTGAAGTGAAGTCGCTCAGTCGTGTCCGACTCTTAGCGACCCCATGGACTGTAGCCCACCAGGCTCCTCCATCCATGTGATTTTCCAGGCAAGAGTACTGGTTGGTAGTAAATGGAAACCTCTTCACCTCTCCTGTCACCTGCTGGCTCTGATCTTTTCAAATACTCATCTGTTTTGCATTTCTGGTGGCAATTATGAGTAAAGTAAGGGCTAGATCAGGAGCAGGAGGATAGAACTGTGCAGTCTTCATGTGGGTCGTTTGGATAGCTTGATGGGCCCAGCCTACTGTGCCTAAACCCACTGCTTTCTACTTTCCTGGACCCCCATCTCCACCCTCTTTGCCCCTGCACTCAAAAACGTTTTCATACTGTTCACTATCTTCTCTCACCCCGTCCTCCACTCTGAGCCTCCTCTCTACTCCACCAATCTTTCTTCCCTTAAAAAATGCTTCCTCCAGCGTGAAAATCGGGGAAGGCAATGGCACCCCACCCCAGTACCTTTGCCTGGAAAATCCCATGGACGGAGGATCCTGGTAGGCTCCCGTCCATGGGGTCGCTAAGAGTCGGACATGACTGAGCGACTTCACTTTCACTTTTCACTTTCATGCATTGGAGAAGGAAATGGCAACCCACTCCAGTATTCTTGCCTGGAGAATCCCAAGGACGGGGGAGCCTGGTGAGCTTCCGTCTATGGGGTCACACAGAGTCGGACACGACTGAAGCGACTTAGCAGCAGCAGCAGCAGCAGCAGCGTGAAAATTAATAGGTAGGCTTCCCCTGAGAAAAATCCTCTCTTGCCTGAATAGCTATGATTTTCCTGAACTATCAGCCTGTTTTTATCTTGTGGAAACTGAACTGTGTAACTTATCAAGTTTCCTTCATTGGGTTCTCTGTTAGAAAAGTGAGAACAAAGTTCATTAATTTCCTGTAGCAAGTACTTGGCTCTCTATCATAGTTATTATTTTATTAACCTCATTTCAGGGTTACCTTAATATCCCTGTCTGTGTGTTGCTTTCTCCATTCTCACTATTTTAAAACAGGCTCTCTTGCTATAATTTATGTATCTTTCTAGGCCACTAGAATCTTGTCTGGAGCAAAGTGAGGGGAGAAATAGTTTTATGGGAAACTATACTTGTTTTTCAATGTTTTGTCTCTCCTATTCCCTTGGTTATGGAATCTTTGACTTTGAAAAATTGAACTTATGGCCATTTGGAATAAATACTGTATTTTCTGATCTCCTTTGCAAGGTGTGGTTTTGGAATCAGATCTGACCAAGAGGGATCTTTGGAAGTATCACTGTGTGACTTTGGGGAAGTGTCCTAAAAGGGAGGGCATATGCCCTTACTTTCTTTCTTACTGCTTGTTGAAATGTGAGTGTAATGACTGGAGCTCAAGCAGCCATATTGGTTCATGAGTCAATAGCCTAAGCTAAGGAGCAATAATATAGAAGAAACCTGGTTTTATTATGATTATGAAGTGTCCGTATGAGTTTTGTATTGTCTGCTTCTATGCTGTCTACATGAGAAAATGAAACTTGATATATTTAATACATAGTTAACTGGGTTTTATTTCAGTTGCACCAAGACATAATTCTAATATGGCAGACTTCAATCTTGCAGACAGAGAATGTATCTGCCATGACATGACTCGAGCCCTAAATAGATTAAATTTCTGTGAGCAGTAAGAATATCTTTAAGGGATTTGATTCTTATATTTGTGCTCCTACCCATATTTTTATGAAACTGCATTCTTATATTTTTCTCTTGTATTTATCACTCTTGCAATTGTCTATATTAGCCTAGAGCTCTTATAATGTTTGCACAGTGCCCAATACTGTGCATCTAGTTCCACATACATCCCTAGTCTCATGCAACCTTCTTTACTTCTTCTCAATGTGTCTTCTGGAAAGACTCATAACAGATTGGACGTTTGCATCTTGTTTTTTCCCAAAGGTAAGTAATAGATCATCTGGTTGAGGTGATAATCCATAAAACTTTAACAAAGCCTGAAAATGATAAGTCTTGGGAGAGAAGCTGAGATAAGTAGATTTTGCGTCCCATGGTACTTTATCTGGTTCCTGGTAATCTCTTTCATCTCATCTTTTGTTCTTTCCTCTCACTTACCCTCCTCCAGACAGAGTAGCCTACTTGCCATCCACGAACATGTGTGCCTAAGGTGCTCCTGCCTCAGGGCTTTTGCACATGCTATTCCCTCTACCAGGAATGTTGTTCCCTCAAGTTATAGCCCTCTCTCAATCTAGACCTTCGATCTTGTATCTCTGTTTTATTTTCCTCCATAGCCCATGTCAGTGTGTGACATTCTATTTATTTCACCTGTGTATTTGGTTATTGCCTCTCTGTATTGATTGCATATGACTACAACTGACTGCATGTGACTCTACTAGGGACTTATTTATTTATTTTTTGTTTATTGCCAGACCTCCAGAATCTGTAATAAGGATTATAATATAATGGGGACTCAGTAAATATTGTTTGAATGAATGAATGAAAGATTCAAAAGAGAAAGTATATTTCTGATGGCAGTTTACTTGTAGGGCTGGTATTTAGGTTTGAATTTGACATGTATGGTAGAATTAAGTTGGTATGAAGATGCTTTCCAGAGCACTGATTTTACTGGCTAGCAACTGGAGACAACTTAGATACTTACATTAGAGGGTGGGGTGAGTAAAGTAAAAATGCAGCAGATGGAGATAATGACCTAGATTTACAAGGCATTACACTCAAAAGGAGGCAAATTGAAGAGATCATAAAAATACTGTACCATAGTATCATTTATGTAAGTTTCAAGTTCACAAAAATAATACTCCATGTTTTAAAAGAAATGTATATATATCTAGATACCTTTGTTTTATATATATATATGTATGTAAATAAATATATACATACATAGATATCATAGGAAGATATGTATTGTGTGATTGGAGAGGAAAAAGACATGAGGATGAGAGATAAGTAATACAAACAAATATAAGCAGAAGAAGGACCTCACAGAGACCTTCAGTGAAGTATGCCAGGCCCAGAGGGTTCACTTAACTTTCACACTGGTCACACAGCACTGAAAACAAAGGGAGGGAAATTCTCTGGGGACCAGGAGGGTAGAAGACAATGGGAAATGAGTATCATCATACTGATAGAGCCATGGCCAGGAAATACCAAGGAAAGGAACAATTAGGACAGTAGTGGGTAATAAAGAGATGCAAAGATAGGTTGGGCCTAAAATTTTAAAGAGACCCAAATGCTAGGCAAAGGAGATTTTCTCACTTCATTAAACAAGGAGGAACCATTAGGAGTTTTTGGACAAGATGAAATAACATAGGAAAATTAATGTAGTGTGTAATGTATTAGATAAAATAACAGATTCACAGGGAGGGAAAAAGAGTTAAACAAGAGAATGCAATAGTCCAAGCAGGAAGCACTGCTTAGTGTGAACCTAGAAAGCAGTGATATGAAGAAGGTTATGACTTAATCTTTATCTGATATTTACAAATTTTGATGAATTACATACATCCTAACTGTGTTAAAAACTAGAGGAAGGAATAGAGTGTGGGATATTTAAATGGCCTCCGTACAGTCCTTTGGTGGGAAACCAGCATGGGGATGAGTGCTTTGGCATCTTGTGGGTGTTGCAGAAAATTCAGAAGGAATGGAAAGGACTATATTTGGTGCATGCAATGCAATAACTAGGGCTTCCCAGGTGGCTTGGTGGTAAAGAATCTGACCATACAGGAGACACATGTTCCTGGATTTGATCCCTGGGTTGGGAAGATCCCTTGTACAAGGAAATGACAACCCACTCTAGTATTCTTGCCTGGGAAGTCCCATGGACAGAGGAGCCTGGCGGGCTACAGTCTGTGGGGTCACAAAAGAGTCTAAAAACAACATGGAGACTAAAAAGAACAACAAATGTAATAACTATGTGAGTTGCCATGTAACTGAAAACACAGTTGTCAGGACCTGAGGACAAGTCGATTTTGGTGGAGAAAATAAGCAAAGGAAACTAGAAATGTTCCACCTTCATGACTAAAGAAGCTCATATATGATTAACAGCTAAAAGCTGGTGAGCTGTTCAGGGGTAGATGCTTTTGGTTTGTAGGAGAATCCTATTTAAAATTATGCCAAGTCACCCCAATAGATAGGTATAGTAGGCTGTTGGACACATGAGATTAGTATTTGAAGAATCCAAGGCCGTCACTATTGATCTGGGACCCACTCTCTCAGAGAGGACTGTCAGAGCCATGGTCATCACCATGGTTACAGAAGCAACAGATCAGAATGTGTTTGTGTGACAGGACTGACCAACAAGGAGTAGATCTTTCTAAATGTGAAGCAAAATTGTGAATTTTTTTTAACAGTAGAAGATTCATAACTTAGTGTGTTTTAAAAATGCTGCTGCTGCTAAGTCACTTCAGTTGTGTCTGACTCTGTGCGACCCCAGAGACGGCAGCCCACCAGGCTCCCCCGCCCCTGGGATTCTCCAGGCAAGAACACTAGAGTGGGTTGCCATTTCCTTCTCCAATGCAGGAAAGTGAAAAGTGAAAGTGAAGTTGCTCAGTCGTGTCCGACTCTTTGCGACCCCATGGACTGCAGCCTACCAGGCTCCTCTGTCCATGGGATTTTCCAGGCAAGAGTACTGGAGTGGGGTAAGCTCTTTTTAAAAGGGGAATCTCTACTCTACTTCAACTATGAAGCCCTATCCGGAAGCTTTTGGCTGAGAAGTCATATAAAATGCTCTGGAATGAAAAGTCATAGGAAAAAAGCAAAAGGAAACGTGACCAGAGTAAGATTTTCAAATCAGATTATAGGGAAACTAGAGTTTGAAAATGGTTAAGCTAAAATCAGATCAGGTGACATTTATATTTCTGTTCAAGGGTTGCACCGAAATTCATGGTCTGAACTGGAGCAGGGTTGGTCCAGAGAGGACATTTCTGACAGAGGGATGGGTCCTTTGTAAGAGGACGTGCTCTTCAAAAGCTTCCTCACTGAGATGTGCAGGGGAACCTTTCCACCACGTGGGAGATGGCAATGTATTCTGTCTCCATTTTATCCTTGTTTACAGGTAAACTGACATTACTTTGCCAACAAAGGTCTATATAGTCAAAGCTATGGTTTATCCAGTAGTCATGTATGGATTTGAGAGTTTGACCATAAGAAGGCTGAGTGCCGAAGGATTGATGCTTTTGAACTGTGAGGCTGGAGAAGACTCTTGAGAGTCCTTTGGACTGCAAGGAGATCAAACCAGTCAACCCTAAAGGGAATCAGTCCTGAATATTCATTGGAAGGACTTATGCTGAAGCTCCAATACTTTGGCCACCCAATGCAAAGAGCTGACTCATTGGAAAAGACCTTTAGAGAAGATTTCCTAGAAGGGGCAACAGTTTTGCTTTGGTTGAAAGGGTGTGAAAGAGTTTGTTAAGATGGGCAGGCAGAGTGAGGCCTGGGGTGAAGCTCTTTAGGCCATGACATGTGCAAAAAATATGGATGTTTGAGAGTGGGTATGTTCAGGGAGTGTTGGCATAGGGTTCATGGTAGGATTGTTGAGAGATTCAGAGAAGGCAATGGCACCCCACTCCAGTACTCTTGCCTGGAAAATCCCATGGATGGAGGATTTTCCTGGTAGGCTGCAGTCCATGGGGTCCCGAAGAGTCGGACACGACTGAGCGACTTCACTTTCACTTTTCACTTTCACACATTGGAGAAGGAAATGGCAACCCACTCCAGTGTTCTTGCCTGGAGAATCCCAGGGACAGTGGAGCCTGGTGGGCTGCCATCTATGGGGTCGCACAGAGTCGGAAAAAGCAGACAGGGGTCAGACAAAGCAAGTTCTGTTCTCATGCAGAATTTAGTCTTCCTTCCATTTGAAACTGAACCCATTGATGACAGACTGTCCTAAATCCAGGGTACTAATTCTAATGGTTCCCATTGATTATTAATTGATAAAAATTAACAACCAGTGGTTTCTGAGTCGATTTTTATCTATGGCTCTTATAAACTCACATTGCAGTTTGACATGGAAAATAACTTTAAAGCAACTGCCCTGTTACTTCTCAGTTCATTACCGTCAGAATGGATTTGAATCCAGAGTGGTGTCAGAAACATGGTACAAAGCGAATCTGGTCTCTGAGCTTCATCTTAACAAAGACAACACACCATTTAAAATTTCCTCTTAAAAAGGAGCTACTGCTTTTACTATTGCAGGATGTTAAAATTCCTGTTAGTCCAACCTTGGCCACATTTGTGAATTCACAAATGTGAATATGACTTCACATTTTTTTTTTTCTGGAAAAAAAAAAAAAAAATTAAGGTAAGAAAGGACATGGATAAAAATCTTAGGGACCATGAGATTGATTTTGTTTTCATTAACTGTGCCCAAGTTTCTTCTTAAACACTAAGATTATATAGAATGCAACACTTTATTTAAAACTGAAATGTCAGTTGTTGTGTTTGGTATAAAAATGTAATGACTCCAGGACCCATTGAAGATTTTCAGTCTGAGCTCTGAGACTGTGCTTTCTTGTTCAGTTTTTAGACTCTCCACAAAAACATTTCTATAAAAAATGGAGGAACTCAGGCTCGTATCTTAGCCCCCCAAAAAAAAATTTATATAAAAAAATATCCTCAATTAAGGAACATGGAGGAACTCCAGGCTCTTAGCTGATCTCGGTGAATTGGCAAGCTCGGAAGAACATTTTCCAGCTGATTTTCGGTCACAGCGTTAGCAATCAACAAATATTTTCTGAACTTGCACACACACATTAGGAATTTGTTTGAAATAAGATGCTAGAAAAATAGGATGTGCTATTAAGGGCAATGTGGATCCTGCTTCTTCATGGAGACATAATATATTTGTTTTCACTCTTTAATGTAGCCTTGCAAAAGCACCATGAACCTTTTGGGGAAAAAATGATATCAATCAAATAAATGCCCCTTTATGTAGTCTTAAAGAGAATGATACAATTTAAACTATAGGTCACTATTAAAGAAAATGGGCTCCATCTTCTAGGGTGTGTGTGTGTTTCTATTTTGAGGTAGTTAGAAAGTTGAGTTAAAAACAATGTGAGTGGTTACCTTTTCGTGTTTCTTTCTTTGCAATACTGGATTTAATCTCTCCAGTACTATTCTACCAGTAAACAGTGCACTGTGAGAAGGGAAGAAAAAGCCTACTCTTCCCGTAGCATCAGGAGATGACATTGAGCATTGCTGCCATCTGTGTCACTTGGAACTAAGTGTATGATCACTGCTGAATCAGTTTTCTTTATCATTGCAGTGGATGTGGGTCTGATTCACCACACCAGAGATATTTGGCTCTGCCAGTCAAAAGATATCTAGGAAGAGTAGTGTCTGCAATCCAGCCGCCAAAACCATGAGCCATGGGGATCCGAGGCTGGGATTTGGGGGTGCACAGATGGTGGTGCTGCTGGTTAAGAACCCACCTGCCAATGCAGGAGACGTGGGTTCCATCTCTGGGGCAGGAAGTTCCCCTGGATTAGGAAATAGCAACCCACTCCTGTATTCTTGCCTGGAGAATCCCACAGACAGAGGAGCCTGGTGGGCTACAGTCCACGGGGTCGCAGAGAGTCGGACACAACAAACCCACAGTACAACAAGGAGATTTTGCTGCAAGGGGTGTTTAGACCCAGCCAGTGTGAGTTTCTGAAGACTCACTCATTTTTTTTTTTCCTTTTCCTTTTTAGTAAGTTCATGTTGACGGTGATTTCTTTTGATTTGTGTTGTTGGGAATGCAGACCCAGTATGTTTCTCATCCTTTAATCAAGACCTGATAGATGAGAGATTCTTTCTGGAGTTAAAGGAAAATTAATAAAATTGACCTGAAGCGCCTATTTGGAAGTTAAACACAAGTATGTTTAAACTTTCCCTTGTGAAGGGGAAGGCTTCATGGAGTGTGTACACGTGCAAGTGTGTGCGTGTACATGCAAGTGTCTGAACTCTGCTGGGGAAAGCCTCTGCCGCCTCTGCCAGGGAAGGGCTCAGCTTCCTTTTGTGTGGAGCGAGGTCACAGCCAGTGGCCACTTAGGTTAATGGCCTGTGTGTGTTCCCTGAGGTTACCTGAAAAAGAGCAGCTGGCCCCAGCCACTTCCCAGAATGGGTGCCAGAGACCAATTTGGATAATAGCAGAACCTCTGTGTTCCTTTCCTTTGTTCCCGAAGGTGGAGCCTGGGTGGGAAAAAGCCCCACACCATTCATGATGTTAACAATAGCGGCATTAACGTTCATTGGACTCCCACTGCGTCTGTTATTCTTTAAATGAGGACCCAAGAATATAATGAGATGGATTTTCACAGGCTGAAACAAAGAGGGATGGCTTTTGATTCTTATTTCCCTTTATTTGGGTGTAATTGAAACATGTTGAACTTAACTATTCTTTTCATTTTGTTTTATTTTTGAGTTGGGGGTGGCAATCACCAATAATGTTTTCAAAAAAAATGACTATACCTTTTTAGCATACAAATTGGGGCAGAAACCCTAATTATAAGTTTTTAAATAACTAGTTGACACAACTCCAAACTGACATATCCTCTAGGAGCACCAAAATGACACTTGCCTTTCTTGTGAGCTTCCTTTTAAAAACCCTCTTAGAAGACACCGCCGAAGTCCTGTTTTCACTCAGGGGCAGGCATGATCTGTGGGGGAAATCTCTGGGAAGTGAGTTTGTGACACGTGCCTTCTTGTTAGGCTGAGCAGGAAGCAGACTTTGTGACCATGGGGGATGGCTCACCAAGTGAAAATTCAGCCCATTTCTTCTTAGGAGAGAGCCTGTTACAGGCTTCCCAGGTGACACTCGTGGTAAAGAATGCACCTGCCAGTTCAGGAGACATAGGAGACTTGGGTTTGATCCCTGGGTCGGGAAGATCCCCTGGCGAAGGAAATGGCAACCCACTGCAGCATTCTTGCCTGGAGAATCCCGAGGACAAAGGAACCTGATGGGCTACAGTCCATAGGGTTGCAAAGAGTTGGACTTGACTGAAGTGCCTTAGCACACATGCACACATGCCTGTTACAGCCTGTTCCTTGGGCTGCAGATACAGTTTTCGGACTCTGTGACGTCTGCAGGACATCCTGTACAGCCAGGTTCTCACACCTGCTCTGATACTCATAGTTTAGAGCCTAAATTAAGCCTCATTTTTCTATTAATAGTTGAATTGACCTCAGGACCTCTAGTCCATAATGATCTCTCCTGTCTGAAGTTCAGTCATTAGGACTTTTCAGAAAAACTAGGGACTTTAATCACTCAAAACAAATTGAACCCAAGAGACCGAGGTCTGAGTCCACAGCTCTGCCCTTAATGAGCAGTGGAACTTGGTTTGAAAATTACTTGGTTCCAACCAGAACCTGATTTCCTTCTGTAGGTTCAGGCAGTTGCACTAGAAGGTACATATCTTCCTTCTAGTTCCTTGAGAGGGTAACTTTAATCACACCCTCTCTCCTCTTAATTCACTTCTGAAACTTGAGTACTTTCTGCTTGAAGTCATTCATTTCTTTTTTTTTTTTTCAAGAATCTCTTTTATTGATTATCAGAAACATTACAAACATCTAATATGAACAAATTGTAACATGACAGTGATTAGTTTGAACAATTAATACATTTCAGATATAATATTATACATATTTCAATGCTATTCTTCCCAATCATCCCACCCTCTCCCGGTCCCAGAGTCCAAAAGTCTGTTCTATACATCAGTGTCTCTTTTGCTGTCTCGTAAATAGGGTTATTTTTACCATCTTTCTAAATTCCATATATATGCGTTAGTATACTGTATTTGTGTTTTTGTTTCTGGCTTACTTCACTCTGTATAATAGGCTCCAGTTCCATCCACTTCCTTAGAACTGATTCAAATGTATTCTTTTTAATGGCTGAGTAATACTCCATTGTGTAAATGTACCACAGCTTGCTTATCCATTCATCTGTGGATGCTCAACATCACTCATTATCAGAGAAATGCAAATCAAAACCACTATGAGATACCATTTCACGCCAATCAGAATGGCTGCTATCCAAAAGTCCACAAGCAATAAATGCTGGAGAGGGTGCGGAGAGAAGGGAACCCTCTTGCACTGTTGGTGGGAATGCAAACTGGTACAGCCACTATGGAGAACAGTATGGAGATTCCTCAAAAAACTGGGAATAGAACTGCCTTATGATCCAGCAATCCCATTGCTGGGCATATACACTGAGAAATCCAGAATTGAAAGAGACACGTGTACCCCAATGTTCATAGCAGCACTGTTTGCAATAGCCAGAACGTGGAAGCAACCTAGATGTCCATCCACAGATGAATGGATAAGTTATTCATTTCTTGATGAAGAATAGCTATTTATGCTGAGCCCTGCATTCTCTAGGCTGGTGCTTGGATCCCCTGGTCCCCCACCACCCCACCCTCGTTTTGGTGCTTCCTATGGATCCTGTATGTGTTAAGTCGCTTCAGTCGTGTCCACCTCTGTGTGACTCTATGAACTGTAGCCCACCAGGCTCCTCTTTCAATGAGATTCTCCAGGCAAGAATACTGGAGTGGGTTGCCATTTCCTTCTCCAGGGGATCTTCCTGATCCCAGGGATCAAATCCTCATCACTTACATCTCCTGCATTGGCAGGGGGTTCTTTACCAGGGATTGAACCCAGGTCTCCTGCATTGCAGGCAGATTCTTTACATCTGAGCTCCACAGGGAAGCATGGATCCTCTACCATGTTGTATTGCCAAGGTTCACGTGTGTGCAAGGTGATACCTGTTCTTGTTTTATGCGGAGCTCTTGCTTCTGTTCTAACTCCAGGATCATTCCCCGACTTGTTGCTCAGAAGTGGGAGACCTGTAACACTTTACTATTAAAAACACAACCCTGAGCTCACTGTTTATGTCTGCTGCTCCTTCTCCACCTGACTCTTGCCAACTCGGCCTCTTCTGAGAAGCTGCTGTGGCCCCAGATGACTGGCCTACTTAAGGCATTTCACAGGAAGATGTTTAATGAGGTTACACGGAAAGTAACATGGCATTCTTGTTGTTGTGTAAAGATAGATTTCCTGTTGTGCCTCAAAGCAGGTGAAAGATTTTCCTGCCAGAGGGACTTTGAAACCCCTCTTTGGCCATAGTGGAAAAAAAAAGCAAAATAGAAAATCTGACATGCTGATAAGAATGCAGGTGCCAGAGAGCATCAGTACAGCCACAGTGAGCGCAATCTTACAAGCTGGGACAGAGTCACTTCCAACAGCCAGCTTTGGTAGAATTTATAAAAACGAAGTCTTCACCAGAAATCCAGAGTTAAAGGCTTAGTGCTTAAAGACTGCAGTTTGATTAAGTGGGTAATCGATGCTAAGAGAAACTATATCTCTTAAAGAAGAACACCATACTTTTGATCAGTCGTTCTCAAATTTTAATCTTATCAAAATCAGTTGGCTGTCCCCTGGTCAATCTGAGTTTCTGATTCTGTGCATCTGGGGTGGGGCATGAGAATTGGCAGGTTTTAACCCTTTCCCAGATCATGTTGATGCTGCCCTTCCTAAGATCACACATATCTCATACAGTCATTGTATTAGATGAGCTTGTATTTTTCAAACACTCAGATCAAAGTTGAGTACTCAAAAAATGTAACAAAAGCCTGATTTTCAGAATCTTTTCAATTACTATTACACGTAATGTCTGGATTCTGCTACAAAGTTTAGACCAAATCAGATAAATGCTACACAGAATTTTGTTTGAAAGCTGATTATACTTTATGGCATGCTGTCCCACTGTGATTTTAGTCTAGCTGCCTATAAGAGAATGCCTTGCTATATTTTAAGACCTAAGGTTTTTGACCCTTGAGGGAATGGGTCTAGACTTATTCTGGTTCTCTGACTGGAGCTGATCCCTAGTTGGTGCTCAGGTTGTGGGTTTATCTCTATCATTGCCCCTTTAAGCTAGGTAAGAGGGGCTTCCCAGGTGGCATTAGTGGTAAAGAATCTGCCTGTCACTATAGGAGACCTAAGAGACACAGGTTTGATCCCTGGGACAGGAGGATCCCCTGGAGGAGGACATGATGACCCACTCCAGTATTCTTGCCTGGAGAATCCCATGGACAGAGGAGCCTGGCAGGTTACAGTCCAAAGGGTCTTGCAGAGTCAGACATGACTGAAGTGACTTAACATGAATGCACAACATAGATAAGAGGGGCAAGAATATAGGAGACACATAGAAGAAACATCTTTTGGCCCCTGGGAAACATATACAGAGAACAAACCTCAAGAAAACACAAAGAAATCTTACCACTTCATAATAAGAACACAATATGGTTTAAAAATGGACAAAAGTTTTGAATGGAAACTCTACTAAAGCTATCTGAATGGCCAGTAATCACATGAAAAGATGCTCAATTATCATTAGCCATTTGGGAAAGGCAAGTTAAAGTCTTAATGATAAACCATCTCTCCCGGTAGAATGGCCGAAATTAAAACTGTGGACAATACCAAGAATGTGGAACTACTGGATCTCTCCCTCTTTGCTGGTGGGAATGTAAAACGTGATAACCACTTTGGGAAACGGTTTGGCCATTTCTCACAAAATAAAACATCTACTTACCATACAAACTGGAAATTCCATTCCTGGGTTTTTACCCAAGTGAAACAAAAACTTATGTTTTATTCATAAAAGCCCCAAACTTGAAATTCCCCAAATGTCCATCAAACATATTGTGGCATATCTCACAAACACAGAAATGAAAACTTTCAGAAGCATTATGCTAAACAAAAAAACCAGACACAAGGTAATGAATACTGTATTATTCCTTTTATATGAAATTCTGAAAAGAATCTAAAACATCACAGTTAAAAGTAGATTGGTGGTTCCTGGGACTGGAGGTGGGATGATGGTGAAAAGGTTCTATATCTTGATTGTGTTGTTACTTTTCAGTTCAATGTGGTCACTCAGTCATGTCTGACTCTTTGTGACCCCATGAACCGCAGCACGCCAGGCCTCCCTGTCCATCACCAACTCCTAGAGTTTACCCAAACTCATGTCCATTGAGTTGGTGAGGTCATCCAACCATCTCATCCTCTGTTGTCCCCTTCTCCTCTCACCCTCAATCTTTCCCAGCATCAGGGTCTTTTCAAAAGAGTCAGTTCTTCTCATCAGGTGGCCGAAGCATTGAAGTTTCAGCTTCAACATCAATCCTTCCAATGAACACTCAGGACTGATCTCCTTTAGGATTGACTGGTTGGATCTCCTTGCAGTCCAAGGGACTCTCAAGAGTCTTCTCCAACACCACAGTTCAAAAGCATCAATTCTTCAGTGCTCAGCTTTCTTTACAGTCCAACGCTCACATCCATACATGACCACTGGAAAAATCATAGCCTTGACTAGACGGACCTTTGTTGGCAAAGTAATGTCTCTGCTTTTTAATATGCTGTGTAGGTTGGTCGTAACTTTCCTTCCAAGGAGTAAGCATCTTTTAATTTCATGGCTGCAATCACCATCTGGAGTGATTTTGGAACCCAAAAGAATAAAGTCAGCCACTGTTTCCATTGTTTCCCCATCTATTTGCCATGAAGTGATGGGACTGGATGCCATGATCTTAGTTTTCTGAATGTTGAGCTTTAAGCCAACTTTTTCCCTCTCCTCTTTCACTTTCATCAAGAGGCTTTTTAGCTCCTCTTCACTTTCTGCCATAAGGGTGGTGTCATCTGCATCAGATCAGATCAGATCAGTCGCTCAGTCGTGTCCGACTCTTTGCGACCCCATGAACCGCAGCACGCCAGGCCTCCCTGTCCATCACCAGCTCCCGGAGGTCACTCAGACTCGCATCCATCGAGTCAGTGATGCCATCCAGCCATCTCATCCTCTGTCGTCCCCTTCTCCTCCTGCCCTCAATCCCTCCCAACATCAGAGTCTTCTCCAATGAGTCAACTCTTCGCATGAGGTGGCCAAAATACTGGAGTTTCAGCTTTAGCATCATTCCTTCTAAAGAAATTCCAGGATTGATCTCCTTCAGAATGGACTGGTTGGATCTTCTTGCAGTCCAAGGGACTCTCAAGAGTCTTCTCCAACACCACAGTTCAAAAGCATCAATTCTTCGGCACTCAGCCTTCTTCACAGTCCAGCTTTCACATCCATACATGACCACAGGAAAGACCATAGCCTTGACTAGGCGAACCTTTGTTGGTAAAGTAATGTCTCTGCTTTTGAATATGCTATCTAGATTGGTCATAACTTTCCTTCCAAGGAGCAAGCGTCTTTTAATTTCATGGCTGCAGTCACCATCTGCAGTGATTTTGGAGCCCAGAAAAACAAAGTCTGACACTGTTTCCACTGTTTCCCCATCTATTTCCCATGCAGTGATGGGACCAGATGCCATGATCTTCGTTTTCTGAATGTTGAGCTTTAAGCCAACCTTTTCACTCTCCACTTTCACTTTCATCAAGAGGCTTTTTAGCCCCTCTTCACTTTCTGCCATAAGGGTGGTGTCATCTGCATATCTGAGGTTATTGATATTTCTCCCAGCAATCTTGATTCCAACTTGTGTTTCTTCCAGTCCAGCATTTCTCATGATGTACTCTGCATATAAGTTAAATAAACATGGTGACAATATGCAGCCTTGACGTACTCCTTTTCCTATTTGGAACCAGTCTGTTGTTCCATGACCAGTTCTAACTGTTGCTTCCTGACCTGCATACAGATTTCTTAAGAGGCAGATCAGGTGGTCTGGTATTCCCATCTCTTTCAGAATTTTCCATAGTTTATTGTGATCCACACAGTCAAAGGCTTTGGCATAGTCAATAAAGCAGAAATAGATGTTTTCCTGGAACTCTCTTGCTTTTTCCATGATCCAGCGGATGTTGGCAATTTGATCTCTGGTTCCTCTGCCTTTTCTAAAACCAGCTTGAACATCAGGAAGTTCACGGTTCACATATTGCTGAAGCCTGGCTTGGAGAATTTTGAGCATTACTTTACTAGTGTGTGAGATGAGTGCAATTGTTCGGTAGTTTGAGCACTCCTTGGCATTGCCTTTCTTTGGGATTGGGATGAAAACTGACCTTTTCCAATCTTGTGGCCACTCCTGAGTTTTCCAAATTTGCTGGCATATTGAGTGTAGCACTTTCACAGCATCATCATTCAGGATTTGGAATAGCTCCACTGGAATTCCATCACCTCCACTAGCTTTGTTCGTAGTGATGCTTCCTAAGGCCCATTTGACTTCACATTCCAAGATGTCTGGCTCTAGGTCAGTGATCACATCATCATGAATATCTGGGTCTTGAAGCTCTTTTTTGTACAGTTCTTCTGTGTATTCTTGCCACCTCTTCTTAATATCTTCTGCTTCTGTTAGGTCCACACCATCTCTGTCCTTTATTGTGCCCATCTTTGCATGAAATGTTCCTTTGGTATCTCTGATTTTCTTGAAGAGATCCCTAGTCTTTCCCATTCTGTTGTTTTCCTCTATTTCTTTGCATTGATCACTGAAGAAGGCTTTCTTATCTCTTCTTGCTATTCTTCGAACTCTGCCTTTAAATGTTTATATCTTTCCTTGTCTCCTTTGCTTTTCGCTTCTCTTCTTTTCACAGATATTTGTAAGGCCTCCCCAGACAGCCATTTTGCTTTTTTGCATTTCTTTTCCATGGGGATGGTCTTGATCCCTGTCTCCTGTACAATGTCACGAACCTCATTCCATAGTTCATCAGGCACTCTATCTATCAGATCTAGGCCCTTAAATCTATTTCTCACTTCCACTGTATAATCATAAGGGATTTGATTTAGGTCATACCTGAATGGGTGAATTTAACTCGGATGACCATTATATCTACTACTGTGGGCAGGAATCCCTCAGAAGAAATGGAGTGGCCATCATGGTCAACAAAAGAGTCCGAAATGCAGTACTTGGATGCAGTCTCCAAAACGATAGAATGATCTCTGTTCGTTTCCAAGGCAAACCATTCAATATCACAGTAATCCAAGTCTATGCCCCAACCAGTAACGCCGAAGAAGCTGAAGTTGAAAGGTTCTATGAAGACCTACAAGACCTTTTAGAACTAACACCCAAAAAAGATGTCCTTTTCATTATAGGGGACTGGAATGCAAAAGTAGGAAGTCAAGAAACACCTGGAGTAACAGGCAAATTTGGCCTTGGAATACGGAATGAAGCAGGGCAAAGACTAATAGAGTTTTGCCAAGAAAATGCACTGGTCATAGCAAATACCCTCTTCCAACAACACAAGAGAAGACTCTATACATGGACATCACCAGATGGTCAACACCGAAATCAGATCGATTATATTCTTTGCAGCCAAAGATGGAGAAACTCTATACAATCAGCAAAAACAAGACCAGGAGCTGACTGTGGCTCGGACCATGAACTCCTTATTGCCAAATTCAGACTGAAATTGAAGAAAGTCATCTGCATATCCAAGGTTATTGATATTTCTCCCAGCAATCTGGATTCCAGCTTGTGCTTCATACAGCCCATCAAGGCTGTATATTGTCACCCTGCTCATTTAACTCATATGCAGAGTACATCATGAGAAACGCTGTGCTGGATATTACTTTTACCATTTGCCAAAATTCATAAGGCTGTATTCTCCAAATGGGTGGGTTTTATTGTATGTAAACTGTACCCAAATAAAGTTAAAATTAAGCTAAATAAAAAAATTAAGATTTTAAATACTTTGCTCTTTAAGCTTCAGTGTCAAGGGTGAATCTTCAGCCTCCTCATTTAAGTGACCTCTCTGGAAATCCTCTCAGAGGTCAGCCAACTAGCCTTCTCTGGTTGTACCTCGACCCTGAAGGTATCCTAGTCCATACAGACCTTTCTGTTCCTTTTTTAAAATCTCTGCTTTTATCTGAACTATGGCCAGAGAATCTTTATCTGGGTCTTTTGATTATGTTTTAAAAATGGGGAAAAATTTTAGAAGATCTTGTTACTGACTAATGCTGCTACTGCTAAGTTGCTTCAGTTCTGTCCGACTCTGTGCGACCCCATAGACAGCAGCCCACCAGGCCCAACCGTCCCTGGGATTCTCCAGGCAAGAACAATGGAGTGGGTTGCCATTTCCTTCTCCAATGCATGAAAGTGAAAAGAGAAAGTGAAGTCACCCAGTCATGTCAGACCTTTCGCGACTCCATGGACTGCAGCCTACAAGGCTCCTCCACCCATGGGATTTTCCAGGCAAGAGTACTGGAGTGGGTTGCCATTGCCTTCTCCGGACTAATGATGAAGAGATGTTAAAAAAGGAAGGCATATCTTCACAAAAGAGTATCTTTATCTGTGTATGTATGTAGATTTTCTCCAAGGGTGTGGATTATCTTTTGAAGAGCAGGTTTCTTTTTAATCAAGTGTATTATTGGTTTTTCCTTTTATGTTTAATTTTTTGTGTGTCATAAGAAATCTTTACTTATGCCAAGATTGTAAAGATTTTTCTCCTGTATACATTTCTAGAAGTTTTATGCTTTTGGCTTTCACGTTGAGTCTTTAATACATTTCAAATAGATTTTTGTGAATGAGACAGGGCTTGAGGTTCCTTTTTTCCATACCAATGTCCAGTTGTTTAGCACCCTTTGTTGAAAAATCTATACTTTCTCTATTGAAATGCATCAATGCCTTTGTCAAGAATTAATCGACCAAATGAGTTTAGGTTTATTTCTGAAATCTATTCCATTTCATTATTCTGTGTATCCTCACACTGAAACCACGTCTTGGTCTCTGTGCTTTTAGAAGTTTTGAACTCAGGTAGTGAAAGTCCTCCAATTTTATTCTTTTCCGAAATTGTTTTGGCTCGATTCTATGTCCTTTGTATATCCCCATACATATTTTAGAGTAGCTTTTTAATTTTTGTAAAAGAATCTGATGTGATTTTAATCATGATTGCCTTGAAGCCGAGATCAATTTGGGGAGAATGCTTATCTTAATACTGTGTCTTCCAATTCATGAAGATGATGTATTGTTCCATTTATTTATATCCTTCATTTCTCTCAGCAATGTTTTGTGGTTTTCAGCACATAAGTTTGACACAAATTTGGTTCAATTTATTCTTGAGTACATTTTTTCATTTTGTTTTTGATGCCCGATGAACTTTATTTTTTTTTTTTTCTAATTTTCAATTGCAATTGTTTATTGCTGGTGTATTGTATTGCTGGTATGCATTTGAATTTGTATATTGACCTGACTCATGACCTTATTAAATTTACCTAATTTTAGTAGATTTTTTTATAGATTCCTTAGAATCTTATATATGGACAATTGT
The DNA here is from genome assembly GCA_935064755.1 of Tragelaphus eurycerus. Lineage (NCBI taxonomy): Eukaryota > Metazoa > Chordata > Mammalia > Artiodactyla > Bovidae > Tragelaphus > Tragelaphus eurycerus. The sequence continues at coordinate 15,084,349 of CAKXYN010000039.1, read as the reverse complement.
CTTTCTTATTTTAAAATTTTATGCTTTTTATTGATATTGCTGCTTTTAGCTGCTAAGTCCTATTTGACTCTTTGCAACCCCATGGACAGTAGCACACCAGGCTCCCCTGACTTTCACTATTTCCTCAAGTTTATTCAAACTGAAGTTCACTGAGTTGGTGATGCCATCCAACCATCTCCTCCTCTGTCACTGCCTTTTCCTCTGGCCCTCAATCTTTCCCAGCATCATGGTCTTTTCCAGTGAGTCAGCTCTTTGCATCAGGTGGCCAAAGGATTGGAGTTTCAGCTTCAGCATCAGTCCTTCCAGTGAATATTCAGGGTTGATTTCCTTTACGACTGACTGGGTGGATCTCCTTGCAGTCTAAGGGCCTCTCAAGAGTCTTCTCGAGCAACTCATGATTCGGAAGCTTTAATTCATTGGTGCTCAGCCTTCTTTATGGTTCAACTCTCATATCCATACGTGACTACTGGAAGCACATAGCTTTGACTATACGGAGATAGGTCATGAAAGTGACAGTGAAAGTCACTCAGTCGTGTCTGACTCTCTGCGACCCCGTGGACTATACAGTCCATGGAATTCTCCAGGCCAGAATACTGGAGTGGGGAGCCTTTCTCTTCTCCAGGGGATCTTCCCAACTCAGGGATCAAACCCAGGTCTCCTGCATTGCTTGTGGATTCTTTACCAGCTGAGCTACAAAGAAAGCCCAAGAACACTGGAATGGGTAGCCTATCCCTTCTCCAGTGGATCTTCCTGACCCAGGAATTGAACTGGGGTCTCCTGCATTGCAGGCGGATTCTTTACCAACTGAGCTATCAGGGAAGATCTCTGTCATATAGGGACCTTATTGAATTTCAGTAATATTACATATTACATCATAGTGAAGAGTAGTAAGAGCATGTATCCTTATCTTTTCTCTTCAGGGGCTGCATTTTTTGTTGTTGTTGTTACCATTATGTGAGCTATTACTGTAGGTTTTCCACAGACACCTTATATTTGGATATGGAAGTTTTCTTGTATATTTAGGTTGCTGAGAATTTTAGAATGCCTGTTGAATTTTCTAAAATGCAACTTATGAATCTATTGAAATACTTCAGATCTTTTTCTTTATTCTGTTAATGTGGTAAATTACATAGATTGATTCTCCAATGTTGGGCCAACCATTACATTCCAGAATGAACTGTACCAGCTCATGGTGTCATATTCTTTTCATACATTGCTGGATTCTATTTGCTAATATTTTGTTGGTGATTTTTGCATGTATGTTCATAAGGGAATTTTACAGTTTTCTTTTCTTGGAATGTCTCTATTAGTTTGGTTTCAGCATAATGGTGGGCTCATGAAAAGGTTTGGGAAACGTTTGGTCCTCCTGTATTTTCTGAGAGTGTTTTTGTTTAAAGACTGGTATTAATAATTTCTTAAATATTTCATAGGCTTTAGCATTAATGTCATCTGGGCTGAAGTTCTCTATATGAAAATATTTTGATTATGAACTTAATTTCTTTACTAGATCTGGGCTACTTAAATTTTATATTTCTTCTACCGTCAATTTTCTTACATGTGTTTTTTTGGAAATCATTCATTTCATTTCAGTTATCAAATTACTGGCCTAATAGTACTCATGATGTTTGCTTTTTTAACCTTCTAATTTCTGCAAGAATTTTAGAGCTATCTTTTCCATAATTCCTAATTTTGGTAATTTATATTTTTTCCTCTAGTTTTTTTTTTTCAGTAAGTATAGCAAGAGATTTATCAATTTTATAAGTATTTTCAAAGACCCAACTTTGTCTCTCTTGTTTTTTGTTTTCTACTTCATGTGTTTTTTACTATAATCTCAATTATTTCTTTGCTTCTGCTTTTTCTGTGTTTACTTTACTTTTTCTGACTTCTGGAGATGGAAATTTAGATTATTGCTTTTACAGCTTTATTATTTTGTACTATGGGTATTGTTAGCAAATTTTTGCCACACCCACCACTACTGCTTCCATTTTAGAGATAGAGAAACTGAGGCTCAGAGAGCTTGTAACTCTTCTAGGGTTAGAGGGCTATAGTGGGTGGAACCTGAATTCAGACTGAGGAAGCAAGTCTCCTCAGCCTGCCTGTGAGCTCTTGAAACCCAAGGACGCGAGTGAGGCATTGCACCTTGACTGGATTGGAATGCTCCCTTCGGTCATTTTCTGCATGCCTCCCTGTGGATTCTTTCCCCCAGCTTCTTTCTTCCCTTCTCCTTGAGCAGCCTGTATGATACAGGATGCTAGACATCCCTAGCACATGCTTACAGAATTCAGAGCCCAGTGGGTGGCTTACACACTCCTGTCAAGTGAGGCAGGTTTTTAATGCAGCATCATCAATTATTAACCCCCACTTTCTGTTCCACCCCACCCCACCCCTCAACCCCCACACACCCTCACTTGCCTTCCTCCCTACTCCAGCCTGGATACATGGGGGCTGATGGGTGGGGATGTCACTGTGATCAGCCAGCAATTCTCTAACATCCAGGGGGCTGCGGGGACAGGAGTGCAGGAAGTTTTCAAGGTCTGTGCTCCAGGCTGTGTGATGCATGGACTACTCCCTGAAGAGCCCTCTGCTTATAATTGCCGAGTTTTTGGCATGTGCTGCCTGACAAAAGAACAGATGTTTCCTTCAAGAACAAAAGAACAGGGCATAGCTGTTGGCCTAACGGTTTGCCACGAATAATGCTGAATGGGGAAGCAACAAGTCCTAACGAGAATGTCCCTACAGGATCACGAAGCCAGTGCCAGGAATTAGAGTGAAATGAAAGGACTCGGTGCTGCTTTTACGTTTTAATGGGCCGAGTGCTGGTTGTTTTTAGCCCCTTCAGATAAAAGGCAACTGAATGTTCTTTCTAGCTGTGTTCAGGAAACGTGTAGCTGGATGCTAATGATGGCTTCATGAATTACTTGACGAGATCCCAAGTATGTGCGTTCATTTCAGAGATGCAGTTAGAAGATGACTTACAGGCTCTGCTCAGACCTGCAGCAGCGACATGCAGTGCATATATGGGGGAAGTCTTCCCTAAATCACGGCTCTCTGGCAAACTAAAAACACCAGCGCAACTTTTTCTCTTCTTCATTGCTGGCTAGAACTTCAAAGTACCAAGAGCCCACACACACAAATGAAAAACAACAGGCCTAGCTTCAGAAAGGCCCCTCACCCACCCACCCCTAAATCAGCAAGCCTCTCTTGTTAGAAACCGCCACCCATCACGTCATGTGTCACCCAAGCTTCAGCATTCCTGAAGTATTAATAGTTCCTCCGAGTTTTTGTCTCTGAAGATGATCTTTGAGGTTGTCCTTGGCTTTCACCCAAAAGAGTGTCTTTTCCCCAGCCTCCTATTCCAACTTTTTTTTTAATTAGCAGAAGTGGGCAAAATATTCTTTTTATTCTCTTAACTTATTTTACCGTGAATCGGTTATCACACAAAGAGACCAGTGTTCGAGTGTTGTTAGGTCACGGTCAGATAAGAATATTTGCAACATCTCCTCTTAAAATCTGTGCTCCGTCAATATGGCCTTTGCAGACCTCTCCTCCAATCTGCTCTGGACTCGAGCTAGAGGGATAGAACAGTCCAGTGTTTCATCTGGGCAGTTCCAGCTTGTGCTTGCAATCCTGGGTTATCCCTCTTCTCACATTCTGCTTGTTGCTTTGGACAATTCATTATATGATCGTGATCCCTTTAGCAAATGTTTTTGAAGATGTTTACCATTATTCTGACAGTTTATATCAAATTTTCTGGTGTTGTCCTTATACTGGTGATGAGGGACCATACACTCAGAGTGACTTAAAGTTTTCATAAAGTGAATCTCTTTAATTACATATACATTTGAGCTCATACCATTTTCCTTTAAGCATTGTTGGCGTAATGTGATTATGAAAATAATTTTTGGAAATTTGAAGGTTTTAAATTCAGTAAGGTACATAACAACAGTTGCAAGTACTCTCATATTTGGGTTCTAAACGTGGGTTATAGTTTGGGTTGAATACCAGCTCAGGAATACATTAAAAAACATGGCTATATTATGGTTTTATTTCTTACAGGGTATAATGTATAATGATGTATCCTGTGTTATAGAGACCAAACATCAGCAGCAAATTCCTTTAGAAATTGGGGGGTGGAGGCTGGGATGAATTACAAGGTGACAAATCTTAACATTTTAAGATGGTGGCAGAATTAATTTAGGAGTTTCCCTAGAAAATCGGTCAGTACAAAAGTCAGAAGCATCAATGTCTACTGCTAGGCTAGTCTCTAATCAACAGTGTGGCTCTGGGCAACCAGCTTCCTCCCTCTGTTGCAGTTTCTAATCTGCTCTTAAGAGTCCCTTGAACTGCAAGGAGATCCAACCAGTCTATCCTAAAGGAAATCAGTCCTGAATATTCAATGGAAGGACTGATGCTGAAGCCGAAACTCCAATATTTTGGTCACCTGGTGCAAATAACTGACTCATTTGAAAAGACCTTGATGCTGGGAAAGATTGAAGGCAGGAGGAGAAGGGGATGACAGAGGATGAGATGGTTAGATGGCATCACCGACTCAATGGATATGAGTTTGAGCAAGCTCCGGGAATTGGTGATGGACAGGGAGGCCTGGTGTGCTGCAGTCCATGGGGTTGCAAAGAATTGGACACGACTGAGTGACTGAACTGAACTGACTGAGCTGTTCCCAAACGCTTTCTGTATGACCCCTCACAGAAGTCTTGTAAAGATAAACTGGCCTCTTTTTGGGATAGGGCTTTGGAAGTATCAGTACAACACGTTATACATGTTACCGTAGTGATACTTTATATAATCCACTGTGATTCAGTGACAGCTGTATCCCAAGATGTTAGAACTCTTGGCCTCTGCAGGACAGCACTTAGGTTGAATTAAAAGTTTTAGTTGGAAGGGCCCAGCTGCTAAATGACTAATTTTCATGTTCCAGACTGTGGGTGAAATTCCACAAGTGTCTCTGTTTTATTTTCATGACTTGATACTAAAACTTAATAAAAGCAAATAGGCATCAGTTGCAATTCAAAATTGAACTTCCTGAGTGGCTTGGGGCGGGAGCAAAAGATAGATACGAGGGAGTGGAAAACTTACATTTCTGTGATAATTATGAAATAGTTTTACAAAACTGAAAGCTGTGGAAACTGAGCTAATGAAAATGGTATACTACAACCAACTGAATTCCTGCATGTGGAAACAAACTAGGACTTTGTGACTGTATTTGGTTCTCTCCCTTCTTTTCAGAATACTGGATGCCATAGCTGCATGGGAATACACGCTGCTACGTTGATTTTGTTCAGTCACTAGATCATGCTCAACTCTTTGCCGCCCCAAGGACTGAAGCACAGCAGGCTCCTCTGTCTTCCACAGTCTCCCGGAGCTTGCTCATACTCATGTCCGTTGAGTCAGTGATGCCATCTAACCATCTCATCCTCTGCCACCCCCTTCTCCTCCTGCCTTCAATCTTTCCCAGCATCAGGATAAAAGATCAATGAGTCACTTCTTCTCATTAGGTGGCCAAAGAATTGGAGCTTCAACTTCAGCATCAGTCCTTCCAATGAATATTCAAGGTTCATTTCCTTTAGGATTGACTGGTTTGATCTCCTTGTAGTCCAAGGGACTCTCAAGAGTCTTCTCCAGTACCACAGTTCAAAAGCATCAATTCTTCAGCTCTTAGCCTGAAATGTTTACATTTTAATTAATAATAAGACACACACCTACTCCTATTTAATCCAGAATGAGAGCTCTGGCTTGAAAATATCCCTGACCAGATGAAAAGGAAAAGTATAAAAACCATAGAAGGCTAGGACTGCTGTCCTGATGGCTGATGGGCAAGTGATTGGATGTTTTTTTCCAACAGGAATGATAGCTTGAACTGAAGTTATCTCTCCCCTTTTCCTATGACTTCTTATGAGGGAAGGCTCATTCTGTCAAGGCAGCTACTGTGTCAAAGATCCGCCTTGACAGCTACTGTGTCAAAGATCCTAGTCTTTAACAGTGGATTTCTGGGAAAGTTAAGTGTCCCTGTTAGGGTGTCGATACACCCTGGGTTGCCTGGGACAGTCTGGGTTTGTGCTGATGGCCCAGCGTGATTATTCATAGCACCTCCTCTGGATCTGGGTGACAAATTACTTGGTCACACCGCCTCGGCTGGTTGCCGAGCACACAACCTGGGTATTAAGTATTCTCACCCACAAGGTGACATCAACCCGTTACCAATGCATGACATCAGGGTGGACCCAGACGCCTTGATGACAGTCATTTTGTCAGTCTGTGCTCTGCCTTTTCATACATATTCCCAAACTAATTGTCTCACTAAATTCGCTAAGTGCATTTTCTGGCTGCAACATTTCTATTTGGGAAAGATGCCAGAATTGTCAGCCAGTAAAGACTTCAGCCCTTTCTTGGCCAATTTGCCAAAAAAACATCAGAGGGAGTTATTGATCCTTTCCCTTGTACTCATTCAGCTAATTTTTTTCTCTGGTTTCCTTTTTTTCTTCTTCTTAAGCTGAAATCCAATAAAAGCTATTTCTTTCAGGTGCCAGCTCCGTGTCAGCACCGACACCATTCACAATATGAGCTGCCGGTTCCCCTTTGCTCTACAAAACCCTTTCTTTTTTGTTTCTATTGACAACTCAGGTATCTGTCAAGCTTTACTTCTCTCCTGTATTTATTCCTCTTCCTTGGGTGGCTATGAGCCTTGGCTGGTACATTCCAGTCCGCAAGGATTACACTTGGATACTATTGCAAGTTACACATTTTTTTTTTTTTTTTATTAAATTACACAGTATACAAGTTATCGGGGCAGTCTTATTTTATACTTAATTTGTAAAAGGAAGTCTAGAAGATTAGTCAGGGACATTTAAATAGCTAATTAGTTTCTCAACAGGAGTAAGTTTGGGATTTGGCCTTCAGAAATAGGAACTATTCTTTCAAAATCCCTGACACTGGCTCGAGCGACGCGCCCCCTTGTGAGAGCTATTCACCTCCAGCCTTTTCTTAGCTGGAGGCCCAGTCTCCTGTAGTCCTATTAGGTAAGATAAAAGAAAGAGGCCTTGGGAATTGCAGCAGAATTACCAGAGAGATGAGCCAAGTGCTTATGGGGATAATAAATATTTAAGGTATCTGGGAAGCTGCGAAGAACGGATACTGACAACTGTTAGCAGATGCTGCTGAGCACCATGCAAACAGTTAGGCTGGACAAATCCGATGCCTGTTTGCTGAATTATCCCAAGGACAGCTCACCCTTTCACTTAAGCCTGCTGTGCAGAGCTGCCCTGATGACTTTCGAATTCATGGTCACATGGACGCTGCACAGTGAGCACAAAACTATGGCCCAAAGGTGACACAGATTTCAGCAGAGCTCTCACTCAATTATGGGTCAACATGAGAAGAGCTGCGACCAACATCATGTTTCCTACATTGACAGTGGAGGATGCTGCTTGTCAAACAACCTCCTCCAAACTCCTCATTCCCTTTGATCCTTCCTGATGCTGCTTTGTAGAATTTCAACTCCATAGGAGCTCCAACTAGCAATCTTTTCTTTTTCTTGCCATTTTTTTTCCTTCTTCCTGCCCACTCTTCTTTCTGGTGGCCCTGAGGAGCAGGACTCCTGAGGTTACAAAAGTCAGTTTGGGTGAGAATTACTTGGAGCTGCAAAAGCAGTGTTGATATGGTGATATATAAGTAATTTACAAATTGATATATGCAGTCTAAAAATATGCCTGTGAAATTTTTGTAATTCTAAAATGGGAATGGGACCAAAATGTTTAGTCAGACATGATAATTATAGCTAACATTTATTGAATGCTTATAATGGGCCAGCTACTGTTCTAATTGCTTTACATTTATTAGCTAATGTAGTTCTCACAATAGTCCAATGAGACCATTATTATCACTATTTTACAAAGCAAGGAACAAGCACCAAGAGGGTGGAACATATGGAAAGTCACAGCTGATGGATGATGGAATTGGTGCTCTTAAGGGCAGACTGTAAGAAGCAGTGGCACCCCACTCCAGTACTCTTGCCTGGAAAATCCCACGGACGGAGGAGCCTTGTAGGCTGCAGTCCATGGGGTCGCTGAGGGTTGGACACGACTAGGCGACTTCCCTTTCACTTTTCACTTTCATGCATTGGAGAAGGAAATGGCAACCCACTCCAGTGTTCTTGCCTGGAGAATCCCAGGGACAGAGGAGCCTGGTGGGCTGCAGTCTATGGGGTCGCACAGAGTCAGACACGACTGAAGTGTCTTAGCAGCAGTGCTGCCCATAGAGTTTCAAACTGCCCCTTCATAGTCAGAGCTTTGCAGGGATAGTTCTTATTAGACATAAAGAACAATATTTAAATTTCTTGCCTCAGAAGTGTTAGTAGACAGGAAATAACATTGTAGAATAGATTGTTGTATCGTATACTGCAAGTGCTCAGCCGTATCCAACTCTTTGTGACCGTTTGGCCTGTAGCCCACCAGGCTCTTCTGTCCATGGGATTTTTTAGGCAAGAATACTGGAGTGCGTTGCCATGTCCTTCTCCAGGGGATCTTCCTCACCCAGGGATGGATCCTGACTCTACTGTGTCACCTGCCTTGCAGGTCTCTTCTTTACCCACTGAGCTGTTGGGGAAGTCCAGAAAGATTATGGCTAGGTATTAATTGCCTTGCTTATGTGTGCATTGGTTTCCTAGAGCTAGTCCGCTTACAACAACTAGTCAGCTTAAAACAACAGAAATATATTCTTTCACGGACCTTGGAGACTAGAAGACTAAAGTCAAGGTGTGCGAAGAGCCATGCTCCCTCTGAAGACTCTAGGGACGAATCCTTCCTTGCCTCTTCCACCCTCTGGTGGCCACCAGCAATCCTTGGCTCTCCTCGGCTTATAGACACAAACCTCCTGTGTCTGCCTCCATCATCACAGGGTGTTCTCTCTGTGTGTCCAAATTTTCTTCTTCGTATAAGGACGCTAGTCAATGAGTTAGGGTCCACCCTTATCTAGTATGGCTTCACCCTAACTTGATTACATAAGCAAAGACTCTATTTCCAGATAGAGTCACGTTAGAGGTTAAAGTGTCTGCCTCCAATGCCGGAGACCTGGGTTAGATCCCTGGGTTGGGAAGACCCCCTGGAGAAGGAAATGGCAACCCACTCCAGTACTCTTGCCTGGAGAATCCCATGGACAGAGGAGCCTGGTAGGCTACAGTCCACCGGGTCGCAAAGAGTCAGACACGACTGAGCGACTTCACTTTCACTTTCACGTTCACAGGGACTAGAGATTAGGACTTGATCATATCTTTTGAGGGGATGCAATTCCACTCATAGCAATATTTTTCAGAAAATTTATTTTATTGAAGCACATTTGATTTACAATGTTGTGTTGGTTTCTGCTGTATAACTGATTCCATATATATATATATATTTTTTTTTTTCTTCATATTATTTTCCATATGGTTTACTGCAGGATATTGAATATAATTCCCTGTGCTACATAGCAAGACCTTGTTGTTTATCTATTCTATATGTAATAGCTTGCACCTACTAACCCCAAAATCCCTGTTCATTCCCCTCTGCCCCCAACCTTGGCAAGTACAGGTCTGTCCTCTGTGTGAGTCTGTTTCTCTTTCATTGATAAGTTCATTTGCGTCATGTTTTAGATTCCACATTTCTGTGATACCATATGGTATTTGTATTTTTCTTTCTGACTTACTTCACTTAGTATGAAAATCTTTAGATCCATCCATGTTGCTGCAAATGGCATTATTTCATTCTTTTTTAATGGCTGAGTAGTATTCACTGAGTGTATAAAGATACACACACACACATATACCACATCTTCTTTATTCATTCATCTGTCAATGGACTTCTACGTTGTTTCCATATTTTGGGTATTATAAATAGTGCTACAATGAACATTGGGGTGAGAAACTCATAACAATATTCATATATGCTTCAGTTCAGTTCAGTCGCTCAGTCGTGTCCGACTCTTTGGGACCCCACGAACTGCAGCACGCCAGGCCTCCCTGTCCGTCACCAACTCCCGGAGTTTATCCAAACTCATGTCCATTGAGTCAGTGTTGCCATCCAACCATCTCATCCTCAGTCATCCCCTTCTCCTCCTGCCTTCCATCTTTCCCAGTATCAAGGTCTTTTCCAATGAGTCAGTTCTTCGCACCAAGTGGCCAGAGTATTAGAGTTTCAGCTTCAGCATCAGTCCTTCCAATGAACACCCAGAACTGGTCTCCTTTAGGATGGACTGGTTGGATCTCCTTGCAGTCCAAGGGACTCTCAAGAGTCTTCTCCAACACCACAGTTCAAAAGCATCAATTCTTCCGTGCTCAGTTTTCTTTATAGTCCAACTCTCACATCCATGCATGACCACTGGAAAAACCATAGCCTTGACTAGACAGACCTTTGTTGGCAAAGTAATGTCTCTGCTTTTTAATATGCTATCTAGGTTGGTCATAACTTTCCTTCCAAGGCGTAAGCGTCTTTTCATCTCATGGCTGCAATCACCATCTTCAGTGATTTGGGAGCCCCAAAAAATAAATTCTGACACTGTTTCTACTGTTTCCCCATCTATTTGCCATGCAGCGATGGGACCAGATGCCGTGATCTTAGTTTTTTGAATAATGAGCTTTAAGCCAACTTTTTCACTCTCCACTTTCACTTTCATCAAGAGGCTTTTTAGTTCCTCTTCACTTTCTGTCATAAGAGTGGTGTCATCTGCATACCTGAGGTTATTGATATATCTCCCAGCAATCTTGATTCCAGCTTGTGTTTCTTCCAGCCCAACGTTTCTCATGATGTACTCTGCATATCAGTTAAATAAGCAGGGTGACAATATATAGCCTTGACGTACTCCTTTTCCTATTTGGAACCAGTCTGTTGTTCCATGTCCAGTTCTAACTGTTGCTTCCTGACCTGCATACAGGTTTTTCAAGACGCAGGTCAAGTGGTCTGGTATTCCCATCTCTTTCAGAATTTTCCACAGTTTATTGTGATCCACACAGTCAAAGGCTTTGGCATAGGTGATAAAGCAGAAATAGATGTTCTTTAGGAAGTCTATTGCTTTTTCAATGATCCAGCAGATGTTGGCAATTTGATCTCTGGTTCCTCTGCCTTTTCTAAAACCAGCTTGAACATCTGGAAGTTCATGGTTCACGTATTGCTGAAGCCTGGCTTGGAGAATTTTGAGCATTACTTTACTAGCGTGTGAGATGAGTGCAATTGTGCAGTAGTCTGAGCATTCTTTGACATTGCCTTTCTTTGGGATTGGAATGAAAACTGACCTTTTCCAGTCCTGTGGCCACTGCTGAGTTTTCCAAATTTGCTGGCATATCGAGTGTGGCACTTTCACAGCATCATCTTTCAGGATTTGGAATAGCTCCACTGGAATTCCATCACCTCCACTAGCTTTGTTCGTAGTGATGCTTCCTAAGGCCCACTTTACTTCACATTCCAGGATGTTTGGCTCTAGGTGAGTGATCACACCATTGTGATTATCTTGGTTGTGAAGATCTTTTTTGTACAGTTCTTCTGTGTATTTTTGCCACCTCTTCTGAATATCTTCTGCTTCTGTTAGGTCCGTACCATTTCTGTCTTTTATTGAGCCCATCTTAGAATGAAATGTTTCCTTGGTATCTCTAATTTTCTTGAAGAGATCTCTAGTCTTTCCCATTCTATTGTTTTCCTCTATTTCTTTGCATTGATTGCTGAGGAAGGCTTTCTTATCTTTTCTTGCTATTCTTTGGAACTCTGCATTCAGATGGGTATATCTTTATTTTTCTCCTTTGCTTTTCACTCCTTCTCTTCTCACAGCTATTTGTAAGGCTTCCTCAGACAGCCATTTTGCCTTTTTGCATTCCTTTTCCACAGTGATGGTCTTGATCCCTGTCTCCTGTACAATGTCACGAACCTGCATCCATAGTTCATCAGGCACTCTATCAGATCTAGTCCCTTCAATCTATTTCTCACTTCCACTGTATAATCATAAGGGATTTGACTTAGGTCATACCTGAATGGTCTAGTGGTTTTCCATACTTTCTTCAATTTAAGTCTGAATTTGACAAAAGGAGCTCATGATCTGAGCCATAGTCAGCTTCTGGTCTTGTTTTTGCTGACTGTATACGGCTTCTCCATCTTTGGCTGCAAAGAACATAATCAGTCTGATTTCGGTATTTACCATCTGGTGATGTCCATGTGTAGAGGCTTTTCTTGTGTTGTTGGAAGAGGGTGTTTGCTATCATATGTGCTCAGCCCTTATATTTCCTATGTTCTAATTTTGAGAATAAGTCAGTAAAGACATTTTCCCCATACAATTTCTTTTTATTTTAACACATCTGCCTAATTCTTTTATTTTCTCCTTCAAACAGCATCTACATTACCTACAGATACTTCTCCCATAAAAACAAGCAGATAATACCCCACTTGAAGGATCTAGGATCACATTGGAGCAGTTTTCATGACAGACTTTTAATAGCACTTATATTTTGTCTTCTTACCTGCTTTTCCATTTCTCATCCATAGTAAGTATAACTGTTGCTTAGAAGTCATCTTACAGTTCTCATTATACCACAGGGACTTCTCCACACTAAAATAAAAACTTTGGTTATGGTTTAATCTGCCTCATAAAGTTTCAACAACTAAAAAATACATAATTTAACCACTTTTGTATTTAACGCTTAGGTTGTCTCCATTTTTTCTTTGGCTTTAGTACTGCAATGAATGTTTGTGCATATATCTTTTTTGTTGCTTTTGATTTTTTTTGGAAGAGAAATTTCTAAAAGAATATGTTATTTGCTATATCTTGATGGCTTATTGTTTGATTCAGATTGGTATCGGGATAGCAGAATCCTTCCAACATTGTTATTATTGAGCTTATCATTTAAAATTTTGTTTTAATGGTCTTTAGTTATTTTAATTCAAACTTGAAAAACAGGACAGCTTATCTTTCTTTCACAGTTGTTAAAAACCCTTGAGAAGGAAGTAAGATTGAATTAGTTGCATAACCCAGTATTTAAAGTTTCCTGAGTTGATATGGTTGCAATAAGTTTTGTTCAGAATGTTCACATTTTCAAATTTCATAGTTAAAATTAGGTAAAAAATTAAAATACATATGCTGCTTTATTAGCACAATTATAAGTTTGTGAGAGAAAAGACCCAAGATGTGTAACTTCTTATTTTAATTAAATAGCATTATTGAAGTGTCTGCTATGGTTGGTATTTTCCCCTTAATTTGCCACGGTAAACACATGTCCTAAATACTCACTACAAACCTGTTGAATAGAAGATGATTCACCCCTTAATGAATTCATAAGTATCTGCTTAAGTTAGCTTTAGTAAATAAAATTGCCACCTTGTCATTCACTTTCCTAAAATGATTGCTGCTAAATTAATTTGCAGATTTATCAAATTGCATTATGATTTTAAAATGTATAGTGATCCACATTGATTATGAATTTCCCTTTATATGGGATTTCTGACGTGTACATTTAAGATAGTATGTATAATTAAAGTTCAGGGCTTCCCTGATAGCTCAGTTGGTAGGATTCCACCTGCAATGCAGGAGACCCTGGTTTGATTCCTGGGTCGGGAAGATCCGCTGGAGAAGGGATAGGCTACCCACTCCAGTATTCTTGGGCTTCCTTTGTGGCTCAGCTGGTAAAGAATCTGCCTGCAGTGCAAGAGACTTGGGTTTGATCCCTAGGTTGGGAAGATCCCCTGGAGGAGGGAAAGGCTACCCACTACAGTATTCTGGTCTGGAGAATTCCATGGACTATATAGACCATGGGGTCACAAAGAATCGGACCTAACTGAACAACTTTCACTTATGGTTCAATAAATATATATCCTCAGAGATAGATGTTTTAAATCATGTCTACTTTATGTCAGTTATTTATTGTGATTGAATCCAAGAGTAGTCTGCCGAGGATTGACTGGCAAAATGGGATTTTATTTAACCATTATACTTTATTTCAAATTAATTATGTTTTTCCAATTCTGCTATTTTTTACTGCAAGCATGGAGTTAGCCCCAAACTCAGAGTCAGTCTGGATACTCAATCTTACATTTATTTAATTCCAGTCTCCTTGTTGGCTTCTACCCACAGACGCAGAGTTGCCTGAGGTTTAGGAGACCTGGCCACTGCCAAATAAGACATCAACCTTCATGTACTGAACTCAATATATAGTAGGTCTTGATTCTGGTTCTCTTCTGATCCCAGAACCACACCACAGAACCAAGCAATCACACTTCCTTCTTATATATATGTGTGTGTGTGTATATATATATATATCAAATCAGATCAGATCAGTCGCTCAGTCATGTCTGACTCTTTGCGACCCCATGAACTGCAGCATGCCAGGCCTCCCTGTCCATCACCAACTCCCGGAGGTCACTCAGACTCACATCCATCGAGTCAGTGATGCCATCCAGCCATCTCATCCTCTGTCGTCCCCTTCTCCTCCTGCCCTCAATCCCTCCCAGCATCAGAGTCTTCTCCAATGAGTCAACTCTTCACATAAGGTGGCCAAAATACTGGAGTTTCAGCTTTAGCATCATTCCTTCCAAAGAAATCCCAGGGCTGATCTCCTTCAGAATGGACTGGTTGGATCTCCTTGCAGTCCAAGGGACTCTCAAGAGTCTTCTCCAACACCACAGTTCAAAAGCATCAATTCTTCGGTGCTCAGCCTTCTTCACAGTCCAGCTCTCACATCCATACATGACCACAGGAAAGACCATAGCCTTGACTAGGCGAACCTTTGTTGGCAAAGTAATGTCTCTGCTTTTCAATATGCTATCTAGGTTGGTCATAACTTTCCTTCCAAGGAGCAAGCGTCTTTTAATTTCATGGCTGCAGTCACCATCTGCAGTGATTTTGGAGCCCAGAAAAATAAAGTCTGACACTGTTTCCACTGTTTCTCCATCTATTTCCCATGCAGTGATGGGACCAGATGCCATGATCTTCATTTTCTGAATGTTGAGCTTTAAGCCAACCTTTTCACTCTCCACTTTCACTTTCATCAAGAGGCTTTTTAGTTCCTCTTCACTTTCTGCCATAAGGTTGGTGTCATCTGCATATCTGAGGTTATTGATATTTCTCCCAGCAATCTTGATTCCAACTTCTGTTTCTTCCAGTCCAGCATTTCTCATGATGTACTCTGCATATAAGTTAAATAAACATGGTGACAATATACAGCCTTGACGTACTCCTTTTCCTATTTGGAACCAGTCTGTTGTTCCATGACCAGTTCTAACTGTTGCTTCCTGTCCTGCATACAGATTTCTCAAGAGGCAGATCAGGTGGTCTGGTATTCCCATCTCTTTCAGAATTTTCCACAGTTTATTGTGATCTACACAGTCAAAAGCTTTGGCATAGTCAATAAAGCAGAAATAGATGTTTTTCTGGAACTCTCTTGCTTTTTTCCTGTGTTTGTGTATATATGTGTGTGTGTTCGTATATATTTAAATTTCCATCTTATCTCTCTCACGCTCTAGGCTTGTTTTGCAGTTCTAGTGGGTGGATAGTCAAATGTTTGTAATAGAAAAGGAAAAAGAATGCTATTAAAACTAACTTTAACTCCAAAAGGGAGAATCATCATTTATTCTTAGACCAGATACCTATTTGTCTAAGTGAAATATCTTGGTTGAACACATGCTGCCACATTCAAATGCTCAAGCAACTGAATTGGGAAGAAGCAGTGACCCCGAGAGATAGCAGAACTCCTTTGCCTGAAAGATGAACTTGACTTTGTGTAGGTGGGTGAGGCAGAAAAGAGGGGATGGGAAGGAGAAAGGGTGAGAACGGGAGGGGCCATCTGGAAATCTGAGTAGATACTTAGTCAGTGAGAAATTTCTCTTAATGGTCGTGACCAGAATAAATGAAAAAGACAAGGAAGGCCTAACATTTAACTTGAACTTGTTACTTCAGCGTGTTCCTGTTTCCATCTCTTCACGTCTTTGGGGAACCCAGAGAAAGAGCCGTGTTCCCTATCGGGGTTGACATGAGCACAGTAAGTGGATACTAGGCAGGAAAGATATTCTACTTCTTGAGAAATAATGACCTTGGTTTTATGGACCAATCATCCCCTCCCTTGAACTCTCTTCATTACAGAGTTCTTTGCATTAGCTAAGAAGGCCTCTATTTGAGTCAACACTATTCCCAGATAGTTTTGTCTGGTCCCAGATGGTTCACCTGAGTGCAGCAAGGCTGGACCTCCGCTTGTCCAGCACACAAGCCAGGTCCAGGAGGCTGTAGGGCCCGGAGCATCACGCAGCTGACATTCAGGTCCACACTGATTGCAGTCTGCCACATTGGGCTGTGGAATCTTCCAGGGCCTGTGATTCCAGTATCTGCCTGCTTACTCTTGAGCTGTTCCTGGCCACATGGAACCTGCTGGTCATCAAGCTCCTGGCTTAGCCGGACTGGTCCTTGGACTCTGTTCTCTCACTTCTCTGTTATTTCTCTATATGCTTTTTCTGATTTAAACTCTATTTTTTAAATCTACCTCCATATTTGTAGAATAACAGATGCCGACTCATGTTCCATGGTAAATAGTTTGCCTTTGCCCACAGTTGAAGGGTATCCCTGAATTTTCAGTCTTGGCCTTCCATGAAGGACTGTTAGAGGCGTCTCCCTAATTATTACACAAAGTAGGACTCAAACCACATAAGGACTCAAGCCTGTGTCTAGGGACTTCCCTAGACACAGCCCTCCTGACTAAGCTACAACTCAGCACTGGTTCAACTGGCTTCATCACCTCACTTTCCCCTAGTGCCTTGCAAATAAAATGCACTCAAAGTACATTTCTGAATAAATGGATGAATGTTTTATTCTGATGGGAAAACAAAGGGAAGAAGAGAAATGGCAAAGGCATTATAGTTGAAAAGGAATGCTATTAAGGCTAAATGTATTCATTTGTCTTTTTACTTAATAGGCAATAAAAGATTGCCCCGTTAGAAGAGAAACTCAAGGCTGGATGAGATGCCAAAGGGACTTTTGTACAAAGTTTCCTGATATCCGTAAGCTTGTCATAGTTCCCCCTGGAGCATCTTTTTTAAAGTTCAAAGGCATCAATTATAGATTCAGGAGGAAAAACACAAAAAAGGGAAACAAAAACACAGAGTTATATTCAGCAGAAATTAAGTATGAATAGAAATTCATTAGTGAGCTACCTGCCTTTACAACAGGTTTGTATTTTTATAGATCACACTCTAAATTATCCATTAGATATTTGGGAGAGAGGATTGAGATGTGGAAACAAGCAAGCAAAGAACCATGATTTAGGCTGTGGCCCATTATCTATAAATTACTTGATTTTAAATAATCACCAGCCCCTTGAAGTTTTCAGTTGCTGCACCTGAGTATTGGAAATAAAAATCATTGCTTTACTTGCTTTCAGAAATAATTTTCATTATCAAGATGAAGATAATAGTAACTGGTTCAGTTCAGTGGCTTAGTCATGTCCAACTCTTTGCAACCCCATGGACTGCAGCACACCAGGCCTCCCTGTCCATCACCAACTCCTGGAGCTTACTCAAACTCATGTCCATTGAGTCAATGATGCCATCCAACCATCTCATCCTCTGTTGTCCCCTTCTCCTCCTGCCTTCAATCTTTCCCAGCATCAGGGTCTTTTCCAATAATTCATTTCTTTGCATAAGGTAGCCAAAATATGGGAGCTTCAGCTTCAGCATCAGTTCTTCCAAAGGATATTCAGGACTGATCTCCTTTAGGATTGACTGGTTTGATCTCCTTGCAGTCCCAGAGACTCTCAAGACCCGTCTCCAACACCACAGTTCAAAAGCATCAATTCTTTGGCACTCAGCTTTCTTTATGGTCCAACTCTCATATCCATATGTGACTAATGGAAAAACCATAGGTTTGACTAGAGGGACCTATGTCAGCAAAGTAATCCCTCTGCTTTTTAATATGCTGCTATGTTGGTCATAGCTTTTCTTTCAAGGAGCAAGCATCTTTTAATTTCATGGCTACAGTCAGTTACCATCTGCAGTGATTTTGGAGCCCAGGAAGATAAAGTCTGTCACTGTTTCCATTGTTTCCCCATTGATTTGCCATGAACTGATGGGACCAGATGCGATGATCTTATATTTTGGAATGTTGAGTTTTAAGCCAGATTTTTCACTCTCCTCTTCCACTTTCATCAAGAGGCTCTTTAGTTCGTTTTTACTTTCTGCCATAAAGGTGGTGTCATCTGCATATCTGAGGTTATCGATATTCCTCCAAGCAATCTTGATTCCAGCTTATGCTTCATCCAGTCTTGCATTTCATATGATATACTCTGCATAGAAGTTAAATAAGCAAGGTGATAATATACAGCCTTTATCTCAATTTGGAACCAGTCCATTGTTCCATGTCTGGTTCTAACTGTTGCTTCTTGACCTGCATACAGATTTCTCAGGAGGCAGGTCAGGTGGTCTGGTAGTCCCATCTCTTAAAGAATTTTCCACAGTTTGTTGTGATCCAAACACTCAAAAGCTTTGGTGTAGTCAATAAAGAAAAGTAAGTGTTTTTTTTTTTTTTGAACTCTCTTGCTTTTTTGATGATCCATCGGATGTTGGCAATTTGATCTCTGGTTCCTCTGCTTTTTCTAAATCCAGCTTGAACATCTGTTGGTTCACATACTGTTGAAGCCTGGCTTGGAGAATTTTGAGCATTACTTTATTAGTGTGTGAGATGAGTGCAATTGTGTGGTAGTTTGAGTATTCTTTGGCATTGCCTTTCTTTGGGATTGGAATGAAAAGCTGACCTTTTCCAGTCCTGTGGCCACTGCTGAGTTTTCCAAATTTGCTGGCATATTGAGTGAAGCACCTTACTAGCATCATCTTTCAGAATTTGAAATAGTTCAACTGGAATTCCATCACCTCCACTAACTTTGTTCATAGTGATGCTTCCTAAGACCCAATTGGCTTTGTATTCCAGAATGTCTGGCTTTAGGTGAGTGATCACACCATCATGGTTATCTGGATAAAGATCTTTTTTGTGTAGTTCTTCTATGTCTTCTTGCCGCTTCTTAATATCTTCTGCTTCTGTTATGTCCATACTGTTTCTGTCCTTTAGTGTGTCCATCTTTGTGTGAAATGTTCCCTTGGTATCTCTAACTTTCTTGAAGAGATTTCTAGTCTTTCTCATTCTATTGTTTTCCTCTATTTTTTTGTATTGATCACAGAGAAAGGCTTTCTTATGCCTCCTTGGTATTCTTTGGAATCTGCCTTCAGATGGGTTTATCGTTCCTTTTCTGCTTTGCCTTTTGCATCTCTTCTTTTCTCAGCTGTAAGGCCTCCTCAGACAACCATTTTGCCTTTTTGCATTTCTTTTTCTTGGGGATGGTCTTGATCCCTGCCTCCTGTACAATGTCATGAACCTCTGTCCACAGTTCTTCAGACACTCTGTCTATCAGATCTAATCCCTTGAATCTGTCACTTCCACTATATAATTGTAAGGGTTTTGATTTAGGTCATACTTGAATGGTCTAGTGGTTTTCCCTACTTTCTTCAATTTAAGTCTGAATTTGGCAATAAGGAGGTCATGATCTGAGCCACAGTCAGATCTCTGTCTTGTTTTTGCTGACTGTATACAGCCTCTCCATCTTTGGCTGCAAGGAATAAAATCAATCTGGTTTTGTTACTGACCATCTGGTGATATTCATGTGTAGAGCAGTCTCTTGTTTTGCTGGAAGAAGGTGTTTGCTATGACCAGTGTGTTCTCTTGGCAAAACTCTCTTAGCTTTTGCCCTGCTTCATTTTGTACTCCAAGGCCAAATTAGCCTGTTACTCCAGGTATCTCTTGACTTCCTACTTTTGAATTACAGTCCCCTCTGATGAAAAGGACATCTTTTTTTTGGTGTTAATTCTAATTGGTCTTGTAGGTCTTCATAGAACTGTTCAACTTCAGCTTCTTTGGCATTAGTGGTTGGGCATAGACTTGGATTACTGTGATATTGAATGGTTTGCCTTGGTAATGAAGAGAGATCATTCTGTTACTTTTGAGATTGCACCCAAGAACTGCATTTTTGACTCTTGTTGACTATGATGGCTACTCCTTTTCTCCAAGGGATTCTTGCCCACAGTAGTAGATATAGTGGTCTTCTGAATTAAATTTTCCCATTCCGGTCCTCTTTAGTTTACTGATTCCTAAAATGTCCGTGTTCACTCTTGCCATCTCCTGTTTGACCACTTCCAATTTACCTTGATTCCTAGATCAAACATTTCAGATTCCTATGCAATATTGTTCTTACAGCATCACACTTCACTTCCATAACCAGTCACACATCCACATCCACTACTATTAATAACTGGTTATTAATAGTAAATAACCGGTTATTAATAGTAACATATTATTAATAAATGACAACCCACTCCAGTATTCTTGCCTGGAGAATCCCAGGGATGGAGGAGCCTGGTGGGCTGCTGTCTATGGGGTCGCACAGAGTTGGACACCCATGACTGAAGCGACTTAGCAGCAGCAGCAATATAGTTGTTTTGGGTTAAAACAACTTGAGATGTGGTCCCTACACAAACTTGATTTAGGAATTTTAGGAATTTGAGATTTCTACTAGGAAGAGAAGTTGTAGGATGAGAATGTAAGGTCTTGGGCAGAAAATAGGATTTAAAGAACCATAGTCTCATGTCTATGAAAATCTTTGTTGTTTCTACTTGATGAAGACAAAGAAGACAGTACACTGAGCTTCCCTGGTGGCTCAGTGGTAAAAAAATCTGCCTGCCAATAAAAGAGATAGGGGTTGGATCCCTGATCCAGGAAGAATCCACATGCTGCGTAGCTATTAAGCCCATGCATGCTCTAGAGCCCAGGAACCACAACTCCTGAGACCTGGCAGTGCAGCTACTGAAGCCTGAGGGCCCCAGAACCCACGCTCCGCAACAAGAGAAGCCACCACAATGAGAAGCCCACACACCGCAGCTGGGGAGTGGCCCCCACGCCCCACCACTAGAGAAAAGCCTGTGCAGCAGCAAAGACCCAGCACAGCTCCCAAAATAAATAAATAAAATTGTATAAAAAAGACCACCCACTAAGAAAAGACAATCTAAATGTCATTTTACATATGTAGGCGATGGATGACTCTGGGTCCTAAACTTTCTAAACCTCAGTGTCCTCATAAATATAAAATGACAAAAATAGTGACTCATACATTTGTACCTTTCCTTTTTTGCCATTTCGTTTCTGCTAGACACTTTCCAGGATTTTTCAAGGAGATTATTTTAACTTTGTTTTGCTTTATGTCTTCTTTCAAAGATGTATATATTAAGATGCGCTTGTTTTTTTCTCTCCAATCTTTTTACAAGAGACTCAATGCCTCTTGGATATTCTTGGGACATTTTCCCAGTCCTGCCCCCAGGGCTTTCCCAACCTCTAAAATTCCCCCAAATGCAAGGTAACTGAATGCTTTAGCTGGGAAAGTCTTTAGTTCTGTACCATCTGAAGTTTTTTTTTTTTCTCCTCGTGGATATCACTAGAGTGTGCTTCTAAGTGTGAGTTGACTTTTCCTATTTTTCTTTTCTGACACCTTCATTCCCCCACCTCCTCTCAACTCAGCCATTCCACAACTGAAGGCTGAGATGCAATCTTTTTCAGCCGGAATGCAATGTTAAAATGTTGAAGATCCCTCAGATCCATGTTGAAATAAATTGTTATACACTAGAACTTCATGTAAGAGAATCTCTCATTTTTAGAAGGTTTGCTATATTGGCTTAACTGCAGGTGTTTCCTTTCGTGGGGTAAGGAAACTTGGTCCAGACTGGGAGTCTAGTGGCCCGAGGGGCAAATTACAAGTCTGGTCATCGGGAGAAAGTCATAGCATCTGAGGACTGCCACTACACTGATCTCAACACCCCAGGGGAAAAAGGAGCTGCCTCCTCTACTCCTCCTGCTGCTGCTGCTAAGTCGCTGCAGTCGTGCCCGACTCTGTGCGACCCCATAGACGGAAGCCCACCAGGCTCCCCCGTCCCTGGGATTCTCCAGGCAAGAATACTGGAGGGGGTTGCCATTTCCTTCTCCAATGCATGAAAGTGAAAAGTGAAAGTGAAGTCGCTCAGTCGTGTCCGACTCTTAGCGACCCCATGGACTGGAGCCCACCAGGATCCTCCGTCCATGGGATTCTAGCCCTCCATATTCCTGTTCTTCTCCTCTCTCCTAAACCTATGTGAAAGGAAATCAGATCCACTGTCTCGGAATTTTTCTCTCTTCCGAGTTCACTTTAAACCTATATATATATATAATCTTTCAGACTATTTTCACCATGACAATTTGATATGGACTTGGCAAAATTAGTGACAAAGATTATTTCACACTTTTGATTCCAAGGTAGTAGTCAATGTTCAGTGTCAAGACAGTTTCACCCGTATTTTGAAGGTTAGGAGAAAACATTCACTAAAGTGGAATGTCTCTGCAGCACTGTAATTTCTTTCTTTCTTTCTTTCTTTTTTTTTTTTAATACTTAACTACTCTTAAAATTCACACCTGAAGGCCAGGTGAGGGTAAGTAGGGTTTCTGATTTCAGTTTTATCAAATGTTGAGCGCTAATCAGATGGTCAGATCTCTAGATTTATAGCACAAACACACAACCACACATGCGCATATAAATAATTACAACAAACATTTTTCTTTTCAAAGTGATCAAATTTTAAGTTAAAAAAGAAATCAACATCTAACAAATAATTACATTATTAAATCCGAGTTGATTATTCACATTAAAAATTTTTTTTTTTTTTTTTGGCTTTGGAGAAGTGCTCAAATCAGGAAGCTTTCAAGCTTCTACCATGCAGTAGAAGTTAGTCATGTGTAATACAATGATCTAATATTAGACAGCAATGGATCTTATATAAGAACTGAAACAAAGTTAGAATTGAAATGATTTCATGTGAATGTGAGGGGGTTGGAAATATTTTCAAAAGAATGTTTCTCATTGTTGCATGGATAGTGAGAGTAACTGCCAAAATGTGGGCAAAGTGAGAGAATTATACAATGGGAGGGAAGAAATCAAAACGTGTAACATAATTTTGAATCTATTGTTATCAGACTTTTAAAAAAAATAAATAATAAAATTGAGCAGGTGGAATGAGTCAGTTGATGACTCAGGAAGGCCCATAGGAAACTTCAAACCGTTTAGCCAAACACTCTTCCTTAGCATAAATTTCAGTTTCTTTAAATGGCCTTCCAACAGAAAACTTTATCTGTAAGGAGATCAGTCCACTGGGGTTAGCATCAAGCCACCTGTGCCCTGAAATGGTTTTCTAACTTCTCTCCTGCTTGATTTTCTCTCCTGTGTTCCCACCACTCTGCAACAAGAATTTTCCTTCTAGACTGTGATGGTGATCATGATGAAAACTACTCAGAAGCCAGTCCATGGCCAACCCAGGCTCTGGCAACATGGAGCTCAGTCCAGCTGCTGTCAGGCTCTGTCCAACCTCATGCTCTGGGGACCCACTGTTGCCCCATCAGAGATGCCTTTGCTTCATGTGCCATTTCTTCTTCGTCCTTTCAAACGTTGCCTGCAGGTCTTCTCTGATCTCGTAACTGACATGTTGTCCGTTGCGCCTTTCTCTCCATTCTCACAGCGTTTTCTATTTACCTCGTTCAGCACTGTATGGGGTTCTACAATCTTTCACACGATTCCTCCCCTTCTGGATTGTGTGTTCCTGGCCCCTATGGGCCAATCTTTCTGTTTGGGTGACCTTAACATTCCCTGGGCCCCTGCTAGGTTTCAGATGAAGCCATGCAAAGGGTTTAGTGCAGATTCTGCTGGCTGATGAAGGGCCTCGGCTTTCCTGATGAAGTCTCTTCTTGATGTTCTTGGCCTCCGGAAATGCCTCCCGTGGGTGGATGTCACCCACCATGCCTCTCTGCTTGCACTTTTGTGGAATCCGTGCAGCTGTGTAGGAGCCCTATCCAGGTTGCAACTCCTCAAGGCCTCAAATGTCTGTTCATGTCACCCCCACTGGCCCCAGAAGGTCCCATGCTCTGCGTAGCAATGGGGGCAATGTTTTCTTCATCTCAGGGTCAACCTTGGTCCATGGGGCCAGGGCCAGGCTCAGAACCACATACTTGATTCTCTTTATTGTTTTTTCTGCGAATCAACTCCTGTGCAGATGCTCAGGAGGAGCCATTTACCAACTGGTTTATCAAATTCACCCAAGATGTGCATCCAATTTCTGTCTCAGTGGGGATGCCCCAGTGCATTTATATTTCTCTCATCACCTTGACAATGGCTGGTATTTAGGGGCTTTCCTAGGCATTTCTGGAACTCTCTTAAGAAGGCTTTCGTGTTCCTCAAAACCTCCCTATTGACACTGGCCATTTGGCCTGGAATTCAGTACCCAATACTGCCATTTTTCTTTGTGCTGATCGTAATCCACACCCTTGGAGCTGAATTCTCAGGCTGAGCCTTACTTCCGGGTCCCTTAGCTAAAGACTGGGGAGTAACCTATAGACAATAATACAAAGCAAGAAAGAAAACTCTTAAAATCAGACGCTGGTAACAGCTGCCTTCGTGAGGGCCTCTCAGACCTGCTTTGATGAACTCTCTTGAGATCCTCAGAAAATAAAATATTATATTCTAAATAAAAACCACATACGTCAACTGTGCCTTTTTTGACATTATTAAAATTTAGATCTTCATTGACATCTCAGCTCCTTATTCTAGGAAAAGATGTTTACTTCGTTTT
Source organism: Tragelaphus eurycerus (assembly GCA_935064755.1). Classification (NCBI taxonomy): domain Eukaryota; kingdom Metazoa; phylum Chordata; class Mammalia; order Artiodactyla; family Bovidae; genus Tragelaphus; species Tragelaphus eurycerus. Next base: position 15,059,660 of record CAKXYN010000039.1, on the reverse strand, counting down.
GACATAATTGAAGGGAATCCCTAAAACAATCCCACAGGACCACAGGGATAATTTGCTTCCATATCCCAATCTCCTTTCAGAAGATATGCTTTCAGTCTTCAAGTTGTCAAAACCTCCTGGGGGACCCCCACTCACGGTGCAGGTGGCACAGCCCATGACTAATCAGTCAGGGTGCCCCTCTGTTATGAAAAGGATGTGTCTAGGATGGAATGCTATATTTTAGAAATGCTGGTCTGGAAAAGTGTTAGAGACCTCACATGTATTCAGTTCAGTTCAGTTCAGTTCAGTCACTCAGTCATGTCTGACTCTTTGCGACCCCATGAACTGCAGCACGCCAAGCCTCCCTGTCCGTTACCAACTCCTGGAGTTTACCCAAACTCATGTCCATTGAGTCAGTGATGCCATCCAACCATCTCATCCTCTGTTGTCCCATCTCCTCCTGCCCTCAATCTTTCCCAGCATCAGGGTCTTTTCAAATGAATCAGGTCTTCGCATCAGGTGGCCAAAGTATTTGAGTTTCAGCTTCAACATCAGTCCTTCCAATGAACACCCAAGACTGATATCCTTTAGGATGGACTGTATTACCACCATCATACTTTGAAGGTGGGGTGGAAAGGATTGCGTGCTGCTTCCCAGGTGATGCTAGTGGTACAGAACCTGCTGGCCAATGCAGAAGACATAATGAGATGTGGATTCAACCCTTGGGTCGGGGAAGATCCCCTGGAAGAGGGCATGACAACTGACTCCAGTATTCTTGCCTGAAGAATCTCATGGACAGAGAAGCCTGGCAGGCTACAGTCCATGTAGTTGCAAAGAGTCAGACGTGACTTGAGTGACTTAGCAACTTAGAACAGTAAAATAATAGATCATATTAGTAATGATATTATTTTTATTTACCAATAGACTTTTAAGTCTTCTCTTGTGTTGTTGGAAGAGAGTATTTGCTATGACCAGTGCATTTTCTTGACAAAACTCTATTAGCCTTTGCCCTGCTTCATTCTGTATTCCAAGGCCAAATTTGCCTGTTACTCCAGGTGTTTCTTGACTTCCTACTTTTGCATTCCAGTCCCCTATCATGAAAAGGACATCTTTTTGGGGTGTTAGTTCTAAAAGGTCTTGTAGGTCTTCATAGAACCGTTCAACTTCAGCTTCTTCAGCATTACTGGTTGGGGCATAGACTTGGATTACTGTGATATTGAATGGTTTGCCTTGGAAACGAACAGAGATCATTCTGTCATTTTTGAGATTGCATCCAAGTACTGCATTTTGGACTGTTTTGTTGACCATGATGGCTACTCCATTCCTTCTGAGGGATTCCTGCCTGCAGTAGTAGATATAATGGTCATCTGAGTTAAATTCACCCATTCCAGTCCATTTTAGTTCGCTGATTCCTAGAATGTCGATGTTCACTCTTGCCATTTCTTGTTTGACCACTTCCAATTCGCCTTGATTCATGGACCTGACATTCTAGGTTCCTATGCCATATTGCTCTTTTACAGCATAGGACCTTGCTTCTATCACCAGTTATATCCACAACTGAGTATTGTTTTTGCTTTGGCTCCATCCCTTCATTCTTTCTGGAGTTATTTCTCCACTGATCTCCAGTAGCATATTGGGCACGTACTGACCTGGGGAGTTCCTCTTTCAGTATCCTATCATTTTGCCTTTTCATACTGTTCATGGGGTTCTCAAGGTAAGAAGCCAAAGATGGAGAAGCTTTATACAGTCAACAAAACAAGACCAGGAGCTGACTGTGACTCAGATTATGAACTCCTTATTGCCAAATTCAGACTGAAATTGAAGAAAGTAGGGAAAACCATGAAACCATTCACGTATGACCTAAATCAAATCCCTTATGATTATACAGTGGAAGTGAGAAATAGATTTAAGGGCCTAGATCTGATAGATAGAGTGCCTGATGAACTATGGAATGAGGTTTGTGACATTGTACAGGAGACAGGGATCAAGACCATCCCCATGGAAAAGAAATGCAAAAACACAAAATGGCTGTCTGAGGAGGCCTTACAAATAGCTGTGAAAAGAAGAGAAGTGAAAAGCAAAGAAGAAAAGGAAAGATATAAACACCTGATTGCAGAGTTCCAAAGAATAGCAAGGAGAGATAAGAAAGCCTTCCTCAGCAATCAATGCAAAGAAATAGAGGAAAACAACAGAATGGGAAAGACTAGAGATCTCTTCAAGAAAATTACAGATACCAAGGGAACATTTCATGCAAATATGGGCTAGATGAAGGCCAGAAATGGTATGGACCTAACAGAAGCAGAAGATATTAAGAACAGGTGCAAGAATACACAGAAGAACTGTACAAAAAAGAGCTTCACGACCCAGATAATCATGATGATGTGATCACTGACCTAGAGCCAGACATCCTGGAATGTGAAGTCAAGTGGGCCTTAGAAAGCATCACTATGAACAAAGCTAGTGGAGGTGATGGAATTCCAGTTGAGCTATTTCAAATCCTGAAAGAGGATGCTGTGAAAGTGCTGCACTCAATATGCCAGCAAATTTGGAAAACTCAGCAGTGGCCACAGGACTGGAAAAGGTCAGTTTTCATTTCAGTCCCAAAGAAAGGCAATGCCAAAGAATGCTCAAACTACTACACAATTGCACTCATCTCACACGCTAGTAAGGTAATGCTTAAAATTCTCCAAGCTAGGCTTCAGCAATACGTGAACCATGAAATTCCTCATGTTCAAGCTGGTTTTAGAAAAGGCAGAGGAACCAGAGACCAAATTGCCAACATCCACTGGATCATGGAAAAAGCAAGAGAGTTCCAGAAAAACATCTATTTGTGCTTTATTGCCTATGCCAAAGCCTTTGACTGTGTGTATCACAATAAACTGAGAATTCTGAAAGAGATGGGAATACCAGACCACCTGACCTGCCTCTTGAGAAATCTGTGTGCAGGTCAGGAAGCAACAGTTAGAACTGGACATGGAACAACACACTGGTTCCAAATAGAAGTATATCAAGGCTGTATATTGTCACTCTGCTTATTTAACTTATATGCAGAGTACATCATGGGAAATGCTGTACATCATGGGAAATGCTGTATGTACATCATGGAAGAAGCACAAGCTGGAATCAAGATTGCTGGGAGAAATATCAATAACCTCAGATATGCAGATGACACCACCCTTATGGCAGAAAGTGAAGAAGAACTAAAAGCCTCTTGATGAAAGTGAAAGTGGAGAGTGAAAAAGTTGGCTTAAAGCTCAACATTCAGAAAATGAAGATCATGGCATCTGGTCCCATCACTACATGGGAAATAGATGGGGAAACAGTGGAAACAGTGTCAGACTTTCTTTTTCTGGGCTCCAAAATCACTGTAGATGGTGACTGCAGCCATGAAATTAAAAGACGCTTACTCCTTGGAAGGAAAGTTATGACCAACCTAGATAGCATATTGAAAAGCAGAGACATTACTTTGCCAACAAAGGTCCATCTAGTCAAGGCTATGGTCTTTCCTGTAGTCCTGTATGGATGTGAGAGCTGGACTGCGAAGAAAGCTGAGCACCAAAGAATTGATGCTTTTGAACTGTGGTGTTGGAGAAAACTCTTGAGAGTCCCTTGGTCTGCAAAGAGATCCAACCAGTCCATTGTGAAGGAGATCAGCCCTGGGATTTCTTTGGAAGGAATGATGCTGAAGCTGAAACTCTAATACTTTGGCCACCTCATGCGAAGTGTTGACTCATTGGAAAAGACTCTGATGCTGGGAGGGGTTGGGGGCAGGAGGAGAAGGGGACAACAGAGGATGAGGTGGCTGGATGGCCTCACCGACTCAATGGACATGAGTCTGAGTGAACTCCGAGAGCTGGTGATGGACAGGGAGGCCTGGCGTGCTGCGATTCATGGGATTGCAAAGAGTCGGACACGACTGAGCGACTGAACTGAACTGAGACTTTTAAGTGGAATTTTGTCAGTTCAGATCAGATCAGATCAGTCGCTCAGTCGTGTCCGACTCTTTGCGACCCCATGAACTGCAGCACGCCAGGCCTCCCTGTCCATCACCAGCTCCCGGAGGTCACCCAGACTCGCATCCATCGAGTCAGTGATGCCATCCAGCCATCTCATCCTCTGTCGTCCCCTTCTCCTCCTGCCCCCAATCCCTCCCAGCATCAGAGTCTTCTCCAATGAGTCAACTCTTCGCATGAGGTGGCCAAAATACTGGAGTTTCAGCTTTAGCATCATTCCTTCCAAAGAAATTCCAGGATTGATCTCCTTCAGAATGGACTGGTTGGATCTTCTTGCAGTCCAAGGGACTCTCAAGAGTCTTCTCCAACACCACAGTTCAAAAGCATCAATTCTTCGGTGCTCAGCCTTCTTCACAGTCCAGCTCTCACATCCATACATGACCACAGGAAAGACCATAGCCTTGACTAGGCGAACCTTTGTTGGTAAAGTAATGTCTCTGCTTTTGAATATGCTATCTAGGTTGGTCATAACTTTCCTTCCAAGGAGTAAGCGTCTTTTAATTTCATGCCTGCAGTCACCATCTGCAGTGATTTTGGAGCCCAGAAAAACAAAGTCTGACACTGTTTCCACTGTTTCCCCATCTATTTCCCATGCAGTGATGGGACCAGATGCCATGATCTTCGTTTTCTGAATGTTGAGCTTTAAGCCAACCTTTTCACTCTCCACTTTCACTTTCATCAAGAGGCTTTTTAGCCCCTCTTCACTTTCTGCCATAAGAGTCGTGTCATCTGCATATCTGAGGTTATTGATATTTCTCCCGGCAATCTTGATTCCAACTTGTGTTTCTTCCAGTCCAGCATTTCTCATGATGTACTCTGCATATTTGTCCATAATTGTTTTTCTGAAATACGTTCAGCCAGATGTGTTTCAGAGTCCAGAATTATTCAAATTTTATAATTTCTGTAATATTTCCAGTTGGATAAGCAGTGCCCCTAGTTAGACATCACCATTGCAGATCAGGGATTTTTTTGGCCAATGGCTTAAAAGCAGAAGTATCCAAGGCAGGTTTTGGAAAACATTCTGAAGAGATGGCTGGTGCTCACCCTTGCTCTCTACATCTTCATCCTTGTCTCTATGTGGCTGCCTAGAAAATGGATGCTTCCATCTTGGGTTCTGAGGATGAGGAATGAGGAACGTTGGCTGCAAGAATCATCAAGCTTCGTGTGTATAAGGAAGAAAACAATTTTTATCTCTTTTAAGCCACCATTATGTATGTATGTATTTTCTGTCACATACAACCAAAGTGAAAGTGAAAGTTGCTCAGTCATGTCCGACTCTTTGAGACTCCATGGGCTATATAGTCCATGAAATTCTCCAGGCCAGAATACTAGAGTGGGTAGCCTTTCCCTTCTCCAGGGGATCTTCCCAAAGCAGGGATTGAACCCAAGTCTCCCACATTGCATGCAGATTCTTTACCAGGGGAGCCACAAAGGAAGCCAAAGAATATTGGAGTGGGTGGCCTATCCCTTCTTCAGAGGATCTTTCCCACCCAGGAATCAAACCAGTGTCTCCTGCATTGCAGGCAGATCCTTTACCAACTGAGCTATCAGGGAAGCCCACATACAACCAAACCTAACCCTAAATAATTCAGATCTAATGAAGAACATAAGTTCTAGATTTGTAATTCCTTACTGGACTGACACAGTCAATCTATACCTCAATTTGTGTATAGAATAAGCCACATATTTAGTATGCACTAAATATAGTACAGATAATTAGATTTTATCCATGAAAATATGTGGTGAAGACACCACAATAGAAAATATGTGGTGAAGACACCACAATAGAAAATATGTGGTGAAGACACCACAATAGAAAATATGTGGTGAAGACACCACAATAGAATCCAGAGTACAGTAGGTCCTTTACAGGTTTGATGTGGACTCTGTATTTTCCTCACTTATTTTTGGAATGACATTTTTTTTTTTTTAAACAAAACACATTATACAAAATTAAGTCATCATAGTAGAGGAAACCATCTCCTCATCTAATGATAAGTTTAACAAGTAGTTTATTTTATCTCAGCTTTCCTAATTCTTATTGCACTGGTGATTAAACAGTGACCAAAAGACACTTTCAGCTCAGAGTGGTCAAGGAGAGGTACCTACTTTACCATATTTACTATGGAGAAGTTTAAGGGCAATCCTGGAACAAAATTTCTTTTGCTCATTCATTTAGGGATTGATTCTTCCTGTGCATAGAATGCACAACTATTCAGATCAGATCAGATCAGATCATTCGCTCAGTCGTGTCCGACTCTTTGCGACCCCATGAATCGCAGCATGCCAGGCCTCCCTGTCCATCACCAACTCCCGGAGGTCACTCAGACTCACATCCATTGAGTCAGTGATGCCATCCAGCCATCTCATCCTCTGTCGTCCCCTTCTCCTCCTGCCCCCAATCCCTCCCAGCATCAGAGTCTTCTCCAATGAGTCAACTCTTCGCATGAGGTGGCCAAAATACTGGAGTTTCAGCTTGAGCATCATTCCTTCCAAAGAAATCCCAGGGCTGATCTCCTTCAGAATGGACTGGTTGGATCTCCTTGCAGTCCAAGGGACTCTCAAGAGTCTTCTCCAACACCACAGTTCAAAAGCATCAATTCTTCGGTGCTCAGCCTTCTTCACAGTCCAGCTCTCACATCCATACATGACCACAGGAAAGACCATAGCCTTGACTAGGCGAACCTTTGTTGGCAAAGTAATGTCTCTGCTTTTGAATATGCTATCTAGGTTGGTCATAACTTTCCTTCCAAGGAGTAAGCGTCTTTTAATTTCATGGCTGCAGTCACCATCTGCAGTGATTTTGGAGCCCAGAAAAACAAAGTCTGACACTGTTTCCACTGTTTCCCCATCTATTTCCCATGTAGTGATGGGACCAGATGCCATGATCTTCGTTTTCTGAATGTTGAGCTTTAAGCCAACCTTTTCACTCTCCAGTTTCACTTTCATTATGTATGTCTAAATTCTGATTGGCCATAGTGGAAGGGTTGACCACTCTCAACAGCTCATTTGAGGCTGGTTTGTGGGAACTCCTTTAGAACTTTTTTGAGAGGTCATGGTTGGCAGAGTCTGAACAGTAGGGCTCCAAACAGCTATGACTCAGGAGCTGCCAGTATTGACACTTGGCCATTCTTATTGATGAGCTTTATTTCTACTGGTATTTTTAACACAATATTTTCTCTCCTGAAAAGGGCCAACTTATCCTTCAGTTTTATTTTATAATTAATGCGTATGCTTTTCCAAGATAGTTCCTTCGACTAAGGGCTCAGATGGTTAGTATGCAGCACTCATGAGCTCTATACTGTCTGTGCATAATGAAGCTTTTTCCTTGTTACCATGACTTCTCTTGTGCACGCACTGGTTTGTTTTGCCTGAATGCCTGGGTCAGAGGTCTGCAAACTCTGCCCTCAGAACTGGTAGGATTCCACAGAGATCTCCCATGTGCTGCCAAGGAATATAAGATGGTTCCTGATCCCACTACCTACTTTTCGCATAGCAGATAGAATTTTGTCTACTTTATGTGCTTTACATGTCAGACTACCATGTATACTTCTGTTTGAATAAAAGGGCTCTGCTGCTGGAAGATAAAATAAATTGGAAAGTACTGGCAGGGGGAAAATCCATCACTGCTATTGAAAAACAGCCTCCGATGTATATTCCATTAAGTGTGGATAAACATGACCAGTATTAAAGCATTTGAAGTACAACAGATTAATTTAATCAGTTTTGATATGTCATGGGTCGATTGAAGCAAAAAAAAAAATAGGTTATTACTTTCTGTTCTTAGCAGGAAAGCCATTTTCCAATACTTTCCTTGTGAATTTGGGATGTTGGGAAGGCTGAGGGGTTTCAGGACAGAGAGATTTAGGAGACACTGATGTCCTGAGCTGCTGCAATGACCTAAAGAAGACTGAATCTGTTTCCACAATGCTTACCATGCAGGGTAAGACATAGACACAGAGGGTGAATTGGGTACATCAAACTCTGAATTAGGTAAGCGTGAGTAGAATCATTCTTCCCTTTCTGAAGGATACGAGAGGGCTGAACCTCGGCGTGGCTGTCTTGACCACATCAATTTATCTGGATTTTATCAAGGCCTTTCGAGAAGCCCCTAAAGCACAAGCAGGTTCCCCTTCTCAACACAGTCTGACCGTCATTTTCTCCTTCCTCCCTTAGCATTCTCCACCTGTCTCCTTAGTGCCTCCCAGCCCTTTGCTCTCAGCTGCTGCCCTTGTCTTGTATGTCTGAGATGAAGCCTCTAAGAGGGAACCCCTCTTGTTCTCATCTCCATCCAGCCGAGCACTCAGGAAGCCTGACTGCCCTGGTTTGCCTGGAATGGAGGTGCTTACTGACACCTGGAACTTTCAGTGCTGAAACGAGGAAGGTCCCAGCAAACCAGGGAGTTGGTTATCTCACCAGCATCCATACTCATCTTCTTCTTATCTCTGACAACTTACTACCTTTAAGACTCTGTCTTTGGCTCAAGAAAGCTCACCAAGAGCCTGCTTAAGAGGTTCTTTGTAGTAAATCCCTGAGTTCTTGATCTCACCATTGAACTGTCCAGATTTTTCAGCTCATACCTGGTTCTACTAAAAGATGTCTCACTGCTGGCAGATCCCATTTATCTGCCTTGTTTCTGCTGAGATCTGCTAGATCTGAAGCTCCAGCCTTTAAATTCCTCTGACCTTGCATTCTGGTCAGTACTTCTGTGGCTGCAATTCCAGGTGATAAGGCCTGGCTTGGCAAATCCTGGCTCCCCACGTCCATTTTAATGCCTGTGGGTCATGCCAGTGGCCAACCCATTCATTGGCCATTGACAGGCATGCTGTCTGCCAATGGCCAATGAATGGGTTTATGTGAGGAATGAATTGAAATTAAAAATAACCTTTACATTCAAATTCAAATAAATCTCTCTGCTCTTAGCAAGAACTAAAGCCTACAAGATTCTGGAGCCCCAGCTAAATCATCAAAAGAGGATGTGATCTTCAGAAAAGTTTAGGCTGTTTTGGTTAACCTTAGTAACCTAAAAGTGGGCTTCCCAGGTGGCATTACTGGTAAAGAACCCTGACAATGAAGGAGACTCAAGAGACATGAGTTTGATCCCTGGGTCGGGAGGATCCCCTGGAGGAGGAAATGGCAACCCACTCCAGTATTCTTGCCTGGAGAATCCCATGGACAGAGGAGCCTGGGGGGTTACAGTCTGTGGGGCTGCAAAGACTCAGATACGACTGAGCACACAGGACACACACAATCTAAAAACTATCTTCTGATCAGGTAATGGGAATGGTGGTAGTTTCCAAAGATAAGTTCTCTGAACTTTGCATAATGACTCAAGTCTCTGTTTCGGTTGAAGTGGCACTGGGAACTGAGGAGCCCTCTAGGTGTTTAGTGAGAAGTTCTTATTTAGAGAGGACACAGATGAGGAATAATGCACTCTCAATGTCTCTCAAAAATAATTGCTGCAGCAGGTCATCCTTCATTCATTCATCCACTCAGTTATTTTTGAGCCAGTGCAGGCACTGTTCCGGGCCTTGGAGGTATGGTGGTAACCAAAATAGACAAATTTCTTTGTCCTCATGGAGCTTACCAGTGAGAGAAAGAGGCAGACAATTAACAAACAAAGAAAGAAAATGCTCTTTTTTGTGTGTGGTCCAGTTGCTCAGTCGTGTCCGACTCTGGAACCCCATGGACTGCAGCACACCAGGCTTCCCTGTCCTTCACTGTCTCTGGGTTGGCTCTAACTCATGTCCATTAAGTCGGTAAAATGCTTTGGAGAAAAGTAAAGCTGGTAATGGAAAAGCATGAAGCTGGGGGAGGGGCTGCAGTTTTAAAAGGGCAAAGGACATTCTCAATGAGAAGGTGACATTGACCCAAAGACATGAAGGATGTGAAAAAGCCGATCTCATGGACACGGGCCGGTGGAGGGAGGGTGTTGCTGGCAGAGGAGTGGTATCGAGGCCAGTGTGCTGGTCAGAGGGAGGAAGGGGGACGAAGACAGCAGTGCCTTGCTCTGATGCCCGCCTGGCTGCAGACTGGCCCAACAAGCCCCAGCCTATCTGGGTTGGGTGGTATGAGCAATACCCCTTTTCTTGGGCACTTCTCTTTGCCCATTGTGGGCCATGGAGCACAGACTAGGCAATGAGCATCCTGGGTTTGAATCTCAGCCTTGTATCTAATTCACAAAACCCATGTGACCTCTTCTGGCCCAGATTTCCTCATCACAGGACAAAAGGCTGGGCCAGTAGATTTCCAGCTCCTCCCCTTCCCAACACTGAAGTTCCCTGTTCTTTTAGAAGCACATCCAATGGCACCCCACCCCAGTACTTTTGCCTGGTAAATCCCATGGACGGAGGATCCTGGTAGGCTCCAGTCCATGGGGTCGCTAAGAGTCGGACATGACTGAGCGACTTCACTTTCTCTTTTCACTTTCATGCATTGGAGCAGGAAATGGCAACTCACTCCAGTGTTCTTGCCTGGAGAATCCCAGGGACGGGGGAGCCTGGTGAGCTTCTGTCTATGGGGTCGCACAGAGTCGGACACGACTGAAGCGACTTAGCAGCAGTAGCAGCTAAAATGAGAGCATTTTATTTCATATGCTAATATGCCCTTTTCTAAACAATTTATTGTGAACATCCTTAATACCTACAACATACAAGCGAACTACAATAGCAGGAGCTTTTGAGCTACAATGAAATATTTTGCATTTCATTAGTAGTATTGGTATTATAGGAGAACATAATATATAGGAGAAGCTATGACATTTATAGGAGAAGCTTGGTTAGATGAGGAGGAAGAAAAATTTAAGGAAATTCAATGAGACTATCATTTCCCTGTACAACCATTAAATTCTGTCACATCGATTAGTTTTTTTTTTTTTTTTTAAACCTCAAAACCTGTGAGATAAAGTAGAGGAAAAAACAACACCAATGACTTTGACAGCTGAGGAAACTGACAGTGAGTAAATTTTAGGACAACATTCAACCAGTTAACGGCAGAAGCAATATTAGAACTGATGTCTCTTGGGTCTGAGTCTTATGATTTTTCTACCAAGTTGCAGTGAGAAGCACAGAGGCATTTAATGAGAATGTCGGCAGACATTGTCACTAAAATAACACCCTGTGACGAAGCTGATCCAGTCGACTAGCTTTTGGCTCCTTGATTCTAGGCTGGGTGACTCCTTACTGCAGTGTACTTTCTCCCGTCCTAGGTGACCTTCATTCCTCCCACCTGCAAACATGGATGGAACACCCAAATTTAGCACAGTCTGGAGGGGAAAACAGGATAAAATATCTTAAGTGCCACAAGTGAGAGGGGGATTGTGTGCAGGGAAAACTTCTGGGGGAACCTGTAACAACTGCGGACTGAGAGATGGAGAAGGTTTCGGAGAAGATGACATTTCTGCTGGCTTGGCGGAGATGAGCAGGAGTCTGCCAGGCACAGGGAAAAGCAGACGGCACGGAGGCAGGCATCACAGACAAAGTATGTTTCCGGGGAAGCGCGTGGCACGTGGCACTCAGCGGGGATCCATCCTGGTAGGGCCCAGAGTAGGTTGTGTGTGGAAGGAGAGTGAGGCTTGAGAAAGCAACCAGAGAGAAGTGTCCTGAGATAAATGTCGCATATTCTACGTTTTAACATCTGGAAGGGGCCTCAACGTTCTCATGTCTCTTATGGGTGGGCAGTCTTGGTGTCCTGGTGGTTTATCCCTTCTCCCTGGGATGTGAAGTTACCTTGAGGCATCTCTCCATTCCCTTGGCTCCTTTGCTCTCACATCTTTTTCTTCCTCTGATCATCAGGCTCCAAGTAGGTACATGCTTTTCTCTTCTCTGCTTTTCTCATGAACGTTCCAGTCCTTCTGAGAATGCCAGGATATCACAGATACATGCCTATTTCTAACTCAGTTCCTCTGAGTGCCAAAACCCAGAAGGGAGCATTGGGCCTGATGGAAGGCCTTCCTCATGGGGCTTGATGTTCTGGGAGGGAACCTTACCAAGGGCAGAGTGCCAAACGTGCTTGTCCCCCACCCGCCGTGCTCCATCAGGAGCTCCAGACCCACTCTTTGTACAGAGAAGACTTAATCTCTGAACCTAGAGAAAAATACCTGCCCCTGGACCCATAATATACTCTTCCAAGTTGGGGAAAAAAAAAAAAAAAACAATCGTTCTCTTTAAATGGGGTAACATCTCTGGAATATATCATTCCCAAAATAAAATCCTCCAATTTGGAAAAATCTAGCTGAAATAAATGAAAATAACAGATGGAAGAGAAATAACAGAAGCTTTCCAAAGAACAGCAAGAGATATGACGGGGGGAATCATCTGTCTAGAAAATGGTACTCAGTTGTACTTTTGAAATTAAAGGTACATTGACTTCTGAAGAGATTGCGATGTTTCTCTTGACAATTCCCCTTTACACATTACGTCCTTTCTGGGCCAAGGTTAGCGCGGGAGAGGTATGGTTTGCTTTGCTATTCCTGTGTCTCCCATTTGTGCACTTTCCATCTGTTCAAAGGTGTTAAGATCAACCGTTCTGGTCTCCTGGATAAAGGCTTGGGCTTTTGGCAGAGCGCTGGATAAATACAGACTCGTGCTGTTAGCATCGGGATGTTTAATAACAGATTTTTATGTCCTCTGAGGCTTGCCTGAGTGCAACTGCGGGCAATCTGGGCCTCCTCGGCAGTCTGCTTAGGCCCACGACAGCAGGGCTGGGCCTCCCATCCCAGCTCAGCTGTGGGCGCCCAGCGCATGGCAATAGCAAGCGTATCCTCCGCCAGCTCCTCCCACGGTCCTCCTTTGGAAGAACACAGTTCAGCTCCCCCACAGACAGAGGAGCCTACAGGTTACATAATTCATGACCCCATTCCTGCTCTTCCCTTAACTGTGAGCCCTGGCACACTGCCGACTTCCTGGGTTGCCTGTGTACCCCTTGCACGCACCCCCTTAAACTCCCTCCTGATGACCCAGGAAAGCCTTTGAGGGGTCCATGCACCCTGTGGCACTAGGTGGGACTTTGTCCTTGGCTCCTCGGGCCCCTGTCCAGTTGCTGGCCCTTCCCTTGAGTTGCTGAGAGACGTTGATACCTGGGAAGAAAGGGGAGAGTTGGTCAAACCATTCAGGTCTCCAGTCCCTACCCTATTGTGTCCCATCTAGTGAAGGCAACTTCTCATTTTAAGTTTAGAAAGAATGGGTCATGAGCCACTAGTCTTTTTCTCCTCCCCCCACTGACTCTGTTGCTCCCTTTTCTTCCCCCAGCTCTCTGCACCCCTCCACAGACAAAGGCACTCCTGGCTGTAAATCTCTTCATTTAAAATGTCCCTATAGAAGGAGGAGAGAAAAGAGGAAGAGAGAGAAAGGTGTCAGGACCATTTCACCAGTCCAGCATTTCCCATGAAAACTTGCCCATTACCGATCCCTAGATTTAGAAGGTCCTACAGAGATGGCCGCTTGTCAGTCCCAGAGGCGGTGTATTTGCACCTGAGCCCCCAGTGTCCTGGAGAAAGCTTCTGAGACGACTGGGGTGAGAGTCACTAGGGTGACACAGCCATCACCATTTATTTACTTCCCACTTCTTACAAAATAGGCGTTAAGTAATTTCAGGGCAATTTTAAAATGGGGCAACTGGAGCATCTCCCTGAAGTTTCCATGTAATCTCTTCCAGAGTGAAAGCTGAAGGGTGGGTCCCGGAAACAAGGTGCTGTAGAACTTCTAACTTTTCCCTGACTCCTCCTTTCACATATTAAGTCTTAGAGCAACAAGTGATGTAGGTACATCCTCACTCACCAGTGTCAGAGGCGGGTCCTGAGGTCCACATTCACCAGTTACCATCTGAGGCAGGAAGTTACTCATCACTCGGCTCTCTGAAATGCCTTGGCTCTTTCTGCCCCATTCCTCACCGTCATAAGCTGGTAGGTGGTGGCTGTGAGATAAGAAGGGCGAGGAGGAGGTGCTGAGAGCTAGAAAAAACTGTGGCATGGAGCAGAGTGAAGAAGAAGGAGACAGCTAACTGGCCCCTGAAAATTCCCAAGCAGACAAGCTGTTGGAGCAATAGTTTGGCATCGAGTCTGAACGTTAGGCCGAAGCGGTACATCTGCTTGCCATCAAAGCTTCCCAGATCATTGCTTTTCTTTTTGTTCCCTCCAGCTGCCAGGAAAGAGCATGTTCTTTCCTTGTAGGCTGCATCTTTGGAATTTGCCATCACTATTCTGCCTTCTGCAGCAACATTAACTCAACAAAGACAGCGGGCCAGGGGAACCAATATTTTTCTGCAAGGAGACGAGAGAGACTTTGAAGAAGAGCAAACTCATGTCACTCTGTATGAGGAAGACTTTTTCTGCCTGACTCCATTTCTTGTTTTTCACATTGTTTTTTATCTTAATCATCAAAAACATCTGACAACATTGGACAGTTGCCTCCCTCGAGTTGTTGGTGGCCAGTTGTTTTTTCCTGATGAGGTCTACCCACTAGAGGTCAAATTCCTATCTTGTTGATCCATGGAACCCAGGTCCTCAGTGCTAAACTTCAAAAAGGATGTATCATCCATCCTCTGTGCCACTTTACTCCCAGTCACAGCCCCTGTTTCTGCTTCTTAATGCATGGCTTCTGTCTCTGCTATTCTATTGAAACTGCTCCTGTAAAGATCACCCTTGGTCTTTGAATTGTAAACTGTTTCAATATATGCCCTCTTTAACTCTCTGCAACACTATCACTCCTTCCTAAAAATGTCCTTTTCCGCTTTTCAGAGCCTCTCTCTCTTCTCTACTTCCTGCCCTAGAAAGAAGGTTATCTCTCACAGCTTTATCCTCTTCCTTTATTCTCTTCCCCTTGGTAATTCCATCCACACTATGATCTCCTCATTTACCTCTCTGTCTCCAGAGTTGAATCATGCCTCTTTTGAAGCAGTGCATGTGTGCGTGCATGCGTGCTAAGTTGTGTCTGACTCACTGTGACCCTGTGGACTGTAGCCCAGCAGGCTCCTCTGTCTATGGGATTCTCCAGGCAAGAATACTGGACTTGGTTGCCATTTCTTCTTCCAGGGGATCTTCCAGACCCAGGGATCGAACCCACATCTGCTGCGGTTCCTGCATTGCAGGCAGATTCTTTACTGCTGAGCTACTGAGGAATCCCCCTCCTCTGCTCTTCAGTTCAGTTCAGTTGCTCAGTTGTGTCCGACTCTTTGCGATCCCATGGACTGCAGCATGCCAGGACTCCCTGTCCATCAACTCCTGGATTTTACTCAAACTCATCTCCATTGAGTCGGTGATGCCATCTAGCCATCTCATCCTCTGTTGTCCCCTTCTCCTCCCTACCTTTAGTCTTTCCCAGCATCAGGGTCTTTTCCAATGAGTCAGATCTTCGCATCAGGTGGCCAAAGTATTGGAGTTTCAGCTTCAACATCAGTCCTTCCAATGAACACTCAGGACTGATTTCCTTTAGGATGGACTGGTTGGATCTCCTTGCAGTTCAAGGGACTCTCAAAAGTCTTCTCCAACACCACAGTTCAAAAGCATCAATTCTCAGTGCTCGTAAGCATGGCTAAAAAGCTGTCTACCAAGAAACTCAAACTCATATTTCTAAGTGAACTTGTCTGCTTTTATCCAACTCCTCTATGTTCCCTATTTCCAAGGCATTTAGGACCATCATGGAAACCTTTAATCTACCTTCTTTCTATTCCATTCCCATTTCATTACCCAACTTAAGCACTTTATATCTGCTGTCCCCATCATTGCAGTGATGAAGCTGATGTCCTTTCCTTCATGCTTTTCTCTACTTAGGCATCACCATAGTTTGCACACTACACATAGGTCTTCCAAAATATGGCTCTGGTTATGCTTCTCTTCCTGTTCAGTGACCTTCGGTGATGGCTCTTCATTAACTCTCAAGTTAAATTTTGCCTTAGCTTTTAGTACCCTTGATGAACTTGTTCCAGTCTACTTTTCCACTTTTATTTCCTACCATTCAACTAAAACTGAAATGTGTGATATTTTCTCTCTATAGTTTATATTTCAGGAGTGTTTGCCTTTACCTTAAGATGCGTGGCCATTAATGCTGTTTTAAATTATTTATTTGATTATTCCAGCGTGTGAGTCTTTTCAAGTTTGGGACTATTGATTGTCTATTTTCATGATAACTGATCAAATTTTCTTGGGAATTTCAATCTTTCTCCTGAGTAGAGTACCATCACTCTATTCAGTCTATTCTTTCTGCATTTCCCCCAATAATTAAAATTCAGAATCTCACTTTTCCTTGAAGGATTCCATCTTTTCATGAAGTCTATGTTGATTATCCTATTCTGCCTTCCATTTCAGAATACCCATAATGATTAATACTGATTACTTGGTGTTATCACACTTCAACTTATTTTAAAACTATCATGTATAAGTTACTTGTCCTACCAAACTCCTAGAAATAGGGAAACCTACCTTACACATTTTTTTGAATTTCCTCCAGCATGTATTACACAGCCTTCCTTGCCTAGTAGGTGTTTTGTTTGTTAGAGAAATGGAATTCATCTTGATTTTTCTTACCATACTTGGTTAACAATCAAAACTACCTTTATCTCCTTCTCTCTCACTCCTCCTCCGCCCCCTACCCCATTTATATATAAAACACAGACTGCTACCATATGGTGCCTTTCTAATCACACGCTCGTAGGAGAGGGAGAGACATGTTCTTATAGACTACCGATCCTTCAGCTGTATGAAACAATTCTAACTTAAGAGCAGATAGTTGATTTAAAGTTTTATAGTTTCAGTCTTATTCTGAAAAGTGGGCTCTTGAACCTTCTTTACCAGGAGGTTGAATGATGGACATGTATCATATGATGGACTGTGTTAAAGTAACTTTACAAAGATTTTAATATATCATGCCATTTAACAAACTGGAAAATCAAAAGCCCATGGTGGGTGAAAAGTGAAAGTGTTAGTCACTCTGTTGTGTCCAACTCCTTGTGACCCCATGGACTGCAGCCCACCAAACTACTCTGTCCATGGAATTCTCTAGACAAGAATACTGGAGTAGATATCCACTCTCTTCTTCATGGGATCTTGCTGACCCAGGGACAAAACTTGAGTCTCCAGCATTGCAGGCAGATTCTTTACCATCTGAATCATGAGGTAAACCCTCATGGTGGGTACAGGCTAAGTTGCTTCGGTCCTGTCCGACTCTTTGCAACCCTGTGGACTGTAGCCCACCAGGCTCCTCTGTCCTTGGATTTCCCAGGCGAGAGTACTGGAGTGGGTTGCCATTTCCTTCTCCAGGGGATCTTTCTGACCCAGGGATTGAACCTGAGTCTCTTGTATCTCCTGCATTGGCAGGCAGGTTCTTTACCACAGGTGCCACTGGGAACCATAGGTATAATTCTTGAAGGAACATTACTTTCTCTTAACTTTATTAAAGTGAATGCTATTACAATAATTAAAAACAAAAGGTCAACTAGGTGATGAGTAAGAAATAACAGTGGGAGAAGCCAATAGACACAGTGCTCTATATAGTGAACCTGTGATGCACTTCTGGTATCAAGCAAGTGGAGTTGGCCTTCTGACACCTACTGCTTCTCTTCTGTCTCACTTATGAAAACACACCTCTGGACAGAACACGAAAGGCAGTTACTTGAAGACCCAGAAAAGTAACAGCAGTCAGGCAGGGGAGGGGAGTCAAAACTTTGAAAAACAGCCAGTACTGGTTGTTACTGAAAGGACCAGTGGTATAAAAATCATAGAGAAAATGAAAGAAACTTTAAAAGAAAAAAAGTGGTGATAAACTTCTGGCTAGACTGACAAAGGAAAGATGAAAGACGCTACAAATGATAGAAACCAGGAATAAAAAGGAAGCATTTAAAATATAAGAAGTTAATAATACAGTTTATAATAAAAAGGGAATCTTTGTGACATACGGTTAGACAATGAGTTATTTATTGTTGTCGTTCAGTAGCTATGGTGGGTCAAACTATTTCCAACCCCATGGGCTGCAGCACACCAGGCTTCCCTGTCCTTCACCATCTCCTGGAGTTTGCTCAATTCATGTCCATTGAGTCAATGATGCTATCTAACTGTCTCATTCTCTGCTGCCCCCTTCTCCTGTTGCCTTCAATCTTTCCCAGAATCAGGGTGTTTTCTTTCTTTTTTTTTTTTTTTTTTAGGATCAATGTGGGTGGGAGGGAAATGGGAAGAAAGAAGGGGAGTGATGGTGGGGAGGAGTATATGTAATTTCTTAACCAATGGCTTTCTGTTTTTAATCACAAAGAACACTTAAAAAAAATCATGTTGAATTCATCCTATATTAGGAGGTTTGTTCTCAAAATGAAAAGTTCAGGAAACAAAAAGTCCAGTTTGGGTGTCCCCATCTTTAGGCACATCTTAGTATTTTGTATTGGTAGGTCTATCTTTACCACAATATATTATTTAGGACAGGATCACATTTGTCACCTCTTCCTCCCTACTACCCAAAGTGGTACCAAACCCATAAAATAGTCAATAAATATGAGTGGGGTATTAAAGTCTCCCACTATTATTGTATTGCTGCATATTTCTTCTATCATATTAATTAATGTTTGTCTTAGATATATCAATGCTCCATTGTTGGGTGCATATATATTTATAATTGTTATAACTTCTTTTTGGATTGTTCCTTTAAGTCGTTGTATGTAACCTTCATTGTCTCCTTTTCAAGATCTTTAAAGTCAATTCTATCTGATATAAGTATTGTTACTCCTGTTTTCTTATGGTCCATATTTGTATAGAAAATCCTTTTCCAGGCCTTCATTTTCAGTCAGTATATATCCCGTATTTTAAGGTGGTTCTCTTGTAGACAACATATATAGGGGTCTAGTTTTTGTATCCATTTGACCCATTTTAATCTTTTGGTTGTCTCTTGTAGACAAGGTATGTAGGGGTCTTGTTTTTGTATCGATTCGGCCAGTCTTTGTCTGTTGATTAGGGCATTCAGCCCATAAATGTTTAAAGCAATTATTGATAAATAAGATTTACTTTATTGTTTTGGGTTCGAATTTATACACCTTTTTAGTGATTCCTATCTAGAGAATGTCCTTTAGTTTTTGTTGGAGAAATCGTTTAGTGGTGCTAAATTCTCTCAACTTTTGCTTATCTGTGAAGCTTTTGATTTCTCCTTCATATTTGAATGAGATCCTTGCTGGATACAATAATCTAGGCTGTAAGTTATTTTCTTTCATCACTTTAATTACATCTTGCCATTCCCTCCTGGCTTGGAGAGTTTCTATTGAAAGATCAGCTGTTATCCTTATGGGAATTCCCTTGTGAGTTATTTGATGTTTTTCCCTTGCTGCTTTTAATATTTGTTCTTTATATTTAATCTTTGTTAGTTTGATTAATATGTGTCTTGGGGTGTTTCGCCTTGGGTTTATCCTGTTAGGGACTCTCTGGATTTCTTGAACTTGAGTGGTAATTTCCTTCTCCATTTTAGGGAAGTTTTCAACTATTATCTCCTCAAGTATTTCCTCATGATCTTTCTTTTTATCTTCTTCTTCTGAAACTCCTATGATTCGAATGTTGTAGCGTTTGATGTTATCCTGGAGGTTTCTGAAATTGTCCTCATTTCTTTTGATACGTTTTTCTTCTTTCTCGTCTGATTCATTTATTTCTAGGATTCTATCTTCTAGTTCACTAATCCTATCTTCTGCCTCTGTTATTCTACTATTTGTTGCCTCCAGGGTGTTTTGGATCTCATTTATTGCATTATTCATTATGTGTTGACTCTTTTTTATTTCTTCTAGGTCCTTGTTAAACCTTTCTTGCATCTTCTCAATCCTTGTCTCCAGACTCTTTAACTGTGATTCTATTTTGATTTCGAGATTTTGAATTAATTTTGCTATCATTATTCGGAATTCTTTATCAGGTAGATTCCCTATCTCTTCCTCTTTGGTTTGGTTTGGTGGGCATCTATCCTGTTCCTTTAGCTGCTGGGTATTCTTTTGTCTCTTCATTTTGTTAAAATTGCCAAGTTTAGAGTGTCCTTACTATATTCTGGTAGTTCGTTGAATTTTCTTTATTGAGGCGGTTTACAGGTCTTTTCAATATCTGATCTCTGCCTTGTTACAGAGGGGGCGGAGATGAACACCCAAATCTAAACCGGCCAGGTTCAGGCACTCAGATAATCCTCAGAAGCACAGACTTGGTTGAGTCTGCGTTTTATGCCCTTCCCAGATCTGAGTAGCGTAGGTGATGAAATGTTCAGCGAGAGCAGCTGCTGCGACTTATCGCCTCTCCACTGCTCAGTTTTCTGGGTATACAAACAACGCACTTTCTCAGGCAGATGTTGACTATCCAGAGCCCCAAGAAGCGTGAGTCAGCACAGAAACCTACTCACAGTTCCGTTAGACAGTGTCTCTCTAGGGCTGTAATTGCCCGCCTCCGGCCCTGGCTGCCTGTCACCAGAGTGGGACGGCCTGCAGCCGGCCAACTCTGTGCAGCCCTTTGTTCCATAGGTAGTCCTGGTGGTGTCTTAAGTTAGGGCTGACTTTTGATGTAGTAGATAACCGACAGATATTTCGCTCAGATAGCGCCCGAGATAGCCAGGCCAAATCCTTTCTCAAAGCGATGCAGGCCTCACCGCTCCTCCTAGCCCAGCCCCCGCTTGCCAATAGCAAATGCTGGTGTCCGCGCCACTCCTCCGCAAAAGGAGTTACCACAGGGCTCGTTTTCTCGTTTTGAAGACAATGAGCTGTCTTTCTAAGTGCCTGATGTCCTCTGCTGGCATTCAGAAGTTTTTTTATCAAATTTATTCAGCATTCAAATGTTCTTTTAATGGATTTGTGGAGGAGAAAGTATTCTCCTCGTCTTACTCGTCCACCATCTTAGCTCCTCCTCAGGGTGTTTTCTAATAAGTCTGCTATTCATATCAGGTGGCCAAATTATTGCAGCTTTAGCTTAAGCATCAGCATCAGTATCAGTCCTTCCAATGAATATTCAGGGTTGCTTTTTTTTTTTTTTTTTAGAATTGACTGGTTTGATCTTCTTATAGTCCAAGTAGACAAGAGTCTTCTCCAGCACCACAGTTTGAAAGCATCAATTCTTTGACACTCAGCCATCTTTCTGGTCCAACTCACATCTGTACATGACTACTGGAAAAACCATTGCTTTGGCTATATAGACCTTTGTCAGAAAAGTGATGTCTCTTTTTAATATGCTGTTTAGGTTTGTCATAGCTTTTCTTCCAAGAGGCAAGTGTCTTTTAATTTCATGGATGCAGTCACCATCCACAGTGATTCTGAAACCAAAGAAAATAAAATCTGCCACTGTTTCCATTTTTTTCCCTATCTATTTGCCATGAAGTGATGAGACCAGATGCCATGATCTTAGTTTTCTGAATGTTGAGTTTTTAAGTATGCTTTTCTTCTCTCCTCTTTCACCTTCATCTTTGCTTCCTTCGCTCTTTAGTTCCTCATTGTTTTTTTTTTTTTTTTTGCCATTAGAGTTCTTCAGTTCAGTTCAGCCACTCAGTTGTGTCCGACTCTTTGTGACACCATGGACTGCAGCACTCCAGGCCTCCCTGTCCATCACCAGCTCCTGGAGTTTACCCAAACTCATGTCCATTGAGTCAGTGATGCCATCCAGCCATCTCATCCTCTATCGTCCCCTTCTCCTCCTGCCTTCAATCTTTCCCAGCATCAGAGTATTTTCCAATAAGTCAGTTCTTCACATCAGGTGGCCAAAGTACTGGAGTTGCAGCTTCAGCATCATTCCTTCCAAAGAACACCCAGGACTGATCTCCTTTAGAATGTACTGGTTGGATCTCCTTGCAGACCAAGGGATTCTCAAGAGTCTTCTCCAATAACACAGTTCAAAAGCATCAATTCTTTGACGCTCAGCTTTCTTCACAGTCCAACTCTCACATCCATACACGACTACTGGAAAAATCATAGCCTTGACATTACTTTGTTAGCAAGGTAATGTCTCTGCTTTTTAATATGCTATCTAGGTTGGTCATAACTTTCCTTCCAAGGAGTAAGGGTCTTTTAATTTCATGGCTGCAATCACCATCTGCAGTGATTTTGGAGCCCCCAAAATTAAGTCAGCCACTGTTTCCACCATTTCCCCATCTATTTGCCATGAAGTGATGGGACTGGATGCCATGATCTTCATCTTCTGAATGTTGAGCTTTAAGCCAATTTTTTCACTCTCTTCGTTCACTTTCATCAAGAGGCTCTTTAGTTTTTCTTCACTTTCTGCCATAAGGGTGGTGTCATCTGCATATCTGAGATTACTGATATTTCTCCCAGCAATTTTGATTCCAGCTGATCTATGGAGTACATACATACCTGATGTACTCTGCATAGAAGTTAAATAAGCAGGGTGACAATATACTGCCTGCCTCGATGTACTCCTTTTCCAGTTTTGAACCAGTTCATTGTTCCTTATTTGGTTCTAATTCTTGCCTCCTGACCTGCATACAGATTTCTCAGGAGACAGATAAGATGGTCTGGTATTCCTGTCTCTAAGAATTTTCCATAGTTTGTTGTGATCCACACTGTCAAAGGTCTTAGTGTAGTCAATGAAGCAGAAGTTGATGCTTCTGGAATTCTCTTTGCTTTTTCTATGATCCAGTGGATGTTGGCAATTTGATCTCTAGTTCCTCTTCCTTTTATAAATTCAGCTTGTACATCTGGAAGTTCTCAGTTCATGTACTTCTGAAGACTAGCTTGAAGAATTTTGAGTATTACTTTGTTAGAATAGAAAATGAACACATTTGTCTGATAGTTGGTGGCTCAGATGGTAAAGCGTCTGTCTACAATGTGGGAGACCTGGGTTCCATCCCTGGGTTGGTAAGATCCGCTGGAGAAGGAAATGGCAATCCACTCCAGTACTATTGCCTGGAAAATCCCATGGACAGAGGAGCCTGGTAGGCTATAGTCCACGGGGTCACAAAGAGTCAGACACGACCAAGTGACTTCACTTTCCTTTCCTTTCCTGGCATTGCCTTTCTTTGGGACTGGAATGAAAACTGACCTTTTCCAGTTCTGTGGCCACTGCTGTTTTCCAAATTTGCTGACATATTAAGTGCAACACTTTAATAGCATCAGTTTTAGGATTTGAAATAGCTCAGCTGGAATTCTGTCACCTCCACTAGCTTTGTTCATAGTGATGCTTCCTAAATCTCTCTTGACTTCACACTCCAGGATGTCTGGCTCTAGGGTGAGTGACCACACCATTGTTGTTATCATTAAGACCCTTTTATTTATTAATAAAATTGATAAATTTGACTTCTTTGAAATTAAAAACTTTGGTTTTTCAAAGGACATTAGTAAAGAAATGAAAATTCTAGCCATATGTTAAGAGAAAATATTTTCAGAGTATATATCTGTTGAAGTGCATGTAAGCCAAATATATAACCATTTCTCAAAACTCAACAATAAAAAAGTGAATATGTTAATAAGAAATGGACAAAGGATTTGGAAAGATATTTTTAACACAGAAGATATATGGGTGGCATTTAAGGACCTGAAAGATCATTCAACATTGTTAGTTATTAAGATAATTCAAATTAAGCCATGATGAAATACCACCATACAGTTATTGAAATAAGAAAGAAAAACAAACAAAAACTAACCTGATAAAGCCAAATGCTGGTGAGGCTGAAGAGCAATTTGAGTTCTCATACATTGCCTGTAGAAATACAAAATGGTAGGACTTCTTTGATGAACATTATGATGTTTTTATGAACTAAGCATACATTTAACATATGACAGTAATCTCATTCCTAATTTACTAAAGAGAAATAAAAACTTATTTTCACACAAAAACTTAAAGATGAGTTTTTATTACAGCTTCATTCATAACTGAGTCTCCAAACTGTGGACAGCCCAAGTATCCTCCAAGTGGTTTTATTAGTTTTATTTTATTTATTAGTTTATCCCAGTCCTGTTATAACAAAGTACTATAAACTGGGTGACTTAAAACAACAGAAATTTATTTTCTGACAGTTCTAGAAGCCAGAAGACAAAAACCATGGGGTTGGCAGGGTCATATCCCCTTTGAAGGCTCTAGGAAAAGTCCTTAGGAGAAGGCAATGGCACCCCACTCCTGGAAAATCCCATGGATGGAGGATCCTGGAAGACTGCAGTCTATGGGGTCACTAAGAGTTGGACATGACTGAGCGACTTCACTTTCACTTTTCACTTTCATGCAATGGAAAAGGAAATGGCAACCCACTCCAGTGTTCTTGCCTGGAGAATCCCAGGGACGGGGGAGCCTGGTGGGCTGCCATCTATGGGGTCGCACAGAGTCAGACATGACTGAAGCGACTTAGCAGCAGCAGGGAAAAGTCTTTACTTGTCTCTTCTCAGCCTCTGGTGGCACTCAGCAATAATCCTTGATGTTTCTTGGGTTGTAGATGCTTCTCCCACAGGTCCATCTCCATTTTCACATAGCCTTCTTCCCCATGTCTCTCCCATGTCTCTGTATTCAAACCTTTCTTTCCCTTTTCTTATAAAGATGACAGTTATTGAATTTAGGTTCCACTCTAAAGTGTATAATCTCATTTTAACTTGACTCATCCGCCCAGCCCCTAGTTTCAAATAAGATCACATTCACGGGTAATGAGAGTTAGGAGTGGAATAAATCTCTTTGGAGACATAAGTCCACTTGTTAAACTGGGGATGGGCTAAATACACTGTAGTGTAATATCCAACTCTGGAATATTACTCAGAAATAAAAATGAGTGAACTATTTATACATGCAACAGCATGAATGAATCGGAAATGCATTGTACTAATGAAAAAAAGCTACATATTGTATGATTGCATTTATATAATATTTTGGAAAATGTAAAATGACAGAGAGGGAGAACAGGTCAGTAGTTGTCATAGGTTAGAGGAAGAGGGAGGGTTTGATCACAGAGGGGCAGCATGAGGAAACATTTGCAGGGAGGTTTCCGGTTTCCTGGTTGGGTTGAATGTTACATGACTCTGTGTATTTGTT
Organism: Tragelaphus eurycerus; assembly: GCA_935064755.1. Taxonomy (NCBI): domain Eukaryota; kingdom Metazoa; phylum Chordata; class Mammalia; order Artiodactyla; family Bovidae; genus Tragelaphus; species Tragelaphus eurycerus. The sequence goes on along the minus strand of CAKXYN010000039.1, from coordinate 15,034,721 downwards.
TACACATAAACCACCATAAACCACCTACAAAAAAGAATAAATTAAAAATACATTAAAAATAAAAAGCATGCTGCTGCTGCTACTGCTAAGTCGCTTCAGTCGTGTCTGACTCTGTGCGATCCCATAGACGGCAGCCCACCAGGCTCCTCCATCTCCGGGATTCTCCAGGCAAGAATACTGGAGTGGGTTGCCATTTCCTTCTCCAATGCATGAAAGTGAAAAGTGAAAGTGAAGTCGCTCAGTCGTGTCCGACTCTTAGCAACCCCATGGACTGGAGCCTCTAGCCCCATGGACAGGCTCCTCCATCCATGGGATTCTCCAGGCAAGAGCACTGGGGTGGGGTGCCATTGCCTTCCCCCAATAAAAAGCATACTTGGATGTTAATTGGACTAATTTTGATGGCTTTTTGCAATATATGCAAATATCAAATCTTATGTTGTATATCTGAAACTAATAATATTATATATCACGTATCTCAATTAAAGGAAGTAAAAAGCATAAGGACAGAGTTTGGAGAGTACAGAAAGCCAGATGCTCAAGGAGGATCACAGATGCGGTGAGACAGAGACTGCTATAAAGGATGGAACTTTAAGGAAAGAGAGTAGTGGAAGAAATACCTTTTTATAAATCTTGTTGATGGTGTGAAATACGTTTTCTGCCTCTGTATTAAAAGAAAAAGTTCAGTTAGTTCAGTTTAGTTCAATTCAGTTCAGTCGCTCAGTCATGTCCAACTCTTTGAGACCCCATGAATCGCAGCACGCCAGGCTTCCCTGTCCATCACCAACTCCCGGAGTTCACTCAGACTCACGTCCATCGAGTCAGTGATGCCATCCAGCCATCTCATCCTCTGTCTTCCCCTTCTCCTCCTGCCCCCAATCCCTCCCAGCATCAGAGTCTTCTCCAATGAGTCAACTCTTCGCATAAGGTGGCCAAAGTACTGGAGTTTCAGCTTTAGCATCATTCCTTCCAAAGAAATCCCAGGGCTGATCTCTTTCAGAATGGACTGGTTGGATCTTCTTGCAGTCCAAGGGACTCTCAAGAGTCTTCTCCAACACCACAGTTCAAAAGCATCAATTCTTTGGCGCTCAGCTTTCTCCACAGTCCAACTCTCACATCCATACATGACCACTGGAAAGGATGTGTGCTATTCATCAGTGCCTTTAGAATTACATTTTTGTTTGATTGTTTTTGGAATTAAACAATTTTAAGTCTGGCCTTAAGAGAAGAGCACGTTTATTATTGGTTATAAAGTAATCAGGGGCCTAAATGATTGAGGCACTTTTTCATGTCAGTTATTTTCAAATGTTACGCACAACTTTGTTCCTGGAATGTTGAGCTAGGATGAGTTTCCTACATACAAGAGCACAAGGTATACTGTCTATATATACACATTTTCAAAATTCACATCCACATGTATTTTAGACCATCAAGAAAAGAACCAAAATCCAACATATAAGTCAGGCAATTTCTTGGCTTAAAAGAATCTGCAGACTGAAACTCAATAATTATAAATGTAAGGATTTATAATGTTTGAAAGTGTCTAACAATTTAGTGCGATTTTAAAACCTTTGAAAGAAAAGTTACACAATGTAAAATTATAATTTAGGGGAAGAAAAAGGTTTAAATTTTATATTTAAATTCATGAATATCAAGAATTAAAATGTGGTCGTGTAGGAGAGGGGCTGTGGGAGAAGAGAAGCAGCAGCAGGCCAAACACTTGCACTCTTGACTTGGACAACCTTAGAAATAATGGCTAGGCAATTTCTGTTCTGCTAAAATATAGTCTTCCTTCTTCCTTACTAAGGAAAACCCAGTTTTGTTCAGCCTGACAAAGTACCCAGATAAAAACCCTCTTTCCTAGACTCCTTGCAGAGAGAAGTAGCATGTGACAGAGTTCTAGACAGTGAAACAGAAGGGAGAGTTGACTGAGGCTCTGGGCGAGTTTCACTACACAGATACAGACAATGCCTCTTCCTTCCTGTGCGCGCCTTCTGTTTTCTCTTCCTCCTCCTCCTTTCCTTGCTCCTTCCCCCATTTTTCTTTCCATTTGGAATGTGGTTGGGAGGTCGAAGATACAACCATCCTTTGGGACACTGATGGCTTGGTAGGATGAAAACTTATGCTTAGGATGACGAAACAGAGAGAGAGAGGAGGAGCCTAAAATATGGGGGCCCTGGGGAGCAGCTGCACAAGTTCTCAGTGTCCTGACTTCCTGTTTCATGAGAACAGTGAGTCCCAGTCTGGATGATTTTCTATTTCAGTAACTGAACTCAATCCCTAATGAACCATGTTTTTGAATGCGTAAAACTAACCACTGTGAGAGCCATAAATAAAATATATACTTACCCACTACCAAAGAAGATAAAGGCAGAAAAATGTTTTCTGAATAGCAAAAAACCAAAAATCATCTCCAAAGAACTTAAAAATAAAAGTGATAAAATGATAAAAATAAGTCCACATAGATCACGTATGACAACAGAGAACAAAGATTAAAGTAAAATAAAACTCGCTATAATCTATTTACAGGAGTTGCTTCTCAGCTAAGAATGAATAGAAAAATTAAAATCTTTTTCAAATATCAGGGAAACAACAACAGCAAAGCATATGTAGTAGAATTAACACCAGAGAGAAATGGAGACATTCAGACATCTATTAACATTTATTAAAATTAAGACAAATTAAAACATTAAGACAGAGTTCCTTTATTTTGATAAAATACACATTAATTATGAAAATGTTCTTTTAAGAGACATTTATCTAAACTAAGCACATTAATTAAAATTTTCTAGAAGAAAAAAGATGAATTGATTGAAAAGTCTTGTGAAAGTCTTTAACATAATCTTCAAATATCATGGTGATAAAAAATAATGGCATAGAAAATTTCAATAATATACTTGAGACTGAAATAATGATTTATATTATGCTAAGAATGTATGTTCTTTTTGAGGGTTGATTGAATTTTAAAAACTCAAAAATTTTAAGATCTTAGGTTATATATATTTTATATATATATATATATATATATATATATATATATATATATATATCTTAGGTTACCACTGATTTTTATGCAGTGGAAAAGCACAAAACTTTAGTTGTGTGGGACTACAAACCATATTTTGATGATTTGGGAAATGTTCCTAATATTATGAAAATACAATGGTGTGAAAAATGTACAGTTCAAAACTATGTATCTTATTATGCAAATTTTTTTAATGTGAAGAATGAAATAGTACAATTTTCACAGTGACTACCTTTTGTGAAATTCGAGGAAATATAACTTCTGTACTTCTGAGCTTTATGAATTTTCTACCAGTGAGTAGGTACTATATTTAGAATACATGAAAAACAGTCATCCGTCATAACAACAGAAAACCAAACTGAATGTACAGCAAGAACTAATCTTTTCAGCATGTGTCTGTGTGTAAATTTATAGACATGAAAGTTTGAAAGAAATATGCTGAAGTATTAGCAGTGGTTATCTCAGAGCTATGGGATTTATACGTTTCAACATTTTCCAAATTTTCTGCAATGAATATCCGTTATTCCTCTAATTGGGGAAAAAAAAAAATTAAGCACTCACTGGAAGCCCCCTTTTCAGAATGACATAGAGGTTCATGCTTCAGAGCACACTGTCTTTCCAAATATACAGCAATTTAAGCTTAAACATTCTTTAAAGGAGCATAGAAAAAAATAGCTGGGGTTGAAAAACAATAGCGATTTAATGTGCTAAGTGGAGTTGACCTATAGCTCTATAAGCCAGAAGAGGGGATCCATGGCTGAGAGTTTAACTTCAGTGGGAACTGACATCTAAAAGTGTTCCCTATGAGAGAAGCCTGAACAACAACAATGATAAGGTGAGCCATGTAAACCACATTCATGGATTAGAGCCTATGGTACCACCCACTCCCCAGGCCCCAGGCCCAAGAGAGGCATCTGGACACGTGGCACCCGACCAGCCTAGGATCTATGAGGACCTACTGCCTAGACCTGTAGTACTGGGAGCAAGGATGGACTAGGACCAAATGACTACCACATGTCCAAGGAATGAGCTGGGTGGTCAGTTGGACTGGAGGTTACATCTGGAATAGCCCTGGTATCATCATGGATTAGGAGCCAAGAAATGTCATCTTTAGAACTAGCTCAATGGTGACAGGTGTGCTGAGGAGGAGGCAGGGAGAAGTGATCACAAAAGTTTCAGACAGAAGTGGAGAGGTGGTCAATAAATGAGGAGGAGAGAGAAAGAGAAATAGGGAGAAAAAAAGAAAGATTGAGAGAGAGAAGGGAGAGGGAATAACAGATAACTTCTCACTCAAAATTCCTAAATACATGAGGAAATCTAAAGAAAGACCCAATAAACTCATCAGTCAAGGCATGAGTTCATTCCATACAAATTGTTGCAGTGGATGTCAAGGGAAGTCCAGTAAGCAGCTCAGCATTAGTCTGTTCATCATTCACTAGAACTTCTTTAGGGAGTGGTCAGTGCCTGTTAAAGGGCTTCCCAGGTGGCACTAGTGGTAAAGAACCCACCTGCCAATTCAGGAGACGCAGGAGACCCAGGTTCCATTCAAGGGTTGGGAAGATCCCCACTCCAGTATTCTTGCCTGGACAATTCTATGGACAGAGGAGTGTGGAGGGATCCATGGGGTCACAAAGAGTTGATGGACCCAATGCAGCTATTCTAGTTTTCTAACGGCTGGTCTTGTGAAGTGCTTGGTACAAAAAAGGTTAATTTAACATGGTTATATATCAGTTCAGTTCAGTCACTCAGTCATGTCTGAGTCTGTGAACCCATGAACCACAGCATGCCAAGCCTCCCTGTCCATCGCCAACTCCTGGAGTTTACCCAAACTCATTTTCATTGTGTTGGTGATGCCCTCTAACCATCTCATCGTCTGTCGTCACCTTCTCTTCCTGCCTCAATCTTTCCCAACATCAGGGTCTTTTCAAATGAGTCAGCTCTTAGCATGAGGTGGCCAAAGTACTGGAGTTTCAGCTTCAATATCAGTCCTTCCAATGAACACCCAGGACTGATCTCCTTTAGGATGGACTGGTTGGATCTCCTTGCAGTCCAAGGGACTCTCAAGAGTCTTCTCCAACACCACAGTTCAAAAGCATCAATTCTTCAGTGCTCAGCTTTCTTTATAGTCCAACTGTCACATCCATACATGACTACTGGAAAAACCATAGCCTTGACTAGACAGACCTTTGTTGGCAAAGTAATGTCTCTGCTTTTTAATATGTTGTGAGGTTGGTCATAGCTTTCCTTCCAAGGAGTAAGCATCTTTTAATTTCGTGGCTGCAGTCACCACCTGCAGTTATTTTGGAGCCCCCAAAAATAAAATCTGCCACTGTTTCTCCATCTATTTGCATGAAGTGATGGGACCGGTTACCATGATCTTTGGTTTCTGAATGTTGAGCTTTAAGCCAACTTTTTCACTTTCTCCTCTTTCATTTTCATCATGAGGCTCTTTAGTTCTTCCCTTTCTGCCGTAAGGGTGGTGTCATCTGCATATCTGAGGTTATTGATGTTTCTCCCAGCAATCTTGATTCCAGCTTGTGCTTCATCCAGCGCAGCATTTCTCATGATGTACTCTGTATATAAGTTAAATAAGCAGGGTGACAATATACAGCCTTGACGTACTCCTTTCCCAATTTGGAACCAGTCTGTTGTTCCATGTCCAGTTCTAACTGTTGCTTCCTGACCTGCATACAAATTTCTCAAGAGACAGGTCAGGTGGTCTGGTATTCCCATCTCTTAAAGAATTTTCTACAGTTTATTGTGATCCACACAGTCAAAGGCTTTGGCATAGTCAATAAAGCTGAAATAGATGTTTTTCTGGAACTGTCTTGCTTTTTCCATGATCCAGTGGATGTTGGCAATTTGATCTCTGGTTCCTCTGCCTTTTTGAAAACTAGCTTGAACATCAGGAAGTTCACGGTTCACATATTGCTGAAGCCTGGCTTGGAGAATTTTGGGCATTACTTTGCTAGCATGTGAGATGAGTGCAATTGTGCGGTAGTTTGAGCATTCTTTGGCATTGCTTTTCTTTGGGATTGGAATGAAAACTGACCTTTTCCAGTCCTGTGGCCACTGCTGAGATCTCCAAATTTGCTGGCATATTGAATGCAGCACTTTCACAGCATCATCTTTCAGGATTTGGAATAGCTCAACTGGAATTCCATCACTTCCACTAGCTTTGTTCATAGTCATGTTTTCTAAGGCCCACTTGACTTCACATTCCAGGATGTCTGGCTCTAGGTCAGTGATCACACCATCGTGATTATCTGGGTCATGAAGCTCTTTTTTGTACAGTTCTTCTGTGGATTCTTGCCACCTCTTCTGAATATCTTCTCCTTCTGTTAGATCCATACCATTTCTGTCCTTTACTGAACCCATCTTTGCATGAAATGTTCCCTTGGTATCTCTAATTTTCTTGAAGAGATCTCTAGTCTTTCCCATTTTATTGTTTTCCTCTAGAACATAATTCCACCAAGTCGTGCCTTGTGGGATGGTCTGTGCATTTCCTTCCAGCTGCTCCTCCCAGAGACTCACCTGACTTTCTCTTCATCTCCATCTGCCTGCATTCCAGACTTGGTGATTACCAATTCTGTTTGCTGTCTCCCAGATCTTGCCACTTGTGCCCTTGAACTCATGCTTTCAGTTAGACTCCCTTCATTCAGGAGCACATATCCAGGGAAAGTCTGGGAAGAGCATTAGGGACAACCTCTGAGCTGTCCTCCAAAGTCTTGTCCATAACATTGGTCCCTTGAGTTTCTCATACCTGGAGATAGCTCCCACCTCCCCAGAGACCCTTCTCAGCTGTTTATCAGGATGGGTTTTGACTCTCCTTTAAAAGAGCCTTCATTTAGGCATAAGAGAGCCTGACTGTCTGCAGGGTATCCCCCTAACAAAGGTAGGAAATAGAATGGAATCCCCAGGAAAGTAAGTTACTCCTTTCTCACTGCCTGACTCCATTTCCCAGGGTTCAGATGGTGGCTGTCTGGATGACTAATGAATCACACAGGAGAGGGTGTGTAGCCATTTCCCTCTTCAGTAAAAACAGAGCAAGAAAGAAAGAGTCTGACCTGCATCAAAGAGAATCTTAGGTGGACTGTCAGTAACAATTTACTGTCAAAGATTGCTAATCATTAGAATGCCTGTGAGAGATGCATTTCTAGTGAATAGATTCACCAACAACTGATTCTCCTGTGCCCATCCTCTAGGGGCTGGGCCTTCAGAGACATTTAAGAAACAATCTCTGTGGGCTTATTGGGGTTGGGTGATGGTTCTTCTACAGGAAGGTTTCTCAGCCTCCTCACCATTAACATGTGGGACCAGATACATTTTTGTGCCACGAGGTTGTTTTGATATTTTGAGATAGGAAGCAGCATCCTTGGTCTGTACCTACTAGAAGCCAGTAAAAACCCCTCCCCCAAGTAGTGACCACCCAAAATGTCTCCAGTTTCAGTTCAGTTCAGTTGCTCAGTCATGTACAACTCTTTGTGACCCCATGAATTGCAGCACGCCAGGCCTCCCTGTCCATCACCAACTCCCGGAGGTCACCCAGACTCACGTCCATCGAGTCAGTGATGCCATCCAGCCATCTCATCCTCTGGCGTCCCCTTGTCCTCCTGCCCCCAATCCCTCCCAGCATCAGAGTCTTCTCCAATCAGTCAACTTTTCGCATGAGGTGGCCAAAGTACTGGAGTTTCAGCTTTAGCATCATTCCTTCCAAAGAAATCCCAGGGCTGATCTCCTTCAGAATGGACTGGTTGGATCTCCTTGCAGTCCAAGGGACTCTCAAGAGTCTTCTCCAACACCACAGTTCAAAAGCATCAATTCTTCGATGCTCAGCCTTCTTCACAGTTCAACTCTCACATCCATACATAACCATTGCTAAATGTCCTCTGCGGAGTGGGCATGGGATTGAGGACACAGTTGCCCACGTTTGAGAATTGCTAGTCGAAGAATATATTAAAACCCACCAATCCTGATTTTTCTTTCATGGGACATGGATTTTGGGGAAAGAGAATTCTCTTCATAAATGCTTATATCTTGAACTGACCAACTAAATGGGTAAACGAAGAAAGAGGGGAGGCAGTAACCTGTTGGAACCGCAGAGTTATAACCCTGGCAGGCAGAGTTTAGTCTGCCCCTAAAATAAGATAATGGAACAAGGGCTACAATCACTCATGGAGGATAGGGAAGGCGCCTGTAGTGATCAATCGCATCCAATGTAATATTAAGGACCAAGAAGGCAAGCCGTGAAAACAAGTCCTCACTGGCATCAAATAAAAGGTTTTAAACCACATGGAGCAAATCATTCTCTGCACTGTGCCAGGAAGGAATCTGGAAGGGACACAATTATGGAGATTATGACTAGAGAGATGATTAGAGACTTGGGGAATTCTTTTTCAAGGACTTGCTAAGGAAATGGGACTGTAATTAGAAAGGGAAGCAGAATGCAGGCTTTCTCCCCCCTCTCTCTTTTAGGTGAGCTAAAAAGCTTCTGTAAATACATAACAAGAACCTATGAAACTTCCAAATCAGTGGGAAAATGTTCTGACTTCAAAAGTCACTGATGAATACATCCTCAAGCGAAGTATACTGCATGTGAAAATCAGGCTTTTGGTTACCTGTCACGTCCGAGCCTTCAGGAGTTTTAGGTGTTTCCTGAAATGGCAGCTGACAAGCGATTGAAATGAAAATTCTGAATAAAATTAGGGCAGCCCATTAGCCCAAACAGGGGGAAACACGGTAAAAGATTTAACGGATTTGTGAGCTGTGATAGTTTGTCACTGATAGTCTTACTTTGAAAAAAATGTAGAAAGTAATTTGGGCCCTTTTTTTTGGGGGGGGGGGGGGGGGGGGGTGGCTGGTGGATAAGAACCCAAGCTAAGATATGAGGTTTTTCTCTTTTGGCAAATTTCAAAGATATGAAAGCAAAATTTTTGGCACCCAAGAATTGAGAGGCAAATGACATCATATGGCTTAAGGGAAATAGCTAAAAAAGTACATTTGGAGACTTTCAGAAGCTGGCTGCCGCTGAAATAATTTTGAATTTTTTTCCAGTAAATTTAGTTGTCACAAAGGGTGCTAGATTGACAACCCCACAGAGGAAATCGTCTAAGTGTTGGGGATGCGATGTCAGCTCCTGGCTGAGAGCACAACGGCCAGGATCTGTGCGTGTGCCTCGTCAGAGCTGGCCTTCCAGGGGCAGCCCCCACCTTGGTGACACACTGAGGGAGCTAAACGATACACCTGCAGTCCTGCTGTCTTGTGGAGAGGAAGTAAAGCAAGTTCTCACCAGCCAGACTCAGTTTCTGGAGCCTTGTGGCATCCCGGAGTGTTACTGGGGCGAATTGGAGTATTATTCACCTGGGGATCAGGGTGGGTCCTCTCTGGAAGCTTCTATGTTAGCACTGCATTCCCTAGAGAGTTCATGGAAATGGTATCATCTTCAAACCGTGGCAGATGAATTCAAACACGGAACACAAAGATGGTGAGAAAGGATGAGTGGGCATAGTATTGCCCCATAAAAGCATTATGGACTCCTTTCCCCATCCCTCAGCGTGTGAGGGAAAAGCAGTGGTAAATGGAGATCATCCAGGGTCAAAAGCTGAAGTGGCACAAGGATGGAGAGCTGAGCCAAGAGGAATTTTTCTGTCCTCCCTTTTCTCCCCAAGTCCGTTAATTCTCAACAACCTCCTGAGAGCGTGTGGCTTTGCAGAGAGATGGCAAATGAAAAGTCATGTAGGAAACATCCTCAAATGAGAAAAAAAGGATGACAATGGGATAAAAATAACGGGGAAAGGATAGAAAGTGCGCTCTTAGAAATGGGAAAACTCTGAAGGCACCACACAAAAACTCAGGATGAGTAACATATAGTGATTTTCTGTAATGTCCGGCCTGTATTCTGATGTGTTCAGTCCTCCAAGCTGAGCTCTAGACTGCCTGAAAAATTCACTGTGGTGTCAATCCTCAAATTGGAAATACAGAACTGGGCCCCGGGCTATGGTCATCTGTGTGTGTGTGTGTGTGTGTGTGTTTAGTTGCTCAGATGTGTCTGACTCTTTGTGACCCCACAGACTGTAGCCTCCCAATCTCCTCTGTCCATGGAGTTCTCCAGGCAAGAGTACTGGAGGGGGTTGCCATTCCCTTGTCCAGAGAGTCTTCCTCACTCAGGGATAGAACCCAGATCTCCTGCATTGCAGGCAGATTCTTTACCCTCTGAGTCACTAGGGAAGCCCAGCTCAGCTATGTATTAATATCCAATCCATGTCCTACTTGTTTTCAAGTTTTGATTCAAAATACTTGATTTTCTTCCCTTATTATCTGCCATGGTGCTGGATTGTCCACAGCCATGACCAGATAGGACCTGTGTCAAACTTTCCCCCCTGTAACCAGCTTAGGAATGTTGCTTTCTAATTGCGGGCCCCTCCTTGTACTTCCTCTCCAGGTTCCACCTCTCACCTTGCTTGTTCTACGATCTCACTCAAAATGAAGAAGAGAAAAGTTCTGAGCAGTGGAAACTGTGTACTCCCTCTCTGCTTCTCTTCCTTGCTGCCCTGAAACCATGGGGATGAATGCCGTCTACTACTTGCTCTCTGATTTACCAGCTTGGGTTTTGTTTTGTTTTTATCTTCCTTCCTTTCCCTTTTGATGTAGGCTGACCGAGAGAACCTATTCCCACATCCGAGGTCAGGGGCGGTGGCCAAGATTGCCAGGCTGCAATAGCCAACCTAGATAGCATATTCAAAAGCAGAGACATTACTTTGCCAACAAAGGTCCATCTAGTCAAGGCTATGGTTTTTCCAGTAGTCATGTATGGATGTGAGAGTTAGACTGTGAAGAAAGCTGAACACCAAAGAATTGATGCTTTTGAACTGTGGTGTTGGAGAAGACTCTTGAGAGTCCCTTGGACTTCAAGGAGATCCAACCAGTACATTCTAAAGGAGATCAGCCCTGGATGTTCATTGTAAGGAATGATGCTGAAGCTGAAACTCCAGTACTTTGGCCACCTCATGCAAAGAGTTGACTCATTGGAAAAGACTCTGATGCTGGGAGGGATTGGGGGCAAGAGGAGAAGGGGACGCCAGAGGATGAGATGGCTGGATGGCATCACGGACTCGATGGACGTGAGTCTGAGTGACCTCCGGGAGTTGGTGATGGACAGGGAGGTCTGGCGTGCTGCAATTCATGGGGTCACAAAGGGTTGGACACAACTGAGCAATTGAACTGAACTGAACCCTGGCACTTGTGGACTTGATTTTATCTCTTTTTGTTTTCCCAAAGTCTGCTACATCAATTATTCCCTCTTTTTCTTAAATCTTCAATTACTTCTTCTCTATACTGGCTTCTTCTGCCTCCAGCCACAAATATACTTAAGATATCCTTCATCTTCGGGGAAAAAATATCCTACAAAAGCTTCTGTGTCTCCCTCAACTATTATCCTTTTCAAACTCCCTCTAAAAGGAATGCTTCTATTTCTTGACCTACACTTGACACATCAACACAATTTGATTCTGCTGCCAGCCCCACCCCCACCGCACCCCTTTCCATGGAAACTGCTCTGGGAAAGGTCAACAATGATCAGCTCCTTATAGTCAAATCCAGTCATGTGCTGTGGTCTTCCTTTTACCTGGCCTCTCAATAGCCTGACATCAGTATTTATTTTTCCTCATTGGAACTCTTTTCTTCTGATGTTCCTCCCACTATGGATACTCATTCATATAATCCTCACTGGTGCCGTGAGTGTGTGTGTGTGTGTGTGTGTGAGTGCGTGTGCGTGCATGCATGCATGCACTCAGTTGTGTCCTACTCTTTGTGACTGCATGGACTGTATCCTGTTAGCCTCCTCTGTCCATGGGATTTTCCAGGCAAGATAGGAGTACGTTGCCATTTCCTCCTCCAGGGGATCTCTCTGACCCAGGAATCAAACCTATGTCTCTGCATCTGCTGCATTGCAGACTTTACCACTGCACCACCCCTGGCACCCTTCCTCCACCTAAATGTTGACCCTCCCCCTCTCCTGCTTTGCTTCTCAACCTACAAGTTTTGTCTGGGCAGTTTTATTTGTTTTCAATAGTGTCTTTCGTGTGTGTGTGTGTGTGTGTGTGCAGTCGCTCAATTGTGTCTGACTCTTTGCAACCCCATGGACTGTAACCCCCCAAGGCTCCTCAGTCCATGGAATTTTTCAGGCAAGGATACTGGAATGGGTTGCCATTTTCTTCTCCAGGGAATCTTCTCGATCCTGGGATTGAACCTGAGTCTTTTACGGTCTCCTGCATTGCCAGGCGAATTCTTCACCACTGCACCACTTGGGCATTCTTCCCTGTGGATGACTTTACCTTACCTCCAGCCATGACCTCCTGCCTGAACTCCCCTCTCATATTTCCCATTGCCTTGTGATATTTCACATTCAAGCTGTCAAAAGCTGAGCTCGTTATCCCCAGAATCTGGCATGCTGCTTGGCATGAGACAGTCTTGCTGACACAAGCGAGGAGAGCTTGAAGGTTGGCCACATCTGCATTCTCCTTTCCCCTGGAGAGCTCAAACTCAGGCAGAAACAAACTGGCAATTCCCATCCTGACTTATCTTCAGATTCTCCACCAATTTCGTAATTCCAGAAAACAATGAATTCAAACTCTTGTAGAAACAGATGTATTGGCCCGCTTCGTTGTAGGACCAGAAGCGGTCCTTGAGCAGCCTGACTTCTGGGTTGGTATAGAATTGCTAGAAGCTTCAGAATTATCTCTGTGTGTCTTAGTTTATTCTTGTTACTTCCCTCCAAAGAGATAACAAGCACATCCTAGAAATTCTGGCTCTGGAATTCTGCTATGGATGTACTCTGCTAGTCTCTGTTATGTGTCAAGGTTCAGCTCTGCTGTTTTCCTAATACAACATTTATTAACCAAGTTATTTTAGTCTGGGTTCATTATCCTTTCTGGTAGAGGCTGACAAGTCAGTCTTCACCCGAGATTTTGAGAGGCAGAGAGGGGCACTCTGTCAGCACGTGGTACTCCCGATCTCAGATCCATCAGATAATAGTGGTTCTCCTGAATGCCTGTCTCATGAGACCCAGAGAGCAGAGCAGTAGAAATGCGTTTAGGGTGAAGCTTTGGGGGCTCACCTCAGTCTCCTTTAAAATACAAGATGTCTCTATCACAGTGGTCACATCTTTCGGTTCGGTTCAGTTCATTTCAGTCACTCAGTCGTGTCTGACTCTTTGAGACCCCATGAATCGCAGCTCGCCAGGCCTCCCTGTCCATCACCAACTCCCAGAGTTCACTCAGACTCACGTCCATCGAGTCAGTGATGCCATCCAGCTATCTCATCCTCTGTTGCCCCCTTCTCCTCCTGCCCCCAATCCCTCCTAGCATCAGGGTCTTTTCCAATGAATCAACTCTTCGCATGAGGTGCCCAAAGGATTGGACTCACATCTTCAGCTAGTGCCTATTTATAATAAAGCTTAGTGTTAGCGGTGGTTAGTTGGGGCCGCTTGAAGCATTCCAGAGGCTCTTTGTGGGTTAGTGTGTGTGTGTCTTTAGTCACTCAGTCATGTCCAACTCTTTGTAACCCCATAGACTGTAGCCCGCCAGGCTCCTCTGTCCCTGGGATTACCCAGGCAAGAATACTGGAGTGGGTTGCTATTTTCTACTCCAGGGGATCTTCCTGATCCAGGGATTGAACCTGTGTCTCCCACATTGCAGGCAGATTCTTTACCAACTGAGCCACAAGGGAAGCCCCAAAATAGTGGAGTGGGTAGTCTATCTCTTTTCCAGCGGATCTCCCTGACCCAGGAATCGAACCTGGTTCTCCTGAGTTGCAGGCAGATTCTTTAGCAACTGAGCTATCAGGGAAGCCAAAGGAGTTTTGAACCAGTATTTAAAAAAACCAAGATTAGGAGACATTCAGGACACAAGGACAAATACTACTGCACTATTTTTCCTTGGGGTCAGCAAAATCACCCCAAGATTTCTGGCAGTAAACAGCTTAGAGAGCATCAGGGGATGGAGGATTTGTTAGTTCCCTTGGGAGCACTGTTCTATACTTGGATTTGTGCTGCATCAGATCTAATAATGATAAAGATACCCGTGGATCAAGCTCACATCAGGCTGTCAAGATTTCGTATTAATATTAGAAGTGAGTGTTACCAATGGAAGGTTTATCTATGGATGGAGATGAATGTTGGAATCCTTCTAAGAATACAGAGACCTTCCTGGCTTGATGGGAGGGCAATGCAAACAAGGATAAAATACACAATGATTGATTCCATAATTCCTTTCTGTCTTTAGTATTTTTATCTGGACCCACATTTGAAGGTGTGGTTAAGACATCTATCGAAGACAGATGCCAGATGCTGCTCAGGGGTCCCTGAGCAGAGAGGTGGGGAGGGGGAAGGCCAGCTGTGTGTGCAGGAGGGTGCATGGCTCTGCTAACTCTTGGAGAGCACTTTCCAGGGGGACAGGTGGAACCTTGCTTAATCCTCTTGTGGCATTTCCATCTGGATGCTCTCAGATCTTTTGAACTTGACACTTTTATCTTACACTGACTCAGTCGATGCAGATGAGACAGTCCTGTGAGCCAGTCATGTCACCAAAAAACCTTCTGTCCTCAGCTCTTATTGTTGCAATTGCATCTGCCCCATCAGGCATTGGAATTGACACAGCCTGATCAATAATGACTACTCTTAAGTGAGGAACCTTTCTTGGAGACGCTGTTGCAGGATTGCAGATTTACAGATATTTTCTCATTCAATTAAGAAGATGGAGACCATTCAATTCCTGCTGGCCTGAGACCTAGACTTCCTGTAACAGACTTCTACCCCAGCTAAATTTGGCTGCAGACTTCCTTCAGAAGAGAATTTTGGGCCTTGGCCCCTGACTTGACGCCCAGTGCTTTAAATACTCAAAGGAACTGTGTGTGACATGTAACAGAATGTCCTTCCAGTCTACTGGGAAGACGGTCTCCTCTTCCAAGCTCTCCTTCTGACAACTTTGCTGGCAGAAGGGAAATTGGTGTCCATGGATGAAGTCTCTTAACAGCTTGTATCTGCTCTTTGTGACCAAGGAGAGGGGATCACCCAAACTGTACTGTCCCATAGAGAAGTATAAAGGGTTCAATCTGAGTATGGGAAATAATTTGAATTTCTGAATTTGGCTATTTGATGTAAACTCTGTCAACCTACCATGGACAGAGGGGTTTCCAACAGTAGAAGAGGCCTCGAACCTGAGCTGGAGACTATGGCAGGTGAAAGCACCAGGAGTAAGTAAGATACCCAGGGTTCAAAGGTAGTATTCATGTAAACAATTCTATTAAGAAATAATACATATACAGTAAAGTGCTCAAATATTACTTGTATAGTCTGATGAATCCCCCCAATCCCACATACCCAAATCAAGTCATACAATACTGACAGGATTCCAGAAAATTCTATCTTATCTTCTCCCAGTAAATATCCCCTAAAGCATATCATTATTTTGCATCTTTTCCCCCCATACATTACTTTTGGCTGTTTTTGAATTCTTTTGCATTTTGCTTTTTTTTCTCAACATTGTGTTACTGAGATTTAATGCTTTTTGTAGCTTAAGTTTGTTCCTTTTTATTGCTACTTAGCATGCCACTGTATGAATATACTGAAGTATATTTACTTATTCTACTGTTGACAAGACATTTGAATTGTTTCTAATTCTTGGCTCATGGAAATAACTGTTGTGAATATTCTTATACCATTGTATACATGGCCAAAATGCTCCCCAAATGGTTATAATAACTTATATTTCTACCATCCGTGGAGGAAAAATTCAAATGTTCTCCATTTTCATCAATACTTAGTATTTTTAGTCTTTTACATTTTAGCCATCTTGACAAGAGTATAAGTGATATCTCATTGTGGTTTTTTTTTTTTTTTCAATTATTTTGATGTGCATCACTTTTAAAAAAGTTTTTGTTGAATTTGTTACAGTATTGTTCCCATTTTATGTTTTGGTTTTGGGCTGAGAGGCATGCGCAATCGTAGCTCCTCCACCAGGAATCGAACCTGCGTCCTTGCATAGGAAGGTGAAGTTTTAACCACTCAACTGCCAGGGAAGTCTCATCATTGTGTTTTCAATATACATTTTTCCAATGATTATACCACTTTGCATTGAGCATCACTTTGTGTGCTTATTGGTCATGTGGATTCCCCATTTTTGAAGTATCTGTCCAAGTGTTTCTCTCATTTTGAAAAACTAGGTTGTGTGGCTTTTTCTTATGGATTTATAGTAACTCTGTGTATAGTCTAAGAAAGAGTATTATGTCAGGTATACGTATATGGCAAATAGCTTCTCCTAGATTATTAGCTGCTTCAAAAGTGTTCTCTCTCCAGAACTTTCTCTTGTTGACACTGATGGTCATGCATAATTCCAGCCTTCCGATACTGAAATCCAACGGAAACAAGGACTCCCCAGTGGAGGAGTGGACGTTCTCATATTAGGGGTTATCCAGTGGGAAAGTGCACTTTCTGTGACGCTGTCCCTAGCCCTCCACACCTCGTATTCCTGCCTTGTGCCAGGTCTGTTGGCATGCACACCACATTGCAGTGGGTGCCGTGTGAGTCTCTCCATTGGACTGTGAGCTCTGGGAGCCCCGAAATAGCTCTTCTTATCCGTGTAGCCTCAACAACCTACTCGAGAACAGAAGCAAAGTCTTCTTCATTGTTACTCAAATGCCATGTTTGGAGCAAATAAATGAATGGGATGATTTTAAGCATGGAAGGGACATGACCAGATCTGCATTTTAAGTAGATAATTCTGGCAACAGTATGGAGAGAGAGGCTAAAGGTCTCAAATATTAAGTGGCAATTTAGATCACACTGGTTTAGACAGTAAAGTCAGAAAAAATTTGCTGAACAATAGCAGAAAAGGTCTGCCTGTGTTTTTCTTCTACAGATGAGGGATGCACAATCAACCCTAAGGCAATGATGATGTCAAATTTTGTTAGAGAATTTACCAGCTCTGACTGTGATAGATGACAATACAAGACCAAAAAGAAAAAAAAATTTGTCACCAAGCCCCGATGCTAAATGCCAATTGAATGGTACAGACAGTCAAAGCCAAGAGTTCAGAGGAGCTGGCGATTATGAGCCACGATGAGCAGGATTTTACAGACAAGTTTTCCCTTAATAGGGCTTCCGTTATGGCTCAGCTGGTAAAAAATCTGCCTGCAATGCAGGAGACCTGGGTTGGATCCCTGGGTTGGGAAGATCCCCTGGAGAAGGGAAAGGCTACCCATTTCAGTATTCTGACCTGAAGAACTCCATGACTGTACAGTCTATGGGGTCACAAAGAGGTGGACATGACTGAGCGACTTTCACTTTCACTTTTCCCCTTAATACTATGATGTTAGCTGACATGCATTTTTTTAAATTATTATAATGATAGAAATCTGGGACTAGAGTGAGTTGAATGACAAAATATAAAAGATGAAGCTTGCTGTTTCTCCGATCTCTCAGTCTAGGTATCAGCCCTGGGGAGGGAGTGATGAAAGCTTCCAGAGCTACAAGGATCAGTACCTTTGAGCTTGGAATGCAAGCTGTTCACTGCAGACTGCAGGTTCTTGGGCTTGGGTGACTCCCCTCTCTGAGCAGTGGGCCCTCCTTCTGTGCTTCTTCTGGGCTCAGTGGTTCCAGCCACGAGGATGCGCTGTGGGCCCCTGACAAACGTGACCTAGGCTTTCTGGGGTTTGACACATGGGGGACTGCATGGCTTGGAAATTCTTAGATTATATTTCTAATTCAGAATTGCTAACATTCAGAAGACCCCACCAACTTTAATTAACTTTAAAAAAAGAGGTACATTTCTTTTTATTATTGCAGTAAAAGACACATGGCACACAAGTGATCATTTTAACCATTTTAAAGTGTGCAGCTTTGTGGTTCAAGTACATTCACACCATTGTGCCAGCATCACCACTGTCCATATCCAAAGCTCTGTCATCTTCCCAAACTGAAACTGTCCCCATGAAACAACCCCCTTCTCTTTAACTCCTGCCCCAGTCCCTGGCAACCACCCTTCCACTTCCTGTCTCTGTGACTTTGATTACTCTTGGTGCCTTATATGAGGGTAGTCATTCAGTACTTGTCCTTTTGTGGTGACTGGCTTATTTCACTTAATAATGTCTTCCAGATTCATCCATATTGTAGCATGTGTCAGAATCTCCTTCCTTTTCAAGACTGAGGAATATTTCGTTGTATGCAGGTACCACTTTCTGTTTATTCCTTCATAAAGTTTAATTTTATTACTCCTACTTCTCTGAAGTGAGTATGGATATTTTTATATCTTTTAATATATTATCAGAAGAAGAAATAAAATAAGGAGGGAGGGGGAATGAATGTTTGAGAAACTATTATATGCTTGGCACTGAGCACTATTCTTTATATTGCATGTTGGAACACAAAGCTTATTCATTTCCCACTACTTTGCTGTCCATAAGACAAAACCCAGCAAAAGTCAGTATTGTCCAATTTTGAAATGCATTAAGTTTATATTTGGTTATTCCTCTCACTTTTAACATCTTCCCACTTTCAGTACCATCTCCCACATCTCCAGGCAATCTCTCATCTGAGACAGCCCTGATTCTAGCAGTATTAAAGAGGAATCCTTTTCTTTTATTGAACAAGCACATGGCTGAATACAGAAAATCATATGATTACTTCAATCAATGCTGAAAAGCATTTTAATTCTTCACATTAATTGTTTTAAAAATCCAACAACTCTAACCCTTAGCAAACGGAAGGACAACAGCCAACTCCCTTGACCCCAAATTCTTCATCTATAAAATGGGAACTGGGTCTCTTCAAGCCTTAAACTTCCCTTCTCTCTTTTAATTCAGTGCCATGCTTTTTTGTTTTTTGTTTTGTAAATTACATTGCCGTTAGTTTCTGTTACGCTTTACAATCCTGGAAGGTACTTCAGTAATGGGAACACTGGATCAAAAGAAGAAAGATTGTGTTTGGGGGCTGGGAGCTTGCAGTGTAGACTAACTGTAGAAAGCATCAACCCAAGACCATGGGCCCTTTTTTGACTGATTGAGCAGCTAAGCTGTGGAGTGCTGCTGACTGATGGGTTCATTCAATTTTGATGGAGGAGTCTTATGACTGACTTCAGGACTCTCCTATAGCTTTGCCCTATGCTACATTTTTTGTTAATTACTTGGATGAGGTGTCTGCTAGCTAAATGATCATATTTATAGGTGATATGAAGCTGGAAAGGATAACCAAATTAGGCTTCCAAGGTTTTTTATAAGCTGGAAATATGGCTTGAATCTAAGACTATTAAATAGATGTCAAAACCAACACTTACATCCAAAAAGTCAACCAATTGTTCAAGCAGAGATAAGGTAGCAGTAACTTAGGACTCCTGGGGTCACAAGTGACAGAATCACAACTTTCCTGGACATGAAAGAGGGAGTTTTTTGGCTCTTACAAGCAAACTATGAGGGCGTTAGACTTTGAGTGCGGCTGTAACTCGATTTGTCTCATTTATGATTCTCCTTTGTGTTTTTAGTTTTCTCTATCAGGAGGGAGGAACTCTGGCCTCAAACTACATTCAGACTCACATGTTTTTGATTTAGTTAAGAGAAATGAAATAAATCTGTTGCTACACTTAAAAATATCCCTGGGAAGGATTCGAATTGACTTGAGTCAAGTCTCACTCTGCGCCAAGGAGGGGAGTCTCTAAAGAGCAGTTGCTTGTCATGCGAACACACAGTTATACATTTTTCTAGAATGATAGGGCTTCCCAGGTGGCATGAGTGGTCAAGAATCTGCCTGCCAAAGCAGGGGATGCAAGATGCATGTTCAATCCCTGGGTCAGAAAGATCCCCTGGAGCAGGAAATGGCAACCTACTCCAGTATTCTTGCTGGAAAATCCTATGGACAGAGGCACTTGGTGGGCTACAGTCCACAGGGTCACCTAAGAGACACGACTGAGCACTGAGCAGCAGCACAGAATGAGAGGAAGCATTAGACGGAGGGTCAGAAACAAGAGCCTTTGGTGAGTTTGTTGACTGTAAAGATGAAAGGAGTTGATGGTGATATGGGGTTGCCCAAGAAAGCTAGAAGTTTTCTAAGATGGATGCAGAGTAACCAGAGTGAGGATAGGATGGGAGGCTGTTCTCCAGTTCAGGCCATTTCCTGGTGAATTGGACCTAGTTTCGGTTGCCATGCTTGAAAAGAAACCTGGGCAAATGAGGATGTATTCATAGGAGTGTCCAGAGAAAGGTGAAGAAACACAAACTTTATGATGTGCACAGAACGAATGAAGGATCGGGGATATTTAACTGGATAAGAAGATGTCGGTGACATGGTGATCATGTATTTGAGGAGGTGTCCTAGAGAAACAAGATTGTGTATGTTCTCTGCTGTCTAAGCGAGGCGATCTGGTACCATTGCCACCTGGGGCCTGTAAGTCCTGCTATGCAGTGGGAAGAGAAAGGGACTTGGAGCCACTTAGACCAGCCATTCCCTGGTGGCTCAGACGGTAAAGCATCTGCCTACAGCGTAGGAGACCTGGGTTCGATCCCTGGGTCAGGAAGATCCTCGGGAGAAGCAAATGGCAACCCACTCCAGTTCTTTTGCCTGGAAAAATCCCATGGACGGAGGAGTGTGGTAGGCCACTGTCCATGGGGTCGCAAAGAGTCGGACGCAACCGAGCGCCTTCACTTCACTTCATTGGTGTCCCACGTAAACATGTGAGTATCTGATAAGGTTGTCTTAAAGATTCTATGAGGTAACGAGTCTCCCGCTGCTAAAAGATGCCTCACATCCATGGTAGCTTCATTCCCAGTAGCATTAGTATTAAAAGACTTTGCATGAACACAAGGAAGGCATTTGCAGCACACAGTGTGATCTCACAATAAATGAGAGCCTTTTCAGGTAGTGAGATTGCCGTCACTGGTGGCATTTAAGCGGAGGCTTGAAAACCATTTGGTATTGTGAATTTAAGCACCTTCTCCAGTATTGGACTAGATGGCTTTTGAGGTCCCATCTGATTCAGAGAATTAGTGATTCTAGATCCTTATCCATTTCTTAACTCCTTAAATAATTTTTCAAATTCATATTCATAATTTATCTGTTTTCAAAAATTTAACAAGTAACAGTTTTAGCGATAATTATTGCATTTCTATATTTATAGATAACTGGCACATATGGAGGTGGAATAGCACAATTTGATATTTTCTCATGTGCCAGATTCCTTTTAATAAATATAGAAAACCCTATAGTTATGAGAAACTATTTGTTAAAATTAAACATATATGCAACTGGGCATCTGTTCTGATATATCCAATCTCTTGAGAACCAGTTTTCCTGTTCCCATTGATTAGAATCCAGTATTAGCCCAGAGTTTAAGGGCCTTAAGGCTCAGAGTGCTCAAAAATGGAGAAAAATTTTAGTAATCCCTGCATGTAATGTACTCCTATTTATTCTGGTTAAAATTTAACTTTGAATCTATAAAAATTAAAAAATTTCCCTCCTTACAAAAAGCTACTGTAGGATTTTTTTCTTTCCTTTACTCAACAATAAGAATTTCATGTGGACTGCTTGATAGAGTAGAATGATTGGATTTTAGAGTCAAGTAGATTTGGGTATAAACTCTGGATCTCTTTCTACCTGTGTAATCCTGGGCAAGTTGTTTAACATTCTTGAATATTCTTTTCCCACCAGGATAATATGTAGCATAATA
The DNA here is from genome assembly GCA_935064755.1 of Tragelaphus eurycerus. NCBI lineage: Eukaryota > Metazoa > Chordata > Mammalia > Artiodactyla > Bovidae > Tragelaphus > Tragelaphus eurycerus. Next base: position 15,012,992 of record CAKXYN010000039.1, on the reverse strand, counting down.
CCCATACCTGCATGTCTGTCACATCTCACTCTTTCTGAAACCCCACGGACTGTAGCCCACCAGGGGCCTCTGTCCACTGGATTTTCCAGGTGAGAACACTGGATTGGGTTGCCATTTCCTCCTGCAGGGGATCTTCCTGACCCAGGGATCTAACCTGCCTACCTTGGGTCTCCTGAATGGCAGGCAGATTCTTTATCACTAACACCACCTAGGAAGCCCTGTTGCTGCTGTGGCTAAGTCACTTCGGTCGTGTCTGACTCTGTGCGACCCCATAGACAGCAGCCCACTAGGCTCCTCTGTCCCTGGGATTCTCCAGGCAAGAACACTGGAGTGGGTTGCCATGCCCCCCTCCAGGGATCTTCCCAACCCAGGGATCAAACCCAGCTGTCCCACACTGCAGGGGGATTCTCTACCGTCTGAGCCACCAGGAAAGTCATGTCTACCAATTATTGAGTACTTTCGATGTGCTAGGTACTTGGATTTAACAGCTAAAATGTGTATGCATGTTCACTTTCTCAGCTGTGTCCAATTCTTTGCAACCCCATGGACTGCAGCCTACCAGGCTTCTCTGTTCTTGGAATTTTCCAGGCAAGAATACTGGAATTGATTGCTATTTCCTTCTCTAGGGGATCTTCCCAACCCAGGGATCAAACCTGCATCTTTTGTGTGTCCCACATTGGCAGGTGGGTTCTTTACTGCTGAGCCACCTGGGGAAACCCAACATTTAAAAAGTATCTCTTTTAATCCTATCAGCAGTTCCATAGGATCTATGACAGCAAGACCATTTTACCAGAGAAGAAAACTCATAAAAGAATTAACTTCTTGAAGGTCCTGAAAGTTTCAAGTGGCAGAATTGGATTTCAGACCCAGTGCATACTGATTTCAGAATCTGATTTTAAACTTAACTCTATAATGCTTAGCTAATAGTCTAGAAGATTCTTTAAATGAACTGAAGTCATGGTGCTTATACTGAGCATAGATGGTGCTCTCCTTTTCATTTCATTCAGGTGACAGTTCTTCCTTTGCATGGTTAAATTTTCATGACCTGCCATCTTTTTTTGTAATCACAATCCCCATAGATTTTGATAGGTAAGCACTGGACCTGGGATTCCTTGCTGTTGCCATGGTTTTCAGTTTCCCATTAGGCCTGTTTCTGCCACTTTTGTGTCTTACTTATGGTATAGAACCAAAAATATGTGTTTACTATTCTCAGCTTCTTCATATGCAGTGTGAAATATTCCAGGCAATGTATCTAGACAAAATTTAGACAAAATTCGGTATTAGCGAGTTTTATCTTTTGTCTCCCTTCACTTGGAGGATTTCACTTTGTCTTTCGTGCCCTCTCCCTTCATCAATAGTCAAGTTCAGATGCATTCATTCCCTTCCAAGTGCCCATAGGGTGGGAGGCTCACCCGTGGTGGGCTCAGAAGAATGACTGGTACTTGCTGCTTGGGGGCTTCCTGCGACCACAGACAGCTTCCAGAGGTGCTCAGAACACCTGTTCTTTCGGGCTAGAAGGACGCAACTCTCAGTTTTCACTGAATGTCAATGTTTAATTATGTTAGCTTCCAATTTGGGCCTCTTCTTGAGAATTCAAATCTCCTTTCTGACAAATGAGGTTAAACTGCTCATGGTGAGGGAGCGTCTTGACCTTGAGTCATTTTCTTTTTCCTTCTCGAAGGAGACTTGACAAAGGAGCTGACAGATGAGATTTAACACGCTCTGGAGAAACCAGAGAAAGCTTATGATCATAAACATACAGATCAGGGAGCAAGTAAATATGTCAGAGACTGGTGCCATCCTCTCCAAAACAAAAACAATCCACACCTTTTCAATGATTATGTCTAGGGCCAAACGAATTTCATGGTATGTATTTTAAGTGATTTTCTGTGTTTGACTCTTTTATATTTAACAGATTCTAAGCAAAATTATAGCTAGGTAATATAAAACATATGAAGAGACCCAAGAATGGCAAAAATCTAATATCTTGTGTAAAATGTAATTGTACTTCTTTTATTTTTAGTTGGATAGCGTTTTCCCTACATCCATAACAAACATGCTGCTTAGTTCAAGGAACTCGTGCCTCTAATGTCACACACAAGGTCCCTAAAGAAAATCACGTGGTGCTTCAATCTCAAACTGTCAACCACCTGGAAGAGATCAGGAAGATTCATTTCAAAGGGAATATATGATGATCAGGCTGCTACCTGCTGCTGCTAAGTCGTTTCAGTTGTGTCCAACTCTATGGGACCCCATAGACGGCAGCCCACCAGGCTCCCCAGTCCCTGGGATTCTCCAGGCAAGAACACTGGAGTGGGTTGCCATTTCCTTCTCCAATGCATGAAGTGAAAAGTGAAAGGGAAGTCGCTCAGTCGTGTCTGACTCTTAGCAACCCCATGGACTACAGCCTACCAGGCTCCTCCATCCATGGGATTTTCCAGGCAAGAGTACTGGAGTAGGGTGCCATTGCCTTCTCCTGAATGATGGTCAGGAGGGCTTGTTAAAGAGGTGACTGCTCCTCACCCCAATTAGATTTGGTAAGTTTGGGGTGGGGCAGGAGAGCTTGCATTTTTAGTAAGCTACCAGATGATACTGACACATCCTACCTTTGAGAACCACTGAGCTAGAACAGTGCTGTCTAATAGATTTATACTGAGAGCCACATACGGAATTTTAAATATTCCAGTAGCCTTCCAAAAGACTCGTAAAAAAGTTAAAAGGAACAAGTGAAATTAATTATAGCAATATATTTTATTTAACCTAAAATATCCAAAATATTATCATTTCAACATAGAGTCAATATAAAAGTGATTAATGAGATATTTTGCATTCTTATTTTGGTATTAAATCCTGAAGGTCTGGTGTGTACTTTATGTTTACAGCTCACCAGATTTCAGACTAAACACATTGCAAGTGTTCACCAGTCACATGTGGCCATTGGCTACTGTACTAGAGGGTGAAGAGTGACTAGTCTCATAAATTACATCGCAAATAAACAGCTTAGAGAGGTCAAGAGTGATTATTTTTAGCTCTGGCGGCACATCAGAATCAGGCAGGGAACTTCTGAAATCTACTAATGCTTCAGGCCCACTTCCAGAAAAATCTCATGTAGTTGGTCTGTGGTAGGGATTAGGCACCAGTATTTTAAAAACCTTCCCTCCAAATGACTCTAATGTGCAGCCTGGTTGAGACTCTTGGGGGCCAATGGAAACACAGCTGAAGATGGGACCTACCTGCATACCTAGGATCTTCCTCCATGTATTTTTGGTGATTTGGTCTAAATGATTGTGTCCCCCAGAAATTCATATGTTGAAGCCCACAAAGGTGATGGTATTAGGAGCTGGTGCCTTCAGGTCATGAGGGCAGAGCCCCATGAATGAGATTCGTGTTCTCCTGAAAGATACAGCACAGAGGCCCCTAGCCCCTTCCTTCCATCACGGGAGGACACAGAGAAGCAGTCAGTCTGCAACCCAGAGGGCCTTCTCCAGAATGAGACCATGCTGGTGCCAGAAATCTTGGGCTTCCCGCCTCCAAAACTGGATGAAATAAATGTCTGTTGTTTATAAAGCCCCCTAGTTTATGTTGTTGTTGTTGTTGTTTTGTTTTTTTTTTTTTGTCATAGCAGCCCAAATGGACTAAGACATTTAGCAAAGGGGAAAAAGAGAAAACTACTAATATGAATAGGACATCTATCCAATACAACCGAGAGGCAGACACTTTCAAGAAGAGTATTTAACCCTCATAACTCTGTGAGCAGATCTCACTGCTGCTCCTCCGAAGAGTCAGAAAGCAGGAAGGCCAACGTGGTCTGCCAGCTTCAGTGGTACTGAATCAACTGCACACACTAAGTTCCAGATGCAGCAACTGCTGCTGCTGCTAAGTCGCTTCAGTCGTGCCCCCATAGATGGCAGCCCCCCAGGTTCCTCTGTCCCTGGGATTCTCCAGGCAAGAACACTGGAGTGGGTTGCCATTTCCTTCTCCAATGCACGAAAGAGAAAAGTGAAAGTGAAGTCACTCAGTCGTGTCCGACTCTGTGCGACCCCATGGACTGTGGCCCATCAGGCTCCTCTGTCCGTGGGATTTTCCAGGCAAGAGGGCTGGAGTGGGGTGCCATTGCCTTCTCTGAACTAATTCTAAGACCCCCTCTTTCTACAGTATTAATATTAATCTTATCTGAATTGTCTTACTTAACTCAAACTCAAATGTCCCTTCAACTAAAACTGTGGGTTCAAGCTCCCTTACTCACTTGTGGGACCGCACGCAGTTTCCTCACTTTAAAGGAAGTGTTGTTAGTCGCTCAGTCGTGCTGACTCTTTGAGACCCCATGGACTGCAGCCCACCAGGGATTTTCCAGGCAAGGATACTGGATTGGGAAAAACAAGCACAAATTTCATCAGTAATAAAATGTAGTCAGTGGCCCCTTCCATGGAGAATCTAGATACTTTTCCAAATGTTTGGGGAGGTTGGTAAAAATAAGATGATTAAAACAAGCTGACTATTTTCACTAACTTCCTCTGGGTCATCTTTATATTAATATTTGATTCTCTGCGTTGAAAGAGATGTCCATGGGATGTCTGAGACATTTTCTAACCTTGACTTACATGTTTAAAGTTCTCTTTTTGGAACTTGCCAGTCCCATGGTTTTCAGGAACATAGGACCATCGGCAGTGGGGTGAGCTATGGTTTCTGGCATCGTGGTTGGGGGAGATTCTGCAGGACATCATTCTGGGCATCGCTGTCACTTAGGGTCAAGGGCAAAGGGCTACTGACTCACTGGGAACTACTGTTTCACATTCTCACATATTTTTATTATGAGAGCTCCTGGATTAAAATGTTTGTCTAAAGGTCTTTTGTGATTTTCCCCTGTATGGAATTTAGGATATTTAATATGGGATTTGAATCTCAGAACCTAAGTGACTTAAGCCCTTATTTATTTCAATTTATTCTCTTCTGCTTGCCCGTTTTAAGTCTAGATTATGTATATTTGATGCTAAGAATTATAATTACCTTCCAGTATTTCACTTATAGTGTTTCCCTGGCGCATTTTTCATGTATTTCAAAATGATTTTAAAAAATAAGAATTTGGGTCTCTCATTGATTTCGATTGTCCTCAATTTCTCCTTTAATATTAATAGTGTAAGTAGACCTACCTAATGCAACCAATTTTCGTTAGTCTTGCCATTTAGGCCATGAGTGTGACCTTGGAATCCCACTGCTAAGAACCTTAGCCCTGAAATATTTTCTTGAAAACTTCTATTTTTGAATGCCTGGATCTAAAAAAGAAAAAAAGAAAATCCAGTAATAAGCCTGTTCAAATCCATGTCACACAGTTCCAAAATCTGGTAACTACAAGTTCAAATAAAGGCATTTAATCTATCCTTTTAAAACTTATTAGCAGGTGGTCTTCATTATGAATCTTAGGACCTGACAGGGAAGTAGGAATTTTTAAAGGTACCAGTATGGAGGTTTGGCCAAATTATTCTAGATTCCAGTCAACAAAAAGAAAAAAGAGAGAGAGAAGAGAGAAAATTCCAGTTTGTGGACAATCTTGTCCACAAGCAGTAAATGAGGTTGAATGGTTAGGTCTGGTTGAATTAGGTGAACTCAGATAATTACTTTTCTTTCAAAATTTTGTTCCTGATAAGAAAAGGGCATTGCAAGTTATCTCATTGGGTGAGTTGTGGAAGCGAGTTTAAGTCACATGCCAAGAGCTCCTTGATGGTCGTGTGGGAGAGGCCCTCAGCCTAACAGCTGAAAATAGTGTCTTGCTCTCTAAGTTCCCTAGGTCCCTCCTGGTCAGACTAGGTTTCCTCCTTAGGGGACAGGATGCTAAATGTGACTTCTCCTGAAATCTGTCCTTTCTCTTAGCTCAGGCTTCCCTAGCTGAGGACCACATGAGACTTGTCAAGCATCCCCCTCTCTAAAGGACCACTTCCTGCACACCAGGAGGTCACGAGTCCAGCTGTCAGCATCAGCCATCCACCCATAGCCTTTCCAAAGAGGTGTGGTCCTGAGGACTGCTTAGGGACCGTGGTCCGGGTGTGGTACATTCTCCACCACCCCCAGCAGACATTCGTCTCCACCACTGAAGATCTTCAAGAAAGACCAGCAGCCAGTTTGCCATGTCTTCTGGGGTTTGGGAAACACAGACACTCCGGGGAGGTGTGCGGTGGTCAGAGATGGCAGGGACAGAGAAGCCTGAGTTTCCAGCAGAAGTCATGCCCCCTGGGGCAGGGGGAAGGGGACAAAGACCACTCAAGGGCCTGACAGATGGAGTCAACCTCGAACTGACTTGAAGGGATTTTGCCCAGGAAGGACACTGGGAGGGGCAATCTGACCTCAAGGAGGGATGGACTTTCACTCAGGGTCAGGAAAGAGTAAGCCCGAGGTAGGTATTTGAAAGTAATGCAACAGGAAATACAAAGTTGATTTCTGTTAGCATCCTACAGAGTGATGCTTCAAAGTAAAATTATGGTTCAGGGGCAAAGAATCCACCTGCAATGCAGGAGACACAGAAGACACAGGAGACGTGGGTTCAAGCTCTGGGTTGGGGAAATACCCTGGAGGAGGAAATGGCAACCCACCCCAGGATTCTTGCCTGGGAAATCCCATGTCAGAGGAGCCTATCAGGCTACAGTGCATGGGGTGGCAAAGAGTCACAATAGCACAAGGGAGCACAAAGGCATGGGAACTTCGCTGGTGGCCTGGTGGTTGAGAATCCATGCTTCCACTGTAGGGGGCTAAGGTTTGATCCCTGGTCAGGGAACTGATTCTACATGTCATGTGGCAAAAAAAAAAAAAAAAAAAAGAAGAAGAAGAAAAGAAAATTTCTTGAAGTGAATAAAAAATTAAAATACAACACATCAACTTCAAAAATTATTTTTTAAAAATGAAAGGTATGGTTAATTTTATAGCTCCTCTTGCTTTCTCCAAATCAATGGTCTCTAAGGACTCTTGGAGCTGTTCCACTAATTGTATTGTACTAGAAAGATTTGTCTGCAGTGGTCAGGGGAGCTATACCAGAGATTAGAACTCCTGCTTCTCTTGGTCTTTCCCTTTACTTCTCCCACCATCAGATGTCCTTATGTGGAGCTCCCATAGTAAGCGTCTATGTATTCTACTGTTGCACTTGTGAGAATTATTCTTAGTTAACTGATTGTGAATTATCTCCCAAACTAGATGCTCAGCACAAAAATGATAGGGACTCATATTTCAATTCGTATTCACAGCACCTCGGACAGCTCCTGCCCCACGTTTGTGTTCTAGGAATGCCAGTTGTGAAGATGAATGAGTCTGCATTCTGCCTTTTAAGGTTGGGGTCTTCTTTGAAATTTACTTTACTGGAACCCTGGTATTCTCAGTTGAAGAAGGATTGGCCTCAGTTTCTAATTTTCTTTCAAAACACAAATCTTCAATGCAGTAAGTAAAGAAGGATCAAAAAACAGTCAAAGATGATGCCAGTTGTTGTCAACTTGAAAGAGTATGGGAAGAAAGTCCCACCAATAGACCAAACTGATTTCAGAACTAAGTTTGGACCCTTAGGAAGAAGCTTTTGGGAACATGTTTATCTGAGATAAAGGGATCATATCTAGTTAAAGACCAGTCTGTATATAAAGTTTAAGTTGGAAATTTAGGGAGCTATCCTTATATTTTGAGTACTGAAAAATGGATTCTTTAAAATGGATTCTTTTGAATTGTGGAGCTGGAGAAGACACTTAAGAATCCCTTAGACTCAGTTCAGTTCAGTCTCTCAGTCATGTCTGACTCTTTGTGAGCACATGAACTGCAGCACACCAGGCCTCCCTGTACATCACCAACTCCAGAGTTTACTCAAATTCATGTCCATCGAGTCGGTGATGCCATCCAACCAACTCATCCTCTGTAATCCCCTTCTCCTCCTGCCTTCAGTCTTTCCCAGCATCAGCATCAAGGTCCCAGCCTTCTTTATGCTCCAATTCTCATGTCCTACATGACTACTTGAAAAACCATAGCTTTGATTATATGGATCTTTGTTGGCAAAATGTCTCTGTTTTTTAATATGCTGTCTAGGTTTGCAGGAGACCTGGGCTGGGAAGATCCTTGAGTTGGGAAGATCCTTGGGTTGGGAAGATCCCCTGGAGAATGGAAAGGCTACCCAGACCAGTATTCTGGCCTAGAGAATTCCATGGACAGTATAGTCCATGGGATTGCAAAGAGTTGGACACGACTGAGGTACTTTCACTTTCACTTTTCAGGTTTGTCGTTTTCTTCCAAGGAGCAAGCGTCTTAATTTCATGGCTGCAGTCACTATTTGTAGCAATTCTGGAGCCCCCCCCCCCCCAAATAAAGTCTGTCACTGTTTCCATTGTTTCTCCATCTATTTGACATCAAGTGATGGGACCAAATGCCATGATCTTCGTTTTTTGAATGTTGAGTTTTAAGCTAGTATTTTCACTCTCCTCTTTCACCTTCATCAAGAGGCTCTTTAGTCCCTCTTCATTTTCTGCCATAAGGGTGGTATCATCTGCATATCTGAGATTATTGATATTTCTCCCAGCAATCTTGATTCCAGCTTGTGCTTCATCCAGCCTGACATTTCTCATTATGTACTCTGCATATAAGTTAAATAAGCAGGGTGACAATATACAGCCTTGTTGTACTCTTTAGAAGGTTGATATTCAAGCCAATTTAAAGTAGGCAGGATAAAGTTGAGGGTAGACTGAGAATTGGTAGTTAGAAAAGAGAAGAATTCTCCTAAAAGGAGAGGACCATCAAGGATAGAGATCAGGGAGGCACTGTCCCATAGGAACTTGAGGAGAAAAATAGCTCAAAGGATTTTTGTGTGTGTGTGCAAAAACTGAACATTTTTAGTGCTTACAGGTCACGATGAGAAAATGAAGCTTGCTTTGAATGAATCTACAAACTCCTCACCAATCCTCAGCGATTCGTGTGACCTCTTTACCACTACTGTCCCACCAAGCACTGTCAATCTGGTATTTTTACTGTGATGTTATGTACACACAGGACAGAAAGTTCCAAACTCAAAGAGAAGAGAGATAAGGATATTTTCAGGTTTGCAATTACTGGGACAAAAAACATGCTAATTAACTTCAGGTAGATTTTTCATGGATTATTCTTGGAGCAGAACAATGAGTGATAAAGGAGTTAATGAACTCTTATCCATACCCGAAGACACATCTGTTCTTCCTCCAAACATCTATAGGATGTCATGGTGTCAGGCAGATGGGACTAAGTCTAGTTCTTTGAAGAACAACAACAAAATCATTTCCCTCAGCAGTTATCATGTGGATAGGTCCTGGCATACAAGCAGGAATTCAGTGGTTGAAGATGCAATTCAGAAGTTGACAAGGCAACTTCAAGAGGGCAAGTGAGGGTTTAGCTTGGTGAACAGCTTCCCTGTGTTAGTTCAACTAGTTTTGGATGATCAAGAACTTTGAAGGAAAACTAGTACGAGGAAGATAAAAATGCATTTATTAGATAAAATGATAAAAAGTAATTGAAAATGCATAAAATAACCAAAAATGCATTTATAATGCATTTATTAGACATTATAGAATTTATTCTTTTCTCCTTTTCTGACTTTGGGCTCAATATACCTGTAGGTGATGGCTAGTAACTTTGAAAGAGTCAACAGAAGTGTTGATGGGAATTCAGTTCAGTTCAGTTGCTCAGTCGTGTCTGACTTTGCGACCCCATGGACTGCAGCACGCCAGGCTTCCCTGTCCATCACCAACTCCTGGAGCTTGCTCAAACTCATGTCCATCGAGTTGGTGATGCCATCCAACTCTCTCATCCTCTGTCTTCCCCTTCTCCTCCTGCCTTTAATCTTTCCCAGCATCATGATCTTTTCCAATGAGTCAGTTCTTCACATCAAGGGGACAAAGTATTAGATCCTCAGTTTCAGCATCAGTCCTTCCAATGAATATTCAGGACTGATTTCCTTTAAGATTGATGGTTTGATCTCCTCACTACTGAGGGGACTCTGGAGAGTCTTCTCCAACACCACAGTTCAAAAGCATCAGTTCTTCAGCGCTCAGCTTTTTTTATGGTCCAACTCTCACATCCATACATGACTATTGGAAAAACCATAGCTTTGACTAGATGAGAGATGGAAGAATATGCCCCCAATATTTTTTTCCTTATCTTCATATAGGGGCAAAGTATATCCAGGGAAACTTAAGGCAGAGGGAGAAAAAAATGTTTATATTACAAAAGGCTCTTTTGTATATATTGAGACAGCAAGAAATTCAAGAACAGTTTGAAAATTGCTCAGAACGCTGAGTGTGAGCAAGCTGTACTGTATCAAAGAAAGCATTCCAAAGGACACGTCGTCAAAAGGAAAAATTGCCGGCAAAGAGCACGGTGGACCATCAACATGAAAACAGGGGCCGATACAATCCCAGCGAAAGGAACAAATGTTAAGCATTCTCTCTTCAGCCTATTATACCTCTGAATACCCAGGCTGACAATGCCTTCCTCCTTCTCCCTCCCATTTCGGAAGTGTCAGACGGCAGACACAGTGCCAGCAAAAAGCCTTGCACCGATCTCTTGTTAGCTAACTGCGGTGTTTTGTTCCGCGGTTGCATGTCGGCACAGGCCGTCATTGTGTCAGTCATAATTACCACCTGTTCGCTCAGTGCCTTCAGGCCCCATCACCTCAGCCGCTTTAAGCAGCCAGAGGCAGGAAGCGGTGTCGATTGCCCGGGAGCGGCGGCTGTCAGGCTCTGGGTTTCGGCTCTAATTGCTGCCTGTGCCTGAAACGCCCTGGCCCCTCTTCGCCTCCTGGATGGGCGGGAGGGACCAACTGGCCTTCTGCAGGCGGTAGAGATCACAGGCATGTCACATGTCATCTTCATGCCATGAATCAGATCTGAACTCTCACACCAACGTGCCATTCTGGTAAAAAAATAATAATAATTATAATAAACTCAGTTTAAATAAAACAAAAGCTGTGCCACATCATCTTGCCCTGTTTCTGTTTTCAATAACATCATCCTCCAAAGTTTTGCATTAGAGACTTTCCTAAAAATGACATTTGGGATGAAATCTTTGTATCTTTCTCCACCCTGTTTATATCACGTACACAGATAATAGATAACACTAGCTAACTTAATTGAGCACCTAGTGTGTGATAGGCATTGTTTTTAGCATTCCATATTAAGTAGATAATTTAACCTTCACATTGCCCTGATCTGGAGAAGGAAATGGCAAACCACTCCAGTATCCTTGCCTGGAGAATTCCATGGACAGAGGAGCCTGGTGGGCTACAGTCCATGGGGCTGCAAAGAGTTGGACATGACTGAGCAACTAACACACACACACACACATACACCCTGATCAAGGCATCCAAAAAAACCCCTATTTTGGATGGAAGTATCGGGGAAGGCAATGGCACCCCACCCCAGTACTTTTGCCTGGAAAATCCCATGGACGGAGGATCCTGGTAGGCTCCAGTCCATGGGGTCGCTAAGAGTCGGACACGACTGAGCAACTTCACTTTCACTTTTCACTTTCATGCATTGGAGAAGGAAATGGCAACCCACTCCAGTATTCTTGCCTGGAGAATCCCAGGGACGGGGGAGCCTGGTGAGCTTCCGTCTATGGGGTTGCACAGAGTCGGACACGACTGAAGCGACTTAGCAGCTTAGCAGCATCAGGGCATAGACTGGAGAAAGCTCTAGTGGTTCCTTAGTGGTCTTTCCTTATCTTTAACTTATCTTTTCTTGTCTCCCAAACTTTGCACACAGGGTGTCCACAATGGCAGCCCTTTTCTTCTCCTCAGGCTAACCTCTGCCTTTGCTAAAAAATTCACCTCACGTATCAGTTGCCTGGGAAAGCCTTTCATGACCTCTTGCCTCAGTCTGAGTTAGATACTCTTCTGAGCTTGTTTTATATCAGTTGGATAACTCTTATTTATGCTATTGTAATCATCACTGCTGTATCTGTTACTTCCTCATGGGTTTTTGTTGTTTAGTCACTCACTCGTGTCCGGCTCTTTGCAACCCCATGGACTGCAGAATGAATGTCAGGTCTCCCTGGCCTTCACCATCTCTCAGATGAATATTCAGGATTGATTTCCTTTAGAACTGACTGGTTTGATATCCTTGCAGTCCAAGGACTCTCAAAATCTTCTCCAACATCACAGCTCAAAAGAATCAATTCTTTGGCATTCAGCCTTCTTTACGGTCCAACTCTCACATCCATATGTGACACTGGAAAAATAAAGTTTTGACTATATGGACATTTGTCAGCAAAGTAATGTCTCTGCTTTTTAATATGCTGTCTAGTTTGTCATAGCTTTTCTTCCAAGGAGCAAGCATCTTTTAATTTCATGGCTGCAGTCACCACCTGCAGTGATTTTGGAGCCCAAGAAAATAAAGTCTGCCACTGTTTCCACTGTTTCCCCATATATTTGCCATGAAAGAGATGGGACCAGATGCCATGATCTTCTTTTCTGGAATGGTGAGTTTTAAACCAGTTTATTCACTCTTCTGTTTCACCTTCATCAAAAGGCTCTCTACTTCCCCTTCACTTTCTGCCATAAGGGTGGCGTTATCTGCATATCCGAGGTTATTGATATTTCTCCCTGTAATCTTGATTCCAGCTTGTGCTACATCCGGCCTGGAATTTTGCATGATGTACTCTGAATATAAGTTAAATAAACAGGGTGACAATATACAGCCTTGATGTACTCCTTTCCCAATTTGGAACCAGTCCATTGTTCCACATCCAATTCTAAATGTTGCATCATGACCTGCATATAAATTTCTCAGGAGGCAGATAAGGTGGTCTGGTATTCCCATCTTTTGAAGAATTTTCCACAGTTTGTTGTGATCCACACAGTCAAAGGCTTTGTTGTAGTCAATGAAGGAGAAGTAGATATTTTTCTGGAATTCTTTTCATTTTCTATGATCCAATGCATGTTAGCAATTTGATTTCTATTTCCTCTGCCTTTTCTAAAACCAGCTTGAACATCTGAAATTTCATGGTTCATGTACTGTTGAAGCTTGGCTTGGAGAATTTTGAGCATTACTTTGCTAGCATGGATTGGAATGAAAACTGACCTTTTCCAGGTCTGTGGCCACTGCTGAGTTTTCCAAATTTGCTGGCATATTAAGTGTAGCACTTTCACAGCATCATCTTCCAGGATTTGAAATAGCTCAGCTGACATTTCATCACCTCTACTAGCTTTGCTCATAGTGATGCTTCCTAAGGCCCTCTTGACTTCGCACTCCAAGATGTCTGACTCTAGGTGAGTGATCACACCATCATGGCTATCTGGGTCATTAAATTTTCTTTTGTATAGTTCTTCTGTATATTCTTGCCACCTCTTCTTAATATCTTGTGCTTCTGTTAGGTCCATACCATTTCTATCCTTTATTGTGCCCATCTTTGGATGAAATGTTCCCTTGGTATCTCTAATTTTCTTGAAGAGATCTCTAGGCTTTCCCATTCTATTGTTTTCCTCTATTTCTTTGCATTGTTCACTTAGGAAGGCTTTCTTATCTCTCCTTGCTATTCTTTGAAACTCTGCATTCAGATGGGTGTATCTTTCCTTTTCTCCTTCGCCTTTCACTTCTCTTTTTTTCTCAGCTATTTGCAAGGCCTCCTCAGACAACCATTTTGCCTTTTTGCATTTCTTTTTCTTGGGGATGGTCTTGATCCCTGCCTCCTGTACAATGTCATGAACCTCTGCCCATAGTTCTTCAGACACTCTGTCTATCAGACCTAATCCCTTGAATCTATTTCTTACTTCCACTGTATAATTGAAGAGATTTAATTTAGGTCCTACCTGAATGCAATGGTCTAGTGGTTTTCCCCACTTTCTTCAATTTCAGTCTGAATTTAGCAATAAGGAGCTCATGATCTGAGCCACAGTCAGCTCTGGGTCTTGTTTTTGCTGACTATATAGAGCTTCTCCATCTTTGGCTGCAAAGAATATAATCAATTTGATTTTACTATTGACCATGTCATGATGTCCATGTATAGAGTCATCTCTTGTGTTATTGGCAGAATGTGTTTGCTATGACCAGTGCATTCTCTTGGCAAAACTCTGTTAGCCTTGCCCTGCTTCATTTTGTACTCCAAGGCCATCTTGCCTGTTACTCCAGGTGTTTCTTGACTTCCTACTTTTACACCCCAGTCCTCTATTATGAATAAGTCATCATTTTTGGTGTTAGTTCTAGAAAATCTTGTAGTTCTTCATGAAACCATTCAACCTCAGCCTCTCTGGCTTTAGTGGTTGGGGCACAGACTTGGATTACTGTGATATTAAATGGTTTGCCTTGGAAATGAACAGAGATCATTCTGTTGTTTTTGAGATTGCATACAGGTACTGCATTTTGGACTCTTTTTTTGACTATGAGAGCTTCCATTTCTTCTAAGGGATTCTTGCCCACAGTAGTAGATATAATGGTCATCTGAATTAAATTTGCCCATTCCGGTCCATTTTAGTTCACTGATTCCGGAAGTGTTGATTTCTCTCTTGTCATCCCCTGTTTGACAACTTCCAATTTACCTTGATTAAAGGACCTAACATTCCAGGTTCCTATGCAATACTTTTCTTACAGCATCAGACTTTACTTTCACCACCAACCATATCCACAACTGGGCGGGGATGGGACCTCATGGGTAGGGACCGTAAAGCCCCCAAATAAATGAGTTCTTTGAATGAACTGTCTGCTCACTGACCCAGGACTAGATTGACACTTATATAATGACTAGCAAGAAAAAGATGATGGAAATTAAGCATTTGGGGGAGGGGATGGCATTGCGTTTTCCTTAGGTTTTCCAAAATATCAGACCTTCAGATTTATATGGTTATCAAGAAACATCAGTGACAAATGTTTATGAATATCACAATATTGTTCAGGAAGGGAATGCCATTTAGAATATTTAATATCATGCTTATGCAAATAGACCTTGTGGTTCTAAACTGTAATGCTTCCATGGGGGAATTGATCGGACAGGATTGGAGTTATGTAGCCTTCTGGTTATGTCAAGGAAGGAGATGCAACCATGTTGTATAAGCCAGAGCTGCTGACTATGAGAAATGCCTGAAGAACTTTGAAAAAAAACAACAACAACAGATTTCCAGGCATTCTGCCACCACTGGGTCAGAATGTTTGGAGCAGAGATCTGGGAATATGCACTGTTCAAATTGCTTTAATTTTGATGATCACCAGTTTGGGAAGGAACTGTGTTACTGAACTGGAGGTGACTTAAAATAATTCGGTTTAAGTAGTGACTGAAACCATGATAAAGTGATCCTATGACATGCATGGTCATGGGGACACCTGAGAAGATGAAATAAACAACTCCCTGTAGTCATATCAGTAGCATGAAGCAAATGAATGTGAAATGGACTTTTATTTTAAAGAAATCAATAACAGGATCAATTAGAATAAACTGGAGGACCTTTTATATAAAAACTGCGCTCCAGGGCCCATATCTGCCAGTTCTATCAGAGACTTAAATTGGAGCAAACAGGGTTCAGTCCTCAGGCCCTGGAGAAGGAAATGACAACCCACTCCAGTATTCTTGCCTAGGAAATCCCATGGACAGAGGAGCCTGGTGGGCTACAGTCCATGGGGTTGCAAAGAGTTGGACATGACTGAATGACTTTCACTTTAACAGTCAGTCCTCAGGATTTGTAGAAAAGCAGACAGATGAGGAAGCCAGAACTGCAGTGGGATTAATGGCATAGTGAAGAAGTGGAGAGGCTGTTCAGAAATCATCTTATGCTAAAAAGACAGACATTCAGACAGGCTAGCATTTTCCAATAGACTTGTTCAGGATATCATATCCTCAAGATGCTCTGAAGACAGGGTCCTGCAATCAAACACATGAGAAATACTACCTCCTGCAAGGCCCCATCTTTGAGACTTAGCTGCATGTATGTATTAAATGTCTCTGAGAAAGCCTGTGACCGAGAAAAATGTAACTTGGTTTAATACAGGTTTTTTTTTTCCATGGAAGTCACTTTTTATTGTCATGGCACCTACTAGAAGCCATGGAGCTTCAGCGACAGTGACTCTCATGAGGAGGATGGGAGCTGGAGCCCAATGCAGGGGCGGCCTGTGGCTGAGGCTCTCCTCCATCATATGTTAAGTAGTTGAGGGTCCTTGACCTTGGAATCCCAGTTTTAATGGTTCAGTTATAGATGCTGGCATGAGAGGGGATGATGGAGATGGGCCTCTATCAGTGCAAATGGATCAGGATGCTTTGAGCTTTTTCTCTGTGATGTCTTTGTTTATTAGATCATAGAAGCTTCCATAGGTCTCAGAAACCTCCTTTCCCTCACCTTCAGCAGGACCAAAATGCCCTGGCATTGTCTTGGGCTCCAAATGGAATTTGAGCCTGGACACTGCTTTGGTCATTGAAATGTGAGGGGAAGTGACAGACATTGAGTCCTGGCAGAAGCCTTCAATGTACTTCCATAGTTTGGCCCTATCTCCTGGCTCTTTGCTCTTCTCTGAGAACAGAGAGCTCAGATAGCCGCTGCTTCTGCAGCCAGGGTTCCAGTATCGTAAGATTCATGGAGCAGAGCCCAGCCAAGCCCAGCTCTGCCCTCGTGTAACCTGAGTGAGAAATATATGTGATTGCAAGCCAGAGAGATCTTAGTGTCGCTGATTACAACTAAGTGCAATGTATAAACTTCATTTAGCTCCTGATTTAAAGAAAACAACCAAAAACTATGTGAGATAATCAGAGAAATTTGTACACTGACCTTAAGAAATTGGTGTCATTTTTAAAGATGTAATGGAACTATTTTGCTTGTGTGTAAATAAGGAATTCCTTATCTTTAGTGATTTACACTGAAATACTCTTTCATAAAGTGATAATGTGGAGAGGGGGAAGTGGGTGGCATTAACTGAAGTAAGAACATCCAGGGACTGATAATTCTTGAAGCTGAGTTAATGGATAATTAGATGTTCACTGCATTATTTTACTTTTGTCTATGTTTGAAGTTTTCGACAATAAAATTAGAAAACCAACATTCACAAAAATTGTTCTCTATACGTTGAAAATTCATGGAGTTCTTTGTTAGCATTATAACAGTCTTCTAATTTTATAGCATTGCCAGTGAGCCATCCCTACCATAAAAGAGTCAGCCAGAAATATCTAATGATTTCCACCATGCAATTATTATCACTATTTATCTCAATGGAAGTTGGTGCATATTTGGAGCTGGAACACTAAGAAAGAGAAATGAAGATCTAGAAAACTCAGGGGATAATTATCTTTTTTGAATATTGACACACTTACATGTTTTTCCAGACGTAGATTTTGTGTAGGCGAAAGCTATTTGATTATAAAAGATCCGGTTTCTCCGAATTTTTTCAGAGGTAAAAACTTCATTAATTAACATCAAGGAAAATGGAGCATCTGTTACTTTTTTGTCAACAGATTTTAATAATATTGAACACTGCTAATTGGATAGAACTGAAATATAGCTCTTTGTATGTTAAATTAAGATGTTTTTTTCTGCTATTTTTTCCTACTCAGTTTTATTTAAACCATGGCAACTCTAGAGTTTTCCTCCACCACTTAACTTAGCGATTTTGAATACTTAACAGATAAAAAGGATTCATGTCAGAAAATGCTGTTGCTATTGCTGTTGCAATAGTTACTGTGACCTGGAAAGAAAAGGGAGGCAATCAGTCTTAGCTTCCAGCTCACAACTTTCTTGAATGTTTCTAAGATCAGATGAAAACAGGTACATTCAATGGGCTTGAAGAGAAACTTCAAATGCAGCCCTGGTTAAAAACCAAATGAAAGATCTGCCAACATAGGAGTGATGGGAATTGTAGATGACAGACAGCGGATCTTTGTTCATCTTTAAACACTATTATTACCAACAGATGGTAAATTAACCACAGAGGCAAGCCTTGGGCCCAGTGTAGCCTCAGCTAATTGATTGGAATCAGAAATGCCATTAAACTAATCAGAATCTAGTTTGGAATGAAATGGGAAAAAAAGGTGAAAATCGAGGCAGATAGATTGAAGGTCAAATCTGGACTTCAACCATTAGTAGCTGTATGTGTGTGTGTGTGTGTGTGTGTGTGTGTGTGTGTGGCGCGCGCGCGCACGTGCCCAGTCATGTCTGACACTTTGTGACCCCGTGGACTGTAGCCTGCCAGGCTCCTCTGCAGAATTTTCTAGGCAAGAATACTGGAGCGGTTTGCCATTTCCTGCTCCAGGGGATCTTCCTTATCAATGCCTCCTACGTCTCCTGCATTGGCAGGAGATGCCGATGATTTTCCCCTGCCCACCTGGGAAGTCCTTTTAGCTGTGTGGCTCTGGGCAAATTATTCAACCTCCCTGAATGCTAGCTTGTAGTGAGGGTGAGTTTTTTAATGGCTTCAAGTTCTCTTCCTCCTCCTTCTCCCTGTACTATCAGAGAAAGATTTTCACATGTGCTTGGTTTTCACACAGTGGGGTCCCCTTGGGGCTCTCGGTGTGCTAGGTCATGACAGGAGTCATGTCAAATGCCAGATTAGACCAGGCTCCTACAGGAAAGCTCCTGATCAGTGGAAGTGGCTTAGTTCATTTCTGAGTAATTGGAGCTGAGAATGTTACTCAGCCTAAGCAGGTTCTGAAATCCTCACCCCAAGTGACTTACTTTTCCTGCAATCCATTCATAGATACGAGAGCAGGCAGGGAAGCACCACTCTGACACAGTGTAGCAGCTCTGAAGCCCTGAATCTGTGATCTCTCTCCTGGCTGAAGGTTCCCTGGGCCTTCTTTTCCTCCTTTTTTGAGATATAACTGACAAATGGAAATTGTATATATTTCAGGTGAATAACATGGTAGTTTGATATACATATACCTTGCAAAATGACTATCACAATCAAATCAAATAATATATCCATCACATTTTGGAGAAGTGCAATGAGAATACAAAATCTACTCTCAGCATAATCATTACAGGCTGATTCTTTACTGTCTGAGCCACCATGGAAGACTCAGGTATACAATACTATATTATTAATTATAGCCATCATGCTATACATTAGATCCTCAGAACTTACTCATCTTCTAACTGAAAGTTTGTATTTTTTGACCAACATCTCCCCATTTTTTGCCCCCTGGTAACTACCATTCTTTTATTTGGCCCCATGAGCTTAATTTTTTAGGTTAATTGAGATCATATTTGTTTTTCTCTGTCTGGTTTATTTCACTTTGCATAATGTCCTCTAGGTTCATCCATGTTGCAAATGGCAGAGTTTCCTTCTTTTCCATGACTAAATAATATTTCATTGTATGTGTATTTCTACTACATTTCTTCATCTGTCGGCAGTCACTGAAGTTGTTTCCATATCTTAGCTACTGTGAACAAAATGGGAAAAAGATAATCTCTTCAATAAATTGTGTTGGGAGAACTGTATATGAATATGTAGAAGAATGAAATTGGACCCCTCTCTTACAGGATGTGCAAACTCAACTAAATATGGCTTAAAGATTTAAACATAAGATTAGATAAGATAAGAAAGATATCTTATAAGAAAGATATTAGATAAGAAAGATAAGATGAAATTTTTCAGTAAATCACAAAATTTCTAGAAGAAATAATAGGGGAAAATCTCCTCGAAATTGATCGTGGCAACAAATTTTTGGATATGACAACAAGGACACAGGCAACCAAAGCAAAAACAAACAAGTGGAACTGCACAGCAAAAGAAATCAATCAACAAAACGAGAAGGCAGCCTATGGAATGGGAGAAAATATTTGCAAGGCATCAATCTGATAAGGGGTTGATTTCCAAAATATCTAGGAAACTCACACAGATCAATAACAAAAGGAGAAATAGCCCAATTAAAAGGTGGGCAAAGGGCCTGAACAGATATTTCTCCAAAGAAGAGATGGACGACAAAGGGGTACACGAAAAAATAGCTCAGTATCACTAATCATCAGGGAAGTGCAAATTAAAACCACAAACTATTACTTCACAGCTGTTAGAATGGCCACCATAAAAAAGATAAGAGCTAAAAAGTGATGGTGAGGATGTGGAGAAAAGGCAACGTTCATGCACTGTTGATAGGAATGTAAATTGGTACAGCCATAGGGAAAAGCATCACGCAGCTTGCTCCAAAAGTTAAAAATAGAACTGCCATATGATCCAGAGGTCTCACAACTGGGTATTTATCTGGAGGAAATGAAATTGGTATCTCAAAGAGACATCTCTATCCCAGTGCGTTTCCAAGCAGCCTAAACCTCCTGGTGCTACCTCTCTCCAGAGGCTCCTGTCTCTGGGTGCACATCCAGAGATGCCCTGGCCCACCGCTTTGCAAGTGTTCTTCCCTAGCCACAGAAAGGCAGACGTCAGGGAGCTGCTTTAGGATGAGCATCTGGAAAAGTGAGCTTTCAAATAAGGACCTCAGAGCGTGAGGAGTGAATCACAGCTGATCAGTAGAGGAAATGGGTAGAAACACATTTCATATAGTCGCAAGTTCACAGGCTCAGAGGCAAGGGTGTGGGTTGACCAGTTGGCTGCATAACAGAGGGCTAGGGCTGCCTACAGGCAGCAGCCATGTGAGCCAAGCTCAGAGATTTGGATGAAGTCATTGCACGGCTTCCACATCTCATTTAATCTTCTAAGCAAGGTAGGTACAAAAATCAGATACAAGGTGTGGTTAAGTGACCCAAAAAAGATGTCCTCTTCATTATAGGGGACTGGAATGCAAAAGTAGGAAGTCAAGAAACACCTGGAGTAACAGGCAAATTTGGCCTTGGAATACGGAATGAAGCAGGGCAAAGACTAAGAGTTTTGCCAAGAAAATGCACTAGTCATAACACCCTCTTCCAACAACACAAGCTGCTGCTAAGTCACTTCAGTCGTGTCCAACTCTGTGTGACCCCATAGACGGCAGCCCATGAAGCTTCCCTGTCCCTGGGATTCTCTAGGCAAGAACACTGGAGTGGGTTGCCATTTCCTTCTCCAATGCATGAAAGTGAAAAGTGAAAGTGAAGTCGCTCAGTCGTGTCAGACTCTAGCGACCCCATGGACTGCAGCCTACCAGGCTCCTCCGTCCATGGGATTTTCCAGGCAAAAGTACTTGGAGTGGGGTGCCATTGCCTTCTCCGAACAACACAAGAGAAGACTCTATACATGGACATCATCGGATGGTCAACACCAAAATCTGATTATATTCTTTGCAGCCAAAGATGGAGAAGCTCTATACAATCAGCAAAAACAAGACCAGGAGCTGACTGTGGCTCAGATCATGAACTCCTTATTGCCAAATTCAGACTTAAATTGAAGAAAGTAGGGAAAACCACGAGACCATTCAGGTATGACCTAAATCAAATCCCTTATGATTATACAGTGGAAGTGAGAAATAGATTTAAGGGCCTAGATCTGATAGAGTGCCTGATGAACTATGGAATGAGGTTCGTGACATTGTATAGGAGATAGGGATCAAGACCATCCCCATGGAAAAGAAATCCAAAAAAGTAAAATGGCTGTCTGGGGAGGCCTTACAAATAGCTGTGAAAAGAAGAGAAGTGAAAAGCAAAGGAGAAAAGGAAAGATATAAGCATTTGAATGCAGAGTTCCAAAGAATAGCAAGAAGAGATAAGAAAGCCTTCCTCAGCGATCAATGCAAAGAATAGAGGAAAACAATAGAATGGGAAAGACTAGGGATCTCTTCAAGAAAATCAGAGATACCAAAGGAACATTTCGTGCAATGATGGGCTCGATAAAGGACAGAAATGGTATGGACCTAACAGAAGCAGAAGATATTAAGAAGAGGTGGCAAGAATACACAGAAGAACTGTACAAAAAAGAGCTTCACGACCCAGATAATCACGATGGTGTGATCACTGATCTAGAACCAGGCATTCTGGAATGTGAAGTCAAGTGGGCCTTAGAAAGCATCACTACGAACAAAGCTAGTGGAGGTGATGGAATTCCAGTTGAGCTATTCCAGATCCTGAAAGATGATGTCGGGGAAGGCAATGGCACCCCACCCCAGTACTTTTTTTTGCCTGGAAAATCTCATGGATGGAGGAGCCTGGTAGGTTCCAGTCCATGGGGTCGCTAAGAGTCGGACACAACTGAGCGACTTCACTTTCACTTTTCACTTTCATGCATTGGAGAAGGAAATGGCAACCCACTCCAGTATTCTTGCCTGAAGAATCCCAGGGACAGGCGAGCCTGGTGAGCTTCCGTCTATGCGGTCACACAGAGTCGGACACGACTGAAGTGACTTAGCAGCAGCAGCAGCAAAGATGATGTTGTGAAAGTGCTGCACTCAATATGCCAGCAAATTTAGAAAACTCAGCAGTGGCCACAAGATTGGAAAAGGTCAGTTTTCATTCCAATCCCAAAGAAAGGCAATGCCAAAGAATGCTCAAACTACTGCACAATTGCACTCATCTCACATGCTAGTAAAGT
Source organism: Tragelaphus eurycerus (assembly GCA_935064755.1). Classification (NCBI taxonomy): domain Eukaryota; kingdom Metazoa; phylum Chordata; class Mammalia; order Artiodactyla; family Bovidae; genus Tragelaphus; species Tragelaphus eurycerus. Next base: position 14,990,592 of record CAKXYN010000039.1, on the reverse strand, counting down.
TAATGCTCAAAATTCTCCAAGCCAGGCTTCAGCAATATGTGAACCATGAACTTCCTCATGTTCAAGGTGGTTTTAGAAAAGGCAGAGGAACCAGAGATCAAATTGCCAATATCCGCTGGATCATGGAAAAAGCAAGAAAGTTCCAGAAAAACATCTATTTCTGCTTTATTGCCTATGCCAAAGCCTTTGACTGTGTGGATCACAATAAACTGTGGAAAATTCTGAAAGAGATGGGAATACCAGACCACCTGATCTGCCTCTTGAGAAATCTGTATGCAGGTCAGGAAGCAACAGTTAGAACTGGACATGGAACAACAGACTGGTTCCAAATAGGAAAAGGAGTTCATCAAGGCTGTATATTGTCACCCTGTTTATTTAACTTCTATGCAGAGTACATCATGAGAAATGCTGGACTGGAAGAAACACAAGTTGGAATCAAGATTGCTGGGAGAAATATCAATAACCTCAGATATGCAGATGATACCACCCTTATGGCATAAAGTGAAGAGGAACTAAAAAGCCTCTTGATGAAAGTGAAAGTGGAGAGTGAAAAGGTTGGCTTAAAGCTCAACATTCAGAAAACGAAGATCATGGCATCTGGTCCCATCATTTCATGGGAAATAGATGGGGAAACTGTGGAAACAGTGTCAGATTTTATTTTTCTGGGTTTCAAAATCACATCCAAAATCACATGGCTCCAATTTCATGCAGCCACGAAATTAAAAGACGCTTACTCCTTGGAAGGAAAGTTATGACCAACCTAGACAGCATATTCAAAAGCAGAGACATTACTTTGCCAACAAAGGTTCGCCTAGTCAAGGCTATGGTCTTTCCTGTGGTCATGTATGGATGTGAGAGTTGGACTGTGAAGAAAGCTGAGCGCCGAAGAATTGATGCTTTTGAACTGTGGTGTTTGAGGAGACTCTTGAGAGTCCCTTGGACTGCAAGGAGATCCAACCAGTCCATTCTAAAGGAGATCAGCCCTGGGATTTCTTTGGAAGGAATGATGCTAAAGCTGAAACTCCAGTATTTTGGCCACCTCATGAAGAAGGCTGAGCGACGAAGAATTGATGCTTTTGAACTGTGGTGTTGGAGAAGACTCTTGAGAGTCCCTTGGACTGCAGAAGATCAACAGTCCATTCTGAAGGAGATCATCCTGGAATTTCTTTGGGAATGATGCTGCTGAAACCAGAGCCACCTCATGCGAAGAGTTGACTCATTGGAGAAGACTCTGATGCTGGGAGGGATTGAGGGCAGGAGGAGAAGGGGACGACAGAGGATGAGATGGCTGGATGGCATCACTGACTCGATGGATGCGAGTCTGAGTGACCTCTGGGAGCTGGTGATGGACAGGGAGGCCTGGCGTGCTGCGGTTCATGGGGTCGCAGGAGTCGGACACGACTGAGCGACTGATCTGATCTGATCTGATGCGAAGAGTTGACTCATTGGAGAAGACTCTGATGCTGGCAGGGATTGAGGGCTAGAGGAGAAGGGGACAACAGAGGATGAGATGGCTGCATGGCATCACTGACTCGACGGATGTTAGTCTCAGTGAGCTCCGGGAGTTGGTGATGGACAGGGAGGCCTGGCGTGCTGTGATTCATGGGGTTGCAGAGTCAGACACGACTGATCTGATCTGATCTGATTCATTGTGTAAATTAGGAAACAGTGCCTCCTGGTGGTGGGTATAGGATTTGGGGAAGAAGATGGTGTCTTTGGGTAGTGAAGTACCTGCTTCTTCTGTGGAGACTTTGAGAATTATGGCAGGTCACATGGACTCAGCTGTCCCTCACGGGGCACCTTTGTATAATGGCACCTCCTACAGTCTGTACAACGAGCTTTCAAATAAGGACCTCAGGGCCCTGAAATGTTCACTAATTTGTTTGTCCCTACATAGCTAGCAAGGGGAGAGTTCAGATTTACATACTAGTTGGACACGACTGAGCGAATTCACTTTCACTTTTCACTTTCATGCATTGGAGAAGGAAATGGCAACCCACTCCAGTATAATTGCCTGGAGAATCACAGGGAAGGGGGAGCCTGGTGGGCTGCGGTCTATGGGGTTGCACAGAGTCGGACACAACTGAAGTGACTTAGCATAGCATAAGCATAGTCTAACTTTCGGAGAAGGCGATGGCACTCCACTCCAGTACTCTTGCCTGGAAAATCCTATGGATGGAGGAGCCTGGTAGGCTGCAGTCCACGGGGTCGCAAAGAGTCGGACACGACTGAACAACTTCACTTTCACTTTTCACTTTCATGCTTTGGAGAAGGAAATGGCCACCCACTCCAGTATTCTTGCCTGGAGAATCCCAGGGACGGGGGAGCCTGGTGGGCTGCCGTCTATGGGGTCGCACAGAGTTGGACACGACTGAAGCGACTTAGCAGCAGCAGCATTCTAACTTTAGGGCTTCCCTGGTGGCTCAGATGGTAAAGTGTCTGCCTGCAATGTGGGAGACACGGGTTCAATCCCTGGGTTGGGAAGATCCTCTGGAGAAGGAAATGGCAACCCCTTCCAGGATTCTTGCCTGGAAAATCTCCTGGATGGAGCCTGGTAGGCCACAGTCTGTGGGGTCGCAAAGAGTTAAAGTCCACGTTTGTAAATGCATGTGATTGGCATTATCACCTTGACTTTTACAAGTAAGGAAAATAAGGCTCCAAGGGCTTAAATTTGCCTGTCACTAAAAATCCAGAGTAGTAGAGACAGAAATGAAATTCAAAATGTCTTTCTCCACATCACCCTTTCTTAAAATCAAATTAACCTTAGTAATTTTAAGTGGTGAAAACAAGACAGAACCCAAGAAGTTGTGGGCTATAGTAATTCAGGGGTTAAACACAGATCCATTGCTTTAAAACTGTGAACTGTGTATCTAAGACATGATTTCAGAATAATTAAATTGTCATCAATCTCTTGTGGTCATATTTTGAATGCTGAAAAAATGCCTAACTTGCAAATTTGATACTTCTTTTCCCTTAGCATTCCTGAGTAGCATTTTCTATAAAACAGAAGGCAATTCTGCAATATTACAAGAGTTATGCAAAAATACACTTGGGTACAATAAGTGCTGTAATATTTGTGAAAATGACCCCTATCGTATGGAGATTTCCAATTGCCTGTGTTCCATAATTGTGTATTCAGATGCTAATTGTGTGAAGCACTTGCCACTGCTTTGAGGTGTGTTGACAACTATATATCCTGAACTCCTGTGTCTTTTCAGCCCCGGAATACACAAAGTCATAATAATAATGATTCTAAAATGTCTGTCATCTAACACATCTTATATTCTTTCCACACAATAACTGATAATTCATTTTTCCCACCCCTCCCCCCGAGACCAGCAGTCCTATTCATTTTATAATGAATCTTAGGCTTGGAATAATCTTGAGCCATATGTTGCTGCCATGATGGAGATACAGATAATAATTAAGAATATGTTCCATGCAGTGCTTTGTGGGTAAAACAAACACACGGCTGTGTATGATCTTTGGTACTGGCTAGGACTTTGTGTGCAAGGATTATGGTGGTTCTGTGTTCAGAAATAGGGACGTAGAGGCTCATTTGCTCATTTATTTACTCCTTCAATAACAGCTTAGTGAGAGCCCACTACATGCTGGGCTGGACTGGTCAAGATTCTGAGGATATGGCGGCTGACCAGAGGGACAAAAACATCTGCCCTCATGAAGCTTATATTTTGGTTTCCTGGTTACCTGTTACCTTAGCCAGCTCCAGCTCCCATAACAAAAGACAGACTTGGTGGCTTAAACAACAGAAATTTATTTTCTCGAAGTCTGGAGGCGAGAAGCTGAAGACCAAGGTGTGGCAGGGTTGGTTTCTCCAAGAGGCCTTGTCTCCTTGGTGGCTGACTTCTTGCTGTGTCTGTTCATGGTCTTTCCTCTATGAGTGTCATGTCTGGTGTTTCTTCTTGTGTGTGTGTGTTTTTAAAATTTCTTCTTCTTATAAGGACACCAGTCAGATTGGTTTAAGCCCCACACTGAGGCCTCATTTCACCTTCTTCATAGTCCCCTTGTATGGTACCGGGAGGCTAGGACCTCAGCATGTGAATCTGGGGGGTGCGTGATGTGATTCAGGCCATAACACTGCCTAATCCTTCACACGGATGATGGGTGGGGGAGCCAGGATTTATGTCTACTTTTCTGACCTGTGTCAGAACCTAGAATATGCTGTCTATCTGTTACCTACCAGCTTAAGACCTCAAACACTGCTACAGGATGCCAGGGTAGTGAGTGAGTGAGTGTGTGTGTGTGTATGTGTGTGAGTGTGTGTGTGCGTGAGCATGTGTGTGTATGTGTGTGAGTGTGTGTTGCATGAGCATGTGTGTGTATGTGTGTGAGTGTGTGATGTGTGTGTGTGTGTGTGTGCCGAGTGTGTGTGTGTGTGAGAGAGAGAGACTGTGTGAGTGAGTATGTGTGTGTGTGAGTGTGTGTGTGTTGTTGACCTCATGACCAAACTACCGTTCTTACACAGGAGAAACTCCAGTTTAGGGGAATTGCTCTCTCCAAGCTCTGCTCCCCAGAATGTTCTGATTCATTCTTAGATCTCACCAATTATTCCTCCTCCTTCAGCTGTCAACTTTTCAACATTTTGGTTTCTTCTAAATTTCAACAGATGACTTGAAAATTCACACCATTTAAAAGTAGCAGCTTCAACTCTTCTTTAAACTGGGGCTTCTTTCTCTTTGACACCAAGACTGTTCCTTTGATAACTTCAAATGTTTCCCCCTCTATTCCAACCACTTAATGCCTGCCAGTGGTTTAGCTTTTCAGACCCATTAACAATAATATATTTTTGTGGTTATTTTCTTTTTTAATCAATTTTAAGTGTGCATTTCTGCCTGCTATGCTAGTATAAACAAGGCTATTAACTGAATAATATTGTTTTTAAAAAATGTCTTAAGAAGTCCTATTGCTTGTTTTTAACGCTTCTTCTAAGCACAGGCGCAGCTATACAATTGAAATTTCCATTCTGTGCTCTCGGTATACAGACTGTGAAATAAATAAAAGACAGCTTTTGCATTTGGTAACCTTGAAGTTCTCAGAGTACTTTTCCCTCCAAGGCTGGGTAAATTAATGTTTTCAAGTGACTTGAGTAGACAAGGAAGGGGGTGGGATGGTGGTGCAGAAGGAGTGAAGTTGGCTTTTACATGAAACAAGAACAAGACCAGACATTCCAAACCCAAATTTAAAGAGGTAAGCAGAAAGAAGAAGAAGGGAGAAAAAGACCAGAGTGGAATCATGTTACAATTTAAGATGCACATAATGTAGCAAGTTCAATCCTGCAATACTAAGGGAACCTCTTATTTTTCTAATGTGTTCAGTACCTACATGGTGCTTCTCCTCTGAAGGGAGTTAAGATGACTTTGCATGGGTTTCCTCTTTCCCCACAAGTACCTCCTCTGCATGCAGTACAGCCATCTCTAGGGTAGAATAGAACCACTATTTAATAGAAAATAATTGGATATCTTCTTCAGTGATAAGCAGAAAGAAAGATAGTTGGGATCCAATTGAAATAGCAAAGGCAGTCATTCATGCAAATGAATTCTGGTCTAGCTATTAACTAACTTTTTAATAATAACAACAATAAAAAAGTCTTTGGCCCTATTTTCATAAAAATGAAAGTATTAATAGTATTTAGAGCACCAAGGGCTGTATTTCTCCTATAAATATGCACTTTCTTCATGGACTTAGCCATCTTGAAGCTTGAAGTTTTTCAGGGCAAATAATTCTGTTGTGTCCTATTTTTCACAGAATGTAAGGTGCATAGAATGATATTCTGGAGTCAACATATTAAGCAGACACCAGTGTAATTTCCTGAACCAAGTAGGACTGGAGTGTTCTGAGATAAGCAGGGGTCAGCAAGCTTTTTCCATAAAAAGCCAGATAGTAAGTATTTTAGGCTTTGTGGAACAAACCATCTCCGTGACAAATAATTACCTTTGCAGTTGTAGTGTGAAGGCGGCCAGAGTCTGTAGATGAACGCGGTGCCTGGGTTCCAATACGACTTTTATTGTAGACCCTGAAATTCGAATTACACGTAATTTTTGTGTGTCATAAAATATCCTTCTACTGATTTTTTCCAGCCACTTAGAGGTGTAAAACATTCCTAGCTTGTGGGTCGTACAAAGCACGAGGTCAGTATTATTTGCTGCCCCTGGGACCAAGGCTTATGTGGCTTGAATTATGCTATTTGGAGATATGTCACTTTACTGATTTGAGTTGGGGCATTCAGGTAATAATATCCTATTATTGAATTATCAGATAATTGCATTGCTGTATTGTTAGGATCTTGATTTTCTGCCACATGTAGTCAAAATCTGCCAAACTGTCTCCTCTTAGATTCTGGTTCCATGTGGCAAGATGTGATTTTTTTTTTTTTTAAACTTTATTTTTTATTATTATTATTATTATTTTTTTAATTTTTCTTAACTTTACAATATTGTATTACTTTTACTATACATCGAGATGGATCCGCCACCAGAATACACGTGTTCCCCATCCTGAACCCTCCTCCCTCCCCCCTTCCCACACCATCCCTCCAGGTCATCCCAGTGCTCCAGTCCCAGGCATCTGTTATAGGGCATCGTACCTGGACTGACTCGTTTCAGATATGATATTATACATATTTCAATGCTATTCTCCCCAATCGTCCCACCCTCTCCCAGTCCCAGAGTCCAAAAGTCTGTTCTATACATCAGTGTCTCTTTTGCTGTCTCATAAGCAGGGTGATTGTTACCCTCTTTCTAAATTCCATATATATGCGTTAGTATACTGTATTTGTGTTTTTCTTTCTGGCTTACTTCACTCTGTATAATAGGCTCCAGTTCCATCCACCTCATTAGAACTGATTCAAATGTATGGCCCAGCAATCCCACTGCTGGGCATACACACTGAGAAAACCAGAATTGAAAGAGGCACGTGTACCCCAGTGTTCATAGCAGCACTGTTTACAATAGCCAGGACGTGGAAGCAACCTAGATGTCCATCCACAGATGAATGGATAAGCAATCTGCGGTACATATACACGATGGAGTATTACTCAGCCATTAAAAAGAATACATTTGAATCAGTTTTTTTTTTTTTTTTTTTGAATGGTTGAATTTAAAGAATACCGGAGTGGGTAGCCTTTTCCTTCTCCAGGGGATCTTCTTGACCCAGGGATTGAACCCCGGCTTCCTGCATTGTAGGCGGATTCTTTACCATCGGAGCCACCAGGGAAACCCCTTTCAATACCTTACTTCTCTCCCTACTCTTCCTCCATTAAAAATGAATCTTTAGTAACCTGGTTCCAGATCTTCTCTTATGTTGAATTAGGAGGAAGAGAAGGCCACGGAGGCCCAGGGATTGAAGGGAGGACAAAGCAAGAGAAGCTAGCCTGACTCCTAGGTAAAGATCAGAGATAGGAGAAGATAAGAAATAGCAATATGGCTGGGACTGGGAGTCAGTTTTGGATGCAGGATGTGAGAAGCTATGAAGAGCAGAATTGAAGGAAGAAGGAAAAAAATTTGAGCAGCATGGTATATTATTAATTGGTTCCCTTTTGATGCTTTTCTAGAAACATAAGTAAATATTAGATTTCTCGTTTCAAGTTTACTTTTCAGCTGCTAGGCTATGTGTCTTTGTTAAGATTCCACACAGAAACCAGGCCACGTGAGGTCCCAGGACTCATTAGCTGCATAGCTGTCTAAAATATAGACAGAATAACCTCACATGCACAAAGCAATGTGCTTTATTTTTACTTACTTTTCTCTACATATCTTAGAATTACTAAATATTTCAAGGACTTTGACAGAGAGTGTGCAACACTCATAGGGGCTATCATTTGCCAAAAAATAGGTTAATTAAAATTTTAGCTTTGGGCTTTGATGGTAAGTGTTGCTCACTGCTTTTGCTTCTCCTAGGAAGGTTTGAGCCTTTGTTTGGATTCACAGGTGGCAATTCAAGTTGGAGTTCTCATTTGAGTAACAGACCAAAGAACAGCATTAAAAATATAATTAATTTTAAAAGGCAATTGCTATTTTGTAAATTTTTACACAGCCTTAGAAGAATTATAACACATGATTCTTATCCAGTGAGGGCTTACAGTCTACTTAGCTCAAATAACATGACAAGAGAGAGTAATCTAAGAATGAGGGCAGCATAACATCCTGGGTCATAAATGTAAATGTCTGCAGATATATATACAAGGGAGCTTCCCAGGTGGCACTAGTGGTAAAGAACCTGTCTGCCAACGCAGGACATGTAAGAGACATGGGTTCAATCCCTGGGTCAGGAAGATCCTCTGGTGGAGGGCATGGCAACCCACTCCAATATTCTTGCCTGGAGAATCCTGTGGACAGAGGACCCTGGCAGACTATAGTCTATTGGGTGGCAAAGAGTCAGACATGACTGGAGGGACTCAGCGTGCACGTGTGCATATATACAAGGTACCATGAATTGTTTATAGCAGCTATCAAAACTTCCATTAGAAACTTTATTTGAAATGCTGTGCTTGTGCTGTGCTTAGTTGCTGTCGTGTCCAGCTCTTTGTGACCCCATGGACTGTAGCCCACCAGCCTCCTCTGTCCATGGGGATTTTTCAGGCAAGAATATTGGAGTGGGTTGCCATGCCCTCTTCCAGGGGATCTTTCCAACCTAGGGATGGAACCCAGGTCTCCCACATTGCAGGTAGATTCTTTACCATTTGAGCCACCAGGGAAACCCATTTGAAATGCAGAAAAATGATAAAAACATGTTGAATGAATGCAATGGCCCTCTGTCCTGAGCCCAAACTGCCCAGAACATACAATTGCTCTTGTTAGTCATGTGGTTTCTTCCTGATAAGTTTCTTCTCTATGATTGACACCATCTATACACTTGTGAACTCTGATAGGATCACAGCTCCAAAATAACTCTTCAGAATGCAATTAAATTTTAAAATAATTTAATAACTCAAGGACAACATCCACAGGAATGAAATTGATTTTCTCAGTTCTCTCAAACCTCAGGCAACAATCAAATTATCACCAAGATCCTCACCAATAAGAGCAAAGAACAGTTCTGAATAATCAAATACTTTGCAAACGCACACAACTCTTACCTCTTTACAAATCGTTATTCAGTGCTTAACATCTTGGATGTAAAAAGATTTTGATCAAGATGTTCTGTAATCACACTGGTACATAGGTTTGCTCATCCATTTACTGGCTGCTGTCACTGTAGGTACAGTTGCCTGTAACAGTGGAGCTACGCTTGTGCATAACTCAGATAAACAGAAACAAGGAGTGCAGTGCATTCTATCATTTACTCTGAGTCTGCTGAGGTCTCAATTATAAACTGTAAGAAGCAAATTCATCTTCTGTTCATATAGTGAAAGCCTCATGTATATCACAGAAGGATGGAAATGCGGTGAATGAGTCATTCATATTCTATTTAAACTTAAATACATATCGTGTCTTAAAATGTTTATTCTAGTGAGTCTCAGGGTATTCCCTACCTGTTTTTTTCTCTAGTCCCCTCAGGGTCCACCCACCAGTGGACAATTTCCATTTAGAGACCTGGGATTGGGTCATTCTGGGCAGAAGTAGGATTCCAGTCCTCATCGTGTACTGGGTCTTGCATCTGCTTGGTTCCAGCAGATTCGATGACTCATACATGGGGCTGCCCAGGATGTTCCTGGATCCTGAATCTTCACCGTGTTTGCTAAGTTGGGCTTGTGTTCAGTTCTGTTGCCTGGTGCTTGTGGTCTTTCCCAACAGGAAAGAACAGGAAGGCTTGCTCTGAATTCAAGCCCAGCTTGGTGAGGCCCTGAAGACTTGTTAGAAGATGGCAGGGCACTATATTTCAAAACCAAAAAAAAAAAAAAAAGTCAACATAAAATTCTATACCCATTAGAAACATTTTTTCAAAAACAAAAGCAAAATAAAGCCTTCTTCACACGTACAAAAGCTGAAAGAATTCATTGCCAGCAGAGCAACATAAAAAATGTTAAATGCAGTCTTGTAGGCAGTAGAATAATAACAGATGGTTCTATGGATGGAAGCAAGGAATGAAGAGCACCGGAAATAGTAGCTACATAGGTAAATGCATCAGATTTTTTTCTTATTATTTAAACCTCTTTAAAATATAATTGAAGTTTAAATGAAATAATAACAATGCACATAAAAGTGAAATTTTTGACAACACTGGCATAATGATTATGATGGGATAAAAGAGAATCCACTATTATGAAATTTTTATATCATAAATTAAATAAGTATAATATGACTTTAAGATAGACTGTGATAAATTAAAAATGTATTCTATAAACTCTACAACCACCACTACAGTAAGAACATATTTATAACTAATAAGCCAACAAAAGAGATAAAGTAAAATTATAAAAATTATCAATGAAAAAAGGCAGTAAAAAGTACAGATGAACAGTCAGAAAGCAAAGTGCAAGATGGTAGACTTAAACACAAGCATATTGATAATCACATTAAATCTTAGCAGTCTAATACCACACAGAGATGGTCAGATTGAGTACAAAAGCAACATCCAACTATTTGCTATTTTCAAAAACACGCATTAAATATGAGGACAATAATAGAGTAAAAGGATGGGAAACAATATGCTATACTGACAGTAGTCAAAGGAAATATGGAAAAACTATATTATTATCAGACAAAGTATGTTTCAGAACAAAGGATATTACCAGGGACAAAGAACATCATTTCATAATAACAAAGGAGTCAGTTTATCAAGAGAACACTAAGTCTCAAACATAAATGCACCCAATTAAAAAACATAGACGGGGAAGGCAATGGCACCCCACCCCAGTACTCTTGCCTAGAAAATCCCATGGATGGAGGATCCTGGTAGGCTGCAGTCCATGGGGTCGCTAAGAGTCGGACATGACTGAGCGACTTCACTTTCACTTTTCACTTTCAGGCATTGGAGAAGGAAATGGCAACTCACTCCAATGTTCTTGCCTGGAGAATCCCAGGGACGGGGGAGCCTGGTGAGCTTCTGTCTATGGGGTCGCACAGAGTCGGACACGACTGAAGCGACTTAGCAGCAGCAGCAAAAAACACAGAAAACATGAGCAAACACTAATATTACTGATGTGAGGAAAAATTGAAAAATCCACAATTACAGTGGAAATTTTCCCCTACAGTGGAATATTCCTCTCTCAATAATTGACAGAACAAGCAGATAGAAAATCAATAAGAAAATATAAAACTTGAACAACACCATCAACCATCCCTATCCAACTGATATTTATAGAACTCCACCCAATAGCACCACTAATTTCATTATTTTCAAGTGTATACAGAATATTTACCAAGACAGACCATATCTGGGCCATAAAACAGGTGTCACTATGTTTTAAAAGATCTAAGTAATACAAAGTAGATTTTCAGATCACTATTGAATTAAGTTAGAAACTAGTAACAGAAAAATCTCTGGAATGTGCCCAAATATTTATAAACTACGTAACATACTTCTAAATAACCACTGAAGCAAAAGAAAAATCAGAAGTGAAGTCAGAAAAAAATTCTGATCTGGAAAAATAAAGGAAATACGACAAGTCAATATTTGTGAGATACAAAGTAGCATTATGGAAAAACTTACAGCATTAAATGCCTATATTGGAAAAGATGGACTTCCAGTTAAGGAGAGCAGAGAGAGAACAAACATGTATTAGAATGTACCGATTTTCAAAGATGAACAATATCATGGTGGTGAGGATGTGGAGGAACTGGAACCCTCATGAGTTGCTGGCAAAAATGTGAATTGGTGTAACGACTCTGATAGCTTCCTAAAACTTTAACCACACACCTTCAAGATGATCCAATCATTCTACCCAGGAGAACAATAAGCAGATGTCCATAGACATGATTATATAGGAGTATTCACAGCAGGTTTGTTTGTAAACAACCAAAAATGTTACAGACTAGTGAATGGTTAAGAAAAATCTTTCTGGCATATTTGTGTTATGGAATATAACTCATCAATAAAAAACACTGGATTACTGATACACACAACAGCATAGATAAATGTCAAAATGAATATGCTGAATGAAAAAAGCCAGGCCCCCCTCAAAAAAAAAAAAAAAATACAAACTGTGTGATTTCATTTATACAAAACACCAGAAATAGCGAATTCATCTGCATTGACAGAAAGCAGGTCATGTTTTTGTGAGGACCAGCAGGGAAAGACATAGAATGAAGGAATACAGAGGGGCACAGAGAGGGGGCGTGTGCAGGTGATAGATATGTTCACTGTCCTGATTTTGGTGATGGTTTCATCGTTGAATACATATATCAAAATGTAAACAATTTTATAATTTAAATATGTACAGTTTATTGTCTGTCAGTTGTACCTAACCACCCCTCCCATGAACAAAATTTCTGTCACTGGAATCTTCCTAACACAACAATTGTAATCCCCCACCCCCATTTATTGAAAACTTTGGAAGTATTAGGCTCAGTGTTAAAAGCAGGAAATTGAAACAAATCAAACCTGGTTTAGCCTTCAATGAGGTTTCAGTTTCAGAGTAATCATAAAGAAGCAAATTCTATGCAGCATTTCTTAACCAATAAAATACTTATTTTGCACAATTTTATCTCATTTGAGAGTGATTATGTTTAATCTAAGGTATTAATTATATTTCAAAGAAATACACAAATAAAAATCAAATAGGGATTCAACCTTATCTGCAAGTTTGGAAGCAGCTCACACAATTCATACGGGGCTGTTTTTTCTGTGTCAGTGCAGGAGCAGGACGTCCTCACACACACATACGTATGTGTATGCACATAAACACACAAAACACACGTACACACACAAAATATACATGTACGGGTGTGTACATGCATATACAAAATACAGATACACAAAATGTACACACATGTATGTGTGTACACACAACAAAATACATGTGTACACACATGTGTGCCTGTGTACAATCTGGATTGTGTCAGGATAGCTTAACTGAATTGCATGCCTTAGAATTCCCTTACTGGCCCACAAGAGACAATTTAGTTTGCGTATATCAGACATGTGGGCTTCCCTGGTGGCTCAGCGTAAGGAATCCGCCTGCTAATGCAGAAGACGTGGCATTCCCTGGGTTAGGAAGATCCCCTTGTAGAAGGAAATGGCAACCCACTCCAGTATTCTTGCCTGGGAAATCCTATGGACAGAGGAGCTTGGTGGGTCCATGGGGTCACAAAGAGTTGGATGTGACTGAGAGACTAAACCACCACCATCGTAACAGACATGTAGCTACAGATTTACTATTTCTGGAAGAGTTGTGCTGTGAAAAATAACAACTGTTAGTGAGCACACACAGTGTGCGAAGCTCTGTGCTGAGCTCTACACGCATTGTATACTTTTGTGAAATTATTGTCACCATTTCATAGGTTAGGAAAATGAAGGCAGAGAAATGACTCACCCAAGATTAGATGTTAGTAGGAGGTGGAAAAGGGCTTCAAAGCTCCTGGCCTGTGCTGTAAGCCTACACAGCAATCCAACAAGATGAAAATGAAAAACAAAACTGAAAAACAGGAAGAGTCGATTACCAGGACATATTTAAATAACCCAATTAAAGAATTTTTAAACATGACAGCGTTAAACAAATTGAAAATCCTCTGAGATAAATAACTTCTCAGATCACATTTTAAAGATTTTCATCTCATCTGTGTAGGACTCTCTTTAATTTGCACTGAGTATACACATTCCTAAAATATATGCCAACAACATGCAAATGTTTACTGACTTCAATTACCAAAAAAAAAAAAAAAGAAGCATCAGAATAGCCACGTGGATCAGAGACAGGCTGGTGGGAGCACGGGGAGGGAGTTTGACGGAGGGAGGGCAAAACAGAAGCCAGAGATGGAAAGAGACTGAGTGCAAAACAGAGAGAAGGCCTGATGCGGAGGGAGAGAAATGCAAATGCTCCTCGAGTCTGTAATGAAAAATCTCCTTATTAAACTGTGCTTTATCTGGGAACCGTCTTCCTTTTAGGATCATATCCAAGCAGAGATAAAGGCATCTTACTATCCTCATTAAACTGCGCATGGTTTGATGCAATCAGACTGGTGTAATTTGCATATGGAACAGTTTAATCTAGTTCATCCTGTCTTGCACCTATTGTTAATCATGCCCAGGCTTCCTTCTCCTCCCCCAGCTCCCCTCCACTAACCATTTGATTTAAGCAGATAAATGAACAGACATTAGGACATCAACATCTTTGTGAGTGATCCTCAGCCTTTGTACATTCAGAATGTCCCTTGGTTTTCTGATTATGCCTGGCTTGGCATTCCGTATGTTTTTGGTCGTGTCCATCTTTGCTGATTTAGAAAAGGCTCTACACAGGCAGCTCAAGATGACAGAAAGTCATTATCAACCCACATCGTGGCCCTAAGTTTCCGTTAGTCTTTGGTCGCCGAAGATAAGATGGGTGTTCTCACTTCATTTGTTGGATGGGAGCTCCTTTCAACAAAGTATCTTTGAGTCAGGATGCCAGATTTGACAGGACAAGGAGCCTTTTAAGAATGTATGAAAACTTTGTAATTGCTTCTTGGCAGTGAGTAATAGGCAGTTATGAAGATGGTTACAATTTGATATTCAATGTGTTGGTCTCTGATGAATATGAGAAGAACTATTCAAAGTCTTTGGTCAGTCATATTACTTCATATATTTTATATCTGGGAAATAAAAAGCTGGAAATATAAGCTTAGAAAAGTGGGAAAACAAAGCAATATAAGGATTCTCCTAACGCATAACAACTTTGACCTCATTCCCCGATGCCTGGTTCATCCTTCACTGTTACACACACTCTCCAGGTGTCGGAGAGAGGGCAGGAATATAGGGATAAGATGGTGGATGTTTTTCTCCGGGAAGAACTGCATTCACTCAGAAATGATAGAGACTAGCTAAAGTGTCTGTGAAAGAGACTCCCTCATAGCTTCCCTGCCACGGGTTAATATTACGTGGTTGTTTCAAAGTGAAGATCCTGCCCTTAAGAGACATGAAAGGAAATGAACAAATATACCTCGTGGAGGGGCTCTGAAGCATTTAAAAGTGAGTCAAATAACAATAACAGTTTTTAATTAGGTCTTCCTAGGACTTGTTACTTTGCTCTGTTACATATCCACTTCACGGAGAAGACAGTGGCACCCCACTCCAGTACTCTTGCCTGGAAAATCCCATGGACGGAGGAGCCGGGTAGGCTGCAGTTCATGGGGTCGCTAAGAGTTGGACACGACTGAGCGACTTCACTTTCACTTTTCACTTTTGTGCATTGGAGAAGGAAATGGCAACCTACTCCAGTGTTCTTGCCTGGAGAATCCCAGGGACAGGGGAGCCTGGTGGGCTGCCGTCTCTGGGGTCGCACAGAGTTGGACACAACTGAAGCGACTTAGCAGCAGCAGCATCCACTTCAAGTCACTGTTGGGTAAAGACACACCCCTGTTGTACGTTCAAGGGCAAGGGGGTTGTGGCAGACGGGGGTGATTTTGAACCTCATTCTGCCTATCTGGGAGAGCCTTCTTGAGGGTAGACAACCAGCCTGGACTTTGGAGGGGTGGGGAAGAATAAGAAAAACTCAACTCCAGGCTCTGGGAAATAGTAAAGTTGGGAGAAGTCTTCAGTGTTAAGATATTGGATAAAGCTGAGACAGCCCGGAAGAAAGGAGGGCTGCCTGAAGAAAGACTGAGTTCTTCACAACGTAGGTGATGAAGGTGATCTCTTCCTTGGAAGGTGAGTGAGTGTGCTGTGACTATGTGTGGTGGTTATCAATTCACCAGCTTTACTTTCTTCATTCCCCTCTGTGTCTTCAGGGTGTGGAACTACATAGAGAATAATAGAGAATACATTTGGAAATTTGCAGTTAAATACCCATGGATGTCCAAATCTGTTCCTCCATATCCAGTTCAGTGATACATAACCACAGCAACAATAATAATGGACATATGTGGTACATACATTAGGCACCAAGCTAAAAGCTGTCCATAAATTATCTCATTTAATTTTCCCCAAATGCTGAGGCAGTTTTTATTATACCCATCTGTATTTTTACATATGATGCAACAGGCCTGGGAAGGTACTTTAGGTACCTTGCTCCAGGTCACTCAGAAATGTGTTGGTTTTGGCTGTCTGACATTTACATTATTCCTCTGATTGCTGTTGGCATCTGATTTGCATTCGGAGAGAACTGCTTCTTGCATATTGTGGTAGAGCAATTCTTACTGCCTGCCTCTTATGCCTTCTTCTTGTGCCCCTTCCAATACAGAAGATGTGGGTGGAAAATCCTTTCTTTATGTGTTTGCTTGTGGTACACTTGGGGCAGGCTTATGACCTGAGTTCACCCTATCAGTGCTGGGTCCCCAGAATTTGCATCCTGGTCACAAAATCAAAAGGCATATTGGGAGAAGAAATTCTTCAGATCTGTGGTGCAGTCTTGCTTTTGTTTCAAGAGTTCCAGATGCTGGATTTCCTAGGTTTCTGCCTACTTTCCAACCCCTCTCTGTGGCTTTCATGGATTCCAAGCACCCCAGGTATCCTTAAAATAAAGACCTCCTCTCCAACAGAGTAGGAGGACAGCTGTCACCTTGCTTCTCAAGTCCAGAGCGTCACTTCTTTCTCCCACCACCAAGAGTCTTCATTCTCATTTTGAGATTTGGTGAAAGCCTTTGCTCATTTTCTTATCCACGTAAATCCTACCCTTTTGTCAAATTTCATATTCTCATGATGCCTTTCCTACTTACTATGATCAGTGTTTCCCCAGGTGTGGCCCAGATGGTTGATCATCATCACGTTCCTTAACATTGTCCAGTGCAGGCATTCTAAACTCATGGATGCCTTGATTCAGTCAACAATATTTATTATGTGACAGAACTCTACTAGATGCTAGTGACAAAGTAGGAAATCTACTTCAAACATGTGATGTGTGTTTCCAAAGAGAAAGTAAAGGTGCTGTGTCTCAGAGGTGTGATGGGAAGTCTCACCCTGTCTTGGGGGCACAGAAGGGTTCATCGGATGTGGGAGCTCTCTATAATGTAGTAGAGGGCTTCCCTCATGACCCAGTGGTAAGGAATCTGCCTGCCAATTCAGGAGTCATGGCTTCAGTCCCTGATCTGGGAAGATCCCACATGCCTTGGAGCAACTGAGCTCATGCATCCCAATTACTGAACCTGTTCTCTAAAGCCTGTGCTCCACAACAAGGGAAGCCACCGCAGTGAGAAGCCTGCACACCACAACTAGAGAGTAGCCCCTGCTCTCCACAACTAGAGAAAAGCCTGAGCAGTCAAGAAAGATGCAGTGCAGGCAAAAATAAATAAATATTAAAAAATAAATATAATGTAGTAGAGAATTATATGCATATTTGAATTTTTCTAAAATGAACTTCTGTAACTACTATCAGACTCTTAGAGATCCTTGTTGCTGTTGTTGTTTAGTCCCTAAGTTGAGGACCACTCTTTGTGACCCCATGGACTGCAGAATGCCAGGCTCCCCTGTCCTGCACAATGCCAGGCTCTCCTGTCCTGCACTGGACAAACTCCTGAAGTTGACTCAATGTCCACTGAGTAAGTGATGCCATCCAACCGTCTCATCCTCTGCTTCCCTCTTCTCCTTTTGCCTTTGTTATTTCCAAGCATCAGGCTCTTTCCAGTGAGTTGGCTCTTCACATCAGGTGGCCAAAATGTTGGAGCTTCAGCTTCAGCATCAGTCACGAGTTCTTGACCCCCAAATATTAAGAACCAACACTCTGAAAGTACATGCATGTTTTGTCTCTCCAATTAGTATCTGTTTGAGCTAGGGGACCGTCTTATAATTCTCTTCCATCACCCAGATGGCCTTCTGCTTCAGTCCTGGGTACACAGTAGATTCTCAGCATATTCTTATTGCTGACCGAGAGATTGCTAAATGAAAACACTTGCTTCACAATGTTGGTTGAGAGTCTCCAGAAGTGAGATGCTTTTCTAAAACTCAAATTTAATCTTCATGTATGTTGCTCAAAGTCATGTTCTTCAAAATTCTCATAGCCTGAGAAAAAATCCTGGCAGTGAAAAATAAAGATCATTTTAAACTTTTTGATCACGGTTTTACTCAGAAAGCTATACTTCTCAGTGATCCTTTTTAGATGTCAGGCTGTTGCCCCACATTTTCTATGATCTTCCAGGGTGAGAAGCAGGTACTGGTGTTTTAATATCATCCTTGCCTCCATTGGTGACTAGACCATCTCCCTCTATCTGAACTGAGAAGAATACAAAATGCCTTTGCTCATTCATAATGATTGCTATCAGACCTCTGGGAGATCTGATTGAAAAACTGAGTCCTTCTGGCCAGACCAGGAATCTGGAAATTAGCTTTTTATAGTTTCGAGAAGTCTTGCAATGAAAGAAGATGTTAGGAGAACAAGTGGCAACCAGGTCAGAATCAATATTTATTGGCTTATTAAAGGAAAGGGGGTGTTGGAAAGAAGTGTCTCTCCGCATGTGTGGGCAGGAGAATATGAGTCTGTATATGCCAACTGCTGCCTGCCTGTGAATACCAACTGTTAGGGTCAAGCATTCTCATTTTTCTTATATTTACAGTCTTTGAAGATTCTCACTTAACATGCCACAGGGCATGCAGGCTAGCCATTCAGGTGATAATGCAGCAGTTATTACCCCAGCAATGATTCCCAGGCTTTGTTTCATCTCTCTCTTTGTTCTAACCTTTCCCTGCCTGCTTGTCTTTTCTCTCTTCCTGCATTTAATCTCTGTGGGGGGCATTCCAGTAGGATTTTCATCTTCAAAGGCAATCCCTCTCTGTGTCACAGAAGTCAGGGATGTGCTCTTGGATCAGCCTCTCACTCCATGATGGCAACAGAGATGCATAGACGCTGAGGGTTCAAGTGAGAGCCGGTTCCCAAGGAGTGAGGAGGCTGGGGGTGCTCTGACCGCCCCATCCCTCTCTGCTGTGTCTCTCCTTCCATCATCAGCAAGAATCTCCTCCATGATTGCTGATACTGGAAATTTCTCTTGTAAGATTTCCTCCTGTTGATCAACGTACTCGAGAGGCCAGAGCAGGTTTATATACTGAACCTAGTTATTATTATTATTAATGTGAGCCCTAGGCCACCTGATTAATTCCTGCAATTTCAATATAGAAAGGCCATCAGTTCTTGCATTTTCAAATAGACAAGACCATTTTTAGTGAGCAGCTATTGTGTGCCTGACACTGTGCTACGTTCTTCATACAGGTCAATACATAACATTTTCTCAAAAACTCTGAGTGGCCGACTCCCTCATTACATCAATTCCACAATTGGCTCATAATTTTTTCTGGCTGCAGCTAAGACAGGATGCAGCCAAATAAATAAATAATATTAAATTTATTTTTTCCTGAAGACTATTTAGTTGACAAACAACATGACCAGAATTTGAAGTCAGTCTACCCTGGTTTCAAATTTAAGACCTTTCCATTATACAAAGTGAAATAAAACTATGATCACCATATATAAAATACTTAGATATAAAACATTAATCCCCTCACAATCTATTCCCCCCAAATTTATATTAGAGCAGATTATCATAAATGATAATACCTGAATGTTCTGGGGGAACAAGGAATGGAGAGATGTAGTCATTCGATAATAACGGAATACCTACTATGTGCCAGGAACTTTTTTAGCTGCTGGGGATGTAGCAGCCAACTAAACAAAGATTTCAGGTCTCTTGAATTCTAGTTGGGGTAAGTAACTTTAGATGTTATGTTAGTATGGAAGTTTATTAGTGCTATGAAAAATGTAAGCCATGGATGGGAAATAAAGCAAGGAGGAAAGGTAGATTGTAATTATAAATGAGAAGTCAGAGCCATGTAACCTTCACTGGAAGGTGACAGTTGAGCAAATACTTGAAGAATAGGTAGGAATGAGGTATGGGCAGAGAGTTCCAGGCAAAGGAAATAGCTGCTCGAAGGCCTAGAGACGGGGTTACAGCAAGTGTGTTCCAGGAGCGAGGAGGCCAGGGTGAGAGGCAGTTGGAGCTGAATGAGAGACAAGGAAGAGATAACGTGCAGATGAGGTCAGTGAATTGACTGCGACTGGGGCAAATTACTTGTTGCTTGTAGGTCTTAGAGAAGATTTTGGTTTCTAATCTGAGTGAGATGGGAAACCATTGCAGGATTTTAAGGAGAGGGATGACCTGGTCTGAGTGGCTGTGTAATAAAACCACTCAATTGCTATATTGACTGTAGTCTGTAGAGAGGAAAGATAGAAGCGTAGAAATTGGTCAGAAGGCAGCTGCTGTAACTCAGATGAGACATGGTGTTAGCTCAGAAAGGGTGCTAGTGGTGGCGGTATTGACAAGTGACTATACTCTTTATGTAATTTTAAGGTAGAATAAATGGCATTATCAGCTGATTACAAGCGGGAGGTAAGAGAAAGGGAGGAGCCAAGGTTCACACCATGAACTTTGGCCTGATCATCTGGAAGGATGAAATAACCTTTACCAAGAGAGTGAGGATTTAAACAGGACATCAGGAATTTAGTTCCTTGACATGGGAAATCTGTGATGCTGTTAGGTATCCAAATATGAACAGACAGATAAATATCTGAGTCTGAAGTTCAAAGGAGCTATCTCAGCTAGTTGAAAACAACAGAGGTTCATTAGCACATATGGCATTTAAAGTAAAGTTATAGATAAAGAAGAAATTTAAGAGCTGAATTTTGAAGTTCCCCCAAAATGAGAGGTTACAGAGATGTTTGGAGGAGCTGGAGAAAAAAGCAAAGGCCAGAGGAGTGTTAGAAAAACGGAGACATGGTATCATGGAAGCTAAGTGAGGAAATTCTGTCAAGGTGGCGGGGGTAGAGAAAGGTCAAATAAGATGAAAACTGAGAATTGACGATTGGGTTTAGCAATGTGGAAGTCTTTGTTGACTCTGACAAGAGCAACTTGAGTGGAGTGGGGTGGCATGGGTGAAGGCGACCTGCTGAGATTTTAAGAGAGAATGAGAGAGAAGGAATTGGAGACAGTTAAGTATAGACAAGTCTTTCATGGGTTTTTGCTGTGAAGGAGAGCAGAGAAGTAGTAGCACATAGAGAGGAAAGTGGATTTTTCTTCAAGATGATAGAAATAAGAGAATAACAGAATTTGCTCTTCACCCCTATCACTCGAGTCCTTTGTGGGTATGACTCCAGTGGCCCCCTGTTATTTCTCTGGTTAAGTGGTCAACTTTGGCGTCAGATCTGTTTGGAAAGGTTTTCAAAAATTCTGTAGGCTTTGGTGGTCACATAACGTTTGTGACTTTCAGTATTAACATCATAGAATGCTAATACCATCGTTAATGTTAAAACTGGAGGAGCCTTAGCCAATGTCTGGCTTCTTCTTGGTAAGACAACAGACACTCTGAGAAGAAAAGTGATTTGCATCAAGCCATCTAATTTGGGATAGAAGTGAGGCTGGTACTCAGATTTGAAATTCCTGCCCACTGCTCCTGCTGGTGCATCTCTCAGCTGGTTCCTTGGATTCAAGACAACTGCACAACTTCTCTCAACTGGGAAGTAAGAAGTGGCTCTTGTGATGACTTTTGCAATGTTTCTTCATACCAAATGAGCCACACTGATGCAAAGTCGATTTCCTTTGCTTCCCAATGCTACAGGAGGGAGGGATTTAAAATATGACACCTTGAGAGAACAAGCTGAAATGTCAGATTTAAGATTTTATCATTAATCAGGGCATTAGTGAGAGTTTGCCAGTTGCCAATCAAAATCAGACCCTTTTTCCTTTTTATGACTTGACGTGTATAAGGCTATACCCTAAAATTAAGAATTGTACTTCTGCTGTGTCCAGTGGCCACACATGTAAGGCTGGCAATGTTAATTATAGACCTTCCATTAGGCCAATTATTATAAAATGTGAAAAATAGGAGAGTAATCTTCTGGAGGAGGCAATGGCAACCCACTCCAGTACTCTTGCCTGGAAAATCCCATGGACGGAGGAGCCTGGTAGGCTGCAGTCCATGGGGTCGCACAGAGTTAGACACGACTTAAGCAACACAGAAGCAGCAGCAGCAGCAGTGCAGTGTACTCTTCACTGTATAATAATTTTAATTCCCTGGCAGTAATGGTGCAGCTACATGGGAGTGAACAATATGAGTGAGAAACTGTTATGAGGGAAAGTCATGAAAAGCACTTCTGCCTAGCATCCCGTAATTATGGAGTTAATTTTTGTCATCATTAGGAAGATATTAACATTTCCTCTGATATACTATTTTCTTCAGTCCATAGTGTAGTTCTTTACTCGCCTCAATGAGTTGGAATCTGTGTGGGCCAAAGTGTGGGAGAATGGAGCAATGCGTTGTTCTCTGAGTGTAATGGGTGAGCTAGGTTGACTGAAATGCAAAGTTTCAGAGAATGCAGCTTAGAAGCTTAAGTAGAATGAATGAGCAGAATTTAATTGGCTAGTGTAGACATTCGATGGTGATTTGGTCTCAAGTGAGTCTGGCTGTGAGTCTAAACATTGGGAGGAAGCACCCACACTATTTTATTGCTATGGCGTGCATATCTAGGGCATCTTTGTTAAAGTAAAACTCAGTTTTCAGCTTCACCATAAACATGTTGTTCTTGATAGGAAGATCTACAGATCAAGGATACCTGTGTGTGTGTGTGTGTGTGTGTGTGTGTGTGTGTACCTGCACTCACACAGGAGTTGGTTGGTTTTGTCGAGAGGGATTGGGATGGAGGGAAGGCAGTCATTTGAGCTACAATGTTATGTGAAAGAATACAACCTTATGGGTGGTGGGACAGAAGTTGAAGGACAGTTGTTTTCCCACCCAAACCTCCAAGATACTTTTAGCAAACATCACCTCTGAAGTATCTGGAAAACATGTTGGAAGGACTTAATGCCACCAGAACCCTTTGCTTTTCCTTCCTGCCTCATACTGTATATCTAAGAGGAAGTCATAAAGAATGGTTTCCGTAGAAATGCTTCATGCTCAAACACTCCAGTCTGCTCTTGGAGCCATGCCATCCTTTCCCTCTCTGTGTAAGAGCTTTAGCAAAGACCTCACTGTGCTCACTGTGGGTTCTCCGAAGAACCTAAGATGTGCTGATGATGCCTCCTATAGGTGGGAGGTCATGTTCTCCTAAATTTACCTAACTCCTCTGACATGGTAAACTAATACAACTCTTGTCAGAGCATTTTATATTGGGCAATAGACGTTGTGCAAGAAAATGGGCTTCTGTTCTAACTTATGCCAAGTAGTAATTTGAGATAGCCTTAAGGAAGAGGACATGCTCTCATGGATCACATGGAACCTGCTAATGTATTCTATACCAACTTCACTATCTTCCAAAATTCTTGATTGATTCTATTAGGAAGATGTAGAAAGGAGGGAAGAGGTGAATGTCTTCATGTAATGGTCTTTGCTTTGCCTTAGAAATAAAAAACAAGAAACTCTGAGTAGAAAGAACAAAGTTGATGTTAAGGAAAAGGCTTCAGGCTATTTGGGAGACAAAGGCATCCTATAATTTTCAATTTGTTCAGTAAGTTATTAGGGTAACTGTTCAGAAGCCTGGGTCTTGCACTGCAGTGGCTGGGGTGGAATGCATAGATCTTGTCTTGCTGGAGATTTTAATCATGGTATTTCAAAGAGGTGACATCTCGAAAAAGAGAATTGAAGGAATCCTTCTCAGATTATAGTGAGACTGACTAGCATGCTGGTTTGAATATCAAAGCATCATTTCATCATTAATTAAAGCAAAAAACATTTTTGTTTAAGTCGCTGTGTTAGGGTTACACAAAGATCATAATGATGGGTCTTTGCATGCAAGGAACTTACAGTCAGGAGAGGAGAGGAGAGCACTGCACACAGGGTGTTTTGAAAACTTTAATAGAAGGCAAAACTATGTGGCGTAAAAGGTGTAAATAGGAAGCATTGTAAATGAGGCACTAGCCAAGTTTTCCTTGACGGCCTATAGGCATGTATAGGGCAGAGCTTTCAAAAAGCACTGCCCAGCAGCAGCGCTAACACTGTCTTACTAACCTAAAGCAGGATGAGGGACCTGGCATAGTGGTAATCGCCAAGGACGTTCATGAAAAAAAGATGTCCGCTCCAGCTGGGGTGGGCAGAGAAGGCTTTATCGTTGAGGAAGGGTTTAAACGTACTCTTGAAATATGTCTTTTATGGCAGATGAAGGTGACAGAATAAGGGACATCTCAAGCAGGTGAAAGAGTCGGCAGCAGGGAAGTTCCAGGATTGAGAGTGTGTAACAGGGAGGCCTGGCATGCTGCGATTCATGAGGTCGCAAAGAGTCTGACACGACTGAGTGACTGAACTGAACTGAACTGAAGGCATATTTGGATCCAGGAGTTGCTGATGGACAGGGAAGCTTGGCCTGCTGCAGTCCATGGGGTCACAGTCGACACAACTGAGCGACTGAACTGAACTGAACTGAACTGAATGCATATTCTGGGCTTCCCAGGTGGCGCTAGAGGTAAAGAACCCGCTGGCCAATCCAGGAGACTTAAGAGACACAGGTTCCATCCCTGGGTGGAGGAAATTCCCCTGGAGGAGGGCACGGCAACCCACTCCAGTATTCTTGTCTGCAGAATCCCATGGGCACAGGAGCCTGGCGGGCTACAGTCCACTGTAGGGTCGCACAGAGTCGGACACGACCGAAGTGACAGCGCTAGCACAAGGCATATTCCGGGCTCAATGTCTAACATTTTCAAAAGGAACTGCCCTGAGTCACTGGTCCAGGTCACTCTGAAGACCTTTTAGTGTACTGGTAGGTTCTGCAGGTCCCCTGCAAAAGGGGGCACTTTTTGAAGTGTTTCCAAGCCTCTGTTTACCAGACAGGACTTTACAATCTGCAAAGGAAGGTTTGTTTAGATAAAGCAGTGAAGAAAGGTGAGATGATCAACTGATTGGGGTCAGATCACAGAGCCCTGAGGGCCAGTTTGAGGCTCCTGGTAAAGGAGGTACTGTTAACTCTTTCTAGATGCCACTCTGGGACTCCTCCTGTTGGTCACAATAGTTGGCAGAAGTTGTTTAAATTTGGAGAGGTAACGTCTATAAAATGGCTTGAAGCGGTTTACAAAAAAAAAAATAAACCCATTCACCCCAGAGTTTCTCATGGGGTTCCTCCTAAAAAAAAAAAAAAAAAAAGCAGTGGTAAATGCAACCGGTCTGTCCTGACCCCGAGAAGCTGGAGACATGTCTGGAGCACTGACTGGCTTCATAAAGTGGGTGTCAGGGTTACTCAGCCCCCGTGAGCCTTCCCGTGTTTGCTGTAGGGGATCTGAGCTTCTTGCTCCATCAATGGCCCTCACACCGTTTCCTCAGGACCTGCAAGGTCACTTTCTGTGGTCAGTATGAACCGCAGTGGGGCGCCCGGAAGGAATGCACACTTGGGCCAGCCCAGTGTTTTGTTACAATCAGCCAGGCAGTGGGCTTGGCATCTTACCTTAGTTCCTTTATGTTCTCTTTTCTCACCTCCAGCCTTGTTTCCCAATCCCCTCACCTGCCTCCATCCCTGTCTGCTCATCACAGCACACTCACAATTGCACGAGGCCCCCTCTCATCTCTAATACAATGAACAGTGCTGTCAGTTCAGATAAGAGCACCCGCTGGATAGAACTGCAATATTTTCGGTCCTGGCAAATGCGATCATAAGTTCAGTTTATTAATATTGCAACAGTTGCACTAAATGAGTTCACTTGGCTAACAAAACATTTATCAACAAAACGCTGCCACCTACTGAAGTTCTGCAAACAGCCCAGATGATTGGATAAGATCACAAATTCACTCTGTCACAAGCTTGTGGTCTTTTCTGAAATTGTTCTGGAAAAAAAAAAAGAAAGAAGAAGAATGATAACTAGCAAAACCAGACAAGACATCTCTTTCATACACTCTGTTTATAAAGTGTCAGAGTAAATCCTGCAGAGCGGCAGCCAAACCGGGAAGGAGGTGTGGGGGTCCTTGATGTCTAGTTTAGTATGGGATTTTTCCTGCAGGGATTGGGATGCTCCCAGACAACTTCCAGAAAGGGGTGTGGTGTGCCTGTTAGGAACACATTCTTGACAAATCGATTTGCAACAATAATGTTCAATCTGCAGTGAAGGCACATGAATACAACTGGGTATGAATTTTTATTCCCTAGGAAACAAGTATTTTGGGTATCATAAAGAACCTTCCAATGAAACTTTGTTGTTGTTTGGTCACTAAGTTGTAGCCAACTCTTTGGCCACCCCACGGACTGTAGCCTGTCAGGCTCCTCTGTCCATGGGATTTCCCAGGCAAGAACACCGAAGTAAGTTGCTGTTTCCTTCTCCAGAGGATCTTCCCTACCCAGGGATGGAACCCAGGTCTCCTGCACTGGCAAGAGGATTCTTTACAAAACTTAGGTTAATAATAATAGCTATTTTTGTATGTGAATGTATAGCCCTCAAAATACATTTTCACTCAAAGACTTCTTAAACTGTGGAAAACACTTTAGGGAGGGATAATTAAGTTGTATTGCATTTATAAAGTTCAGACCGTTTTATGAAGTAATGTGAGAACTAATTTGTAATGCCAAGGGGGAGTCTGGCAAAAACAAAACAGTGATGATTTCTGGGTAATTTATTTCTTCCAAAGCTAATAGCTACTGTCCTCCAAAAAATTCTTAGGACATAATTGGAATTGTTGAATGACAAAAACAGGCTCTGGGTACCACTGCTTGCCTCCCCCAGCTGACTTCTGTAGCAAGTGGGGCCTGGCTAGGATAGAACAGAAGTTAGGCTGGCACTGCTGTGACGCTCACTCTATTTTCCATATGTGTAAATGTGTCCTTTCCCCCGATACTCTCTTGTTCTCAAGGGTAGGGCTCTGACTCCTAGGGTCCACGACAGTGCTTGGTGTGTTGCACACTACAGGCATCATGAAATGAGACATCAAAAAAGCTAATATGTCTAAAATCTGTTTAGCAAGAGATGCCAATTTTAAGTAACTAACTTTGTAGATTTCCTAGCATCATCAGGATGCCTTTAAGAACTGACTTGGGGCTTCCCTTGTGGCTTAGGGGTAAAGAATCTGCCTGCAGTGCAGGAGATGCAGGGGACTTGGGTTCGATCCCGGGGTCCCTGGAGGAGGGCATGGCAACCCACTCCAGTACTCTTGCCTGGGAAATCCCATGGACAGAGGAGTCTGGCGGACTGCAGTGCATAGGGCTGCAAAGAGTTGGACATGACTGGAGCGACTGAGCATGCACAAGAACTGACTTTCCTCTTTCTGTAAATTTCTGTATGTCCCTGATCATGATGGGTTCGAGATTATTGGCTGAACCACGTCAGGGGATGAATGCAACCATCCCCTCACTCTCTGAAAGAGGAGAAGGATGAGGAGGAAGGACCTTGCTGCCCATGCCACTCATGACGGGGGTGGGAAAACTTCTGACCTGGACTTCTCTTCTGCCCATGCCTCTGTTCTTTCGTTTTTCTAAACTCACACCACAAAGTGAGCTTGAACAACAGGAAATGCAGGGTGGGCACGGGAGAGAGGAAGCAGGCTGGTATTGGGCTTTGGGTCAACTAAATGTATAATATGGGGCTTCCCAGATGGCGCTAGTGCTAAAGCACTCACTTGCCAATGCGGTAGACCTAAGAGACAAGGGTTTGGTCCCTGGGTAGAGAAGATCCCCTGGAGAAGTGAATGACAACCAACTCTAGTATTCTTTCCTGGAGAAAATCCCATGGACAGAGGAGCCTGGAGGGGTCGTACAGAGTTGGACACGGCTGAGGTGACTTAGCACAAATGTATGAGATAAACAAATGATTTTATTGAACACCAAGCATTTGCCAAACACTGCTGGAGGCATTTTACCTCTATTGATTTTATTTTACACGAAAGTCCTTCAAGGTAGGAGTCATTGGACCTGTTTTACAGACAAAGAAACTGAGGCCCAGAGATGTTAATTAATGTTTATCCAGATGGAAAGTAGCAGACAGAACTCAGATCTAGGTTTAAGTCTTCTGGCTCAAGGAATCCTGCTCTTTGGGGGAAACATCGTTTTGAGCACAGCTGACATATTTTCCTTTTGCTGGTGCAGAGGGTTAAATAGAGAGAGAAGAACAGAATAGAGGAAGTTCCTCTCTCCTCCAGGGAAGTTGCCCTGCTCTTGAACGTGGGGGAATAGAGTTCACAGCATGCTAGTAAATGAGATCATGGCTAGAAAGCCCTTGGACCTCCTTAGAAGTAAGTGACTATAAAAAATCCAAGCCATTTGTATTACTCTTGTAGGTGATGTGATTTCAAATGGACAGAGAGCACAGTTTGTCTTCTGTTCAAATTGGCACCCCTTCATGCCGTTCTGGGAACGAGTTCAGAACTGACTACAGGAAGCATAAATCACCTTTGCTACCCAGTACTATTTCCTAGCAGGAACCATATTTTCCCAGGAGGTTCTTTCTCTGTAGTAGATAAAAGTTTGCCTTCATTTCATGTGATCTCATTTCATTTTCCTCTTCAGTAGATACCAGCCAATGTCCATCACTCTGGGCAAAGCGGGATCCTGTCCCATGTACCTAAATTCCAGGTGGTCCTACTGGAGTTTCACTTTTTCCATTGAATGCCTCTACCACTTCTATTGTTACCAGGGGAATTATCCTCATTGAAAGGGGAAGTACATTCTGAATATGTAACAATAACCTGCACGCAGCCCTCTGATTATAAATATCAAGTGTTATAAAAGCCCCATCAGTGTAGTGATCAAAGGCATGAGGGACTCACTGCTGAAGCAGCAGGTGACCCAGAACAATCGGAATAAAGGGAAATGCTGAGTAGACATGGGGTCCCAGGAAATTCACATTAAAGGTTTTTTTCTGATGTATTTCAGTTGTGCTTATAAAAGGATTTAACTAGGAGCCCAACAAAGCAGTTGATTTCACACTGAATGCTACCTGATAATTAAAAATAAGTTTAACATTTACTGATTGGTAATAATTTGCATTTTTCATCACTAATAAAGATAATAAGTGTTCATTATAACAGTCACCTGTACTTCTGGGAAAAAGGTAATAAAATGTTCCTATTATCACTATCTTACAGAAAGATATTGCTCTATGAACTTAAGAGATACAGGTCAAGGAGAGAAACCCAGGAAGAGCTGATGGTCAATTAGTCAAAGAAAGCACATGTTTGGCCAATAAATTCCTTTTTCTTTTTAAGAGTTAATGATTCAGGCTAAAGAATCATCAGCTACTCAGATTGGGTATACCGGTCATGGTTCCCAACAAAGCAAGTTTGGGGAGACATCTAACAAGACAACATGCTCCCCAATTTTTAAAGTCATCAACTAACTTTTTTCCTTGACTTTCTTTTTAAAATTTGTACTTGTTTATTTGACTGCGCTGGCTCTGAGTTTTAACACGTGACTTCTCCGATCTTTGCTGTGGCCTGTGGGATCTAGTTCCCTGCTGCTGCTGCTGCTGCTAACTCACTTAAGTCATGTCCGACTCTGTGCGACCCCAGAGACCAGATATCAAACCTGGTCCCCACGCACTGGGACTGTGGGGCCTTCGGCCCTGGGCCTCCAGCAAAGTCCATAACATTTTTTTATTTTGAAAGAGATTTGTCTCTCACAAAAATTATCCCAGAGAATAAAAATCACTAAGAATGGCCCCATATTAGCTCCAATTCAAGGGGAGTTTCTAACAAACCCAAAAGACAGTATTTTGGTCATTTCATGAACTCACCTCTGAGAAGAGGGTAGAGTCAGATGCTAGCGAAATACAATATAACGCTGAATCTATGAATATAATTTACCCTAATGTGGAGCACAATGTAAAAGTTCTTGTGTTCACTTGAAAGAGGAGAGACTGTAATGCAGACAGTTGAGTATCCACATCTTTAAGGTATATGTTACTACTTAGTCACATTGTTGGGTTTCTGTGGTAGCTCAGATGGTAAAGAATCAGCCTGGAATGTGGGAGACCCAGTTTTAATCCCAGAGTCAAAAAAGATCCCCAGGAGAAGGAAATGGCAACCCACTCCAGTATTCTTGCCCGAAGAATCCCATGGGCAGTGGAGCCTGGTGGGCTACAGTCTGGGGGTGAGCTCCATCACTGACTCTTTGAAGTGGTTACAGGCAATAATCCTGTAAGTGAAGGAGGGGAAAACAGGCCTTTTTGGTTTTATTTTCTATTGCTTTTATTTCTTAGTTCTTTGAAAGCAGGCTATTTTTCCCTAAGAGTCTTTTCTCCTATGTTCCTATCCATTTCTCTTTCCTTTACCTGCTTTCAAGATTCCTAGTTCTAACCATGATTATCTTTCTGTGTCATTTCAGCTTTGCTCTGTTCCCCTTGATTGGCCTGAGCAATCCTTTCACCTACAGGCTAACAGTGGCTTCAGCTCTTCCTGACCCAGGGTACTGAAGTCCAGCACAGTTGAGGGGCTTTCATTTTGAAACTGTTGTGCACTTGTAGCACTACTGAGTCAGCCTCCTTAATGCTGTTCCCTTAGAAACCTGTACATCCTTCACACGAGCGAAGGTGCACTTTGTGGCCATGTTGGCATCTTGCAATCCTACTAATAACCTCTTACTGTAGGCAGACCATCTACAGCAGCATCTGAAAGTGCCTCCCGAGGAAGAAGCACATAGGGCAGCTAAGAGACGCCTAAATACTCTGTTCTCCCACTCTGATTGCAAAGCTAAGTCATTGATGGTCCACAGAAGTCGTAGGCTTTCTCCCTTCCACCACATGTTTCCACCCCATCATCTAGTAAGTGCAGCAGATATTGAAAATACGTGCAAAGCCCAGCATTTCACAAATTCCTGATATTTGTGACATGAAAGACATAGAAAGTTTCCTTGTCAATAGTGTTAATAAAATCTAACATGTAAACTTTCTTTTAAAGTGTTCAGACCAGAGGCCTGCAGTGTCTAACTGTCATGAGCCTGTTCTATGCAGTGGAGTTGATGCTGCACTGAGATGTTTTCATCTTAAAAAGAAATGTTGTTTCCTTTAATTTTCTGTAATTTATCTCATCTTCTGCTTGGGGCCCCATCATTCTGGGGATGGAGGAAAAACTGCCAGTGAGAGACAAATGGATTTCTTTCCTATATAAGACTATGTTGAAGTTAATTCAGCTTCTTTCAGGTGAATATTTAGGCTCTTAGGGTTTCTCTTTCCCTCTCCTTGCCAGGGTAGTATCTGGGCACAGGGAGAAGACTCCACGTCCTCATATCACAGTGTCCTCCTCTGCTTTTCATTGACCAGAGGGAAGTGTTTTTCTGATCATCAGGAGAGAGAGGAAGGCACAGGAAAGTTGTTAGTAAAAGGGATGACATCAACTATCCAGCGCTGTAGCAACTGGAACTTGTTTCACTGGGGACGATCCAAACACACGAGTCAGAGTGACCCAGCCTGAGAGTGAGGGAGCTTCGGTAATTGCACACCAACTCACCAACTCCCACCTGCGATTAGTTGAAAGCTGCTCCCAGCGTTAATTCCTCAATTCCTCTAGCTTATAATTTTGGCAGCAATGTGGGCTTCAGAGGCAAAAGAAAGCCATTAGACAAAGGAATATATTGTTGGCAATTAGCTTGTGTGTATGTCTGTGATAAGAATGCGGAGATACACTTAGGTACTGAGATAGAACCCACCACGGCAGCAAACTGATGACTTTTACAGTAAAGTAATGTCCTCAGAAAGATGCAAGAAGAAACTGCCTTCACTAGTAACAGTCAAGTAGAGAGTTTGGACATAGAATAACACACACACACAGAAATGAGGAATAAATTTGTATAATGATTAAATTGAAGAATTTTTCCAGAAAACAATGGAAATGCACAAAGATGTAGAAAATATGAAACAAAAGTTAAAGCATAAAGGATGGATCCAAAAGTATCCATTTCTTCCAGAAGAAGGGAATAGAGTAATGTGGGAGAAAAATTACTCGCAAAGCAAGATAAGAAAATGGTGTTGCTAAAAAAAAGAAGAAAGTTCTTAGACTGAAATGTCCTACCAAGGGCTAAGAAGAATAATGTTACAAGGACAAACATCCGGACATGGAGCTTTCACAATGGAAGTTTCTTAAATATGCCTATGTACATGAAAAAGTATGGCACAAGTTAAAATGAATTTTCAAGTTATTGCTTAGATAGCATATTCAAAAGCAGAGACATTACTTTGCCAACAAAGGTCCATCTAGTCAAGGCTATGGTTTTTCCAGTGGTCGTGTATGGATGTGAGACTTGGACTGTAAAAAAAGCTGCTGCTGCTCCTGCTGTTGCTAAGTCGCTTCAGTTGTGTCCGACTCTGTGCGATCCCATAGACGGCAGCCCACCAGTCTCCCCCATCCCTGGGATTCTGTAGGCAAGAATTGATGCTTTTGAACTATGATGTTGGAGAAGACTCTTGAGAGTCCCTTGGACTGCAAGGAAATCCAACCAGTCCATTCTGAAGGAGATCAGTCCTGGGTGTTCTTTGGAAGGAATGATGCTAAAGCTGAAACTCCAGTACTTTGGCCACCTCATGTGAAGAGCTGACTCATTGGAAAAGACTCTGATGCTGGGAGGGATTGGGGGCAGGAGGAGAAGGGGACAACAGAGGATGAGATGGCTGCATGGCATCACCGACTTGATGGACTTGAGTTTGAGTGAAATCTGGGAGTTGGTGATAGACAGGGAGGCCTGGCATGCTGCAGTTCATGGAGTCACAAAGAGTCGGACACGACTGAGCGACTGAACTGAACTGAACTGAAGGAAAGAAAATCTGCTATTCAAATATGATATTGTCCCAGTTAGCCACCGATTGAGAAAATAATAGCCAGATTTCTATTCACGTCTAACTTCAAAATAAGTTGCAGATGAAATAAACACTTAAAAACCTAAAAAAAATCTATAGTAACATAAGAATAAAATTATGGGATTTTTGCCTCACATTTACCACTGACTGACTGCAGTAATGATATGAAGAAAGATAATTCTTTTAAGCAAATGGTGCTGGGACGACTGGATATCTACGTGCAAATGAATGAATGTGGACCCTTATTTCAAAGCATGTACAAAAATTAACTCAAAATGGATCAAAGACTTACATGTAAGAGCAAAAACTATAAAACTCTTAAAGAATAATATAGGAGTAAATGTTTGTGACCTTGGGTCTAGTGATGGCTTCTTAGACATGATGCTAAAGCACAAGCCAACAGAAAAAAAAAATAGATAATTTAGGCTGCATCAAAATTAAAACTTTTATGCGTTAAAGGGCACTATTAAGAAAGTGAAAAAACAACCCAGTGAACTCAATATTTGCAGAAAATATTTGTAAATCCTGTGTCTGATAAGAGGCTTAGATCTGGAATATGTAAAGAATTCTCACAACTCAATAATAAAAAGACAGCACAATTTAAAAATGGGAAAAGGATTCAAATAGACATTTTTCAAAGAGGATACAAAAATTACCAATAATCACATGAAAAATGTTTAACATCATTATTCATTATGGAAATGCAAATCAAACTACAATGAGATACTACTTCACACCTACTCGGATCAAAAAATCAGATATCAGCAAATATTGGTAAGGATGTAGAGAAATTAGAGCCCTCATAAACTGCTGGTAGGAATACAAAGTGGTACAGCCACATTGGAAAACAGTCTGAGAATTCCTCAAAAAATTAAACATAGAATTATCATTTGACTCGAAAATTCCATTCCTAGGTAAAGACCCAAGAATACTAAAAACTTACATCCATGCAAAACCTTATACGTGAATGTTCATAGCACCATTATTGATAACAGCATAAGAAATGACCCAATGTCCATCAACTTTTGCTGGGCTGTGTGTGCTTAGTTGCTCAGTCGTGTCCAACTCTTTGCGACCCCATGGATTGTAGTCCACCAGGCTCCTCTGTCCATGGAATTCTCCAGGCAAGAGTACTGGAGTGGGTTGCCATTTCCTTCTCCAGGGGATCTCCCAACCCAGAGATCCAATCCAGGTGTCCCGCATCACAGGCAGATTCTTTACTGTCTGCTGCTGCTGCTGCTGCTAAATTGCTTCAGTCGTGTCCAACTCTGTGCGACCCCATAGACGGCAGCCCACCAGGCTCCCCCGTCCCTGGGATTCTCCAGGCAAGAACACTGGAGTGGGTTGCCATTTCCTTCTCCAATGCATGAAAGTGAAAAGTGAAAGTGAAGTTGCTCAGTCGTTTCCGACTCTTAGCGACCACATGGACTGCAGCCTACCAGGCTCCTCCGTCCATGGGATTTTCCAGGCAGGAGTACTGGAGTGGGGTGCCCTTGCCTTCTCCTGTCTGAGCCACCATGAAGTGTAGCATGCCCAGGTAAATGTGATCTATCCATACATGCCCAGGTAAATGTGATCTATCCATACAATGGAATTGTATTCAGCCGTGAAAGGGAATAAAGAACTTATACATGCTACAACATGGAAGAACTTTACAAATATTATGCTAAGTGAAACAAGCCAGTTACAAAGGACTGTATGTTGTATAATTCCATTTGTATGAAATGCCCACAGTAGGCAAATCCATACAGGCAGGAAGTAAATCAGTGATTATCTTCAGCTGGTGGAGATAGGAGGACTAAGGGATGACAGCTAAAGCACAGAGGGCTACTACTTTTTAAAGTGATGAAAGTTCTAAAATCCATTGTGCTGGTGATCGCACAACTCTAAAAACATAATAAAAACCATTGAACTGTATACTTTAATAGGCAAGTTGTAATGCATGTGAATTATATCTCAATGATGCTTTTGTAAGAGTAGAAAAGAATCTATTTTTGTAATCATGAAGTATATAAGGCTTTGCTAAGCACACAAACTGCAGAAGTTAAAAGAACAGATTGATAAATCAACATTCAAAGTCTATATTTGGTAAAAGATACGATAAAGTTAAAAAAAAATAAAAGTGACAGGCTGGGAGAAAATAGTTGCAGCATATATACCAAGACAAAGAATTAATATCCAGGATGTGTAGAGAGCTTCTACAGACATCAAGAAAAAACACACAGCTGAAAAGCTAAAGTGAATCCTGGAGGGGAGGAGGAGCTGAGACCCTCACTGCACTGGCCTCTGCCTCCCTGGAGATGGAGGAGGAGGTGGGGGGAGGAGGACTAAAGTCCGAAGAGGAGCTGAAGGATGGAGTAGCTTTCTTTAAAAAATAATTTTCTTTCTTTATTTTTCACTGTTCTGGGTCTTCCTGGTATGAAGGCTTTTCTTGGGGGACTACTCTCTAGTTGGGTTTCCCTGGTGGCTCATAGGGTAAAGCGTCTGCCTGCAATGCGGGAGACCTGGGTTCGATCCCTGGGTTGGGAAGATCCTCTGGAGAAGGAAATGGCAACCCACGCCGGTATTCTTGCCTGGAAAATCCCATGGACGGAGAAGCCTGGTAGGCTTCAGTCCATGGGGTCGCAAAGAGTCTGATTCGACTGAGCGACTTCGCTTGCTTTCTTTCTCTAATTGTGCACAGGCCTCTCCTTGCAGTGGCTTTTACTGTTGCAGAGCGCAGGCTCTAGGTCACATGCGCTGTAGTGGTTGCGGCAAGTGGGCTCAGTACTTGTGGGTCTGGGCCGTGGGGCACAGGCTCAGTAGTTGTGGTTCGTGGGCTTAGTTGCTCCGAGGCCTATGGGATCTTCCTGTTCCGGGGACTGAACATGTGTTTCTTGCACTGACAGGTGATTCTTTACCAGTGAGCCACCAGGGCAGCCTAAGAGAGCAGCTTGAAGTTCAATGAAGAAGTATGTACTTATGAGTCTGGACTGGACATTTTAGTGCCTGAAACAAGGTTGCTCCTGAGATTGAAAGAGATGAAAAGACTTTTACTCTCTATTAGTCATTGGAAGTGCAAAAGAATTTGTCTGAGATGTCATACAAAAAAATGAAGAAGAGGAAGAAAACGTGGAAAAGTCTGAAATCCGGACTGGATTTTGAACATGAAGCTGTGAGACTGAATAAAGTTGTTTTCTGTTTAGTCAAGGTACTAGTTATGAATATATGGATAAATACTAAAATTCAGCAGTAACCAGGGAAAGCAAAATTAAAATAATACATACTTTATCTGCCAAATTGGACAAAATTTTGAGTTTCAGAAGGGTGTAGGAAAATGGACATCTTTGTACTAGGTGGTAATGTAATTTGGTGGGCACTTTTTGGAAGGCAGTTTGTTAGTTACTATCAAAATGAAAACTTCTTATTTCCTTTGACCCAGCAAGTTAAAGTATACATAGAGCAGCAATGTCATTACAAAAATAGATATGTGCACAACAAAGGAAACTATAAGCAAGGTGAAAAGACAGCCTTCAGAATGGGAGAAAATAATAGCAAATGAAGCAACTGACGAAGAATTAATCTCAAAAATATACAGGCAACTCCTGCAGCTCAATTCCAGAAAAATAAACGACCCAATCAAATAATGGGCCAAAGAACTAAACAGACATGTCTCCAAAGAAGACATATAGATGGCTAACAAACACATGAAAAGATGCTCAACATCACTCATTATCAGAGAAATGCAAATCAAAACCACAATGAGGTACCATCTCACGCCAGTCAGAATGGCTTCTATCCAAAAGTCTACAAGCAATAAATGCTGGAGAGGGTGTGGAGAAAAGGGAACCCTCTCACACTGTTGGAGGGAATGCAAACTAGTACAGCCACTATGTAGAACAGTGTGGAGATTTCTTAAAAAACTGGAAATAGAACTGCCATCAGTTCAGTTCAGTTCAGTCACTCAGTCGTGTCTGACTCTGTGACCCCATGAATCGCAGCACACCAGGCCTCCTTGTCCATCACCAATTCCCGGAGTTTACCCAAACTCATGTCCATTGAGTCGGTGATGCCATCCAGGCATCTCATCCTCTGTTGTCCCCTTCGCCTCCTACCCCCAATCCCTCCCAGCATTAGGGTCTTTTCCAATGAGTCAGCTCTTCACATCAGGTGGCCAAAGTATTGGAGTTTCAGCTTCAGCATCAGTCCTTCCAACGAACACCCAGGACTGATCTTTAGGATGGACTGGCTGGATCTCCTTGCAGTCCAAGGGACTCTCAAGAGTGTTCTCCAACACCACAGTTCAAAAGCATCAATTCTTCGGTGCTCAGCTTTCTTAATAGGCCAACTCTCACATCCATACATGACCACTGGAAAAACTATAGCCTTTACTAGATGGACCTTTGTTGGCAAAATAATGTCTCTGCTTTTTAATATGCTATCGAAGTTGATCATAACTTTCCTTCCAAGGAGTAAGCGTCTTTTAATTTCATGGCTACAATCACCATCTACAGTGATTTTGGAACCTTCCCAAATAAAGTCTGACACTGTTTCCACTGTTTCCCCATCTATTTGCCATGAAGTGATGGGACCAGACGCCATGATCTTAGTTTTCTGAATGTTGAGCTTTAAGCCAACTTTTTCACTCTCCTCTTTCACTTTCATCAAGAGGCTTTTTAGTTCCTCTTCACTTTCTGCCATAAAGGTGGTGTTATCTGCATATCTGAGCATCACTACGAACAAAGCTAGTGGAGGTGATGAAATTTCAGTGGAGCTATTCCAAATCCTGAAAGATGATGCTGTGAAAGTGCTGCACTCAATATGCCAGCAAATTTGGAAAACTCAGCAGTGGCCACAGGACTGGAAAAGGGCAGTTTTCATTCCAATCCCAAAGAAAGGCAATGCCAAAGAATGCTCAAACTACTGCACAATTGCACTCATCTCAGAGGCTAGTAAAGTAATGCTCAAAATTCTCCAAGCCAGGCTTCAGCAGTACGTGAACTGTGAACTTCCTGATGTTCAAGCTGGTTTTAGAAAAGGCAGAGGAACCAGAGATCAAATTGCCAACATCCATTGGATCATGGAAAAAGCAAGAGAGTTCCAGAAAAACATCTATTTCTGCTTTCTTGACTGTGTGGATCACAATAAACTGTGGAAAATTCTTTAAGAGATGGGAATACCAGACCACCTGACCTGCCTCTTGAGGAATTTGTATGCAGGTCAGGAAGCAACAGTTAGAACTGGACATGGAACAACAGACTGATTCCAAATAGGAAAAGGAGTACGTCAAGGCTGTATATTGTCACCCTGCTTATTTAACTT
Organism: Tragelaphus eurycerus; assembly: GCA_935064755.1. NCBI lineage: Eukaryota > Metazoa > Chordata > Mammalia > Artiodactyla > Bovidae > Tragelaphus > Tragelaphus eurycerus. The sequence continues at coordinate 14,952,535 of CAKXYN010000039.1, read as the reverse complement.
ATATGCAGTGTACATTGTGAGAAACACTGGACTGGAAGAAGCACAAGTTGGAATCAAGATTGCCGGAAGAAATATCAATAACCTCAGATAAGCAGGTGATACCACCCTTATGGCAGAAAATGAAGAGGAACTAAAAAGCCTCTTGATGAAAGAACTGCCATATGACCCAGAAATCCCATTGCTGGGCATACACACTGAGGAAACCAGAATTGAAAGAGACACGTGTACCCCAATGTTCAATGTTTATAATAGCCAAGACATGGAAGCAACCTAGATGTCCATCAGCAGACGAATGGATAATAAAGCTATGGTACATATACACAATGGAGTATTACTCAGCCATTAAAAAGAATACATTTGAATCAGTTCTAATGAGGTGGATGAAACTGGAGCCTATTATACAGAATGAAGTAAGCCAGAAAGAAAAATACCAATATAGTATAATAACACATATATATGGAATTTAGAAAGATGATAATGATAACCCCATACGTGAGACATCAAAAGAGACACAGATGTATAGAACTGTCTTTTGGACTCTGTGGGAGAGGGTGAGGGTGGGATGATTTGGGAGAATGGCATTGAAACATGTATAATATCATATGTGAAACGAATTGCCAGTTCAGGTTCGATGCCTGATCCTGGATGCTTAGGGCTGGTGCACTGGGATGACTCAGAGGGATGGGATGGGGAGGGAGGTGGGAGGGGGGTTCAGGATGGGGAACACATGTACACCCGTGGTGGATTCATGTCAATGTATGGCAAAACCACTACAATATTGTAAAATAATTAGCCTCCAATTAAAATAAATAAATTTGTATTAAAACAAAAATAGAAATGTGAAAAAACTGAACTTCTATAAAGAAAAGAACAGTAGATGAATTCGGGGGACGTTCACACAGCAGGCAGGCTTCCCTAGAGGCTCAGTGGTAAAGAATCCACTGGCGAATGCAGAAGACGTGTGTTCCATCCCTGGGTCGGAAAGATCCTCTGGAGAAGGAAATGGCCGCCCACTCCAGGGTTCTTGCCTGGAACTTCCCAGGGACGGAGGAGTCTAGTGGGCTGCAGTCCGTGGGGTTGCAAGAAATGGAATGGGACTTAGAGACTGTGCAACAATAGGCAGCAGGCACACAGCAAGAGCTAACCGTGTGGGATTTGCGTTCAACACACACTGAGCAATCGCTTAGGCATACTCTTGGGTGAGAAACAAAGACAGAAACACATATAAATGGTTTCGTTTTTAACTGCCTGTGTATCAAAAAAGCCTTTAAGAATACATAAAATATTACAAGTGCTTTTTCTGGGGACAGGAACGCTGAGGGGAAAAGGAAACTTTCATTTCATCTTCTGTCTTAGCACTGCTCGACAGAAATGTAACAGGAGTCACGTAAGTGAACCACATAAATTTAAAATTTCTAGTCGTCACATTTTAAGAAGTAAAAAAGAAACAGATGGCATTAACTTTAATAGTATATACTTTTAATCTGATATATCCAAAGCATTATCACTTCCACATATAATCAGGATAAAATCATTACAAATGTCATCTTCGACGATCTTGTTTCCATCCACCGTCTTGAAAGTCCAGGTGTATCTCAGGCTGACAGTGTGTCTCAGTTTGGAGCAGTCACATTTCATGTGCTTGAACCCCGTGAGGCTGTCGACCACCATATTTGGTAAGGCAGGTCTATATTTTATGGACCTCTGGCTTGTTTTGAATTTTTTATGATTTCATTTTTGTGTTTCTTTTATTATTTAAAAACACAAAGAATCAGAATCTGTCAACTATTCCTAAGGAGAAAAGCAAAAAGAGAAAGAAAGAAAAAAATGGAAAGTCCCTAAAGCAGTCCCGCCTGCTTTGTGCCCATCACTTGCTGGAAATCTGACTGCAGCTTGTCCTCTGAGCTCTGGATCATTGCTATTGATGTGGGTGATTGGGCAAGGTGTGGAGTTGCCTGGGGGGGCAGAGGAGCTGGAATGAGGTTCTTGTCTCAGGGGCCTGTGACTTGTAGAGAAGTGGCTCCCGAGAGAGTGGGGAGGTTCGCTCCAGTGTCAGGGGTCTTGACCTCCTCTGCCCAGGCAGTAATCAAATCACCAATATCTGGTTACTGGCCTCCTGCAAGCATGTGAATAAGTGATTATTCCTGGAACCGCCATAACCTTAATCCCCTTGCTGACGTCTGACCCTTTCAGCTTGTTCAGTGGTCCCCGTCTTCACTCCTCTTTATATGCTGACGCACGGACTCAAAACTGCATCGTAGCTTTCTTTTGGCAGAGTAAATATTTCCAGTTTCTCTAGACTTCGCAGTCCAGGTTTTCATTCCATTCCAGTGGGCCCTTTCCAACTTCCTCACACCTTGCTTTTGTGTAAAGCCCCAGCATCTAATTAGTGGAGTCACAAGATTGGCTTGTGGTTCTCTACCCTGACTAGTCTCTACCCTGGTGTACGTATTGTGGCGTTCTCCTCACTTTGTTTTTTGGTTGTTTCTCTATCCCCTACCCAGGAGCGTTTTACTCCACCAACTCATCCTTGTGTTGCGTTTACAAAGCTCTTAAAACCAGAGTTCTTCCTCTGTTCAGGGGATAATTAACTCCCCTGGTAGAAATAAGATGAATTATCCTTCCTGGAATTATTCTTTGCTCCCTTAAAACTCTGACAGTACAGAAGTGGGAATTAAAATTTGAGAGAATCCCAGGATAACTGTTCAGATTGGAGGGAAATTTCCTGATTTGAACAATACACAGGATACACTTGAGAAACTTGAAGCTATATACTATTTTTCCTTGTGTATACATGATCCCCTGTGTCAGTTCTTCTAAGTCCCTGGGGTTGGGTTAGAAACCTCTCCTGTGGATTTCCACTCAATCTTGGCCCTTAAGTGCTGAATCTTAATTGATTGTTTATTGTGTTTACTTCTCCTGGGGTTTGGGGCTCCTTTAAAAAAATGCACTGAGGCCAGATTTTGGTCTAGAGTAGAGATTGTTAAAGGTAAGAGGTCCTTTGAAATAGCCCATCGCATTAAGACTTAATGATAAACAGTTGCATTGTATTTGGGAGGAAGATAGAGAACCATGCCCATCCCCTGCCTGAGCATCCAAAGGAAGGCCAAAGTTTCTTTGGCTGCATATCAAGAAGCCCAGAAATTAAACATTTCATGTTTTTACTCGAGTTGAGACTCAGTCAAACAGTAATAAAGAGGGGCTTCCCTGGTGGTCCAGGGGTTAAGATATTGTTCAAGTCCTGGTCCCAGAAGACCCCTACATGCCACAGAGCAGCTAAGCCTTAGTGCCACAACTGCTGAGTCCAAATGCTGCAACTACTAAAGCCAATTTGGCTAACACCTGTTCTCCACAAGAGAAGCCAATGAAATGAGAAACCCAAGCACTGTAGCGAAGAGTACCCCCCACTCGCCACAACTAGAGAAAACCTACATGCAGTAACCAAGATCCAGCACAGACAAAAAAAAAATAAAAACTTAAAAAAAAATCCAGTAATAACAATACTCTTCCTACTACAACCACTAATAATAAAGGCAGTTAAACTTGAGTAAATATTCCGAGCTCTTAGCTCCTTGAAGGTGGGGACTTTTTCAGATGCCCTGTTGACCCTTGTTTCTTGCATGATGCTTGGAAAGTAGTCGGTGATCAAAATGACACTACTGAATATATGAGATGAATTAAATGGAATCATAGTAGGCAATGAAATCATTTTCTTTTAAGACCCCTGTTTCTAAACAAGCGAATGCAGCTTGATACATTTGATAGTTTTACTCATCTGGTTGTAATGTTTGTTTTCCAGGTGCAAGAAGAGTAAAAATAATAATTGGCCTATATGTTCATTCATTTATTTGCAAAATGTTAGCAGGATATGTGATATTTACACTTGTGAAACTTGCTGGAAATTCCCGTGTTGCTATTTTCAACTAATGTTTTATAACAATAATTACTAATAATGTTAATGCTTTGTACTCATATAGCAATTTCCATCAAAGAATTTCAAAAGCTTTCAAGTCAAGGTATTTTCAAGAACAAATTCATATTATATTATAGAGTCTTATTTCAAGAGTGCTTGCAGATATTGTTCATTTCCTTCCAATTCCATTTATTTTAAATCCTGTTTCTTCTCTTCACAATTCAATTCAATAATCTGTCACCTTTTCAAGCACTCCTCCCACCCCACACCTCAGTTCGCATTACACTATATTTTAGGCTAGTCAAATATTTCCTACTAAACACTAGTTTGAAAATGGCTCTTTAGAAACAGATGATCATTTCAAATGGAAATACCAATTTACATTCCAAATGAGGCAGATGTTGTCCAGGGATCAAGAAATAAGGCCCATTACACCTACTGGATACAGACCTATGATTGTGATTAAATCTTGGAAACAAAGCTGCTCTTAGTATAAAGTAGAAACTCTAATTTTAGAAGCTCTTTTAATTCCAGTGCTTGACCTCGGGTGAGGACTTCTGATCGACTCAAACTGGAAATATGACCCTGTGGGCCCTTAATAATGATCAAGATATATATTTCTATATTTCATAATGAGTTTATTTTTCTACATAATATATATAAAGAATGATTCTTTAGAAGACTCCAGCTGGATCTCAAACCAGTTTGGCTCTTCCTATATTTACACAAGTTGGAATATGAAAGAAATTTGGAACAGAAATGATCATTTGCATATTAAGTGTTATTTTATGTTAGTGTCTGTGGGATTTACTTATCCTATGCACATATAGGGTAGGAGAGAGAGATTAGCTAAATGACTGATAATGTTTTTTACTGTGACAATAAATCAAATCAAAGTATGTTGTGCATAAGTAGCCTTTAAAAGCAAAAACTTGTCTAAAAGTTGCAATAACTTTGAGTAAAAATATTTGAATGAGAAAAGAAAAATGCAGTCAATTTATTCATATGTTTTCCTTGCATAACATCAAAATACTTGAATAATCGAAAAAGTTTGGGTGACTAATTGGCTGAGGCATATGAAATAGTGAGTCTTCCATACCAAGTGCTTTATTCTTATTACTATTATGGTTATTAGCTATTATTCATATTCCTCTCTTGAAGTTTGGCAGACTGTAATTGAATGTAGTTTTTCTTAATTTTCGGAATCCGAATTTTCACCTTTAGAGATATTATTTCAGGAGAGGAAAGAAGAAGTAAATTATTCAGATTGCATATTTATTCAATAATGATGAGAATAAAACACTTTTATTGAGGGATCAGTCTAGTTATTTACACATCTGCATTGATGTATTAATGCTGTAGAGTCTCAGACATTCACATCTATGAAGGAGTGTGCCATTATGAATTATCTGGTTTTATGAATTAGCTTGTAAAAATAATGCAATTGCTATTGAGGCTATAATGCCTCACGGAATTTACTTTGCTTGTTTGTTTTGACAAGTGAGGTTTGGTTTTATGATAATATTTCAGAGCACAGGAGTAAATGCCCTGTAGTCTCTTTTGTAAAGGTAATGAAGCCTTAGTGATCTGCAATCTTGCTGCTGCCTCTAGATATTAAATCTTTGCTTGAAAGCAGAGTGAGGCTGCTGGCATGTTCACTGAGAATTCTTAGGACAAGCAAATCCCCACCATAGATAATGTTTCTGTTAATTTATCCTGATCATTCTCTTGGAGTGTTAAAATAAGTATTTCAAGAGTTTCTTCAGGAGGCTGATTATCTTACTTAACAATAACAACACATTTGTTTTGAGTGCCGACTGTTGCAGGCACTGTCAGGTGCTGGGGGTACAGCAGTGAACAAAATAAGAAGTACTTCCTTGGTGGAGCTTACACTCAAGAGGAAGAGAACATCCAAAGAAAACAAAACAATGAAAATGCAGAGTCTGAAACACAGCCACTCTTGCTTGGCATGCTTCTAAATGGTATCCCTAATCCATACTTCTGCTTCTGTTATGTCCATACCATTCCTGTCCTTTATTGAGCCCATCTTTGCATGAAATGTTCCCTTGGCATCTCTAATTTTCTTGAAGAGATCTTTAGTCTTTCCCATTCTATTGTTTTCCTCTATTTCTTTGCATTGATCACTGAGGAAGGCTTTCTTATCTCTCCTTGCTATTCTTTGGAACTCTGCATTCAGATGGATATATTTTTCCTTTTCTCCTTTGCCTTTAGCTTCTCTTCTTTTCTCAGCTATTTGTAAGACCTCCTCAGACAACCATTTTGCCTTTTTGCACTTCTTTTTCTTGGGGATGGTCTTGATCCCTGTCTCCTGTACAATGTCACGAACCTCTGTCCATAGTTCTTCAGGCACTCTGTCTATCAGATCTAATCCCTTGATTCTATTTCTCACTTCCACTGTATAAATCATAAGGGACTTGATTTAGGTCACACCTGAATGGTCTAGTGGTTTTCCCTACTTTCTTCAATTTAAGTCTGAATTTGGCAATAAGGAGTTCATGATCTGAGTCACAGTCATATCCCAGTCTTGTTTTTGCTGACTATATAGAGCTTCTCAATCTTTGGCTGCAAAGAATATAATCAACCTGATTTCAGTATTGACCATCTGGTGATGTCCATGTGTAGAGTCTTCTCTTGTGTTGTTAGAAAAAGTTGCTTGCTATGACCAGTTTGTTCTCTTGGCAAAACTGTGTTAACCTTTGCCCTGCTTCATTTTGTATTCCAAGGCCAAATTTGCCTGTTACTCCAGGTATCTCTTGACTTCCTACTTTTGCATTCCAGTTCCCTATGATGAAATGGACATCTTTTTTGGGTGTTAGTTCTAGAAGGTCCTGTGAATATTCATAGAACTGTTCAACTTCAGCTTCTTCTCCATTACTGATTGGGGGATAGAGTAGGATTACTGTGATAACGAATGGCTCGCTTGGAAATGAACAAAGATCATTATGTTATTTTTGAGATTGCACTCAAATACTGCATTTTGGACTCTTTGATATGGTATGGACCTAACAGAAGCAAAAGATATTAAGAAGAGGTGGCAAGAATACATAGAGGGACTATACAGAAAAGATCTTCATGACCCATATAACCACAATGGTGTGATCACTCACCTAGAGCCAGACATCCTGGAATGTGAAGTCAAGTGGGCCTTGGGAAGCATCACTACGAACAAAGCTAGTGGAGGTGATGGAAATCCAGCTGAGCTATTTCAAATCCTAAAAGATGATGCTGTGAAAGTGCTGCACTCAATATGCCAGCAAATTTGAAAATCTCAGCAGTGGAAAAGGTCAGTTTTCATTCCAATCCCAAAGAAGGGCAATGCCAAAGAATGTTCAAACTACCACACAATTGCACTCATCTCACACGCTAGCAGAGTAATGCTCAAAATTCTCCAAGCCAGGCTTCAATAGTACATGAACTGTGAACTTCCAAATGTTCAAGCTGAATTTAGAAAAGGCAGAAGAACCAGAGATCAAAGTTGCCAACATCTACTGGATCATAGAAAATACAAGAGAATACCAGAAAAACATCTACTTCTGCTTTCTTGATTATGCCAAAGCCTCTGACTGTGTAGATCACAACAAACTATGGAAAATTCTTCAAGAGATGGGAATACCAGGCCATCTTATCTGCCTCCTGAGGAATCTGTATGCAGGTCAAGAAGTAACAGTTAGAACTGGACATGGAACAATGGACTGGTTCCAAATTGGGAAAGGAGTATGTCAAGGCTGTGTATCTTCACCCTGCTTATTTAATTTATATGTAGAGTACATCATGAGAAATGCCAGGCTGGATGAAGCACAAGCTGGAATCAAAATTGCTGAGAGAAATATCAGTAACCTCAGAAACACAGATGACACAACCTTTATGGCAAAAAGCAAAGTACTAAAGAGCCTCTTGATGAAAGTGAAGGAATAGAGTGCAAAAGCTGGCTTAAAACTCAACATTCAAAAAATGAAGATCATGGCATCCAGTTCCATCACTTCATGGCAAATAGATGGGGAAAAAAATGGAAACAATGACAGACTTTATTTCTTTTGGGGCTCCAAAATCACTGCAGATGGTGACTGCAACCATGAAATTAAAAGGTGCTTGCTCCTTGGGAGAAAAGCTATGACCAACCTAGGCAGCATATTAAAAAGCAGGGATATTACTTTGCCAACAAAGTCCGTCTAGTCAAAGCTATAATTTTCCAGTAGTCATGTATGGATGTGACAGTTGGACTATAAAGAACGCTGAGCACTGAACAATTGATGCTTTTGAACTGTGGTGTTCAAGAAGACTCTTGAGAGTCCCGTGGACTACAAGGAGATCCAACCAGTCCATCCTAAAGGAAATCAGTCCTGAATATTCATTGGAAGGACTGATGCTGAAGCTGAAGCTCCAATACTTTGGCCACCTGATTTATAGAACTGACTCCTTGGAAAAGACTGTGATGCTGGGAAAGATTGAAGGCAGGTGGAGGAGACAACAGAGGAAGAGATGGTTGGATGTCATCACTGACTCAATGGATATGAGTTTGAGCAAGCTCCAGGAGTTGGTGATGGACAGGGAAGCCTGATGTGCTGCAGTCTAGGGGGTCGCAAAGAGTCAGACATGACTAAGTGACTGAATCCATACTTTGGGCTTCCCTGGTGACTCAGATGAATCATTCTGCAGTAAAGAATCTGCCTGCAGTGCAGGAGACCTGGGTTGATCCCTGGGTCAGGAAGATTCCCTGGAGAAGGGAATGGAAACCCACTGCAGTATTCTTGCCTGGACAATTCCAGGGACAAGAGGAGCCTGGTAGGCTACAGTCCGTTGAGTTGCAAAGAGTCAGACATGACTGAGTGACTAACACTTTCACTTAATTTTTTCAATCCATACTTCACATGGCAACAAGAACATCTTCTTAATGGAAATCAGATCTTGTCACTTCTCTATGTCAAAAAAAAGAAAGGAAGGAATGAAGGAAGGGATGAAGAGACAGAGAGAGTGGGTGAAAGAGTGAAAGAAAGAAGCCCCTGAACTTATTGCCAAGGCCTAGCAGCCTGATTTTGCTTAAGCTGTTCCTTTTAGCCACAATTCTCTTCCCTCCATTTCATGTACAGCCAGCTCTTTCTCATATTTTCAGACTCACTGAAATATTACCATCTCAAAGAAGCTTTATCAACTCTCTTATTTGAAGTGGTTCCCCCACTACGTCATTATCTATTTCACCCCTGTTTGGTTTCCTTCGGAATGTGAACAGAATTTGTCAATACTTTGCATATTTCTTTATTTGTGTTTTTTTATGTTTCCCCAATAAGTTGCAAACTCTACAGTAAAGGGCCATGCTTGTGTTATTGATCATTCTAGCCCTAGTGCCTGGCACCGTGCAGACACATACTAGGTGCTCATAACATTTTGAGTGACAGATTCTGTCTATAAATGGAATGAATGAATGAATGAATGCTCCCCCACCATGATACTTCATGTTCATTGTCAGACACTTCATACTAATTGTCTTTGTTTGAGAAGAACCACACACCCACATATGGGCATATGTCAGATTCCCCTGCTCTTTGCTATTATATCATCACTATTTTGATTTCCATGTTGAAATATAATAGTATTTTGAGTACTATGTGCTCAATATTTTCTCCTCTAGAGATTCTGCATGTCACAAGGGTCAAAGCTGTATTGGTTTCTCTGCTTGTATCCACACAGCTAGTACAAAGTCTCACAAATTATAGGTTCTCAATAAAAATGCACTGAATGAACGAAGGGAGTTCTGGCAGTCTACCTGATTCCTGCCAGAGGTTCCCCCAGGTACAGACATCTCAGTGGTCAGAATGGTATGGAATAATTCAGGATTCAGCAATCAGAGAGCAAGTCCCCTCAAACTATGGATTCAAACTTGGGCAGTAATTGCCAGCCAGACTGTGTGTGTTGGAATTGGCTCTGCCACCAGCTGGCCACGCCATCTCCGACACGGGCAAAGTGTTTACCTCTGTGGGTGATGACATCTATGAGAAGAGAGCAAGAGTAATATCTTCCTCATTTCATTGTTAGGAAGAAGGAAAGAGGGAAGGAAGGAAGGAAAGGAGGATGGAAGAGAGAAAGCGAGGGAAGAAGGAGGGAGGGAGAAAATTTGACTAAAGAACTTAGAAAGGCATTGGCAGTTGTAACATTCTACTTGCTATTCCTTTGATTCTGTATATAAACTATGGATATAAAAATCACTCCATTTAAATTCTGAATTCCTTTCAATGATGTTATTTATGAATGGCTGTTTTAGGGTTCATGGCTTCTGCTTTTAAGTAGTTAAGTGATTCCCATTCAAAATTAAATTTTTGTCTTGCATTATCTGCTATGAGTAATTGATAACTGTTATTAAGTTGAACCAACTTGAAAAAAAAAAAAAGACTTAGCTTAAGGAGTGGACATTTTTCTTATCCTCTTGCCAAAATTAGCAAGAAGTTAGTTAGAAATTCCTTCTCTGGTTTAACTGTTGACTTATAACATGGATTATTCCTATTGCCCCTTTAACAAGTGGAATATTTAGTCTTTGTTGAAAGGCATGGACTCACTGAATAAATGGTAACACTGGCTGAAGTCAAGGGAAGAGAAGGGGTGAGAGCTGAAGACTTGGAGAAGACATGTCCTATCTGCTAAGCTAAGTCACTTCAGTCATGTCTGACTCTGTGTTACCCCATAGATGGCAGCCCACCAGGCTCCCCCGTCCCTGGGATTCTCCAGGCAAGAACACTGGAGTGGGTTGCCATTTCCTTCTCCAATGCATGAAAGTGAAAAGTGAAAGTGAAGTTGCTCAGTTGTGTCCTACTCTTAGCAACCCCATGGACTGCAGCCTACCAGGCTCCTCCATCCATGGGATTTTCCAGGCAAGAGTACTGGAGTGGGGTGCCATTGCCTTCTCCCATGACCTATCTCAGATCAGATCAGTCGCTCAGTTGTGTCCGACTCTTTGAGACCCCATGAACTGCAGCACGCCAGGCCTCCCTGTCCATCACCAACTCCCGGAGGTCACTCAGACTCACATCCATCGAGTCAGTGATGCTATCCAGCCATCTCATCCTCTGTCGTCCCCTTCTCCTCCTGTCCCTAATCCCTCCCAGCATCAGAGTCTTCTCCAATGGTTCAACTCTTCACATGAGGTGGCCAAAATACTGGAGTTTCAGCTTGAGCATCATTCCTTCCAAAGAAATCCCAGGGCTGATCTCCTTCAAAATGGACTGGTTGGATCTCCTTGCAGTCCAAGGGACTCTCAAGAGTCTTCTCCAACACCACAGTTCAAAAGCATCAATTCTTCGGCGCTCAGCCTTCTTCACAGTCCAGCTCTCACATCCATACATGACCACAGGAAAGACCATAGCCTTGACTAGGCGAACCTTTGTTGGCAAAGTAATGTCTCTGCTTTTGAATATGCTATCTAGGTTGGTCATAACTTTCCTTCCAAGGAGCAAGCGTCTTTTAATTTCATGGCTGCAGTCACCATCTGCAGTGATTTTGGAGCCCAGAAAAATAAAATCTGACACTGTTTCCACTTTTTCCCCATCTATTTCCCATGTAGTGATGGGACCAGATGCCATGATCTTCGTTTTCTGAATGTTGAGCTTTAAGCCAACCTTTTCACTCTCCACTTTCACTTTCATCAAGAGGCTTTTTAGTTCCTCTTCCCTTTCTGCCATAAGGGTGGTGTCATCTGCATATCTGAGGTTATTGATATTTCTCCCAGCAATCTTGATTCCAACTTGTGTTTCTTCCAGTCCAGCATTTCTCATGATGTACTCTGCATATAAGTTAAATAAACATGGTGACAATATACAGCTTTGATGTATTCCTTTTCCTATTTGGAACCAGTCTGTTGTTCCATGACCAGTTCTAACTGTTGCTTCCTGACCTGCATACAGATTTCTCAAGAGGCAGATCAGGTGGTCTGGTATTCCCATCTCTTTCAGAATTTTCCACAGTTTATTGTGATCTACACAGTCAAAGACTTTGGCATAGTCAATAAAGCAGAAATAGATGTTTTTCTGGAACTCTCTTGCTTTTTCCATGATCCAGCGGATGTTGGCAATTTGATCTCTGGTTCCTCTGCCTTTTTTAAAACCAGCTTGAACATCAGGAAGTTCACGGTTCACATATTGCTGAAGCCTGGCTTGGAGAATTTTGAGCATTATTTTACTAGCATGTGAGATGAGTGCAATTGTGCAGTAGTTTGAGCATTCTTTGGCATTGCCTTTCTTTGGGATTGGGATGAAAACTGACCTTTTCCAATCTTGTGGCCACTGCTGAGTTTTCCAAATTTGCTGCATATTGAGTGCAGCACTTTCACAGCATCCTCTTTCAGGATTTGGAATACCTCCACTGGAATTCCATCACCTCCACTAGCTTTGTTCGTAGTGATGCTTTCTAAGGCCCACTTGACTTCACATTCCAGGATGTCTGGCTCTAGGTCAGTGATCACACCATCATGATTATCTGGGTCGTGAAGCTCCTTTTTGTACAGTTCTTCTGTGTATTCTTGCCACTTCTTAATATCTTCTGCTTCTGTTAGGTCCATACCATTTCTGTCCTTTATCGAGCCCATCTTTGCATGAAATGCTCCTTTGGTATCTCTGATTTTCTTGAAGAGATCCTTAGTCTTTCCCATTCTGTTGTTTTCCTCTATTTCTTTGCATTGATCGCTGAAGAAGGCTTTCTTATCTCTTCTTGCTATTCTTTGGAACTCTGCATTTAGATGTTTATATCTTTCCTTTTCTCCTTTGCTTTTCGCTTCTCTTCTTTTCGCAGCTATTTGTAAGGCCTCCCCAGACAGCCATTTTGCTTTTTTGCATTTCTTTTCCATGGGGATGGTCTTGATCCCTGTCTCCTGTACAATATCATAACATGTCTCAGAAATGTCCTCCCTTTTTAGGCTGAATAGTATTCCATTTTGTGACATTAATATGTTTTGTTTATTCATTCATCCATCAGTGGACACACTGGATTTTGATGGCATGTTCTGCTTTGTTTTGTGTGTTTAGGGTTCTATTGTTTTGTTTTATTCCTTTAAAAATTAGATTAAAAAAGGAATAAAACAAAATAAAACAAAACAATAGAACCCTAAACACACAAAACAAAGCAGAACATGCCATCAAAATCCAGTGTGTCCACTGATGGATGAATGAATAAACAAAACATATTAATGTCACAAAATGGAATACTATTCAGCCTAAAAAGGGAGGACATTTCTGAGACATGCTATGATATTGATGAACCTTGAGGATTGCATGGTAAGTGAAAGGAGCTGGTTACAGGAGACAATACTGTATATTCTACTTAGATGAGGCACCCAGATGAATCAAACTCATAGAGACAGAAAGTAGAGTGAGGGGTTGCTGGGGGCTTGGGGAAGGAGGCATAGGGAGTTGTTTAATGGGTACAGAGTTTCAGTTTTGCAAGATGAAAGAGTTCTGGAGACGAATGGTGGTGATAATTATACAACAACCATAACATTCAACATCAACACAACACATGTACATTCATGGATGGTGAATGTACTTAATGGCCCTGAACTCTGCACTTCAAAATGGCTATAGTCGTAAATCTTAGGTGTATTTCTCCACAGTTAAGCTTACTTAATGAATCAACTAGGTAATGACCTAACTAAAAAAACCCATGAGTGTGTTTATATGGGCCACTTGGGGCCTGAATTCTTGTGATATAATTTTCTCCTGTGTCTGTACACATTGAACTTCTGAGAGAGCTTACCCATTCTTTCATGCTTCTGGTTGACTGAGCATCTGTGAAGAAGTGAATACTGATTTAAGTGATGGGAAACAGTGAATGAGAGAGACAAGGCTTCTGCTTTCACAGAGCATACATTCTACTTAGGGATAGAGGTGGAAAAGACATTGATGCTGGGAAGGATTGAAGGCAAAAGGAAAAGAGGGTGGCAGAGGATGAGATGGTTGGATAGCCTCACCGACTCAATGGACAGGAGTTTGAGCAAACTCTGGGAGATAGTGAAGGACTGGGAGGACTGGCATGCTGCAGTCCATGGGATCACAAAGAGTCAGACACAACTTAGCAACTGAACAACAATTCAGTTCAGTTCAGTTCAGTCACTCAGTCGTGTCCAACTCTTTGCGACCCCATGAACCGCAGCACGCCAGGCCTCCCGGTCCTTCACCAACTCCAGGAGCCTACCCAAACTATTGTCCATTGACTCGGTGATGCCATCCAACCATCTCATCCTCTGTTGTCCCCTTCTCCTCCTGCTCTCAATCTTTCCCAGCATCAAAGTCTTTTCAAATAAGTCAGTTCTTCGTATCAGGTGGCCAAAGTATTGGAGTTTCAGCTTCACCATCAGTCCTTCCAATGAACACCCAGGACTGATCTCCTTTAGGATGGACTGGTTGGATCTTCTTGCAGTCCAAGGGACTCTCAAGAGTCTTCTCCAACACCACAGTTGAAAACAACAACAATAAGAGATAACAAACAAGAACATTAAACAAGAAAATAGTGGGTAGTGCCACTATGCTGGGAAAATTCAATATTTTCTACAGTGTGACCCATTTCATTTATTTTTGCCTTGACTGATAAAAATATCCTCTCTCTTTCACACATGTACATGAATATACACACACCCTCATTACTGATGGACTCCCAGCTTGACTGTGCACAAGATAGCCAACGTTTTACTATAAAGGATATGAATTGTGACAATGCTGACACTTTGTAACACATGTCTTGTTGTTTGGGTTACAGAAAAAAGATGCATGAATAAGAAATTAAAGTCTGTAATAATATAACTAAATCACATTTCTGAGATGTTCTTTGTTTTGTAAATTAAAATACACCAACAACTCAATCTTTCTGTCCTTATTAAACATTTTTGGGGAATGCCTTGTGGACATAAATATTCAAATTGGGTTTTTCACTCTGAGGCAATTGTGACATTTCCATATTGGGTTCCTTGGTGTTTTATCTAAGAAAAATTAACCACACGCGACCAAAATATCATCACTTCTATTTGTCATACAGATTCTTCCAGTTCTATGACCTGACGAGTAGATGAGTTTACCAAGCCCTCCCAAATGAAAATATTGTAAAGAGTTTCATGTTAACGGCTTAAAGAATTAATAATAAAATGTTTATAGGGAAATAAAGCTACCATTAGCTCAAATAGTCCAGTTGGTACCTCTGTAGCTCTGTGTCCATTTTCTGTCATTCTGGGATGTTCTGAGCGTGAAGCACTTTTATTTAAGAAGGAGGTTGTGCTAGCTAGCTGCTTAGACTGATTTCAATTGGGTATGTGAGCAGCATTAAGAAAGGAGTCGTGCCAGCCGGATGCATATGGATGCAGCAAGGAAACCTGCCCTAGTCCAATCTCGCTTGCAATTCAGATGAATTCCTGGGGGACAGAGCCTTTCCATTTCACTCTCAGCTCTGGCCTTTGCCACTTTGCAGGTGATATGGAGGGAAGGAGCCATATATCCTTGGCAGGGGTGGACTAACAGACCATGAGGCGTGTGTACTAGTGAAAAAGCAGGAGATCCAGCAGGAGAAAGTGTGTGTTTATGTCCTGGCTTATTATCTACTAGACGAGTAGGAGCAAAACCTCCCCTCCAAGGAGTGTGAAACTGCCCGCCTTCCAAACTGTGCTGGGGTGAGGGTGTGAGGGACGTATAAGAAAGCATCCCGTGAAAACGTGTTGAACCTCATCCCATGAATACGTGCTTTAATTTCACTCTGTCAACTGACTTTCAGGTTAAATAACCTTCTCAAAATGCCTCCCTTCTCCCACCCCATTTTTGCTGGAAAATTCACCCAGATCTCAGCCATTCCTGGCTGCATATTTGAAATGAGTGAGGGGCCACCTGGTGATCCTGAAGACATAAGTGTCTACAGAGCCTGGCTCAGAGACACCACCCAAGGATGGCAGACGAGTTTGGTCCTCTGCATCTCTGGCCATGAAAAAAAAAAAAAAAAGCACAAATTGGACATCTGCAACATGTTACACATCTATACTTTCATATATTAAATTATATTTTCAGAGATTCTCTCTAAAATTTGGGCAGGTCAAGTTTTCCCTTGATGGCAGAAATTTTCAAGGCAGGTCTAAGGGCAGCTTTTGATCTGAAGTTGTAAGTCCATCATTACTGAAAGTTTCATTGTACAATATTAGATCATAGTACCTGAATTACGTTATTTAATAGATATATTGTCCCTCTGTCTCTCTATACACACAAATGTATGTATATATGGATATACAAGTTTACTTATATACACATATATAAATATATATACATACACAAAAGGATACTATTAATTTTACCTGCAGTGACTAAATTTTCAGGTCCTATAGGTTTTTATTTTCTTGGGCTTAATGTTGCATTAATGCATCTTTGTTTGCCTGAATGAGTTATTCACAGCCTTGGCTTGAATCTGTTCATTAAGATTTCATGAAGTCAGCTCTTGATGAATTCACAAGCCAGAACTGCAACTTTCTCACTGTTTTTGCCATGTGAAAAAGCGCAGCCCCAGCTTTTCATACGGTGGATGGTAGAGATAAATTTTTCCATGCCAACTCATCACCTCGGGATGACAGAGCTCCTGCTGAATTTATACAAGTCCTTTATTATGTGAAGTGATTTGAGTGAAACAAATGTCTTATTTATTGTGTAGCAAACTAAGAAGTGACTCCTTCAAAAGGGTAAACATTACAGTACATCATATCTGGAGAGATGTTGTTGCTGAGTATGTGTCTGAGATTTCTGCAGAGGATATGAAATTTGCACATCCAGAGCACAGATCTCTTTGGATGGGACTATCCCCAGGGGTTTATGGAAGACTTGCATAGCGCTGGTCTTGATCCATTTGAGAAGTTATTTTCAGGCATTTCCTCATCAATGGTTTTAAAACCACAGAAACTCCATCTGGGGGATCATGGAGGTAGGGTTTTGTCTTCAGTTTTTAGCTTTTTGAGCTCAGGGAAAGCACATGATTTGAGAGCAGGACAGAGTGGTGTTGTCACCATGGCTTCCACGAAGTAATGGATGGGAGATGGGAAATACCATCCCGGGTGGCTCAGACGGTAAAGAGTCTGCCTCCATTGCGGGAGAGCCGGGTTCGATCCCTGGGTGGGAAAGATCCCCTCCAGAAGGAAATGGCAACCCAATCCAGTATTCCTGCCTGGAAAATCCCATGGATGGGTGGAGCCTGGCAGGCTACAGTCCATGGGCTCACAAAGAGTCAGACATGACTGAGCGACTTCACTTTAAGTAAGATTAGGAAAGCTGAACCCCTGATGACTTCCCACCCTGCCTGTGAGGATGGTCCTCAGCTTTTGGCATGAGATTTATGGTGATAAGTGCTCCTTTCCAAGAACTGGTGAGGGAAGGTAAGGGCCCAGATACTAAGGCTTTTAAGGTAGGCATTTGTGTATGGCTGATGGTGGCTCAGTTGGTAAAGAATCTGATTGTCTTGCAGGAGACCCAGGTTCAATCCCTGAATGGGGAAGATCCCCTGGAGGAGGAAATGGCAACCTACTCCCATATTCTTGCCTGGAGTTGTCCATAGACAGAGAGTCTGATGGGCTACAGTCCATGGGATCACAAAGAGTCGGACTTGACTTTGTGACTAAACCACCTCCAATGAAGTTAATGATAAGCCATAAATACTGAGGTTCAGACATTATAATGCTTTTAAAGCTGTAACCATGTAAACCTTTGGAAGAGTTTTATTGTCACTCCTTCACTTTTGGGAACACATGCTCAGTGGGTGGAAAGTGTGGGCTCTGAACTTGGGTTTTTCTGACTGCAGATTCTACAGCTTTTCCAGTGCATGTTACACCATCACAGTATTTAGGATACTGGGCATGCACTACAACAAAGAGTCATAAGACGGAAATTCATGTCTCTTTTATAGGAAAAAAACAAACAAAAAACAACCAGAACAGGCAACAAGTCATCTAGGGACCCAGCTGAGCCAGGTGGCTTTGCCTTGTTCCAGCCAGCAGAAAGGAGCAAGTGCAAAACAAGCCTGCCCAAGATGACGACCAAGCATTTGCACGTGTGGTTTTCACTGAAATCCCACCAGTCTGAAAATCTGTAGTACCATACCCTACGGCTGAGTGGCCAAGTGCCAAGGTGAAACCAAGGGGAATGTACAATGAAAGGGAAAATGGATATTGGAAAACAAGTGACTCTGCCTCAACCAGGTACCTCCATAGTGCCTCTACCCTCCACACTCAAAGGAAAATCAGGATAGGAATAGTTGGAACTTCTAGAAGAAAGACGGTGAAGATAGCATAGCAGTGGTATTGCTCAGTCGTGTCTGACCCTGTGGCCCCATGGACTGCAGCCCATCAGGTTTCTCTGCATTGGCTCAAGGTAGTTTCTAAAATCCTGGATTTTAAGGTTTTGCTTTTTGTATTTGTCAGGATTTGAATGCAGTCTACCAACGGATTCTCTTTTCAGCTAAGATAATTTTCTCTTTCACATTACTTACTGGCTCTTCATAGTAACCCAGAAATCGCTCAGTTTAAAGTGTGCTGAGAGTTTTTTTTTAATGAGTAGATATTAAATTTTATCAAGTTCTTTTGCTCCTCTATTGAAATGAACATATATTTATTCTCTTGTTAATATTGTGAATAAAGTTGATTTTTTTCCCTAATGTTACTCCAACTCTTGACTCTTCAAATAAGCCCCACTGGTTATGATGAATTAATTTTTAATTAATTGCTTAGTCCAGTTTCCTAGAAATTTGTTAAATATTTTTGCCTCTGTGTTTCAAATTTGGTCTATAGTTTTCTTTTCTTATAATATCTTCCTCTAGTTCTGATACCAAGACTGAGTTGGTTTCATAAAAGGGCTAGAAGGAACTTTTGCTTTTTCTGTTTTCCAGAAGACAAGTAGAATTGCTGTTTTGCTTTATAAAATATTTGGTAGAATTCACCACTGTAGTCATCCAGACCTGAGTATTCTTTATGGAAATTTTAACTACAAATTCAGTTTCTTCAATAGGCAAAGGGTTATTCAGCTTATGTATTTCTGTTATAATAAACAAACTTTCATAGTTTGTGTCTTTTAGGAATTTGTTTGTTTCATCCAAGTTATAAAATTTCTTGGTGCTAAATTTTTCATGATCACTCACCTAGAGCCAGACATCCTGGACTGTGAAGTCGAGTGGGCCTTAGGAAGCATCACTATGAACAAAGCTAGTGGAGATGATGGAATTCCAGTTGAGCTATTTCAAATCCTAAAAGATGATGCTGTGAAAGTGCTGCACTCAATACGCCAGCAAATTTGGAAAACTCAGCAGTAGCCCCAGGACTGGAAAAGGTCAGTTTTCATTCCAATCCCAAAGAAAGGCGATGCCAAAGAATGTTCAAACTACTGCACAAATTATTCATCTCACACGCTAGTAAAGTAATGTTCAAAATTCTCCAAGCCAGGCTTCAACAGTACGTGAAACGTGAATTTCCAGATGCTCAAGCTGGTTTTAGAGAAGGGAGAGAAACCAGAGATCAAATTGCCAACATCTGTTTGATCATGGAAAAAACAAGAGAGTTCTTGTTTTTATTGACTATGCCAAAGCCTTTGACTGTGTGGATCACAATAAACTGTGGAAAATTCTGAAAGAGATGGGAATACCAGACCACCTGACCTGCCTCTTGAGAAATCTATATGCAGATTAGAAAGAAACAGTTAAAACTGGACATGGAACAACAGATTGGTTTAGAATCGGGAAAGGAGTACGTCAAGGCTGTATATTGTCACCCTGCTTATTTAACTTATAGGCAGAGTACATCATGAGAAACACTGGGCTGGATGAAGTGCAAACTGGAATCAAGATTGCTGGGAGAAATATCAATAACCTCAGATATGCAGTTGACACCACCCTTATGGCAGAAAGTGAAGAACTAATGAACTAAAAAATAACGAACTAAAGTGAAAGGAGAGTGGAAAAGTTGGCTTAAAACTCAAAATTCAGAAAACTAATATCATGCCATCTGGTCCCATCACTTCATGACAAATAGATGGGAAAGCAGTGGAAACAGTGATAGACTTTCTTTTTCTGGTCTCCAAAATCAATGCAGATTGTGACTTCAGCCATGAAATTAAAAAACACTTGCTCCTTGGAAGAAAAGTTATAACCAACCTAAACAGCATATTAAAAAGCAGAGACATTACTTTGCCAACAAAGGTCCATATAGTCAATGCCAAGGTAAGGAGCAGCGGCTGCGCTTTGCTGGAGCAGCCATGAAGAGATACCCCATGTCCAAGGTAAGAGAAACCGAAGTAAGACAGTAGGTGTTGCAAGAGGGCATCAGAGGGCAGACACACTGAAACCATACTCACAGAAAACTAATCAATCTAATCACACTAGGACCACAGCCTTGTCTAACTCAATGAAACTAAGCCATGCCCGTGGGGCCACCCAAGACGGGCGGGTCATGGTGGAGAGGTCTGACAGAATATGGTCCACTGAAAAGGGCAAACCACTTCAGTATTCTTCCCTTGAGAACCCCATGAACAGTATGAAAAGGCAAAATGATAGGATACTGAAAGAGGAACTCTCTAGATCAGTAGTTCCCCAATATGCTTTTGGAGATCAGTGGTGAAATAACTCCAGAAAGAATGAAGGGATGGAGCCAAAGCAAAAAGAATACCCAGCTGTGGATGTGACTGGTGATAGAAGCAAGGTCCGATGCTGTAAAGAGCGATATTGCATAGAACCTGGAATGTCAGGTCCATGAATCAAGGCAAATTGGAAGTGGTCAAACAAGAGATGGCAAGAGTGAACGTCGACATTCTAGGAATCAGCGAACTAAATGGACTGGAATGGATGAATTTAATTCAGATGACCATTGTATCTACTAATGCGGGAAGGAATCCCTCAGAAGAAATGGAGTAGCCATCATGGTCAACAAAAGAGTCCGAAATGCAGTACTTGGATGCAATCTCAAAAACGACAGAATAATCTCTGTTGGTTTCCAAGGCAAACCATTCAATGTCACAGTAATCCAAGTCTATGCCCCAACCAGTAACACTGAAGAAGCTGAAGTTGAACGGTTCTATGAAGACCTATAAGACGTTTTAGAACTAACACCCAAAAAAGATGTCCTTTTCATTATAGGGGACTGCCAGGAGATCCAACCAGTCCATTGTGAAGGAGATCAGCCCTGGGATTTCTTTGGAAGGAATGATGCTAAAGCTGAAACTCCAGTATTTTAGCCACCTCATGCGAAGAGTTGACTCATTGGAAAAGACTCTGATGCTGGGAGGGATTGGGGGCAGGAGGAGAAGGGGACAATAGAGCATGTGATTGTTGGATGGCATCACTGACTCGATGGACATGAGTCTGAGTGAACTCTGGGAGTTGGTGATGGACAGGGAGGCCTGGCGTGCTGTGATTCATGGGGTTGCAAAGAGTCAGACACGACTGAGCGACTGAACTGAACTGGACTGAACCGATGGTTTTTCCAGTAGTCATGTTTGGATGTTAGGCCTGGACTATAAAGCAAACTGAGCACCGAAGAATTGATGCTTTTGAACCATGGTGTTGGAGAAGACTCTAGAGGGTCCCTTGGACTGCAAGGAGATAGAACCACTCCATCCTAAAGGAAATCAGTCCTGAATATTCATTGCAAGGATTGATGTTGAAGTTGAAGCTCTAAACCTTTGGCTACCTGATGAGAAGAACTGACTCATTTGAAAAGACCCTGATGCTGGGAAAGATTGAAGGTGGGAGCAGAAGGGGACGACAGAGGATGAGATGGTTGGATGGCATCACTGACTGAACAGACATGAGTTTGAGAAAAGTCCAAAAGTTGGTGATAGACAGGGAGGCCTGGTGTGTTGCAGTACATGGATTCCCAAAGAGTCGGACACTGCTGAGTGTCTGAACTGAACTGAAATTCTTCATAATATTTCTCTATAATGGTTTCAGAACATGTAGAAACTGTAGCAGTATTCTTTCTTTCAGATCAGAGCAAATCATTTGCTCAGTCATGTCTGACTCTGCCACCCCATGAATCACAGCACGCCAGGCCTCCCTGTCCATCACCAACTCCCAGAGTTCACTCAGACTCACGTCCATCGAGTCAGTGATGCCACTCAGCCATCTCATCCTCTGTCGTCCCCTTCTCCTCTTGCCCTCAATCCCTTCCAGCATTAGAGTCTTTTCCAATGAGTCAACTCTTCGCATGAGGTGGCCACAATATTGGAGTTTCAGCTTTAGCATCATTCCTTCCAAAGAAATCCCAGGGCTGATCTCCTTCAAAATGGACTGGTTGGATCTCCTTGCAGTCCAAGGGACTCTCAAGAGTCTTCTCCAACACCACAGTTCAAAAGCATCAATTCTTTGGCACTCAGCCTTCTTCACAATCCAACTCTCACATCCATACATGACCACAGGAAAAACCATAGCCTTGACTAGACGGACCTTTGTTGGCAAAGTAATGTCTCTGCTTTTGAATATGCTATCTAGGTTGGTCATAACTTTCCTTCCAAGGAGTAAGCGTCTTTTAATTTCATGGCTATAGTCACCATTTACAGTGATTTTGGAGCCCAGAAAAATAAAGTCTGACACTGTTTCCACTGTTTCCTCATCTAATTTCCATTAAGTGATGGGACCAGATGCCATGATCTTGGTTTTCTGAATGCTGAGCCTGAAGCCAAGTTTTTCACTCTCCACTTTCACTTTCATCAAGAGGCTTTTTAGTTCCTCTTCACTTTCTGCCATAAGGGTGGTGTCATCTGCATATCTGAGGTTATTGATATTTCTCCCAGCAATCTTGATTCCAACTTGTGTTTCTTCCAGTGCAGCGTTTCTCATGATGTACTCTGCATAGAAGTTAAATAAGCAGGGTGACAATATACAGCTTTGACGTACTCCTTTTCCTATTTGGAGCCAGTCTATTGTTCTATGTCCAGTTCTAACTGTTGCTTCCTGACCTGCATACAGATTTCCCAAGAAGCAGATCAGATGGTCTGGTATTCCCACTTCTTTCAGAATTTTCCACAGTTTATTGTGATCCACACAGTCAAAGGCTTTGGCATAGTCAATAAAGCAGAAATAGATGTTTTTCTGGAACTCTCTTGCTTTTTCCATGATCCAGCAGATGTTGGCAATTTGATCTCTGGTTCCCCTGCCTTTTTTAAAACCAGCTTGAACATCACGAAGTTCATGGTTCACATACTGCTGAAGCCTGGCTTGGAGAATTTTGAGCATTACTTTACTAGCATGTGAGATGAGTGCAATTGTGTGGTAGTTTGAGCATTCTTTGCCATTGCCTTTCTTTGAGATTGGAATGAGAACTGCCCTTTTCCAGTCCTGTGGCCACTGCTGAGTTTTCCAAATGTGCTGGCATATTGAATGCAGCACTTTCACAGCATCATCTTTCAGGATTTGGAATAGCTGAACTGGAATTCCATCACTTCCACTAGCTTTGTTCGTAGTGATGCTTTCTAAGACCCACTTGACTTCACATTCCAGGATGTCTGGCTCTAGGTCAGTGATCACACCATCGTGATTATCTGGGTTGTGAAGATCTTTTTTGTACAGTTCTTCTGTGTATTATTGCCACCTCTTCTTAATATCTTCTGCTTCTGTTAGATCCATACCATTTCTGTCCTTTATTGAGCCCATCTTTGCATGAAATGTTCCTTTGGTATCTCTGATTTTCTTGAAGAGATCTCTAGTCTTTCTCATTCTGTTGTTCTCTATTTCTTTGCATTGATCACTAAAGAAGGCTTTCTTATCTCTTCTTGCTATTCTTTGGAACTCTGCATTCAGATGTTTATATCTTTCCTTTTCTCCTTTGCTTTTCACTTCTCTTCTTTTCACAGCTATTTGTAAGGCCTCCACAGACAGCCATTTTGCTTTTTTGCATTTCTTTTGCAATTCTTTCTTTAATTTGATATCAATATTTTTTGTCATTCTTAATCACTTGTTGGAATTTTATGAATTTTATTGATCTTTAAAAAATACTAGTTTCTTATTATATTGATGTTTTTACCTGTAGTTTTCCTGTTTTCTGTCTTATTACCTTCCATTTTAATCTTTATTATTTCTTTTCTTCTGCTTATTTGGGGTTTTATTTACCCCCTCCCTTTTCCCAATTTTTTAATTTATAAGCTTAAATAATAAATTTCTTAGATTTTTAAGTTTCTAATAGAAAATTTTAATAAAATAAAATTTTCCTCTAAATACTTTACCCATTTCCCATAGATTTTGGTATGTTGTGTTTTCATTATCATTTAGTTAAAATAGTTCTCTAATTTTTAAAGGGAGTTTTAAAAAACATTTCTTATATTTGGTACTTTTTCAGAAATACGTTTTTTATTGATTTCTAGCTTACTTTCCAGAGAAGGCAATGGCACCCCACTCTAGTACTCTTGCCTGGAAAATCCCATGGATGGAGGAGCCTGGTAGGCTGCAGTCCATGGGGTCGCTAAGAGTCGGACACAACTGAGCGACTTTGCTTTCACTTTTCACTTTCATGCTTTGGAGAAGGAAATGGCAACCCACTCCAGTGTTCTTGCCTGGAAAATCCCATGGATGGAGGAGCCTGGTGTGCTGCAGTCCATGGGGTCACTAGGAGTCGAACATGACTGAGCGACTTCACTTTCAGTTTTCACTTTCATGCATTGGAGAAGGAAATGGCAACCCACTCCAGTGTTCTTGCCTGGAGAGTCCCAGGGACGGGGAAGCCTGGTGGGCTGCTGTCTATGGGGTCACACAGAGTAGGACACGGCTGAAACGACTTAGCAGTAGCAGTAGTAGCTTACTTTCAATATGGTTATATTTTATCCCTTTAAACTTCACTGTGCTTTGTTTTATTGTTCAGAACATGGTTTATCCTGGTGAATGTTTCATTTGCAGTTGAAAAGAATGTGTTTTCTGTTTTTGTGTGGAATATTGTACAAATGTCAACTAGCAAATTTTTAAAAGTCTTTCAAGTAAAAAAAATCAAGTATAAAATAATTTTAAGTATTTTATAGCTTTATTAATTTTTTAATCATTCTATCAATTACTAAGCAAGTTAGACTCTTCTGTAAAAAAAAAAAAAAATCAGAGACTTTGAACCCATAGCAACAGAAACTATTAAAAATGAATATAAGAAGCAAAAATTCCCCAAAAGTGGAAGAAATGTAGGGACAAAGAAAAATCATTTGAAATCATAATGCCTGAAGTATTTTTCAATTGATTAAAACTAAAACAACAGATATCCAAGACGTTCAGTGGATCCTAAGCAGAAGAACCGCAAGACAAAAAACACAGAAAGACACATTATAATCAGATTTTCTGGAGAAAATGTGATAAAGAATCAATTTTAAAAGCAGCTAGAGATGCAAGACACAATTTGAACACAGAAACAAAGAAAAGAATGGTAGCATATTTTTCATTTGACGTCATGAAGGCCATTAGAAAATGGAATGGCATATTTGAAATAATGGGGATAAAATGTCAATCCAAAATTTTATATCCAGAAAAAGTATCTTTTAAATATGCAAACAAAATAAAAATTTTAGGATCAACAAGAGCTAAGAGAATTTATTATTGAAAACATATGCTAAAACAACTTGTACAACAAAAGGGAAATTTTGCCAGATGGATATGTGTACCTGGAAAAAAGAATGTCTAGAGCTCCAAATGGTAAACCTGTGTGTAAATATGAAAGGAACTTCGTTCCTTATTTTTAATTTTTTTTAAAAGATCATTGTTAAAAGAAAAAGCAATAGCCTTGTATTTATTGTGGGATTTATAAACTATTCAGAAGTGCATGATAACAATGCACAAAGACGGGATAAAAGTATACTGTTGTGAGATTCTTACACTATATGTGAAAGGTAATATAATTTGAAGGCAAACTTTAATAAGTTGAAGATATTTGTTGTAAATTGATACTAAAGAATTTTTAGTTCAGATATTTTACATTATTTCTAGCATTTCAATATTTTTTTGTATATTTCAAGTATAGCAGCCATTTTTATCCTCCCATTCATGTTTTCTTTTCCTTCTTTGAATATATTTTACAATTTGTGAACAGAGTGGTACTGAGACCAAGATTCAAGGTTGCCTTTAATAGAGCTCCTCAGTTTTCTCTCTGAAACTGCCTGCTTTCTGGTACTTGATTCCACAGTTCTAGCTTTCTCGGCTGCCTGGACTCCATCTTTATCTTTTCCACACCACCATACTGCTGAAGAATTGATGCTTTTGAACTGTGGTCTTGGAGAAGACTCCTGAGAGTCCCTCAGACTGCACAGAGATCCAACCAGTCCATTCTAAAGGAGATCAGTCCTGGGTGTTCTTTGGAAGGACTGATGCTGAAGCTGAAACTCCAGTACTTTGGCCACCTCATGTGAAAGGTTGACTCATTGGAAAAGACTCTGATGCTGGGAGAGATTGGGGGCAAAAGAAGGGGACGACAGAGGATGAGATGGCTGGATGGCATCACTGACTCAATGGACGTGGGTCTGGGTGAACTCTGGGAGTTGGTGATGGACAGGGAGGCCTGGTGTGCTGCGATTTATGGGGTCGCAAAGAGTTGGTCATGACTGAGTGAGTGAACTGAACTGAACTGAACTGATCATACAGCAGAGCTCTGTTTGGGCTGGTCCTCTCTGTGGCTTGAACTGAATCTGCCTCTGGTCAGTCAGCTAGAGTGGTCAGAAGATTCACCTTGTTCTCTTTGTCTCTGGGGTCACAATCCAGTGCTGGCTGTTGTCCATTGTCTGAAGGCCACTGTTTCCTATATTTTGTCCATTAGCATAGTTGTTTATGACAAGAGGTCAATTCAAATGGCATATGATCTTTCATATGAACGTGGATTCCCCCAAAAATTCTGTGTCCCATCCCACGGTGGAGTGTGTTGTCCTCTGTTTGTGCTCTCAAAGCTCTGTGTTTGCACTCTGTAATTGCGTACTGTGTTTTAACTTCTAAGTCATGGACCCACCTCTCCTTCTAGTCTCTAAATAGCTTGAAAACAATGGTTATCTTACTCATCTTTGTGTTTTAACATCCAGCATAATATCTACACAGAAATGATTCTCAAAAAATACTTATTCGAGCTTTCTATTCTTGTGATTCACTTCCCCTGGTTTTTGGAAGATATTAAGTAGCAAAAACCACACGTATATCAGGGATGGCAGAAATAGGGCATGTCTTGCCCTTTCCCCTATCAGAGCCCCATGAAGGTATCATCAATCACCAGGGTTCTGCTTTCATCTGAGCCCAAATGTGGCTCTGAATTCCCTCCTAACATGATTTCAGGTATCTCTTACCAGTAAACATATGTTCACTCTGATGCGAAAGCTTATTTGTCATTCATGAATTAGTATTATGTTTTATTTTATTCATTTAGTAAACATTTATATGGTACTTATGTGCTAGCATCATTCTAAGCGCTTTAAAATATTAACTATTTCATTATTACATTTGTATGATATTGGAATTTTATTATCTCCATTTTACAGATTAGGAAAATGCGGCACAGAAAGGTTAGGCAATTTATGCAAGGTCGTATGGTTAGTAAGTAGTGTGTGCAGATTCCTTTCCAGGGAATCTGGCTGGATATCTGTGCTTTTCACTGTTACCTTATGCTGCCCCCTCCATGACCTCAACCAGCCAACATGTGTCTCTTTAGCAAGACTCTAAGAAGGTAGTTATCTCTTTTCTGACAAGCAGTAGTAAGAGACAGGCTGAAACAGATGGGGCATGGAGTTAAAGGTACCTTGGGCCTCTTAGAACACAAGGGAGCAATACCACTGTTCCTCCTGATTTATTCACTTAACAAATACCTATTCTGCCCTTTCTATGTTCCAGGCACTACTGGAAAGGAAAGCGAACGTGAAGCCAAGTGAAGCACAAAATAGTTACAGATGCCAGGCTGTCACCTCAGACACATAAACAGTCAAGTTTTATGAGATCTCAACTTAATTCCAGGAACTTCCAGCTAGAACAACAGATACGGTTTATGCCCTGCACAGGATTTTTGGAAACTGGAATTGCAAACATGCAGAACCACAGCCAGGAGGGATTGGGTAAAGCAGGAGATGACCTCCACCCTCATTTTCTAATACCCACTGACTGTCAGCCATGCACCCTTGTTCAAAGTGCCTCCCCACCCTTGTGCAGCTGTTTTCTAGGGTCCCCCACAGACTAGAGCAGAGAAACAGCCAGAGACCAGAGCAGTAAAGGAGTCCAATACTGGATGTAGCATTTTTGTCAGAAAAGACAGGTAATTTATGAAACGTATATAATAGAGTGAGCAAACATTCCCTTATTCTCCTTGTTTGTTTTCTTGTGTTTGTTTGCTTTAAAAGCTAATTGCCCCAAAGGAATAGAGTACAATGATTCTGAAGGCATTTTATTCCTCCATTTAGGAGGATATCTTGGTTTTATCATGAGAGACTAGAACTCAGGGCAAAAAGAGGTAGGGAATGTCTTGCACTAGCGTTTTAAGAATTGGCTAATCAACTTGACCTTTGCCCACAGGCCCCCTGGGTAATCCGTAGAATTCAACAAAAATGCTGAATACATGTTTAATTATTAACATGGTAATTACCCAGGCTGACTGTGTGTGTGCCATGTTTTTGTCATTGCCCAAGGTCATCCAGGGAGCTTGCCAGTGGCTCAGTGGCAAAGAATCAGCCTGCCAATACGGAAGACACAGAGAGACAGATTTGATCCTGGGTCAGGAAGATCTCCTAGAGTAGGAAATGGCAACCAACTCCAGTATTCTTGCCTGGAAAATTCCATGGATAGAGGAGCCTGGCAGGCTACCATCCACGGGGTCGCAAAGAGTCAGGACACAAGACAGGACGTGACTGAGTATGCAGGCCCACGAGGTCATCCATCCTATGCTCTGGTGAGGTGGCTAGGAAAACCTTTCATTCAGATACTTAGGAAAAATCTCATCTACAGGGATTCCACCTCTTACTTCAAAGCCTACTAGACACTGCTTCTCAGTGGCCCTGAAGCAAAACATTGTCAGAACATACATTGTCAATGGGTTGCTAGACTTCTCCTTGTTTTCCTGTGATACAGAGAGCTGCCCGTGAGTGCACGCGCCTTCTAGAGTCCAGGAGACTCAGTGGGTGGAGTCTCCAATGAAAGAACATGAGACCCTTCCTTCCTTTCCCATGGGAAGTGGACTATGGAATGCAATAGAAGTAGAGGGAACATCCATCAACCCCATTAGGTATCAAATACTGGCTTTGAGTCTGGAATGGAACTATAGATTTCATGCTTCCAGATTCCTGGGCAATTGGTTGGATTTTTGAGTAAGCTATGCCTTACCCACAGTTCAAAAGCATCAATTTTTTTTTGAACTGTGGTGGTGAAGAAGACTCTTGAGAGTCCCTTGGACTGCAAGGAGATCAAACCAGTCCATCCTAAAGGAAATCAATCCTGAATATACATTGGAAGGACTGATGCTGAAGCTGAAGCTCCTATACTTTGGCCACCTGATGCGAAGAACTGACTCATTAGAAAAGACCCTGATGCTGGGAAAGATGGAAGGCAGGAGGAGAAGGGGACAACAGAGGATGAGATGGTTGGATGGCATCACTGACTCAATGGACATGAGTTTGAGTAGGCTCTGTGAGTTGGTGATGGACAGGGAAGCCTGGCATGCTGCAGTCCTTGGGGTTGCAAAGAGTTGGACACAATTGAGTGACTGAACAACAAATGACTGACCCAGCTCTATCTTTTCAAACAACAAATGAAAAGTTAAGAGTGAATATACATTTATATATGTGTATAGATAGGGTTATTGTGATCTAAGTAAAACAAAACTATGTTTTACAATTTTTGTGTGCTTAGTTGTTCAGTCCTTCAGTTGTGTCTGACTTTTTGTGACCCAGTGGACTGTAGCCCACCAGGCTCTTCTGTCCATGGAATTCTCCAGGCAAGAATACTGGCGCATGTTGCCATTTTCTCCTCCAGGGTATCTTCCCACCCCAGGGATTGAGTCCAGGTCTCCCACATTGCAGCCAGATTCTATACTGTCTGAGCCACCAGGGAAGCCTAAGAATCCCGGAGTGGGTAGCCTATCCCTTCTCCATGGGATATTCCTGACCCAGGGATGGAACCAGGGTATCCTGCATTGCAGGCAGATTCTTTACCAGCTGAGCTACCAGGGAAGCCCTTTAGGTTCTTTGGGGGCAAAACATACACGGGGTAAGACAAAACAAAAATAAGAAGAACAAAATGATGTGGAAATTAGGTTACCCACTAGAAACCAATCCCTGATATTAGTTCTCTAGGTCAGGGAAAATTTGCCAACTATGGGTTTTGTATAATTGGTAATTTTTGCTCATACAAGCATATAGGCATACATGAAATGTAATCTATATATTAGCATGTTTTCATTTTCTACAAATATATATGGACCTTGTTGGAGGAGGTGATGGTAGGGCTTCTTAGATTGAACTGTTGGTCAAGGAGTTGTCCTACTTGAAAACCTATTACATAGTTCAAATTTCATAATTTGGTCAGGAGGATCACTGCAGATGGTGACTGCAGCCATGAAATTAAAAGACGCTTACTCCTTGGAAGGAAAGTTATGACCAACCTAGATAGCATATTCAAAAGCAGAGACATTACTTTGCCAACAAAGATTCGTCTAGTCAAGGCTGTGGTCTTTCCTGTGGTCATGTATGAATGTGAGAGCTGGACTGTGAAGAAGGCTGAGCGCCAAAGAATTGATGCTTTTGAACTGTGGTGTTGGAGAAGACTCTTGAGAGTCCCTTGGACTGTAAGGAGATCCAACCAGTCCATTGTGAAGGAGATCAGCCCTGGGATTTCTTTGGAAGGAATGATGCTAAAGCTGAAACTCCAGTATTTTGGCCACCTCATGTGAAGAGTTGACTCATTGGAGAAGACTGTGATGCTGGGAGGCATTGGGGGCAGGAGGAGAAGGGGACGACAGAGGATGAGATGGCTGGATAGCATCACTGACTCGATGGATGTGAGTCTGAGTGACCTCCGGGAGTTGGTGATGGACAGGGAGGCCTGGCGTGCTGCGGTTCATGGGGTCGCAAAGAGTCGGACACGACTGAGCGACTGATCTGATCTGATCTGATCTGATAGTATGGGGGATTTTCCCATGTGGCTCAACGGTAAAGAGTCGCTTGCCAATGCTGGAGATGCAGGAGACTCAGATTAGATCCCTGGCTTGGTAAGATCCCCTGGAGGAGGAAATGGCCACCCGGTCCAATATTCTTGCCTGGAGAATTCCATGGACAGAGGAGCCTGCGGGTCTATAGTCCATGGAGTCACAAAAAGTCAAACGTGACTGA
The DNA here is from genome assembly GCA_935064755.1 of Tragelaphus eurycerus. NCBI lineage: Eukaryota > Metazoa > Chordata > Mammalia > Artiodactyla > Bovidae > Tragelaphus > Tragelaphus eurycerus. The sequence continues at coordinate 14,921,323 of CAKXYN010000039.1, read as the reverse complement.
GCATGCATGCTCCACCACAGAAAGGCTTTAAATAAGTATTTTGTGATTCTTGTAGGCATCACGCAGAGAATTTTATACACATAGGATCCACTACATAATTTGTGGGGCCCAGTGTAAAGTAAAGCATTCAGGTCCCCTTGTTCAAAAATGAAGAATTTCAAGAGAAAACAGCAGAGTATCACATCAAGCCAGGGGTCTGCTAACACAGTGTGTTGTTTGGGTTGCCCATGAAGTGGGCCCCTTGTATACATTTTCAAATTTATCCATAAACAAACCTCAGGATGGATATATCATTGCCTTCATTTTGCAGATGGAAAATCAAGATTTAGATGTTTCACTCCTCAGTGTCCTTTCCAGTGCATTTACCTGGAAGGATATCATGGTTTGAAAACCACATCCATACCAAAACAATATTAGCTCCCCGAAGAAGGGAAAGAGTTGACCCTCTATTGGTCATCTGGACGGTGTGAATTTTATGTTAGAGCTGCTCCAACTTCCAGCTACCAGATGTCTGTAAAAATTCATAGCAGGCTATTAAATTTAGCAGATCCTGTCTTAATTAGATTAGCTTTTGCACAGCACGACGGCAGAGTGTCTCTCTGATGGAGGGTTTATAAAGATTTCTGGTGGGAATTCTTTATGGAAGATGGAGTCTTTTATCCACAGAGACTGACAAATAGAAGGGGAAAAAAGCCCACCTCATAATAGTATAAGAATGTGGTCATGGTGTGTCGAAGCAGAAACATGGGTCTTTATTTCATTGATGTTTGCTTTTTATTTGGCCGAAGAACGAGGATGGCTGGGGATAAAGATGGAGGAGAGACGTTCAAAACAACCAGCTAAGAGAATAGCATAAGGGGGGTGAAAAACTGCAAGCAGATCCTTGTCAAATCCTCCAATAAATCTAGCACCAAAAGAGTCCTCAGCACTCTCTTGCCTGTCAGTATGTGAGTTATTATTTTTTTTTTCCCAGCAAGGAAAGCAAACTGCACAGTTTGTCTTGAGCTGGTCTTTCGTGATTACACTCAGCATTTATTCTCTCTTCCCACTTAAGGTCCCTCAGAAAAGCTCACAGACACAAAACCAACAGCCCAAAGCCTGCTCTTTACCGGGGCCTCTCAGTTCTGCTCCGGGCAGAGGCCCTAACATGCACTGTTGTGTGGAAATATGACTTGTTTATCGACGTGGGAGCAGAAGTGGTGATAGTTTCGAGAGCTGGGCCTCGCATCTGGCACCTGGTGTGCAGGTTGCTCTAGAAGGAAGGCAGATGTGAGTCCTTTTACTTGTCCTCTGATTCACCAGGTGAAAGGTCATGATGATGCAAAGACCTAGGTCCCTCAGCTGCAGAATCTGTAGATGGAGACAGAGCACAGAGGTGGAGAGGGGAAATAGTGTTTACACCTGACAAGCTCCCTGCTCTTGGGCAGGGGGCGAATTTGATGTTTCCAACTTGAACCTGTGAAAGCAGGACGGGAGTGCTGGTGGCTGGTAGACAGACTGGCCCATCATTTGCTCAGAGGCAGGATGATCAGATTTACATCATATGCAGGCAGGGTTACTAGGCAACTGATTAAATAAACGAGCTGGTCCTGCAAGCAAGCTCGCAATTAATTAACCATTTTCATTTCAGCTGTTTTCTTCCCTTGTTCGCCTCAACTTGCTTTGAGATACTGAAATGTGAGAGGCATGGGGGAGGCCGAGGGTCCATGTTGCCTTCCACGGGAAATTCGAATTCCTCTTAGTGTTTCCCACGCATGGACTGGGAGAACCTGATCAGCAGGTAATTAGCCTTTTAAGCAAATAAGAAATCACACATGAAAAGGTGTAGAAGAATGCTGGGCATGTATTTATTCACAATCTGCCATTCTCCCTAATCATGCTAGTCACTGGGACGAACAAGATGCAAAATTTATACTGCAGGAAATCATTTCAATAGATTGTTTCCATGTAATCTAACAGGGAAGAATGAATCTGACTTCATATTGGACCTTCCTTTTACTTTAACCTTTGTATGCTATTGCTTTTGCTGCAAGAATGTTGCCTGAAACGTGCAGGATAGCCCATTTACAAGGCTCAGAGTGTAACATTTTCTCATTCATGAGAGTGGATGCATGCCCAGTCCCGTCTGACTCTTAGAGACCTCATGGACTGTAGCCTGCCAGGCTCCTTTGTCCGTGGGATTTTTCAGGCAAGAATACTGGAGTGGGTTGCCATTTCCTCCTCCAGGGGATCTTTCCAAACCTGGGATTGAACCTGGGTCTCCTGTATCTCCTGCATTGCAGGCAGGTTCTTTACCTGTTGAGTCATTGGGGAAGGCTGTTCTCATTCATATAGAGATAAAAAGTTGCAGAACAGAGAATAACATTCATCTTGTTGAAGATGAATGGGAACATCATGACCTGACCTACGTGGACAGCTTCAAGAACAAATATTCTGACCCCAAGAAGTTTGCCCCAACCAACTGCAACCTCTCCCCTTTTAGTAGAGAAGAAGCTTGGATTCTAACTTGGATATCATGGTTCTCTGGGACACGAGTCCATCATCTTCTCAGTCTGCTGGCTTTCTGAATAAAGTCACTATTCCTTGCCTCAACAACTCATTTTGATTTACTGGCCTAGTGTGTGGCCTTGGACTTGATAACGGTGATTTGGCTTTGCCGATGGAGAATCACGCTGATGCTACAGGTACATTCTCCTATCTGTTATGGGGATGCTTTACCCAGCTTAGATGGCCATCGAAGCATTCTTGGAGGACAGGAGGCTGTTGACTTGTGTTGAAAGATGAGAGGAGTCTGGAAAACAGCCAGTGCCAGGTGGGAGTCCCAGGGGAGAAGGGCCCTGGAGAGAGTGAAGTCCCAGTTAAATTGATAATATCCGGAAAGATTTGTTTTGATAAAAGTAGAAAATAAAAGGTCTAGAGGATGGGTCTGGGGAAGTTGGCAGGGCCATTTGTAAATGCCTATCCCTGTTTATCTAAAATGTTTATACTTGGAAGTGTGGGCAGTAGAAACCACAGAAGAATTTTTCCAAGGAAAGTGGTGTGAGCAGGCTTGAATCACAGATGGTTTACTCTTAGTCATATAGAATTAGGATTTAAGAGGACTCTAGAAGGAAGTGCTGAGCAGGCTTTTGTAATAGTTCAGAAATGAGATGAGGGAAAGAGGGAAGGCTGGGGAGGAGGTATGGGACAGAAGATACCAGTAGAAATCTTTGGCACTTGGAGCTTGATTGATGTTGGGGAGGAAGAGAAAGATGGGTTCAGGCGAGAGACAGACTCTGGATCTGAGAGACTGAGTGGGTGGTGGCAGCTTTAACAGAAAGCAGAAGCACAGAAGGAGGAGGGTGGAAATACATGAATCTGTCTGGTACTTGTTGATTCCCAGGATCCTCTGTCCGTCAGGCTACTGCTTAAATAAAGCAATTACTTAATATTCCTTGGGAGATAGGAATTAGGGGATTCCTTGTTGAACCTACAGTTCAAAAAAATCTCTTGTATAGCATTTCATTTCCACAGTGATATTTAAAGCAAGATATAGAGGGAAAGTTAGGGTTTGGGGGTAGGGTAGGGTTAGGCAGACAAATCTGCAGCCAGATTCTTCTCCAGTGAAATGTATTTTAGTAACAGCCAAAGAAAATACAGACCTAATAGCCCAGATGAAGTTATTATTAATCATAACCCCTTGATTCACTCTAATCTCTTCTTCTAATTATGGAATGGAGTTGTCATATTCAAATGTGAAACAGGCTGGAATTACCCATGGCAAAGAGATGAGCCCCCGGCATATGAATCATCCTGGAAGATCTGAGGTCCCTTGTGCACTTGATCAAAAGCAGCTGTCAGCCTCTCAGATGAGGGCAAGATCACCTCTGATGTCAAGAGGGCTCCTGACACATGGACTCCAGTGAGGAGCTCCTGGCTTCCAGGCACACATCCTGAATGTAGATGATCTAGTATTTCTCCAGATCCTGGGGACCAAGATTCTGTTTCTTGTTGTAGCAATCAGAAGATGTGTGGTCTTGCTTTCCAATTTGCTTTAAACTGGCTGTGACTCTATGTGTCCACTGTTCCCAGGACTTTGCAGTGAAATGTGAATGAACATTTTGGACACTAGGGTGCTGATTCAGCAAAGCTCAGGAAATGCACTGTGTACCAAATCAATGGTTGCAAGGAAGATGCTTTAGCATTGAGAAGTATAACCTAGGACATGCACTGCTCTCAGCTATACTCATTCCCTAATCAAAAAATATTTTTTTAATCTATATTTTATATAAGATCTCTATTTATTTAAATTCATATGCTACTTGATAAGCCATAGTGATTTTATCTGAGGAGGTGGAAGTGAATGGTCCAGTGCTGGTAAAAGTTCACTGAAAACTCCAGCTTGAATTTTCTATTATTTGCTGAGCATGCTATTTCTGACCTCACCTTCTGGACACCATATTTTTTCCAGAAGAATTCCTTTTATCCTTTTCTCTTCGGGCACAGATGCTAGTTGAAATTGCTCCAAGGGAACAGTTATTTCCAACATTTACTGTCCACTTAAAATGGAGGCAGTTTTGTTCAGTCCTCTAATGCTCCAGTGGAGAAGGAAATAGCAACCCACTCCAGTATTCTTGCCTGGGGAATCCCGTGGACAGAGGAGACTGGTGGGCTGCTGTCCATGGGGTTGCACAGAATTGGACACAACTGAAGTGACTTAGCATGCATGCATGCATTGGAGAAGGAAATGGCAACCCAGTCCAGCATTCTTGCCTGGAGAATCCCAGGGACAGAGGAGCCTGGTGGGCTGCCATCTATGGGGTCACACAGAGTCGGACACGACTGAAGCGACTTAGCATGTATGCATACACTGGAGAAGGAAACGGCAACCCACTCCAGAATTCTTGCCTGGAGAATCCCAGGGACAGAGGAGCCTAGTGGGCTGCTGTCGATGGGGTCGCACAGAGTCGGACACCACTGAAGCAACTTAGCAGCAGCAGCAGCTAATGCTCCACCCTCTCCACCTTTACCATTTGGGGTCCATAGTCCTTTTGTTATGCAGTTGACTCAGCCGTGGACTAGGCAAGAACTTTTGTCACGCATTCTGGGAGAGATCTGGATAAAGGGATGAGTCTTGGTTTTGCAGTTTCCATAGACAAAAAGTTAGCAGGGAAGCCAAATATCACCAGGAATGTAGAAAGCTGAGGAAAAATATTGTTACTTGTTTTTAAACTTTATATTAAACATATCATAGATGGTCTATTCTAATGCAATTTGATTTTTTTCTTCCATACAATTACTGTATGTTGTTCTAGTTCATTGATTTTAGTGATTATATAGTATTCCATTAAATAGCTCCACCATGATTTGTCTTATTGATGCACATTTAGATTGTTTCACGTGATAAAAATGATACTGATTGTCTTAAGGTCTGTCTTGAACTCTCCATTGTTTAATTTTAATATGAATGCACTGGCTTTTGGTTAATATTTTCCTTTTCCTTTCAAACTTTCAGTGTCTCTATGTTTCAGTTGAAAATTCTATAAAGAGACTGTAGCTGGAGTTAATTTTCTTATTTTTATTTTTCAGGATAATCTAATGTGATGATCTCAAATCTTTAACTGGAAAATTTATTCCATTTACAGTCATTGAGAATTTGGGGGGTTTATGTCTACCACCTTATTCTATTCTTTCTACTCCTGCTTTCCTATCTTATTTTGATGTGTTCTTTTTTTTTTTTTCTAGTGGTTGAAAGTGAAAGTGTTAGTCGCTCAGTTGTGTCTGACTCTTTGTGACCCTGTGGGCTGTAGCCTGCCAAGCTCCTCTGTTCATGTGATTCTCCAGGCAAGAATGCTGGAATGGGTTGCCATGCCCTCCTCCAGGGGATCTTCCCAACCCAGGGATAGAACCCAGATCTCCCATATTGTAGGTGGATTCTTTACCATCTGAGCCACCTCTAAAATAGTAACATGCATGATCAAAAGTCTAAAATAAATTGACATCTCTATGTTCCTCCTGAGAGACATATGAACCTTAAACATTTTATCTTTGGTAAATCTTTTTATCTTACAGGTTATTTTAGTGGTTTATTTCTACTTTGTTATTATACCACTCAAAACCAGGTAGCTATTGTTATCCTTTTAAATGGTCAGTATTTGTTGACATTTGAACTGTGAAGCTTCCTTGTTCACAATTCCTTTTTTCCCTCATGAGACAATTTTTCTTTTTATTGAAACATGTCCACTAGAGGGTCCTTCACTGAAGATGTATTAGGGGTAAATTAATTTTTTTCTAAACATTCTTTTATTCCAATTTTGATTTTTTATGTTTCATCTCTGGGCCAGGAAGATTCCCTGGAGGAGGGTATGGAAACCCAGTCCAGTATTCTTGCCTAGAGAATCCCTTAGACAGAGGAGACTGGTGGGCTGCAGTCCATGGGCCTCAGAGGTGGACGTGACTGAAGCACCTTAGCCCGCACACGTGTGTCACTGGTACATTTCTTTGTGTTGCTCAGCCGTGTTCTGTAGCATTAACATGGCAGTCTGTTTAATCATTTACACACTGAAGAGCATTTGTGTAGCTTCTAGTTTCGTGTTATGATGAATTGTTCTGAATGTTCACGTATGATTTCATGTGAACATATATTTTTCTGGAACAAATGCCCCAAAGTGCAACTGCTGGGTCATATTCACCCTCAATTTTTTTTTGAAATATAGTATAGTTGTTTGTAAATTTTAAATTCTTTGCTGTCTCATATCTTTGTTGTCATTTTTAATTACTTTTATGCTTTAAGTTGATTCCCCGCTCCCCCCACCCCTGGCTGCTTTTAAGATCTTACTTTTGCTTCGGTGGTCTCCAGACACAATTCTGCTGTTTGGACTCTCTATGAATCACAGGATTCATATATTTCATCCCTTTTGGAAAATCCTGTCATTAACTCTTTCAGTTTTGCTCTTCCCCATTTTTTTTACTTCTCTTCTAATTGACAAAGTTTTACCCTCCTCAATTTTCCAGGTCTTTTAATCCCTCTTCATCTCTTTTTATCTCTTTATTCTGGTTTATTTCTTTGGTTATATTTTCCTAGTTTGCCAGTTTTCTCTTTCTCTGTATCCAAACTAGTGTTTAAGACTATTTTTCTGGGCTCCAAAATCACTGCAGATGGTGACTGCAGCCATGAAATTAAAAGACGCTTACTCCTTGGAAGGAAAGTTATGACCAACCTAGATAGCATATTCAAAAGCAGAGACATCACTTTGCCAACAAAGGTTCGCCTAGTCAAGGCTATGGTCTTTCCTGTGGTCATGTATGGATGTGAGAGCTGGACTGTGAAGAAGGCTGAGTGCCGAAGAATTGATGCTTTTGAACTGTGGTGTTGGAGAAGACTCTTGAGAGTCCCTTGGACTGCAAGGAGATCCAACCAGTCCATTGTGAAGGAGATCAGCCCTGGGATTTCTTTGGAAGGAATGATGCTAAAGCTGAAACTCCAGTATTTTGGCCACCTCATGCAAAGAGTTGACTCATTGGAGAAGACTCTGATGCTGGGAGGGATTGGGGGCAGGAGGAGAAGGGGACGACAGAGGATGAGATGGCTGGATGGCATCACTGACTCGATGGATGTGAGTCTGAGTGACCTCCGAGAGCTGGTGATGGACAGGGAGGCCTGGCGTGCTGTAGTTCATAGGGTCGCAAAGAGTCAGACACGACTGAGCGACTGATCTGATCTGATCTGATCTTTTATAACTGATGATTCCTTAGTTTTTGTTGCTTTTTCATATTTTTAATTTTGTAAATTCTTTTTAAATAATGTAGATATCCTTCTTTTATTTTTTTAAAAATAAATTGTTTACCTGAATTTCTTAGGCATCTAATTCTTTTGCTTGTTATTTTTGCTTATGGGGGATTATTTTTTCATTTCTTTGTTATTTTGCATCAGAGCTCATGCTTTGGGGGGCTTATACATGTGAATCGTTTGCTGCCTGGGTTGAAGATGCGAACTTCCAGAGAGATTTTCTGTTTTATTAAGCTAGATACCCAGGGCATTACTAGTCTCAGACTGATTTTAGATAAATTCTTTTGCTTAAGAGCTCCCAAACCAATTAAGTAGCATAAATTCAAACTTGAAACCCATGTGAGGGCAGACCTTTTATTAATTCTAGAAAAAAAAAATTGGTCTAATCAGGCTAAGAGACTGAGTAAAACAGTGTAATGTATGCTATGATGTGGTCTACATTTCCACGATATTGGCATTAATACAAACTAGAATGTATTCAGATTTCTCCACTTATACAATCCCTCTTTGGGGGAAAACTTGCGAACTGTCATCAGCTAAAGGTCATGCTCCTTTCCCAGAGTCAGCCTTCATCCAATGGGATATACAAACTGAGTCCTGTTATTCCAGTACACACAACTCTGAAGAGCCATTCAGCTTCTGAACTCTCTGTGGGGTTGGCTAAAGCCTTGCTGTGAGGACGTGGCAGTTCAGCGTCTCCTTCTGCCCAATCCTGACTGCGTCTCTTCTCCCAGGGGCATTGATCCCTAGTAAACCATCTTGTATACTAAGCTCTGGGGGAGGCACTGGCACCCCACTCCAGTACTATTGCCTGGAAAATCCCATGGACAGAGGAGCCTGGTAGGCTGCAGTCCATGGGGTCGCTAAGAGTCGGACATGACTGAGTGACTTCACTTTCTCTTTTCACTTTCATGCATTGGAGAAGGAAATGGCAACCCACTCCAGTGGTCTTGCCTGGAGAATCCCAGGGACGGGGAAGCCTGGTGGGCTGCCGTCTATGGGGTCACACAGAGTCGGACACGACTGAAGTGACTTAGCATAGCATAGCATAGCATAGCATAACATAGCATAGCATAGCATAGCATAGCATACTAAGCTCTGTCTCAAAGTCTCATTTCCAGGGAGAGCAAGCACTGACAAAAGGCCAGCCCTCTTTCAAGACCGTGTATCCATTTGGCATCTTGGTTACACTGTCCACATCATGCAGCCGCATTCCTCACCTTCTGCCCTGGTTTGGCTCAGTTGCTCAGCCGTGTCCAACTCTCTGCAATCCCATCAACTATAGCCTGCCACGCTCCTCTGTCCATGGGATTTCCCAGGCAAGAATACTGGAGTGGGTTGCCACTTCTTTCTCCAGGGGACCTTCCCTACCCAGGGATCAAACTTGCATTTCCTGCATTGCAGGGGGATTCTTTACCAACTGAGCCATCAGGGAAGCCCTCGGCTTACCCAATAAAACCCCTGTCACACCAAACCAGTGACCACTCACTTTTCACCTCTTATTTTCCTCTAAGAAATTTCCTAATTCTTTCATGAATTTGGCTTTGTATTAAAGGAATGTTTTTATGTTGAATTCATTTTTGCTACATGTTTTGTAGTGACAAGTTTTTTTAAAAGTCACGGGTTTCAGATGGGACTGCTTAATTAATTGGTTTTGTGCCATTAATTATCATTATTGTTTTTTCTATGATAATAGTGATTTGCCGATTCTCTATTTCTCTGCCTCAAGGATTTTCAAGTCCTTGCCTCTATCTACTGTCTTTTTGTGGGTGATTTTTGGATGTATCAGCCCGTCAGACACCAAAGCTCTTTCAGTCCAGAAGGTCCCTGGGGTTGGAGTATTTGCCCCTTCAACCCAGTTAACTCCAAGTAGTCAACCTTCCTTAACTTTTTCAAAGCAGAGGAAACAACCGTCAGCATTTTTTCTAAGGAACTGTTGTTGTTGCTGAATCACTAGGCCATGTCTGACTCTGGCAACCCAGTGGACTGCAGCCCGCCAGGCTCCTCTGTCCATGGGATTTCCCAGGCAAGAATACTGGAGTGGGTTGCCATTGCCTTCTCCAAAGGATCTTCCTGATCCAGGGACTGAAATCAGGTCTAATAAACCTGAATCCATTACAGGTGGATTTTTGACTGCTGACCCACCACAGAAGCCCTGTCTAAGGAATATTAGTACCCAAAGATGGAACACATGACTCCTTTTTTGACCACACTTTCATGGAATGGCTTTCAGGATCTTAGTTCCTTGACCAAGGATCGAACCTGGGCCCCTGCAGTGAAAGAGTGGAGTCCTATAAGTGAAATTATACAGAATGTATGCTTTTGAGTCAGGCTTAGTGTTTTGTGATCTAACCATATTGCTTGCATATTAGTGGTTCATTCCACTTTATGACTGAGTGGTTTTTTATTTCATGGATGCACCACAATTTTTTTACCTGTCCACCAGTTGATGGATGTTTTGGTTGTTCCCAATTTGGGCCATTACAAATCAAGCTGATATAAACATATAAAGACAAATAGCTTTAGATGTTCCTATCAACTCTTCTTTTCTCTAGTCCCAAAAATTTGGGCTCCAAAGCTCTTAACCACTGAAATATCATAAGGTATTTCTGAGATGAGATAAAGTGGGCGCCTGACATCATTGGATACTTATGTTCTCTAAGAATAAATATCTAAGCCATATTGTAGAAAACAAAAACTGTTGAGAAGGCCTAAAAATGTATTATTTTAATGATTATTACTTTTAGCTAATTCTGTCATGTTTCTACCTATTGATTATGCATAATTTCACTTCCAGAATGGATAGAGGTTAATGGAATCTGTGCTGACAGAAAGTAGGTTACCTGTGGCCAGGGGGTTTGAGGACATCAACTAGGAAAGCACGCGAAAAGTCTTAAGAGGGATGAAATTATTCTGTATCTTGATGTAGTCATGGTTACATGCGTGTATGTTTGTCAAAGCACATTAAGTACACTTAAAACGAGTACATTTTATTATGTGGCAATTATACTTCAGTAAAATTGATTTTGAAAGTGTGTGTTCTGGGAATTCTCTGGCAGTCCAGTGGTTAGGACTCCACTCTTTCACTGTGGGGGCCCTGATTGGTGCCACGTGTTTTTAAAACTGCTTTCTTCCTATTTCCTTTCCTATTTCTCACTGATTTTGGTCCTTCCAATAAAAATATAATGGAATATTTTTTATTTTTGTGTGTTCCCGCCTTTCTGCTACATTCATGACTCTTTCGCAGTTATACATAGAGATGGCTGGATATTCGGGTTCCTTAATGGGAGATGGGTAAGATAGGTCTAGCGGGAGAACAAAATATAGGTTGGAAGAGGGAAAAAAGGGAGGAAGACAGTGAAACTGCCGACTGAGAAAAACAAAGCACAAATTAGAAGGCCTGAAAAACGTTCTTACCTATTGAGGACATGAGGCACTGTTGTTGCTGTTGTGCAGTCACTAAGTCTTCTCGGAATCTTTGTGACTCCATGGGCTGCAGCACACCAGGCTTTCCTGTCCTTCGCCATCTCCTGGAGCCAGAGTATTGGAGCTTCAGCTTCAGCATCAGTCCTTCCAGTGAATATTCAGGGTTGAGTCCCTTTAGGATGGACTGGTTTGATTTCCTTGCTGTCCTAGGGACTCCCAAGAGTTTTCTTCAGCACCAGTTGAAAAGCATCAATTCTTCAATAGACGTTGGGAAAAGATTATTCAAGGAATATGCACAAGTGAAAAAGAAGCAGAAAACTAATTTCAATGTGTCATTTTATTTTGCTGTCAAAAAAAAAAAAAAAAACTTCATGATAACCTATCAGACAAGCATAGGTACATTCATGAATTAAAATTTAGCTACGGGTTATGATCATTAAGTTGGAACAAGAAAGTGAAAGAGGGTCTCCTGGTATCATGCAACTTCCCTTTTAAATTTCCTTCTTGTGTCTTTGTATCTCCTCTGTCAATCCCGTGGCTTCCTAAGTCAGCATCTCTGGTCTCAGCTTTCCAGTTGCTGCTTAGCCTGTGTGAGACTTTTCCACTTTCTAAACTCTCTGCTCACTGTTCCCGTTGAGTTAATAGGATGTGAGGCATCTTAGTACATATTATACAGAAGACGATTTCTACAGTTAAATGATCCAAGGACTGGCTGGGTTAAACAAAGTGAAAGAAAGCTAGTCCTTTACTAGCGGTTTTCTCTTTTGACGTGTTATGGGATACTCTTTGGGGAAAGGCTGCCTGGATGGCGATTTAATTATAGATTAAACCCTAATTCCTGTCCTGTAAGATTCTATACCCACAGGCTTTGCTCAGGGAAGGACTCACCTTCTTCTCCTGGAGCAGCCCCCTCTTCCAACAGCACTGCTCACGAATGCCGCTGGCCCAGCACAGTTCTCTGCAGGGGTACACTTTTCTTCTTCAAGTCAGACTCTGCTCTTCAATTAGATTGCAACGTGTAAAGCATCTTGTGGGTAAAGGTGTACATTCCTTTTTTGCCCATTGTAGCATACAGAATACAGTTGAGTCCAGAGTAGAATCACAGAAGGTTCAAATTTGAAAGTAACAGTGGCAATTCTTTTATTTTAGTTTATTTTATACAACATTATTATTTAATATCTGCATTTGGGTTTACTAACCCGTTGCTGGGTTTTTTTTGGTATATCTTCTAGTTTCTTTTTTTAAATTTATTTTTAATTGGAGGGTAATTGCTTTACAATGTTGTACCGCTTTCTACTGTACAACAGCATGAATCAGCTATCAGTATACATATATCCACTCCCTCTGAAGCTTCCCTCCACCCACCCACATCCCACCGCCTCTGGGCCATCACAGAGCAGAAAACGGAGCTATACAGTGGTTTCCCACTCTCTATTTTACACATGGAAATATATATATATGTCATTGCTACTCTCTCAATTTGTCCCACCTTAACATACCTTGGGGTATGTTAAGTCGTATCCAACTCTTTGCGACCCCATGGACTGGGGTCTTCACCTTCACGTAACATACCTTATAAACCCAGAAAAATACTGATAAGTCAATGTTTCTTTAAGACAGAAACAAACATGACTCCTAAAAACACAACTCTCTGAGGAACGCTGGGAAAGATAGTGAAAGAGATTTAAGAAGCAATTAGGAAATGGAAATGAAGTGCACATAGCAAGGCCATCTGGCTCTCACAAGACTTCCTTAGCTGCCCAGCCATTGTCTGTGAGTGTGGGCTTTCCAGGGGACCTCTGAGCATCTTCTCCTGAACACACATACCACCTCGAGCCCAGTTGCCCCCTGGCTGAGCCTGTTCTCCATTCTTGCCAGAATCCTTGAACTCTCTGGACCTGACTTCCATGGTTTCTACCCTTTGGTTCCTGCACCTCTTGGCACCCTGAGATAACTAGACCATGGAGCTATTTTTAATCTATCAAAACAAGTGGTTCTCTGCAGCAAGGCTCTGATGATTAATCACAAAATCACCATTTTGGGTGGAAAGGAATCGTTGTAAATCAGATGTACTCATGGAAGTTAGTTTGTGATGATTTAAAGCTCCATTGGCAATTCTGCATGTTGTCAGTGAATGGAAATGATGGAGCAAATTAATCTGAAAACCATAAACGTTGTGCGGTTGGTAGACAAAGTGTTGTGAGGATGTGCACCCTTCTGAGAAAAGTAAGAAAGGTGGCCCTCGGTGGTGAAAGAAATTTGGGGTTACTGCTGTAAATCTTTCCTGGACTGTCATTGCAAATTCTTTCTCAACCTAATTACTCACTTTCTGTCTAATTTTTTCCCCTTTCATAAGGATTATTCTGCCATCTATTTCCCCCCTGTCTTTCCTTCTTTACTATATGTTATGTGCCCAGCAACTGATTTGTAGCATTGTTCTGTGGGCTTTAAAATGATGAAATAAAGAGAGTGGTTCTTAAGTGACAAAAGTGACCCAGGCTACACAGGCATAATGTGGGAAACAGTGGATCTTGTATAACACAGCTCACCTCCTTTGAATCTTCTGTGACTGTGGTCCCCAACACCCAACTTGAGCCTCCTTAGTTGATAGCACCAAGGACACAGACCTTTTTCCTTTTATTTCTTTCAAGTCCTTTGCAGTTTTGGGTGTCATTCCGAACACATGGTAAAATAGTCAAGGATTTCTTAAACTGATTTAAAGTTGTCAGTAGTCTAGAATCTCACACACAATTAACTTGATCTGTTGTTGTTTATGTTGTTCAGTGGATCACTCATGTCCGACCTTGCGACCCCATGGACTGCAGCATGCCAGGCTTCCCTGTTCCTCACTGTCTGCTGGAGTTTGCTCAAACTCATGTCCGTTTAGTCGGTGATGCCATCCAACCAACTCATCCTCTGTCGTCCCCTAATCTGGGCAATTAATAAATGATGAGGATGTGGCTTGATACACATGCACCAACTTGTGAAAGACTTGACATTTTTTTCTGGGGGGTTGAAAATGCAGCAGCAGACAAATGCCTTTGTTCTGGTTTAAATTTGGAGCCAAGGTAATAGTATGGCCATCTTATTCCTGGACTGCTCAAAAGCTTACAAATTCCTTGAGAGCTGCCAGGTAGGAGAGTCTGAAGGAATGGCTCGGCTAACAAAGTTTGATCAGTTAGCTCTGCAGGCCGATTTGCAGGACCAGTGCTGTGGGGAGCTGACTGTGTTGTCCGTGTATTTGTAAGTTTGAGGAAATTGCACTGTAGATTCAGCTTACAGTGCTAACTGTAGCATGCAGCTTGACATGATCAGACATTTCATTTATTTTCCATGTCACACAAATAACACAATATGTTAATGAAAACTGAAATGAAAGAAAGTCTTGGCTTGTGATTCACCACTGCTGTAAATGGTCATTTTCATCTTACCAAATGAATACATTTTATGTGGTTATAACTGTAATGTAGACATAGTTCCCTATTCTGTTTTACATTTAACATTTTATCACGACCATTTTTCTGTGTCGTTACTGCAGCTCGGAGCTTTGCAGCCTGGAGCATACGTGGCACCCAGCATTGTTGGGTGCCCTGGAAGAGGTTTGGAGAGAGCTAGGGGAGGTCTGTTCTAGGATTAGGTAGGGCCTTCCCACTGCCTGCTCTGGCTGGGTGCTTGATGGGTGTTCATTGTATTATGAGGCTAAGAGTTGGGGGGAGAAGATCCTTGAAATTGTGTGTGTGCGTGTGTGCTCAGCTGTATCCGACTCTGCGATCCCATGGACTAGCCCACCAGGTTCCCACATCCAGGAGATTTCCCAGGCAAGAATACTGGAATGGGTTGCCATTTCCTTCGCCAGGGGATCTTCCCCACCCAGGGATCAAACCTACTTTTCTTGTGTTTCCTGCAATAGCAGGTGGATTCTTTACCATTGCACCTCCTGGAAAGTTCCTGAGATTGTGTGCAAAGATCCATTTTTCCATTTCCTTTCCAGAACAGGAATTAAGGTCCGGGGGTTTGGTGAGGAAATGTAGAAAAGGGATTGCAATTTGGGATTATCTGTTAATCACCTGACATGGATCTCAAGAGACTAATAGCCCCATCCTAGGGTCAAGAAGAATGTTTTTTTCCTCTGGAAAGCCTGTGCAGTTGGTCACAGCAGCACATTTAGACTCAGCCTAACCCTGGTCAGTAGAAAAGCCAAGAAGACCTGGTGGATGCTCAGGACCGATAGAACTGATAAACCCCAGAAATCACTCATGTTTTGCACTTATTTATCCTAATTCTAGTTTACGTAGCACAGGCCATTTGATTTATTTATTCTGGATTCTTGCTCTGCCTTATTCCATAAGAGATTTGAGATGTCTTGCCCAAAACACCACGGAGTCAGTAAATCTGGCTTGTATGTTAACATCTGTATCCCTTTTATTTAGACTTGCATGGTGTGGAGGGCAGAGGAAGAAAACAAAGAGTGGGAGAAAGACAAACAAAGCTTAAGGAGGGTTGTAAAATACACAGAAGTAAACAGGTGAGCCCGGCCATTATTTCTTAGACAGGACACACCAGGAATAAAAAATACACGGTCTACTATTCCTCGGAGGAAATGATGCATGAAATAAATGTTATTAGAGGCCCAGGGGGACGCTTTTCCTTATTTGTTAATGTACCTCATGTTGAAAACATGCCAGGGGCTGTCAGCACCAGGCTGCAGGATTATAAGAAGCCTTTCCTCCTGAATATTCTGGGGAGTGGAAGGCAGGCGCCCTCCTTCTTCTTCCAGAGTCTACACCACAATGAAAGTCTGTTTCCTGGACTCTCTTTCCATCTTTTTTTATCCTTCTCCTTCTTGGCCAACATTTGACAACGGAATGACTTTCCAGGAGGAGTACAATAAGCTCGAACCCTTCCATTTTATTCCTGGAGCATCTTTCTTGCCCTGAATGAGGAAACATCATTGTCTTGCTCTCTTAGTTGAGGTTCCTTTGTAGGAGAATACAGTTGCAGCCCCTGCCATCAAAGTGGTGAGGAATGAACTTGAGGATCCCCCATCTCTCCTAAGGGCTGGAGCATCAGTACAGGGTGTGTCTGTCAGCGACGGGAAATAATCCCACCCAGACACGTTGAAAAGACTCGGAGGGTGTCTCCTCTTCTTAGTCTAGAGAGAGAGAAAGGGAGGGGGAAGCGGGGAGAAACGCCGAACACCTGGAGTGGGTTCGCAGAGCTGACAGGTTGCAGCTCGCCCGTCTTCTCCCTCTGTCTGATAACACTTTATATTTAAGACTCTCTAATTGGGCTTGCACGCCTCTCTCCTTTTCATCTCTCATGGTTTGTGCCCAAATATGGCTTTATTTCAGCCTGTATTTTCCACTTCACTTTAGATGCTCAATCCTGTGAGGGGTGGGGGATGCAGGGGCAGAAAAGGCAGTTTGCCAAGTCTAGGACAGGGTTTGTATCGAGGGGAGTCAGGGAGTATCTCCCTGGTTGTGTGTGTGTGTGTGTGTGTGTGTGTGTGTGTGAGAGAGAGAGAGAGAGAGAGATGAGAGCCTTCCCTGAGCACTTCTCAGCTTGCTTCTTCAAGTGGCAGGTGTGAGTCCTTCATATATTTGAATATACTGAGTGTCCAGCCCAAGGTCACAATATTGACCTCGGCATTCACTCATTCATCCATTCATCAATTCAGCAACTATCTAGAGACGACATCTGTTATGTGTGCAACGTGCTTGATTATCAGTTTTTTTTTTTTCCCCCTTAGATTTGCTCGGTGTCGACCCAGGACTTGATATACTCATAGTGGATAATTGTTAAGTGATGATTGGTTGCCCTTGAATCATCCAGTTCCTTCCTTCACAGTTCCTTCCTTCCAATTAACTAATACTCATGTAATTAGTTACTAGTGTAACTAATACCTGCATCTGGATTTGAAAGAAGGTTTACTGGCCTAAGTATTTTTTCTGACATTCCTTTAACTACAACTTCTTTATTCACCTTTTTTAGCCCTTAAAGGTGTCTTCCATTTTTAGTGTGAATCCTACCAATTTATATTTTGTGCATTCTTCAATTTATTTATTTTTTATTATATATAAATGGCTGCTCAAATCTAGCTTACCACCTGATATTGTAAATAAAGTTTTATTGGAACACAGCCATTCCCATTTGTTTCCAAATGGTTTATGACTGGTTTTTACAACAGCAGAGATGAGTAGTGGAGGCAGAGACCAGTGTGACCTGAAAATATTTACTGTCTGGACTTTTATAAACATAGTCTTCCGACTCTGAACCATAACACAGTCTCCCATCGATGACTCTTCAGATTGTCTCCAGCATGGGGTCTGCGTAAACAATGCTTCCTTGAACCTTTGCAACCCGCTCACTCTTACATGTCCAAAGGTCTCTCTACATTATATGCTTAGGAGTGGATTCCAAGGGTTGAAAAGTAAGAACATTTTGAACTCTGCCTTCCCCTCCCAAATTGTATCTCAGTCCTCTGTTAATTCTTCTCAAAGTGGTATGCATATTATAGTCAGTGCAAATTGCTTTTCTTTTTAAGTAGCAATATCATGAGGCATAAATCCTACAGTTAAGCTTTCTCATTCTGTAAACTTGAATACCTTGTCCTGAAGACTTCAGTAGAGAAGTCTAATGCTAATTTTTATTCTTTTTTTTAAGTTTTAAATTTTTTAATCGGGATATAATTTATTTATCATGTTGTATTAGTTTCAGGCTAACACAACAAAGCAAATTTGCTATACAAATATTAATACATATATCCACTCATTTTTAACCTTTATGGATGCTTGATTATCTTATGTACTTAGGTATTCAGTTGGCCAAAAAGTTAATTTGGGTTTTTCAATGAACATTTTGACCAACCCAGTATTTATTTATTTATTTATTTGGGTACACTAAGGAAGATTGGGTACACTAAGCAAAGGAGAAAAAGAAAGATATAAACATCTGAATGCAGAGTTCCAAAGAATAACAAGAAGAGATAAGAAAGCCTTCTTCAGCGATCAATGCAAGGAAATAGAGGAAAACAACAGAATGGGAAGGACTAGGGATCTCTTCAAGAAAATCAGAGATACCAAAGGAATATTTCATGAAAAGATGGGCTTGATAAAGGACAGAAATGGTATGGATCTAACAGAAGCAGAAGATATTAAGAAGAGGTGGCAAGAATACACAGAAGAACTGTACAAAAAAGAGCTTCACGACCCAGATAATCATGATGGTGTGATCACTGACCTAGAGCCAGACATCCTGGAATGTGAAGTCAAGTGGGCCTTAGAAAGCATCACTTTGAACAAAGCTAGTGGAGGTGATGGAATTCCAGTGGAGCTATTCCAAATCCTGAAAGATGATGCTGTGAAAGTGCTGCACTCAATATGCCAGCAAATCTGGAAACCTCAGCAGTGGCCACAAGATTGGAAAATGTCAGTTTTCATCCCAATCCCAAAGGAAGGTAATGCCAGAGAATGCTCAAACTACCGCACAATTGCACTCATCTCACACGCTAGTAAAGTAATGCTCAAAATTCTCCAAGTCAGGCTTCAGCAACATGTGAACTGTGAACTTCCTGATGTTCAAGCTGGTTTTCAAAAAGGCAGAGGAACTAGAGATCAAATTGCCAACATCCGCTGGATCATGGAAAAAGCAAGAGAGTTCCAGAAAAACATCTATTTCTGCTTTATTGACTATGCCAAAGCCTTTGACTGTGTAGATCACAATAAACTATGGAAAGTTCTGAAAGAGATGGGAATACCAGACCACCTGATCTGCCTCTTGAGAAATTTGTATGCAGGTCAGGAAGCAACAGTTAGAACTGGTCATGGAACAATAGACTGGTTCCAAATAGGAAAAGGAGTACGTCAAGGCTGTATATTGTCACCATGTTTATTTAACTTATATGCAGAGTACATCATGAGAAATGCTGGACTGGAAGAAACACAAGTTGGAATCAAGATTGCTGGGAGAAATATCAATAACCTCAGATATGCAGATGACACCACCCTTATGGCAGAAAGTGAAGAGGGGCTAAAAAGCCTCTTGATGAAAGTGAAAGTGGAGAGTGAAAAGGTTGGCTTAAAGCTCAACATTCAGAAAACGAAGATCATGGCATCTGGTCCCATCACTACATGGGAAATAGATGGAGAAACAGTGGAAACAGTGTCAGACTTTATTTGGGGGGGCTCCAAAATCACTGCAGATGGTGACTGCAGCCATGAAATTAAAAGACGCTTACTCCTTGGAAGGAAAGTTATGACCAACCTAGATAGCATATTCAAAAGCAGAGACATTACTTTGCCAACAAAGATTCATCTAGTCAAGGCTATGGTCTTTCCTGTGGTCATGTATGGATGTGAGAGCTGGACTGTGAAGAAGGCTGAGCGCCCAAGAATTGATGCTTTTGAACTGTGGTGTTGGAGAAGACTCTTGAGAGTCCCTTGGACTGCAAGGAGATCCAACCAGTCCATTGTGAAGGAGATCAGCCCTGGGATTTCTTTGGAAGGAATGATGCTAAAGCTGAAACTCCAGTATTTTGGCCACCTCATGCAAAGAGTTGACTCATTGGAGAAGACTCTGATGCTGGGAGGGATTGGGGGCAGGAGGAGAAGGGGACGACAGAGGATGAGATGGCTGGATGGCATCACTGACTCGATGGATGTGAGTCTGAGTGACCTCCGGGAGTTGGTGATGGACAGGGAGGCCTGGTGTGCTGCGGTTCATGGGGTCGCAAAGAGTCGGACACGACTGAGCGACTGATCTGATCTGAAGGAAGATTCTTCTCTCTTTTTCTTTTATTTGAAGCCTAGGAACTGAATTATTTTGATCTATATTGAATGTTATTGGATGAAGGGTCCCTTTTCAACACGAGCAACACTAAAAAGGATGGGATTATAACATTTTCCTCCATTTTTAAATTTCTTCTGCCATCCTGGGTCCTGGTATTAGGATGAACAGTATTTCTCCAAATTCCTGTTCTTTCTGGACCCTCAGAATGTCAGAATGTGACCTTATTAAGAAATAAGCTGATTTCAGGTGTGATAAATTAAGATGATATCATACTGGATTAGTGTTGGTGAAAGTCACTCAGTGGTGTCCAATTCTTTGAGACCCCATGGACTGTAGCCCACCAGGCTCCTCTGTCCATGGAATTTTCCAGGCAAGAATACCAGAGTGGATTTCCATTCCCTTCTCCAGGGGGTCTTCCTGACCCAGGGATTGAACCCAGGTATCCTGCATTGCAGGCAGATTGTTTACCATCTGAGTCACCAGGGAAGCCCATACTGGAGTAGAACGTGAACATGAACATGAAGTCCGCTCAGTCATGTCCGACTCTTTGCAACCCCTTGGACTGTAGCCTACCAGGCTCCTCTGTCCATGGGATTTTCCAGGCAATAGTACTGGAGTGGATTGCCATTTCCTTCTCCAAGGGATCTTCCCAACCCGGTTGTCCCACATCATAGACAGACACTTTACCGTCTGAGCCACCAGGGAAGTCATACTGGAGTAGAGTGACCCTTAATCCAATATGACTGGTGTCTTTGTAAGAAGAGAAGAGGCACAGAGAAAACAACACACAGAGGAGAAACCACGTGAAGACAGAGGAAGACCAGAGTGATGCCTCTACAAGCCAAGGAACTCCAAGGATGACCGGCAAACACCGGAAGCTAAGAGAAAGGCACGGGGCAGAGCCTTCCCAGGCACTTTCAGAAAGGATCCATTCTGATGACACCTTTATCTGGGACTTGGAGTCTCCAGAACTCTGAGACAATATGATTCCATGTTCCAGAAAAACATCTACTTTTGTCTATGCCAAAGCCTTTGACTCCGTAGATCGCTACAAACTGGAAAATTCTGAAAGAGATGGGAATACCAGACGACCTGACCTGCCTCCTGAGAAATCTGTATGCAGGTCAGGAAGCAACAGTTAGAACTGGACATGGAACAACAGACTGGTTCCAAATTGGGAAAGGAGTACATCAATGTTGTGTATTGTCACCCTGCTTATTTAACTTATATGCAGAGTACATCATGTGAAATGCTGGGCTGGATGAAGCACAAGCTGGAATCAAGATTGCTGGGAGAAATATCAATAATCTCACATATACAGATGACACCACCCTTACGGCAGAAAGCGAAGAACTAAAGAGCCTCTTGATAAAAGTGAAAGAGGAGAGTGAAAAAGTTGGTTTAAAACTCAACATTCAGAAAACTAAGATTATGGCATCCACTCCCATCACTTCATGGCAAATAGATGGGGAAACAATGGAAACAGTGAGAGACTTTATTTGGGGGGGGCTCAAAAATCATTGCAGATCGTGACTGCAGCCATGAAATTAAAAGACGCTTATTCCTTGGAAGAAAAGCTATAACCGACCTAGTCAGCCTACTAAAAAGCAGAGACATTACTTTATCAACAAATGTCCATCTAGTCAAACTATGGTTTTTTTCTAGTGGGCATGTATAATGTGAGTTGAACTATAAGGAAAGCTGAACAATGAAGAACTGATGCTTTTGAACTGTGGTGTTGGAGAAGACTCTTGAGAGTCCCTTGGACTGCAAGGAGATCCAACCAGACCCTTCTGAAGGAGATCAGTCCTGAATATTCATTAGAAGGACTGATGCTGAAGCTGAAACTTCAATCCTTTGGCTATCTGATGTGAAGAACCGACTCATTGGAAAAGACCCTGATGCTGGGAAAGATTGAAGGCAGGAGGAGAAGGGGACAACAGAGGATGAGATGGCTGGATGGCATCACTGACTCGATGGACATGGGTTGGGTGGACTCTGGGAGTTGGTGATGGACAGGGAAGCCTGATGTGCTGCAGTCCATGGGGTCCCAAAGAGTCAGACACAAGTGCACGACTGAGCTGAACTGTTCATGCCATCCCGTGTGTAGGACTTTGTTAGGGCAGCCCGAGCAAATGAATACAGTCACATGACTCCAATTTCAAACACTAGGATTCCCCAGGCTGTGCAGTGATTTCGAAACCATGCCAGGGCTGGCTTCCCACCGTCCCTCCACTCTCCAGCTATAGCCTATCAGGCCCCAACCTTAAGTGTGTGGCCATTTTCCAGGTGTCCCACTTTGGCACTCCCTGGACAGCTGCTCTTGAAGCCCACTTTAGAGAAGTCCTTTTAGATGGATGGGAGCAGACGTCCTCTCTGGGTGCCCCCTTCACTCTGGTGCAATTTTCACTACACTTGGCAGGTTTTTATTTTTAATGTATGTTTTGGCTTGGGTTCTAAGTGATTCCATTTTCATGGAAAACAGTATTTCTTTGGGCCCCCTTCTCCCCTCACTGCCTTGTTTTTGGCTTACAGAAAAGAAAAGAAAAAGGCAGTGTTATTTTTATTTTGTCATCTTATAACTGCCTCCCCATGGAAGATTTTTGAGTGGGAACTTGGCTTTTTTGAAAATCTTACAAGAAGATCCAGAAGATAGGCATCTTACATCCTTGGTGGGACCTATTCACTTGGTAAGACTTTAATTAGATTTACAGCAAATGAGCCAAGTTTGTGTGCCCAGAATCTATATCATTTGCCTGGTTTGGGAATGAAAAGATGATTCAGAAATGTAGACAACAGCATCGTGGAGTCAGGTTCTTGCTGAAGCATAATCTGAGTCCACAAAAAAAAAATACAGATGATACACAGGTGCTGCAAAGTGATTAGTTCTACTTATAGAGCCATAGATTCTCTATTTTCTCTCTCTTTTCTAAAAACAGAACAATGGCCCAGTCCTCTTAATCAGAAAGTCAGAGGGTCAAAAACTAAATCTGAAAGGAGAAATAATATTTGGCTGGTAGGAAAGCAGAGTACTTGATCCTGGTCCATTCTGACAGATCCCGCAAGTCATTGTAAGTATGCAAGTGGAGGAAAAATGATATTGAAAACATAGGACAAAGTTTCCATTGCTTCACTTTGAACACTCTCTCCCTTCTGTTGATGACTTACAGTTATTAATAGATAAGTCTTTTAAGTTTGCTAATTGAGGAGCTTTGAATTAATTGACCCATTTTGAAGGCACAGGTTAGGGAAATAATATTTTAGAACAGCTATTCTTGCAATGAATCATGAATCATCCAAAGTACAGCTAAGGTATAGCAATTGTTTCCAATTATTCACTCCAGTTCTTGGAGTCAAGATAGACCATGTTGAACTTATTATGTGTTAACATCTCTCCCCAGAATAGCACATTAAGGCTTTTTTTTTTTTTTCCTGTTATTACTTGGGTCACCCTTTTCAAGCTTTTCCTGAATTCTGCTTTGTCTTGTTTAAACTGATCTGGCTGAAACTGAACTTGGTCCTTAGAATCAAGAGAGCCCTGAACTTTTGCTCTATGTAATGGCATCCCTCTAACATCTCATATTCACTTTAAAGGATTTTGGGGAAGATTATGGAAAATGATTTCCAGTGTAGCATTACTTTTCCTTATCTAAGCTGAATTTCTTTTCTTGGCCATCTTTGTGACTTATTTCTCCCTTCCCCACAATTTCTCCTACCCTTGACAGACTGTGTAATTATTTTTTTATCAGCACCTTTTGCACTTCCAGGTTGTTAATAAATATATGGAAGAAAATTAGCACCGAAGGATTAACTGTAATCAGATTCTTAAGACAGTAACTATTAACGTTGTCTAAGGCTGAGAAATGACCATTGATTTCTGTTCTTTAGTTTCTGTCTTTTAACCAGTTCTAACAACCCATAGTGGGATTTCACATCTTACTTTATATATTCACGAAGTTTCCCCAGAAAAGTCACTAAAATCTTTTGGAAGCCTAAATTTGTTTTATGCACTCATTTTTCCTTTATCTACATTTAAAATAAGACCTTTCAGAACATTCTCTAAGCTAAATAGTAACACTCTCCCCTGTACAAAAATAAGTATGTCTTTATTATAGAAAACTTTCTCTTGCAGGTACATTACAATATCATAGTTCTTAGCCCGACATTCTTAGCTCCTCCCAAATTGCTGAAGGAATAAGGCAGAGGGAAGGTCTATCTTGTAATGGCTTTCCAAGGCGGTCGTGTGTGTATTTCTAAGTCTTGAGCTAGGGAAGCAGAAGAGGGAATTAAGAGACATCACACTTTCCCCCCAAATATTTAAAGATAAACTCAGCCTAATGCATTTAGAAACTTGGATTTACTACATTTTAAAAAATAGGGGGGTTTATGGAAAAAATTGTATCAGTATAATTTTGGATTATCCAGCATCAGGTCTGTATTTCTTTAATCTTTGTCACTTTTTATGTGAAGACATCCCAAACATGGGTCGCTGGGTTTAGAAAAAGAAGTATTTAGGCTGGAAGCAATCTTAGAATGGCCTTATAACAAGTAATACTTCTTTCTAGGCACCCAAATGAATTTGAACTGGAGCCAAAAAGACACTTCCAATGAGTGAGCTACAGAGGGCAGATACAAATGTGTGGCTTGCAGATCCCGGAAGACTGCAGGAATGGAAACATTCAGTTCAGTTCAGTCACTCAGTCATGTGCGACTCTTTGCCATCGCATGAATCACAGCACGCCAGGCCTCCCTGTCCATCACCAACTCCCGGAGTTCACTCAGACTCACGTCCATCGAGTCAGTGATGCCATCCAGCCATCTCATCCTCTGTTGGTTCAGATGAAATAAGAAATCCCCCAGATCTTCTCTCAAGGTGCGCCCTGGAATCTCATTTCTCCCTAAGTTTTGGAAAGAATTGGACAATAGGAACTTTCCATACCTCTTATTTAGGAGTCTACCAAGAAAACTCATGCATCCTGATTCCCATTTTCACCAAGCCACAGAGCCTGACAACATTGCTTATAAAACCAGTTCTCTTCTTGTTTGTCAGCTGAGTATAGTTGCCCTGAATCCTTACCCTGGTTTCACTACGGAGCACTAGAGAGCTGACGTGCACCCCTCTTCTTAGAAGCTGCAAGTTTAGGGGCTGTGGGTGGCTTGTTGCTATTCAGTCACTCAGTCGTGTCCAACTCTTTGTGACCCCATGGACTGCAGCTCACCAGGCCTCCCTGTCTTTCACCATCTCCCGGAGTTTGCCCAAACTCATGTCCATTGAGTTGGTGATGCCATGCCACCTTCTCATCCTCTGCCGCCCCCTGCTCCTCCTGCCTTCAATCTTTCCTAGCATCACCGCACAGTATTCCAGTCTAGGCAGAGGTCACAGCAAGAACAAGCACAGCTGTGTCCTCCTCTCCCGCTCCATTTTCATTCCTCTCATCTATTAGAACCTCCCTCTAATACTGGCTCTATATATGCTCATGACTTTCTCTGATGTAAGGCTATGAGAATCATTCATTTTACTTTATTAAGAAAATATAACAAATTTGGGAAGACTGAGATACTTATTCTCCAAATCAAGACAGAAATGTAGTGAAGAGTAGGACTATGGCTTCGAAATCCAGATCCAGCCGTCAGCCACATGAGTCTCCTGGGGTTCCTCAAAAACTCTCTGCCATGTGCCCTATACCGTGACAGTTCTAGATCTGAAATGATTCAAATTCCACTACAGGATATTGAGGTTTCAGAGAATTTGTGGTTGCTGTTCAGTTGCTAAATTGTGTTTGACTCTTTGCACCGCAATCCCTGGACTGCAGCATGCCAGGCTTCTCTGTCCTTCACTGTCTTGCAGAATTTGCTCAAATTCACGTCCACTGAGTCAGCGATGTTATCTAACCATCTCATCCTCTGCTGCCCCCTGCTTCTCCTGCTCTCAATCTTGCCCAGCATCAGAGTCTTTTCCAAAGAGTTGGCTCTTGCATCAGGTGGCCAAGGGAAGTTTCTAGAAGACCAATGTAGGTTGCAGTGGACTGAATGTTCATGTCTCCCCCAAAGTCATGTGTTGAAGTCTAAATTCCGGATGTGATGGAAGCAGGGCCATGGAGAGGTCATTAGACATGGAGGTGGAACACTTTTGAGTGGGATTAGTGCTGTTATACGGGGAAGGCAATGGCACCCCACCCCAGTACTCTTGCCTGGAAAATCGCATGGATGGAGGAGCCTGGTAGGCTCGTCCATGGGGTCGCTAAGTGTCAGACATGACTGAGCGACTTCACTTTCACTTTTCACTTTCATGCATTGTAGAAGGAAATGGCAACCCACTCCAGTATTCTTGCCTGGAGAATCCCAGGGATGGGGGAGCCTGGTGGGCTGCCGTCTATGGGGTCGCACTGAGTCGGACACGACTGAAGCGACTTAGCAGCAGCAGCAGCAGTGCTGTTATAAGAGGGCTAAGAGACCAGAGCTCCCTCTTTCTGCCATGTGAAAATACAGTGAGAGCATAGGTGTCTTCAAAACAGGAAGGAGGTTCTCACGAGACACCAGACCTTCCAGAACCTTGATCTTGGACTTCCTGGCCTCTAGAAGTGTGAGATCGAAATGTCTGTTGTTTAAGCCACTCAATCTGTGGTGTTTTTTTGTTTTTGTTTTTTTTTAATAGGAACATGAACTAACTAAGAGAGACACCTTCAGTAAAATCTGTACAAATTTCTTTTCTGGAAAGTAAGTGGTGAGGCCTAATATCTACTTTCTATTTCCCTTCTTTTATGTACAATTTCCAACAAAAAGATTCTTGTAGATGTCCTTATCTGAGCCTTAGCAATTTAGAATTCCCTATAATCATATCATGGGCCATGCATGTCCATTTTTAAATCAGATATATCTTTGGGGACTGGGGAATACATATCAGAGATTAGTAACTCTTGTTGCCTTGGGTTCAAAATCTTAGGTAGAAAGGTTGAGCTCTTTCTCTGCAAATAAATGGACATCAATACAGTATATATACCTAATAAGTACATTAAATTAATTCCAATTATGATGAATCCTGCAACGCATCTCCCCTCTGTTATGACAGTTTTGTTAGATAATGTTAGAAATTTGACAGATAGAGATGATTTCTGTCATATAGTTTACGAGAAATGTTTGTTAGCTTATTAAAAAAGACATTCAATTTGGATTGCTTAATAAGCATATTTGAGATTTTCTGATCTCCTATTTTCTGCTTATTGCCTATACCTCCTTGTGACTGAAGTGTCTTGAGTGGACCAAGGGCAGATGTGATCTTTTGATTTATGATGATAGGAGGAAGGCTTCCATATAGTGAGGACTATCTTGTGGTTACTCTTGTTTAGTCACCAAGTCGTGTCTGACTCTTTTGCAACTCCATGGACTGTAGCCCACCAGGCTCCTCTGTCCATGGGATTCTCCAGGCAAGAATACTGGAGTGGGTTGCCATTTCCTTTCCCAAGAGATCTTCCTGACAGAGGAATCCAACCCATGTGTCCGGCATTGGCAGGTGGATTCTTTGCCACTGAGCCGCCAGGGAAGCCCCAAGGACTGTCTTAGGTCAATACAATTAATGTCCTTTATTTCATTGGATCAAAATATGCAAAGTTTATGTTTTTATTTACATTTTCAATATGAGGAAGCATGGCCAGAAACTGCTTAAGAAATTACATATAAGAAGCCATAGAAATGAAATGCAGGTCCAGACTGATCTCATCCTAGAGTCTGAGCTCTTCCTACTTGGCTGCATTCTCTCTGTTTGTCAAATCCCAACATGTGTGAGTGTGTTGGTGATAATGGTGAAAAGGGAAGAGGGAAGAGCTCTTCCCGTCATACTCTGATTCCATGGCTTTCCCTTGACATGGCCAATGATGGCGGGGAGTTGAAAGGAAGGACCTCAAGTGTCCTCTGTCCATGTCTCCACCACACACCCCGCCAATCAACACAGGGACTTCTTTAATGTCTGAACGATGGTCTGAGCAGACACACAAGTGATGATGTGTATCTAGTTTTAATTCTTCTTGTCTGTCAAATGGTACTTTAGCTCATGCATTGGCATAGGGCTTTATACATTTACATTTAGAAAGTTTTTGTTTGATGGTATTTTTCTCCCTGTGGTTATAGCAAGATCTGTCATGTCATGTCTTTCTGAGCCATTGGTGATTTACTGTGTCTGTACTGTTTGGAATTTTCTAAAAATGTTCAGACAACCTCACCAGGGTTGCAATGCTATTTCTGCCTCTTTTTTTTTTTTTTGCTGTCACTCTTTTTTTTCTCCAGGGGAAAGGTACAGAGTTGGGTGTGTGACAGGATGAAGGTGGGGGAGGTACACTTGGCCTCCGTAAAGTTTCAGTTCATGAGGAAGGAGAATTGCTTTAATTAATGTGTCTCCTAGGAAATCTGAGATAGACTGGGACAATCTCATCACAATCAGAGCTGTCCCCTACCTAATTAGTGAAATATTAAAGCAGAATTGCTTAAGTCAACCAATCTCACTTTCATAATCAGATGTGCACCCCGAATTTGCATGCATTCCGATCTGGCCTTTCTACTTTTAATTTATTCCAGGGTCTGGGGTGAAAATTCCTTCTAAAAGAATTGTCCTCCTCGAGAAATATGCAAGTAGGCCCAGTGCCACATTAGTGAGCTGAGCAGATTTGTGCTGTTTTGGGTGTTTTCTTTTCCCCAACATCAGTCCAAGATGCTTTCTGTCAAAACGCATTTGTTTGTTTGCTTAGTTTGGTCTTTAAGCAAAAAGCTGGGGCTTTATAAATTCACTAAATAATGTTTAACATCTAAATCTGACTTAAGAAGATATGAATAGTTTTAATTTTATTTATTTATTTCTTTTTTGCCCTTTGACACCACTTAATCAATGACTCCCATTCATAATAGAAATTTATGGTTCTGAGGAAAGCCTTAACATTTTCCCATGTATTTACCTAGTCAACATTCTTAATTTATGGTCACTCAGTTTTCAAATGAGGCAAAAATGTTTAGCAGCCCCTACCACTGCCTCAGCATAAGTGGCTCTTCTCTCCATTTTTATCAAAGGACCAACCAGGTTCTTCAGCACTGTGCTCCTGAGTGCTGAGGTCATCCTCCTCTACTTGGAGTTGTGCAGTTCCTGTATGGCATCTACCCCTTTTCTCCCCAAGTCTGCATCTTTTATAGAATTCACTCATGTTTACAACTTAGGACTAGCTCCAGAAGAGATCAGGGTTCAGATAAAAGCTTGCTCACCATTCAGCCACATGAAGTCAACTTTTCTGGTAAATTTCTGCTTCCCTTGGAGTTACTTATTCCCTCTGATTTTATATTTGTTTCACTTATTTTTTTGTAAACTTCTCATTAATTAATCACACAACTATAAGCTCTTCCCAATACCTCAGGGGATCTCACTGTTCAATTATTCATCTCAGAACGTCTTCCTGTCTCCGTGTGGATGGATGGTTCACTGCGCCCGAAGTACAGCTTCTTCTTGAAGCATCCACAGACCTTCATCCTGGAAACTTCCTTGGCTTCTTCCACTGCTCACTGAAACCCATGTCTACCTCTCTTTCAGTTTACTTCTTGGTTTGAAGAAGCACAGATTCTAGATGCTTTCTTAGATCCTATGGGTGTGTTTGTACCAACTGAAAATAGGCTCATTCTGTACTCAAACTCGATTAATAATTTGACTCACTTAGAATTCTAGGTTAGAACTAGTTTTCAACAGGACTTTGAAGAACTATTTCAGTGTCTGCCAGCTTCCAGTGTGACATTTAAAAAGTCAATTACTATTCATACTCCTGACTCCTTTATGAGTGGACTGTTTTTTCTTTTTGTTTTCTGAAAATTTCTGACGTGTTTTTTCCTCCTGGTGTATACTTCTAAATAATGTCAAAATGGCTTGAATTGGTAAGGATATTTTTATTTAACTGGCTGGACACTTCATAGTATTTCTCAAGATGAAAACTAATATCCAGGATGTTTTATTATATCGCCCCTCTTTTTTTCTGTATCCTTTCTGAAATTCCTAAGATTTGGATATGGACACTCTACAAGGATCTTGTAATTTTATGCTGTTTTATGTTGGTCATCTCTTTGACTTTTTATTCTACTTTGTGGGAGGTTTTCTAAGCTTGTTTTTCATACCTTCCATCAATGTTTACTAAATTTCCACTATCATACTTTCATTTCTAAGGCCTCTTTCTTATTCAATGAGTATTATTTTTATAATTTACTGTTCTTATTTTATGGATTTGAGAATATTTTTGCAAGTGCTTTTTTTCCCACTTCTGTCTTCTGTCATTGTGCCTATTGATGCAAGCAAGTCTTTCCTAAATGAAATCAACCCCGAATCTTCATTGGAAGGACTGATGCTGAAGCTGAAACTCGAATACTTTGGCCACCTGATGCAAAGAGTGGACTCATTGGAAAAGACCCTGATCTGGGAAAAATTGAAAGCAAAAGGGAAAGGGGGCAGCGGACGATGAGATGGTTAGATAGTATGACCGACTCAATGAACATGAATTTGAGGAAAAGGTGGGGAGGCAGGGAAAGACAGAGGAACCTGGCTGGCTGCATTCCATGGAGTCACGAAGAGTCGGGCACAGCGACTGAACAGCAATTCAACAACTGATACAAAATCTTCCAACTTGTTTGTTTCCACTTCTTTGTCTTTCTGTCCTGGTGCAGCTTCCATCACACATTGAGTGAAGTAGTGTGCCAGTTCATCTGTAAAGGTAAGAGTACGCAAAATGTGGGATTGCTGATAGTGATCTTCACCGACCAGAGAAGGGGTGGAGAACCAGCCCTTCTCTTACGAGGGCCTTAAATGTTAGTTTGTATCTCTTCCTCTGGGCTCATTATTTTCCTTGGAGAGGAATCCTCTACTTTTCTGCCCATAGAATGTAAGATTCTTTGTCAGTATCCTTGGAGCCATCAGGAAAGGGGCTAAGATCTCATTGCTGACATGCAGCTTCTCACTCAAACCCCATTTCTTGTTCTTAATTTAAATTTTAATTTATATTGGAGTACAGCTGATATGCAATACTGTGTGGTTTCAGGTGTACAGCTAAGTGATTCAGTTATACATAAATATATACCCATTCTTTTTCAGGTTATTTCCCCATATAAGTTAGTACAGAATATTGAACAAAGTTCCCTGTGCTATACAGGCATTATTCATTTTATATATCTATTGATTATTTATTTCATATGTAGTAGTATGTATATGTTACTCTCAAACTCCTAATTTATCCACCCCCCCACCACCTTTCCCCTTTGATAATCATGTTTGCTTTTAATGTCTGTGAGCCTGCTTTTGTTTTGTAAATAAGTCTATTTGTATATTTCTTTTATATTCTGCATTTTAGTGATATGATATTTGTCTTTCCCTTACTTCACTCAGTATGATCATCTCTAGGTCCATCCATGTTGCTGCAAAGGGCATTATTTCATTTTTGATGGTTGAGTAATATTCCATGGTGTAATTGTATCCAACTCCATGTCTAAGTTGGCTTCCAACTCTGGCCCAAAATGTGCCTGAAGTCTAGACAAACACTGTATTTCACCCTTTTCTAAGCTCATCTCTTCAGTATGTTATCAAGGTAGAAGGGTGACTGCCTGGGCTTAGAATTTGATGGTAAATATAATTCCTTTTGGGTGTCTCTGGTGGCTCAGAGGTAAAAAAAAAAATCTGCCTGAAATGCAGGAGACCTGTGTTCGATCTCTGTATTGGGAAGATGCCCTGGAGAAGGACGTGGCAACCCACTCCAGTATTCTTACTTAGAGAATCCCATGGACAGAGGGACCTGGGGGGCTGCAGTCCAAGAGGTCGCAGAGAATCAGACACGACTGAAGTGGCTAAGCAGCAGCAGCGTAACTCCTTTTAGCACATCATCAGCTGAGCTCCGTGGCACTCGCGCACACACTGTTCCGGGTGGGGCAACAGACACTGGCCTGATTCCCGTGTCCATGACCTGATTGTTTTCCTCCGGAAGCTCTTGGAATGGTCTCTTCAGTTCTGGTGTTATGATGAGACCACATGTTGAATGTCCTGACATTCGTTACGTTCAGGATTCTCCGTGGACCTTTTCATCCTGGCAACTCCTGTCTTTCCACAGCTCTGAGAAATCTTTATTATATCATTGCTTTAATGTCCTCCCTTCTGCTCTGTGTTCGCTCTCTGAAATTCCTCTAGTCAGATACTTTACCTCCTCAAGTAATCAACTCTGTCACTTACCTTTTACTTCATATATTTTTCATTTCTCTTTTAATTTTCTTTTGTGTGAGAATTCTTTTATCTTCTAGACATCCTATGAGATTCTCTGTTTGATCAAACTATTTTTCTTGACAAGAAATCGTTCTTGTTTTCCTATTATATTTTCTGTAATGCCGTCCTGTTCTTGTTTTTTAAATTCATATCTTCTTAATTTCTTTGAGGATATTAATTAGAGGCTATTGTTCCTTTAAAGTCCTTCTTGTGATGTTCTGTGGGACATCTTTATCTTACATGCTCCATTCTTTTCTAAGTTACCCGTTCGTGTATTATACCGAGCAGCGGCAAGTTCACTGCAAGTCTGGTCCTGTACGTGGACTAGCAGCTTAATATGAAATACGGAGGCAGCAGTAAACCTTTGAGACCACTGAGATAAGTGAACGTGGTTTGCAAACAACAGCACCCATATGTTTCCTTTTTTAATTTAATAAAGAGTCATAATTTTATAGAAGGGTGGTGTTTTCAATGACAGCCAGGCATCTACTTGCAAGAATAGGAGTGAAGGGTAAGAAAAGACATTGTTGGATTTTCTGACGTTCCAGGTTTTTGCAAGGAAGTTTTCTCCGCTACTCTAGCCTACTTCTGTTTCTCCTTCTTTTCCCGGAAATTTTACCTTTATTGCCAAAGTAAATCAAATATTTTTTAAAAATCTCACTTTCTCATTTTCTTGGTACTAATTCTTATTGACCTTTGATGAAATATTTTGAGTTTCTAA
The DNA here is from genome assembly GCA_935064755.1 of Tragelaphus eurycerus. NCBI lineage: Eukaryota > Metazoa > Chordata > Mammalia > Artiodactyla > Bovidae > Tragelaphus > Tragelaphus eurycerus. The sequence goes on along the minus strand of CAKXYN010000039.1, from coordinate 14,888,362 downwards.
GCATACAATCATATAACTTATAAATAATGCCTCCTGCTATTTAAGCTTATACATTTTTTTTTTTTTCATTACATTAGCCAGAATTTCCAAAACAATGATGACTAATAGATTAGAATAGGTGCATTTTCTTACTCCTGATTTAAATTTAATTATTACTAGTGTTTCACTTATAAGCCTGATGTTGGTTTCAAATAGGTATTGTTTCTCTAGCTAATATCTATATTGTATTCATAATGATTTCTTGTGATAACATTTTCTTGAGGAAAAAATCATTATTGATTTAGTCACAGAGTCGGGAGAAGAAAAGCAGCTCAAATTGAATTCCAGAAACTTACATTGACTTGAATGGAAGATGTGGAAAAGGGAAGTGAAGGAAACTCTGGTGCTGAAGGACCACTTGGCATCTATCAGTGAGGAGATAAGCATCGGGTTGAGAGATGCTGACTTGTTGATTCATCTGCGGAATTCAGATTTTCACTGATCTCCCGGGGCTGACAAGCGTAACTTGAAAATTAGGACACCATGTTTTGATCAGCTTCAGAATAAATAAGGGACTGAAATCAGTTGTTTGAAGGAAATATGACTGCAGGGCTTGCGTTTGATCATCAATCTTCAAATTTTTAGGTGAATGCAAGTTATCTGCATAAAATTTCTTGTGTGTTCTTTGTAACTTTTCTCTTAAAGAGTGACAAGATTCTTTAAAACTAATTCTCAAGCCTTGGTTCATTCCCAGCTTAACCGCTGATTGTTCAGAGAAATAGGTTGTTACTCGGGGTTACTAGGGTTTCCTTCCTAGAGACCTCCAAATTTTTAGAGACAGAGGTGCCGTGTAGGTCGGACATAGCCCTCTACTCAGTAGCACTTACACTTTGATGTGTTTCCAGACAGAGATTCTGGATACCTGGGTAAATAATCAAATATACTTTAGCCTCCCTTTCTTTAGACTTGTATTCTTCTTTGATTTCCTGTGATCCTTCTTTCTCTCTTCTGTCACCAAAGCCATGCAACATGCTTTGGCTGCCTTTATGGTCTAAATTATACTCATATCAGACCCAACCTAGAAACGTGAAGCTAGTAATGATGCTAAAATAAGACAGGGGCTTCCCTGTGGCTTGGTCAGTAACGAATCTGCCTGCAATGCGGGTTCGATCTCTGGGTCAGGAAGATCTTCAGAAGAAGGAAATGGTCCTCCAGTATTCTTGCCTGGGAAATCCCAAGGACAGAGGAGCCTGTCAGGCAACAGTCCATAGGGTCGCAAGAATTGAACACAACTCAGCAACTAAACCACTGCCATCACCACCAAAGATATTATAGCAAAAGCTTAGTTCTCTGGGATTTGGTGAAATCATTTTTATTTGATTTAACCAAATGACCAGATTTAACATTCTGGAATGGCTCAGATTTGAGAGTATTTTCAGCCTGGGGAAGAGGGAAGAAAACAAAACAAAACTTCTTTTCTGAGTTCAGTCTCAAAATGGGGCCCAAGACCTCTAGGTGGACTTGAATTAAGTTGTAGACAGATCATCTTCTGGATCCTTGACATTTCCATAGGAACACAACTCTCCTTGGACCACTGTTTGCCAGATTTCCTCCCCACATGTTTTACTATCAGCATCTAGTAGTTGGGAATTACTGTGTGAATCATCATACCTACTTTCAACTTCTGCTTGCTCTTTTGGATTTCTTAGCACATGTGGTGCCAGAGAAGACTCTTGGGAGTCCCTTGGACCGCAAGGAGATCAAACCTGTCGATCCTAAAGGAGATCAGTCCTGAATATTCATTGGAAGGACTGATGCTGAAGCTGAAACTCCAATACTTTGGCCACCTGATGTGAAGAGCTGACTCACTGGAAAAGATCCTGATGCTGGGAAAGACTGAAGGCAGGAGGAGAGGGGGACGACAGAGAATGAGATGGTTGGATGGCATCACCGACTCCATGGACATGAGTTTGAGCAAACTTCGGGAGATAGTAAAGACAGGGAGGCCTGGTGTGCTGCAGTCCATGGGGTCACAAAGAGTCAGACACAACTTAGCAACTGAATAATGAATGCCTGTTCTGAGGGAGGAAGAGGTGTGTGAGGTTTTCTGGGAGTGGTCTGAACTCCAAGCTGTCACCACAAAGCTTCTCACTGATGAAACAACAGGTAGAAAGAGCCCTTGTTTTCAGCTTTCAGTCCTGCCTCTCCCTCCACTCCGCTCTACACAGAGATATAAAAGCCAAATACTAACTCTGCATGCCACTGGATTTCCACCCCCTTATCACTTTCCTCGGGGCTATAAAGTGCTGATACAGTTGAGATCTTGAAATAAGTGATTTATAACCAAAATGGCCCTCTGCAGTGAAAGGTCTATGAGAGACGGCAGAATTTATTTGCTGAGTTACTATGCAAATTTCACAATTAAATCTTAACTCAGCTCCTGAGGGGATAGCAAGGATTACTGAAGGAAAGGAGCTTTGACACGATTTTTAAAAAGGAAAGAGCGCAAAGAACTGCAGAATGCCGTACAGTTTCTCAGTCCCGCTCCTCCATGTCAATCTCTCAGTGGGAATCACGTTGGAGAGAATCAGGTAGAACAGGGAACCGAGAAGATGCAATCAGGGGAAAAGCAGAGAAAACTGCTTTCTTATTTGTGAAACTGAATTAATGAATTTTTAAAAGCACTCGTTGCCACAACACCCTGTCCAGGGGGAAATGCATTTGGAGACACACACAGCCACTTGTCTATTCCTTTATTCCTTCCCCGTGCACCTCAGTCCCCTGTCCTTCTTTCTGCACGTTCCCCAGACTCTAGTGGTGGGGAGCTGACCCTCCCTCCTCTCCCCCTTTCCTGCCTCCAGCCCCTCCTGACTACCCAAGCTTTCTCAGCTAAGGTAGTTTCAGCAAGAGACTTCTGTTTTGACAGCCAGTCTCTTGGGTCTCTTCCCTGAAAAGGCCAAAGCTCCCAGTGCAGCTAAAATCTCTGCCTTTAAACAGCTAACTTCTCTGAACTGCATGCAAATAGGAGCGCTCTCAGAGCTTCCCCAGGCTCCTGGGGATCATCTCGGCCCTGGAAAGCCATCACTGTGGGAAAGGCTTTTGAAGGGCAGTCATCCCGCTGATACTAGTCCACTGGTCACCACAGGCTGTCCTCGGAGGCCTGCTCTCCCGATGTTCAAGGGCCTCCATCTTCTCCTTCTTGCAGGGGAAAGGCTCTTCCTTCTTTCCTCCAGGTTTAACTACATAAGAAGGCAGCTGCTTGTCCATGCTAGATGATAACGAATACTGGGACAGTGCCGTGACAACACCCTTGCTCATTAGCTCAGGTTCCTTTCTGAGAAGGAAGTGAACACTTTCCCTTCCAAGAAAGAGTGCGTGTGGTTGCCAGCACCAACCCACCCTTCCCCACGCCCCCCACCCCACCCCACCCCCACCATGCGGGCCATTGAACAACGGTGCAGACAAACACAGAGTGAGTTGTCTGGATCTTAGGAAATTAGGAAAGTGAGATTGAAAATTCCCGTGAGTCCCAAGCATCCATTATATTTAGTTCCTTTCTCCATGCCCCTTCCCTGATATTAATAGAAATCCACCCCTGTGGAAATGCTTGAAGTGAAAGTCGCTCAGTCATATCTGACTCTTTGCAACCCCATGGACTGTATATCCTAAATTCTCCAGGCCAGAATACTGGAGTGGGTAGCCGTTCCCTTCTCCAAGGGATCTTCCCAACCCAGGGATTGAACCCAGGTCTCCTGCATTGTGGGGGGATTCTTTACCAGCTGAACCACAAGGGAAGTCCAAGAATACTAGAGTGGGTAGCCTATCCCTTCTCCAAGGGATCTTCCCAACCCAGGGATTGAACCCAGGTCTCCCCCACTGCAGGCGGATTCTTTACCAACTGTGGTATGGAATTGCTTGGAAGAGGCCAAAAGGCTTGGGGGCTTTTCTGTGCTCTGCTTGGGCCAGTTATAGTCCCTGGGAGAGCTGGCAGTGGACAGGAAAGACCACGAAAGCAGCAAAGACTTTGGGAAGTCAATGGGAAGTTGCAAACAAGTTTGCTTTTAATTATCCTGCAGGCTGAGATTAAGGAGAATGTTTGTATGCATAAGCTAAGTCACTTCAGCCGTGTCCGACTCTTTGTGACCCTGTGGGTTGTAGCCTGCCAGTTCCCTCTATCCATGGGACTCTCCAGGCAAACATACTGGGGTCGGTTGCCCTTTTTTCTCCCAGGGGATCTTCCCAACCCAGGGATCAAACCCATGTCTCCTGCTTTGGCTGGTGGGTTCTTTACCACTAGTGGCCTGGGAAGGAGAGTGATTTTTTTTCCCGGCTGCTTTTGGGCATAGTCTTCCTAATTTGGTTGCATGTGCCTCTTGGAATTTTATCTGCTGTGCCTCCCCAAAGTTTATTTCCATGAGGAAAATATGTGTATTTTTCCTTGGGATCTAGTTAAGTTTGTAAATCTTGATAGAGTTTATCAAGATTTATATTGATATTTTGTTGTTATTTATCTTATGTTGAGGGCCATTTTGTCCACTAAGATACTGTTTGCGATAAGAACCACAAATTACCAGCGCAAACTTCCCTCATTCCTGGGAACACAGAGAGCTTTCTCTCTGAATAAATGAGTTTCTTTTTTCTAGCTGCGGTGTAGAAGGCATTCACAATTATACTTTAACATCTTGTAAGGTGGAAACCTTATTCTGTGGTATTGCTGTACATACGTTGTACATTTCAAAAGATGTTAGACTCGGAGCACGTTATATAGAGGCCTTTTTCGTGCCACGTCTACTGAATGAATTATTTCCCCAAAGCTCCTCCATAGATGTCTTGTTTGACGATTACCATAACCCTGTGAGGCAGATGGGACAAGTGAGGTGATAAGCGGATTATTTGGAACTTGTATGTGATGGAGTACAGTTTTCATTATAACATAGCCTCTTTCCTCTGCTACTAAATAGTTATGAAGGATGAAACTTGTGCCAGCTCTTCCTGAGGAATGGAGGCAAATGGTGGGGAATTCAGCACCAATAGCAGGAATCATAGGCTCTCATCACAAAGGGGCCCCAGCCTTGCTTGTTCGCTGGTGTAGTGTGACCACCGGTGCTCTTGCCCCATCGCCCCTTTGTGGAGGGTCAGACCCCCCACAGACACTTCTGGTGACAGGGAACTCTCTAATCTCCTGAAACACCCTGGATTGTTGAAATACAACTTCTTAGGTTGAGTCTCCTTGCAACTTCTGCCAACTGGCTCTTATTGTTCCCGTTTACTTCGCCAAGAGAGACCAATCCCTTATTACATTTATTCAACAGATATGTATTGAGCATCCACTGTATGTCAGGCACTGTTCTAGGAGCTAGGGAGATGGCAGTGGATAAGACAGACAAAAATCCCCGTGTTCAGGGGACTTATATTCCAGTGGAAGAAAATGAGAAACAAAACAAGAAGCTGATGTAGGGAGACGAATATGATAATAATATTGAGAACAATAACAGGGGGCGGGGGACAGTGATATTAGCGAAGGGGGGCTCAGTGTAAATGATGTGCTGAAGAGGTGACATTTGATCACAGACCTGGAATAGTTGAGCGAGTGAGCCAGTCACCTGTGCGAATTCCATTTTAGGCAAGGTATGCAGTGAGGAGAGTGTCCCTTGGGTGCAGAGGAATGGCTATTGTCCGGCAGGACAGCTAGGATAGTGTGGGCTGGAGGACGAGAGATGGGAGAAGATGCTGGGGGGAAACTCAGCGAGTGGGGCAACTGGGCAGCACAGGTTCTGTGCGCCTCTGGGTCCTACTCAGAGTGACACGGGAAGCCTCTGGAGGTCACAGAGCAGTGAGCTGGTCTGACTTCTGTGAAAGGAGAGCTGTGGTTCTTGGGTTTAGACTGGACTTGGATAAGGGTTGTAGGTCAGGAAAGTGAAGAAAGGAGATGAATTTAGAGGTTATTAAGAGTCATTCAGTGACTCGGAAGCAGTAACGATGCTGACTATTGATACGTCGTGAAGATAAAGCCATCAGGATGTGGTATAAGGTGAAGAGAAGATTCAAGGATAAGTCTTGAGTTTTTAGGCAGGGCCGGTGAAAGGATGCAGCCTTTTCTTAATTTGGGTGAAAGTGACTGTGGGTGAAACAGAATATGGAGAAATAAACAGGAGTTTATTTCCTGTTTAAAACTTGTATTATAAGCTCCAGTTCATTTCTGAGTATGTTAGATTTGACATCCCTAACCCATGATATTTCAAATGTTTAAAGACAATTGTCATACCCAGATGTTAATCAAACATAGTCTATTCTGCTGTAATGGACATATGTGTCCCTAAGTAATCATCATGCCATGCAAAACTGCATGGTAAAAACTGCAGAGTGAAATTGGGGAGGTGGGGGGTGCATAATGTTAAACTTTTTCAGAGACACTTCAAAAGAAAAAAAAAAAAACAGCCTTGTTACAGATGTGTTAAATGCTTATGGAATACATGAACACTAAGATAAAAATGGCACTTTGCCCCGAAAAAACTTATTCACTTGGGAAAGTGGGCTTTTCAAAGGTTGTAGCATGTGAGTTATTGTGAGAAGTGGATTATCTGAAATGGCTTGAAAAGTACTAGTGTGGAGATGGGCGTGGCTTATTGTTCTTGGTTCAACATTGGCATTAAACATCACAGTTATGTGATCTTTCCCAGCCTTAAATCCTGGGCATATTTTTCTGCCTTTGAGTTGAAGGTCCCTCAAGACATACATTTACAGCAGATGCCTGTTTCACTCAAAACTGAAAATTTGATGCAGTATGTGTTATTCTTCTTTAATTAACTTCTGTGTAACCTGGAAACTCTTTTATGGATTTGAAACTGTAGCAATGTTTGAAATCACTAAAGCAGCCACTACTCGCATCAGAAGGAGCCACTTCTGTAGGATTTAGTGACTTCCAGTGAAAGTCTTTGAATACAGATAGTCCTTTGAAAAAAAAAATTCCTACATGAACTACTTGGCATTTTAAACCAGGGCAGATAGATAAGTCTGGGATATTTCATTAGTGCGTGTGTGTGCATGGATGAACTTGGTTTTTGTCTCTTGTTTTGTGTTAATAAAAATTTAAAAAATACAGAAGGATAACAAAACATTGCCTGGTGGAATAACACACTGGGAGAACCGGTGGGCCTGGCAGATGTTTTTTAATAGGCAAGAGCAAATCGGATTCCATATTGAATCTATTTCTTTTACTTGAACCTTGTATTGTTGCGTTTGCTTCGAGTCTAGGAAGTTTCCTATAGCTTGAAATATTCCGGATAGCCCATTCTCAGAGCTCTGACATTTAAAGGTATAATACCTTTCCATTCACATAGAGATAAAAAAGTTGCAGAATAAACAATAACATCTGTCTTGCTGGAGGTTTACAGAAACACTGTGACTTGACCTACCTCACAGCTGCAAGAACAAAGGATTCCCACAACTATCCTCGTCCCTCTCTCATCTTGCCTTTAAAAACGCTTTGCTGAAATCCTTTAAGGAGTTCAGGATTTTTGGTCATGAGCCACCCATCTCCTTACACCGCTCGGCAATAAACCTTTGTCTGCTCCAAACTCCAAGGTTTGGGGATTGTTTGGCCTCATTGTCTGTCAGGCACACAAACTTGTGTTCAGTAACAGTTTGACCTGTGAGCATGTGTATTTACATGCAGCTCAGTTCAGTTGGATGCAGTTCTTTGTTTCTCAGAGACAAAAGTCAGAAAATACAAAATTCAGGTTATACTCAAATTGTTCCTAAGTCTAAGGCAATGGCACCCCACCCCAGTACTCTTGCCTGGAAAATCCCATGGACGGAGGAGCGTGGTAAGCTCCAGTCCATGGGGTCACTAAGAGTCGGACATGACTGAGCGACTTCACTTTCACTTTTCACTTTCATGCATTGGAGAAGGAAATGGCAACCCACTCCAGTATTCTTGCCTGGAGAATCCCAGGGACAGCCGTCTATGAGATCGTACAGAGTCGGACACGACTGAAGCAACTTAGCATAGCATATTTGTTTAAAGATTGAAGGTAAAAGGTAAAGAGAGAATCAGAGGATGAGATACTTAGATAACATCACCGACATGATGGCATCATCATGTCAATGGACATGAATTTGAGCAAACTCTGGGAGATGGTGAAGGACAGAGAAGCCTGGCCTTCTGCAGTCCAGGGTTGCAAAGAGTCGGACACAACTTAGCAACTGAACAACGGCATGTCTGTTTATGAATCGCACTGGAACAAATAGCATTATGGAAGAATTAATACTGCCACCGTAAAAGTGTTGAAACACTACAAATTTAAATGTGTAGGAAACAAATTTAGGAGTGCTTTTCATCTCTGGTGTTAGTTTGATGTAGAAGAGGGGCTTTTGTAGTGTAAAGCCAAATGGGACTTCAGTTTATGGAAAGAAGTTAATCACGAAATCTGCGCCAGACCTCACATGGTGGAGGAGTTTCAATAACTCCCAACCTCTAACCCGCTCTGGGACTGAGTCCTGGGCAGCTCAGAAATCCCCCTCCCCGTGGGATCTCCCACAGCCTTCTGGCCCCAGCAGGACTGAGGATAAGGATTGCTTAGTAATTGCTTGCCCTGTGTAGAACTTTACCTTGACCCTAACTGGGCACATTAGCTCGAGCCTAGAGGCCCAGCACCTAAATGAAATGTAGCTCAACTCACAAGGAGCCCGAGTCTCAGCAAATAAAAACCACGTATAAAAATGAAATCATGATCCCATATGTCTTTAAACCCATGACGGTTACTGCTGATATGATACTACAGGGGAAAATGACTTAGATTTTTGTTGGGTAGATGGATTTGGAGGGGTCTCTCTGTGCAATTTTCTGTAACATAGTGGGGTCTTTGTCACTGTAATGAAAACTGCCTTCAGCTAGAAGGAAAAAAAAAGAAAAGAAAAGAGAGATACAATAGCAGCCTAGAAGCAGAATTTTCCAAATAAATTAAGCACTTTTGAGACACAGGATTTATATTAGAAACATTGATACAAGTTTATTCTTGAAGGTGTGAAGAATCTAGGCTCTTAAAATTAATGTAAATAGCAGTATTACTGCCTCAGGCATCAATGGAGATCTTTGAGTGTATGAAAAGCTATGTATAAAAATGAGGGGGAACAAAAGAAGGGGTCAGTCCAATAAAGAGTGTTTGCAAAATCTTGGAGAAATCTTTGCAGCTTTGAATTATAACACCTTTCACTCTTTTTTTTTTTTAAAGATATTATATAAAATGAAGTAAAAAGAATATAACAAAGAGATGGTTTTGCACATGCTTCATTTACATGAACAAATTTGGACTTTTCAGTGTTTCTTCTGTTCTGTGTATGTGTGCAGAATTCTGTGGATCCACAATCAGGAGGTCTGAGATCTATTCTTAGCCAATCATAGATGTGACCTTCCTTGCGTCTCTTTCCTATAAATATAAAAACTGCTCACCTCTGAGGTTTATTGACCAGATTAGATGAGTTGATGCATATGAAAATATTTTTCAAATAGTAATATGCTCATCGAGGATTATTAATGTGGGAATATGCAAGGAAGAAAAATACTCAAGACAAGAGGAAGATTGCTTTGGCTCATCCAGCTCATCCAGCTCCCGCAGGAAATGTGTGTTTTGCTGGTGGGGAAATTAGGGCAGCTGGGTATGTGAAAGACAGAGAGAGACAGAGCGCACATGTTCAGGTGTTTGTTAAATGCAAGGGGGACAACCCTTTATTAGGCAAGAGATATGCTGAGTTTCAGGTTTCCATTACCAGGAGACTTGGAAAAGTTGAAACTCAGCCTAACTAGGGCTGCCAATGGCCTCTAATGAAAATTTCCATTTGGAGAGACTAGATGTTGACTTGGCATGACACCAAACAAGCAGCCTGCTGCAAAATTTTACACCAATTGTATTTCTCCTAATTAAACCCTGTCTGACCTCAGCATTAAGAAACAATTTGTTTCAGGATATAACCAGCACACATAAGCAATTACATTCTGTTTGCCCCATTAGCATTATTTGGCTCCTTTGCTACCCTGGGCTGCTACTGCAGCGAATGCTGCCCCAGAGCCAGAGCTATAAAAAGCCTGGAGTGTTCGGAGGCTTTTTCCCCCATACTAAGAACTAAGAATATCATCATATTTTAGCCAAGCCAAAGATTCTGGGAACAGTGTGCTTCTGTGTTTATTATAAGGGTGTGTCTATATATATGTATGAATATTTTTATGCATTAAAGATTCTACTTATAAAAAACCTGAGGAAGCTATAATCGTCTAAGTTTATAATAATCTTAAGCTTTTCTGGTATGCTATTTTTCATTTTCCCTTTCAGGTTTGACCCTTGTAGTTTTATTTCTTTGTAGCTGTCAGGCTTGGTGAATTTTGGATTTTAAACAGAAAACACTGGGTCCTACGAAGCTTTGGGGTGCTTTGGGGGCAAATGTTCTTTTTTTTTAACTTCATTGTTTTATTTTTTTTTAACACCAAAAATATTTTTTATTGGAGTATAGCTGAAACGATCTTAACATTGTTAGTTGGCAAATGTTCTTTTATAAAAGAAGCATCCTATCTCTATAAGGAAGAGTGAAATATACAAAGGCTTTCAAATTTGAAAATTGTCAGCAGACCCACCTATAAAGTTCACTGAAGTGGCAGGAGTTCCAGTCCTGGGATCAGGGAGAGGGTTTGGTCCTCTCAATCCCATCACTTGTACCTGCTGGGTCTCATCCCTAAACCCTCTGAGATGCCATTTCTTCTTGATAAGATGGAACAAGTGATATCTGAGTTAATTCTGTAAGGTTAATTTCAGGGATTAGCTAAATCATGCTTCGTGTTTCTACTTGGTCATTGAAAGTTGCAAAGCTCTAAGCAAATATTAGGACATTCTTCATTCTAACTTCATTCTGAATCTTTTAGCAGTAGGCGTCTATTTTTCTGTCATCCTTGGTTTGGGAGCTGTGGTGGGTAAGGTAGGAAAGAGGGTGCCGTGAATTCCATATCACAGGGAGATAGGTGGAAATGAGAAATGGATTCTATGTATTCTGTTGGGGTAAGCAACAGTGGGGGAGGGGGAGAGTCCTCAGATTTTGTCTAATTTTCGCCTCCAGTGCCTAGAAAAGGAATTTATCATTGGTTTTTCAACTCTAATTTTTCAACCTGTAAAATGGGAATAAAACCTTCTTCCCCATTTTATTTCAAAATGATACAGTGGGATTCTGCAAAGCTTGCCTGTTAAGAGCTTTGAGAGTTCCCAGATTGCAGGTGTTAGTGAATGGAATGTGGTTCGTCTCCATGAACTGCAGTGAGGTGTTCAGACAGGCTCTGACACTCAGTCTGCAGAGCAGTGCTTCTCTCTGTGAATCAAGAGCACCTTCTGTTGGCAACTGAGTCTCATGAGCCTTAAAAATAGAGGTACATTTCGGCGTTGAGGCAAACTTAAAGGAAAAAGGAGAATAAAGAATAAGTACTAATTGACCTTAATAAACCAAAAGGATGAATACTCCTTTTTCCTGTCTCAGCTCAGTTGTTATCCTGCTATATCATCACCCTGGTCTTAATGTGTAACTGATCAGCTCCTATTTGGAGACCCAGGGTCTGGGTGTAGTAGGTCACAGTGAAGCAAGAGCTGCCCTTTGTGATAAAAAACTACCCTGTGAGTCCATTGCAGCTATTTCCCAGCCACGTGGCTTGGGCAAGTCCCTTAACTTTACCCGGTACGAACTAAACATATTTAATTTTCCAGACAGCATTATTTGCATTTTGCTTTTCTCCTGCACATTTCTCACAAGTCAAAGGCACTAACATACCAGATTTGTATTAAACAGTTGGTAGATCAGTGATTTGAAAATTTCGGAATCATCTCAAACACTTCAGATTCCCATATTCCTTTATAATTCATGTGGAGCCCAAGAACCTACATTTTAAGAACAATCCTGGTGAATTTAATGCATTTATGCTAAGATCAAAATACACTTGGTAGACATACCTAAGGACTTCCCCTGGTGGCTCAGACGGTAAAGCGTCTGTCTACAATGAGGGAGATCTGGGTTCAATCCCCGGGTCGGGAAGATCCCCTGGAGAAGGAAATGGCAACCCACCCTAGTACTATTGCCTGGAAAATCCTGTGGACAGAGGAGCCTGATAGACTACAGTCCATGGGGTCGCAAAGAGTCGGACACGACTGAGCGACTTCACTCACTCACTCAAACATACCTAGCACCCAGAACAGAGCCTGATGTGTAATAGGCATTCAATAATATTTACTGAATAAATGTAGAAGCAGTGGCCTAGCCTGGTAACAGAAGAAGGAAAGTGAGAAGTGGTCAAAATCAAAATAGGAAGCCCTGGAATTTCACAATTCCATGACAACAAGGCCATTCTGGCTGACTTTGGGCTGAACCACAGCTTCTCAGGTGGCACCATTGGTAAAGAACCTGCCTGCCACTGCAGGAGAAATAAGAGACGCGGGTTTGATCCCTGGGTTGAGAAGATCCCCTAGACGAGGGAATGGCAACTCACTCCAGTATTTTTGCCTGGAGAATCCCAGGGACAGAGGAGCCTGGTGGGCTACAGTCCATAAGGGTTGCAGAGTCAGACACACTGAAGCAACTTGGCATCACACACTCACAGCGTCTCACTTTTTTTTTTTTTTAATTTTCTTATTTTTTTTTAAATTTTATTTTGCTTAACTTTACAATATTGTATTGCTTTTCCATTTTTTAATAAGCATTTTCCTCTCTCTCTGTACCTTCATGGGCACTTGACTGCTACTCACTTTACAACTCTGACTTTGATATCTGCTCCCTCCTGCTCTAGGTGGCTGTGACCATAACTGCTAATGGCTAGTAAATTATGATTTCTTTGCATAGGGTTGATGGTAAAATACAGGAGACTCCATGAAATCTGAATTTTGGATAAACCACACTTATCTTTCGATAGAAGTCTGTCCCAAATATCACATAGAACATATTTACAGTATAAACTATTTTTGGTTTATCAGAAACTCAGATTTAACTGGAGCTCCTGTATTTTTATTTGCTGAATCTGGTAACCCTAGAAGATCTTGCTTTACATCTTTGGTTCTTGTTAATCTCTGATTTTTTAGTTTTTAACTGGAATATAACTGCTCTACAATGTTGTGCTAACTTTGCCTGTACACTGAAGTGATACAGCAACTTCCCACTAGCCGTCTACACATGATAGGGTATTTATGTCCGTGTTACTCCCTCAATTTGTTCCACCTTCTGCTTCCCCTGCTGTGTCCACAAGTCAGTTCTCTACAACTGCATCTCTGTTCCTGCCCTGCAAATAGATTATTCAGTGCATTTTCCTAGATTCCTAATCTCTGACTTTTGATTGTCAAAGTTACCCTAGCTTGCTGATGATTTGTGTTGACTTTTCATGGCTGTCTACCAGAAGTTTTTCTCTTTCTATGTTTCTAATCTCAATTTGCAGCTTTCTGGTTCTTAATTGCCCATTTTGGTTTTAATACATCATTTCTAAGTAACAGGTATTGCCTTCAGTGGAGACTGTTCTAGACCTGTTGCTAATTTCAACACAGCACTGAAACACACAAAGGTTCTCTGGTATATTCTCCCTATGACTCCTATCTGCCTCCTAGTCCTATAAAAAAATTAGGAGGTGATGAAATTGCAAAAAGGGTTGAGCCACAGTGGCCTAGCACTGAGTTGTATTCTAGATTAGTTTTGGCTGTTCCTGACCAGTGGTGGTTGTAAATGGAAACACGGATGCCCAACCTTCAGTTCTATTCCTTACGCCTTGGGAAGCAGAGAACATGGACATCAATGGGAGATATTTGTCAAGATGTTGGAGATAACTCCTTTCTTCTTTTTCTCATTACCCTGACCTTTCCTGTCTATCATAGTTTCTTCGTCTCATCACAACCTAGTTACCATTTCATTATTTTTATTCAATTTCAGGGTGTCGTGTGTGTGATTCACACAAGACTTACTAATTCTCTAAATATTTTCTTACTGTTAGAGACTATTCTGGTTTTTTTTTTTTTTTTTTGAGTTGGGGTCGGGGGGTCTTCCTTGGTGGCTCAGATGGTAAAGAATCTGCCTGCAATGATAGAGACCTGTGTTCAGTTCCTGGGATGGGAAGATCCCCTGGAGAAGGGAATGGCAACCCACTCCAGGATTCTTGCCTGGAGAATTCCATGGACAGAGGAGCCTGGTGGGCTGTAGTCCATGGGGACTTAAAGAGTTGGACACGACTGAGTGACGATCACACATACACATCCTATTTTTACTTAATAATAGCTCATATTTACTCAGTATCTTCCAGAAGCAACCATTGTGCCAAGCATTGTATTATGTCTGTGATCTCATTTCAGTTTCATATCACTATCATCTGGATGATACAGAAAACAGAAAAGTCGATGCATAGAAGTGAAAATAACTTGTGCTAATTTACATTATTTGGTAAAACCAAAATTTAAATCCAGTTCTAATATCACAGCCCCACTTTTAATGTTATGCTGAACTTCCCTCCATGTGACTTCTGCTAAATTCTGAGAGGAATAAGAATTACTTATTATTTAAGCCATTTGCAATATTTCTTCCAGTTTATAAAAAGAATCAACTATAATCTGGATGTGGAAATCCAGACTAGAGGGACCCATAGTCTTCTCTGCAGTCTCCTATGTCTCGATTTCTTCCATAAACCTTTCCCCCACCATGACCTTGACCTGGTACCTTCCCCAAAGTTTCTCCCTTCGATAGTATCAACCACTGTCCCTGTCATGGGTGGATATTTTTTTTTCTTATGTGTAACTGAAATGGACCCCCTCCTTTCACTCCAAAAATATTTTTTCTCCAGCTGTAGGATTTATAAGATTCTTGAGATCGAATCAGATCTAAATTTGGAGCAGTGGGTCTATTGAGACAGTTCACTGAAGCCTGGAATATTCCTGAAGTAATAAGATTCTGCTGTATTTTTTATACCAAGATTCAAAAGAAAATATACCTTTTCTCTCTTTCACCAGCACTACTTATAGAAGAAACTGATCTACCCCAGAAGAGAGCATGATGGCAAGGGTAGGATAGAGTCGCATTTACCAAATTATCCCCCAAACCCAAATCTTTTTGCGTTTGCCCAATGGCACCCCACTCCAGTCCTCTTGCCTGGAAAATCCCATGGATAGAGGAGCTTGGTAGGCTGCAGTCCATGGGGTCGCTAAGAGTCAGACACAACTGGGTGACTTCACTTTCACTTTTCACTTTCATGCATTGGAGAAGGAAATGGCAACCCACTCCAGTGTTCTTGCCTGGAGAATCTCAGGGACAGTGGGGCATGGTGGGCTGCCGTCTATGGGGTCGCACAGAGTCAGACACGACTGAAGCGACTTAGCAGCAGCAGCAGCAGCAACCTCTGCTTGGAGGGTCAACCTGCCTCCAAGGAGCAGTGTGATTGTTGACTTCGCTTGAATCAAAGAAGGGTGAGAAACATCTAAAGTGACAGTGGGTATTTTACTCTTACTATTAAACATTTCTCAGTGAAAACTGCTACTGCGTTCAGATTGCATGCAGTTTCTGTAGAATACCATTCTCTTTGTGCTCCTCACTCTCTACAAGCTGAGGGATGTATGGCACAGTGCAACATGGACCTTGTTAGTTCCCTTTTGAACTTGACCCTTCTGTTTAGCTTTAGATTGAGACATTGAATACCAACAGGAAGCTGTTCAGTCACTCAGTCATGTATGACTCTTTGCAACCCTATGGACTATAACCTGACAGCCTCTTCTGTCCATGGGATTTTCCCACAAGAATACTGGAGTGGGTTGACATTTCTTCCTCCAGGGGATCTTTCCAACCCAGGGATTGAACCCACATCTCCTGCACTGCATGCAGATTCTTTACCGCTGAGCCACTAAGGAAGCCCACCAACATGAAGGGGAGGTATGATTTGAGAAACCCAAGATGCAGAAAGCTTTTAGGAAGTAATAGTATCTGCCTACTAAGCACTCACATGTGCATGTGTAAAAACATACACACACACGTTCTCCAGAGCTAGTGTTCTGGGCTATTGTGTGGACAAATCATCCTGAGGTCCAGTCTGGACTTTGAAGGCCAAGTTTCTAGCAGTTCCTCAGGGATTCGACCCAGGCTCTGCCTATCACTGAAATGTGCCAGGTTGTTCAAATTGTGATGCCTGCAAGACAGCAGAAGGTGAAAGATGGTCACTGAGTGAGGCATGGAAATACCCTTCACTTCTCAAGAGAGGTAGGCCTCACCAAGACGCTTTTACTTCTTTTCTAGTTAATGGTTGAAAAAGTTCTCAGTGGTGGAGCAGCTAGGAAAGAGTTCATCTGAAAAAGGTCACAATCCAATTAGGTAATGGGAAGAAAGAAAGAAGACCCCTCACCCCTCCAGTTAGAATCTGGGAAGGAGGAAGGACTTTGTCTAGAAGTCACTGTGTGGACCCTGACATGTGGTAATTTAAGGAAGCAGAGATCTGTATTAGTTAAGAGCCCTGGCTGCCAGAATTTGAATTATAGTTCTGCCATTTGTTATACAGACATCTAGATTCCATCCCATCTAAAGGCCTTTGTGGCCTGTAAGGAAGGCTGTCTGTATTTTTCAAGTAGTGGTCGGTGCCAGGATTAGGTGAGATAATTATGTAAAGTGCTCAGCAAAGGGCCTGGGACATAAGAAGTGATGAAAACAATGAGGGTGGTACTTAGTTTTCTATTACAGAGTAACAACTGACCACAAAGATATCAGCTTAAAGCATCTCTTATCACTCACGGTTCTGTGAGTCATAAATCTGGCTTGGCTCCGATGGGGTCTCTGTTCAGGGTTTCACCAGGCTGAAATCAAGGTGTTGGCTGTGCTGGCTCTTTGCTGGATTATCCAGGGAAGAATATACTTTCAAGCTCATTCAGATTGTTGGTCAAATTTCGTCCTTGTGGTTGAAGGGTGGAGGTACTCTGTTCCCTTGCCTGGTGTCAGGTGGAGGCATCTCTGAGTTCAAGGCCACTTATATCCTTCTCATGTGTATCCTTCATCTTCATGCCAGCAACGGTGTGTCAAATGCCTCTGTGTTTTGAATCTACCTGAATTTCTCTCCTGCTACTAGTCAGAGAATACTCTGCTTTTAAAGGGTTCACCTGATTGGGTCAGGTCTACACAGACTGTCTGTGTATTTTAAGGTAAATTGACCGAGAGCTTCAACTATCTGCAATATCTCTTCCCAGCAGTACCTCAATCCATGCTTGATTGGAAAACAAGAGGACAGGAAGCTTAGGAAGGTTATCTTTAGAATTCCATCTTCCCTACTATCTCTGGCGGTGATGTCAATTGATGACTCAAACTTTTGACCAGTCTTTGTTTATGTAAGGAGAGGGCTAAAGCTCAGTTTGGAGGGAGATGGTAGAAACTGCCTAACAGCTCTGTATCAGAAAGCAGAGTTCATTTCTTTACTCCTGAGAGGGCAGAGGAGAGTTGTTAAATGAAATCTGGATGGAGAGAAGAGAGAGGAACTAAGGCACACGGCAGTGAAACTGATGAGTTTAAGGATCGGGGTATTTCCAGTCAGAATGGCTGTTATCAAAATCTACAAACAATAAATGCTGGAGAGGGTGAGGAGAAAAGGGAACCCTCTTACACTGTTGCGGGAATGCAAACTAGTATAGCTACTATGGAGAATAGTGTGGAGATTCCTTAAAAAACTGGAAATAGAACTGCCGTATGACCCAGCAATCCCACACCGAGGAAACCAGAAATGAAAGAGACATGTGTACCCCAGTATTCATCGCAGCACTGTTTACAATAGCCAGGACAGAGGATGGAAGCGACTTAGATGTCTGTTGGCAGACGAATGGATAAGAAAGCTGTGGTACATATACATAATGGAGTATTGCTGCTGCTGCTGCTGCTGCTAAGTCGCTTCAGTCGTGTCTGACTCTGTGCGACCCCATAGACACCCACCGTCCCTGGGATTCTCCAGGCAAGAATACTGGAGTGGGTTGCCATTTCCTCCTCCAATGCATGAAAGTGAAAAGTGAAAGTGAAGTCACCCAGTCGTGTCCAACTCTTAGCGACCCCATGGACTGCAGCCTACCAGGCTCCTCCGTCCATGGGATTTTCCAGGCAAAAGTACTGCAGTGGGGTGCCATTGCCTTCTCTGGTCCACCTCTTTGCGATCCCATGAATCGCAGCACGCCAGGCCTCCCTGTCCATCATCAACTCCCGGAGTTTACCCAAACTCATGTCCATTGAGTCAGCAATGCCATCCAGCCATCTCATCCTCTGTCATCCCCTTCTCCTCCTGCCCCTAATCCCTCCCAGCATCAGGGTCTTTTCCAATGAGTCAACTCTTTGCATGAGGTGGCCAGAGTATTGGAGTTTCAGCTTCAACATCAGTCCTTTCAATGAACACCCAAGACTGATCTCCTTTAAGATGGACTGGTTGGATCTCCTTGTAGCCCAAGGGACTCCCAAGAGTCTTCTCCAACACCACAGTTCAAAAGCATCAATTCTTCAGTGCTCAGCTTTCTTCACAGTCCAACTTTCACATCCATATATGACCACTGGAAAAACCATAGCCTTGACTAGATGGACCTTTGTTGGCAAAGTAATGTCTCTGCTTTTGAATATGCTATCTAGGTTGGTCATAACTTTCCTTCCAAGGAGTGTCTTTTAATTTCATGGCTGCAGGCACCATCTGCAGTGATTTTGGAGTCCCCAAAAATAAAGTCTGACACTGTTTCCACTGTTTTCCCATGAAGTGATGGGACCAGATGCCATGATCTTAGTTTTCTAAATGTTGAGCTTTAAGCCAACTTTTTCACTCTCCACTTTCACTTTCATCAAGAGGCTTTTGAGTTCCTCTTTACTTTCTGCCATAAGAGTGGTGTCATCTACATGTCTGAGTTATTGATATTTCTCCCGGCAATCTTGATTCCAGCTTGTATTTCTTCCAGCCCAGCATTTCTCATGATGTACTCTGCATAGAAGTTAAATAAGCAGACTGACAATACACAGCCTTGACGTACTCCTTTTCCTATTTGGAACCAGTCTGTTGTTTCATGTCCAGTTCTAACTGTTTCTTCCTGATCTGCATACAGGTTTTCTCAAGAGGCAGATCAGGTGGTCTGGTAATCCCATCTCTGTCAGAATTTTCCACAGTTTATTGTGATCCACACAGTCAAAGGCTTTGGCATAGTCAATAAAGCAGAAATAGATGTTTTTCATATTACTCTGCCATAAAAAAATGAAATTATGCCATTTGTAGCAACATGGATGGACCTAGAAATTATTTTATTAAGTGAAGTAAGTTAAACAGAGAAAGACAAATATCATATGATATTGCTTATGTATAGATTCTTAAAAATGATAATGATTCATATATTTGCTAAAAATGCTAAAAATTCATATATTTTGTATTACATCTGAGTTTTTTTAATTTTTAATCTGCCGTTTTCCCAAAGGTTCCCCCTACCCCCCTCCACAGTGCTGCCTGTGTGTAGTTTTCTGGGAAAGTTTGGGAAAATTGAATTCCAAGGCTGTGGTCTTCTTTGGATGACTCCAATTCAGTGCAAAAGCAGCACAGGCTCGAGATGGGTCTGGGAATCTGTGGAATCTTCAGATGGGTTTTATTTTCTCCACAAATTTAGAGTGAAATCTGTGCAATTTTCTCTGATCATATGAGGCACAGCAGTCACAAAATAGTACTGTAATTACACATAACATATAGAGCTGGGAAGTAAGTTAGAAAGAGAAAAACAAATATCATATGTTAGCACATATCTGTGGAACCTAGAGAGATGGTGCTGATGAACCCTTCTGCAGGACAGCAGTGGAAACACAGACATTGAGAACAGACCTGTGGGCACAGCAGGTGGAGGAGAAAGAGGGACGAATTGAAAGAGTAACAGAAACATGTACATCAGCACATGTAAAACAGATAGCCAGTGGGGATTTGCTGTGTGATACAGGGAGCTCTGTACTGTGTGACAGCCTAGAGGAGTGGGATGGAGGTGGGGAGAGGGTGGGCGGTTCAGGAGGGAGGGGACATGTGTACACCTGTGGCTGATTCATGTTGATGCATGGCAGAAACCAACGCAATGTTGTAAAACAGTTATCCTCCAATTACAAAAACCAAAAACACAGAGCTGAGCCGAACAATGAGCGGTCATCACGCCAAGTGCCTTGCATCCTGGGATGAGACACGGCAGTTAATTCTTCCTCTACTTAGCATATTCATCCACTCATTCATTCAGTCATTCGGCAAACAATATCTGTAGAACCTAATGTTCAGTACAAGACATTGTCTTAGGTATTGAGGATTTAGTGGTGAACAAAATCAAGTTTTTGGCCTCCTGGAGCTCATATTGGTTTGGAGGCAATGAAAAATAGACAAGAAAATAAGAATAGTATAATGTTAGTTTGTTATGTGGTAGAAAAAATAAAGCAAGAGAAAGGACTTGGTGTTGATGGTACACACTTGTTTTAAATGAAGGAGTCAGGGAAGGTCACTCTAAAGTGACAATTAGCAAATCCTGAAAAATATCGAGCGATGGAGAACCTGACTTTACAAACTTAACTGAGTGGCTCAGAGACAGTGAGACCTGGAGAAGGAGGAGCAGAAGGAGGATGCCAGACACTTCTGTGACTTGCTTTATTTCCATCTTGCTAAGCCTGCTTCAAATTCGTGTCGGTAAATGCTATCAATTATTGATACAAGTGTGTTCTCAGTAGCGTATGGGGAAAAACCACAACTGTCATGATATCCAGGTGCCCTCAGCATTGCCTGGGAGATGAGACGGGGCTGTGTCTGAGGCGTGCTGGGAGCAATATTCTGAAAGGACTCTCACCAAAATGGTTTGGCGTCTGAGTTTAGACTCCCTGCACTAAGATTGATTGTATCAATTAAGAATAGCCATCCTGCAGCCCTGTTCCAACTCCTCCTCCCTTCCTATTTCAGAACAAGATAGACTAGGTTTTCGTTAACATAAACCAAATCCGAGACATTGGTGTGTCCTGTGAATGCCGGATGAGGCTGAAGAACCAGAACAGACAGCAGTGGGACAGAACAAGAGGATCTGTGCTGAATTCTAGGTAGCACATGTCAATGGCATCTCAGGGGTGCATGGGGGATGCTGTCCTTGTGTTGAAAGAAATGAGTAAGGTGAAACGTTTCAAGCAGAGAGAGGTAAGTTCAGGGAAAGACGGCACTTAGCATAAATGTAATTCTCACTGGATGTTGAGTCCTGTGAAGACAGGGGTGACATCCTATCTCCAGCCCCCGGCCCAGATCCGATCTACTGCTGGTGCCCAAATACTGTGGAATGCAGGAATAGTGAATAGCAACGAAAATGTATTTTTTTTTTAAGTGGAAAAAATATTTTTGTGAGAATAGGAGTAAATAGTTGTCTGTTGCTCTAAAAGATACACTGAAACAATGATAATCATGGGACTAGATGCAGTCCTATGAAAAGATAATTTTATAACAATTCAGATGGTTAAACAGAAGACACAGTTGCCTTAGGAGAAGGTGAAATTCCAGGCACTGAAAGTATTCAAATACAGAATGGATGATGTCTGGCTCCTGTGTCCTGGACAAAAATCCCTCCATTGAGCAGGAAGTTTTTCAGGAGACATTTAATGATACCATTTTAATGATACCAGTCCCTGATCCTAAATGTGAGAGATGGGCAATATGTACTCTGAAAAGTGTGAAATTTCCCAAGACTATGTCTGGGGACCTTTCCATGGCAAGGTGAGATGATACTCTAATTAAATGAGGGACATCAGACAGCCATCTGACACCCATGCAATTCATACCACCCCTATGAATTCGTGTCCTGAATCCCTCCATATCACTCTCTTGACATAGTTTCTGTTCTTGGTGTCCCAATGTACGGCCCACAAAGATCAGAGCTTGGCAGGATTTAGCATTTAGCAGTGGTTGGAACCCACCATCTTGTCGAATGATAGAAGACTTTTCCTCTTGCTCCTCTTGCTTGTGGCCTGTGAAGGAAGACTCAGTGAAATGAGTTTGGGGGCAGATGAATACCCATGAGGGGCTGTGGCCCGATCCTTCCCCTTAAACCATTTGCTTTTAACTGTCTCTTGAGCAACCATTCTGTAAAGTTAATAGCCACAAGCTCTTCAGGGGAAGGTCTGTTAAAATCATGTCCAAGAAAATAAATATAATGAATGAACAATCTCTGGAGAAAGCCTTGACATTTAAAAAAAAAAAAAAAAAAAAGGGAATTAGTCTCACAAGGATCTGCTATGAAATAGGCAAAGTGCATTAGTACAAATGAGATATTTTTACAGCGGTTATAGGAGCCATCTCCTGGGGACCACACCTGAAGTCTTAAAAGCAGAACCAAAATCCAGTTGTGTACCCAGGAATCTAGCGTGACAGATTTGAATGTATTCCACTAATAACTCTCCTCACCCCATGCCTGCATTTGAGTGCACGGTTCCCCTGTTGTTCAATGAGCTTTGATACAAGGATGCTGGAGCATGGCTTTGAACTCCTCTGAACCCAATTATATCCAGCTATTTGGAAGTGCCATGGTGGGATGATGGGAGAACAGTGCTCTCTGAACTAGCACGCAGAGAGTTCAAGAAGGAGTTGACTACAGCAAGTCTGGCAGCCAATTCATACGTGGAACTGTGCCGCCAATGGCACTGCTGTCTGCCAGCCTGATGCGAGGATGGAGAATGAAAGAGAGAGATTCAATTAGTTAACCAAAAACGGATGGAGCAAAGTGAAGGGGCAGCTGGTAGCAGCTTTTATTCTTTGATTTACAGGAGAACCGTTTTGCTCCAGCAGGTGTCACTTGCATGGGGCCAGCCTGTGAAAAGAGGGCCCTTCCCCTGCCGTGAGGGGAGGCGTATCCCCTTCCCAAAGCATTTCCCAGCTCTTCAATCACAATGGAAGTCAGTGCTCCAGGTGAGAATCCCAGCCTTTTTCTCTCCAGATCAGCTTGGGACCAATTAAGATGATCCCAGCAGGAAAAAAGAGGAGCTGGCAGGCAGGCTACTGTTCTTCTCCCATAGGGTAGGATGTGGACAAGTCTTCCTTTCAGACAAAGGGCATGGCCCCAAAGAGTATAGTACCCAAAATAAGAAAAAAAAGAGAGAGAGAGAGAGTTTTTGTGACCAAGTTCTAAAAAAAGGAACTGTATTTTATTTATATCATAAATCTGTTTTGTTTTATGGTCTGACCATAAAACCTTAAAATGACATTTTAAATCTAGACTCCCAAACATAGGTCCGTTTTAGTTGATTGAAGCGGATCTAACCTGCAGGCCCGTAAAGTCCCATGGCCATTCACACTTGTCCTCTTTAAAGTTTGGAGGGGGTCACAAGGCGAGAGGCTAGAATGGTTAATTTCTCCATTTTCCTGGAGGTGAGAAATCCCCCAACATTTAAAAGGCAGAGCTCCATTTTGTTAGACTCCTGGACTCCTAGACAATGGAGGAGACAAAATGGTTTTTCTAAGCACCTTAAGTTGATTCCAGAAGGTGGTTTCTCCATCGCTACAGTAAATGAGATGAACAGGCAAGTCTTTCTGGGACGTGAGCCCTCTCTGCTTGGGGCTGGACAGACGTGTTGATGCCTGGGACTCTGCAGCTGCCAAAAGGGATGGGACCTGCCTCCAGCCCAGTCCGGGGTTCCCATGGGAACCACAGATTGGACATGCGCATTCCCTGTGCTCTGCTATCTGGGCTCCCTGTACCCGTGGCTCTCAGTGCTCTGTTCTGCCTTCAGCCTCACCTCTTTCTGCTCACATCCCACCTGCTGATTTTGGCAATCCCCATTGCAGCAATTTTCTGTCAACCCCCAAAGGAAACTTTTCAGATTTTGAGCTCTGGAAGGAGAATACAGGTATCCTTTTCCCCTAGAATCATAAGCATTGGCTCTATGGGCACGTTGCTGGTCCTGGGGAGAGGAGTCCCTTCTCTCACCTCTCCTTGGCAGTCTATTCCCTCCTAATTCATCCCAGCCTTTCCTTAATAGATCCAAACTCCCCAAATCACAAGGCTTCCCAGGTGGCTCAGTGGCAGAAAATCTTCCTGCCAATGCAGGAAACACAAGAGACTCAGGCTCTGATCCCTGGGTTGGGAAGAGCCCCGGGAGAAGAAAATGGCAACCCACTCCAGTATTCTTGCCTGGGAAATCCCATGGACAGAGGTCGGACACGACAGAGCACGCATGCGCGCTAGAAATCACAGCATGAGTAGGAAATAGTTTGACGGTATTTTCAATTTCTATTTTCATCTCCATGACAAAAAGTTGTCAATACTCCCTGAGTTCAGAGAGGCTAGACTTAGATACACACAAACTCTTGGTATGGGAGTGAGGGAAACACCTCTCCTTTATTTCTGCATGGTTTAATATATTAATAATTTTATTTATTTATTTATTTTGTTATACTGACACCAGTGTTTCTCTATTGCATGGTAAGAAACACCCTTGATTTTTTCTTCCTCTTCCCTTCCAATACCCGGGAAATAGCTACGTTCATTCTTTTGCTTTTCCATGGCTCCTACTTGATTGCTGAAAGATGATAAAACCTTCCTTTCACCCAGCGTGCTTCTAGCTTTACAGGGATTTTGTTTGTGTCAACTACCATGATATCTCCAGCATTTAAAGGAGTTTCTAACACGTGGTAGGTGGTCAAGAAATAATGATAAGATGAATCATTGGAAGAAAGGAAGGAGGCAAAAAAGGAAGGTCACAGATCTCAGGCAGGAACTTGCAATACTCATAGAGCTCCTTAAGAGCAAATGAAGGACAGATTTAGGAGCTGCAATTCCTCTGAGGATGTTTTCCCAAGAATAAGTGACAATTACTTGAGATAACATCTTCCTGGATTCCTCCCTACATCCAAAGATGATAAAATTGCTAAAGCATGTTATGTCGACACCTTGCTCTTACAGTTGCTAGAGGGAGTGGTGTAAATGTTGCCACAGCAACGGTACATCTTATGTAAAATCTCCAATTTGCTACAGATGTGGTAGCCAGTTTATAAGTTTTCTTGGGGATTCGAAAATACATGCTGCCTGCTAATTTTGCTTAACCGATTGCTTAGAGTTAATAGCAAATTTGTTGTTGAACATGTTAGTCGCTCAGTGGTGTCTGATTCTTTGCAACACCATGGACTATAGCCCACCAGGCTCCTCTGCCCACGGAATTCTCCAGGCAAGAGTACTGGAGTGTGTAGCCATTCCATTCTCCAGGAGCTCTTCCCAACCCAGGGATCAAACCTGGGTCTCCTTCATTGCGGGCAGATTCTTTACAGACTGAGCCACCAGGGAAGCCCCAGAATCAAACTATACGTATAATACTAAAACTACTTTTGAACTTTGTCCCTTTGGGGAAAAGCTAAAGAGCTCTGGGTCATTTACATAGAACAGTGTGGCAAATGCAAATTGCTGCTGTAAGTTCTAGTGCCATGAATCCAAGGCTGAGAAGACAAGATTTGTAGCACACTAAATAAAAAATGACTGTGTCTGTCCACATGATGCTCTCTCGCTGTGGCTTCTTGTGGTCCCTGCACAAGCAATGTCTTTCTGATATTGCTTCACCCTCCTAGTGTCTTTAAATTTTCTGTTTCCTCTGCCCAGATACACCCAGATATTTTTACTGCTTACTCCTTTCCTTCCTATTTCTGCAGATAGTGCTTACTCAGCTGGTTTTTCCTGACCATCTGCACTAAAATGCTGGAAAATAGCAACTCTTATCTGCTTTCCATTCTATAGTCATCTCTATTTTTTCTTTCTAATACCTTTTACTATAGGTTATTCTTCATATATATTTATTGGCTTACAAATTTATTTCCCTTATGAGAGTAGAAACTCCATGGGGGTAGGACACCATTTTGCCGACTATTTATGAGTTTTTTTCCATTGTATGAATATATTACCATTATTTGTCCATTCAACATTTGACAGGTACTTGAGTTTATCTAGTATAGGATTCTTTTAGAAAACTGCTAGGAACACATATCCAGGTCTTTGTGTAGATACATGTTCATATTTCTCTTGGGTGAATACCCAAGAAAGAAATTATTTTCTCATGTAGTAAGAGTATCTAAATTTTTAAGAAACTGCCAAAGTGTTTTTCAAAGGTATGCTACCATTTTGCAAACCCACGAGCAATGTATAAGAGTTCAAGTGGCTCCACTTCCTTGCCAACCCTTAGAACCTCAGCCTTCTTAATTTTAACCATTATAATAGATCTGTAGCAGTATTTCATTGTGATTTTGATTTGCATTTCCTTCATGACTGATGTTGAGCATCTCTTCATGTGCTTAGTATTTTATATGTATTTTTGATTAAATGTCTACTCATCTGTTTTGCCCATTTTTATTGAGTTGGTTTTTTCGTATTCTCAATGTTTATTAAGATTCACTGTAAAAACAATTACATGAAAAATATCCCCATGAATTTCATAAAATTGCTCTTGAAATCGTATTTCTTACATTCTTCAAACATGATTTCCTGTATAAGGAAAATTTACCTCTTTCACATAACTAGTGTGAGCTTTTTCAACATGAAATGGGAATCATATTCTCATAACATTTTCAGTTTTGCTTTGAACAGAGGACTTTCAGTGCTGAATTTAATGCTTAATTGTGGATATTATATTATTCTAGGTCTTTGATGTATGTGATCAAGTGATCACATGATCTATTTTTCTATTAAGGGTTTATGGTTTGTATTGTGTACAAGCTTTAATTAATTCCCTCCAAATTTCTTTTGAAAGCATCTCACTATCTCACTTTCTTCACATTTGAATATGAATAATACCATCTCTGATACAACACAAGGGGATGCTAGAAATTTCATTAGTGCCCTGACATTGTTTTTGGTCTTCTTAGACTAATATAGTGTAAATGGCCTTTATGCAAAACATGAGTACTCAAGTAATTATTTTCCTCTGTTTCTCCAAATACTTACATTTTATCTTGAATATACACAATTATTTATGTTTAGAGCAGCATTTCTCAATCTTTTATGTAGTTTTAGGCTATGTGACAAAAGTATGATAATATTTTTCTAAACACAGTACATACAGTTTTTCTTTTTGAATTCATAGCTCTCCTTGTAGATAAGATTTTGGTGTCAGGAACCTTGTCTTTAACATCTTTCTATTTCTCATAACCCTAAAAGAACTTCCTGTGCATAAAGTATTTAATAAACATTTGTTAAACAAGCATGGGATAAAGGAGTAGCAATAACTACTAACCTCTGTACACCAGTCATTCGCTTATTCAGAGGCTTATCCATCCATTCCAGGGTAGACATCTGGACATCTGTGAACTGCCTTTAGGGAGCTGAAGAGAGAATGCCAAAAGGTGCACCCATCATGTTCTCCAAATGTAGTTTTATTTCTAGAAATATCAATGTCCACATAGTGATAAAAGAAGTGAAATTAATGAAAAAAAAAAAAAAAAAGGATGAGAGGAAGCTGCTCAATGGGGAGCCAGAGCTGGAGAGGAGGAGGAGGGGATGGTGAGAGACAGAGGCCCTGCAGTCTGTGGCTGTACTGCGTTGCCTCGACTTGAACACCAAGGGTTAATTCCCCCTAATAAAATCAGCATGAACACTACCGAAGAGGCCTGAGCAGACCCTCAAGTAAGTAATTAATTCTGGCTGCTTTCCGCTCTCTAGCTTTCATCATTCTTAATGTTATCTAATTGTAAAATTATTCTTCAAAACCTTCCTAGTATAAAGGAAGAAAATGCCCAGATCTAGCCCACTTTTCTTGAGGGCATGGGTGCCTCCTGTGTCTTGGTGGAAGTATCCAAGATGCTGCTAATTAAGGGTATGTGAACACTTGAAAACTTTTGATCAACTTTCACAAGACAGCCTACAAAAGACTTCTAGAAAAACTCTGTGGGTAAGCATGGAGCTACCATTCTAGGGAAAGCATCGGTTTGCCTCCACGACCCTTGGGCCTTCAGACCTTCGCACTGACCCTGGGGAACCCTGGGTTGGGGGTACACATAAAAGACGAATGTGCAAGGAGGAAAGAGAAGTTTCTGGCCCAGCCTCAGGTTACCGCTGCTGTTGGAGGTGATAAGGGAAATCTTGGAGATCCTTCTGTTTTGTAATAAGCCAAAGCCATATACATATGGTCCAGGGGTAAAGAATCTGCCTGTCAATTCAGGAGATGCAAGAGACACAGGTTCAATCCCTGGATTGGGAAGATACCCTGAAGGAGGACACTGTAACTCATTCCAGTATTCTTGTCTGGAAAAATTCCGTGGACAGAGGAGCTGGGCAGACACAACTGAGCATGCATGCACAAGACTCCCAATGCCAAGGATTTTTCATTGATGTCAATACAGACAGACAACTAAAGTCTTTACTTTTAAAGGGCTCTCTTTTGTCCCCGTGTCTTCTTCCTTCAAACATGAATGCCCTTCCCTGCAGACAGAGTCATTTCTTTATCCATGACTGCAGCAAAAGAGACCAAGCTGTCTTTTCCAACGTGACTACCTGCAGAGGCTTAGGCCTTGGGGTCCCTAGGTATCCTTGGCAACATAAGTGAAATGCACTATTGAAATAATGACTATTTTCTTCAGTCTAGTTAAAAAATAGAAGGGACAGCCTTGGATGGCATTCTGGTCAGGGGGGGAAATATCTCATGTGTCTCTGGGGTGAGATAGAAAACTCAGGGCTTGACCTCTTCTGACCATTAAAGACCTTCGGGTCCGCTCCTGTCTCTTTGTTTCCTGCAAGAGCAGTGGTAGTATTAATTCTGTGGCTGGCTAAATTCTAACTGGGGTAATTATACTGTCACCCTATATTCCCCTGGAGATTCGGTTAGAAAAGTTACTCTTTGATCATGCTCTTAAATCCTACCGCGCTGGGCTCTGTAGCATGGCAGGTGAAGAATGGCTATTGGATTCTGCACGCCTCCCTCTGCTGCGTGAGTGATGCTAATTCTATGTATGTATTCTGCTGAGTGCTTGGGGATCCTTCTGGGGCAAACTGCTGCAGTAAGCATGAGCTATTATTAGTTGAGTCTCTGAAAAAGAAATTGTTGTTCTAGGGTTTGATCAGTTTTAGTTAAAGCTCCCAACAAACAATTAGCAAAAGGGAGGGAAAGATTGCTGGAAGTTTAGAATTGTTAGAAGCTTCTGATATATGCATATCATGGCAGAGCTAAAAATAAGCCTTTTTTCACAGGCAACATTTTTTTCTTCATAAATGTCCCAGGGGACCTATTGGATCACTGTTGTTTGTTATTGATTAATAGTCTTCCATGTTGATGGGGCCACAGAAATGGAGATATTGGGGGTGGTTCCTGAGCTGGGCGCCTTTCAGGTGGTCTGATTTAAAGCCAAAATTTATTACTGAAAATGCTTTAACATTTTGGTGAAGGAGTCATGGAGACAGTAACTATAGACTTCAGTGAAACTTCCCAAATGCTAAATTATTAAATTCTCAAAAGGAAGAGCTTAACTACAGAGTTTACAGAGCTTAAGGGCTTGATGAGTACTGCAGGCTTAAATAAAAATGTGTGACTTAATGAGGATCCCACTTCTGACTCCAGGGTAAATTCACACTTACAGCGATAGACACCCACATATTTTAATTTTGGGGGCCAACCTAAACACAACATGGACGCAGTTATTTTTCAGTCTTTTCCTTTGTGTGTCCTTTTCTTCCCCTATGTTTATTTTTGGTAGCTAAACTTATGGAAATAGATTAGCAGTTTTTTATAACCTATGAAATTTAGATGTATAGTGGTTAGGGCTTTCTTTTATAAATTAAAATACGTAGCAAAAAAACAATGTAGAACCCCATTTGTGAGCAAGGAAAGATGGTAAGTAAAAAATCCAGTTGCAAAAGCATGCTGCTGTTGTTCAGTCACCAAGTTGTGTCTGAGTCTGTGACCCCATGGACTACAGCACACTAGGCTTCCCTGTATCTCACTATCTCCCAGAGTCTGCCTAAGTTTATGTGCATTGCATAGGTCCAATGCAAAAATCTAATACAAAATCATATTTTATATAGTAAGTGAAAGTATATATTTCTGAGTATGTATGGTGCAAGAATGAAGTCTGGACATTTACACCAAACTTTGTGATTATCTCCCAGTGGTTTGGTCATTTTTTATCTTTTTGAACTTGTGCTGAATGTGGTAAGTTCTATTTTATAATGAATACCAAGTACTATGTGAAATGAATTAAAAACAAGACCACAGAGAAACTATAATCCAACCACAGGGTATGCTAGTACAGAAGCTTGGGAAAGTAGAATTCATTTTATTGGACTATATCAGTTATCTGTTTTCAAAAGTCAGGAGAGGGCTGGTTTATTCTGAATTATGGTGTTTCGGTGGGGCGGTAGGGGAGCTGCTAGAGATTTGTTCTGAGGTAACACTTGTCAAATGAATTCAAATTCTGAAGCTCCAAGCAGAAATTTCAGCAAAATCCTCCAACCTGACTTAACCTCAGGTGATCATGTGACCAATGTTCCTTGCACAGGGGACCCGGTTCTGCGGAAACAGGTGATTTGCCCTCCGTGGGATGAGAGAGTCTGGGCAGGGAATTGCCAGGTCAGAGAAGGGACCTCAAGGGCCATGTAGAGACAAGGAAATTAAGAATCCTGCAACCCCTTGTGTGGCTGGCAGTAAATAATAAATGAAACATCAACGGAGTGATACAAATTAATTACATTTATGTTACTATGCAGAACCTTATCTAAACGTCTACTGTGAGACACCAAAAAAATATTTTTAGATGTTACCTTGTCCCTTTTCTCTTAGTCTGAAAGCAAGTAAAGTAGCTGGATTTTAGAAACTGCTGATTACATCAGGTGTTCTTCCAAGAGCTTCATGCATCACATATATTAACTCATTTAACACAATGACCCTAGGAGGTAAACGCTGTTATTGAACCCCAGACACCTACACTGGGCCCCAGGGAAGGTAAGTAATTTGCCCAAAATAGACAGCTAATATATGAATGCTGGAGTCCAAATTCAAGCTTTTATTTTTCCCCTCCAAGCCTGTGTACTCTACCATCATTCTGGAGATTGTTACAAATGAGAATAGCCTTTGAAAATTTTTCTGAGATTCTGTATCTTCACCTGCGGAACAAGTACACTAATGTTGACTTAAGAATTGTGAAGTTCAGATGAGCGTTTGAAGTGCCTCTACCTTAGTAGGTCTTAGATAGGTAGGTACTTAGGCATGAGGCAGTTGATGGTTCGAGCTGCAGAAACACCATATCCAGATCTTGCTAGTTTCTTTCTGCAAAAATTGACATATGTATAAGTAATGGAATAGACTTCCAGTAGATTTTCCCCATCTTTTCTAGCCATGGTTACCATCAATTCAATGATCATGTTTTTCAAATAATAACTAAACGCACGATCTGATAAATTATTTTTCAAGTTTTTAAATTTATGTAATATATTTTAAATTATAAACTGCTGCTGCTAAGTCGCTTCAGTCGTGTCCGACTCTGTGCGACCCCATAGATGGCAGCCCACCAGGCTCCCCTGTCCCTGGGATTCTCCAGGCAAGAACACTGGAGTGGGTTGCCATTTCCTTCTCCAATGCATGAAAGTGAAAAGTGAAAGTGAAGTCGCTCAGTCATGTCTGACTCTTAGCGACCCTATGGACTGCAGCCTATCAGGCTCCTCCGTCCACGGGATTTTCCAGGCAAGAGTACTGGAGTGGGGTGCCATTGTTATAGAATGTTAGGTGTGTAACAATTATTTTTTTCATACATAGAATGGATCCTTTATTGAAAATAAGGAGGAGGGAGGAGGGTTCAGGATGGGGAACACATATATACTTGTGGCGGATTTATTTTGATGTATGGCAAAAACAATACAATATTGTAAAGTTAAGCAATATAAAATTTAATAAAAAAAAGGCTGCATGAAATTTCAAATTATTCTGAAAAAAATATCAAGCATATGACCTCTAGACTTTGAACAGATATGATTCATTATGTAATAGGGTTGGGGGGACATGGACTTCCCTGGTGGTTTAATGTAAAGAATCCGCCTGCAAAGCAGGAGACATGGATTTGATCCCTGGGTCGGGAATATCCCCTGGAGTAGGGCATGGCAACCCACTACACTATTCTTGCCTGGAGAATCCCATGGACAGAGGAGCCTGAATCCATGGGGTCACAAAAAGTCGGACATGACCGAAGTGACTGAGCACTTTTGAGCACTGGGGGTCGAGTGATATGCTAGTAGCTGGCATCAGACATTCTGTTAGAGAGAATATTGGGAAACTACCTTGATGAAACCTGCTTGGGGAAGTGGGAATGAGTGCAGACATCAGAGGTGGCTCCCTGCATGAGAACAGAGAAGATGCAGATGGATTTTCCATCTCAGAGAGGAAAATATGATGACTAGTCATCAGAATAAGGGAAGTAGATAGAGAAGCTAAAAAAGATAAAGAGATTCTGAGACTCCTGCTGTGTAAAAATCCATCCTCCATCTTGCATTGCCCTGGGAATCGTAATAAAGTCTATGTTCTTACACACTGCATGTGGCCTGAGATATTGGAAAAACTTCAAAGTGGCTGCATGGAGCACTAGTATCAATCACCACAGAACAGAAGGAACAGACATGAAATAGCAGAGGCCAGAAGGTAGAAGAATCCATGAACAGAGGTTACCTTCTCTCTCTCCTGGCTTGGGAATTTTTAGAGAATGAGGGAAGCTCTTAGGTCATAAAACCAAGTACAATGTGCCAGGGACAGGGATGGACTATGAACCAAAAACATCTGGAAATTAAAGATCAGGGAGGCCCAGGTGATATCTGATAAACACATTTTGATTGGGTCTTTGCAACATTTAACATAAAACATGAACTAAAGAAAGAATAACTTTTCCTTCTTAACCATGGCCTGGAGCTTAATTTTGTATGATTTTAAGCCTTCTGTATAGAATAATACAAAGCACTCATGAGCAGAATTTTGGTCACATTTGAAATGACTTTTTAGGTAATTGGAATTCTGTTTTATAAAAGATCCTGGTACCCAGCAATATGGCTTCCAAAAGCTCTCAACCTGACATTTAACAGGTTTCTAAACTGATTGCTGTATAGAAAGGTCACCTTGAATTTCAGCTATAATTGACAAGCCTATCAGTTCAGTTCAGTCAATCAGTGTGTCCGACTCTTTGCGACCCCAAGAATCACAGCACACCAGGCCTCCCTGTCCATCACCAACTCCTGGAGTTCACCCAGACTCACGTCCATCGAGTCAGTGATGCCATCCAGCCATCTCATCCTCTGTCGTCCCCTTCTCCTCTTGCCCCCAATCCCTCCCAGCATCAGAGTCTTTTCCAATGAGTCAACTCTTTGCATGACGGGGCCAAAGTATTGCAGTTTCAGCTTTAGCATCATTCCTTCCAAAGAAATCCCAGGGCTGATCTCCTTCACAATGGACTGGTTGGATCTCCTTGCAGTCCAAGGGACTCTCAAAAGTCTTCTCCAACACCACAGTTCAAAAGCATCAATTCTTCATTGCTCAGCCTTCTTCACAGTCCAACTCTCACATCCATACATGACCACAGGAGAAACCATAGCCTTGACTAGATGGACCTTTGTTGGCAAAGTGATGTCTCTGCTTTTCAATATGCTATCTAGGTTGGTCATAACTTTCCTTCCAAGGAGTAAGCGTCTTTTAATTTCATGGCTGCAGTCACCATCTACAGTGATTTTGGAGCCCAGAAAAATAAAGTCTGACACTGTTTCCACTGTTTCCCCATCTATTTCCCATGTAGTGATGGGACCAGATGCCATGATCTTCGTTTTCTGAATGTTGACCTTTAAGCCAACCTTTTCACTCTCCACTTTCACTTTCATCAAGAGGCTTTTGAGTTCCTCTTCCCTTTCTGCCATAAGGGTGGTGTCATCTGCATATCTGAGGTTACTGATATGTCTCCTGGCAATCTTGATTCCAGTTTGTGCTTCCTCCAGCCCAGCGTTTCTCGTGATGTACTCTGCATATAAGTTAAATAAACAGGGTGATAATATACAGCCTTGACAGACTCCTTTTCCTATTTGGAATCAGTCTGTTGTTCCATGTCCAGTTCTAACTGTTGCTTCCTGACCTGCATACAGATTTCTCAAGAGGGAGATCAGGTGGTCTGGTATTCCCATCTCTTTCAGAATTTTCCACAGTTTATTGTGATCTACACAGGCAAAGGCTTTGGCATAGTCAATAAAGCAGAAATAGATGTTTTTCTGGAACTCTCTTGCTTTTTCCATGATCCAGCGGATATTGACAATTTGATCTCTGGTTCCTCTGCCTTTTCTAAAACCAGCTTGAACATGTGGAAATTCAAGATTCACATATTGCTGAAGCCTGGCTTGGAGAATTTTCAGCATTACTTTACTAACGTGTGAGATGAGTGCAATTGTGTGGTAGCTTGAGCATTCTTTGGCATTGCCTTTCTTTGGGATTGGAATGAAAACTGACCTTTTCCAGTCCTGTGGCCACTGCTGAGTTTTCCAAATTTGCTGACATATTGAGTGCATCACTTTCACAGCATCATCTTCCACCAGTAATTTAAATAATGCCTCTATCTTGTCTTTGAGGGTTGTCCTTGCTTTTCTCTTTGAGAATCTTCTCTGTCACTGTCTCTTTCCCTCCTCTCTCTCATAGTCTACAGTTGCTTAGATTATACCCAGTAGTATCTTGTGAATACAGGGATGTAACAATTGTGAAAGCTTAGTCCTCCAGCTATGCTAGCCTCGGGCACATGACCTTTGTGCTACATCCCAAGCACCTTGACATCTGGTGAGTGAACAGGTTGGGTAGGGCTATCTAGATATTCACAGAGCCACAAGGGCAAGACTAGCTTAGCCACTAGAGAATGTAGAGGTTGAGGATCTTAGAAAAAATTTACACTAAAATTTTGTCTCCACTTCTTTATATAACCCATTTGTTCTTGTGCTCTAGCTACCATCCCCAAGTACTCAAACCACCAATTCCAATGGGTATTGTTGGCCTCCTGATTACCAAAAACGATGACAAATTTTCATCTTTATTTTACTTGACTTCAAGTTTGACAACACTGATCTCTCTCTTTCTTGATTGCTATCTTGAGTTCCGCAATGACACTATTGTTTATTGGCCTTTATGTTTCCGATCATTTACCTTAATCTCTTTTACTGGTTTCTTCTCCATTCTTTTTTTTTTCAAGATCTGATATATTTCCTAGGCTTTAGGTGTCTTGACTAAAACACTATAAATATTTTTTAAAATGTCCCCAGACTGATACATTTTACTCTCTACTAATATCAACAACTATTTATTTGATTTATTGATCACTTTACTATGATCAAAGCAAAGAAATAGAGGAAAACAATAGAATGAGAAAGACTAGATATCTCTTCAAGAAAATTAGAGATACTAAGGGAACGTTTCATGCAAAGATGGGCACAATAAAGGACAGAAATGATACGGACCTAACAGAAGCAGAAGATATTAAGAAGAGGTGGAAAGAATATACAGAAGAACTACACAAAAAAATCTTCATGACCCAGATAACCACAATGGTGTGATCACTCATCTAGACCCAGACATCATGGAATGTAAAGTCAAGTGGGCCTTAGGAAGCACCACTATGAACAAAGCTAGTGGAGGTAATAGAATTCCAGTTGAGCTATTTTAAATCCTAAAAGATGATGCTGTGCAAATGCTGCACTCAGCATGCCAGTAAATTTGGAAAACCCAGCAGTGACCACAGGTCTGGAAAAGGTCAGTTTTCATTCCAATCCCAAAGAAGGGCAATGCCAAAGAATGCTCAAACTACTGCATAATTGCACTCATCTCTGCTGCTGCTACTGCTAAGTCGCTTCAGTCGTGTCCAACTCTGTGCGATCTCATAGACAGCAGCCCACCAGCCTCCTCCGTCCCCGGGATTCTCCAGGCAAGAATACTGGAGTGGGTTGCCATTTCTTTCTCCAATATCTCACATGCTAGCAAAGTAATGCTCAGAATTCTCCAAGTCAGTCTTCAACAGTATGTGAACTGCGAACTTTGGGATTTTCAAGCTGGGTTTAGAAAAGGCAAAGGGAACCAGAGATCAAATTGCCAACATCTGTTGGATCACAGATAAAGCAAGAGAATTCCAGAAAAACATCTATTTATGTTTTATTGATTACACCAAAGCCCTTGGTGTAATCGCAACGAACTGTGGAAAATTCTTCAAGAGATGGGAATACCAGACCACCTGACCTGTCTCCTGAGAGATCTGTATGCAAGTCAGGAAGCAACAGCTAGAACCAAACATGGGACAATAGACTGGTTCCAAATCGAGAAAGGAGTACATCACGGCTGTATATTGTCACCCTGCTTATTTAACTTATGTGCAGAGTACATCATGAAAAATGCTGGGATGAATGACGCACAAGCTGGAATGGAGATTGCCGGGAGAAATATCAATAACCTCATATATGCAGGTGACACCACCCTTCTGGCGGAAAGCAAAGAGGAACTAAAGAACCTCTTGATGAAAGTGAAAGAGGAGAGTGAAAAAGCTTTAAGCTCAACATTCAGAAAACGAAGATCATGGCATCTGGTCCCATCACTTTATGGCAAATAGATGGGGACACAATGAAAACAGTGACAGACTATTTGGGGGGGCTCCAAAATCACTGCAGGTGGTGACTGCAACCATGAAATTAAAAGATGCTTGCTCCTTGGAAGAAAAGCTATGACCAACCTAGACAGTATATTCAAACGCAGAGATATTACTTTGCCAAAAAAGGTCTGTCTTGTCAAAGCTATGGTTTTTGTAGTAGTATGGTTTTTGTAGTAGTATCCAACATGTATGGATGTGAGAGTTAGACTATAAAGAAAGCTGAACACAGGCCTGGGAAAGAATTGATGCTTTTGAACTGTGGTGTTGGAGAAGATTCTTGAGAGTCCCTTGGACTGTAAGGAGATCTAACCAGTCAATCCTAAAAGAAATCAGTTCTGAATATTCATTTTAAGGACTGATGCTGAATCTGAAACTCCAATACTTTGGCCACCTGATGCAAAGAACTGACTCATTTGAAAGACCCTGATGCTGAGAAAGATTGAAGGCAGAAGGAGAAGGGCACGACAGAAGATGAGATGGTTGGATGGCATCACTAATTCAATGGACATGAGTTTAAACAAGCTCCAGGTGTTGGTGAGGGACAGGGAAGCCTGACATGCTGTAGTCCATGGGGTCACAAAGAGTAGGACACGACTGAACTGACTGAAACTGTTTATTCTCAATATCTTTCTCCCCCTCCCAACCTCTCACATCACCAGGTTTTATATGTTCTATTCTCGTGGTGGTTCTTGTCTTAATTTTATTCTTTATTCTTGATTATCACTCCTCTTTATCATCTTACTGGAATATAATAATAGCTTTAAATTATGCTCTTTTTTTACTCTTTTATACCATCCTCTATACCACGGGGAAATTACCTTTCTCACATTTGTAGGAGACACTCATACTGGTTGCTCTGTGACAAGTATGTCTCCTGGTATTTATGCCCTTGAGAAGACATGACCTATATTGGCTCTGGGGTTAGTCCTGTGACCTGCTTTGACCAATTCTATGTCAGCATCATGTTCTGTCAGCCTTTCAGTTCAGGACATAACCTGATTTGCAATCTCATCTTCCATCTTTCCTTCTTTGTTCCATTGCACAGGCTGTGTCCTCTGCATGAAGGATGATCTACCTCTTTCCTATGTGATCAGGTCCTCACCCTCCAAAACTTGATTTAGATATCACCTCCTTTATGATATTTTCCAGGTAGTTAGCCCCGGACTCATCTATGTTGCTATAGCACGTAGTACTTGCATCTTCTCTATTGTCCTTAATGTGATTGTTTGTACGTATTTTGAGGTTCAATATTTGTCTATCGATTTGTTTTTCCAATTGACCACAAACATTGAGTGATCTGGTCCTCACTTACCTCTCTGGCCTCACTTTTGCTCTAGTTGCTGTAGTTGCTGTAGTTACCTTGAATCCCGTACACTCTGCCTGGGTCCCTCTTCCACTCACTCTTTACCTACAATTCCATTTTCCAGTCCTCTATTTAACTACTAGTTTCCCCGTAGACATCACTTCCTCTGGACAGCCTTTCCTGACTGCAAGGCTGCAGTAGATGCTCCATTTAGGAACTTCATCCACAGTGACTCTCAAAGCCAATTCTTATTTCACAGTTTCCCAAGTGCCTCATTGTTTGCAGCTCATAAGAGAACAAAAATGACTAGAATTAGAGTGAGTTTTCCTTACACTTGAACTTAGAACAGGTTGAACAGATTGAACAGATATTTGCTCCAGCAAAGAAACAAACAATTGAATGAATAAATGACTGTTTTTCATATATACCAAACCCACATATCCTGGATTTTTAAGGATAGTTATGTTTTCAAGTGTTCTGTACCAGAGTCTCTGCATGCACAACTGTACTTGCCAAATTTTGGTTTGGAAAAATAAGATCCATGTACCTACAAGAGTAATGTATAGTGGGATATTCCCTTTTTAAAAATTTGGATTATTCACTTAATGTAGCCTAAACTTGCATTAACTTTTATTAGCAGCCATATCATACTGTTAGCTTATAATGAAATTGTGGTCAAATAAAATCCCCAGGTCTCTTTCACATGAACAATTGTCAAAATGTATAAACAAACTGGTTGAATTAATAGCTGGGAACAGCTAATAGGGAAACCCTATTGCTTAAAATGCAATTCTTTCTGGGCCAAGTGTTCACCCATCTTAACAGTAATTGCACAATGCATTTGCAGCTAAGACCTCATTAAAACTTCATGCTCACCTGTGCTTAAGCAGCATCGAGGATGCACATGGGTTAGGGCAATGGCCAGGTGACTGCCTCCTGGGCTTGCCCAATTGTGAATTTCAGTTAGAGCCACAGAAGTCTGTGCCTTTGTGCCATGATTTATTATAGGGAGCTTGTATCCCAGGGGAGTTTAAGCATTTCAGAAGCAGCAGGAAGAGACAGGGAGGCAGGTGAGCAAAGAATTGAGCGACTGTTAGAGGTATTGTGACACCTTGTTAATTATTAACTCTGGCAGCAGGCTGTCAAGTTAACCGGAAGGGGAGGGTAGACCTAATTAAGTAACCAAACAGCATTTCTAAGGAGCAGATATAGTCCAAAAGCAGGCAGTTTCTATGCAGTTGGACACAAAAAAACTCATACACTTTGAGCCCTAGGGAACCTGGATGCATTTCAGAAAGCTGTGCAAAGTAAGTTTTGTGTACTTGTACAGGTTTCCAGTTGGATTTGTAGAATGGGCCTCACGCTGCCTCCATTAAAGGGACTCTGTAGGTTTGATGGCCAATTTTTAGCCCAAGGTAAGACGAATGGTGCATAGACAAGAAGGAAGAAATAAATATTTGGGCTGCATTAGGCAGTTGTTTAAATCACTTGTCTGTCCAGAGCAAAGTCACAAGAGGGACCCCTTCATATGATTGATTTGTTTGGACTCTAATATAAAGTGATGCTTTTCTGCAGGATAATTTTGGAGAAATTATACATGTAAGTTGTCCTTTGCTCTTCCTCAGTAGGATACTGGACACCTTTCAGCCTGGTGGCTCATCTTTTGGTGCCATACCTTTTGGTCTTTTTATCCAATTCATGAGGTTCTCATGGCAAGTATACTGGAGTAGTTTGCCATTACCACCTGATGCAAATAACTGACTCACTGGAAAAGACTCTGATGCTGGGAAAGATTGAAGGCAGACGGAGAAGAGCACAACAAAGGATGAGATGGTTGGATGGCATCACTGATTCAGGGAACATGAACCTGGGCAAACTCCGGGAGGTAGTGAGGGACAGGGAAACCTGGTGTGCTGCGGTCCATGGGGTTGCGACGAGTTGGATATGACTTGGCGACAACAAAAACAACAACATACTTACAAGATGAATATGAATTTAAGCAAACTGTGGGAGACAGTGGAGACAGAGGAGCCTGGTAGGCTACAGTCCACGTGGTTGCAAAGAATTGGAAATAGTGACTGAACAACAACAACAAATACATATAAGACAGAGTGAAAGTCGCTCAGTCGTGTCCGACTCTTTGTGACCCCAAGAACTATACAGTCCATGGAATTCTCCAGGCCAGAACACTGGAGTGGGTAACCTTTCCCTTCTCCAGGGGATCTTCCCAACCCAGGGATCAAACCCAGATCTCCTGCACTGCAAGTAAATTCTTTACCAGCTGAGCCACCAGGGAAGCCCATATAAGATAGAGGGTCTTACTAAATCAAGGAGATAAAAATCCAGAGGCTAGGCATATAGAAAAATATAACTCAGAAGATAAGGCAGAGAAGATAAGACCTCCTGGGGCAGGTCTGCTTTCTGCTCTCAGGAAGGTGCTGGCGTTCCTTCATGCCTTCTCCCCCTCCTTGGCCAGTTACTCACCCACATCACCTGAGCATCACACACGTAAGATAAAGGACGGTGTCTGCTTCATAGACTTAGGACAGTTCAATGGACTAGCACACATTTATTTCCAGGACAACCCTTCTCTCCATAGCAAGAGCTTGGTAAACAGCAAGTACCTAATCGACACCTGCTCTTAAGGCAGGTAGGAACTAGCTAATAGGATGACTTTTAGAAGGAGTGGCTGCAGATGCTGCAGACCACTTCCTGAAACAGAGACCTTTACACTGTCGAACATGCTGAGGCAGCCACCATGCTACCTTCTCACAGTGTCTCTGAGCTAGGTTGCCGTGTGCGCCCTTTACAACTAGAGTGGGCCACTCAGGTAGACTCAGATGTGAGGGGGCCTTCAAGAATTGTGCAACGAGCAGTCTGCAGAACAAAATGCACGCTTGGGCTGCCCCTCATAAGTCACTTTACGTGTTTGTAGATTTTTTTTTTTTTTCTTTTCATGAAAGAAAAATATACCCATGACAGAAAACTCAAGTAGAGAAAAACCAAGTGACAAAACTATTTAACTTCTCAGAAATAATTCCTCTTACAACACTAACATTTTGGCCCATTTTCTTCCAATTTTTTTTGTTTTTCTTTACACATTCACCCCTGGCTATTTACTAGCTATGTATTCTGTTCTTCCTCTGACTGGGATTGACTTTTAAATCATTAATGTTAAGAATGAAAGAATGGAGACTTGTGACTTCCCCTGTAGGACGATAAACTCAGGAAACATTTTTTTTTAAAAATATAATCTGAGGTATTAGTGGGCTTTCCTATGGCTCAGATGGTAAAGAATCTGCCTGCAATGCAGAGGACCCAGGTTCAATCCCTGGGTGGGGAAGATCCTCTGGAGAAGGGAATGGCAACCCACACCAGTAGTCTTGCCTGGATAATTCCATGGGCAGGGGAGACTGGTGGGCTACAGTCCATGGGGTTGCTAAAAGTCAGACACAACCGAAGTGACTTAGCATGAACACATGAAATATTAGAGTTAATTATTGATAGGTTTTTACATTATGTTGCCTTTTTTTAAAGACTGATTATTTTGATATCTTTATGTCATAAAATAAAATTAGTCAAAAAAGTAAACAGAAACAAAAGAACCATTACCATGATAGGTTTAGAACCCACGAGAAGGGATTATTGAGTAGACAAAACAAAACAGTACAATACAAAAAAAGTTTGGGGAGAAATCAGTCAGGCGGAACTGATAACTTTGAAGCCCTATGTGTCTCTGTTAGATGCAGTGGTATTAAATAATTATTAAATCTGAAATAAGGTTTACGTTTGCTTCATGTTGCTAATCCTTCTTTTGTATTAACATCACCAAGATGCTGACTAGATGATGTCTAGTGGGGCTTAGCTATAACTAGTATTCAAAAAAGAAATTGTTAGAGTGCTTTACAGTTTATAACACATATTTACTTAATGTATTACGCTGAACCTGCATCATGACCTTTAACACTTAGAAATCGTTGTGTTCGTTTTTACATATGAGGACACCTAGACTCAGAGTAAGTGACTTACTTTTCTCAGGCCACCCAACTGCTAAGTGGTAGAAATCTGATTCCAGGTCTGTGAGCCTTCTCCCAATCTTGCCTAAAAGAACAAGAACATCAGTGGGTCCAGTCTGGGGTCAAGGTTTTGCGTTGTTTCCTATATGTTGGAAGAGTCATTCATGATCTGTCATTGGAGAGATCACACACTATTCATGATACATTCCAAGCCTTATTCTTCCTTTTAAATAAAAAGTCAATAAGTTTACAAAATTAGTGTCTACAGAATAAATTTATATTCTTTTCTCACAAGTGTTACTCTTGAACTGCATTGAACACATCTACATACAAACTTACTCTTTGTAGAAAAAGAGCACCTTAATTGCTGTATTAACGCATTTTGATTTTTTCTACTTCAATTGTTAAATCAGAGGAACAAATAGGATGAGTCAGTTCTTAAATTTATGCAGTGGGGCCCCTCAATAGTACATTTACCTTAAAATTTGATACGATACTAAAGGGATAAAAGAATAATTAAAAAAACACCTAGTTCTGTCACTACAATTTTTCCCCTCATCCTGTATATAGAATATATGTTGTATGCAGTTGCTCAGTCATCTCTGACTGTTTGCAACCTCATGGACTGCAGCATGCCAGGCTTCCCTATCCTTCACTATGTTCCAGAGTTTCCAGAGTTTGCTCAAACTCATGTCCCTTATATATGCTATAAATTTGAATGTATATGTATATTATTATGTTATAATATCCTACAAATGTATATATATGGATACAGAATATACAATATATCTTTTGTTATCACTAAAATGGGTTGAATCAACTAGATTAATTCCAATGTGATTTATCAGGGACTTCAGTCTCATGCATATACAGTGATGATATTTTTATTCTTTCCTTTCTTAGTCCTTAGGAATCTTGATCTAAGTTTCTTCTAAAGGGTAAGAAAGAAACTTCAGATATCTGTGTCTCCTTAACAAGCTATCCTTTATTAAAGTATTAGGTTCAAAAGAAAAACAATAACTTATTCTGTACTGAAAGGATACAGGTAATGATATTCCAATTTAATGGAAGAAATTTTAAAATATGACAGAGATAATTTTGAAAAACCTGTTATCACCTTTTATAAGGTTCTTTATAACTAATAATTTACCTTAATTCAGGATTATAGCCCACATTTCATCTTTCTATTATACTTTTGATTTCTATATCTGTTCCCAATTGATGCTGTCATTGTGGCTCTAAACTGAGAAACAGGAAGTGGAAAATTAGGTCTTCATGCTTTTCCAGAATATTTTCTGTTCTTCTTCTATTATAGGTGATGAAAGTCAACTAACATCATGGCTTTTTCAGTAGGAGGCTAAATTTAACATGTAATGGGAACTATTTACTGAAACTGAAGATTTTGTTAGGTGAGGAAATGGTAGCTGCTGAGAGTAGTTACATTTGAAAGGAACTAAACTATTATAAAATACTGTACTTGCAAACCAATTTGGAATACAAAATAGTAAAGTTTTCAAATAAACCACTGTGCTTATCTTACTGATTCCGGCATAATCTAGAAGGGAAACTTTATGAGTTATTTGACAGTAAAACTATTTACATGTTTTCTTTGTATTATATGTTGTTAACATGAATTATATCAGCAAGAAACCACATTATTCCCCTCTGCTGTGAGATGTAAGAATATTTTCAGAGTTACTATAAATCTGCTGAAATTCATTTTCTAACTTGATTTCTCCAAGGATTGATTTTGGATTTATCCAAAGAGATATCCACCTTTATGTCTTTACTAAATCAGGCAGTGAACTAAGTGCTTTTATATATTACTCCAAGTAAATTCTACCACTTCTGTGTGAAGCAGATACACTGTCCATTTTGCTGACAAAAAAAACTGAGCTTCAGACCAGTTCAATAATAGACCTCAAATTATGCAACTTAGTACTTAGCAGAGCTGGCATTGGAATCCAGTTTTGTCTGGATCCAGAATCCGCCTTCATTTCTTTCATATAGATCTTATTGCTTCTATATTCCCCCCAAAGTTGGGTTAACTTGATCTAAGTCTTCAGTTTCTGCAAGTCCGCTAAATAAGTAGAATCTTGACTCATGCCCGCACTGGAAATTCTCAGCCCTCAGTTGAACCATTTGGTGTTAGGACTCCTCAGGCTCCAAGTGAGCAGAGCCCTGGGGAGAAATCAGAGGCTGTTAGAATGCACTTATGTAAGTATCACATTTACATAGCTACTGATTACATTTACATTTCCTCACCAGTCAATTCCAGCCTCTACCCAATCAGGTGGCAACTACAGAAAACACCTAAAAAGAAAGCAAGGTGTAAAAGAATCCACGCAATTTCTCAAAAAAAGACAGTCATAGATTTCTTACTTTGAATTCTGTGGGTGCTACATATTTACATTCTGTGGGTAGCAAAACTCTCATTTTGTCTGTGTTAGTCGAAAGTTAAATAGGTAGAAATAGGCTATGCTTCTGGAGAAGGCAATGGCACCCCACTCCAGTACTCTTGCCTGGAAAATCCCATGGACAGAGGAGCCTGGTAGGCTGCAGTCCATGGGGTCACAAAGAGTAGGACACGACTGAGCAACTTCACTTTCACTTTTCACTTTTCATGCATTGGAGAAGGAAATGGCGACCCACTCCAGTGCTCTTGCCTGGAGAATCCCAGGGACGGCGGAGCCTGGTGGGCTTCTGTCTATGGGGTCACACAGAGTCAGACACGACTGAAGTGACTTAGCAGCAGCAGCAGGCTATGCTTCTGATATGTCCTCCAATAATATGAACCAGTCATGCCACACTAAATGGAACACTTTTTCTTTTTTAAGGGGACTGAGATGAGTCCCCGAGTGCAATGAATATGTACATAGTGTTGGGAGAAGTCTGGGTTACAAGCATATCCTGAGCTCTTTGTGCAGATTATGGATCTGTTTTCTGTGTATAAAAGGACAATGGTAATGCCCTCAGAGAATGGGCAAAGACTAAGAGTGTAATAGCCTGGCACAGAGATCATAGTGAAAAAAATGCCAGTACC
Source organism: Tragelaphus eurycerus (assembly GCA_935064755.1). Lineage (NCBI taxonomy): Eukaryota > Metazoa > Chordata > Mammalia > Artiodactyla > Bovidae > Tragelaphus > Tragelaphus eurycerus. The sequence goes on along the minus strand of CAKXYN010000039.1, from coordinate 14,843,402 downwards.
CCAGGAGAGCAGAGTCCCTTCTTGCGAAGGTGTGCTGTGACAGTACATGGCTTTCATGTCCTTGATCTCACGGTGCCCTCATTTTCTGATGATTGCGATCAGGCTCTTTAGTATTTATCTCCTTGTTAATTGAATGACTAGTTCTGGATAATGGATAATTCTCCATTTTCTATTTTTAGAAAGTGTATAAATATCTAAATTAGATTTAGGCAAAGTGAGCTGCAGTATTTGATATGCCAAGGACATAATTAGGTTGCTCCGTTTACCTACACAGTCGCAAGCAAATGCTAACTCATTAATCTGTAACGGACTTTGATGAACCTTTGAACTAGATAAAAAGTTCTACTCTATTCTTCGAGAACTTTCAAAGGACTGAAAGTGACTAATATGTTTGGCTTTATAATATCATCTGCAAGCTCTGATCGTGCCACCCTGAAATCTTCAGAGGATTCTCACTGCCTCAGAGTCAAATAAAATGAGCTGGAAAAGGAACAAAAACCTGTGACGGGAGTCAGAAGACTCATGCTCTAGTTTCCGTCTTTACCCTCGGTGATCTTAGATAAGATGCGCAACCTTCCCAGCCTCAGTGTCCTCATCTGTTAGTAGGAATAACAATCACAGTATCAGAAAGAGGTTCGAAGGCCATAGTGCTTGAGAAAATGCATTTGAGAGTCCTAAGTCAAGGCTGTATATTGTCACCCTGCTTGTTTGACTTAAATGCAGAGTACATCATGAGAGACGCTGAGCTGGAAGAAGCACAAGCTGGAATCAAGATTGCTGGGAGAAATATCAATCACCTCAGATATGCAGATGACACCACCCTTATGGCAGAAGGTAAAGAGGGACTAAAAACCCTCTTGATGAAAGTGAAAGAGGAGAGTGAAAAAGTTGGCCTAAAACTCAACATTCAGAAAACTAAGATTCTGGCATCTGGTCCCATCACTTCATGGGAAATAGATGGGGACACAGTGGAAAGAGTGGCAGACTTTATTTTTGGGGGCTCCAAAATCACTGCAGATGGTGATTGCAGCCATGAAATTAAAAGATGCTTACTCCTTGGAAGGAAAGTTATGACCAACCTAGACAGCATATCCAAAAGCAGAGACATTACTTTGCCAACAAAGGTCCATTTGGTCAAGGCTATGGTTTTTCCAGTGGTCATGTAGGGATGTGAGAGTTGGACTGTGAAGAAAGCTGAGTGCTGAAGAATTGATGCTTTTGAACTGTGGTGTTGGAGAATACTCTTGAGAGTCCCTTGGACTGCAAGGAGGTCCAACCAGTCCATTCTAAAGGAGATCAGCCCTGGGATTTCTTTGGAAGGCCTGATGCTGAAGCTGAAACTCCAATACTTTGGCCACCTCATGTGAAGAGCTGACTCATTGGAAAAGACTCTGATGCTGGGAGGGATTGGGGGCAGGAGGAGAAGGGGATGACAGAGGATGAGATGGTTGCATGGCATCACGGACTCGATGGACATGAGTTTGGGTAAACTCCGGGAGTTGGTGATGGACAGGGAGGCCTGGCGTGCTGCGATTCATGGGGTTGCAAAGAGTCAGACACAACTGAGTGACTGAACTGAACAGAAGTTCTAAAGGAAAACAACCCTGATATTCATTGGAAGGACTGATGCTGAAGCTGAAACTCCAATACTTTGGCCACCTGATGTGAAGAGCCCACACACTGGAAAAGACCCTGATGCTAGGAAAGATTGAGTGCAGGAGGAGAAGGTGGAAAAAGATGAGATGGTTGGATGGCATCACCAACTCAATGGACATAAATGTGAGTCAACTCCAAGAGACAGTGAAGGACAAGGAAGCCTGGTGTGCAGCAGCGTCCATGGGATCGCAAAGAGTTGGACATGACCGAGCAGCTGAGCTGAACTGATAAAAGTCTTGAGGCATCTCCTCTACCTCCTGGTGCCCACTCTGCCTTCCAGAGCCCTGTATTTTCCATCCTTTGGGTCCTCCCTGCCCCGCTTAACTGTCTCAAGGGCTTTATTGACAATTTTTTTCTGGTACCAGAATGTCTCATCCTCAGGAATTCACTCATCAAGACCTGGCTGCAACACTGCAACTTTCTTAGCTCCATCACCTACGCTCTCCACCAATCCGAGTTTGCCAGGCTGGCTCCCAAAGCATTGTTCATTCTATTTATTAAACTTATCATATGCTGCCTTGTTTTATATTATCACACATACAACTCGAATCTATTTAACATATGCATCATGACTGCTCTTCTGTAGATTTCCCCCTATGATTCTCTTCCTCCTCATTTTGAGAATTAATCCACTATGTGTGCCTCCAAAACTGGTCTTTCTCATCTCCTCTGAGAAATTACTTGATCATGCAGGTCCCCTTTCCTTTCCTTCTTGTCAGTGGAACTCATATCTTCAGCTTACAAACATGCCAAGGTGCCTCCAACCCTAACACAGTTTCCCATTGCCTTCCTTTCCAGGTGAATGTTATGAAAAGTCAGAGGGCAATGTTGCCTTAATTTTCTCTCCTGTTCACTTCTCTATGCTTAACTCAGGATCTCAGGGCCATGGTCCTCTAAGGAGATGTTTCTTTGCCTTTTCTCTTTTTTTTCCAGATTTATTTATTTGTTTTAATTGGAAGATAATTGCCTTACAGTGTTGTTAGTTTCTGCTGTAAATACATATATCTCCCCTCCTTCTTAAGCCTCCCTGCTACCCTGCCATCCCGCTCCTCCAGGTTCTCGCAGGTTCCTGAGCCAAGCTCCCTGTGTCAGGCCGCAGATCCCACTCGCTGTCTGTTTCACACACAGCAGCGCATGTACGTCAATGCTACTCTCTGGATTTGCCCCATCTCTCCTCCCCTTGCTGTGTCCACCAGTCTGTTCTTTACATCTGAGTCTTTATTCTGCCCTACACATAGATTGATCTGTACCATTTTTCTAGATCCATGTATATGTGTTATTATACCATACTTGTTTTTCTCTTTGTGATGTACTTCACTCTCTATGACAGACTCTAGGTTCATCCACATGTTGCTATTTCTGCAGCTAAGCCTTCTCTTGGCTTGGTTGCTTTCTCCAATGCTTGACTGCTTTCTCTGAAATTCCCCCACTAACTACTTCTGCAAATATAGTCCTTACTGTTTTACTTTTCTCCCTCACAAAAAACCTTTGTCTACAAAAGAAGAGGAATTCTCAAAAAAGAAACAAAAAATGGCTGTTAAACACGTGAAAAATACTTAACCTTACTAGAAAGCAAAGAAAAAATATCTTACAGTTCTGTTTTTTCACCTCCTTATTGATAAAGTTTTAAAAAATACCCAATATAATTGAATTTAGGACTGGAAAAACACATTTTAGGAGCAATGGTTTTAGAGTAATTTGGTATGATTTTTCAGAAATACTCAAATCACACATGCATAATTTCAATCGACTGAATTCTAATAAGCTGTGCTGCTGCTGCTAAGTTGCTTCAGTCGTGTCCTACTCTGCGCAACCCCATAGACGGAAGCCCACCAGGCTCCCCTATCCCTGGGATTCTCCAGGCAAGAACACTGGAGTGGGTTGCCATTTCCTTCTCCAATGCATGAAAGTGAAAAATGAAAGGGAAGTTGCTCAGTCGTGTCCGACTCTTAGCGACCCCATGGACTGCAGCCTACCAGGCTCCTCCTTCCATGGGATTTTCCAGGCAAGAGTACTATATTAATTCCTTACTACATCATTTTTATGATAACTAAGATTTGGTAACAATTCTGTGACAATACAGAACACATATCACTGCAATAAAATACTACACAGCCACTCAAAAGATTGTGTACAAATGTATTAATTGACATGAAAATATTTTATAATATATACTACACAAAATTTTTTTAAATGGCCTGTAAAAACTTTCACTTTTCACTTTGATGCATTGGAGAAGGAGATGGCAACTCACTCCAGTGTTCTTGCCTGGAGAATCCCAGGGACAGGGAACCCTGGTGGGCTGCTGTCTATGGGGTCGCACAGAGTCAGACACGACTGAAGTGACTTAGCAAAAATTTCATAGTTTCAGAAATATTTAATCAGAAACTATTTATTGAATACCAATTCTATACCAGGGTATTATTCTAGGTGCTGGAAGTATGAGTATGTATAGAAAGCATGGGAAAATATACACAAAATCTTAATAATAGTGAAGGTTTTTAAGTGGTAAAATATTTTTTTTTGTTTTCTACAATGGATGTGTATTATTTCTACTGTAACTCTACAATTTTTAAATACCAATTTCTTTAGAATAAACACCAGACCCTTTAGTGTACTACCCATACTTCCTCTTCCAGCCCTACTTCCCGTAGGTCTGTCCGCTCAACATCTATTATCTATTTCTGTTTGTTTTATCTGCTCCTGAATTTGTTAATATTGTATCAGTCACAGGGAACATCCTTGCTCCATCTTGTCACGGCCTATCCTATGTAGCCTCCTTTGCAGGGGCCCATCAGGAAATCATCTTCCTCATCTCTGAATTCACATGTTTTCCTGTCTTTGAATTCTCACAGCATCTCTGCGTCTCTTCCTCCCATGACCAGACTGTAGGATCTTTGAAGGCAGATTCCTCAGTGTTTTCCGTATTGCCGAAGGAGTGCTCACTGAACAAATGAAGGAATGCAGGCATCTCTCTCTAGAGTTTAAATTCCTTGAGAAGAGGGGATCTTATTCTTCACCGTGTCTTCTACATCAGTATTTATGGTGGGTTACTGTTCTCCTAAGCATGAGAACTTGCAAGGAATCAAAGTTCAGATCCCCACCTTGCACATGTACTCACTCTGCAAACTGAGAATGCAGGTTTGGGATTGAGGCGTTGTTCTGGCGCTCCCCTCACATCTTTCCTTTTCTAATCACCTTCTCCCACTTTACCAAACAAGCAAGCATTGCCCTAAGATATATATATGTCTGCTGGGCACCATGGTAAAGAACAGTTTGAATGTTTTCATGCAATCACGTCATTTTTTTACATCCTTCTCACAAAGTTCCATGAAAGCAGTGGCTTCTTATTTTCTATAAGTGATAAATTCTTAGCTAGACTTTTTGCTCTATCTTTATATCTGTCAATGGTTTTATCTTTCTCTGTTTTACAGTTAGAATACAATAGGGAGAGGGTTGTCATGGAATACATATTAATCCATCCCTTTGAACTTAAAAGGAAAATTATACATTTTAAGGCAGAAGGGAAGTCCAACTGGATCTGTAGCTTTGACAAAGGGGAATTATTTGCTATTTAGTTTATATGGTGGACATTCTCATAAATTCAACGAGTTAAGCCTGAATCTTTGAATGTTGACAAAAATATATGTAAAGCATGAGATGAGATGAAAATATTTTATTGCATCTAACAAAGGACTAGCAAAGGACTTTGAAATGAAGCACTACTTTAAAATAAATCTTTCTTAGCATGTTGTGTATAAGATATTAGCAAATTTAGTATAACATGCCTCCAAGTGAAAGAGTAACTGACATAATTAATAGTCATTTGAAAAGTCTTGGTGAAGATTTTAAGTTTTTTCCTTGGAATCTGAAAAAGAATATGTTCAGTATCTGGGTAAAGGTAAAAACAAGCAAATGGAAAACCTTTGCAAGTCATATGTTTTCTGATATTTTGTTTTCTGTAAAATTGCAGGAGATCCTCAACAGGTTTTCAGCTCATCATGAAACTGTTTGATCATAGATCACTTAGTTGCATTTGCATATAATCTAGAATTTGTGGATTTGAGTGACAGTGCTATAGCAAAATTTTCATTCTCATCTGCTTATTTATGTCAACAAATATTTTCAGCACTACAACTATGAAAATGACATTGAAAATGGATTTAATACTAATAATATATAATTCTAGCAATAGTTAAGCATTTATAAAATTTAACTTTTATATTTTAATAAGGACTTATCAAGATTCATAATAATAATAATGAGTCAATGCAGAAGAATGTTTAAGTACAATAACAGATCCTGATGGCCAAGTAGAATAATAAATAAGTAAATGCATTTTAATTTATATACCTATTTTAGTGGCAGAGGTGAATGATTAAGTATAATGAAAATATCAGTCAAGAAGAAAAATACAAAATTACTGAAACTTGAAGAGCTTGTTAATATTTTTAATTGATAACAGTGGATAAAAAATGGCTCTAGTATATATTTATTCATTTATTTCTTCTTTTTCAGATTATCTTCTCAAATAGGTTATGAGTATTGAGCAGATTTCACTATACTAATAGTAGGTCCTTGTCACTTACCTCTTTTTATGTACTAGTGTACATGTTAATCCCAACCTCGTAATTTATACCTCGCCCTGAAATTTCTCCTTTGGTAACCATAAACTAGTCTTCTAAGTCTGTGTCTGTAAGTATTTCTTTCATTTTGTAAATAAGTTTATTTGTATCATTTTTTAGATTCATCATACAAGTCATATCATGTGATATTTGTCTTTCTTTGTCTGACTTAACGTCACTTAGTAAGGTAATCTCTTGGTCCATCCATATTGTTGCAAATGGCAGCTCTTTCTTTTTTTTTATGTCTGAGAAGGCAATGGCACCCCCACTCCAGTACTCTTGCCTGGAAAATCCCATGGACAGAGGAGCCTGGAAGGCTGCAGTCCATGGGGTCTCTAAGAGTCGGGCACAACTGAGCGACTTCCCTTTCACTTTTCACTTTCATGCATTGGAGAAGGAAATGGCAACCCACTCCAGTGTTCTTGCCTGGAGAATCCCAGGGATGGGGGAGCCTGGTGGGCTGCCGTCTCTGGGGTCGCACAGAATTGGATACGACTAAAGTGACTTAGCACCAGTAGCAGCAGCAACATTCCATTGCATTACGTACCACGTCTTTATCCATCCTTCTGTTGATGGACATTTAGGTTGCTTCATTTTCTGGCTATTGTAAATAGTGCAATAGTACTGCAGTGAACACTGGGGTACATGTATCTTCTCAAAATGTGGTTTTCCCTGGATATATGCCCAAGAGTGGGGTTGCTAGGTAATATGGTAGCTCTATTTGTAGTTGTATGAGGAACATCCATACTATTCTGCACAGTGGCTGTACCAATTTACTTTCCCATCAATAGTGTAGAAAGGTTTCCTTTTCTCCACACCTTCTCTGGCATTTATTTTTTGTAGACCTTTTGGTGATGGCCATTCTGACCAGGGGTGGGGTGAAATCTCATTGCAGCTTTGGTTTGCGTTTCTCTAATAATTAGTGATGTTGAGCAACTTTCATGTGCCTCTTGGCCATTTGTCTTCTTTGGAGAAATTCCTATTTAGATATTTTGCCATTTTTTGATTGGGTTGTTACTTTTGATGGTATTGAACTGCATGAACTGTTGTGTATTTTGGAGATGAATCCATTGTCAGTAGTATCATTTGCAAATATTTTCTCCCATTCTGTCGATTGTCTTTTCATTTTGTTTATGGTTTCCTTTGCTGTGCAAAAGCTTTTATGTTTAATTAGGTCCTATTGTTAATTTCATGTTTTTATTTTCATTATTTGGAAATAATGGATGGATTGACAAGATCTTGTTGTAATATATGTCAAAGAGTGTTCTGCCTATGTTTTCTTCTAAGAGTTTTATGGTATTCAGCCTTATTTAGGTCTTTAATCCATTTTGAGATTATTTTTTGTGTATGGTGTTAGAGAATGTTCTAATTTCAATTCTTTCATGTGTAGCTGTCCGGTTTCCCCAGCACCCCGTACTGAAGAGACTGTCTTTTATCCATTGTATATTCTTGCCTCCTTGGTTATAGATTAACTGACTATAGAGAAATGCTCTATATTGATGTGCAACTTGATTCAAATTTCAAAAGACTATAATAATTTCATTTTAAAATGTCAATAGTTACAATTACCAGAAATTAAACCCTTTCAACAATTTGGATTTGTGATAAAAATTTACATACTTACCCCCAAAAATGTGTGAGACTATAACAATATTTTTTAAATTCTTTTGGGGGACATGATCAGATGTAGTAAAAAATTATTTGCCTTATAAGACAGAGTGCCTTGCACTTCACTGGTACTCAATAGATGTTGCTGTTGTTCAGTGGCTCAGTCATATCTGACTCTTTGAGACCCCACGGACTGCAGAATGAGAGACCTCCCTGTCCATCACCTTCTCCTGGAACTTGCTCAAATTCATGTCCATTGAGTAGGTGATGCCATCCAACCATCTTGTCCTCTGTAGTCCCCTTCTTCTCCTGCCTTCTATCTTTTCTAGCATCAGGGTTTTTCCAATGAGTCTGCTCTTCACATCAGGTGGCCGAAGTATTGGAGCTTCAGCTTCAGCATCAGTTTGTCCAATGTATATTCAGGACTGATTTCCTTTAGGATGGACTTCTTGACCTCCTTGCAGTCCAGGGGACTCTCAAGAGTCTTTGCCAACACCACAGTTTGAAAGAATCAATTATTTGGTCCTCAGCTGTCTTTATAGTCCAATTCTCACATTCATACATGACTACTGGAAAAACCATAGCTTTGACTCTATGAAATTTTGCTGGCAAAGTAGTGTCTCTGCTTTTCAATATGCTGTCTAGGTTGGTCATAGCTTTTCTACCAAGGAGCAAGCATCTTCTAATTTCATGGCTGTAGTGACCATAGGCAGTGATTTTGGAGGCCAAGAAAATTAAGTCTGTCACTGTTTCCATATTTTCCCATCTATTTGACATGAAGTGATGTGACCAGGTGCCATGATCTTAGTTTTTTAAATGTTGAGTTTTAAGCATTTTCAGTCTCCTCATTCACTTTCATCAAGAGGCCCTTTAATTCCTCTTTGCTTTTTGCCATAAGGGTGGTGTCATCTGCATATCTGAGGTTATTGATATTTCTCCCCACAATCTTGATTCCTGCTTGTGCATCCATCCCAGCATTTCGCATAATATACTATGCATACAAGTTAAATAAGCAGGTGACAATATATACCCTTGACACAATTCTTTCCCAATTTGGAAGTAGTCTGTTGCCCCATGTCTATTTCTAACTGTTGCTTCTTGACCTGCATTCAGGTTTCTCAGAAGGCAGATAAGGTGGTCTGGCATTCCCATCTCTTTAGGAATTTCCCACAGTTTGTTGTGATCCACACAGCCAAAGGCTTGAGATAATGTGAAATGGATTTAATCTAAAGCAATAGTTAATAGAGGGTATAAACCACTGATGTTGTCTTTTCAAGTTGGTAAAAATGGAATGAAATTCTTGGCTAATTTCCTCTAGCAAAGACTTTGGTCCACTGGTCATGATGAAGAGAACAAAAGTGATGGCCCAGTTTTCACCTCCTTCATGGCTCTTACGCTTCTATGGGTAATTTAAATAATGAAAATAAATTCCCTCAAAAATTTATCATTTTTCTGACTATAAATAACAACTTTGGCCAAATTAATCTCTATGTTGGAAGCTCACATTAACTTTTAAATGTTTTCAAATAGAGGAACTAAAACAAAAGTAAATGAGGTTGTGCCAGAGAGAAAGGCTTTGATGCTGGATATTAACCAGACAGTTCGATTCACTTGTGGCTCACAGACACTTGCACACTTGTGAAGACCTGACTTTACTCTTTGTACAAAAGGACATAGCATCTCCTTTTCAGCAGAAGGTGATCCGATCATGGCATTCTCTATTTAATTACGGTAACAAATGCTGCCAACCAAGGAGTATTACTAACGACTTTGTCAGAAAAAAAAAAGTTGAGCCCACCTTACAGGTGTTCCAACATTTCCAGAACACTGGGATGAATATTTAAGTAAGGTTTGCACATGGAGTAACTCAGTCTCACCTGAGCCTTTGTCTCTTCTTTTCCCCCCCTTGCTCGTAGGCATGACACCTGCTTTCATCTCTTGCTGTTCTTCAAACATGCTCTGTTCTCTGCCTGAATGATGTCCCCATTATTCAGGGCTTACTCCTTACATTCCCTTGAGAGTTCCCCTGACTACCTGCCTAAAATAACATCCTCTCCCTCACTGTGAAAGTAGTATTCTCCTCCTAATATTTATATTGGGGTGAAAGTCTTAAACTGGGATTGTCCCAGATAAAAAGGCATATGGTCATACTATTCACAGCCCATATCACTAGCTGACTTTGTTTTCCATATAAGTTTCTTGAAGAAAAGGGCTTTACTCACTTGGAGCATAGCTGGCACATGGTGGACCTTCGATATTTGTTGAATAATGATAAAATTAGTATCATCTAATTTTATCAAGATTTATCCCACAACATTATTCTTTGACAATATAAATTCTAAAGATTATAAATACATATTGCCATATTGGCTCCCAGAAAGATTTTTGTCTTTCAGCAACAGTCTATGATAATTGACTGAAATATCTGGAGGGCTACAGTCCATGGGCCACAAAGAGAAATGGCAGAAGTGACTTAGCATGCATGCATGGACAGCATCCGCATAAAGTCCCGAATCAGCAAGGGTTAGGTACACAACTTTAAAAAAGACATCCTCTGTTTCCTAACTGATTCTGCTGTAGCTGCATAGTGAAAGAGTATGAAGCAGAGATTTTAAAATTAAGAAACAGAGATTTTAAGAGAGAAATTCTTCCAGTCTTACTGACCATAAAAAGGGAATGGTTCAGAAAGGAGCTAGCTACAGCCTGTCTAATTTCTGCTGAAAGTAATGGAATGAGTTAAATCAGCTATACCACACAGTAGCTATGTCCAGTGAATCACAATTAAAGTGATGTTATGTGGTGTTATTTGGCAAAGAAAGTGAAAGTGTTAGTCGCTCAGTTCTGTCCGACTCTTTGAGACCTCACGGACTGTAGCTGGTAAGGCTCCTCTGTCCATGGACTTCTCCAGGCAGGAGTACTGGAGTGGGTTGCCATTCCTTTCTCTAGGGGATTTTCCTGACTCAGGGATGGAACTCAAGTGCCCTGCATTGCAGGTGTATTCTTTACCATCTGAGCCATCAGGGAAGCCCATTTGGCAAAGGAACTCAGAAATAACTTAGTTCTGTCTTGACATTGATAGCTCTTGGGGTGAGTTTTCTAGAGAAATGCAGTCAGGAGAGAAAGACTAACCAAGTCTGACAAAACTGCCCATCTTTTTTTGCTCTGATCTTCATCCTTAACATAAACCTCCAGCAAGTCAGTTGTTCTCAGAACCTTTTTTTCCCCAAGCCATATGGTTGATTCTCTGAACCCAACCCTGATTCTTTAATGTTACCAATCATGCTGGTGGAGCTAAAGTAGACCTCCTAAGCAGGGAGGAAATAGAAGAGAAGTAGAGAGAGACAGAGGGAAGAGGGAAGGTGTTTGCCTCAACACAAAGTCTCCTGCTTCAAGCTTCACCAAATCTGGGCCCTTGCACCCCAGATCCGGGGTGGTCCTTTGAGTCAGGATAGAGTCCAAAGTGGGAGAGGTGGTGGTGGTGGTTTAGTCACTAAGTCATGTCTGACTCTTGTGACCCCATGGACTATAGCCTTCCAGGCTCCTCTGGGTTCAAACCCAAGTCTCTCCTGCATTGCAGGTGGATTCTTTACCGCTGAGCCAGCAGGGAATCCCAAAGTGGGAGGGAGAGAGACCTGAAGATAAAAGAGAGATGGTTGGGTTTCCTCTGAGGGGAAATGGCTCTCATCCTCATTAGCCTTCTGTCTTCCATGGAAGAAACAAGAGATCAGAGAGGGAAACTTCACTTTCATGTGCTGACACCTTCATCTCCTCAATTGTTTTGCCAATACAAAGGGTTTCAGCCATTCAGATCACAGCTCCTTCCCCCTGGGATTAGGGTGTATGACCCTGAGTCTTTCTTGTCATGGGGTGACTAGGGGTATAGAGAAAAAGCAGAGATGCTCAATGAGCTTCTTCTGGAGGTCAGTGCTGGTCATTTCCATGAGAGATAAAGATGCCATTGGAGGTACTGTCCAGTATAGAGGGAGCTTTGCTCTCGTCTTAAATAAGGTGAAAATACTCAGCAAAATTAGGTCTAAAGCTCAGAGAGATGCTCTTTGCTGCAAAAGGGTAACACTCGAAATAGAGTCATCGGGGGATTGATTAGCCTGAAATTTTCTGGAACATCAAAGAAAACTGAAAGTTAACTGGGAAAACATCAATTCTCCTTAGCGTTAAGAAATTTAGGGAAATAAGAACTATACATCAGAGAGAAGAAATACTTTACATATAGATTTTTTTTTTACTCATTTGTTTTCCTTTATTTAAAAGGATATTTAGCTTCAAATAAAATGGAATATTTAAAATCAAAATCTGAAAGTAGAATGAACATTTAGCTACTATTCTGATGCTCTCACATTATAGATAAGGAGGCTGAGACATGGACATCACTAAGCTAGACTAAATCCATGGCTCCAGGCTCATATGCAAAAGTCTTTTTTCACTGTTAATGTAGATTATTACATCTTGCAAGAGAGCAACTGTTTAAAAATGATAATCATTGGCCATGAATGAATGTAGCGGTATATAAATTTTAAAAAGTTTCTATGTCTCTGAAGAAGTGAAGAATTGTATCACCAAAGTAACCAAAAGGACAGTTTAGTGATAGCTTAAACAATCTGCAAATGTGTGATCTATTATACTCACAGAAAGAAAAAAAAATTTTTTGATGCTGATGCTAATCGGTAAGGTCATATAACATACATGCATGAAGCAATATAACATAATATAATAGCACTTTTTGTATGCTGGGCTTTGTTAAAAGCATTTTACATGCTCTATTACATTTTATCATTGTAACAACCCAATGAACCAAGTGTTTTTATCATTCCCATGTTACAGATGAGGAAACTAAATGACAGAGTTTGAGTCACTTACTCAAGTTCACATAGTTTGTTAATGAGGGAGCCAGGATAAGCCAGGGGAATAGTGTTGAAAATGCTTGTAAAATATGAAGGAGGGATCAACTATCACTTCCTGGAGTAGAATTGTATTCATAATTATACTGTGGTGAACCCAGCAGCATCTGGGAAAATATGATATTTGGGGAAGATTATTTAAGGGATCTTTTATTTTGCCATTCATTTAGTTATCCTTGATTTTGGCTTTTAATCAGATTTGATCTGTGTAGAAGACTACACGATTGCAATATACCATAACCACTCATGGCCAAGATCATGGTTTTGCCTTTCTTAAAGGGTGTTACAAGTTCAGTCTCTACTTATAGTTTATTTAGGAATTTTGTTGAGGCATTTTCTAGTATACTATTTGGTGTCTGGTACCTGGAGCTCATTGTGGAAAAACTTCATTTTAGAAATTTTTTTTGCTGGAAAAGCTTTGCTTCTCCTATGATAATTTTTGTTTCTGAGACTGTCGCTTTTTCATTTTAGATGCCAGGAAGCTTAGATCAAATTAGAAAATGATCTAGTACAACTATGTATAACTGTATTGGTGGAGGCATCTATTTTCACTTGCTTCTAGTTTTGACTACTCCCTTTATTTACTTTTCTCTTGGACACAATTCTCCATCCTCAGTCTTTTCTCCCTCCTTCAAGCCCTCTTCTTTCTTCTTCATCCTCTCCCTCTCCTTTTTTTTTTTTTTTTTTTTTAACCATTTGAAGGATACACTTTTATTGTAAACCAGCTCAAGCGTTTTGTATAGCCATGATAGATATAAATAAGCATTCCCACAATTCTATATTGAGTGTAGGGACAAAAATCAACATCTAAGAATACATTGAACCAAAACCTTTGAGGTCATTTTCATTCAACAATATTAAACCATTAATACCTTTATTAAATGATTAACTACACAACATAACATGGGGGGAAAAAACACATGGGTGTGAAGATTAGTGTTACAAAGATCAAAGAGATAATATTACAGATGATGATGCTTCGAGATGCTAAATGGTTTGCTTTGTGTTACTCAGCTGATTAGTGGCAAAGAAAAGAAAATAGAGAGCAAACATTATTTACATAGTCAGTACATAAAACTGAGTCCAGTATTATGTTTTTTTATTAAAATTTGAGTATTTTTGATTAACAATGTTATGTATGCTGTATAGTTTCAAGTGTATAGCAAAGTGATTCTATTATACACACACGTATAGATATTCTTTTCCAGATTCTTTTCCATTATAGGTTGTTGCAAGATATTATATATAGTTCTCTGTGCCATGCAGTAGGTCATTGTTGTTTTTCTATTTTATTTTGTACATAGTAGTATGCATTTGTTGTTAATCTCAAACTCCTAATTTATCCCTCCCCTCTCCAACATTGTTTTGTATCTCTTCTAATATATGAAGAAACAAGATTAATTTTTTTTCATAAGTAGGGCAAATCAATACTTTAAAATGAAAATTTGATTTTCATTCTTTTTCAGCAAAAACAGAATGTGATTATAGTCTAACAAGGAAGCCACAGAAGTAGCTTGTGGTTGTAATGCAATACGGTCAAGTCTGTAACAGAAGGATACACAGGGAACTAAGGGAGGATGGAAGAGGAACGCCTAACTTAGCTAAGAAAGACCAGGGACAGCCTCATGGGTTCAGTTCGGTTCAGTTCAGTCCCTCAGTCATGTCTGACTTTTTGCAACCCCATGAATCTCAGCATACCAGGCCTCCCTGTCCATCACCAACTCCCGGAGTTCACTCAGACTCACGTCCATTGAATCAGTAATGCCATTCAGCCATCTCATCCTCTGTCATCCCCTTCTCTTCCTGCCCCCAATCCCTCCCAGCATCAGAGTCTTTTCCAATGAGTCAACTCTTTGCATGAGGTGGCCAAAGTACTGGAGTTTCAGCTTTAGGATCATTCCTTCCAAAGAAATCCCAGGGCTGATCTCCTTCAGAATGGACTGGTTGGATCTCCTTGCAGTCCAAGGGACTCTCAAGAGTCTTCTCCAATGCCTCATGGGTGAATGACCATTAAACCGAGCCTTGAAGAGAAAGTGGGAATGAACCAGGAGGAGAAGGCTGGAGACATCTGGAAAAATGGGAGAAGGGAAACAAGAGAAATAGGCAGGCACTAGAACACAAACCAAGCCTTTTCCTGAAGCCTATGGCCGTTCTTGAGGATCTTCACCAAAAAGGGTCCCCGTTCTTGCTTTGGAGTCATCTCTATGGAACGGACTGGAGGGGCAGAAAAACTGGCTTGCAGGTGATTGTGAACATTCAGGTGAGACGTAAGAAGGATCTAAACACCGTGGTGACATTGAGGACAGGGAAGAAAAAACACTCGTGAAGAACAGTAGATGGATGTTAACCTGCAGCACTTGTGATCCAGTTGGGTTGGTAGAGGGGGTAGGTGAGCAATGAAGGATGGGGAAAAGTCACGACTCAGGCTGGCCGCTTGGGTGACTAGGTATGAGGGACACCACTTTACAAGAAAGGATAAAAGGCAGAAATGGTGAGTTTGCAAAGGAAGTCCATTGTTGAACAGATTTACTAGCTAGTATTAGACTTTCTAGTAGAAACAACCAATTAGTGTTGTATGTCTGGGACTGGATTACCATAGAGTGATCTGCAGGATAAGAAGAGAGTTAGGAATTTTTTTTTTTAATAAGAGATTACTCCTAGTGATAAAAAAAAAACAAAACTTGCATATATTATTTTGCAGAAACAAAAATCTCTGTAATTGTGATATTTATTTAGGGCCCTGTGGTATGCGTGTAGAGTCAGTAGTATAAGATGAAACTGCACAGAGAAAGTGTATAGAGTGAAAGAGACCTGAGATATTAATGTCCCCCATTAAATGTTGGATGAAGAGAGATACCTCTCAAAGCAGTCAGAGGCAGGAAGAAAATCAGGAGGGCTTTATTTCAGAGAAACCAAGGACAAGATTGTTAACTACTAGTACAAAATTTCAACCAAAGAAAAGTCATGTATTACAAAAAAAAAAAATGGTCAATGACAAATATTTTTTAAAAATAGAATATAAACTGTTTCTTTGATTTTGGCAATTAGAAGCTCATTGATAGTATCATCAAGATCAGTTTTATGTAATATCTCACGCAATGCAAATACCAAACTGGATGAACAGTGGATTTTCAATAACTGCTCACTAAACCAATGAGGGGAATTTTGCAGCAGGTTGGCAAAGAATTTGAGGTGTTTTATAGGAATTCTGTGTATGAAAAAGGTATAAGCTCTCATATGATTAGCATATACCTATAAAATCAAGCTGGCAGTTGGGTGTTTTTCATCAAACAAAATCATTTAAGTCTAAAAGTGGGTTAACTTTTTTAAAAGGGTAAAAAAGTTCAGTTCAATTCTTGTCTCAGACGAATTATTTTACATTGATTTAAACAATGAAATGAAGATTCAAACTGGGGCGAAAAGCATGAAGATTGGAAGATACACAAAACATTTTATATTGAATCACCTAGTGTGATTCTGGGTGTGTAGAAGATGCTCAAGACATGATCACCATCAGCATCATTACAATATTTCTGGAATTAAAATGTTCTCTAGTCAAAGACAAGTTGGCGAGAGCCTAATTGTTCCTGCATGATGTGCCTAAGTGGAATTATTTGAGGATTAATCTCAAGATATTATTTTATCTCTATTGAAAATATGTTCATAGTAACACTAGTGTGAATGGTAATAAAGTTGAATTATTGCCATGATAGCATTCTATTTCCTTGAACTCCTGCCATTCTGGAGGCATTGTCGAAATTACTCTCTTAGGCATTTCATTCCTTTGTAAATATCACATTTCCCAAACTCAGTTGTTCATACATAACGATTCTTGCAGGCATAAGGGTGGAATCAAGAAAGAGAGGGAGTTGGGAGTCACTGCTGTGATTCTTTGTGTCAGCAAGCGTTACAGGCATTTTTTAGCAGCCTGTTTTGGTCTATTGCTTGTTAAAGCAATATGAAAAACTATGTAATTATATTCCACAAATAATTGATGTAAAGAATGAATCACAATCATACCTTGTATTTTTTCTCCCTCCTTTCAAGCCTTGCTTTTTTTTACAGTAGCTGCATGTTGGTTCTAGGCCGAGTGCCAGTTGTATCAATTAAACAGTAACTAATTCAAGTACATTTGCAATCTGTGTTTGAAATGCCAGCCCATACAGTAGTTCCCAATTAAGCATGAGGCAGATTAATGGATGCATTGTTCTCCTGGGCTAACTCCACCACATTGTCATTAAGCGGTAAGCCCTAGTGAACCAAAGACTTCCATTTAAAGGGGAAGGGAAATACATGCTTACAAAAAAAAGTTGGGTGTTTATATCAAGCAGAATTATTTAATAGGAAAGGTGGCGGGTAACCTTTTGAAAGGAGAAGAAATTATGGCTATTTAGTGTTTTTCTCAGTCCCTTTATTTTGCATAGATTTGATCAGTGCAGAAATACAAAGGTGCAAAATGGGAAGGGAAGTCATGGGAATGGATCAGACAGACAAATGGCTCCTGTAAGTTCACAGTGCTTAAAACAGATGTTCTTTTCAGCTGGCTATAGTATATCATTATCTCCAGGAACCCTGAAGAGAAAGTACAAAGATTCACCAGGGATGGTGGAAATGCAGTGTATTCATTGTGCAAAATACTTGGCTCCCTACCCTCCACCCACTCTCACCCTGTTTTAGGAGACAGATATCTGGGGCACTGATTTGGCCCATTTTAAATCTTGCGATTTTTAGAACTCAATGTAATCACTGCAAAGTAAAACTGGTTTTGGCACTCACTAAGCATTTAATGGTTGTAGTTCATATAGAACAAATCAAAAGACGCTGAACATTTAAAAAGGGACAATTTATTTCAGTCCTCCTGAGTTCCTGTGTAAAATTTCTTTTCCCTCTTTCTTCTTTTTAATTTTTTTGATAATTTTGTTGGACCACAAAGAAATGTGATGCCTAAAAAAGACATTCGGTTCTTCCTTACGAAAGAAAAATGGGAAAATTTTTTTTTCTATTTCTGTTTTGTGATGTTTTCCAGTGGGCATGACGAGGTTGACCAAACCTTCGAGTTATTCAATTTCCAAAATCTTTAAAAATTACACAGTCAATCGTATTAGTTTGACATGCGACACTTGTTTATCTCAAGAGCACAACTGCTTTTTAAATGTATCTACTCACCAAACTCTGTTCTGTTTCATTGCTTTCCACCTTGGTCTGCTCTGCTGCAGTCCAAAACATACCCATCAGGCTGTCTAGTAACAGTTCGAAGACACATTCAAAAGTGAACTCACCACCATCCAATCCCATTTTTTTTCTTTCCCCTCTCTTGGCAAATGGCTTTTTGTCTGCTTTTAGGAAGACACTGTCCACCCTTTTGTGCAGACAGAGGAAGAATGAAAGCAAAATCCACTCAGTCTGTGAGGGAGATTGTCACTGTGTGATTCTTAGACATGCGTAATGTCTCTGATTGCAGAAGGTGTGTGCGTGTGTGTGTGTGTGTGTATTGTCTGTCTGTCTGGTGTGTGTGTCTGTTGTGTGTATCTGTCTGGTGTTTCTGTTTCTTTAGTGTGGAAATGGAAAGAATCCCTTAGTGTAGCTGTCTTTAATCATTGTAGAGACCTTCCCATTTGGCTGTCATTTCTGCTTCCAGTGCATTTAAGATGTACTGAGTTTTCCCACATAACTGGAGTGTGTGGCTTTCTGACTAATGAAAGGATCCAGGGCTTTCAGCTTCTATTCCTCTCCCATCCTTCTCCTGGCTCTTCTTCCTCCAACCTCCTCATAACCCTTTCTCTCCCTCCCCTGATTCCTGGCTCATTGGTAGAGGAACAGAAACGTTGAAATCAATATGAGAATAAATTGCCACATGGTCTTTATTGTGGAGGCAAGGTTTCTGCAGAAAATCCTTGCAATCAGAAAAGAGGGAAGATGAGATTAAACTGATTAAACTGAGAAAGTCGAAAAAGGACAACTTGAAAGATTAGCTCTACAAGCCAGGAAAGCATAATCCTCTGTGCATGCTAAGTAGAGCTGTCCTCTTCGCTATCAGCCCCTTCATCGGGTGACCTTCTGTTGCATTAGCACTGAGCTACTTGATCCAAGGCAAATACTAGAAATTGAAAAGCCAGAATGTCAGTGATTACAGCAGGTATCAATATTATTGTAATGATGCTTCGTTATCATTAGGGGACTTAATTACTTAGGGAGAGTGAGAAGGCCAGAGAGAAAAGCGCCAAGCCCCTGCTGAAGTCAGCATCTAGATCAGGCTGATACTTGAGAACGGCCTCAAGTTTAGATTCAAAGGTAGCCAGAAAGTGAGAGGAAGGAACCGGATTTAAGAAGACTGTCATGAGCATTTCAGGCTTGACTTGTGTAGGGAATGGTTGGCCATTGAGATACAAGACAAGCTTATTAGCTTTTGGAACGACCATTACAGTATTGTTAGGGGACGCACATTGATTGAAACCGCCCACCCTGGCCAGGCACCATAGTAACCATTTGCATGAGTTGTTTTATGATAGGAGGTTCTGGTAAGGCACACGGAACTAATTAGCCTCCACCAACTGGAAGAGTTCGGGAAAGTTCAAAAGGAGACACCACGTGTCCGACCACCTCCCAGAATCCTTCTCTCTGGCAACCATCTTGGCTGAACAAAGCGTGTGCCACCAGGAAGGACTCTGAGTCAGAATGGTTGGCCAAAGACAACCCAGAAACTAATCCCATTACAAAAACCCGAGCCATGTGGCAGAGCAGTTCTCCTGGGTTCCCTTACCCTACCCCTGTCCCAATAAAATCTCTTGCTTTGTCAACGCATGTGTCTCCTTGGACGATTCATTTCTGAGTTTTAGACAAGAGCCCAGTTTTGGGCCCTGGAATGGTCCCCCTTCCTGCAACAGTATCTGCTACATAGGGTGTGTGTGTGTGTGTGTGTGCTCTGTTGTGTCCAACTCTTGTGACCCCATGGACTGTAGCTTGCCAGGCTTCTCTGTCCGTGGGGTTATCCCAGTAAGAATACAAAGTAGGTTTCCATTTCCTCCTCCAGGGGATCTTCCCAACCCAGGTTGAACCTGTCTCCTGAGTCATCTGCATTTGCAGGTGAATTCTTCACCACTTTGCAACCTGGGAAGCCCCTACTGCAGAGTAGGTACTTCATAAGAGTGAAAGAGTACATGAATAAATGAAACAAATAAACCAACCAAACTTACTCTAGTGGCGTGCTAAAAATGATTAATTCCTAAAAATACAGATGCAAAAATATCAAATTTTGAGTAGTGATCTTAAACAACTCGGCTTCTTTTTAACGCAAAGCTAATCTTAGATCCTAACCTCTTTTTAACTGCTTTTCAAATTTAATCTCTCTCTACCCCCTACCCCTACCTCTCTTTTTCCATAGAGATTTACAGTTCAGAGCCTGGTTGTTGTGACATTGTGATTCTAAAATGCAGAGTTCAAGCTGGGCACATGTTTTCTTTTAAATCTGACCCCTAAATAGGAACGCGGAGCATTTCTGAACACTCTGGGGCCATAGTTGTGCTGAGCCAAGCCAGAATTAGCCCCAGTTATTGACCTCCAAATAGACCTGACCCGGCCTGACTTGCCTTTGTCAGGGTGCTGTGGAAAATTCATATTTCCAAATTTATTGAATCAAATATATTTAGTTTTGAGAAGGCACAAAAGCCAAAATAAACTTCAAACTATATTTGAATGAACTCACATCCAGCTTCACCATCAGCAAACTTTGTCCCGTTGAACTCACCACTAGGCCCGTTTTTTCTTTGGCCCATTTGAGCATTAAAAAGAAAGGGAGGGGGGTAAAAAAAAACAACAACAACAAACTGAAATGGGAAAATGTGTTCATGTGTTTGGAGAAGGAACATGGAAAAGTTACAGTCAGAATGGAGAGTGTTTGTTGTTGTTTAGTTGCTAAGTCCTGTCTGACTCTTTTGCGACCCCATGGACTGTGGAGTATATTGAAGGCAGGTTAATTCAGAAATCAGTCGTATGGCAGGGCAAGGGTTGCATTCATTCTTGGCCACTCATTCCTATTTACACTTTGGCAATTGGCCTCTGGGTAAGAAAGTAAACCTCGATCGAAGGCAAGCTGATTAAAACCCTTTTCTTTGGACAAGAGATGGGAGGAAGAGAGTGTGAGTATTTTTTCGTGCTATGCAGGATGTGTTCAGAACCCACAGCTCAAGTCTAACTGCAGGATTTCCTGCCATATTTTTCTCCTACCATTTCATTTCCTGTGTCACAGTGCTCAGGCATCTCCATGCCTTGGAGTTGAGGCCAACTCTCATGGTTCCCTCGTGGCTCAGACAGTAAAGAGTCTGCCTGCAATGCAGGAGACCTGGGTTTGATCCCTGAGTCAGGAAGATCCCCTGGAGAAGGGAATGGCAACCCATTCCAGTATTCTTGCCTAGGAAATCCAATGGACAGAGGAACCCGGTGGGCTACAGTCCATAGGATCACAAAGAGTTGGATACAACTGAACGACTAACACTTGTCCTCTTAAATCATCATTTTTTGTTCTGGATGAACTCATTCCAATGTTGATTGAGTGTAGCTACACTCCTTCCCCTTAAGGGAAAGCCCCGTGTTCTAGGGACTCTAGATCCAAGAAGGTTTTGATTCCTTTGGTTGAAATACACTTGAAAAATCCCATCCACTGTATTCTTCAGTTGCCTTTGCTAACTCTGTGCTGCACATTAGAGTCATCTGAGAAGATTTCAATAAATAACTCCCACTCTGCCGTGTTCTGATTCAGTTGCTTTGGAAAGAGGCCCTGGGTTTTGTTTTTATTCTTGACCATTATAAATTCTAGGGTGATGTGGTCATTTGACTCATACTTCCTCCACATTGCTAAACTTTTATTTATTTGTTTGTTTATTGCTAAAACACTAGCTTTATCAGTTTCTGTCTGGTTCCTGTTTATGATGTTGTGATGTGCAGAGAAGCAACGCTTCTCCTGGCATTTGTTACCTCTAAGTGTACCGTCTACCCTCAACTCTGGCTGTGTATTAAAATACCCTGGTGAGGTTTTAAAGTTTATGGATCCTGGGCCTACTCCAAGGTAATTAATTGGTTCTGAGCAGAGCTTAGGAAACAGGATTTTTTTTTTTTAAAGTGAAATCCTCAAGGGCCATAAGCACAAACTGTTAAATGAATTTGAAAGCCATAGATACCCTGAAAGCTTTATCAATTCTGTTTGTTGCTTTTTGTTTTACCAGCAGAAAAAGCATCAGATGCATATTATTTTTTTCTTGATAGAAGTTTGATGAGTAATATTTTTTAGTAATCAGGAAGTCACATGCCAAGTCTAAGAGATGCACGGACTTCTGCTGGTTTTAGAATCATTCTATTTTTACCGTGATCTGCATCAGCAAAAAGCCTTTATACAACCTCTGAAGCCAGGGTTCAAACCTAGAACTTCAGTGGTAGCTGCTGCAGAAAAACCTAATGTCTTCATAACTGTTTATCAGTTGAAATGGCAATAATATTGATTCCCCATTTTAAGTCTAATGTGTGCACATCACTTCCAGGCTCTTGGCTACCAGGGAGAAAATACATTTTTTTTTCTTTCTTGCCTTTGGACTTAATTGATAAGAGTTCAGCAAGACAACTAGACATATGATCAACATACAAAGGTCAGTTGTAATTCTAACAATAGCAATGAGAATTAGAAAATGTAATTTTACCAAAGCAATAGCATTTACAATGGTATAAAGAATAGACAATAATGGGGAACTAATCCTATAAAATGCATGCATAACCTATTTGGAGGAAAGATAACATTTTTAAAAATATATAATAAACATGCCAAAATAAATGGAGCAATCTGTCATGTTCATAAACGGCAAAATATATTTGAAAAATGTTTAAACTTACTGTGGTTACAGAAAAGCACAGGAAAACCCTGAAATGCAATTTCAAATTCATCAAATTAGCAAAGATTAATATGTTTAATATTAATAGGTGTTGGCAAAGATATGGAGGAAAGAGCACTGATGAGTGGATATAAATGAAGATAACCACTTTGGAAAATAAATAGGAGGCTTCTTGAAAAGTAGAATATGGTAATAGCGCTGAATCTGTTCCCTAGGGTAACTACCCCATGTGCCTACAAGGAGGCGTGGACAAAGATGTTCCTAGCAGAATTATGTGTAACGTAAAAAATTGAGAACAGCTTATATATTCATCAAAAGAAAAATAAATGAATTGTAGCATGTTCAAAAACTATAAAGTTATATGGCGATACTTCCCAACATGTCACACATTGAGGCACACATAGAAAATAGCATCTATATGACGTGCTGGGATGACCTAGAGGGGATTTAGGGTCACTTGTATGACCAGGAGTCCTGGTTGGTCCAGAGCAATAGTGGTTTTTCCGGACTCTCCTTGTTCAATCTGCTGTGCCAGTGCAATTATTAACAGTGCCAGTTGTACTTTCAAAATATTGTAATTTGAACAAAAGTTAATATGGTCACTTAATGAAACAAACTGTACTTTCCTTTTACTTTATAAACATGATAAAGATAAAATGCAAATATCATGGAAACTTTTAAATATTAGATGTTGAATTGTTAAAAGACAAACTTAGACATATTTTTTAAAAATTAAGAGTTTATTTGGGAAAAATTCACTTCCAATCAGGTAGCATCAAATAAGAAGTGCCTTGGAACTCTAGCCACAGGGCCCAGGGGAAGACTTTTAAAGAGAAGAAGGGGAAGCAAAGCAAAGCAATTATTTGATTGGCTATAGCTTAAGTAGTTGCATTATTTGGGAAAATCTGGTTGGTCATTTGTAATTGTCTGTCTTTTGGTTTTAATTTCTTAACCTTGAGGTATTTACAGGCTTATGTTTGGTTGCTTACATAGGCAGCTAAGGCATTAAAACCACTTTTCTTATGGCCTCCTTGTTTAATTAAACAGAATACATATAAAATAATTTTTAAAATATTAACGAGAAACTGGAGCATATTCACATTGTTAAAGAAATTTATTTTATAAAACTTAAAATTCCAGAAAAATAAATGACCCAATCAGAAAATGGGCCAAAGAACTAAATAGACATTTCTCCAAAGACATACAGATGGCTGACAAACACATGAAAAGATGCTCAACATCACTCATTATCAGAGAAATGCAAATCAAAACCACTATGAGGTACCATTTCATGCCAGTCAGAATGGCTGCGATCCAGAGGTCTACAAGCAATAAATGCTGGAGAGGGTGTGGAGAAAAGGGAATCCTCTTACACTGCTGGTGGGAATACAAACTAGTGCAGCCACTATGGAGAACAGTGTGGAGATTCTTTAAAAAACTGGAAATAGAACTGCCTTATGACCCAGCAATCCCACTGCTGGGCATACACACTGAGAAAACCAGAAGTGAAAGAGACACATGTGCCCCAATGTTCATCGCAGCACTGTTTATAATAATAGCCAGGACATGGAAGCAACCTAGATGCCCATTGGCAGACGAATGGATAAGAAAGCTGTGGTACATATACACAATGGAGTATTACTCAGCCATTAAAAAGAATACATTTGAATCAGTTCTAATGAGGTGGATGAAACTGGAGCCTATTATACAGAGTGAAGTAAACCAGAAAGAAAAACACCAATACAGTATACTAACGCATATATATGGAATTTAGAAAGATGGTAATGATAAGCCTGTATGTGAGATAGCAAAAGAGACACAGATGTATAGAACAGTCTTTTGGACTCTGTGGGAAAGGGAGAGGGTGGGATGATTTGGGAGAATGGCATTGAAACATGTATAATATCATATGTAAAACGAATTGCCAGTCCAGGTTCAATGCACAATACTGGATGCTTGGGGCTGGTGCACTGGGACGACCCAGAGGGATGGTACGGGGTGAGGGAGGAGGGAGGAGGGTTCAGTATGGGGAACACGTGTATACCTGTCATGGATTCATGTTGATATATGGCAAAACCAATACAATATTGTAAAGTTAAAAAAAAAACTGAAAATTGTGACTCCCATAAACTATAAAATGAATATGTGTCAAAGATTTTATTCAGTTTACTAATTAATAAGAGATTCAGTAAGATGTTAAAACAAGTTGAAAGGAGAATCTAAAGAATGGGCTCATACATAGGCAGTCAAGACAGCTGAAATGAATTTACTAATAGAAGCAAACTGATCCAAGAACCTCAAGATAATAACATGTAATGTTTGGAATCATCTCCTCTATGTGGGAGGAAATCAGTTACACTCCAAGAAACAAAGCTCATTTGCATCTCTATGATTAAGACCATTTGTATTACCTTGAAACAGAAACACTTTCATCACCATCAGCACTACAAGGTAAGTTTTATCTCTACAGAATTGATTTCCGTAGATTCGGACCAACCCAAACATGTCTGCTAGACAACACCAAGCATTCTTCAAAGGACATCAGAAACTTGCTACTCAATTTTTAAAAATATGGAGCTAATGTAGTCTGGAGTTTATGAATTTATCAATTCACCATTTTGATAACACTAATCTTTACAGGTTGAAGTAGTCAGTGACAAAACATTAGCTCTCAGGGTTCCCAGAGTATTTTGAAACAAAACCTTTATGTTTTCCTGATTTTCAGCTGTACCCTCAATACCAAATATGCACAGTATTTAATACCTTGCTTCTAAGTATTCATTTATCATTTCACTATTTCACACTCAGTAGCTTGTTTTGGTATGTCTTTGCAGAACTAATAATGTTCTATAAAGCATTTCTCTTGAGGACTTGTAATTAGTGCTATTAACTCAGCACACTTAATAATGTCTGCAGATTCATCCATCTGCAATAAAGCCATTTTGCTTTTATAATTTTCTGAATTAGTGTTGTCCCAAGTTCTATAGTATGTTGACAATGAACCTATAACGGTAAATTTAATAATGGCACCTTTCCATTTCTTACGCTTCATTGGTTCAGAGTATCGTATGTATTGCTAATTTCTATAGGGCGTAAAAGAAGTGACTGTAAGATGGTTTGGGCATTCTGTAGTCTGTAACTATGAACTATCGTGCACGGGTTCCTTTCAAGTCAAACCTTTTACTGATTTGGGGCATGAAGACATTTGTAAAAAGTCTAATCATTAGAAGAATGTTTCTAATAAAATGCTAGTGTCATTTATTGTCATTATTGCTTCATTTCACAATTTTCCCACATAATTAAGATATTTAGACTGAGGAAGAAAAGGATTAACAGGACATAAGGCTCCAAATTTGAGTGTCTGATACATGTACACCTATAAATATACATATACACACATACAAATATACATTTATACATATATATAAAATCATAGGTTTGTCCTGAGAATCTGAGGCTTTATAACTTTAATGAGGAAGTTACCCACCATAATGGAAAGAAATCTATTTGAATGTAAATTTCTTAAAGAAAGGCTGGTGGCGGTGGTTTACTCTTAAGTCCTGCCTGACTCTTTGGGACCCCATGAACTGTAGCCCACCAGGCTCTTCTGATTATTGAATTTCCCAGGCAAGAATTCTGAAGTGGGTTGTCATTCTCTTCTCTAGGGACTGAACCCTCAAGGCCTGCATTGCAGGTGGTCTCCTGCATTGCAGGCGATTCTTTACGTATTGAACCACCAGGGAAGCCACAGTATTTTACAAATTTAGGAAATCAAAATTTCAGAATGTTTATTTAATATTGTGTGCACTCATGAGAATATTTTAAACATTTCATTAATAAATTAAAAAAAAATAAAGATGTGGTAAATAAAACTTCACTGCAGATGGCTGTTTTCTCTATCCTCCTGTGGCAGAGAGCAGAGAGTAAGCAAGCTCTCTCCAGACCCTTGTAAGGGCATAAATCCCAATCATAGAGGTTCTACCCTCATACCCTTGTCTAATTCTAATCACTTCCCAAAAGCCCCACCTCCTAATATCAGCACTTGGAAGGAGTAGGGTTTCAACATATGCATTTGGGGGAGACACAGACTTTGTCCATAACATATATCAGGTCCCCAACTTTACTCCTTTTTCTTTAATATCTTAAGTTTAAAATATTACAGTTTTTGTTTCTAGAAGTTTATTCTTCAATCTGATTTTTTTTATAGTCCCCTGTGCTTTACTCACCATTTCAGTATCTTATTTCTTTAAGAACACTGAACATGTCCATATTATGTTCCATGTTTGATAATTTCATTATCTTAGTATTTTTGTGTTTGATTCTTATGTCTGTTTTTCCTAATTTTCTCTTTTGACGCCTTACTTAGTGTGGTATATTTGCTTCGGTTTTCGTTACTCATTCTAGCTCTTTACTTTGTGCCCAAATCTCTTGGACTTTAATAATGTAATGTCACTGAAGTTTGTGTTGAAGCAAGTTCCTGCAAAATGATTTATTATTTTGCCAGACAACCTGGGAATCCTACTAGCCTGGAATCACTTTATACTAAATTCTTAGCTTGAGGGTTTCATTCAGATCATCCAAGTATTACAAATTCAGGTGGCAAACTCCCACAGGGCTAGCTGTTTACAGATTCCCTGTTAGAGGCAATTTTCCTGAAAGTTCTACTGATATGGAGGTCATTTTATTTCTTATATATATTAACATCAAGGATACAGACTTTTGGAGGCCCAGCTTTATATTGGGAGACTCCTAATAGACACCTCATTTTAAGGAGGTCCTGGACATGTCTATTCTCTCCTGAGCCATATAAACCATATAAACTAAAGGGACCATATAAACATAGTTCATTCAACAAATACTCTAAAAAAGGCAAAACAAAAAAGCTGGACTTAGTATTCTGTGTACCTTTCTTGGCTCTTGTTATCATTTGGTATGTTGGTCAGGGGGACTTCCCAGGTGGCTCAGTGGCAAAGAATTCACCTGCCAACGCAAGAAATGCAAGAGACACAGGATGGATCCCTGGGTTGGGAAGATCCCATAGAAGAGAAAATGGGCAACTCACTCAAGTACTCTGGTCTGGGCAATCCCATGGACAGAGGTCACAAAGAGTTGGACATGACTGAAGCGACTGAGTATGCGTGCATATGTTGGTCAGGGTTCTCCAGAGAAACAGAACCAATAGGTTGTGTATGTATAGGGAGTGAGATTCATTTTTGGGAATTGACTCATAGGATTATGGGGGTCTGTTGAGTCCAAAGTCTGCCGGGTAAGACATCAGACAGGAGACCCACAAAAGAATTGCTTTTCCAGTCCAGTAGCTTTCTGTTAGCAGCATTACCTGTTCTTCTGGGGAGATCAGTCTTTTTCTGTTAAGCCCTTCAACTGAGTGGATGAGGCCCACTGACATTATGAAGAGTAATCTGCTTCACTCAAAGTTTACTTTTTAAAATGTTGATCTCATCTGAAAAATACCTTCATAGAAAAATCTAGAATAATCCTGCACCAAATATATGGGTACCTTGGCCTTGCAAAGTTGATATTTAAAGTTAACATCACAGCTGCTTTTGAGGTTTGTTTGTATATTCACCATTTACATCCCAGTTCTTCATTTAAGAAACTACTTAAAAAAAAAAAATAAGTTATCCAGTATTGCTCTGTTGACATATAGTTTAGATAGAATAAAATTGCACAGAAAAAAGGCTCTACTTGATTAGTCTTGACAAATGTATACATCTATGCAATCTACACACAAAATAAGATGTAGACTATTTCTGATAGAGAAAATTCTTATTTTCCTGTTTTCAGTCAACTCCAACCCACTATACAAAGGCAAACACTTCTGATTACTATCAATATTCCTAATTTTTCTTATTTTGGGATTGAAAATAAATAAATCCAAGTAGTACCTCTTGTGTCCTTTGTTTTCCAGATGGAGTCACATTGTTTAGGGTATCAATAGTTCATTACTTTCACTGTTTGGCAGAATTCCATTGGCTGGATAAAACATTATTTTTGTTTCCATTTTCTTATTCATGGATATTTAGATAGTATCCAGTTTTGGCTCTTATGGCAAAAATTACAAATAGTTTTGTGAAAGTATTTCTTGTGGAAAATATGGTCTCATTTTTCTTGGATAATATTTAAAATAGAATTGCTCTTTTGTGGGGTAGTGTATAAGAAATTGTCATTGTTCTCCAAAGCAGTTATGTCATTGGTCACAACCATGAACAATATACAAAAGTCCTAACTGCTCCATATCCTCAGCATTAAAAAAAATTACTTTTATTTCTGTGTACCACCAAAAAAGGAAAACAAAATGAATATTATTAATAATAATGCCATTTATAGTAGTATAGTGTATCAATTGCTTAAGATGTATGGCAAAATCAATACAATATTGTAAATTAATTAGCCTCCAATTAAAATAAATAAATTTAAATAAAAAAAGAAAAAATCAATGAAAGAGTTGCAAAACAGATATAATGAAAACTACAAAGTATTTTTTAGAGAAATTACAGAACTAAATAAATGAAGAGAAATGTCATGTTCACAGATGAAAAGCAATGTTTATCTGGAAAAGGTTTAGAATGGCTGTGACACATTGATTCCTGACTGCACATCCAGTGACATCATCTTAGTAGGTTGGTATCAACCATGATGAAAATTATTTACACTATGTAAATTAGCTAATACTCAGAGATACCAAAGGAACATTTCATGCAAAGATGGGCACAATAAAGGACAGAGATGGTGTGGACCTAACAGAAGCAGAAGATATTAAAAAGAGGTGGCAAGAATACACAGAAGAACTGTACAAAAAAGAGCTTCACGACCCAGATAATCAGGATGATGTGATCACTGACCTAGAGCCAGACATCCTGGAATGTGAAGTCAAATGGACCTTAGAAGGCATCACTAGGAACAAAGCTAGTGGAGGTGATGGAATTCCAGTGGAGCTATTCCAAGTCCTGAATGATGATGCTGTGAAAGTGCTACACTCAATATGCCAGCAAATTTGGAAAACTCAGCAGTGGCCACAAGATTGGAAAAGGTCAGTTTTCATCCCAATCCCAAAGAAAGGCAATGCCAAGGAGTGCTTAAACTACGGAACAATTGCACTCATCTCACACGCTAGTAAAGTAATGCTCAAAATTCTCCAAGCCAGGCTTCAGCAATATGTGAACCGTGAACTTCCTGATGTTCAAGCTGGTTTTAGAAAAGGCAGAGGAACCAGAGATCAAATTGCCAACATCCGCTGGATCATGGAAAAAGCAAGAGAGTTCCAGAAAAACATCTATTTCTGCTTTCTTGACTATGCCAAAGCCTTTGACTGTGTGGATCACAATAAACTATGGAAAATTCTGAAAGAGATGGGAATACCAGACCACCTGATCTGCCTCTTAAGAAATCTGTATGCAGGTCAGGAAGCAACAGTTAGAACTGGTCATGGAACAACAGACTGGTTCCAAATAGGAAAAGGAGTACGTCAAGGCTGCATATTGTCACCATGTTTATTTAACTTATATGCAGAGTACATCATGAGAAATGCTGGACTGGAAGAAACACAAGTTGGAATCAAGATTGCCGGGAGAAATATCAATAACCTCAGATATGCAGATGACACCACTCTTATGGCAGAAAGTGAAGAGGGGCTAAAAAGCCTCTTGATGAAAGTGAAAGTGGAGAGTGAAAAGGTTGGCTTAAAGCTCAACATTCAGAAAACGAAGATCATGGCATCTGGTCCCATCACTGCATGGGAAATAGATGGGGAAACAGTGGAAACAGTGGCAGACTTTGTTTTTCTGGGCTCCAAAATCACTGCAGATGGTGACTGCAGCCATGAAATTAAAAGACGCTTGCTCCTTGGAAGGAAAGTTATGACCAACCTAGATAGCATATTCAAAAGCAGAGACATTACTTTACCAACAAAGGTTCGCCTAGTCAAGGCTATGGTCTTTCCTGTGGTCATGTATGGATGTGAGAGCTGGACTGTGAAGAAGGCTGAGCGCCGAAGAATTGATGCTTTTGAACTGTGGTGTTGGAGAATACTCTTGAGAGTCCCTTGGACTGCAAGAAGATCCAACCGGTCCATTCTGAAGGAGATCAATGCTGGAATTTCTTTAGAAGGAATGATGCTAAAGCTGAAACTCCAGTATTTTGGCCACCTCATGCGAAGAGTTGACTCATTGGAGAAGACTCTGATGCTGGGAGGGATTGAGGGCAGGAGGAGAAGGGGACGACAGAGGATGAGATGGCTGGATGGCATCACTGACTCGATGGATGCGAGTCTGAGTGACCTCCGGGAGCTGGTGATGGACAGGGAGGCCTGGCGTGCTGCAGTTCATGGGGTCGCAAAGAGTCGGACACGACTGAGCGACTGATCTGATCTGATCTGATAAGCCTATATATACTTTAGTTCAGTTCAGTTCACTTGCTCAGTCATGTCTGACTCTTTGCAACCCCATGAATTGCAGCACACCAGGCTCCCTGTCCATCACCAACTCCCGGAGTCCACCCAAATCCATGTCCATCGAGTCAGTGAGGCCATCTAACCATCTCATCCTCTGTCGTCCCCTTCTCCTCCTGCTCTCAATCTTTCCCAGCATCAGGGTCTTTTCAAATGAGTCAACTCTTCCCATCAGGGGGTCCAAGTATTGGAGTTTCAGCTTCAACATGAGTCCTTCCAATGAACACCCAGGATTGATCTCCTTTAGGATGGACTGGTTGGATCTCCTTGCAGTCCAACGGACTCTCAAGAGTCTTCTCCAACACCACAGTTCAAAAGCATCAATTCTTCAGCGCTCAGCTTTCTTCACAGTCCAACTCTCACATCCATACATGACCACAGGAAAAAGCATAGCCTTGATCAGATGGACCTTTGTTGGCAAAGTAATGACTCTGCTTTTGAATATGCTGTCTAGGTTGGTCATAACTTTCCTTCCAAGGAGTAAGTGCCTTTTAATTTCATAGCTACAGTCACCATCTGTAGTGATTTTGGAGCCCCAAAAATAAAGTCTGCTACTCTTTCCACTGTGTCCTCATCTATTTCCCATGAAGTGATGGGACCAGATGCCATGATCTTAGTTTTCTGAATGTTGAGTTTTAGGCCAACTTTTTCACTCTCCTCTTTTATTTTCATCAAGAAGTTCTTTAGTTCTTCTTCACTTTCTGCCATAAGGGTGATGTTATCTGCATATCTGAGGCTATTGATATTTCTCCTGGCAATCTTAATTCCAACTTCTACTTCCTCCAGCCCAACATTTCTCATGAGGTACTCTGCATATAAGTTAAATAAGCAGGGTGACAATACACACCCTTGATGTACTCCTTTTCCTATTTGGAATGAGTCTGTTGTTCCATGTCCAGTTCTAACTGTTGCTTCCTGACCTGCACACAGGTTTCTCAATAGGCAGGTCAGGTAGTCTGGTACTCCCATCTCTTGAAGAATTTTCCACAGTTCATTATGATCCACACAAAGACTGGCATAGTCAATAAAGCAGAAATAGATGTTTTTCTGGAACTCTCTTGCTTTCTCCATGATCCAGTTGATGTTGGCAATTTGATCTCTGGTTCCTCTGCCTTTTCTAAAACCAGCTTGAACATCTGGAAGTTCATGGTTCATATATTGCTGAAGCCTGGCCTGGAGAATTTTAAGCATTACTTTACTAGCATGTGAGATGAGTGCAACTGTGTGGTAGTTTGAGCATTATTTGGCATTGCCTTTCTTTGGGATTGGAATGAAAACTGACCTTTCCCAGTCCTGTGGCCACAGCTGAGTTTTCCAAATTTGCTGGCATATTGAGTGCAGCACTTTCACATCATTGTCCTTCAGGATTTGAAATAGCTCAACTGGAATTCCATCACCTCCACTAGCTTTGTTCATAGTGATGCTTCCTAAGGTCCACTAATGAAGGCAAAAAGATAGGACACTGAAAGATGAACTCCCCAGGTCAGTAGGTGCCCAATATGCTCTGGAGATCACTGGAGAAATAACTCCAGAAAGAAAGAAGGGATGGAGCCAAAGCAAAATCAACACCCAGTTTTGAACTGGGCTGGTGATAGAAACAAGGTTCGATGCTGTAAAGAGCAATACTGCATAGGAACCTGGAATGTTAGGTCCGTGAATCAAGGCAAATTGGAAGTGGTCTAATAGGAGATGACAAGAGTGAACATCATCATTCTAGGAATCAGTGAACTAAGATGGACTAGAACAGGTGAATTTAACTCAGATGATCATTATATCTACTACTGTGGGCAGGAATCCCTTAGAAGGAATGAAGTAGCCATCATGGGCAACAAAAGAGTCCGAAATGCAGTACTTCAATGCAATCTCAAGAATGACAGAAAGATCTCTGTTCATTTCCAAGGCAAACCATTCAATATCACGGTAATCCAAGTCTATGGACCGACCAGTAACACTGAAGAAGCTGAACAGTTCTATGAAGACTTACAAGACCTTCTAGAACTAACACCAAAAAAAGATGTCCTTTTCATTATAGGGAACTGAAATGCAAAAGTAGGAAGTCAAGAAACACCTGGAGCCTATACTTAAGAAATATTAAAAGATGTTCACACAAAAACTTGTACATGAATCCTCATCAGAATTATTCACAATAGCAAAATGTAAAAACAATTCAAATATCCATTAACAGTTTAATGCATAAACAAATGTGGTATATCCATAGAAAGAAATTATTTTGCCACTATAAGAAATAAAGTTCTGATAAATAACATGGACAAATCTTGAAAACATTAAAGAATGGAATAAGACAGTTGTGAAACTCCATATATATAATTCCATGTATATGAAAGTATGGAATAGAGAAATCTGCAGAGACAGAAAGCATATTAGTGAAGTCGCTCAGTCGTGTCCGACTCTGCGATCCCATGGACTGTAGCCTACCAGGCTCCTCAGTCCATGGAATTTTCCAGGCAAGAGTACTGGAGTGGGTTGCCATTTCCTTCTTCAGGGGATCTTCCCAACCCAGAGATCGAACCTGGGTCTCCTGCACTGCAGGCAGATGCTTTACCGTCTGAGCCACCAGGGAAGCCCTAGTTGGGGGATTAAGTGGTGAATATGGGAGTGCTAGCTAAAGAATACAGGTCTATATATATATTTTAGAGAGAGAGAGAAAAAGAGATTGAGACACAACTTCATATATGAAACACGGTATTATCCATTACAGTCACCACATGCTTACTCACTCAGTTGTGCCAACTCTTTGTGACCCCATGGACTGTACAGACTCCTCTGTCCATGAGATTCTCCAGGCAAGAGTACTGGTGTGGGTTGCCAAGTCCTTCTCCAGGGGATCTTCCCAACCCAGGGATCAAACCAAGATCTCTTGCCCTGCAGGTGGATTCTTTACCTTCTGAGCCACCAGGGAAGTGCAAGAATACTAGAGCGGGTAGCCTATCCCTTCTCCAGGGAAACTTCCTGACTCAGAAATCAAACCAGGGTCTCCTGCATTGCAGGTGGATTCTTTACCAGCTGAGCTACCAGGCAAGCCCAAAATATCTTGCAATCCTCCCACTGGGGGAATTGAACCCCAGTCTACCATGTGACAGGCAAGGATACTCACCACTATACTAACGAGTCATCTTGCTACACATTTTATCCCCAGGACTTGTTTTATGATTGGAAATTTGTATCTTTCAATCAACTTCACCCATTTTGCTCCCACTCCAACACCTATGTCTGGCAATTTCCATTCCATTAACTGTATCTATGGTGACTTATTTTTGACATAATTTAAAAATATTCTGAAATTGACTGGTGATGAGTACATATATATTCAAATATTCTATGTGCTTTAGTCACCCAGTCGTGTTCAACTCTTTGCGATCTCATGGACTGTAGCCTGTCAGGCTGCTCTGTCCATGAGGATTCTCCAGGCAAGAATACTGGAGTGGATTGCTATCCTCTCCTCCAGGGAGACTTCCCAAACCAGGAATTGAACCCAGGTATCCCGCATTGCAGGTTTATTGTTTACCATTTGAGCCACCAGGGAAGCCCTAACCCTATCAAATTGTATTCTTTACATGGGTGAATTGTTTGATATGTGAATTGTATCTCAATAAAGCTCTTTTAAAAAATGAATGCAGTAGCCTCATAGAATGTTAGAGTGTTCTTCTCTCTCTATTTTTCTTTCTTTTCTATTCTCTTCTTTGCTCCCTTCTACACATTCTGATAGTCTTCCCTTTTAATAAAGATAATATGATTTGTTTATATTTATTTCTACCATTTTATTTACCCTACTTATTTAGTTTTTTTTCTTTTTCTATTCTTTCAGTTCTCTTTCCAGATTTTTGCTTTGTTTTTATCCTCATTCTATATTTTTCTCTCCCAAATGCAATGATGTATTCTATTTAAATTTAATGCATTTAGTTAATTAAATATTCAAGTAAAACTGCACAATATTCTCATTCTCTAGAAATGAACAGTTCTTAGAATGTTTATAATTCATCTTGTTCTGAATATGCATATGAAATTGTTTGGCATTTTATTTTATTTATTTATTTTTTTAAAAATATGGAACGCTTCACGAATTTGCCTGTCATCCTTGCGCAGGGGCCATGCTAATCTTCTCTGTATCGTTCCAATTTTAGTATATGTGCTGCCGAAGCGAGC
Source organism: Tragelaphus eurycerus (assembly GCA_935064755.1). Lineage (NCBI taxonomy): Eukaryota > Metazoa > Chordata > Mammalia > Artiodactyla > Bovidae > Tragelaphus > Tragelaphus eurycerus. The sequence goes on along the minus strand of CAKXYN010000039.1, from coordinate 14,808,091 downwards.
ACTGTTTGGCATTTTAATACTATATTCTGTGTGACTTTTAAACTGCACTTATTTAAGTTACTATTTTTTGTCTCATGGCATCATTGTTTAGATTTATAGGTATGTTTTCATTAATTTCATTCAACAGTGGCCATCTTATATCTCAGGTGTGCTCTTTGCTTTCATTTTGCCTCTTCTTGAAGTATGTCCTTCAAAAGTTTCTTTGATAAAGGTGTCTTTGTGGTAAACTCTTTGTTCTTGTTCATCTGAAAATGCATTTCACCCTTGCTCTTAAAGGTTTACGTGAATATAAAATTCTAGATGGATAGTTATTGTCTGTCTGCACTTTGAAGATATTGATTTACTCTATTGGCATCCAGTGAGTTGAGAAGTCACCTGTTTTTCAGTTCAATAGTTGCAATAGTAAATGCGAATTTCCAAAAACTCTAGCGGCTTTCGGTATCATCTCTTTGTCTTTGGTAGTCTTTATTTTCACTTATGCTATTTGAAATTCATTCAGTTTCCTGAAATTGAGGATTTATCTTTGAACAGTTTTGAAAACTATGAACTGTGATGCATTTTAACATTATTTCTCTCTCCCATTCTTTCACATTTTTTTCCTTTGAAATATCTGTTAGGTGATTTTTGGACATTTTTATCTTCCAGGTCTCTTAAACTCTTTTGTCATGCTTTCCATCTCTCAGTCTCTCTGCTACATTCTGAATAATTTCTTCCCATGTGTAATATAATTCATTAATTCTCTCTTCAGCTGTCTGCAATCTTCAGTTAAAATTTTCCTTTGGATTTTAATTTTTAATGATTATACATTTTTAATGTAATGATTATACATTATACATTTTTCTGGAGAAGGAAATGGCAACCCACTCCAATACTCTTGCCTGGAAAATCCCATGGACGGAGGAGCCTAGTAGGTTACAATCCATGGGGTCAAGAAGAGTCAGACATGACTGAGCAACTTCACTTTCACTTTTCACTTTCATGTGTTGGAGAAGGAAATGGCAACCCACTCCAGTGTTCTTGCCTGGAGAATCCCAGGGACAGAGGAGCCTGGTGGGCTGCCGTCTGTGTGGTTGTACAGAGTCGGACATGACTGAAGCGAGTTAGCAGCAGCATACATTTTTTAATTCTAATAGTTTCTTTTCTTAGTGTCCCTAACAGTTTCAGGAGGATCTATTTTGTAGTTGCATTTATTGTCACCGAGCGGCGCACTGAGAGCGCCCGGCCTGCCCACGAGCGGCGCACTGAGAGCCCCTCGCCAGCTGCACAGCGCACTGAGAGCGCCTCGCCAGCTGCACAGCGCACTGAGAGCGCCTCGCCAGCTGCACAGCGCACTGAGAGCGCCTCGCCAGCTGCACAGCGCACTGAGAGCGCCTTGCCAGCTGCACAGCACACTGAGAGCGCGCCCGAGAGGAGCTACCCAACGACTGAGGAAGGACGACGGTGAGGACTAGCACACTAAGCACGGCCGAGAGGAGCTACCCCATGACCGAGGTCAGGAAGGGCGGTGGTGAGGAGATACCCCTCCACCAAGGTCAGGAAGGGCAGCGGTGACGAGAGACCCCTCGTCCAAGGTAAGGTGTGATGGCTGTGCTTTGCTGGAGTAGCCGGGAAGAGATACCACACGCCCAAGGTAAGAGAAACCCAAGTAAGACGGTAGGTCTTGCAAGAGGGCATCAGAGGGCAAATGCACTGAAACCATATTCACAGAAAACTAGTCAATGTAATCACACCAGGACCACAGCCTTGTCTAACTCAATGAAATTAAGCCATGCCCGTGGGGCAACCCAGGATGGGCGGGTCATGGTGGAGAGATCGGACAGGGTGTGGTCCGCTGGAGAAGGGAATGGCAAACCACTTCAGTATTCTTGCCTTGAGAACCCCATGAACAGTATGAAAAGGCAAAATGATAGGATACTGAAAGAGAAACTCCCCAGGTCAGTAGGGGCCCAATATGCTACTGGAGATCAGTGGAGAAATAACTCCAGAAAGAATGAAGGGATGGAACCAAAGCAGAAAGAATACCCAGCTGTGGATGTGTCTGGTGATAGAAGCAAAGTCCGATGCTGTAAAGAGCAATATTGCATAGGAACCTGGAATGTCAGGTCCATGAATCAAGGCAAATTGGAAGTGATCAAACAAGAGATGGCAAGAGTGAATGTTGACATTCTAGGAATTAGCAAACTAAAATGGACTGGAATGGGTGAATTTAACTCAGAGGACCATTATATCTACTACTACGGGCAGGAATCCCTCAGAAGAAATGGAGTGGCCATCATGGTCAACAAAAGAGTCCGAAATGCAGTACTTGGATGCAATCTCAAAAACGACAGAATGATCTCTGTTCGTTTCCAAGGCAAACCATTCAATGTCACAGTAATCCAAGTCCATGCCCCAACCAGTAACGCCGAAGAAGCTGAAGTTGAACGGTTCTATGAAGACCTACAAGATCTTTTAGAACTAACACCCAAAAAAGATGTCCTTCTCATTATGGGGGACTGGAATGCAAAAATAGGAAGTCAAGAAACACCTGGAGTAACAGGCAAATTTGGCCTTGGAATACGGAATGAAGCAGGGCAAAGACTAACAGAGTTTTGCCAAGAAAATGCACTGGTCATAGCAAATACCCTCTTCCAACAACACAAGAGAAGACTCTATACATGGACATCACCAGATGGTCAACACCGAAATCAGATCGATTATATTCTTTGCAGCCAAAGATGGAGAAGCTCCATACAATCAGCAAAAACAAGACCAGGAGCTGACTGTGGCTCAGACCATGAACTCCTTATTGCCAAATTCAGACTGAAATTGAAGACAGTAGGGAAAACCACTAGACCATTCAGGTATGACCTAAATCAAATCCCTTATGATTATACAGTGGAAGTGAGAAATAGATTTAAGGGCCTAGATCTGATAGATAGAGTGCCTGATGAACTATGGAATGAGGTTTGTGACATTGTACAGGAGACAGGGATCAAGACCATCCCCATGGAAAAGAAATGCAAAAAGGCAAAATGGCTGTCTGGGGAGGCCTTGCAAATAGCTGTGAAAAGAAGAGAAGCAAAAAGCAAAGGAGAAAAGGAAAGATATAAACATCTGAATGCAGAGTTCCAAAGAATAGCAAGAAGAGATAAGAAAGCCTTCTTCAGCGATCAATGCAAAGAAATAGAGGAAAACAACAGAATGGGAAAGACTAAGGATCTATTCAAGAAAATCAGAGATACCAAAGGAACATTTCATGCAAAAATGGGCTCGATAAAGGACAGAAATGGTATGGATCTAATGGAAGCAGAAGATGTTAAGAAGAGGTGGCAAGAATACACAGAAGAACTGTACAAAAAAGAGCTTCACGACCCAGATAATCATGATGTTGTAATCACTGACCTAGAGCCAGACATCCTGGAATGTGAAGTCAAGTGGGCCTTAGAAAGCATCACTATGAACAAAGCTAGTGGAGGTGATGGAATTCCAGGGGAGCTATTCCAAATCCTGAAAGATGATGCTATGAAAGTGCTGCACTCAATATGCCAGCAGATTTGGAAAACTCAGCAGTGGCCACAAGATTGGAAAAGGTCAGTTTTCATCGCAATCCCAAAGAAAGGCAATGCCAAAGAGAGCTCAAACTACCGCACAATTGCACTCATCTCACATGCTAGTAAAGTAATGCTCAAAATTCTCCAAGCCAGGCTTCAGCAATATGTGAACCGTGAACTTCCTGATGTTCAAGCTGGTTTTAGAAAAGGCAGAGGAACCAGAGATCAAAATGCCAACATCCTCTGGATCATGGAGAAAGCAAGAGAGTTCCAGAAAAACATCTATTTCTGCTTTCTTGACTATGCCAAAGCCTTTGACTGTGTAGATCACAATAAACTGGAAAATTCTGAAAGAGATGGGAATACCAGACCACCTGATCTGCCTCTTGAGAAATCTGTATGCAGGTCAGGAAGCAACAGTTAGAACTGGTCATGGAACAACAGACTGGTTCCAAATAGGAAAAGGAGTACGTCAAGGCTGTATATTGTCACCATGTTTATTTAACTTATATGCAGAGTACATCATGAGAAATGCTGGACTAGAAGAAACACAAGCTGGAATCAAGATTGCCGGGAGAAATATCAATAACCTCAGATATGCAGATGATACCACCCTCATGGCAGAAAGTTAAGAGGAACTAAAAAGCCTCTTGATGAGAGTGAAAGTGGAGAGTGAAAAGGTTGGCTTAAAGCTCAACATTCAGAAAACGAAGATCATGGCATCTGGTCCCATCATTACATGGGAAATAGATGGAGAAACAGTGGAAACAGTGTCAGACTTTATTTTTCTGGGCTCCAAAATCACTGCAGATGGTGACTGCAGCCATGAAATTAAAAGACGCTTGCTCCTTGGAAGGAAAGTTATGTCCAACCTAGATAGCATATTCAAAAGCAGAGACATCACTTTGCCAACAAAGGTTCGCCTAGTCAAGGCTATGGTCTTTCCTGTGGTCATGTATGATGTGAGAGCTGGACTGTGAAGAAGGCTGAGTGCCAAAGAATTGATGCTTTTGAACTGTGGTGTTGGAGAATACTCTTGAGAGTCCCTTGGACTGCAAGAAGATCCAACCAGTCCATTCTGAAGATCAATCCTGGGATTTCTTTGGAGGGAATGATGCTCAAGCTGAAACTCCAGTATTTTGGCCACCTCATGCGAAGAGTTGACTCATTGGAGAAGACTCTGATGCTGGGAGGGATTGGGGGCAGGAGGAGAAGGGGACGACAGAGGATGAGATGGCTGGATGGCATCACTGACTCCATGGATGTGAGTCTGAGTGACCTCCCGGAGTTGGTGATGGACAGGGAGGCCTGGCGTGCTGCAGTTCATGGGGTCGCAAAGAGTTGGACACGACTGAGCGACTGATCTGATCTGATCTGATCTGATTATTGGAGTATCAGCAGTCATTTTCCCCCTAGCATCAGCACAACTTTATAAACAATGGTGTACATTCCAATGGAAACTCAAAATCGCCTTAGGCTGCCTCTCATTGTTTCTGGCTTTTGTGTGATTTCTGCTTGAGCTGCCTAGAAGCTGCTTGTAGAAACTTCCAAACTTGGACAAAGAGGTCATATGACAAGGAAAATCTAGTTTAGAAGCAAGGATTGTAGAATTCTCTGGGAAAATCTGAGAACTTTAGTAAATGCATGACAGACACAAGGAAGAAGTGCTTGTTTCAGTCTGATAGATATATCCTATATTGGGCTGAAAGATCCATCTCTTACCATTGTGGGAAGCTAGGGAAGTAAAAGCATAGCAGGACAGCCCAACAGGATCCCTTAAAACAAATCTTATGAGCCCGGTGTATGGAGGCACCTGAGAACTAGAAGTTCAGAAGATTCCTGGGATAGATCACAACTTTTTCCATCTATCACATACATTCTGTGCATTGTATGTGCATTATAAGACATTACTGAGCATTTTTATAGAGTTTCAGAATACTTGGTCCATCATATCAGTCAAATATCAAAGTCTTAAAGTCTTAAATACTTTTTGCAAGCATGATTCAGACACCAATCTACTCTGGACACAATCTACAGTGGATAAGAATCCAGCCTGCAAACTGATCTCCTTGAAACCTCTCTCATTCAGCTTTAAGTGAGAAGTCCTACTTCTCCCCCATGTAGGTAGGGGGAAAAAATAACACAGAAGCTGGAAAACTTTCCCTCTTGTCTTATCTTCCACCTTGTGATAGTCTTGACCTAAGGATTGAATAACCATTTGGCAATTCTTCATTTGTGAATGTGAGAGCTGTTGCCCTCTACGTTTTTGTTTGTTTGTTTGTGTTTATTTCTGTTTATAAAATATTTTGAAATGTCAGCACAAACTGAGGCAGAAACAGCCCCATTTAAAATAATCTATAGCATCTGAATGTTTATATTCAGTCATATACCTATATTTTTCAAACAATGTATCCTATACATTAAAAGCAATTATATTATTACAAGGCGATGGCACCCCACTCCAGTACTCTTGCCTGGAAAATCCCATGGAAGGAGGAGCCTGGTAGGCTGCAGTCCATGGGGTTGCTAAGAGTCCCACACAACAGAGCGACTTCACTTTCCCTTTTCACTTTCCTACATTGGAGAAGGAAATGGCAACCCACTCCAGTGTTCTTGCCTGGAGAATCCCAGGGATGGGGGAGCCTGGTGGGCTGCCATCTACGGGGTCACACAGAGTCGGACATGACTGAAGCGACTTAGCAGCAGTAGCAGCAGCAGCAGCAGCAGACATAATAAACACAAAAAAGACAGAGTTTTTAAAAAATGATACAAAACAAATATGAACAGAAATTCTCATTTTCTTTTTTTATGCCAATTTATTATTTTGTACCTGTTACTTTGCAGATTGCTGCTAAGTCACTTCAGTCGTGTCCGACTCTGTGCGACCCCAGAGACGGCAGCCCACCAGGCTCCCCCATCCCTGGGATTCTCCAGGCAAGAACACTGGAGTGGGTTGCCATTTCCTTCTCCAATGCATGAAAGTGAAAAGTGAAAGTGAAGTCGCTCAGTCGTGTCCGACTCTTCACGACCCCATGGACTGCAGCCTACCAGGCTCTGCCATTCATGGGATTTTCCAGGCAAGAATACTGGAGTGGGGTGCCATTGATTAGAGCGCTGAAAAATAATAAAGGTTTGACTCAATTTATACATTACCAAAGTTACAAAAATTCTGAAAATAAAATAAAAAATGCCATGGGCTTTTTAAAGTTATAATTGATAACAAGAATTAGCTTTCTCCTTTGAGATTCTAGAGAGAGGACTATAAAAAAAAATTCCCATAGTGATACAGCTGCAGGCATATTTGGTATCCCACACAAGATATACTTTCTAGTTATCCACCACCTCTTCAACAGACTCTCAAAGGAATTGTTAAATATGATTGTTTTTCATGGTTTGAGACTTTTTTAAAACGACACAGCATGGGCTGGTAGATGCTTCGGTGTTTGTTGCTGGTATATTTCTGAGCTGTGTGATAGCAGTTTCATGCTCCAGAAGTTATATCAATGAAAAAAACTACACTCTATGATCATATATGAGAACTGCCAGCATAGCTGCCTAAAACCATAAAATGGCTTAAGAAAGGATTCTGGCCCAGAGAGAAATGTAAAAGTAAAGATTATTCACTGGTTCTTGTTTAGCTAAGCTAAGTGGTTACAGCTACTGTCAAAGTTGCTAATCTATACATCCGGAGAGATTATCAACAATTGATTTACTCTGAAATGTCCTGTTTCATATTCATATCTGTCTTGGTCCATTCAAGCTGCTATAACAAAATGCCAGAGAATGAGTAGTTTATAAACCACCGAAATACATTTATCATAGTTCTGGAACTGGAAGTCACAAATCAGGGTGCCAGACAAGTCAGGTGAGGGATCTTTTCTGGGTCACAGACTCCCAACTTCCATCTGTGTCCTCACGTGGCAGAAGGGATGAGGGACCTCTCCGGGGACCCTTTTATAAAGGAACTAATCCCATTCACGAGGGTTCCACCCTCTTGACATAAGTGCTTTCCAAAGGCCCCACCTCCTAATACCATCACACTGGGCATGTAGATTTCAACATATAAATTTTGGGGGGACAAAAACATTCAGACCACAGTAGAATCTTCTTTGGGAAAAGTAGACTTGACGCTTAAAAAAGGAAATACCGGGGGTTAGATGAGCTTTGTACACCCTTCTCTTTATTTTTTGCTGTCTTTTTTAAAAGATAGCAGAGTAAACTATATCTAAGTGAAAGCAGTGGATGGCCTGAGAGACAAAATACTCACCTTTCATACTATTTTTAGGTCATTTAAATTGTATATGGGTTCCCTTGTGGTTTAGCTGGTAAAGAATCTTCCTGCAATACAGGAGACTTGGGTTTGATCTGTGGGTTGGGAAGATCTCCTAGAGAAGGGGAAGACTACCACTCCAGTATTCTGGCCTGGAGAATTTCATACACAAATTTTATACACAAAGCTTAGTTATGGAAATCAGTGGTCCTTCCTCTCTGGCTCCTGATTTAATCTGAAGTTTCCAGTGTGTGCGAAGTTTTAAAGTATTGATGTTTGCCATCTTTAGTGAGGTTAAGAGCTAAAAGTTGTGTACTTGCTCTATGGGCCTTAAATAATATTTGGTTGAATGCCTATAGATTCCAGTAAAATATTTCCAACAGATTTCAGCAATTTTGAGTACAATTTACTCTTAAATAGTAATAACTTCTTTGCCATGAAGTCCTTGACTAATACTTTTTAAGACTGGATAAAGTGATATACACTTTATCACCTTGCAAGATAATCATTATCTTCATGTTTAAAATGAGAAAACGGAGGCAGAAGATTTAGGGGATTTGCCAACAGCAGCACTCTAAGGTAAGAATGAAATCTAAGTATTTCCCAGCCCACTGCTTTAAATCACTGGTTTCCTTTAGAGTCATTTTTATAATTCTGTATATTGTCCTCCCACTTTTTCTTAAGGAGAAAGACATGCGTTTTCAAAGGAACACACCGTATTCTTACATTTTTCATACCTTGGAATGCATAGGTGATTTGATCAGTGAAGATTGAAGGCTTTGAAATTAACCTCATAACTCTGGAGTAAAAAAAGTCAGCAGTTATGATTCAACTCAGATATAGACAATGGGCATCTGATTGTAAGGCCATACTCCATTCCATCTACTTTCTCATTTCTCCCTTTAGGGTGATTTGTGCAAAAAAGGCAGGGAAAGTCATCATTATCATTACATTGTTTATGCCCTAATTCCTTTTGAGCAAACTTCCTGCTTCCCCACCTACCTCTCTATGGGTCATTCGAAGCATGTCCAAATTGGAGCAGTTGCACACATTTTTTCCATAGTAGGTAATTCAGCTGAAGGATGGGTGGGATAAGTCAACCCCATGGGGCTCACTTTCTGCTTCACCCAGCTCCCAGGTGGGCACTTGTGTCTCTCAGGAGAAAACATTTTGTTTCACGGATGGAAGCTCAGGAAGACACAGCTCAGGGATGTATAGACTCAGCTGATCATAAATAGATCAAGAACAAAGAGGCAGAATTGGATTAATCCTGGAAAGGAAAGAATTTAAACTGAAACATAAAAAAAATAAATTATTACTATAGAGGAGAAAGTAGGAGTTTACTTCCTCAGCCTTTATCCCTATCATGAATATATACATTTCATTCTATTTTTGTAACCTAGTATAAAAACTTGGCTGAAAATGAAAGCCTTTAAAAAAAAAAAAAATCAGTTACTGATTTTGAGGAAGGGTGCAAAAATAGAGGCGAAAAGTAAGCTATATACTCTAGTGAAGGTTTGGACATTTGTACATTTTGCACATTCCTATATGTGTGTCTGAGTTAGACATTATGGATGATACATAGAATTGAAGCATGGTTCCTGTTGTAAAAGAGTTGGAGAATACAAAGTATATATATTTACATAGATTATATAAGATTTTAACAATAGCAACATGGTAATATAATAACATAGATTATATAAGATTTAAACCAAGTCTTATGGTCACCCTTTGAATAGCTAGAGTACAAACTAAAAGCCTTTAGGGAAATCTGGTATTTGAAACTTCAATATGGAAATGTTATTAAGCGCATCTTCTTGGTATCCAGGTCAGTTTAAAGATCACTTAATTCCTAATCAACTGCTGTCCTGAATATTTTCCGTAAGTATATAAGAACCAAGATGCAACAAAATCAGCTATGTCTTTTAAACATTTGTATCAATATTTTTAAAAAACAGAACATTTAAAACACACATACTATCTAGACAGCAGACCCGCAGGCGAACGAGTTCTTTTTGTTCTCCTGCCACTGCCATTTCTGAAGAGGAATAGACTCATCCAGTCTTGAGTAATATTAGTCAAGCATTTCGTGCCATGAAAAAACGCTCGCTCTTATTTAATGAGTGTTCAAAATTGCTTAATTCTAGTGGAAATATTTTGCCAGTATCTAAGGCACTTGATTAAGTGTTACTGGAGTAAATGTATGTGTTTTTGGCATTTAATCCCATCTACTAGTGGCAAAAAGTAATCATTTTAAGAATAAACTAAAACTGGTTCATGCAATCAGGAGAGCTAGGTTGCTGCCCTTGCATTGAGAAGTATTAATCGATTGAAATGGGCAGCATGAGAACTTGTGTCCCCGCAGAAGTTTGACCAGAAAGGGAGAAAGGAAACAAAGAGACATAGACAAAATTCCACCCCCACTCCTCCGCCGCCAGAATAGACTGTAAAGGGCGGAGCCATTTTAGGTAAAGTCTTGATAGCAGCAAACCTGGAAACACAAAGAGAAGCTTGCAAAGGGCTGCCCCACGAGAGATAAGCACTCTAGTTCACCCTTCTGCTGTATCCTTTCAACAGGCTATTTTAGATGTAGGGGCGTCATCTGCCCCCTCACTCTCTTTGGCATGTTATCACCTCTTCAGTCTTTCATTGGCTGCTGATGGGTAGATGCAAAGATGGCAGTTAAACACACATAGTTTGTAACAGCTAATCAGATGCAGGATGCTGTAGAAATGCTGGGAAGCAGAGTCAAGCAAGTCTTAAGAATCAAAGCACACCCCCGAAACAGACTCAGTAACTTTCTTTGCAGCAGCAAGCAGACTGCATATAGCACCAACACTTCGCTACAGATCTCAAGTCTTATCTGAAAACACTAGTGTGTTTATCATATGTTCCCTATATTTCTACTACAGTCCTCACAACTGTAGTCTTTTCATTAACTTTTTAATTCATATTTTTTAAAAATTACATTTTCAGAGTACTTCACTGTTTTAGATTATACCCTAGAGAAACTTTGTGAATGAGTATCTACAATATTTGTAAGTGTGGTCCTGCTCTGCAAACCACAAGAAACTGTTATGAGATTCAAATTTACAAATCAAATATATAAAAATGTGGCCTGTCTGACACCTTGCGACAGTCTCTCTACTAGCTGGTCAGGCCAAGTTTGTTTTGAAATGTATTTGCTTAAATCTTAATGTCTTGCTTTGACCAATATTTTCCCTCTTGCTGATTCATACTCCTGTGAAGATTAGAAGGAACTCAGACATTGGGTCAGGTCTACAAAGAAGCAAAATGATAAGGAAACTATCTTTTCTGTTGCTTCTTTAGGTCAGAAAATGAACTACATCATGGACAGTTGTCTCTTTTTGTGGTGGAAGCAAAGAAAACAAGGTTGGGTATCCTTCTCCCTGGCTCTGCCCCACAGTTTTCACAGTTCCAGCTCTCTCACCCTAGTTTCTGAAGGTGAGTTGGCCTCTGTCTTAGCTCAGGATATCATCACAAAGGACCGCAGGCTGATGGCTTCAACAACAGCAATTTGTTTCTCAGAGTTTTGGAAGGTGGGAAGTCCAAGATCAAGGTGCTGGAAAAGAGAGTTTCATTCTGAGGCCCCTTCTCTTGGTTACCAGGCTGCTGCCACCTCACTGTGTGCCCATGTGACTCCAGTGGTACCAGGCAGATATTGTAGACACCTGGGGGCAGAAAGCACTCTGGCTCTCTGGTGTTTTTTCTTATAAGGACATTATTCCCATCAGAAGAGCCCCACCCCCTCCAAGACCTCATCTAAGGCTAATTTCTTCCCTTAGGCTTCATCTCCAAATACCATTACATTGGAGGTTAAGACTTCAAAATAAGGATTTGAGGAAAACATTCTTTCCCTGTAGGAATCTTAATAGAAGAAACCAGTGAACAGTTGAAAAAAATTTTTTTCCCCTCAGTAGTTCAAGACAATTATTTCCTATGAGTTTGTACCATTCAGCCAAACATTAAAATGAATATTCCAACACTGTTTGTTATTGCTCTTAACCTTAAATGAGAAAACCTAGTGTAACCTCTTCAACCACAGGGCCCATCACAAGTAGAATTGGAAATAATATGTAGGTGACATAAAGGTAGATATCAACCCTACTAGCTTGAAAAAGAATCAGTCAGTTCAATTCAGTCAGTTCAGTCGCTCAGTCCTTTCCTTTGTGACCTCATGAATTGCAGCACGCCAGGCCTCCCTGTCCATCACCAACTCCCGGAGTTCACTCAGACTCACTTCCATTGAGTCAGTGATGCCATCCAGCCAACTCATCCTCTGTCGTCCCCTTCTCCTCCTGCCCCCAATCCCTCCCAGCATCAGAGTCTTTTCCAGTGAGTCAACTCTTCGCATGAGGTGGCCAAAGTACTAGAGTTTCAGCTTTAGCATTATTCCTTCCAAAGAAATCCCAGGGCTGATCTCCTTCAGAATGGACTGGTTGGATCTCCTTGCAGTCCAAGGGACTCTCAAGAGTATTCTCCAACACCACAGTTCAAAAGCATCAATTCTTTGGTGCTCAGCCTTCTTCACAGTCCAACTCTCACATCCATACACAACCACAGGAAAAACAATAGCCTTGACTAGATGGACCTTTGTTGGCAAAGTAATGTCTCTGCTTTTGAATATGCTATCTAGGTTGGACATAACTTTCCTTCCAAGGAGTAAGTGTCTTTTAATTTCATGGCTGCAATCACCATCTGCAGTGATTTTGGAGCCCAGAAAAATAAAGTCTGACACTGTTTCCCCATCTACTTCCCATGAAGTGATGGGACCAGATGCCATGATCTTCGTTTTCTGAATGTTGAGCTTTAAGCCAACCTTTTCACTCTCCACTTTCACTCTCATCAAGAGGCTTTTTAGTTCATCTTCCCTCTCTGCCATAAGGGTGGTGTCATCTGCATATCTGAGGTTATTGATATTTCTCCTGGCAATCTTGATTCCAGCTTGTGTTTCTTCCAGTCCAGCATTTCTCATGATGTACTCTGCATATAAGTTAAATAAGCAGGGTGACAATATACAGCCTTGACGTACTCCTTTTTCTATTTGGAACCAGTCTGTTGTTCCATGTCGAGTTCTAACTGTTGCTTCCTGACCTGCATACAGATTTCTCAAGAGGCAGATCAGGTGGTCTGGTATTCCCATCTCTTTCAGAATTTTCCACAGTTTATTGTGATCTACACAGTCAAAGGCTTTGGCATAGTCAATAAAGCAGAAATAGATGTTTTTCTGGAACTCTCTTGCTTTTTCCATGATCCAGAGGATGTTGGCAATTTGATCTCTGGTTCCTCTGCCTTTTCTAAATCCAGCTTGAACATCAGGAAGTTCACGGTTCACATATTGCTGAAGCCTGGCTTGGAGAATTTTGAGCATTACTTTACTAGCGTGTGAGATGAGTGCAATTGTGCGGTAGTTTGAGCATTCTTTGGCATTGCCTTTCTTTGGTATTGGAATGAAAACTGACCTTTTCCAGTCCTGTGGCCACTGCTGAGTTTTCCAAATCTGCTGGCATATTGAGTGCAGCACTTGCACAGCATCATCTTCCAGGATTTGAAATAGCTCCACTGGAATTCCATCACCTCCACTAGCTTTGTTCGTAGTGATGCTTTCTAAGGCCCACTTGACTTCACATTCCAGGCTGTCTGGCTCTAGAAAAAGAATATATATGTTCTAAAGTCAGAGAATAAGTTTAACCCTTTATGTATCGCTTTGCTTCAGATCAGATCAGATCAGTCGCTCAGTCGTGTCCGACTCTTTGCGACCCCATGAACCGCAGCACGCCAGGCCTCCCTGTCCATCACCAGCTCCCAGAGGTCACCCAGACTCACACCCATCAAGTCAGTGATGTCATCCAGCCATCTCATCCTCTGTCGTCCCCTTCTCCTCCTGCCCCCAATCCCTCCCAGCATCAGAGTCTTCTCCAATGAGTCAACTCTTCGCATGAGGTGGCCAAAATACTGGAGTTTCAGCTTGAGCATCATTCCCTCCAAAGAAATTCCAGGATTGATCTCCTTCAGAATGGACTGGTTGGATCTTCTTGCAGTCCAAGGGACTCTCAAGAGTCTTCTCCAACACCACAGTTCAAAAGCATCAATTCTTCGGCGCTCAGCCTTCTTCACAGTCCAGCTCTCACATCCATACATGACCACAGGAAAGACCATAGCCTTGACTAGGCGAACCTTTGTTGGTAAAGTAATGTCTCTGCTTTTGCATATGCTATCTAGGTTGGTCATAACTTTCCTTCCAAGGAGTAAGCGTCTTTGAATTTCATGGCTGCAGTCACCATCTGCAGTGATTTTGGAGCCCAGAAAAAGAAAGTCTGACACTGTTTCCACTGTTTCCCCATCTATTTCCCATGTAGTGATGGGACCAGATGCCATGATCTTCATTTTCTGAATGTTGAGCTTTAAGCCAACCTGCTTAAAAGTAGGCAATTGGTACCTACTTCTTGTGTTTTCTTGTGTCTGCCACACTGCAAAATGCTTCAGGGTGTGTTAGAGATGTCACAGTGGGCCATTAGAATTCTTAGAGTAGATCATCAAATTTGGCATATAAGAAACTTTCAGTTTTATTCATTATTGTAATTTGTTAACATACGTAATATGGCCTATTGTAGGATTATTTAAAATGTGAATAAGAACCACAAATCAACTAGCCTGAGGTATCCATCCATCATTACCATTTATCCACATCTTCTCTTCCTCTCTGTCCACACAGAGACGCACACATATACACATATATGTAAGTGTTGTTGTTGTTCAGTCGCTCAGTCGTGTCTGACTCTTTGTAGCCCCATGGACTGTAGCAAGCCAGGCTTCCTTGTCCATCACCAACTCCTAGAGCTTGCTCAAACTCATCTCCACTGAGTTGGAGATGCCATCCAATCATCCCATTTTCTATCACCCCCATCTCCTTCTGTCTTCCGTCTTTCCCAGCATCAGGGTCTTTTCCAATGAGTCAGCTCTTCAAGTCAGGTGGCCAGAGTATTGGAGCTTCAACTTCAGTATCAGTCCTTCCAATGAATATTCAGGATTGATTTCCTTTGGGATTGACTGGTTGGATCTCCTTGCAGTCCAAGGGACTCTCAAGAGTCTCCTCCAACACCACAGTCCAAAAGCATCAATTCTTTGGCCCTCAGCTCTCTTTATGGTCCAACTCTCTCATCTATACATGACTACTGGAAAACCATAGCTTTGACTATATGGACCTTTGTCAGCAAAGTCATATTATACAGTCTAGGTTGGTCATAGCTTTTCTCTGCAGTAACAAATGTCTTTTAATTTCATGGCTGCAGTCACCATCTGCAGTAATTTTGGAGCCCCCAAAATAAAGTCTGTCACTATTTCCATTGTTTTCCCATCTATTTGCCATGAAGTTATCAGTCTGGATGCCCTGATCTTAGTTTTTTGAATGTTGAGTTTTAAGCCAGCTTTTTCACTCTTCTCTTTCACCTTCATCAAGAGGCTCTTTAGTTACTATTCGCTTTCTGATAGAAGGGTGGTGTCATCTGCATATCCGAGGTTATTGATATTTCTCCCAGCAATCTTGATTCCAGCTTATGCTTCATCCAGCCTGGCATTTTGAATGAGGTACTTTGCATAAAAGTTAAATAAGCAGGGTGACAATATACAGCCTTGATGTACTCTTTTCCCAATTTTGAACCTGCCCGTTGTTCCATGTTCAGTTTTAACTGTTGCTTCTTGACCTGCACATAGGTTTCTCAGGAGGCAGGTCAGGTGATCTGGTATTCCCGTTTCTTTCAGAATTTTCCACAGTATGTGTATAGTATTTAATATGCACACACATATTAGAGAAATATAGTAAAACTCTACATATAGTGCTATAATCTGGTACTCTCACCTTTAATTTGTCATAGTCTTTCAAATCAAGAAATAAATATTTTTATTATAACTTTTTGTAACATTGCAGGATTTTTAGATTGTTGTGACTTATCTTTAGTGTAAAAAAGTTTTGATGAACACACTTCTTCATATATTTGAACACTTGAACAACTAATCTTCGAATAAATAACTAGAAGACAAGTTGCTTTGATAAAAGAAATAAATGGAAACATGTTTGATAAGTATTTTAAAATACCTATGAAACAAATTTCAGGTTTGTATTGCTCTAGTAATGCATGCAAAATTGTATTTTCCCATATGTATAACAATACATATTATATATATTTTATTTTTTTATTTGCCAATCAAGAGAAAATAATGCTATGTAATTTATGTTATTTTGATTTCCAGTGAGGCTTAATATTTTTATATGATTATTAATTCAGCTTCCCGGGTGTCTCAGACAATAAGGAGTCTGCCTGCCATACAGGAGACCTGGGTTCAATCTCTGGTTCTAGGCGATCCCCTGGAGAAGGGAATGGCTAACCACTCTAGTATTCTTGCCTGGATAATTCTATGGACAAAGCATGATTATTTCAATTTCTTATCCTCTAGAATTCTCTTTTCATGCCTTTATTGCCATTTTTTTTCTCTTGCAATACTTGGGTTTTATTGATTTATGATATATTTGTACATTATTTATTTTATACATTCATCATTAAAAATTTTATTATAGAAAATTTGAAACAATTACAAAAGTGAAAGGAATACTTGGCTAGTGAGAAATTATATATTTTGTAAATATTCCTCCCTGTTTTGAGTTCATTTAAGAATTTCTTTTAAATTTAATTTAATTTTTTGTGTGATGAGAGCCTCATTTAGTATTTGGTGTTACTTTTGGAGTTTTCAGTGTATCATCAGCTCTTTGGAGAATATTAGAATA
Organism: Tragelaphus eurycerus; assembly: GCA_935064755.1. Taxonomy (NCBI): domain Eukaryota; kingdom Metazoa; phylum Chordata; class Mammalia; order Artiodactyla; family Bovidae; genus Tragelaphus; species Tragelaphus eurycerus. The sequence continues at coordinate 14,791,485 of CAKXYN010000039.1, read as the reverse complement.
TGATATTCAATTTTTAAAAGGAAATCTGTTTATAATTTTCATCAGCACTTAGTAATGGAGATGGTGCTGACTCCTCTGAATTCTCTAATTTCACTCCACCATTTGTCAGTGCTACAGAAATTTCTTTTTTTCTTGGAAAATGTTTTCTTTTAGATACTGAATTGACCTGTGTTTCAAAAATACCAGCATCCAATCCCTTCTCTGAGTCAAATACATAAGAAGCGCTTAAAATTATACAAACCTATTTAGGGGATTCTAAAATACCCTGAGAAAAGAGACCTTTGTTACCTAAAAACATAAAAACAGTATCTAAGCAAAGTGAGTCTCAGCAGGCAATTTAAGAAAATGATTGCTAGAATGAAATGCTTTAAATTGCATGTTTAAAAGACCTAGGAATCCTAATATATACTTCCTGTCTTTCTCCCATTATGTTGCTGAAAAAGTTCAGAGTTTTGTAAGTTGAAAAATACATGAACAGATGTGTTTATCGAAATGTTTGAGTGGATAGCTCTTATTAACCCTGGCACTGAGTTTCCTTCTTTATGCTATTAATTGCGTTTTCTTAAATATGGATTACTAGATTTTTAAAATCATGATCTTTTCTTAAAAATGGCATTTCCAATTTTATTGAAACTAACAGAAATTTTATTAGGAAACTATATACTTTAAAATGTGATTGACCCAGAGGAAAGTTGTTGCACGTTGATTCTCACTGTTTTGGTAGTCTTTTGAAGTAGAGAATCCAAAATATTATGTTAAACAGTAAAGAACATATTTTCAAATTAAACCCTGGTCTTCCGCATTGCAGGCAGATTCTTTACCATCTGAGCCACCAGGGAAGCTCCAAATAAACATTACCCTCCAAAAAAAAAAAAAAAAAAAAAAAAAAATATATATATAAATTATTTTCAGAATTTGTTTGTTCTTCCCATTCTCACTTTTAATAAAAAGAGAGGGGAGGTAAAACAAGCTAATGACTCAAAGTTTATCCTTTATATAGCTTTTCCACATAGCTAAATGGTAGATAGGCAGCTGACAGAAACTGTCTCAGTAGGGATGCGTGAAAACTCGGAATTACAACTCAAAATGTAAGCCCGTGGAAAGACTTCATATGTATCCACTATTCTCGAAAACCAGCTCTTTCTAATTTCACTTGGCAGAGTATTTCACATTCTCGGGTTTGAAACTTTCCCTTTTACAGGAATAAGTGGGTCAGCTTTTCAGAGGCTATGAGGCAGTCAAGTTGACCTGCAGAATCTGTTCGATTAGGTCAACCTGAAACTGAAGAGACAGATGAAATGATTTGGAACCAAGTATCATTTCAGCTCTGGAGCATATTGACATCTGTTACAACATATTATTAAACATCAAACTCCACATGGCACATGAAGGAGTGCAAAGAAAGAAAATTACTACAAAGTGAAAAACCTTTTGGATTTTGTTACAAGTGGATAACATTTAAAACAAATCAGCTGTTGTCATGCTTGTATACAGACAAAATAAAGATATAAAAATGTTACAGATGGGAACACATGTATACCTGTGGCAGATTCATTTTGATATATGGCAAAACCAATACAATATTGTAAAGTTAAATAAAATAAAATAAAATGTAACAATCTAATACCTTATTTTGGCAATTTTTTTCAGAAGTCACTTTCACTCTTAATTGTCAGGTATGTAGTCCTGTCTTCAGCATGCACAGTTGGTCTGCCTCCTATAGGAAATAACATAATTCCAATAGCTGCATAAACACAAAATACTTGCAGGCGAAAAGTATCATTTTATCACCCAAAGAAAATTCGATCCCTGGCAGACAGAATATCTTCCCAGATCCTTTGATTTTTCTTTCCTTTTGGCAATTTCACTGCTTAGCAAAGACATGGAGGTAAGAAATCAAGGCAAGATCTATTGAAATTTGGCAATAGGTCATTATTATATTTCACTGTACATTGATATTTTCTTTAGACTTGCTGTACATGGAAATGTATTTGTAGGAAGACAACAATCTAATAGAACTGAAGCAAAGATAAAGTTCTGGTCTGTGTAACAGCTAAGAGAGCTCTCTGCAAGGAGTGCTGGAGAATAGGAAACACTTTTGCACTGTTAATGGGAATGTAAATTGGTGCAGTCACTATAGAAAACAGCATGAAAGTTCCTCAAAAAGTTAAAAATAGACTACTGTGTTATCCATCAGCCTCAAGTCTGGGCATATATCTGAGGGAAACAAAACCAGAAACTGGAAGAGGCATCTGCCTCCATGTACAGTGAGGCGTTATTGAAAATAGTGGAGATATAGAAGCAAACAGAGTGCCCACAAACAGATGAATGGACATATAAAATACTTGTGTATATATGTATGTATATATAGAGAAGATTTGTTATAGCCATATATACACACATAGATATAGAGACATAAAAACAAATTATGTGTCCATGAACAGATGAATGGACAAATAAAACATGTGTGTATATATATATGTATACATATATAAGATTTGGTATATGTGGAATATTATTCAATCACAAGAAGAAGGAAATCCTATCATTTGCAACAACATGAATGGACCTGGAGTGCATTATGTTAAGTGAAATAACTCAAAGAAAGAAAGATAAGTACTAAATAATTTCATAATTGAAATCTAAAAGAATTCAGACCTTAGAGAACAAATTGATGGCTGCCCACGTGGGATGTGGGGGGTGAGGGAAATGAGTGAAAATGGTCAATAGATACAAATTCCCAGTTTTAAAACAAGTAAGTCCTGGATGTAATTTCCATCATTGTGATTATAGTTAATATTGCATCAAATATTTGAAAGTTGTTAAGAGAGTTGATCTTAAAAGTTCTCATCACAAGAAGAAATTTGTAACTATGATGGATGTTAACTCAGCTTACTGTGAAACACTTCACAACAGATACATATAGCAAATCATTCCATTGAACACCTAAAACTAATATAATGTTATATGTCAGTTATATCTCAACAAAGCTGGAAAACATTTAATAATTAGAAAAAAAGGTTTAAAGTTAAGACAAATATCCGTGGGACAGCCAACAGTGGTTCCCACTCACAAGGAGTGCTGTTCTCAGAAATGTAACCAGGTCAAAGTGTTAGTTGCTCAGTTCTGTCCAAGTCTGTGCAACCCCACAGCCTGAAACAGTCCATGGACTTCTCCAGGCCAGAATACTGAAGTGGGTAGCCTTTCCCTTGTCCAGGGGATTTTCCCAACCCAGGGACTGAACCCAGGTCTCCAACATTGCAGGCGGATTCTTTACCAGCTGAGCCACAAGGAAGCCCTAGAAACTTACTTAGCAGAAATCCTCTCAGGGACTGGTAGTGGAAAGAAGAAATTCTTCAACCACTGGTGGTTGAATGTGACTTCCCCTTCAGCAGGCTCCATGTCAATAGTTGATTGCATTTAAAGAACCAAGAATCTGGTTAGATTAGTTGCAAAACAAGGAAAATACTAAATTTATTTTTATACTGAATGGGGTAACTCTGACCTAAGAGCCAAGAAAATGATGGTGAGGCAAAGTTCCTTATTCTTTTATTTTTCTCTATATAGCTCTCATCTTTTCTTTCAAATAAAATTTGAAAAAATTTTGAAGAGTATCACTTAAGAAGCACTCAATTAATTGCTTGCCTATGACTCCCATATGGCTCATACTGGCCCTGGTTACAGACAGGTATGGTTTTTTAGTGCATTGCTATGCAAAGTTGTTTTTATTTTTTAATATTGTCATGGAAAATATAGGTGGCATGTCAACTAGTGAAGTACAGAGCATTTTTCTGGTCATGAGATTTGACCAGTATTGTATGTGATAGACAGTTGAGAACAGTGCTAAAGTAGAATGGATTCTTTATATGAACATTCTCTGTGGGGCAGCACTTTTACTATCTAAAATGGGAGTTGGAAAATTAGGCCTGGGTATGAAACGCTCAGTTTGCTTGCACCTTCCAAAAGCATAGATAATTGAAACAGCATTTATGATTCTGCAATGTGGAAAAATAAACTTATTCATTGTCTTAAATTAGAGAAACTCAGTTTGACCTGGCAAAAAGTCTGAGGGAGAACATTTAGAAAAAGTCAGCTTTATTAACTACACAGTAGGACAGGGAAGACATGTGGTGGTATAAGTTGAAATGAATGCAAATAATTTGTGATTATCATATTTATTATTAAAACCAAAGGCTGCTGCTCAAATGGTATTTGGAGAAAAGCATGTGATCTTTGCTTATGGATATGTATATATATACACACATATGCATACAATCTCACCCAATTCGTGTTAGTGTATTTTTTTGACCAGTTTTATGATGATATTACTTACATATAATACAATTCACCATTTTTAAGTGTAAGGTTCAATTATTTTTAGTAAGTTTCTGGAGTTTTGCCCTGTCACCACAATCCAATTTTGTAACAATTTCCTTACCCCCCAAAGATCCTTCATGCATATTTAGTTACGCTCCATTCCCATGCCGAGCCCCAGGTAACCACTAATCTACTTTCTGTCTCAATAGAATTACTTTTTCTGGACGTGGTGCTGGGCTTATGTCTTTTTTGTCTTGATGCTATTGTTGTTGTTCAGCTGTCCAGTCACGTCTGCCTTTTTGTGACCCTATGGACTGTGGCACGCCAGGCCCTCCTGTCCCTCACCATCTCCTGGAGTTTGCCCAAGTTCATGTCCATTGCACCGGTGAGGCCATCCAGGCATCTCATTCTCTGACTCTTCTCCTTCAGCTCTCAAGCTTTCCCAGCTATTATTTAATGAGCTACCTTCTGTGTCCCACCTTCAAGTAAATGATTAGGGCAGGGGAGACACCTTCTGATACTTTGGTGAATTCCTGGGTTAGGGCAAGTTTTCTATTGAGTGGAATTACTGTGTGGCAAGGTTGGAGTTCAAAGAGAGCTCTCCAGGTATTTTCTTTAGGAAAGCAGTGTGGTTTCAGTTTGAGCTCTGGAATGAAATATACCTGGGATTAATTCTGAACTCTACTGCTTTCTACAAGACGGACCCCAGAAAAATAACCTCTCACCTCAGATATGCAGATGACACCACCCTTATGGCAGAAAGGGAAGAGGAACTAAAAAGCCTCTTGATGAAAGTGAAAGTGGAGAGTGAAAAAGTTGGCTTAAAGCTCAACATTCAGAAAACGAAGATCATGGCATCCGGTCCCATCACTTCATGGGAAATAGATGGGGAAACAGTGGAAACAGTGTCAGACTTTATTTTTCGGGGCTCCAAAATCACTGCACATGGTGACTGCAGCCATGAAATTAAAAGATGCTTACTCCTTGGAAGGAAAGTTATGACCAACATAGATAGCATATTCAAAAGCAGAGACATCACTTTGCCAACAAAGGTTCGCCTAGTCAAGGCTCTGGTCTTTCCTGTGGTCATGTATGGATGTGAGAGTTGGACTGTGAAGAAGGCTGAGCCCCGAAGAATTGATGCTTTTGAACTGTGGTGTTGGAGAAGACTCTTGAGAGTCCCTTGGACTGCAAGGAGATCCAACCAGTCCGTTCTGAAGGAGATCAACCCTGGGATTTCTTTGGAAGGAATGATGCTGAAGCTGAAACTCCAGTATTTTGGCCACCTCATGCCAAGAGTTGACTCATTGGAGAAGACTCTGATGCTGGGAGGGATTGGGGGCAAGAGGAGAAGGAAACGACAGAGGATGAGATGGCTGGATGGCATCACTGACTCGATGGACTTGAGTCTGAGTGAACTCCGGGAGTTGGTGATGGACAGGAAGGCCTGGCGTGCTGCGATTCATGGGGTCGCAGAGTTGGACACAACTGAGCGACTGAACTGAACTGAACTGAAGTGACAGTGTTGTCATATGTAAAAATCGGGATGCTGGAATATGGCAGGTATTCCACACACAATGTCCATGGCACTACATATGTGTTCAATAGAAAATGTATAGCCATTTGTTTCAGCTTTCTCATTAAGGAAGAAGTAGTAGCGGCGCATGCTCAGTCATGTCCAACTCTTTGCAGCCCCATGGACTGCAGCCTGCCAAGCTCATCTGTCCATGAAATATTCTAGGCAAAAATATTGAGGGGAGTTGCCATTTCCTATTCCATAGGATCTTCCCAACCCAGGGATTGAACCCATATTTCTTGCATCTCCTGCACGGTCAGGAGGATTCTTTACCACCGTGCCACTGTACCATCATACTCCAAATCTTGACCCTTGTGTGTAACTTTAAAACTTTTCTGCAATTCACTGCTGTGGTGTGCTCAGTCACACAGTAGTATCTGACTCTGTGACCCCATGGACCATAGCCCACCAGGCTCCTTCTGTCCATGGGGATTCTCCAGACAAGAATACTGGAGTGGATGCCATGGTCTCCTCCAGGGAATCTTTACAACCCAGGGATCGAGCCCAATTCTCTTGAGTCTCCTGCATTGGTGGCAGATTCTTTACCACTGAGCCATCATAGAAGCCCTCATTAAAGGATAGCTGGATGCTATAAGGTATATTATTTCCTGAAAATATTCTGACTTATCAACAATATGCATTTATTGAGAACCTGTGATTGTTTCATGGGAGATACAGTGAAAGCATAGTTGAGGAGTTAACTCAGAAACAAACAAATCACTAGAAATCAAAGAGGAATTAAGAAAGTATTTAGAGACACAAACAGTAATGCTTCTATTTGACCTGCAATTTTGCTTCAGAACACCTATTAGAAAGAAAACATTTTAAATGAAGAAAAGATTTTAAACAGAGAGATTTAGCAAAACATCATTCATACTTGGAAATAACAGGAGATAGCTATTGATATATTCCTTGAAGGATGAATGGAATTTCAATATGTGGAAAATGGCAAGAAAGGGCATTGCAGGAGAAGTGAACTTCAACTTTATCCATTTATTTATGTTTTCATTCATCAAATATGTGAGTGTGCACTTGTATCATCAGCTTTCACTGGGTTATTCTGGATTATTCTGAGGTAACATACAATGCCAAAAACCTTGGTGGCTTATAAAAAACATCATTGTGATTGCATCTTTCAATCTCTCTCTTTCATCACTTTGCTGCAGCTTTATTCTTCACCACAAGACCGGAGATGACAGGGCAGCCTCTATCTGGGACTTGTTAATCTCATGGAAAAAAAAAAAAACAAAAAACAAAACAATACAGAGCCAGGAACCATACAGTATGTCTTGTAGCTTCTTGCCCACACAACTTCTGCTCACATCTCATTGTTCAATGCAAGTTGTATGATTAGATATGATGTCCAGACTGGGGGCTTGGTAGAGATGGCCAGATAAGATAATAAGAAAATAATATATGAATGAAAACAGAGGAACATGAAACAGGAAAGAACATTTCTGGTTAGATTGAGAAAGGCCTTGAAAAACATACTCTACAGAGTGGATTTACTTTTAGAAGTAACTAAATAAATGAGAAGTAAAGGTGTGATGTTTAATTTTATTTATAGTCTGGGTTATAGTAACTAGTGATTTAAATAAATAGTAAGCTACATATTGCTGTGAAGGTATTTTGAAGATGTGGTTAACATCTATCATCAGTTGACTTAAAGTAAAGAGCTTGTCCTTGATGATGTGGGTTGACCTCATTCAATCAGCTGGAGAATTTAAAGAGCCAAAATTGAGATTTCATAGTGAAGTAGAAATCCTATATCAAGATTGCAGCACAGATATATTGTGCTTTTTTTTGTTGTGCTTATCTTTAACCCATTTCAAGTTTATTTGTTTATACAATGTGAGAAAAGAGTCTAGTTTCACTCTTTTACCTGAAAAGCTGTCCAGTGTTTTCCCCATTGTATATTCTTGTGTCACAGATAAACTGTCCATATGTATGTGGATTTATCTCTGAGCTCTCTATTGTGTTCCACTGATCTATGGATCTGTTCTTAGGATAATACCATACTGTTTTAATTATTTTACCTTGGTAGTATAGTTTGAAATCAAGGAGCATGCTATGTCTAGATTTGTTCTTTTTCAAGATTGCTTTGCTTATTTAGGATCTTTTGTGGCTCCATACTAACATTATTTATTCTAGTTTTTTAAAAAATGTCATGGGTATTTTGAAAAGGAATTGAAAAACACTGAATATGTAGATTGCTTTGGACAGTATGGATGTTTTAACAATATTAATTTTTTCAATCCATACATGTTAAATATCTTTCCATTTATTTCTGTAATCTTCAATTTTTTCACCAATGTCTTACATTTTTCAGAATACTGGTATTTCACCTTATTGGTCTATTCCCAGATCTTTTATTTGTTTTTATGAAATTATAAATGAGATTGGTTTCCTGATTTCTCTAACAATTCATTATTAATGTATAGAAATGCAGTAGATTTTTCTTTTTTATAATTTTCTTTTTATTTTTTAACTCCTAAAACATTTTGTATAAGGGTATAGCTGATTGACAGTGTGATAGTTTCTGGTGAACAGTGAAGGGACTCAGCCACACACACACATGTATCCATTCTCTCTTTTGGGAGAGAGTAGATTTTTCTATATTAAATTTGTATCCTGAAATTTTACCAAACTTAATAGTTTTTCTAGATTTTGGGTGACATTTTTAGGATTTTCTATGTATATAGTTTCATGTCATCTGGAAATTATGACAGTTTTATTCTTCCTTTTTAATCTGAAGGCTTTTTATTTCTTTTTCTTATCTGATTGCTATGACTAGGACTTCCAGTACTACTGAAACTGTAAAACTCCTGGAAGAAGCATAGGCAGAATATTTTGGAAATTGGTTTTATCAATAATATTTTGGATCTGTTTCCTTGAGCAAAGTTGATAAAAGCAAAAATAAACAAATGAGACCACATCAAACTATTGAGACCAAACTATGAGACCAAGATATGTATGCAGTAAAGGAAACCATCAAAACAAAAAAGCAACATACATGAGAGAAGATACTTGCAAATGATGTGTCTCATAAGGGGGTAATACCCGAAACATGTAAGGAACTCATCCACCTCAATATAAAAAACCAAACACATAAACAAACAATCTGATAAAAAATGGAACAAAGGCCTCAATAGGTATTTTTCCAAAGAAGACATAGAGATGGCCAACAGGCACATGAAAAGATGCTCATCACTAATTATCAGTGAGATCAAAATCAAAATAACAATAAGGTATCGCCTCACATCTGTCAGAATGCTGCTGCTGCTGCTGTCGCTTCAGTCGTGTCCGACTCTGTGCGACCCCATAGATGGCAGCCAACCAGGCTACCCTGTCCCTGGGATTCTCCAGGCAAGAAACTAGAGTGGGTTGCCATTTCCTTCTCCAATGCATGAAAGTGAAAAGTAAAAGTCAAGTCGCTCAGTCATGTCCGACTCTTTGCGACCTCATGGACTGCAGCCTACCAGGCTCCTCCATCCATGGGATTTTCCACGCAAGAGTACTGGAGTGGCAGAATAACATCACTCAAAAGACAAGATGTAACAAGCGTTGGTGAGGATGTGGAGAAAAGGAAACTTCATGGCTCATTGATTGGTTGATGCCCCATGTGATGGGTAAATTACAATTTACCCATCGTAAATCGGTAAAGTCACAATGGAAAAGAGTACGGAAGTTCCTCAAAACAATTAAAAATAGAACTACTATATGATCTAGCAATTCTACTCCTGGGTATTTATCTCAAGAAAATAAAAACACTGATTCAAAAAGTTATGTGCATCCCAATATTTATTGCAGCATTATTTGCAATGGCCAAGATATGGAAGCAACCAAGTGTCCATCAGCAGGTGAATAGATAAACCAGATGTAGTATATAAATATCTCCATTGTGTGTATATATATATATACACACACACAAATGTATCAGATCAGATCAGATCAGTCGCTCAGTTGTGTCCAACTCTTTGCGACCCCATGAACTGCAGCTCGCCAGGCCTCCCTGTCCATCACCAACTCCCGGAGGTCACTCAGACTCACATCCATCGAGTCAGTGATGCCATCCAGTCATCTCATCCTCTGTCGTCCCCTTCTCCTCCTGCCCTCAATCCCTCCCAGCATCAGAGTCTTCTCCAATGAGTCAACTCTTCGCATGAGGTGGCCAAAATACTGGAGTTTCAGCTTTAGCATCATTCCCTCCAAAGAAATCCCAGGGCTGATCTCCTTCAGAATGGACTGGTTGGATCTCCTTGCAGACCAAGGGACTCTCAAGAGTCTTCTCCAACACCACAGCTCAAAAGCATCAATTCTTCGGCGCTCAGCCTTCTTCACAGTCCAGTTCTCACATCCATACATGACCACAGGAGAGACCATAGCCTTGACTAGACGAACCTTTGTTGGCAAAGTGATGTCTCTGCTTTTGAATATGCTATCTAGGTTGGTCATAACTTTCCTTCCAAGGAGTAAGTGTCTTTTAATTTCATGGCTGCAGTCACCATCTGCAATGATTTTGGAGCCCAGAAAAATAAAGTCTGACACTGTTTCCACTGTTTCTCCATCTATTTCCCATGGAGTGATGGGACCAGATGCCATGATCTTCATTTTCTGAATGTTAAGCTCTAAACCAACCTTTTCACTCTCCACTTTCACTTTCATCAAGAGGCTTTTTAGTTCCTCTTCCCTTTCTGCCATAAGGGTGGTGTCATCTGCATATCTGAGGTTATTGATATACACACACATATGTATATGTATACGCATATATGCATAATAGAATAATAACTGTAAAGAAGAATTAAGTCTTGACGTTTGCAACGACATGGGTGGACCTAGAAGGTATTCTGTTCAGTGAAATAAATAGCCATAGAGAGACTGTCTCACTTATATGTGAAATCTAAACAACAAATGGACAGATACAACAAAACATAAAAAGATTCATAGATACCGAGAACAAATTACTGGTTGCCAGTGGGAGAATGGGCAAAATAGGTGGAAAGAGCTAAAAGATATACATTGCTAGTTATTAAATAAATAAATCACAGTGATGTAATGGACAAAGAATATAGTCAATAATATTATAACTTTGTATGCATAATCCATAAAATTGTTGGATCACCATGTTATATACTGGACAAAAACTATAATATTGTAATCAGCTATACTTCAATTAAAAACATAAGACTTCAGCAAAGAAATCCTGCCTGAGTTTCCAGGTTGCTGGTCGGCTCTCTAAGTTTTGGACTTGTCAGTCTCCACAATTGCCTGAGCCAATTTCTTAAAATAAATCTCTTTAGACATATAGATATAGATAGATTTATAAGTAGATAGATATTTAACTTACTGGTTCTTTTTCTCTGGGGAACATTTACTCACATGAGAGGGTTTTGTGATTCATTTTTTATAGACAGAAGATAAATTATAAATTAGAATGGAAAGAATTTGCTAACTGCTCAGAGATCAGAAAGAGAGGGAAGAGGTAAGGATGAACTCTTAGAATTTTTTTTTATTTTGTAAGGTAAATAATATCATTAATTTCATTATTTCTTCAAATTTCTTCAAAGCCTTGTGCTTAATTTTGTGATACGATGCTATATTGCTAATAACTCTGATTTATTATTCATTACAATGTGCATATATAAAAATACTTTATAGGATGCAAATGGTGGTTATTTCTATTTATAAGTATACTGTTGTTCAATTTCTCATTAATGGTTCTAAATTTGTGTTTTCTCAACAGAGGGGAAAGAGACGCATCATCTAGGACCCAGATCTAAGCATGTGATCAGGAAGAGCATGATTTTTATTGAAATAACAAACTATTATTATTCGATTTATTCTAAATGCATTAGAGTCTCTCCAAATGAGTAAGAAAATATTAGCAGAATTTATCTTGGGGATTCTCACCATTATCTCAAGAGGGGTTAGAACTCATCAGATATATCTCAAATGCAGGATTAGGAGAGGTGATGTCTGCACTCTAGCCTGTTCTGATCCATCTAATTCTCTTTATCCCAACCCTATTGCCCACCTCTATAACTCCTCAATTTCTCTCACAGTTTCACATGATTCCAATCTATAACTAGGTCAGATATATTGGTGAAATTACTGTCATTTAGTATTTAAGAATGCATTCACAATATTAGATGAAGTTATAAAATTGAGAAATGTAATTCTTGCCATATCCCTCTGAGATAATTTGTGATGTACTTTGAGTGAGAAAATGTAGAATCGGGTGGCTGACCAGGATTTTTTTTTTTTTAAATGCCAGTAAATCTATTTTCTTATGGAAAGTGTCAAGTCAAAACAGTGGGCAAATCTCTTCCTTAGAAATTATCAAACAGAATGAAACAAAGAACCACAAAAACAACCAAAATCATATAAGCCACCAAGAAGCTAATGGTCTGGTCTCAAAGAAAACACTGGTGTAAACTAACCCCCTAAGCAGCTTGTTCTGCCTTGTTATGAACACCTATTTCCTTTACCACTGCTATCGGGCCATGTCCAAGTTCCTCAGCATAATTTGTGGGCCATGTCCAAGTTCCTCTGTATACTCGTGGGCCAGGGGCTTTGTAACCTTGTCTCCTCAGCCTATCCTTTCTCCTGCTGTTCAAAACTGGTGGCAGCAATTCCAAATCATTTGTAACTTTTATACAATGTGACTTTAACTTACCACATTCAAGGCTGAAGCAGAGATATTTCTCCCCAAACCTTTCTCATCTCAGTTCTTTTTTTTTTTTTCCATTTTATTGAAGTATAATTGACAAATAAAAATTGTATATCTTTAGATTGTACAGTGTAATTTTTAAAGATGCACATGCATATGATTTAATAGGGCTTCCTTGGTGGCTCAGATGTTAAAGAATCTTCCTGGAGTGCAGGAGACCCAGGTTTGATCCCTGGGTCAGGAAAATCCCATAGAGAAGGGCATGGCAACCCACTCCAGTATTCTTGGCTGGAGAATCCCATGGACAGAGGAGCCAGGTGGGCTACAGTCCGTGGCATCATAAAGAGTCGGGCATGACTGATGACTAATATTTTTACTTTCTTTCATGATTTAATATGCATATTTGTGAAATGATTCCCACAGTCAAATGAACACATCTGTCACCTCACATAGTTCCACTCCCCCCATTTTTAAATGTGAGAATACTTAAGATTTACTATTCCAGTCTCATTTTATGGTAACCTTGCTTTTCTATTTCTTCTGGCCCAAAAGTGTGCAGTCATCCTTAACCACTTTTTTTTCCCCCATCCCATATCTAGTCTGCCTGCAAAGCCTGTTGAATTTGTTTTCGAATAAATCCAGAATCCAACCACGTGTCATCATCTTGACCATCCTCACCTGAGCCACGCATCTGAGAGAAAAAAAGTATTGTGAGGCCAAAAACAAGTAAGTCTGAAACTTGGTGAAAAGATCAATTTGGTTGATCCTAGTGATGGCCAGCTTGTTAGTCTGTTCAAGTTACCAAAATACAGTAGCATAGACTGGGTGGCTTTAAACAAGAGAAATTTAATTTCTTGCAGTTCTGGAGGCTCAAGGTTTAAGACCAAAAGTCGGTTTCCTGTGTGGACAGCCATCTTCCTTCTGTGTCCTCAAATGGCCCTTCCTCTGTGAGCACACACACACAGAGATCTCTGCTGCCTCTTCCTTTTTCTTATAAGGACACCAGTTCTACAGGATTAGGGCTTCTTATCATCTCATTTAACCTTAATTGCCTCCTTCAAGGCCCCATCTCACATTGGGGGTTAGAGATTCAACATATAAATTTAGAGGGATACAATTCAAGCCTTAGTACCTAGTATAATCTCTCATTTGATCTTTGTTATATTACTTATTTTAGTTTTTAATTTCTGAATAATAAATAATGCATAGTCAAGCTTGTGGGCCTCCCTGGGGGCTCAAAAGTAAAGAATCCGCCTGCAGTGCAGGAGATGTAGGAGTTACAAGTTCAATCGCTGAGTTGGAAAGATCCCCTGGAAGAGGGAATGGCAACCCACTCAAATATTCCTGCTGGGAAAATCCCATGGACGGACGAGCTACAGTGCATGGAGTCACAGAGTCAAATGCAGTTGAAGTGAGGGAACACACATATAGTCATTCAGCCTTGCTCTCTGAATAGTGTTGAATTTAACAGCTACAAACCTAAACTATGCATGGATTTATTGTTCATTAGGATGGATTCTTTAATCGCCCACCACTTGCTGTTTTTTGCACACTTGCTGGCTAGTGTACAAAGCTGCCAATATCAGGTCACATGTATAAGCACATTACGTAGTGAATAAGCTTGAAGTATTTAATGTTAACTGATACTGCATACCTTTCAAAAGAAGTAGTATTTTGTCTTATTCCTCTGCATAAAAAAAAAAAAAAAAAAAAAAAAAACCAAATTACTCTAAATGTCAGATTTCAGTGAACATCATTTATTAAATGTTGTATACTCAGTTTAAATCTAACTGGGTAACTAAACGTTAAAGTAAAGGGGAAAAATCTATATCGGTCTAATTTGAATTATATGTTCTTCTTAACAGGCATAATTGCTATTGACTGCCTAAAGCACCATTGTCTAAGTCATGAATAATCATAAAACATTACAATTGGCACAAGAAGAATGGAATGAAACCCATCAAAAAAAAAAAAAACAAAACACTAAGCACAACATACCAACAACTTCCCCCCTCCCTCTTCCTCTGCCTAAAAGAATAAAAGCTACACAAAACACAATGGCTTTATTACCTGAGAAAATGTGCTACATAATAATCATGAGAAGCCTCATTTATTATAGATAGTATTTCACGTTGGGTTTGACATTTTATTCTGGAATAAACTCCCTCGTTACTAAGTGTGCCATAAAGAAGAGAGAGACCCTTCGTTCCTCATTCTCCCCTTCGTTCCTCACTCTCCCCTCTCAGTAGCTGAATTCTCCATTCAGAGCTGGTAATACAAATTTTCCTTTAGCAGAATATTTTCCCCAAAGCTCCAGGAGTTGGCAAAATGTTGCAATTGAGTATTGTGAAGAGGAGTGAAGGTTTAAAGTCAGTAAGTCTCTTACTTGTGGGGAATCTATTACCACTTTGTAGAGTGCATTGCTAAATTGCCCTGTACTTGGTCTTGAGACCTTCGAGAGCTTCGGGCTCTCGAAGAGCGTGTCCCCCACGCTAGGTGACATTAAAATAATGTAAAACACATGCCCTTTTAATGCCTTGGTCGCTAGTTGAAAAACCCATGGATTAAGCTGAAAGTTAATTTCCTTTAAAGTATAATGTTCATTTTGTAAATAAACACCCTTATGTAAATATGCGTATAATCAACAATGCTGTTATTCTGTCTCTCAAGTTGAGTGCAAAGCTTAGAAAAGGATTCCTTAGCCTCAGTGCTACCCACTTTTGGGAAGGATAATTCTTTGTTATGTGGGGCTGCCCTATGGATGCAGGATATTTGAAGACATCTCCGGGCCTCTACCCACTAGATGCCACTAGCTGCCAGTAGCACTCCCTGAGTTGTGACAGTCAAAAATGTCTCTAGACACTACCAGATGTCTCTTGGGGTGGGAGGGCAAAATCTACACACACACACACACACACACACCCCTGCCCATGCCTCTGCCCAATCGTCCTCTGGTTGAGAATCACACTCTTTGAGGTTAAGTTCACTGGAAGATGGTAAAACAAAAAAAGCAGAGCAAAAGCAAATTCCCAGCTGGAAAAAGAGTGAGAAGTACTTTGTCCCACCAAGTTTCCCAATTGGTGCAGAGGTAAAGAATCTGCCTGCCAATGCAGGAAATGTAGGAGGGATGGGTTTGATCCCTGGGTCAGGAAGAACCCCTGGAGAAGGCAACAGCAACTCACTCCAGTACTCTTGCCTGGAAAAGTCCTTGGACAGTGGCCTCGTGGGCTACAGTCCATGGGCTCGTGAAGAGTCAGACATGACTGAGTGACGAAGCACACCCACAAGTTTCCCAGCAGCTATTTGAAGTACCTGGAAGAGGTGTCCCAATACTATGGATCAGTCTTTCTGTGGCTCTTTTGATGGTTCCCATCCATAACACTGTGAAGCCCCTACGAAACAATTTGAACAATTTCCCATGATCAATATTAATTAGTACTTTGACCAAATTAACAGCAATCAAATAAACAAACACATAATTATGGGGCAGTGCTGGTGAAATGGTAGAGTTAGCTGCTTATTCCAAAGGTGTTCCTGATCGTAAAGAGACCCTTAATACCCAAGAACTGTACATTTCCCGCCTTTGTGTTTTCCCATCCTCACAACTTAATCATGCTGCACTTTGATTCTTTGATAAAGTATCTGTCCACCCACTGGGTTGTGCTATGCACTCTTGATGAATAGTGAGTGTGTCTTACTTATTTTTGTATACTCTATGCCCAGCACATGGGGGACCATGAAATAAGTGTTGGCTAAATAATGTGTTATACTTGCTGATTTATTAAAAAAACATTTATGAAGCAGCTTGATAGGTCAGACCCTGGGAATAGAAAAGTAAATCAGTGTTGATGCTTCCTTTGAGAATTCATGGCAGAGTGGAAATGAGAGAAAGCCTAAGAACAGGTACTTAGAATTGAACATGCAAAAAAAAATGTATTAAGGAGCAGAGGAAGCAGAACAGTGGTATAACCAGCACCAAGCTAGATTTGTTCAGAATGAAGAAAGCCATGGCTAACTTAGCAACTATGCATTATTCTGCAACTATGCATTACATTTTTTGTTTGCAGAAGGAAATTTTGTATGAAGTTATGCCTTGAAGATCAATTTCATTTAGAATAATTAAATATGGAGGAGGAAAAGCTGATTATTCTCTTCTTTCAAGTACTAAAAATTTAGGAGCATTAGAGCTAAGTGGAAAGTACAACTCGAGTGAGAGAAAGTCTAGGTTAAGCTTCAGGTTGGTGCTATTGGGAAAAATAACCGAGGCTCCATCGTGTGGCATTTTTTAATTTTTTTTGCTGTAGACCATTTTTTAAGTCTTTATTGAATTTGTTACAATATTGTTTCTGTTTTCTGTTTTAGGTTTTTGTCCGGGAAGCATGTGGGATCTTAGCTGTGTGACTCCTGCTTTGGAAGGCAAAGTCTTAACCACTGGACGACCAGAGAAGTCTCTGGTTTCTACTGTTCTTAATGATGGGTTCTACTGTTGTCCAGCTTCCCTGGTGGCTCAGACCATAAAGAATCTGCCTGCAATGCAGAAGATCCGGGTTCAATTCCTGGGTTGAGAAGGTCCCCTGGAGAAGGGAATGGCAACCCACTCCAGTATTCTTGCCTGGAGAATCCCATGGGCAGAGGAGCCTGGCGGGCCACAATCCATGGGGTCACAAAGAGTCAAACATGACTAACACTTTCTGTTGTTGCCATAACAAGCTACCAAAGGCTAAGTGGTTTAAACCAATGCTAAGCTATGATCTTACAGTTGTACAGGTCTGACATTTGACACGGATCTCACTGGGCTAAAACTGAAATGAAACCAGGGCTGCATTTTTTTCTGGAGGCCTGGACCAGCTTCTAGAAGTGCCTCATGTATTTTGGCTTCTGTTCTCCGTCTTCTGTCTTCAAAACCAGAAAAAGTGTCTCTCTAAATCCTTCTGTTGTCACATCTCTCTCTGACTACAGCCAGGAAAAATTTTCTAATTTTAAGGATTAACGTGTTTAGCTGGGGTCCACCTGAAGAATGAGGGAAAATCTTTTTATCTCGAGGCCATACCCTTAAGCATATCTGCAAAGTCTCTTTTGCTATGTAAAGTAGCTTATTCACAAATTCTGGGGATTAGGATGTAGACATCTTCAGGGGAGCATTATTTTTGCCTCCCATATGAATAAAATGAAATTGTCTCCGGTAATCTTAAAGATGAATTCAGACCTGACCATTTGTGGCAGAGAACTACTTCTGTCTCCTGCTTTTCCCAAGTGGGGTCCTTTTCTCCAGTTAAGTGGATTTGTGAAGATGTTTTTAAAAGAGTTTTGTTATTCGTACTTCATTGTCATTAAGGAGAAATAAAAAGTAGAAAATGACATCAAAGGAAGTGTGAATGATTCAGCTTAGTCATTCATAAGAATTTTCCCAACACTGGAGTGTGATGGAACATCATTGAACACCCATAGTAACATATTCTTTGTTGTCTGAGAGATGTAAGGTTAAAGACAGCATAGATATTTTGAGATTGTTGTAGACTTAGATATCTTACGTGATTATTACCTTTATCAAAAAAAATGGACACAATCAGAGTTAAAGGTACCATATTATCAGAAGCAATTCTTGCATAATAGATGTACCAGTTGTTTTCCAATTTAAAAGAAAGATGCTAAGGAGAGGTGATTGCTTTTTAGCAGTTCCCGTTTTTTGCATTTAAGATATTGATAGAACCAGCTCTTTGGACTGTGGGATATTGAAAATGTTCATCATCCACAAAATACTGTTTGGACTTGGGGTTAGTTCTTCCTTCTTGTGATGGGAAAAGGAGGAGAGATTTTGAGTGGTATATTGTTCTTCCTACTTATGAAATAGTGTGAACACACAAAAGCTTCCTTCCTAGAAAGCAAACAAACAAATAAATATAGTTCTCCACAGTTAGCAATTCTGTAACCAGAAAATTCTAAAACATTTGTTATGTTTTTCTTATCCTTCTCTCTATTTGACAACTTTGCAGGAATTAACTATACTTTGAGAAATACTGTTTGGACATTTTTACTGAGACGTTTGTTTTCTAGTCAGAAAAACCTATTTGGTAGAAAGTAGAGTGGAAAAAAACTACTGAATCAATGAGATACTTTTAAAGTCTAAGAACGTTAGAGTTGAAAAGAATCATACAGGTCATTTAATTGAACTCTCTACAAAGATGGGTCTGCTCAATTACATCCTCTGCTGCTGCTACTGCTAAGTCACTTCAGTCGTGTCCGACTCTGTGTGACCCCATAGATGGCAGCCCACCAGGCTCCTCTGCCCATGGGATTTTCCAGGCGAGAGTACTGGAGTGGGGTGCCATTGCCTTCTCTGTTACATCCTCTATAAATGGCTAAACAAATATGACTGGACCTTCACCTGTACCTCACCATGCCAATTTCCAGGGTCTTACTCTCTGATGACCCTCACCTGGATGCATTCTAATTCCTTGCTCTTCTGAACAGCACCCAGGGTGAAGTCATTGTTCATTGTTGCTGCTGAGATCTGAGCTGTGAAGAGTAGAACAAGTCTACCGTCTTCTTTATCTTAGACACCATAGAAGTCTATTATCTCTTCTGTGTTGCAGTCTGTCAATCTTACTAACATCTAGTGAGAGCAACCAGCAATCCCAACTACCTGAGCACATGATGCTGTGACATTGGGTCTCTTCTATGTCATCCTTATGCAAGTAAGTGACATTCATCTGTTTGGACTTCATCTCTGACAGTGTGATGGCTCTGACTCTAGAATTCAATATTTCCCATTCTTCCCAATGGCACCACATCCATCAGCTTGGAAATTCATGACTCCTCTGCCATCATCCCAAGGATTCTCCAGCTGCTCCTGGTGTGCTCAGCCAGGCTGACTGAAAGCTTGCTTACAGGTGAGATCCTCAGTAACAATTCACCTAATGATACCTAGAAGAGCTTGCAAGATCTGACAACTTGCTTGTTGGAAAAAAACAAAAACAAAAACAAAACTTGTAGTTTTACCAAAATTGGTCATGGATTTGCTTTATATTTATTTTGTTATCTGTGGTCAAAGTAAAATGGAACTTAAACGCATATATGCAGACAAAATGAACAAATCCATTAAAGTGACAGGGCTAGTTTTATTACAGGAAAGCTGCAAAATTTGGATTATGATTCCCACAGGGTCTCCAGCTTAGAAGAAACCCTGCCTGTGCAGTGATGCTTTGAATTCCTTTAATTTGCAGTTATTGCTTAATTAGAAATAAGCTTTAGATTAATATACATGGAAAGTTAGCATATTGACATGATTTCCTACTAAAGAAGAAAAACTCATACCAGATTTGTTCCTGAGCAGATTTGATTCAGAACAGTAAGGTGAGGATAAGAGCGGATTGTTCTCAATTTGGTTCTGTAAATAGTTTGTGACAATTCATTTATCTGCACAACTGAATTAAGTGATTTGGGAGTAAAATTAGAATCAACATGGCATGTGGCTCACAGTTTCTAAGGCAGCGCATCTTCTCACTCCTTCCAAAATGCTTCTGGAGGATGAGAAAGGGTGACAATTCTCCGAGAAAATGAAACACCAAGACAGACATTGCACTAACTGCTAGAAGGTTGGAGATCATTTCACCAACTACAAAACCTATGGAGAGGAAGAGAGAGTTATAATCAGAAACCCACTTGGGTTTTGCTGCTTGGAGGAGTGAATTCATCTCCATGAGAAGATAAACTCAAGCTTCATCCCTCCTCCTGTCTCCTCCCCACCTGCATCTGGGCTCTCTGTTCTGAATATGAAGGACCAACCTGAGAATGAACTCTCTCTCTGTCACCTTAAATGTATCCTGACTTAACTTCTTGTATCTCCTCCTAGCTATGATTTCGTCAAGCTTTACAAAATTTGGCTGTGGGTATAAAAAAACAACAATCATAGTGAATATGCCTTTTTTATATAAAGCAACATGTCTCCTCCCAAACACCATATGCATTTGACACCCATCCTTTCTGTGCAAATACGAAACACAGAGCTAGACACTGAAAACTGGGCTGAACAACGACCTTGCCAATCTGCTCTCTAGGTCTGGATCTGAGACAAAGAGAATTCTCTTAATTTCTTTGGACTTCTACTGTTATCCTCCTACTAATTTTTCCTGGGAAATAAGCAGAAAGAGCAAGGATAAATTAGATGCTCTGTCTACTGACAAACACAAGGGCTACAGACATAGTTCCTCATTTTAGAAAGGGAAAGATTACAATGTAGAGTAGCTGGTGCATTATTCTGAAAAATATCTCTGGAAAGGACTTTACAAGAATTTTTAAAATGTAGTAAATTGCTTTGTACCTTCAATACGACAGGAAAATTAATGAGCTCCATGAATTAGGCACTGTAAGGATAAGAAGAGACTGTGATGAAAGCTGAAGCAACTGGATGAGTTAAGAAAAGGTAGCAATCATAAAACTGAAATGAGTATTGGGAGCAGTTAAGAATAGAATCAATGCCGTAGAAGATGAAAACACTAATATGGATCATCATTTTGAGAAGCTTTCCCAGAATGTAGAAGAAAAAAGATAAATAGAAACAAAAGAGGGAGAGGAGACTGTTGATGTGGAATACAGAGGGAAAAAGAGCTAACCTAAGTATGAGTAACATGCATGAAGAAAGGACAAGACAAAACCTAACCAAAGCAATAATAAACTTATGGCAATGAGTTTTCTCTGGATTGAAAACTCTGGATCCACAGGAGGAGGGATGAAGCTCGAGCTTATCTTCTCATGGAGATGGATTCACTCCTCCAAGCAGCAAAACCCAAGTGTGCTTCTGATTATAACTCTCTATTCCTCTCCATAGGATCATAGGACTCTAAAGGATATTTTAGATCCTGTGAGCTCAAGTAACAATGAAAATAGATTTGTTTATAGACATATGGGGACAATATTTAAGTCTGAAGACACAGAAAATGTCCTAAACTGCATCACACATGAAGAAAAGGAAGGTCACCTCTAAAGGCAGACGTCAATCAGCCTTCAGATTTCTCTTTATGATTTTAAATGCCAGAGAGCAAGGAGAGAACGTCTACAGGATTTAGGAAGGGAGAAAAAGCACCCAAGAGTTTTATTCTTAAGCGTATATGATCAAAGCAAAAGGAACTTCTTAGATATGCATTTCTAGATTAGAGGGAGGTGTTGTGAGAATTACAGGAAGCCACAAATGGGAGAGTACTTGGCTGCTACCAAGGACTGCATAAATGCGGATTCTTGCTGCCGGAAAGACCATCATAGTCTTACTGCCCCATGAGGCATCTGGCACATTTTAGGTCTCCTTAACCTCTGTTAATGGATTATATTCTTTGCAGCCAAAGATGGAGAAGCTCTATACAATCAGCAAAAACAAGACCAGGAGCTGACTGTGGCTCAGACCATGAACTCCTTATTGCCAAATTCAGACTTAAATTGAAGAAAGTAGGGAAAACCACTAGACCATTCAGGTATGACCTAAATCAAATCCCTTATGATTATACAGTGGAAGTGAGAAATAGATTTAAGGGCCTAGATCTGATAGATAGAGTGCCTGATGAACTATGGAATGAGGTTCGTGACATTGTACAGGAGACAGGGATCAAGATCATCCCCATGGAAAAGAAATGCAAAAAAGCAAAATGGCTGTCTGGGGAGGCCTTGCAAATAGCTGCGAAAAGAAGAGAAGCGAAAAGCAAAGGAGAAAAGGAAAGATATAAACATCTGAATGCAGAGTTCCAAAGAATAGCAAGAAGAGATAAGAAAGCCTTCTTCAGCTATCAATGCAAAGAAATAGAGGAAAACAACAGAATGGGAAAGACTAAGGATCTATTCAAGAAAATCAGAGATACCAAAGGAACATTTCATGCAAAGATAGGCTCGATAAAGGACAGAAATGGTATGGACCTAACGGAAGCAGAAGATATTAAGAAGAGGTGGCAAGAATACACAGAAGAACTGTACAAAGAAGAGCTTCATGACCCAGATAATCATGATGGTGTGATCACTGACCTAGAGCCAGACATCCTGGAATGTGAAGTCAAGTGGGCCTTAGAAAGCATCACTTTGAACAAAGCTAGTGGAGGTGATGGAATTCCAGTGGAGCTATTCCAAATCCTGAAAGATGATGCTATGAAAGTGCTGCACTCAATATGCCAGCACATTTGGAAAACTCAGCAGTGGCCACAAGATTGGAAAAGGTCAGTTTTCATCCCAATCCCAAAGAAAGGCAATGCCAAAGAGTGCTCAAACTACTGCACAATTGCACTCATCTCACACGCTAGTAAAGTAATGCTCAAAATTCTCCAAGCCAGGCTTCAGCAATATGTGAACCGTGAACTTCCTGATGTTCAAGCTGGTTTTAGAAAAGGCAGAGGAACCAGAGATCAAATTGCCAACATCCGCTGGATCATCGAAAAAGCAAGAGAGTTCCAGAAAAACATCTATTTCTGCTTTATTGACTATGCCAAAGCCTTTGACTGTGTGAATCACAATAAACTGTGGAAAATTCTGAGAGAGATGGGAATACCAGAACACCTGATCTGCCTCTTAAGAAATCTGTATGCAGGTCAGGAAGCAACAGTTAGAACTGGTCATGGAACAACAGACTGGTTCCAAATAGGAAAAGGAGTACGTCAAGGCTGTATATTGTCACCCTGTTTATTTAACTTATATGCAGAGTACATCATGAGAAATGCTGGACTGGAGGAAACACAAGCTGGAATCAAGATTGCTGGGAGAAATATCAATAACCTCAGATATGCAGATGATACCACCCTTATGGCAGAAACTGAAGAGGGGCTAAAAAGCCTCTTGATGCAAGTGAAAGTGGAGAGTGAAAAGGTTGGCTTAAAGCTCAACATTCAGAAAACGAAGATCATGGCATCTGGTCCCATCACTACATGGGAAATAGATGGAGAAACAGTGGAAACAGTGTCAGACTTTCTTTTTCTGGGCTCCAAAATCACTGCAGATGGTGACTGCAGCCATGAAATTCAAAGACGCTTACTCCTTGGAAGGAAAGTTATGACCAACCTAGATAGCATATTCAAAAGCAGAGACATCACTTTGCCAACAAAGGTTCGCCTAGTCAAGGCTATGGTCTTTCCTGTGGTCATGTATGGATGTGAGAGCTGGACTGTGAAGAAGGCTGAGCGCCGAAGAATTGATGCTTTTGAACTGTGGTGTTGGAGAAGACTCTTGAGAGTCCCTTGGACTGCAAGGAGATCCAACCAGTCCATTCTGAAGGAGATCAGCCCTGGGATTTCTTTGGAGGGAATGATGCTAAAGCTGAAACTCCAGTATTTTGGCCACCTCATGCGAAGAGTTGACTCATTGGAGAAGACTCTGATGCTGGGAGGGATTGAGGGCAGGAGGAGAAGGGGACGACAGAGGATGAGATGGCTGGATGGCATCACTGACTCGATGAATGTTAGTCTGAGTGACCTCTGAGAACTGGTGATGGATAGGGAGGCCTGGCGTGCTGCAGTTCATGGGGTCGCAGAGTCGGACACGACTGAGCGACTGATCTGATCTGATCTGAACCTCTGTTGAATCTGAGACAGGGACAGATTCAACCAGAGTCATCTCACTCTGAGAACACTGTTGGATGCTATACTTTAATATTCCCTTGTTTTCTCTTGCTATGTTTTACTTTAGCGACAACACTTACTTCAGGCAGATACATTGGATAAGGGAGATGGATAGGCTTCAAATAAATAGCATTTGACTTTGTATTTTGTACATCTGGTCAAAAAGATCAGGGAATGAGCCTACTTGAAAATGCAAACAATTAAACAAATAGGTTCTGAGTGTATATCAAATGACTTGGAAATTATATTTAAGGCCGGATAAAAGTTTGAAATGCTCTAACCCACAATACCATAATATTCGGGTGGTGAGAGGGGGTAGAGCTGTAATGGGGTTAAAGAGGAGCACAGTTAAGGTTTGTTAATGGAATCTCTATGTGAGTCGTGTAGGAACTGAAATCACATTAATAATAAAAGCCCCACTTTAAAAACTGACCTTGCAGTTGAAAGATATGCACTTGTATCATTACCAAATAATGTGTTAGGTAACATAGCTTATACTTGGAAAGCAACAAGGAGGAGTCTCTAAACGATATTCACACATCTTAATTAGTGTCATTAATAGTTCCTTAACCATCTTTCATGAAACCAACGGCATTGTATTGCAAGCATCTTGTTATAAGCCAAACCAGAAAGTTAGGTTTGAAGCCAAGTCCTTAAGAGCAGTTTTAAACTATGGTGCCTACATGACTAGAATGTTTCTCGAGGGTTGTTTCTTAGCTGCAGGACTTTTGAACGCAGTCAGCCATAGTGCCAGGCCTGAAGGTAATGGTGACTCCTGGGCAGTATTGCAGAGGTGCTGATGAAACCAGGATGCAAAAATAGAAGGAGAATCACACAACCCAAATTTCTTATTATAGGACCCTCCCCCATCACAGACCAATGATTTAAATATTGTTGGTAATGAAATATAATGGTTGATCTATAAACTTAGTGTCTGCCACCGAACAGTTTAAGAAATTTTGAGAACTAGGTTCTGAAAATTATAAACAAGAAGGCCCAGTGAAAAGCATTATTACTGAAAAATGTTGGTGCTGTAGCTTATTGTGGGGCACATACAAACAGGTATAATTTAGAGCCTGTCCTCTAATGGGTGCACTTTAATTCTTCTGCCTTCTCTAGAAACTGTAACATATTCTTAAATTTTCTTGTTGGGTTTCCTTCTGATTCTAAAAGAGCTATATCTTTCAAGTGATATCAGAGGATGGGACTGGCAGACTACAAAATAGAATAAAGAAGGAATCAAAAGAGAAAAATTGATGAGCTACCATTCAGCCTTTTTTTTTTTTCTATGCAGACTTCTTTTCCTTTTTTAAGTGTTTAATTTTAATGTAATCAAGTTATAATATAGTTTTATTTATTTTTGGCTGTACTGGGACTTCATTGCTTCACTGGCTTTTTCTCTAGTTGTGACGAGTGGGGGCTCCTCTCTAGTTGCAGTGCGTGGTCTTCTTATTGTGGTGGCTTCCCTTGTTGTGGAGCACGGGCTCTTCACAGGAGGCTTCAGTAGCTGTGGAACATGGGCTCAGTAGTCGTGGGTCCCAGGCTCTGTAGTACAGGCTCAACAGTTGTGGTGTGTGGGCTTAGTTACTCCTTGGCCTGTGGGATCTTCCCAGGCCAGGGATTGAACCTGTGCCCCCTGCATTGGCAGGCGGAATCTTTACCACTGAGCCACTTGGGATGCTCCTTTTCTTTTCTATGTAAACACAATTATTTATAAGTATTCCTAAATACAGTATTAAGCTTAAGTGTATAACTTTCGTCACTTTCAGGTTATTACAATTTTCAAGAGCCTAATATGCATAATAGCTTGCTGTATAGATATATGTGAAATATTTAACCTATAACTTATTGTTGAACAAATTATAGGTTAAATAATTTTTACTTATATTTTATTAAATAATCTTAATTTAATGAACAACATTAAAAACTGTGAATCAAAACTAACACTTGAGTTATTTCCAATTTCTCACTATTGAGAAAAATAGTGTTAAATATATTTGCTCATTAATTTTATTCACTTGTCTAATCATTTTGGAGAAGGCAATGGCACCCCACTCCAGTATTCTTGCCTGGCAAATCCCATGGAAGGAGGAGCCTGGTAGGCTGCAGTCCATGGGGTCGCCAAGAGTCAGACAAGACTGAGCAACTTCACTTTGACTTTTCACTTTCATGCATTGGAGAAGTAAATGGCAACCCACTCCAGTGTTCTTGCCTGGAGAATCCCAGGGACAAGGGAGCCTGGTGGGCTGCCGTCTCTGGGGTCGCACAGAGTCGGACATGACTGAAGTGACTTAGCCACTTAGCCAATCATTTTATTAAAATAGATTCTTGGGAGTAATATTTTTTAAGCCAAAGGGTGTATCCGCCCTTAACATTCTTTATACATATTACCAAATGGTTCTAAATAAAGGTTAAACCAATTTATACATCTGCCAATTGTGTCTAAAGGGTTCCAATTTGCAAACTATTCATTTTTGTTTTTATTACTGCTCTTCATGAACTGTGAAGATGAATGTTTTCAGATTTATCAGTTCTTTGTGGTTACTCTTCTAATAACAATCTGTTATATCCTTTTGGACACTAGAATGCTACTAGCAATTATCTCTTGGAGTCAATTAGGTGCATGTGCCTTAATAAACACTTAAAATTTAGTATTTTATAAATGATAATAGAAAGATCAAGATCTTATCCTACACTATACAATAAAAACTGTATATATAAACATGATTCATTAAACAGTTAACTGCAAATAATAATAGAGTGTGGCAGGATCCACATAAAATTTGAACAAAACTGCCTAGGGCTTTGTTGTTTAACCATTTTAGGCTCATTTATTTGTGGGCTACTTAGCACAGTTATTTAAGGTCAACTTGACTATGTCTCTAGAATTAGAACATTTTTTTCAAGATCATATTAAGAACAAAAAATGGAGTGATTATAATTAAAGATCTCTTACAATACCAACTGTGAGAGCACTGTTTTTAAAGACCACTTTTTTTACATTAACAATCATTCCACCATCCCTTTCTCATATCTAATTGGTTTTCTGTCATCTTACTTTTAGGCAACCATTTTCTTTTACTCCAATTTAAGCATTCTAGAAATTTAACATTTTTATAGAAACACTTTTTGAGTGTTAACAAAATTAGGAAACCAAAATTATAGAGCTTTTTATCCTTTCTATAGCAGAAGAATGGTTTCACTGGTGAAACAAAATGCAGTATTGTAAAGCTGCATTAGTATTTTCATTTCTGTGGCAAGGCTGATTAACCTGGTTTACAACTGAGACAAAAATAATTTTAACTAATGACATTCACACATCTTTCCCACTTTTCGCATGTAACTGCAAAGTTAAATTCTAGGGTAGTTACTATAGCAGTGTTATATTCTATTGCATCGTGTGAAAAATTTTGGAAAATATGGCAAGAATTTCTTCTTGGAAATACCTCCCTCCAATGAAATAGAGATCTATAATAGAAAGAAATCAGAGGGCAGCTTAACTTCGTGTCTGTAGTTAGAGAAGTGTGAAAATGAATTTTTTTTCTAATAACTTCTTAAGTTCACTGAAAATATGCTTGAAAGGTTTAATTTTTATTTGGCTTTAACCAGTTTGATATTTTCATGTTTGTCTCCTTCAAAAAATGCCTGCATTATGATGGCAGGCACCTACTTGGGAGGTGTCTCCCAAGACACCTACTTGTTTCCTATTTGAGTTCTGGTCCTAGGGTTTATACCACACAGCAGTAGGAGTTCTCATATCTTCTACATATCTCATATCTTCTACAATTAAATTGTTAAGAAGGTCTGACCAACCATACATTACCTAGGCATCTTATTTTTTTTAAATTATATTACTTTCACTATGTGGCAAAAACAAGTTAATCCAGCATCATATCCTATTTAATCATTGACCAGAAGAAATCTAAATATTCCCATTTTATTCCAGCTCACATAACTGATCTTCAAAAAAAAAAAAAATTCTAATTTGGCGATGTCTCTCAGAGCTGCTAAGCAGAGCAGGAAATTTTTGGGAGAAATGCCATACATGTGACCACGAATAGCAAGTCGTCTGTATCCCACACAAAAATATCCCAGACGACTTCAACATATATATACACACACACTTAAAATGTGGATTGCATAGTCAAATGTCTCTTTACATAGTTTAATTTACAGTAAATCATATATACAAAGTTAATTCACACATTAGGGGAGTGTATGTGTGTGTGTGTGTGTGTGTGTGTGTGTGTGTGTGTGTTGTTCTTTCCACTTCCACGTTACCTGGAAACAATTTACCCAGCTTTCACCTGCCTGGTCGACATCAGTGATCTATACCTTCGTTTCATTAGCTTTGATTTTTGAGTCACCTAACAAAGTGTTCTGGGGTCTTGTTATACAGAGTGGGTCCTGAGACCCCATCAAAGGCCCTGAATCAAGATCTCCATTTCTAAGATCCCCAGACAATAAGCATGAATGGTGAAGGTTGAGAAGCACTGCTGTAGGGGACGTCATTTTTACTTCTAAGTATAGTTTTTAAAATAGAGCATTCCCTTCATCTGGGTGTGCGCTGGCAGAAGTTTTATCCCAGGTTACAAATACCTTCACTTGAACATTAGTAAAAATTTTCTACTTCGTGCTGTAAGAACATTTCGTTACTCATACAACATAACCCCTGAATATGTCAGCTTAACTGACTTATTCAACAACATCTACCCTTGGAAGCCAGGAGATTCTGCCTCCAAGAATAATGGATAAATCTCTATTAAACTTAGCTTTTTTTTTTTTTTTTTAGACTTTTATTTTATTTTATTTTATTTTTACAATATTGTATTACTTTTACTATACATCGAGATGGATCCACCACCAGAATACCCGTGCTCCCCATCCTGAACCCTCCTCCCTCCCCCCTCCCACACCATCCCTCCAGGTCATCCCAGTGCTCCAGTCCCAGGCATCTGTTATCGGGCATCGTACCTGGACTGACTCGTTTCAGATATGATATTATACATATTTCAATGCTATTCTCCCCAATCGTCCCACCCTCTCCCAGTCCCAGAGTCCAAAAGTCTGTTCTATACATCAGTGTCTCTTTTGCTGTCTCATAAGCAGGGTGATTGTTACCATCTTTCTAAATTCCATATATTTAAAAAATGTTTTAAACCTGTTTAATCAGATGATCTTCATAAGCAATTTGTCTGAGGAGTTTTTTGAGGGAATATATTTTCTGCAAAGACTACTCAGTTGTTAAAAAGAAATCAACTCACCAAGCAGTATAACTCAGTAGTAGAAAAGACTCAGTAAAAATTTGAATACAAGGTGGATTAATTTAGGGATGAGTAAAAGCCTAGTCTCATGTTTGGGAAAATATGATTCTTGCTGAATGCACTTAAATATAAATATTGGCAGAATACTCATCTTGCACTATTTGGGGATGTTCAAATGTGGTATATCCCCAGAGGTCTTGAGGGGCATGAAAAAATATTTCTTTCTTTCTCATTAGAGTGGTTGGAGATACATACACCAAATGTGCATATACTTACCTACGGAAAAAAAGTGAAAGTGTTAGTTGCTCAGTTGTGTCTGACCTTTTGTGATCCCAGGGACTATAGCCTCTGTCCATGGAATTCTCCAGGCAAGAATACTGGAGCGTGTGCATGCATGCGTGCTAAGTCGCTTCAGTTGTGTCTGACTCTTTGCAGCACTATGGACTGTAGTCTGCCAGGCTCTTTGCCATGGGGATTCTCCAAGCAATAACACTTGGGGTGGGTTGCTGTGCCCTCCTCCAGGAGATCTTCCTGCCCCAGGGATGGAACCCAGGTCTCCTGCATTGCAGGCAGATTCTTTACCATCTGAGCCACCAGGGAAGCCCATACTGACACAGCATAGATGTCTACACACACACAGATGCACATACATTATGACAAAGAGAATAATGCTTCCAAGTGTCTCAAGAACCTGGCTTAATGCTAATTTCAACTGGACAGTAAAGGTTTTAGGTGAATCAACTCCCCCTGATTTGGATGGCTTCCCCTCTCTGTAATTCCTGGAAACTGATCAAGCCTCACAGTGTGACTCCTGCAGGCATCTTCATCCCTGTTGATTTTCGTACTCTTGCTGGCTAAATAATGTAGCACACCTAATAAATTCAAATAAAGCTTCTGATTGGTTTGTTAGCAGTTTAACAATCTCGAATAATTTACCAATCTCAGAGACTTTGTGTGAGCCCATAATGTTTAGACTAGAAACAATAAAATGCACTCAATTGATTAAAGTGTTTATAGATGCCTAAGAATTAGCATATTGTATAATTGCAAATATTTTATAATTACCCAGTGGGGCTGATAAAAGGGTTCAGTGCTATCGACTATTAGACTGGTAAGCTTGATGAGAGGAGAACCTCAGTGAAAGAGGGATTCTCTGAGGGTTGAATGTGGACAGAGTCTGGGTCCCTTTCCTACAGATTCTCTACTGCTTGTTACTCTGCCTGAAGCCAGGATTCCCCAAACTCCCAGGCACTGGGACCTCACTGTGCCTGGTGGCTCAGTCCTGAGAAAATACTCTAATGAATCCCTTGGCCACTTGAGATGGCATTTTTCCCCTAGAGTTCCTACTGAGAGCCTGAAATCTTTAGAAGTCATAGAAGCAAAGTGTGGAAGGCCAGCTGAGGACCTCATCAGACATAGTTTACTAATGAGGTCTGTTTTTGCTTTTGCTTCTTTCATTTCAAAATTGTTGCTAATACTTTTACTTTCCTAAAAGTAGCACATGTTCACAAACCTTCAATCTTCTATTATTACCTCAGTGCAATAAATTGAAAAGTATGATTACTTACCCCTCATTCTAGTCACATTTTTCAGAGGCAACCGTTTTAACCTTTGTTCATATTCTTTAAACTTTATAACATTAAATAATAGGGGCTTCCGTGGTAGCTCAGCTGGTAAAGAATCCACCTGAAATTCAGGAGACCTTGGTTCAATTCCTGGGTCTGGAAAATCCCCTGGAGAAGAGATAGGCTACCCATACCAGTATTCTTGGGCTTCCCTGGTGGCTCAGCTGGTAAAGAATCTACGTGCAATGTGGGAGACCTGGGTTCAATCCCTGGGTTGGGAAGATCCCCTGAAGAAGAGAAAGGCTACCCATTTCAGTATTCTGGCCTGGAGAATTTCTTAAATAACATGTTTTCACCTATATTTCTTGTTTTATTAGCTTTATTTTGTTTATTAGGCAGTTAATAAACATTCTCCACAACCATCTTAAATTTTGTAAATTTAAAAAAACCACCTTCAGTTCTTTTGCTTACTTTTGAATTTTTAAATAATATAATTATTCTGTTTTTCTCATCTCTAAACTTAATACAGAGGCTCTTGATTTTCAACTGTGTAGGACAAAGAAGAAAGTAATGGCTAGATTGTCAAAATGTATACATTCTCATTTAGTCTGTGCTATAAGTCCAGCGTCTGTGCCTTGCCTATGGCTTAATTTTAGAAACTGGAAGCCAATATAATTTACAAAGTTTTAATAACATAATTATACAAATGTAACTTATTGTAGATCCATGTTAGGTCACTAATAGGAAAGTACAATAATCCTTGGTCACTAAGCTTCAGTTCAGTTCAGTCACTCAATTGTGTCCGACTCGTTTTAACCCCATAGACTGCAGCATGCCAGGGTTCCATGTCCAACATCAACTCACCTGCCTTTTAGATAAAAATATTCTAAGGTTCAAGGTTAAGTGGCTTATCCTTGCTTATATTTGTTAATTAAATTATGACATATTTAGTCTTCTACATATGTGGTCATTATCTTTTATCTACAGCTCTTTGTTTCACCTCATGCGAAGAGTTGACTCATTGGAGAAGACTCTGATGCTGGGAAGGATTGGGGGCAGGAGGAGAAGGGGACGACAGAGGATGAGATGGCTGGATGGCATCACTGACTCGATGGATGTGAGTCTGAGTGACCTCCGGGAGCTGGTGATGGACAGGGAGGCCTGGCGTGCTGCAGCTCATGGGGTCGCAAAGAGTCGGACATGACTGAGCGACTGATCTGATCTGATCTGATTTGTTTCCCTAGGGTTTTTAATCGTATTTCAATTTTTCCTAGTTTACAAAAGAAAAATATGCTTTTTTTTTTTTTTTGGCCAAATCATAAAGATACTTTAGATTTTCTTCTGCTAGAAAAAATTCTTCCATTCTTCTTCATATGCAAGTTATTACTTTTTGTTCTCATTTGACCTGATTGTTTCCAGACCTCTATACCACTGATAGTCTGTGATTTCATTTCAGAGAACTCCTCAGTTTTATTGTTTCTTTTTTAAAAAATAATTTTACTAAGATATAATTCATATGCCACAATTTTATCCATTTGAAGTGTAACATTTATTAGTTTTTCATGTATTCTCAGAATAATACCCTAACTATACCATCACCAAAATCTAATGTTAGAATATTTTAATTATTTCCCCAAAGAAGCTCTTTTGCATTAGCAGACACTCTTATGACCTACCCTCTCCAGACGTTGGCAACCTCCAGCCTATTTTCTGTCTCTATAGGCTTGCCAGTTCTGGACATTTCATATGAATGGAGTCATATAATATGTGACCTTTTGTGACTAGCATCTTTCACTTAGCAGATGTTTTCACAATTCACTCCTGGAGCAGTACTTCACTTCTTTGTATTGTTGAATAATGTGCCCACTATATGGATATTCACCTACTGTTTAGCACCATTCATCAGGTGATAGACATTAGTTTTTTCTACTTTTGGGCTATTATGAATAACGTTGTTTTGTATACTCATATGCCAGTTTTTATGCGGTCATATCTTTTCACAGTTTGAGGATATTTACCTAGGATTTGTGACTAAAGGGATTTAACACACAAGCATGCACCTAAGGATTGGAATTGCTGAGTTAAATTGTAACTCTCTGTTGAACGTTTTAAGAAACGCCAAACTGTTTTCCAGGGTGTCCACACCATTTTACCTTCTTACTCTCAATATATGGTTCCAATTTTTCCACATCCTCACTTACAATTTTTACTGTCTCTCTTTTTAATTTTAGCCATCCCCGTAGGTGTGAAAGGGTATCACTTGTGGTTTGGTTTGTATTTTCCTAATGCCTAATGATATTGGTCATCGTTTTGTGTGTTTATTGATCATTTGTTTATTTCCTTTGAAAGAAAGTCTATTCATATTCTTTGCTCATATTTTATGATTCCTCTCCAACTCTTTGGGTTGTCAGCAATTCCAATCCTAGGGGCATGCATGTGTGTCTTTTTTTAAATTTTAAAGAAGTCTAACTTATTTTTTCCCTTTTATCTGTTGTGCTTTTGGTGTTACGTTTAAGAAGCCTTTGTCTAACCCAATATGACAAAGATTGATTTGTTTACTTTCTTCTAAGAGTTTTATAGCTTTTAGCTTTTACATTTAAGTATATAGTTCATTTTAAAGTAATTTTTATGCATGGTGTGAGGCCAAGGTATAATCATTTTTTGCATGTGGATATCCAGTTTTCCCAGTGTAAACTGTTGAAAAGGTCATTTTCCCCTCCTATTGAACTGTCTCTGCACATTTGTTGAAAGTTAACCATAAATGTAAATGTTTCTTTCTGGACTCCAGATTCTATCTCATGGATTTATATGTTTATACTTATGCCAGTGCTATAGTATCTTGATTACTGCAGGTTTCTGGCATACTACAGTCCACGGGGTCACAAAGAGTTGGACATGACTGAACTGAGTGACTGAAAAGAGTGACTGAACTGAACTGAACTAAGTTTTGAGATTGGAAAATATGATTCCTCCAACTCTGTTCTTCTTTTCAAGATTATTTTGGATATCCTGGCTCCCTTGGCTTTCCATATGCATTTTAGGATTAGCTTGTCAATTTCCACAAGAAAAAAGCCAGCTGGTATTTTGATATAAATTGTGTTAAAACTGTAGATTAATTTGATATTAAGTCTTCCAACCCATAAATATGAGATGTCTTTTATTCAGAGCTTCTTCCATTTCTTTCAACAATGTTTTATAGTTTTCAAAACTATACGTATTGTGCTTTTTGTTAAATTTATTATTAAATATTTAATTCATTTTGATGCTATTATAAATTATTTCCTTAATTCTATTTTTGGATTGTGCATTGCCAATATATGTAAGGACAGTTAATTTTTCTCTTTCTTGAATCTTGTAATCCTGCTGAGCTTATTGCTAATGCTAAGTCGCTTCAGTCGTGTCCGACTCTGCAACCCCATAGACGGCAGCCCACCAGGCTCCGCCATCTCTGGGATCCTCCAGGCAAGAATACTGGAGTGGGTTGCCATTTCCTTCTCCAATGCATTAAAGTGAAAAGCGAACGTGAAGTCGCTCAGTTGTGTCCGACTTCTAGTGACCCCATGGACTGCAGCCTACCAGGCTCCTCTGTCCATAAGATTTTCCAGGCAAGAGTATTGGAGTGGAGTGCCATCGCCTTCTCTGACTGAGCTTATTACCTGTAATAAATTTTTAGTGTATTCCTTAGGATATTCTGTATATGATTATGATATTGTGTGTATAGAGATAGTTTAACCTTCTTTTCAATCTAAATACTTTAAATTTCTTTTTGCTTTTTGTCCTAATTGCCCTGGTTAAAACTCCTAGTACAATATTGAATAGAAATAGTGAGACCAGAGGTCCTTGTCTTGTTCTTGATCTTATGGAAAAATAACAAGCTCTCAGTTGCTTTGTAAATGGCTTTTATCAGATTCAGTAAATGCCCTTCAATTCCTAGTTTCTTGAGTGGTTTTTATCATGAATGAGTATTAGATTTTTTTCACCTAATTTTCCTATGTCCATCAACATTATGTCTAACATTTTGTTCCTATGTCTATCAACATGCGAAGAGTGGACTCATTGGAAAAGACTCTGATGCTGGGAGGGATTGGGGGCAAGAGGGGGAGGGGACGACAGAGGATGAGATGGCTGGATGGCATCACTGACTCGATGGATGTGAGTCTGAGTGAACTCCAGGAGTTGGTGATGGACAGGGAGGCCTGGCGTGCTGTGATTCATGGGGTTGCAGAGAGTTGGACACGACTGAGCAACTGATCTGATCTGATCAACATTATGTGTACTGTCCTTTATTGTATTACTATGGTATATTACATGGCTTCCCTGGTAGCTCAGCTGGTAAATCTGCCTGCAATGCAGGAGACCCTGGTTCAATCCTTGGGTCAGGAAGACCCCCTGAAGAAGGGATAGGTGACCCACTCCAGTATGCACGGGCTTCCCTGGTGGCTCAGATGGTAAAGAATCTGCCTGCAATGCATGACAAGCTATCAGTTTATTTGTAGATGGCTTTTGTTAGATTCAGTAAATGCCCTTCTATTCATAATTTCTTGAGTGATTTTATTATACATGAGTATCAGAGTTTGTCACATAAATTTCCTATGTCTATCAATATTATGGGCACTGTCCTTTATTTTGTTAATATGATATATTACATAGTTGTTTTTTTTTATTATTATTATTTTAATTTTTCTTAACTTTACAATATTGTATTACTTTTACTATACATCGAGATGGATCCGCCACCAGAATACACGTGCTCCCCATCCTGAACCCTCCTCCCTCCCCCCTCCCACACCATCCCTCCAGGTCATCCCAGTGCTCCAGTCCCAGGCATCTGTTATCGGGCATCGTACCTGGACTGACTTGTTTCAGATATGATATTATACATATTTCAATGCTATTCTCCCCAATCGTACATAGTTGTTTTTCAAATGACAATCCAACTTTGCAGTTTATTAGGATAAATCTCATTTGGCCATGGTGCATAATCCTTTTCTGCAAGTCTGGACTTGGCTTGGTAATATTTGGGTGAGGATTTTTGTATAACTATTCATAAAGGATATTGGTCTGTAGTTTTCTAGTGATGTCTTTGTCTGGTTTAGCATAAGGGTAATACATGCATCATAGTTGAAAATTATCCCTTCTTATTTATGTATTTTGAAAGAACTTGTGAAGAATTGGTATTAATACTTCTTTAAATATTTGATAGAATTCACCAGAGAAGCCTTCTGGAAACTGAACTTTGTGGGAAGTTTTTCCATGGTTTTTAAAATTATTATTTAAATTTATTTATTTTTAGTTGGAGGATAATTGCTTTACAATATTGTGTTGGTTTCTGCCATATATCAACATGAATAAGGCATAGGTATAGCTATGTCCCTTCCCTCTTGAATTTCCCTTTCACCTCCTATGAATTTTTTTTTCCTAGAAGTAAACTTTATTTTTTATTTATTTAATTTGGAAGAAAATTGCTTTACAATGTTGTGGTGGTCTCTGTACATGACAAGTCAGTCACAATTATAAATATGTATATGTCACCCCGTCTCGAGAGCCTCCCCCACCCATTCCATCCTTCTTGGTCATCATGTGGGAAATTTTAAAATTATTAAATCAATATCTTTACTTGTTATATGTTACTTATTATTCTGGAGGTAAGGGCCTAAATCGTAGAACTCCATCCAAAATAAATATTTTCTCCACCACAGACTTTCCAGGAGATGTTTCCCATAGATAGCTCCTCGGTTACATTTGTTTCATTGATCTGGAGCCTCAAATTTCTCAAATTGCATTCAGTAAACATTCCTAAGCAGTGTGAGGGATTCCACTCTATGACTCACTGCTACATACAAAAATGAGGAGACCTGAAGAACAATGTTTTGTAAAAGGCTCTGTTGTTGTGCTTATTTGAATAGCCAGTGATTTCTATCACTGGGCAGCCATATTTCAGAACCACGTACGTCTGGGTCAGCTAGTTATTCCTATAACTTCTCAGGCTTCGCTTGTTATTTAAATGTTGTTGTAAGGTGAATACGGCTTTGTAGTAGAAAAATAAGAACTTAAAAGTGCATGATGAAATTTCTATTCTAATTGAAGAGTGTTGCCAAATGTGGCTAAGAAAAGACTCAAGGTTAAGTACTCATTAAGATATAACTAGCTATATATTCAAAAGATTAGGGATAGTTGATTGTGGATTCTAGTCCAGATTAAAATATAACTCTCTTAATGGAAACTTTCAGCAGAAAAACAGATGATGATCAAGAGATAAATGCTGAGGACATTGGCAGAAGGGGAAGTCTCATGAGTTTTCGGAGTCTGAATATTTAGACAGACGTTGCATACTAAATTTTCACTTTCAGAAATATCAGAGCCATGCCAAACATTTTGTAGCAAAATATGCAAGCTGGAATTGGGGATTATGCGACCTGCATTTATTTCTGGATACATGTTTGATACGCAGAGCAGGCAGAACACATGTGTTCATCCATTCTGAACTCATTAACAAAGCAGAAACATTAGTAAAATATGTCTTTCTCTGGTTTCTGGAATGGAAGAGAGAACAATTAAGCTGTAAGACACTCCAGGGTGGGTATTATGACCTAATAATGACATGCCCTGGTAGTTTTGACTGAGTGCCATTAACTGCAAAGGCATATTATTGCTGGTCTATAATATGCACTCTGGAGTATCTTATGGGGAGGATATAAATGTTAATTCCTAAAGAAACTCATTCAGCAAAAGACACCATTGCTCTAAGATGAGGAATATGTCAAAACCTCCATGTTGTGTTCAGTTTTTTGAGGCAGATGGAGTCAAACTGTTTATGAATTTATCCAGCAAAAAGCAGTGCAGCATCACCAAAAGGGCAGGAGTTACGGCATCAGAGATGAGAGTTTGTCTTCCCGTTCCATCGGCTGCCACTGCCCTGTCCTGTTGGTCCAGCGCCCACGCTCTCCATTTCCTTTTTTTTCAAGCAAGACTGAAGATGCTTCCAGCTTATTTTATAGTGTATTTGGGAAATCAAATGAGATAAAAATACTTTATAAAAGTATTTATAATAAACTATGAACTGCTTAACAAATACAAAATAGGCCATAGTAAATAGCAAACAAGAGAATTTAAAAACATAGTATCAGGTGGATGAATATTTTATTTCTCAGGGAAAATTTGATGTGTATAAAGATTCAGTAGGTGGTTCTGTGTTCAAAGTTGACCTTAGCGACTGGCCCTGC
Organism: Tragelaphus eurycerus; assembly: GCA_935064755.1. Taxonomy (NCBI): domain Eukaryota; kingdom Metazoa; phylum Chordata; class Mammalia; order Artiodactyla; family Bovidae; genus Tragelaphus; species Tragelaphus eurycerus. Next base: position 14,753,285 of record CAKXYN010000039.1, on the reverse strand, counting down.
TTCCCTGGGGCAGAGGTACCCTTCTCATTGACATTATGCCTTCCTTCCCGGCAAGGCGCAATAAACAGTTCAAGGCCACCCAGCCATTCAGGAGTAGGAGGACAGTACAGAACTGCTGTTTCCTTTGAAATCTGTGACTTGAAACCAAGGCTGAATATTTTGGCCAAAACAAATCCCAAACAAATTTGGGAGCTCAGTTTTGCTTATTCTATTTATGTGAATTTTTGTTTCACTATGAAGATATTATCTCATGTTGATAACTCTGGGAGTATAATCCTGTCATTTTTAAAGGATTTTAATAAACATTTGTCCAACGTGGGTAGAGGTTATAGAACAATATGTCTACATTTTGGAAGGTTGCTCCATTTCCTTGCCTGTGTGGGCTGTGTGCAGAGCATGAAGAAAAAAATTGCAATGTTTGTTTTGATCTATGTAGCCTTGGTAATATCACTGATAGTAACAAAATCAGCAGCACTAATGTTTATGAAGGATAAATAATGCTATCTAATGCTTATGTGCACATTATGTGAGCACAACAAATCAAAGATTATTATATATCTGAATCCGTGGTAACTACATGCCCAGAAATAAAACTGAATGAGTTGCCCATTGTTTGCAATCAAGGCTTCTCTGAAATACATAAAACAGATGTTATGATAATGGATGAGAATTTTTCTTCATAAAGATGATAGTTTTGCCAACTTTGGGATAATGAAGCAGCAGTATTTATTTTTTTGTTTTCCCATGGGTCAGTTGACTTTCCCGATCTCGTGAGCAAACCACGTCACCTGAGTTCCATCTAGCTACTTTGCAAATTTATCACCACCAGTAAAAACAAAGCAAAACACAATAACAACAACAACAAAAAAACATACAACTTAGCTCATCATCACTACCTTTGTGATTTTTCTTTTTCCTTGCATCTACCTGCACCTACTCTGTCCAGAGAGCAAAGGGTTAAAAGGAAGACTGGGCTAATCCATAAACCTAGCAGTGCTTGTAGAAGGGGAGATGTCAATGGGGAAGCAGCTATAACTTAGGTGGGAGAGTGCCTCCCAGAGCTGTGAGATGTAAGATGCCTGGGAAGAACCATACGATTTACAGGGAAAAAAAGGAAGTTTTGGTTGTTGTTGTTTTGGTATTTCTTTACCTGTGAGAGAAACAGTAACTAATATTACTGAATAACTAAGATCCAGTCCTGAATATTTAGGTTTGACTAAAACAGAGGGGTTTTGTGGTACAAGGAAAACGGCCAGAGAAGGATGGTAAGAAAAAATTAATCTACTTCAAAAACTGTCTTTTTTTAAAATTGAAGTATAGTAGGTGGTAAAAAACAAAACAAAACAAAACAAAAAACCTGCCTGCCAATGCGGGAGACACAGGAAACATGGGTTCGTTCCCTAGGTCGGGAAGGGGAAGATCCCCGAAGGAAGGCATGGCAACCCAGTGTAGTATTCTTATCTGGAGAATTGCATGGACAGAGGAGCCTGGCAGGCTGCAGTCCATGGGGTCTCAAAGAGTCATACACGATTGAAGGGACTTGGCATGCACGTAGTTGATTTTCAATGTTGTGCTAGTTTCTGGTGTACAGCAAAGTGACTCAGACATATGTGTATACACGCGCACACACACACACACACACACGTATATATCCTTTTTCATATTCTTTTCCATTATGATTTCATCACAAGATGCTGAATACAGTTGTCTGTGCTATACAATAAGACCTGTTGTTTATCCATTATATTAATATATATAGTATTTTGCATCTGCTGATTCTAAACTTCCAATCCCACCCTCACCAGCCCCTCTATTTTACAAACTCAAGTCTGCTCTCTATGTCTGTGAGTCTGTTTCTCTTTTGTAGATACATTCATTTGTGTCATATTTTAGATTACACATGTAAATGATATCATATGGTGTCTATCTGTCTCTGACTTATTTTGCTTAGTATGAGCATCTCTAGGTCCATCCATCTAGCTGCAAATGCATTATTTTATTCCTTTTTTATGACTGAGTAATGTTCCATTGTGTATATGCACCACATCTTCTTTATCTATTCATCTGTCAATGGATATTTAGGTGGTTTCCATGTCCTGGCTCGTGTATCGATAAACAGTGCTGCTATGAATATAGCGGTGTATATACCTTTTTGAATTATAGTTTTGTCTGGATATATGCCCAGGAGTGGGATTGCTGGGTCTCCCCGGAAGGCAGAATAAAGGTGAAATCACATGACGGAGCAGTTACTAGGAAAATTTCAAGGAAGAGGCAGTAATATTTTAAGATGGGATTGGTTAAAACACAGCTCTCCTGGAGGATCAGAAAAAAAATGAGACATGACAGTGGAATTGTATATGGGAAGAGCTATCAAGGAAATTCCAGCAGAGAGGCTAGTATCATGTGGAAATACCCAAGACAGGGCAACCGAGTACTGTACTGATCATATCCCTGGGACAGACACTCAGCAGTGGGTGCTATTTGAAGCTACAGGCAGTCAATCAGCACCTGGAAAGCCTGGTGGAGAGGACACTTACAAGAATCAAAAGAGGCTTTCTAAAGCCAGGTGGGTTATGATACTGGAAAGACTTCGAAGATGGAAAGGCAAATCAGAAATTCAGTTACTAAGATTAGGATTGACAATGACAAAGCTGGATTTTTTGATCTAATCATTATTTTGATTTTGCTGTTATGCCCAGGCATAAAGAAGATAAGAAACCAGGCATGGGACAGACAGGTAAAGTGGGGCTTATGGAATAGCTTATGAAATAGGACTAAGAAGAGCTGGCTCACGCTCTTTTTTGATAATTAAAATGCACCTAGAATTGTAATGATTTATTTTTCTAGGCCATATCAAAACATCCCTATCAAAATAATCATATTAAAATGTCAGGTACCCCAGCATGGGGACAACACAAAAACTGTTATTACAGTTGAAATAAAGGTTTATGGCTAAAATAGCAGCAATACTAGCTTAATCCAGAACCTCAAAGTGTTAGCTGGATTAATATAAATCCCTCCTGCCTAAGTAAGATGGATCTACACACAGGAGTAAAGCTGAACCTCCTGGTGGGCTCCAAACCAAAGGCTCCTGTGATAAGCCAATCGTGGCTATGGCTGTGAGTAAACAACCATTTCCTAAAACGCAGGAAGAACCTTGGAAAAGGTGCATTTAAGATAAGCCTTGAAGAATAGCAAGAGTTTATCCCCAAAAGGAAACTTTAACAAGAACAGAAAAACAGACAAAAACTGCAATTTATATGTTTTCAGCTCTGTAGAGTGTAACTTTTAGCTTCAAAGACAAGAAAATGATGCACAAAGAAAATAAAAATTGTTTCCTCTGCATTTTTTTTTTTTTTGGTCTTTAAAAACAACATGAAACTAAAATAAAAGGAAGAGTGTTTAATTGTGACAAAATGGTAAACAGTTCAGTTCAGTCACTCAGTCGTGTCTGACTCTGCAACACCATGAATCACAGCACGCCAGGCCCCTTGTCCATCCCCAAATCCCAGAGTTCACTCAGACTGACATCCATCAAGTCAGTGATGCCATCCAGCCATCTCATCCTCTGTCGTCCCCTTCTCCTCCTGCCCCCAATCCCTCCCAGCATCAGAGTCTTCTCCAATGAGTCAGCTCTTCGCATGAGGTGGTCAAAATACTGAAGTTTCAGCTTTAGCATCATTCCTTCCAAAGAAATCCCAGGGCTGATCTCCTTCAGAATGGACTGGTTGGATCTTCTTGCAGTCCAAGGGACTCTCAAGAGTCTTCTCCAACACCACAGTTCAAAAGCATCAATTCTTCGGCGCTCAGCCTTCTTCACAGTCCAGCTCTCACATCCATACATGACCACAGGAAACACCATAGCCTTCACTAGCCAGACCTTTGTTGACAAAGTAATGTCTCTGCTTTTGAATATGCTATCTAGGTTGGTCATAACTTTCCTTCCAAGGAGTAAGCGTTTTTTAATTTCATGGCTGCAGTCACCATCTGCAGTGATTTTGGAGCCCAGAAAAATAAAGTCTGACACTGTTTCCACTGTTTCCCCATCTATTTCCCATGCAGTGATGGGACCAGATGCCATGATCTTCGTTTTCTGAATGTTGAGCTTTAAGCCAACCTTTTCATTCTCCACTTTCACTTGCATCAAGAGGCTTTTTAGTTCCTCTTCACTTTCTGCCATAAGGGTAGTGTCATCTGCATATCTGAGGTTATTGGTATTTCTCCCAGCAATCTTGATCCCAACTTGTGTTTCTTCCAGTCCAGAGTTTCTCATGATGTACTCTGCATATAAGTTAAATAAACAGGTTGACAATATACAGCCTTGATGTACTCCTTTTCGTATTTGGAACCAGTCTGTTGTTCCATGTCCAGGTCTAACTGTTGCTTCCTGACCTGCATACAAATTTCTCAAGAGGCAGGTCAGGTGGTCTGATATTCCCACCTCTTTCAGAATTTTCCACAGTTTATTGTGGAAACATATAAAAACAAAACTGTTTTTGTGGAACTCTCTTGCTTTTTCCATGATCCAGCGGATGTTGGCAATTTGATCTCTGGTTCCTCTGCCTTTTCTAAAACCAGCTTAAACATCAGGAAGTTCACGGTTCACATACTGCTGAAGCCTGGCTTGGAGAATTTTGAGCATTACTTTACTAGCATGTGAGATGAGTGCAATTGTGCAGTAGTTTGAGCATTCTTTGGCATTGCCTTTCTTTGGGATTGGAATGAAAACTGCCCTTTTCCAGTCCTGTGGCCACTGCTGAGTTTTCCAAATGTGCTGGCATATTGAGTGCAGCACTTTCACAACATCATCTTTCAGGATCTGGAATAGCTCAACTGGAATTTTATCACCTCCACTAGCTTTGTTCGTAGTGATGCTTTCTAAGGCCCACTGGACTTCACATTCCAGGATGTCTGGCTCTAGGTCAGTGATCACACCATCGTGATTATCTGGGTCATGAAGATCTTTTTTGTACAGTTTTTCTGTGTATTCTTGCCACCTCTCCTTAATATCTTCTGCTTCTGTTAGGTCCATACCATTTCTGTCCTTTATCGAGCCCATCTTTGCATGAAATGTTCCCTTGGTATCTCTAATTTTCTTGAAGAGGTCTCTAGTCTTTCCCATTCTGTTGTTTTCCTCTATTTCTTTGCATTGATCGCTAAGGAAGGCTTTCTTATCTCTTCTTGCTATTCTTTGGAACTCTGCATTCAGATGCTTATATTTTTCCTTTTCTCCTTTCCTTTTTGCTTCTCTTCTTTTCACAGCTATTTGTAAGGCCTCCCCAGACAGCCATTTTGCTTTTTTGCATTTCTTTTCCATGGGGATGGTCTTGATCCCTGTCTCCTGTACAGTGTCACGAGTTCATCAGGCACTCTATCTATCAGATCTAGGTCCTTAAATCTATTTCTCACTTCCACTGTATACTCATAAGGGATTTGATTTAGGTCATATCTGAATGGTCTAGTGATTTCCCCTACTTTCTTCAATTTCAGTCTGAATTTGGTAATAAGGAGTTCATGGTCTGAGCCACAGTCAGCTCCCGGTCTTGTTTTTGCTGACTGTATAGAGCTTCTCCATCTTTGGCTGCAAAGAACATAATCAATCTGATTTTAGTGTTGACCATCTGGTGATGTCCATGTGTAGAGTCTTCTCTTGTGTTGTTAGAAGAGGGTGTTTGCTATGACCAGTGCATTTTCTTGGCAAAACTCTATTAGTCTTTGCCCTGCTTCATTCTGTATTCCAAGGCCAAATTTGCTTGTTACTCCAGGTGTTTCTTGACTTCCTACTTTGGCATTCCAGTCCCTTAGAATGAAAAGGACATCTTTTTTGGGTGTTAGTTCTAAAAGGTCTTGTAGGTCTTCATAGAACCTTTCAACTTCACCTTCTTCAGCATTACTGGTTGGGGCATAGACTTGGATTACTGTGACACTGAATGGTTTGCCTTGGAAACGAACAGAGATCATTCTGTCGTTTTTGAGATTGCATCCAAGTACTGCATTTAGGACTCTTTTGTTGCCATGATGGTCACTCCATTCCTTGTGAGGGATTCCTGTCCGCAGTAGTAGATACAATGGTCATCTGAGTTAAATTCACCCATTTCAGTCCATTTGAGTTTGCTGATTCCTAGAATGTCGACATTCACTCTTTCCATCTCTTGTTTGATCACTTCCAATTTGCCTTGATTCATGGACCTGACATTCCAGGTTCCTATGCAATATTGCTCTTTACAGCATTGGATCTTGCTTCTATCACCAGTCACATCCACAGCTGGGTATTGTTTTTGCTTTGGCTCCATCTCTTCATTCTTTCTGGAGTTATTTCTCCACTGTTTCCAGTAGCATATTGGGCACCTACTGACCTTTGGAGTTCCTTTTTCAGTATCCTATCATTTTGCCTTTTCATACTGTTCATGGGGTTCTCAAGGCAAGAATACTGAAGTGGTTTGCCATTCCCTTCTCCAGTGGACCACATCCTGTCAGATCTCTCCACCATGACCCGCCCTTTTTGGGTTGCCCCACGGTCATGGCTCAGTTTCATTGAGTTAGACAAGGCTGTGGTCCTAGTGTGATTAGATTGACTAGTTTTCTGTGAGTATGGTTTCAGTGTGTCTGCCCTCTGATGCCCTCTTGCAACACCTACCATCTTACTTGGGTTTCTCTTACCTTGGACGTGGACTATCTCTTCATGACTGCTCCAGCAAAGCGCAGCCGCTGCTCCTTACCTTGGACTAGGGGTATCTCCTCACCGCCATCCTTCCTGACCTTCAACGTGGGATAGCTCCTCTAGGCCCTCCTGCACCGGCGCAGCCACCGCTCCTTGGACGTGGGGTAGCTCGTCCAAGCCGCAGCCCCTAATCTCGGACGCGGGGTAGTTCCTCTAGGCCGCCACCCCTGACCTTGGACTTGGGTAGCTCTTCTCTGCCGGTGCTGCGCCTTTACAGCCTGGCACTCTCGGCTGCTGCCCCTGACCTCGGACGTGGGGTAACTTCTCTTGGCCTCCGCCCTTTGGGCATGGGGTCTTCCCAGCTTCTGCCTCTGACCTTGGACGTTGGGTAGCTCCTCTCGGCTGCGCTTAGTGTGCCGGTCGCAGCCTGCCATCGGGCTTAGTGCTCGGTTGCAGCCGCCATACCCATAGTATATAAAAAGCTCATATGAATTTGTGAAGACCTTAAAAAATAAATGTGCTTTGGATCCTCTATGACCCACCTCCCAGAATATTGGAAATAAAAGCAAAAATAAAGAAATGGGACATAATTAAACTGAAAAGCTTCTGCACGACAAAGGAAACTACAAGCAAGGTGAAAAGACAGCCTTCAGAAGGGGAGAAAATAATAGCAAATGAAGCAACTGACAAACAACTAATCTCAAAAATATACAAGCAACTCCTACAGCTCAATTCCAGAAAAATAAATGACCCAATCAAAAAATGGGCCAAAGAACTAAATAGACATTTCTCCAAAGAAGACATACAGATGGCTAACAAACACATGAAAAGATGCTCAACATCACTCATTATCAGAGAAATGCAAATCAAAACCACTATGAGGTACCATTTCATGCCAGTCAGAATGGCTGCGATCCAAAAGTCTACAACCAATAAATGCTGGAGAGGATGTGGAGAAAAGGGAACCCTCTTACGCTGTTGGTGGGAATGCAAACTAGTACAGCCACTATGGAGAACAGTGTGGAGATTCCTTAAAAAACTGGGAATAGAACTGCCTTATGATCCAGCAATCCCACTGCTGGGCATACACACTGAGAAAACCAGAATTGAAAGAGACATGTGTACCCCAATGTTCATCGTAGCACTGTTAACAATAGCCAGGACATGGAAGCAACCTAGATGTCCATCAGCAGATGAATGGATAAAGAAAGCAGTGGTACATATACACAATGGAGTATTACTCAGCCATTAAAAAGAATACATTTGAATCAGTTCTAATGAGATGAATGAAACTGGCCTATTATATTATACAGAGTGAAGTAAGCCAGAAAGCCGGAAAGAAAAACACCAATACAGTATACTAATGCATATATATGGAATTTAGAAAGATGGTAACAATAACCCTATATATGAGACAGCAAAAGAGACACTGATGCATAGAATCGTCTTTTGGACTCTGGGACAGGGAGAGGGTAGGATGATTTGGGAGAATGGCATTGAAATATGTATAATATCATATATGAAACCAGTTGCCAGTCCAGGTTCGATGCATGATACTGGATGCTTGGGACTGGTGCACTGGGACGACCCAAAGGGATGGTATGGGGAGGGAGGAGGGAGGAGGGTTCAGGATGGGGAACACATGTATACCTATGGCAGATTCACTTTGATATATGGCAAAACCAATACAATATTGTAAAGTTAAATAAAATTAAATTAAATTTAAAAAAGAATTAAATAAATGTGCTTCAGTGGAGCACAAAGATACTCAGTGCTATTTATATATCAGAACAGTGCTGAGCTTTGCTATGAAAGTGAAAGTCACTCAGTCCTGTCTGACTCTGCAACCCCTTGGACTGTAATAGTCCATGGAATTCTCCAGGCCAGAATACTGGAGTGGGGAGCCTTTCCCTTCTCCAGGGGATCTTCCCAACCCAGGGATTGAACTCAGGTCTCCTGCATTGCAGGCAGATTCTTTACCAGCTCAGCCACAAGGGAAGGCCAAGAATACTGGAGTGGGTAGCCTATCCCTTCAGTTCAGCCACAAGGGAAGCCCAAGAATACTGGAGTGGGTAGCCTATCCCTTCTCCAGCAGATCTTCCCAACCCAGGAATCAAACCGGGTTCTCCTACATTGCAGGTGGATTCTTTACCAACTGAGCTATGAGGGAAGCCTGAGATCTACTATGATGGTTTGGTGGTTTAGTCGCTAAGTCATATCCGACTCTTGCGAGCCCCATGGACTGTAGCCCACCAGGCTCCTCTGTCCATGGGATTTTCCAGGCAAGAATACTGGAGTGGATTGCCATTTCCTTCTCCAGGGGATCTCCCTAACCCAGGAATTGAACCCAGGTCTCCGGCACTGCAGGATGATTCTTTACCAATTGAGCTATGAGGGAAGCCCAGAGATCTACTATAAGATGGGAAATAAGAATGACAGCCTCTAACCTTTGGAAGTTCATAAATTTAGCCAGAAAATAACACAAACAACGGAAGAATAAAATGGAATAAACAAAATTTACATTTCCTGAAGAGTGAAAGTGAAGTCACTCAGTCGTGTCCGACTCTTTGTGACCCCATAGACTGTAGCCTATCAGGCTCCTCTGTCCATGGGATTTTCCAGGCAAGAGTCCTGGGTTGGATTGCCATTTCCTTCTTCAGGGGACCTTCCCAACCCAGGAATCGAACCCGGGTCTCCCGCATTGCAGGCAGATGTTTTACCATCTGAACCACCAGGGAAGCCCCTGGTTGGGCTTAGTATTACATTATCTAATACTAAACATATGAAAATTAATGTATTAATAAGGTACAGTTGTGTTTCTTTTGAACCAGCAAGTTAGTAGTAAAAATAGTATACTCAGATATATTACTGGTGGCAGTATGAGTTGGTATAAACTTTTTGGAAAACAATTTGTCAATGTACACCAAAAAGCCATAAAAATTTTATGTCTTTGATCTATTTCACTCCTGGAAAGTTATCCAAAGGTAATAAACTCATGGGAGGGTGTTATACATGGAACTATTAATTGCACCATTATTTATAATAGCTAAAATTGCAACATTATTTATAATAGCTAAAATTAGGAAAAAAACCAAAATGTCTAACTATAGATAGAAGAATGGCTAACTGAATTATAGCACATCTGGTGGTTGGAAAATTATGCAACTATTAAAATGAAAATTATGAAGATTACATGGCCAAATGGAAAGGGATTATAACTGGAATGCAAAGATTCATGTAAAATTGACTACAGAGATGAAAATACATATGCATATATGAAAGTAAAAAAGAAAGGACTATATAAAAATTGAAATAACTGTGAATAGTATTGTGTAGTTTTATTTCTTTTCTTCTTTTAATAAATGAAAAGGGATAGAGATTCAATAGCATATGAGAAAATGTAAGCCAAACCAGATAAAGGAAGTGTATGGTCCCATGTGTGACTGTAAGAGAACCATTCTCGTTTGGTTCAATCATGGGTAATGAGCAGACAGAATAAGATAATTTGTAATGCTAGTGAGAGCCTCCAACTCTGGCTAAAGAATTTTGATGTCATTATATAGAAGTAATTAATCAAAAGTATGACTTTATGAAAGCAAATAACAGGAGGAGAATTGTGAACCTGAAAGGTTAATTTGAATTGGAAAAGAAAGAAACTGGAGGCTAGGAGGTGAGATAAAAGTCTTGGCAATGACTGAGACGATTGCAATCAGGATGTGGCTATGGAAGATAAAAGACTGAGATAAAGGCGAGGTACTGACTGGACATGGGCTATGGAAACTGGGTGCCAGAGAGAATGGTGGTGGCATGAACAGATGTAGAAACTGGGAGCAGATACAGATCCACCAGGTTCTAATACTAGTTTTGGGATACGTAATTAAAATGTGTCTTCAAATATCTTTTAGCCAGTGAACTACGACATTTACAATTGAGCAGAGATTCCCTGGTTGAAAAGGAAAGTCAGAGCCCCAGTTGCTTGTGAAGAATCTCGTACAGACCTTCAAACTATGGTGGGCATGTCTCTCTTTCAGACGTGTGCAGTGAAGCCCCCTGTTTTAATGTGATTCAGGCTCCGTGGTGCTCCCCACTGCCTTTCTGAATACGGTGTCTCAGTTTCCATGAATTCCAACAATGCTCCCTCCTTTCCTCCCCTGTACTCAGCACTGCTGGTCCTCTGAGGTCTTGGTCCCTGCATTAGTTTTACCTGAGCCGAATGCTGCACCTGTGAGATCTAACCCCAGGACGCTGGGTCGGGTGGGGAGGTTCTCCCAGACCTACAGAATCAGAATCTTTGAGAAGGCTTGACATGTGACCAGACCCCTGGAACCCTCTTTCTCATTTTACAGAGGAGGAAATCCAGGCCAAGAGGACAAACTGGTCTCCTGACCCCTGGTTCAGTGCTCTTTCTACCCACCACCACCCCCATGACCGTCTCTGTGATTGGAAATCAGAACAAACACACGTATCCGGGGAGTGTTTCCTTTTCTTTTTCCTTCAGTAATAACAAACACGATTGCACAGTCACTCATAAAATGTTAATTACTCTCCCTGATTTTTCGTTTAAACTCTTAGCTTGAAGCATTAGGCATTTCAACAATAAAAAGTCATTCTCTTTTCAATATACCTTCAATTTTTTATTTCTTATAAATATTAAATTGAATATTTCCACTTGTGGTAGAAGTTTGCTAATTTACTGGAAGTTGATTCTATTCCCTGGAAATGTCACTTGGGTGGCCCTGCTGGGCTAAACTGCAAAGTCTAAGTACTGATTTTTGAACCTGGAGTTCTGCGTAGGATTCAACAGCTGTTTGCTTTCTCTAAGGCATTTGAGAATAACTATAGTTTCAAGAGTAATCAGGAAAGACTCCTCTTTGAAAATAGAAGCTCCCCCTAAAGTAGGATTCATGTTTTTAAAACATAAAGAACTTAACTCTGATGAGATGATTACCTATAATTCATATTTTATTGGTAACCCAGCATGGAACGGTCTTTCATCAAATAAAGCTGTAGCATGTTGATAGCTTAAAAACCCAGCACAGGCATTTTATTTCCCAGCTGATTACATAAGGACTTGACCAATGGAGTGAGTGTGAGACATTTTGTTACAGCTCGGCTTGCATGTATTCAGCTCGATTCTCTGAGCCCTCAGATAGGAATTAGAAAAACTGTGTGTTACTAACGATCAAGAAAACAGACTCTCACCTTGGCAAATGGCCAATCAGTTGATAGCAATTTTGAGTACAGGAAAAGCAACACATACCCTTCCATAGAGAAGCTGATAAAAATTTAGGAAATAGGATTTAAAGAGGTCTGCAATGGTTATGGAAAAAAAAAAAAGACTGTATCTCTCCTTACAGATAAACCTGCCACAAAAACAACTTAAAATTCTCTTAAACATCACTCGATACCAAGGGCAAAGTTCAATCTGTGAATCATCAGGTGGTCTCCTGATTCACCTAAGAAATTCACACAATATTTGGGGTGCAAGTAGACATTGCCCTAGAGTCCAGGGGATGTTGGTCATAATGAATTTATATTTACCAGTGTTTTCTTTGCTTAGACCCAGTACTTCTGAAATTTCAGGGATCATCAGCCCTCTGGACGTCTCGACAAGAAGCCAAAGGTTGCAAGTAGTGTAGCTCCAGCCGCCCCAGGGCTCCAGTGAGATGGGAAATGAGTTGAGTCTAAGAGCAAATGACATGGGGCTCTGGCTGTCTGCAAGGGTGGCAGCAACTACCTGGTTTCTCTCATCTTACACCAAGACTGCAGAATCCTAGGCGAGATCTACGCAAGACCCTGGCCAGGGACCAGGAGCACCTGTGGAGCTAGAGCTAGAGGGATGGCTGGGGTTCAGGCTGATACAAGTGCTGGGCACCGGGAAGTCCTGATTTGTCTTTTGAGAGAGAGGACCATGCTACAAATTGGTATTTTGAAATATGTCCATCGGTGCTTCTACTATGAGAACCCAACCCCTTCCTTCACTTCTGGATACTCTGTGAGTGCTTGGTTGCTCAGTTGTGTCCAATTCTTTGAGACCCCATGGACTTTGAGCCCACCAGGCTTTTCTGTCTAAGGAATTCTCCAGACTGGAGTGGGTAGCCATTCCCTTCTCCAGGGGATCTTCCCAACCCAGGGATCCAACCCAGGTCTCTTGCATCGCAGGTGGATTCTTTACTGTCTGAGCCCTCTGAGCTACTATAAACAAAAAGATTTTTGGAGGTAAAACTTGTCCTTTAAAGGTCCTTATCTGTCTTGACTGGAGGGTGCATAACCTCTTTTTCCTTGTCACTTAGAACATCAATTAAAAAAAAAAAAAACAGGAAAGTTTTTTTTTATAATCCACTTAGAAAAGTATATATTTCCTCATGAATCACTTTGTTGATAACTAGTTAATGATTTATCATAAGATGAATGGACACCATGGTTCTCAGTCCTCAGGACAGCTTGGAATCACATGGGTCAGAAACTTTGGGGGTGAACCCCAGATGTAGGGTGTTTTTCAGAAGCACTCTGGGTTAGTTCTTATTGAGACCAGGGTTGATATCCTCAGCTAAATAGCCTTGACTTTGTGCATTTTCACTTAGTATTGAGTGATTTCTTTATCACAGTATAGCCTTTGTTATTCAAATTTTCACTCCAATTGATAAGATTCGGGAAACTGGAAAGTGGAGGGTGGCTGGCGAGGAGGGGATGTGTTTATCCTGTTTAGATGATTCATTGCTGTTATTTACTCCCTGTGTAATCTATGGTCACAATCAGACAGTTTTGCCTTCAGAGTATATCCCACACCCTGTTCTTTCCCACAGTTGCTGTAGTAACAGTAAATTGCCACCTTATTTTAAGGAATACAATTGTGACATAAAATATAAGGCTCAGCTGTAGGTGTGCCAATGGCTGGCACCTGGGTGAATGAATGAGAAGCTCCCCTTCTGTCTTTCTCAAACGGTCTGTTTGCTACATGCTTTGGTTTGTTCGCCCAACAATTCTCTTTTTTATTAGGGAAATAAGACTGCCTTCTGTGAGATAAACACATACATACTGGATAAAATCAGAGATATCCAACTTCCAGAGTAGAATGAATGACTTAGCTATAACTTGATTCAAATCCTAAGGAGAGGGTGTCCTTGTTTTCACTGCTGCACAAGTCCCTGTTGCAGAAACAGATGCCTGAAGTTTTGGGTCCAGTGATAAGTTTAATCATGGTTAATAATGATGGTTCATTTATCTTGCAGTAATCTATAATTCAGTATCTTCCTGAAAGCTGCTCTTGCTGGATAATTTTGTCAGCATCAGCTTGAGGTGCTGAGTACAAGGATGCTCAGTCACAGGGAAGAGGCAACAGGAGCCAAAGACAAAAGGAAAATAAAGCTTAGAAGGGAGTCATGGCAGAGGGACCAGGTGCCTGTTGATGGTCAGGGATGAGTTTCTGATGGCAGCGATGTTCATGGAGCCAGATTGTCCCGCAAAGTTAAACATTTAGGATGCTGGTGAAGGTGATCATTACTGCCTGTGTAGTAAGCTCCATCATCATAACTGCAGCTAGCCAGACCCTGACGAGTAGTGACCAAGTGCTGACTCTAGCTATGCTATGCTAAGTCACTTCAGTCGTGTCGGACTCTGTGCGACCCCAGCGACAGCAGCCCACCAGGCTCCCCCATCCCTGGGATTCTCCAGGCAAGTACACTGGAGTGGATTGCCATTTCCTTCTCCAATGCATGAAAGTGAAAAATGAAAGTGAAGTCACCCAGTCGTGTCCGACTTTTAGCAACCCCATGGACTGCAGCCTACCAGGTTCCTCTGTCCATGGGATTTTCCAGGCAAGAGTACTGGGGTGGGGTGCCATTGCCTTCTCCTTGACTCTAGCTGGACAATGCCAAATATTTTATCTACCCAGCCTTTTTCTCAAAAAAATCTATACAAGTAGGTGATGTTTACCGTACTCAACAGGAGGGGACACTGAGACTCAGAGTGGACAGTCAGCTCAGAGCTGCATCCCTGCTAAACTGCCCAGGCAGGATTTAAGCCAAGATCCATCTGAGGTGGGAGCCCGACACTCTTAATCACCAGCATGTATGCTCCAGAGATCTATCTTGTACACACATTGGAATTTTATTGCAGATTTCTTTGGGGGATAAACATGTGACAAATTGCAATATGTGAGATCTGCTGTGACATTCATTACACCGTTTAAGCTGAAGCTTTCAGGAGGCGATTTCCATCTTATTTTTGGAACAGACTCCCGGACACCGAATTAAAAATGGTTGTCTTCCTTATTGAAGGACACTCCATCAAGTGCTAGGCCGTCAAGGTTTCTTGCAGCCAGATCTGAAAGATAAGTTCTAATGAATTCTCCTAAGACAGTGTTGGAAATTTGTCCTTTTGAGCATTGCATTTGTCAAAGAATT
Organism: Tragelaphus eurycerus; assembly: GCA_935064755.1. Classification (NCBI taxonomy): domain Eukaryota; kingdom Metazoa; phylum Chordata; class Mammalia; order Artiodactyla; family Bovidae; genus Tragelaphus; species Tragelaphus eurycerus. The sequence continues at coordinate 14,738,219 of CAKXYN010000039.1, read as the reverse complement.
CAGCATACTTAATTGGAATTAAGAGGCTGGATATAGTACAAAAAACGGCATTTATAACTGCTGAGTTATATATCTGCCATTCCATCGGGGTGGAATTTGAAAACTATCATGGGAGATCATCTTTCTTTTTGGTCTTTCTCATTCTTGCCGCTGTATTTCCTAGAGATGAACTTCAAAGGCATTTGCATTTTGTTTCATTCTGCCCTGAATGTCGGTCACCACTACCACTTCATGTCTTTCTGTATTATAAACTTCTGCATGTCTTTTTCTTCGCCCTGTCTTTCTCCATGTTACTTCCTGAATCCCAAGCCCTTTACACCATGTATACATCGCAGTTTCGATTTATTTTTGGTTTGTTTCATTCTATCCCTGTTATCTTTCTAGACCTTGAAAATTCCTATTATTTTTGGACTTTTAGACTATCACGTTTTGCCCTTTTTTTCCTTCTGCATACATGAAATTGCAGTTTCCTTCTAATGGCTTTTAAAATGAATTTCATGCTCAGAACAGTGTAAAGTTATTTGCAGGCAGGGACCACATGCTGCCCAGCATTGAGGGCTACATATGTGTACAGTGCATGATTATAACCTGCACCTTAGAAATGGTGATTGAATGAATAAGCACTCCTGAAGTAATACATTGGATCCAAACATAAAATAAGATTGTTTTCATGATAGCTCATCACAACAAAGTGCTTTAAGAAATTGCCAAAGGATTCTAAAACTGTTTTTGAACAATTGGAGTATCATTGGAAGAAGCATTTAGTCTTCAGCCAAGTTATGTTAAAAAGGATGTCATTGCTTTTGATGTGTAAGTTTTGGCTGAATAGTTTTTGCGTAGCAAACTGTTTAAAGAAACCTGTTTAAAAACATTCATCTAATTTATATAATTTGGATATGGGAAAGCTTTCTTTTAAATGTTATTTTTAAGCCTGCATTAATTCAAATGCACAGCAAAGTACAGAAAATAATAAAGACATCCATGGATCAAACAAACCAGGTTTAACAAATATAATTGTGTACCCTTCAACTTGATATTATTTGAAGTAATAAAGTGTTTTATGTAGCTAAATCTCCATTGAATTAATTTGCTCATATTCTGAAGCTGGAAAATACATTTTCTCTCTTATTTTGTATTTTTCTTTTTTTGTGAAGCCTTTATCAGTTCAGTTCAGTTGCTCAGTTGTGTCTGACTCTTTGTGACCCCATGAACCGCAGCACACCAAGCCTCCCTGTCCATCACCAACTCCCGAAGTACACCCAAACCCATGTCCATTGAGTCGGGGAATTCATCCAACCATCTCATTCTCTGTCATCCCCTTCTCCTCCTGCCCTCAATCTTTCCCAGCATCAGGGTCTTTTCAAATGAGTCAGCTCTTCCCATCAGGTAGCCAAAGTATTGGAGTTTCAGCTTCAACATCAGTCCTTCCAGTGAACACCCAGGACTGATCTCCTTTAGGATGGACTGATTGGATCTCCTTGCAGTCCAAGGGACTCTCAAGAGTCTTCTCCAACACCATAGTTCACAAGCATCAATTCTTCAGTGCTCAGCTTTCTTTATAGCCCAACTCTCATGACCACTGGAAAAACCATAGCCTTGACTAGACGGACCTTTGTTGACAAAGTAATGTCTTTGCTTTTGAATATGCTATCTAGGTTGGTCATCATTTTCCTTCCAAGGAGTAAGCATCTTTTAATTTCATGGCTGCAATCACCATTTTCAATGATTTTGGAGCCCGAAAAAATAAAGTCAGTCACTGTTCCCACTGTTTCCCCATCTATTTGCCATGAAGTGATGGGACCGGATGCCATGATCTTAGTTTTCTGAATGTTGAGCTTTAAGCCAACTTTCTCACTCTCCTCTTTCACTCTCATCAAGAGGCTCTTTAGTTCTTATTCACTTTCTGCCATAAGGGTGGTGTCATCTGCATATCTGAGGTTATTGATATTTCTCCCAGCAATCTTGATTCCAGCTTGTGCTTCCTCCAGCCCAGCATTTCTCATGATGTACTCTGCATATAAGTTAAATAAACAGGGTGACAATATACAGCCTTAACGTACTCCTTTTCCTATTTGGAACCAATCTGTTGTTCCATGTTCTATATATAGAAGCCTACATAGAATATAGTATTATTCTGTTTGAAAATTTTACAAAAATATTGTCATGTTCTACCTTTTCTCTACAATTTTCTTTTTTTACTCAGTATATCACTTTTTCACTCAAAATATCCAGTATTTTGGATATTTAGCTATGTTTTTATATGCAGATATAGTTTATTTATTTTAATCATGTGCATTGTTGTTCAGTCACCCAGTTGTGTCCAACTCTTTGCGAACCTGTGGACTGCAGCACACCAGGCCTCCCTTTCCCTCACCATCTCCCAGAGTTTGCCCAAGTTCATGTTCATTGCATCAGGGATGCCATTCAGCCATCTCATCCTCTGATGCCTTCTTCTCCTTCTGTCCTCAATCTTTCCCTGAATCGGGGACTTTTCCAATGAGTTCTGTTCATATCAGATAACAAAGATAATGTAGCTTCAGCTTCAGCATTCAGATTCAAAGCTGATCTCCTTTAAGATACACTGGTTTAATCTCCTTGCTGTCCAAAGGACTTTCAGGAGTCTTCTCCAGCACCACAGTTTGAAGGCATCAATTCTTTGGCATTCTGCCAAAGTTCTACAGTCCAGCTCTCACAACTGTTCATGACCACTGAGAAGATCATATCCTTGACTATATGGACCTTTGTCGTCAAGGTAATGTTTCTATTTTTCAACACCCTGTCTAGGCTTATCATCGCTTTCCTACCAAGAAGCAGTCATCTTCTGATTCTATCACTGCAGTCACTGTCTGCAATGATTTTGGAGCCCAAGAAAAGGAAATCTGTCACTACTTCCACCTTTTCTCTTTCTACTTGCCATGCAGTAATGGGGCCTTTCCTGCCTCTTGAGAAGTCTGTATGCAGGTCAAGGATCAAAAGTTAGAACTGAACATGAAACAATGAGTGAGTGTGAGTGATAGTCGCTCAGTCGTGTCTGACTCTTTGTGACCCTATGAACTGTAGCCTGTCAGACTCCTCTGTCCATGGAATTCTTCAGGCAAAAATACTGGAGTGGGTTGCCATTTCCTTCTCCAGGTAGCATGAGCGAGAAATAAACCTTTGTTGTTGTAAGCTTCTGAGATTTGGGCATCATTTATTACCTGGGGCTTCCCAGGCGGTTCAGTGGTAAAGAATCTGCCTCCCAGTGCAGTAGACATTCAGGGTTTGATCCTTGGGTCGGGAAGATCCTCCGCAGGAGATGGCAATCCACTCCTGTTATTTCTTGCCTGAGAAATCCCACAGAGGTGCCTGGCAGGCTACAGTTCATGGGGTCACAAAGAGTCAGACACAACCTAGTGACTAAATAACAACAATGGCACCCCACCCCAGTACTTTTGCCTGGAAAATCCCACGGACGGAGGATCCTGGTAGGCTCCAGTCCATGGGGTCGCTAAGAGTCGGACACGACTGAGTGACTTCACTTTCACTTTTTTCACTTTCATGCACTGGAGAAGGAAATGACAACCCACTCCAGTATTCTTGCCTGGAGAATCCCAGGGACGGGGGAGACTGGTGAGCTTCTGTCTGTGGGGTCGCACAGAGTCGGACATGACTGAAGCGACGCAGCAGCAGCAGATTCTAGCTCAAGTTTCTCAAAGTGTGGTTCAGCCCTTTCAGAAGGTTCCATGAGGTCAAAACTGTTTTTACAATGATACTAACATCATTATTCACTTTTGCTCTCATTGTGTCATGAATACTCAGTACAGTATGCAAAAGCAAAAATGAGAATCTAGCACTTTTTCATTATATCAGATATTTAGAAGATTTGCAGAAATGTAAAATAATGCCACTCTTTTAATTCCATTAAAATGCATCATTAGGACTTCCCGGGTGGTACAGTGGATAAGAATCTGCCCACCAAGGCAGAGGACATGGGTTTGATCCCTGATCCGGGAAGATCCCACATGCCTCAGAGCAACACAATTGTCTGGTTCAAAATTGGGAAAAGAGTATGCCAAGGCTGTATATTGTCACCCTGCTTATTTAACTAATATGCATTGTACATCATGTGAAATGCTGGGCTGGATGAAGCACAAGCTGGAATCAAGATTGCTGGGAAAAATATCAATAACCTCAGATATGCAGATGACACCACCCTTATGGCAGAAAGCAAAGAGAAACTAAAGAGTCTCTTGATGAAGGTGAAAGAGGGGAGTAAAAAGTTAGCTTAGAACTCAACATTCAGAAGACTAGGATCATGGCATCTGGTCCCATCACTTCATGGCAAATAGGGAAACAATGGAAACAGTGACAGATTTTATTTTGGGGGACCCCCAAATCACTGTAGATGGTGACTGCAGCCATGAAATTAAAAGACGCTTCCTCCTTAGAAGAAAAGCTATGACCAACCTAGTTCAGTCCAGTTCAGTCGCTCAGTCGTGTCCGACTCTTTGCGACTTCATGAACTGCAACACGCCAGGCCTCCCTGTCCATCACCAACTCCCGGAGTTTACCCAAACTCATGTCCATCGAGTCGGTGATGCCATCCAACCGTCTCATCCTCTGTCATCCCCTTCTCCTCTTGCCCTCAATCTTTCCCAGCATCAGGGTCTTTTCAAATAAGTCAGCTTTTCGCATCAGTTGGCCAAAGTATTGGAGTTTCAGCTTCAATAACCTAGACAGCATTTCAAAAAGCAGAGCCATTACTTTGCCAACAAAGGTCCGTCTAGTCAATGCTATCATTTTTCCAGTAGTCATGTATGGATGTGAGAGTTGGACCATGAAGAAAGCTGAATGCCAAAGAATTGATGCTTTTGAACTGTGGTGTTGGAGAAGACTCTTGAGAGTCCCTTGGACTGCAAGGAGATCCAACCAGTCCATTCTAAAGGAGATCAGTCTTGGGTGTTCACTGGAAGGACGATGTTGAAGCTGAAACTCCAATCTTTGGCCCCCTGATGCAAAGAACTGACTCATTTGAAAAGACCCTGATGGTGGGAATGATTGAAGGCAGGAGGAGAAGGGGATGACAGAGGATGAGATGGTTGGATGGCATCACCGACTCAATGGTCATGAGTTTGAGAAAACTCCAGGAGTTGGTGATGGTCAGGGAAGCCTGGTGTGCTGCAGTGCATGGGATCTTAAATACTCTACATGAGGAAGTGACTGAATGAGGACAAATAGGGCTGGATACCAAGCTATTAGTTTTTTTAATATTTAATCTTAAGCCGGCTCTTTTACCCTCGTCCTTCATGTTCATCAAGAGGCTCTTCATTCCTCTTGGCTTTCTGCCATTAGAGTGGTTTCATCTGCATATCTGAGGCTGTTGATATTTCTCTTGCCTATCTTGATTCTAGCTTGTAATTCATCCAGTCCCACATTTCTCATGATGTGCTCAGCGCATAGGTTAAACAAACAGGCTGACAGCAGACAGCCCTGAAGTACTCCTTTCTCAATCATGAACTAATCATTTGTTCCATGCAGGGTTCTAACTCTTTCTTCTTGACCCGCATACAGGTTTCTCAGGAGGCAGGTCAGATGGACTGGTATTCCCATTTCTCTAAGAGCTTTCCACAGTTTGTCATGATCCACACAGTCGAAGGCTTTTGAGTACTCGATGAAATAGACACAGATTTTTTTTTTCTGAAATTCCCTTGCTTTCTCTATAATCCAGCGAATTTTGACAATTCGAACTCTAATTCTTCTTCCTTTTCTAAACCCAGCTTGGACACCTGGAAGCTCTTGTTTTGCATAATGCTGAAGCCTAGCATCCAAGATTTTAAGCATGACCTGACTAGCATGGAGCTGCTGCTGCTGCTAAGTCTCTCAGTCATGTCCGACTCTGTGCGATCCCAGAGACGGCAGCCCACCAGGCTCCCCCATCCCTGGGATTCTCCAGGCAAGAACACTGGAGTGGGTTGCCATTTCCTTCTCCAATGCATGAAAGTGAAAAGTGAAAGGGAAGTCACTCAGCTGTGCCCAACTCTTAGCGACCCCATGGACTGCAGCCCACTGAGTGCAATTCTTTGGTACTACTCTTCTTGTGGATTGGATGAGGACTGACATTTTCCAGTCCTGTGGCCACTGCTGGGTCTTCCAGGATTGTTGAGATAATGAATGCAAAACCCTGATGGCATCATCCTTTAGGGATTTGAATAGTTCTGCTGGAATTCCATCGTATCCACTAGCTTTACTAACAGCAGTGCTTCTTATAGCCCACTTGACTTCAGACTCCCGAATGCTTGATCTGGGTGACAACCACATCATGGTAGCAATTCAGTTCATTAAGATTCTTTTTTATACAGTTCTTCTATGTATTCTTTCCATTTCTTCTTGATCTCTTCAGGGTCTACCAGTCTCTACCATTTTTATCCTTTATTGTGCCCATCTTTGTGAGGAACCCTCCCTTAATGTTTCCAATTTTCCTGAAGAGATCTCTAGTCTTTCCCCTTTTGTTGTTTTCTTCTATTATTAAACATTCTTTTTTTTTTCTTTAGAGTTGATGCTGCATTTTCATTCAGAAGTCAACATAAACATTCTTAATTGAAGAAGCCCTTCTTGTCTCTTCTAGCCAATTTTTTGAACTCTGGGTTTAATTGGATGTACCTCTCCTCTGTCCCTTGCCTTTCCTTTCTCTTCTTCTGCTGTTTGTAAAGCCTCCTCACATAACCACTTTACCTTCTTGCTTTTCTTTGGGATGGTTTTGTTTACCACCTAGTGTACAATATTACGGATATCTGTCCATAGTACTTCAGGCACACTGTTAACTAGATCTAGTTCCTTGAGTCTATTTGTTACCTCTACTGTGAATTCATATGGAATTTGATTAGATCATACTTGGCTGGCCTATTGTTTGTCCCAGTTTTCTTTAGTTTAAGCCTGAATTTTGCTATGAGAAGCTGATGATCTGAGCCATAGTCAGCTCCAGGTCTTGTTTTTGCTGATTGTATACAGCTTCTCCATCTTCCGCTACAAAGAATGTAATATTTCATTTCAGTATTGACCATTTGGTGATGTCTATGTGTAAAGTCATCTCTTGTGTTGTTGAAAAAGGATATTTGCTATGACTAGTGCTTTTTGTGTGTGTGTGTGTGGAAGATTTCAGTTAACCTTTGCCCTGCTTCACTTTGTTCTCCAAGGCCAAACTTGCCTTTTACTCCAGGTATATCTCAACTTCCTACTTTTTCCTTCCTCTCCCTGGTGATGAATAAAACATCTTTTTTTTAGGTTTTAGTTCTAAATCTTCACAGAACTGATCAACTTCAGCTTCCTCAGTATTGGTGGTGGGGGCATAGACTAGGAACACTGTGATGTTGAATGGTTTGCCTTTGAAATGAACTGAGATCATTCTGTCATTTTTGAGGTTGCACCCAAGTACTATATTTCAGACTCTTGTTGATTATGAGGACTACTCCATTTCTTCTATGGGATTCTTGCCCATAGTAGTAGAATATAATGGTCATTTGAATTAAATTTGCCCATTCCTGTCCATTTTAGTTCACTGATTTCTAGGATGTTAATGTTTATTCTTACCATCTCCTGCTTGACCATGTCCAATTTTCCTTGATTCATGAACCTAACATTCCAGGTTCCTATACAATACTGTTCGTTGCAGCCCCGAATTTTTCTTTCATCACCAGACACATCCACAACTGAGTGTCATATCCAGTTTGGCCCAGGTGCTTCATGCATTCTGGGGCTATTGGTAATTCTCCTTTGCTCCTTCCCAGTGGCATCCTGAACACCTTCAGACTCCAGGGGACTCATCTTTTGGTGCCATATCTTTTAGGCCTTTTATACAGTTCATGAGATTCTCTCAGCAAGTGTTCTGGGGTGGTTTGCCATCCCTCCTCCAGTGGACCATGTTTTCTCAGAACTCTCTGCTATGACCTGTCTGTCTTGGGTGGCCCTACATAGCATGGTTCATAGCGTCATTGAGTTATTCAAGCCCCTTTGCCAGGACAAAGCTGTAATTCATGAAGGGGAATCCTGTATAGTACTTCATTATTTATCCACTTAATTTTCAGTGTTTTCATTACTACAATCTTGTAATGAAAATCTTTTACAGCTTGTGTATGTATGTACATTTGCCTCTGCTTTCTAGAGTATAATTAGTTTGGTCCTAAAATATGCAGAGTTCATTTTCATTTTACAGAGTTCATCTTGCCTGGAAAATTCCATGGACAGAGGAGCCTGATAGGCTACAATCCATGGGGTTGCAAAGAGTCGGACACAACTGAGCAACTTCACTTTCTTTCTTTCTTGTTTTCTTTACATTCTTCTTTCCTTTACTTTCAAAGTTAACTTATATTTTATTTATTGTATGAGTTATACTGAAATTTTTAATCTGTCAACACGAACTAGCAAAGTTTAATTTAAGCAATATGTCTACCATACTTCTGAACAATAAAAAGACTTCAGAAACTTTTAATTGCAAATATTCTTCTCCCTTTTAAAATGCTATTATCTGATATTTTAGTTCTACTTTTGAACTCTCAAAGGTAATCATTATCATCATTACTGTTTTAGTCACTCACAATTTGTTTATAGTTAAACCTCAAGCATACCAATTTTCTAAGCTCAATATTTTGTCTGGAATGATACTCTTTTATTCATTATTTCTTGACTTTTGGCAAAGAATTTCAAACAGTAAAATCTCTCACTTTTTTTTTCTGGAAAAAATATTTGAATAATAATTGTGCTTAATATAGAATCCAATTTTCCTCAAAACTTTAAGCATATGATTCTGTTTTTGAACCTACATTGTTCTGTTGACAAGTCTACTGTTATTTTACTTTCTATTCCATTGGAAGTGAGTTGCCTTATCTTTAGCTATTTTTAGTAAATTTTTTCAGCTGTTTTGACTTTTTATTTTGACATTTATTTTAGTAATCCTGTTCAAGAGTCATTGTGATTCTTCAATCTGATGATTCATATCTTTCATTGATTCTGAAACTTTTCATCACTATATCTTTGAATATTACCACCTCCAAATTTTCATTATTGTCTCCTTATAAACCCTTGTTATATAGATTATAAACTTTTAAGTCTATCTTCCATAGCCTTTAATCCTCCCATCAATATTTTCTATATTTTTCCTTGTATTCTGGATATTTATGATCTTACAGTTAGTTAATTTTTTCTTTAGTTATATCTAATTTGTTGTTTAATTTCTCTACTGAATTTCCAATTGTTTACACTTTGCTAGTCGGACTTTATACGATTTCTCTGCCAGGCAATGTGGCAACATATATTGAAAAACTTATAAACTTAACTTTCCTTTTTTATATTATGCAAATAGCCTTTTAGGAATTATTTTAAGGACATTTTACTCAATGTAATATCATGGCAGTAATATTTATTTTAGTGTTTCCAATTGTAAAATAAATCAGCAAGTGAATACTTAATAAATTATTCACTATCTATGAGGTAAAATACCATTCAGAAATAATGTTACTGATCTAAATATTGTGGGAAAATATTTGATATATTTGAAATAAGGTAGAGCATGTTAAAAGGAGTATGCACAGTGCAAATATATTACTGTGAAAGAAAAATAATATGTTAGCAACATATGTTAGTATGCTAACATTAATCATTTCTGGTTGATGGGATGAAAAATTATTTTTATTATCTTTTACAGAATTGTTTATTTAAAAATGTCTACAATACCTAAAATTCTTTTGTAATACTTAAGGAAAACAAATTTGTTTTTATAGTGTTCATTTTTTGATAGAACACAAAATAGTTTTAAGCAAAGAGAAAAATCAAGCCCATTGAAATTTAAGAAGCTAATCTAGCAATTACGACATTATGTGCTACAATCTCAGTACAGAGGTACTCAATTAGAAATGGTGAAAATAAGATATGCTGTATAGGAAAATCTAGTATCTGATCAATTATGTGAGGGAGAAAAATAAACAAAAATTATTACAAAGTTCTATGACTGGGAGAACAAGGTTACTAGAAATTGCAAATTATAGAGTTATGTTTCTGGATGTACAAAGCTATGAACCAAACCCGCATTATATTTTACTCCTTAAGAAGATATTCCTCTATGAAAATCTGTTCAAAGACTCAGCTGACTTTTCTATGTTACATTCTTTGACAGCTAAAAACAGAAAAAGAAAACAAATCATTCATTCATTAATTAGACAAAAAGTTCATTGAGTATCAACTATATGACACATTCTGTTAGGTCTTAGGGCTATATCTAGGAACTAATATTCTAAGATTACTAATAAAATTATAATCTACCCATGGAATATTTGACTCTTCTCTCTTTCTAGTCTTCCTTCAGTTCCATCAAACTGCTTTCAAACCTGCTTACCTGGGGAAAACCTCCCCATCAACAGTAACTCCACATTAGTTTCCATTTCTCATGCCAAGTATAACCAGCTGGTCATGGCTGCCTGAAGCCCCATGTGAAAATGGACCCTAGACTCATTGGGAAGCGATGCCACCCTTGCTGAGTGATGCATGGTGAGGCCCCTGGCAGGAGAAATGTCAGGAAGCATACCTAAGATCTGAGCTGCGTGTCACCCCATTGCCTCCAGCCAACTGTAGCTCAGTGACTTTTATTAATGCATTACACTTTCAAAAGCATGACATGACCTGAAAAATATTTCCTCCTCACAGAGTACCTGCGTTTAAGATAACACAGACATAAAACAACCAGTACTGTGTGTGTACGTTCCTGCTGATGGAATTTAAAGACCCAACCTCTTAAGAGCTATAGTGCTTAGTACTATGCCTTTTTCTCTGTGAGACTGAAAAGAAATAATGGATAAAAATCAACGTATCCTATAAATGTTCTTCCAATCTGTCAGATTGTGTTGTCTGACCACTGGTAGTGGAGGCTTTGATGCGATGGTCTTGGTTGTGATTCTGGATGATTCTTCCATTTGTCTCAAGCCTCCTGGGCTTGACCTGGTTTCAGGCAGGACTGCCGTCACTATTAGAGGCTTCTCAGCCTCCTTCCCTGTCTGTGAGTAGGCTGCTATTGATTGACATTGCCTCCAGGCCAAAGCTCTTAGATGAAATAGCCATCCTCTGTGTGTGTGTGTACGTGTGTGTGTGTGTGTGTGTGTACAGGCATGTGTATGCACATATGTGTGTAGATGAAGGGCATTCTGAAATTTCTCTTGCAAAATTTCATTACAGATAAAACTATTTTGCTATTAAAGTTGCACCAGCTCAACTACTGGGAGAGAGTGGGGAACTGGATCTATCTCTACTGTCTTTGCAAGTTCATGTGACTCTCTAAATACTTCAAAGTAGAAAGGTTTAAAATATATGTAAACAGAAACTTCTAAAACAGGCTCACATTCAACTCCAAGCATCTATGGAAGAAAAGCAAGTGCTCTCAAAAGAAGAAAACTGGTTTGCAATATCTTCTGTAGTCAGAACCTCCTGAAAAAGGAAATACCTGATAATATTCCAATATATGCTACATAAACAAAATATTTCTAAAAGAAAGTTTAGATATGTCAACTATAACAGTAGTTTCTAATAGATGGAAAGGTTTTAATGTTATATCATATTTATTTTTCATAATTTGAAGAACTTACAAAACTCTCACTAGCTGGGTTACTTAGAAAATTTTCTGCTTTCTTTCCACTTCAATATGTCCCACAAAAATCTCTTGAAAGTGAGAGAAAATATAGAAACAAGTTAATTTGCTTATTTTAAAATGTATGTATATTTTTATTTCTGCAAATCTCAAGATGTTTTGTTTTGATTAAGACCAAAAACATGGTCTTCAATTTCTTATTGAAGATACAGTAAATAGAAGTTTTCAGAAGAAACATTTATTTTTTCCCATCCATCTTCCTGTGTTATATTATGTGCTATTTTGAAAACAAGTTTTAAACTGCTTATATATGTATATATAATGCATATATATATTAAATAGCTTATATACATGTGTGTGTAAGTTTTAAGTTAATTCCAAGTTCAGTCACTCAGTCGTGTCCAACTATTTGCGACCCCATGAATCGCAGCACACCAGGCCTCCCTGTCCATCACCAACGCCCAGAGATCACTCAAACTCATGTCCATCGAGTCAGTGATGCCATCCAGCCACCTCATCCTCTGTCGTCCCCTTCTCCTCCTGCCCCAATCCCTCCCAGCATCAGGGTCTTTTCCAATGAGTCAACTCTTCGCATGAGGTGGCCAAAGTATTGGAGTTTCAGCTTCAGCATCAGTCCTTCCAAAGAACATTCAGGACTAATCTCCTTTAGGATGGACTGGCTAGATCTCCTTGCAATCCAAGGGACTCTCAAGAGTCTTCTCCAACACCACAGTTCAAAAGCATCAATTCTTTGGCACTCAGCTTTCTTCACAGTCCAACTCTCACATCCATACATGACCACTGGAAAAACCATAGCCTTGACTAGATGGACCTTTGTTGGCAAAGTAATGTCTTTGCTTTTTAATATGCTATCTAGGTTGGTCATAACTTTCCTTCCAAGGAGTAAACATCTTTTAATTTCATGGCTGAGTCACCATCTGCAGTGATTTTGGAGCCCAAAAAACTAAAGTCTGACACTGTTTCCACTATTTCCCCATCTATTTCCCATGAAGTGATGGGACTAGGTGCTATGATCTTCTTTTTCTGAATGTTGAGCTTTAAGCCAACATTTTCACTCTCCTCTTTCACTTTCATCAAGAGGCTTTTTAGTTCCTTTTCACTTTTTGCCATCTGGGTGGTGTCATCTGCATATCTGAGGTTATTGATATTTCTCCTGGCAATCTTGATTCCAGCTTCTGCTTCTTCCAGCTCAACGTTTCTCATGATGTACTCTGCATATAAGTTAAATAAGCAGGGTGACAATATACAGCCGTGACGAACTCCTTTTCCTATTTGGAACCAGTCTGTTGTTCCATGTCTAGTTCTAACTGTTGCTTCCTGACCTGCACACAGGTTTCTCAGGAGGCAGATCAGGTGGTATGGTAGTCCCATCTCTTTCAGAATTTTCCACAGTTTATTGTGATCCACACAGTCAAAGGCTTTGGCATAGTCAAGAAAGCAGAAATAGATGTTTTTCTGGAACTCTCTTGCTTTTTCGATGATCCAGTGGATGTTGATAGTTTGATCTCTGGTTCCTCTGCCTTTTCTAAAAGCAGCTTGAACATCTGGAAGTTCATGGTTCACATTTGCTGAAGCCTGGCTTGGAGAATTTTGAGCATTACTTTACTAGTGTGTGAGATGAGTTTAATTGTGCGATAGTTTGAGCATTCTTCGGCATTGCCTTTCTTTGGGATTGGAATGAAAACTGACCTTTTCCAGTCCTATGGCCACTGCTGAGTTTTCCAAATTTTCTGGCACATGTGTGTGTATATATGCAAATATGGGGGTTCCCTGGTGGATCAATGGATAGTTGACATTGCACTCTGCTTCCTACTCTTAGGTGACTGCTTTAAAATTGTTGCAGTTTTGAAAGTTATTCTTTTATTTCCCCCCTTGTCTCCTGGTGAATGTCCCTGGTTTCATGGGATCTCATGGAGGATGCTAAATGGAGACAGTGAGGTGTATCTGAAATGCTCCCACACCTCCAGCCTTGTGTGTGCATCACCAATGCTAAATGGCATGTTCTGCTTGACTAGCAGAGTGTTTGGAGAAGGAAATGGCAACCCACTCCAGTGTTCTTGCCTGGAGAATCCCAGGGACAGAGGAGCCTGGTGGGCTGCCGTTTATGGGGTCGCACAGAGTCGGACACGACTGAAGCGACTTAGCAGCAGTAGCAGCAGCATCAGAGTATAGCTGACCCATTGGGCAGCCTGTTAAAGCCTACCGTAGGGTGTTTTGTACACTTGGCATTCTCATTACTGTATTAAGTTGTAGTTAAAAGGCCAGATTCACCAGAATTTCACATATTCTGCTTCCTGCTAACATATTTGAGAAGGTTTTCCTCTATCTCATTGATTCATTCTTAAAATTAAAAAGGAACATCTTTGATAATGTTATAAAGCCCTGTACTCAGTACCGAGGTGTGTTGGGTAGGCATGTGAATACTTAAAATCTTTGGGGTCAGCCTCTTCCTGCAAGGCTGAGGCTTTTACCCTCCAGCCCTTGAAGAGCATCCCAGAATCTTCGCAGCCCCTCAGACTCTACCCTTCCTGATTCTAGCTTAGTGATTCCACCCAAATCTAGTCTGTGCCAGAATTGCCTCCTGCTGCTCCTTCTGCTTTGAGCTAAGACCTTACCACAGATCCTCTAGTCAGTCTAGGTAACCCTAAGCCCCTGACCATGACTCCTTTAAATTTTCATTTTTCTTGATCCTCAGCTACCTGTAGTGTTCCCCTAAGCAGAGTCACCTTCCTGAGAGAAACCTGGGCTCTCTTCTCCATGCCTGAGAGAATGCTGAACAAGAAGAAGTTCCAGTTAGATTAAGGGAAAAAGCCTTGTGTTCCCAGATGCTGATTCCAATCAGCCCTTGTTCTGATTCTTAAAACAATTGCTTGAGAATCGTGAAGACTCACTGTTCTCTAGCACTCTGTGCAGCTATTACTCTCAAAGTACAAACTTCCTAGGAGTATTTGAGTCTTCCTGAAAGTCCTAGGCTAATGTCTATTTGCAGCCCCATAAAAATCCGTGGAAAAGAAGCACACCCAGAAGAAAGGTGAGCTCAGTCGTGTCTGACTCTTTGCAACCCCATGGACTGTAGCCCACCAGGCTCCTGTGTCCATGGGATTTTCCCGGCAAGAATACTGGAGCAGGTTGCCATTTCCTTCTCCAGGGTTATCTTCCTGACTCAGGGATCAAACCCACTTCTTCAGCATCTCCTGCATTGGCAGGCAGATTCTTTACTACTGAGCCACCTGAGAAGCAAGGTGAGAGAGAAGGGGAAAGAGAACCAACCCAGACGATGACACCCCTGATCTCTGGACCTTCCTAACATCATGATGGTCCCATTCCTGGGAGCAGAGGCCCTAATGCTAACTGGATGGAGTCATATTCTACTGTGTAAGAGGATCTTGTTCTTACAAATAGTTGTTCCTTCCCATCAGGGCAGGGCAGTAGGGCGTCCAAAGTCAAAATCGCCTACAAGTTTGTAACCTATAGGGACAGAAGAGCCACAAAGATGGCTCCTTTATCCTTCCTAGGCTTCTTAATTTCGATCGTACAGGAGTGCACTTTGGTTCACATTTATTAGCACCACACTGTAAGCCACTGAGCTAACCAGCTGCCACATAAGGTTCACATTTGTTAAGGCAGTGGATCTTGCCTACCATAAAGGAAAAAAAAAAAAGAGAGAGAGAGGCTTAAAAATAGGCATTACTAGGACAGCTTTCTCAGTGAAAACTGCTTTTAATTGTAAATGGAAAGAAAAAGCCAAACCAGATTTCCCTTGGTGGGGTGTGTCTTGGCTCTGTGTGGCCCTATAACCTCAGTGAGAATTGGCTGCACATTACAAGGGCAGATTCAAACTTAGGGGAAAAGTTTTATAAAAGTTTCTTCAAAAGATGGTTATCTCAGAACAAAGAAAAATATATTTTTTTCTTTTATTTTGTGTCTAAATGAGATGTTGGGTGTTCACTAAACTTGTTGTGGCAATCATTTCATGATGTTTGTAAGTCAAATTATTATGCTGCACACCTTAAATTTACACAGTGTTGTATGTCAATTGTATCTCAATAAAACTAGAAGAAAAGGTATTGACATAATTTTACAACAATTTTAATTTCCAATGTTAATGCATAAACCTTGATTATGTGAAAATGTAGTAGAAGTACATCAAACTCAACCAATTTAAATGTTTTATAATGGGGTGGGCCAGGTAAGACTGACGCTTATAGTTATCTTTTGTTCCTTTATCTATCCAGGCATTTGTTCACTCAAAATTCTTTGGCTGAAACTGACATAGCACCTAGTCAAGGGGCTTGTGGAGTAAACAAAAGAAACATGCCAATGAAAACAGGGGGTAGGTAAGGAGGCTGTAGTGCAGAGAGGTTAGGTAAGTTATTCTGAAACACACAGCTAGTCCAGTAGTATAAGGATTCAAACTCAGAGAAGTAGATTACAGAATCTATATTTTTAACCGTTATAAATCTATGCTGCCTCTAGTTGATATATATATTTAACTCAATGTAATGTTATATATGTTTTCATTTCTTGTTAATTTGCTTCTACACCATCTAAAATATCTTGGAGTCTTCTCATTAAGCCATATCCTCAGAATTCATCAACCAATACAGAGCCAGTAACCAAAACTGACACATTAATTATCTCTCTACAGATGGCATGATTTTTAAACAGTGAAGAGCATGTGGGTCTCTAATTGCAGAGAGAAGGCTAAACAAAGCTGGAGGAGCACACGGGAAAGAACGGATGATTCAGAACAAGGAGACTTGTTGACTTTTGTATTGAAGCTTGGAAGGAAGAGCAAAATGTCATTGAGAAAGAGAGACACAACAGGACCTCCCTGCAGAGGTCACAGCTTGGCCTTTTAGGATCCGACGTCTGGCCTCATGAACATAGGACCAATCCACCTAGAGGAGCCACAAGGGACCGACAGAAATCCGTGCTGAAGAACAGTGAGGAGAGAACGTTGATGGTGAATGTCATGCCGAGATTATTAATGAGTGTGTCATAGGAGCCAGGATCTACACCTTGCTGAAGTTAAGACAGATTATGTACATTATTTCTCCTCAGTCCAGGAGCCCTGCCATTCTGTCACAGAAGGCGATTAGATCAGTCTAGACTAGTTCATAACAATGCCAGGGACCTGTTCTTCTGTAGGTGTTTTAAAATTGATTTTTGGATGATTAATTATACAGTCTTTTCAGTCGAGAAATTATTAGCCAATAATTCTTTGGGTTCTCTTCCTTGCTTTAAAAAAAAAAAAAGCAATATAGATTATAGTATTTCCTTCTTGGCATAAGATATCTCACTAGGAATTCTTAAGAATGACAACTATTAGGTCTATGATAACTTTCAGCAATTCTCAGAGTTCTTACTAAGGGACCTTTAGTAGAACAGATTGTCATTACTGAAGTAAACTATGATCCGGTCTTATCTAAACTAGCCTGTCTTCCTGCCCCTCAATTTACAAACTATCATTTCTTGGTCAATAATAAGTTGCTCAGAACAACCGAAGCTCTCTATTAAGATTATTAAGATCAACGAGGCCTACCATGCATCTGTGGTGGTTTCTTGAGGAAATTTCATGATTCCTATTGATTAACATGAAAACATCAAAGTATGAAATCTTGCCTT
The DNA here is from genome assembly GCA_935064755.1 of Tragelaphus eurycerus. Classification (NCBI taxonomy): domain Eukaryota; kingdom Metazoa; phylum Chordata; class Mammalia; order Artiodactyla; family Bovidae; genus Tragelaphus; species Tragelaphus eurycerus. Next base: position 14,720,965 of record CAKXYN010000039.1, on the reverse strand, counting down.
TAGCTATACATGAGGAAACAGATAAAGGAGAAGAGCCAGCAGTAAATTAAATGGGAAATGTGGCTTTAAAGTAACTTGACCTTTTACTTAGAAAAGGAGAGGCATGCTAGAGAATCATTTTGAAATATGGAGAACTATAAGACCTTGTAAGACTGATAAGTAAGATAATAAGGAGTTCTTTATTCAAATTATCTGAGCAGTAAACTAGCTACAACCAGGAACTGCATCTCCTGTTGATCACTGATGTTGCTACTGAAGATATTTGAAGTAGATACCTAGAAGGATTGTGATAGGTTAAGAGGTAAGTGTTTAGGTAAATTTTCTAAACTGTTAGTATTCCCAAACTTGACATTCTTGAGATAACTATTTTGGGACAAGTTTGAAAGAGTGGGATGTAATCATTTGTTATTTTGATTCAGTCCAGTTTTGAACAATGCAGATGTTTAGGTTTATGTGTGGAAATAAGTTTCTGGACAAGTACATTGGTCTAGTCAACTGTATCGTACCATAGTTTGACTTGTATCACAGTTTACTTATTGTAGGACCCAGGAACAGACCTCAAGGGTCCCAAATCCTAGAACTCTAGGAGGGTACTTCATCTGTGAAATCAAGCTTTAACCAATCTCAGAAATATGCTGGAGTTGTTACCAACTAATTGTACCTTGTGAACAGACAAGCTATTTGTCAGAATCTCCAAAAGACTACTTGCCCATTGGCAGCTGGGATTGAAGATCCTAGAGCTTGAAGAGCAAAAGAGATCATCCACCTTGTGGGTTCCTTGTGGAAACTTACATGTGAAAGGAGCTTGCTCCTGAATCTGGGAGTATACCTCCGGGATGCCCTGCTCTGTGCAATTATTTGCACCCAAATAGGTTCTCCTAACATTTCCTAATATTAAAGGAATTTGTGTTTTCTGCTTGGGTCTGTGAGTGGCTTTCTGCTAACATTTTGTGTAGTGATCAAGAGTACAGGATCTGGGTAAGGTTATTCTGGATTTGAAACTGGTTCCACCACTTTTTATTTATAGGATCTGGGGCACATTACTTAACTTCTGGAGGATTTCCTCATCTATAACATGGAGATAATCCTAGTACCTATCATACAAGATCCTTGTGGAAATTAAATGAAATACACAAATATGTTTAGAGTGAATGGGGCCAGGCACATAGTAAGGAAATGCCTACTATTTTCTCCATAATGACCACCACTTTGGAATAACCACCCATTGATTATGTATTACAGGAATTAAAAGTAAATATAAGACTCCTATTATGCACACAATAAATATGCATATTACATTATGAGAGCTATACATTGAGCCTGATATAGACACCAGTTTCTCCTTCACTTGGGGGCTACATAATCCTAGGTAAGCAGTGCCCTTCTCTACCTTGTGACAATGTCAAGACTATTCACATGGATTTTGGTAGAAAGAATAACTTCCTGCTCAAGAGTCTTTCCTGAAAACTAATTTGGCACTTGTGTAACACCACGGCACTTCCTGTTTAACTCCATTAAACATCCCCAGGCAGCAGTAGCTTGGTGGGTTGCTGCTAAATACTTAATGTCTCTGTAGGTAACCCATTATTCTCAGAAAGGACTGCCCACTGGAGACCTGAGAAGATCGTGACTGATTTAAGCAGAAGTGAGTATGTGTGTATTTGTGTGAGTGTGTAGGTGTGCACAGCTAAAATACTGATAACATTTAACAAACATTTCCGGAGATGGACAGACAGAAAGATAGCAGAGCAATTCTATTTAAAGGAGCTTTATTATTTTCCATTAAATTCTAATTAAGAATGATTATATTGTTTTTACTTAAGCATTCTGCTCAGATGGAGTCCGCAAGAACTCTCTGTAAGATGGAAATTTTAATACATGTGTGGCGCATTTTAATCAGTTCACTTTTAAATACCTGTGAAGTGGCTGGATAGAAGAGTTAAATGCATGTAGACTGTGAATACTAACACGATGCTCTTCTACTCTATGTTAAGAATTTTAATTTTAAGTGTCTTAGAGCCATCACTCATTTTGGAGAAAACAGAACTCCCATTTCATAATGGAAGTCAACAGGAAATCTTTCTTTAGAATGATGCCAGACGCATGGTAAAGACTCAATAAATGCAAGGTATTGTCTCCATAATGCCAATCACTCTGGGGCAACTATTCAATGAGTACGCAGTAGATTAATTAAAGACACATTTTTCAGGAGTTTTGCAATTTGGGAGATTTTCTGTTTATATGGAAATCCCAAGGACAGAGGAGCCTGGTGGGCTACAGACCATGGGGTCACAAAGAGTCAGACCTGACCGAGCGACTAACACTTAGGCGACACCGTACTGTGTATATCTTTGCAATATTTATCTAATGACAAGGTGTAATTAAAAATATGGGCTTCCCAGGGGGCACTAGTGTTAAAGAACCTATCTGCCAATGCATAAGACACTAGGCTTTGATCCTGGGTCAGGAAGAACCACTGGAGCAGGGCATGCAACCCATTCCAGTATTCTTGCCTGGAGAATCTCATGGACAGAAGGCAGTCCATAGGCTCACAAAGAGTCATCCATGATTGAAGCGACTTATCATGTATGCATGCAGTATAAAATACACTGGATTGAGTGTCAAAATAAAAAAAACTAGACTTGACTTTCAATTCTACCACTAATTGTACCAGTTTGACTTATATGGACTTTCTTTTCTCATCTGAAAATGAAGAGTTTAGGAAAAGTTATCTCTCTGGATGCACTTTGTGCACTGTTCAATAGCTTCCCTACTTAGGGTCAAAGGAGAATTGAAATTTAGCAGAAGGAGGGGCTGCCTCTAGATGGTCCTCCTCCCAAGCCGCAGTTCTGATGCAGTCCTGCGTCAATCCAAAGGAAAGAGTTTCTATATTAGAAAGCTAATATAGACCTTGCTCTCCCCTAACATCAACCCCAGCCTAACTGAGAGAACCATTAGGTTCAATACGCTAGGCAAGTTTTGTTACCCTAGAAGTATGAGTTGAATTGAGAAAATCAACATTGATCATGCAAAGCATGAAAAGTTACATGACATTTTCAGAATGATTCTCAGCGCAGAACAAGACTTAATTGTACACAGATCAGTGGGGTTTCTCCCAGTTTATTAGCTCCTTTTCCTACTCAGCTTGTACACTATGGCCAACCAAACACTATAATCAGTACCTTAATCTCCATCCTTTTGTCCTTCAGCCAGAATCTAGCCTCAAGGAGATAGTAGAGGATTCAGGGATGCAGAGAGAGAGAGAGATGTAGAAAATCTGAGCATCAGGAACATTCTAGTCACTAGAGAGGGGTTCTATGTGGTGGACTAGGATTGATGCTGTTGACTCTGCTATAGTCTGGTTGATTTACACTCAATACTTCTTTGTACACCAAAAAACCTTGACATCACTGAAAGGATTTTGCAGGTACTCTGATATCATGAAAACATTTATTATAAATACATGCTTATTTATGTAAGAAATGGGCCTTCTGGTCCCCTAAAACTAAATTTTTCCATCATAAATATATAAATGAAGATTTTGTGATTATACTTCAGTAAATTATGACTTTAGTTAATATTTCTCAATTGACTTGGATCTCATAACCCTGGGACACTGACAAGCTTAAGTCTTGGACCTGAGAAGCTGAGGTTTAGCCCCTGGACCATGGTGAATTTACCATAAAGGTATGCTGATAGTCTGTTATCTTCCTTAGTAAAACTTCTGTCTGGACAGAACCCCAAAATATGTGGAGTCAAGACCACCAGGACAGGAGTTTGATTGCTGTGCTCTCTTGAGTACTCTGATCATCATTCCTGTCCCAAGCCACTGTATTTTCCAGTGATTTTGGACACTCTTCTAAATTATTTGGGTGCTGGGTTATAATTATTATTAAAATAATGAAACAATGCTTCTTTACTAACTTTCTGACAATGCCCTTTATATTAACAAAACATGCATTATTCCATCACGGTCTAATTAATATCATGTTTAATAGGTATCTCACTTCATGCTAGGTTCCTGCACCCTTTTCAAAAGCAGCAAGCTTAAGAATTTTTACTAATTTAATTGAGAGCAGTCTTAAATTAATTGTATAATTAATCTTGTCAAATTAAGTAACATTTCTTACACTACTTTATTAAAGAAACTTGAATACTTTAAATTACCATGCTATTAGGCATTAATAAAGAAGTTCTTCTTCTGTATTGTTCTGCTTTATAATACAAAGAAGGTAATTGCAATATAAATTGCAATATAAAAGCTAATTTCTATAGTACATCAATAATTAGATACACATTCTTCCCCATTATATCTTTTTTAAATTCACTGGATGATCTTTTTTTAAAAGAAAAATTATCCCCCAAATGCCAGGATTTAGCTGTTATTTTAATGATTGATTTCAAAACTGGACCATGGAACATGTTCAGAAGTGGTTAAATTAAACCTAGAATATGCCGGCTGTGCACGGCCATAGTATCAGCTCTCGAAAACTTGAACCCCTTGAGCTCTGATGTTAGTGAATATGCAGCCCATCTATTTTTTAGATGTGAGTAAAGAGCTCTGATCTTTGCTAAGTCCTTGGGGATTAGAAAACTGCTTCTTCACATCTGAAACGAGAGGTCTTTTCTCCAGAGACAGCCAGGTGTGACCACAAGGACGAGGTATAGAAAGGGAGATTCTAAAATGGTGGTGAGAGGCGGGGTGGGCAGAAAGGAAGGAATGCATAATAACTTACCATCAATATTTTATGAAAAGATAGAATGTACTCTCAAGGTCAAAAACCATAGCTTCTTAACTTCTGTGAGCACACGCATTTTCATAAATATTGTTTCTGAATTTTAATTTTCTGAGGCAAGTACCAGTGATAAACCTCAATGAGCTATGCTCATACTCCATATTCACCAGGTGTGGCCTCTATCGTCAAGTAACCCAGAAACAAATTTATGCAGATTTCCAGGCAGATTTAGATTAAATCTTACTGATGATACTTAAATATTAGTTAGCATTGATCCCAAGAGTTCAAAGGATTGACATTGTCTGTGCCCAGCAAAGTCCACAGTTCTTAGTAGCCATTGAAAAATATTCTGGTAAAGTGAATAACTACTTGCTCCTTGGAAGAAAAACCATGACAAACCTAGACAGGGTATTAAAAAGCAGAGTCATGACTTTGTTGATGAAGGTCCATATAGTCAAAGATATGGTTTTTCTGGTATTCATGCACAGATGTGAAAGTTGGATCACAAAGAAGACTGAGCACAGAACTTATACTTTGGAACTGTGGTGTTGGAGAAGACTCTTGAGAGTCCCTTGGCCTGCAAGGAGATCCAACCAGTCCATGCTAAAGGAAATCAGTCCTGAATATACATTGGAGGGACTGATGTTGAAGCTGAAGCTCCAATACTTTGGCTACCTGATGCAAAGATCTGACCCATTGGAGAAGACCCTGATGCTGGGAAAGAGCGAAGGGGACAACAGAGGACGAGATAATTGGCTGACATCAACGACTCAATGGACATGAGTTTGAGCGAACTCCAGGAGATTGTGAAAGACAGGGAAGCCTGGTGTGCTGCAATTCATGGGGTAGCAAAGAGTTGAACTTGACTGAGTGACTAAACAACAACAAAGTGAGTAACTATCAGATCAGATCAGATCAGTCGCTCAGTCGTGTCCGACTCTTTGCGACCCCATGAACCGCACCACGCCAGGCCTCCCTGTCCATCACCAGCTCCCGGAGGTCACCCAGACTCACATCCATCGAGTCAATGATGCCATCCAGCCATCTCATCCTCTGTCGTCACCTTCTCCTCCTGCCCCCAATCCCTCCCAGCATCAGTCTTCTCCAATGAGTCAACTCTTCGCATGAGGTGGCCAAAATACTGGAGTTTCAGCTTTAGCATCATTCCCTCCAAAGAATTTCCAGGGCTGATCTCCTTCAGAATGGACTGGTTGGATCTCCTTGCAGTCCAAGGGACTCTCAAGAGTCTCCTCCAACACCACAGTTCAAAAGCATCAATTCTTCGGCGCTCAGCCTTCTTCACAGTCCAGCTCTCATATCCATACATGACCACAGCAAAGACCATAGCCTTGACTAGGCGAACCTTTGTTGGTAAAGTAATGTCTCTGCTTTTGAATATGCTATCTAGGTTGGTCATAACTTTCCTTCCAAGGAGTAAGCGTCTTTTAATTTCATGACTGCAGTCACCATCTGCAGTGATTTTGGAGCCCAGAAAAATAAAGTCTGACACTGTTTCCACTGTTTCTCCATCTATTTCCCATGTAGTGATGGGACCAGATGCCATGATCTTCGTTTTCTGAATATTGAACTTTAAGCCAAGTTTTTCACTCTCCACTTTCACTTTCATCAAGAGGCTTTTTAGCCCCTCTTCACTTTCTGCCATATGGGTGGTGTCATCTGCATATCTGAGGTTATTGATAGTTCTCCCAGCAATCTTGATTCCAACTTGTGTTTCTTCCAGTCCAGCATTTCTCATGATGTACTCTGCATATAAGTTAAATAAACATGGTGACAATATACAGCCTTGATGTACTCCCTTTCCTATTTGGAACCAGTCTGTTGTTCCATGGCCAGTTCTAACTGTTGCTTCCTGACCTGCATACAGATTTCTCAAGAGGCAGATCAGGTGGTCTGGTATTTCCATCTCTTTCAGAATTTTCCACGGTTTATTGTGATCTACACAGTCAAAGGCTTTGGCATAGTCAATAAAGCAGAAATAGATGTTTTTCTGGAACTCTCTTGCTTTTTCCATGAGAAAAAAAAATCGGATACATAAAAATGTTCTTTAAAATGTTAATAATGGCAGTACTTTGGTTAAGCCTAATAAAAATATTTTTTCTACCATTTTTCGACCTTTAATTGGTAGTGGCTGGTATCTGAAAGTTATGACCAACCTAGATGGCATATTAAAAAGCAGAGACATTACTTTGCCAACAAAGGTCCATCTAGTCAAGGCTATGGTCTTTCCTGTGGTCATGTATGGATGTGAGAGTTGGACTGTGAAGAAAGCTGAGCACCGAAGAATTGATGCTTTTGAACTGTGGTGTTGGAGAAGACTCTTGAGAGGCCCTTGGATTGCAAGTAGGTCCAACCAGTCCATTCTGAAGGAGATCAGCCCTGGGATTTCTTTGGAAGGAATGATGCTAAAACTGAAACTCCAGTATTTTGGCCACCTCATGCGAAGAGTTGACTCATTGGAGAAGACTGATGCTGGGAGGGATTGGGGACAGGAGGAGAAGGGGATGAGAGAGGATGAGATGGCTGGATGACATCACTGACTCGATGGATGTGAGTCTGAATGACCTCCGAGAGCTGGTGATGGACAGGGAGGCCTGGCGTGCTGCCATTCATGGAGTCGCAAAGAATTGGACATGACTGAGTGACTGAACTGAACTGAGTATCTGAAAATGGTCAATCACCTTAAGCTTTTTTCTTTGAAAAAAAGAAATAATATTCATCAGTTTCCTTTTTAAGCACAACAGTTTTGAGTGACTAGAAAACGTGTGAAAATTTTTTCCATGTAACTTAGAACAAATCTGGTATGTGAAAAATAAGTTTAATGGGCTAAATCCACTGGACTCCAAGTGACGTCAGTTGTTGTCTGTCCTAGGATTCTATGGTTGATATTCATTCTGTTCATCAAACTTTATGGCACATCAGAGCAAGTGGTAGAATTTTATTTTTCCACACCTTTGTGGTGAGGTATGGTCATCGGACTTCCTTTGGCTCATGAAATGTGAAAGGAAGTGACATGTCACTATGGCGGGGAGCATTTAAAATCCAAAAATGTGATTCATCATACTTCTTTTTCCCAGAAAATGTGGAAGCACAGAGAAGAAGACTCCCCCAGCCTGGGTTGCTGAGTAGAGATAAGTTCAAGCAGAGATCCAGGAGACCATTGATACGAATATAGAATATCCATAGCATGAGCGAGAAATCCACATGTATTTTTTTAAGCTATTGACATTGGGGATTGATCATTATAAAATCGTAGCTGAGCGTGTCCTGACTATGTGTAACTGTGAACAACAAATAACTGGAATGTTGTATCAGTGAGCAAATAGAAAAATAAAAGTGATTTTCTTAAATGTTAGGAAGACATTTCTACTCTATTCATAAGTTTGAAAAAAATTTCATCTAACATACTGTAATCCCTTTCATATTTTAGGAGTTTAGGTTTACCCAATAAAAATTAAAAAATGAGATGAGAATATATGTAGGATGGAACGTGTAAAATAAATGATTTTTGATAGAGAGGTTTTCTATAATAAGGGTATTATGGCATAAATATTTTTCTATTCAATGGTAATTTTAATATATTTTTCAGAAGTTATATTTACTTCCTGAACGAATTTTGGTAACATAGAAAAGCACAAAGAAGATAAAGTTTACTTCTCATTTTATCAGAGCAAGAAAGTTGATGGTAACATTTGATTTATATGCTTTTGTCTTAATAGAAATGATGAATGTGCATATTTAGATTTGGTAAGGGAAGCATTTTTACAAATTATTAAAATTTTTTTTTCTCTTTACCCCTTTAACTTTTTTGGAGATAAGAGTAAGAATGAAGGAGAGGTGCGTGGAGGTATGTGGGTGGTTTCTAGGAAGGATGAGTAAGCATGACTCGCCATGCAACTGGCTGAGTTGAGAGACTGCCACACAAGCAGACTCTGCATTTCCCCTGAGGTCTGGTGGTGGCCAGATGTGCATTTCACAGGCCAGGGCCATTTCAGAACCCTTTAGGCAACTGACTAACTTTTAATTTTGCCAAGTAAGGACACCTGGAATATTAATCAGCTTTAAAAAGGAAGGAACCCCTGACATGCCACAACATAAATGATCCTTGCAGACACTCTGCTCAGTGAAACAAGCCAGTCACAGCAGGACAAATACTGTGCGATTTAACGTATGGGGTCCCAAGAGCACTCAGATTCATAGAGACAGAAAGTAGGATGGTGGAGGTGAGGGGTAGGGGAGAGGGGGTGAGGGATGGGGAGCTGGTGTTTAATGGGGACACAGTTTCAGTTTGGCAAGATGAGGAAATTATGGGGATCTTCCCTTGAAGCTCAGTCGGTAGAGAATCTGCCTGCAAGGCAGGAGACTGGGGTTCAATTCCTAGGTTGGGAAGATCCCCTAGAGAAAGAAATGGCAACCCACTCCAGTATTCTTGCCTGGAGAATCCTATGGACAGAAGAGCCTGGCGGGCTAGAGTCCATGTGGTTGCAAGAGTCTGACACAACTTAGCCACTAAACCACCACCATGGTAGTGATGGCTGTGCAACAGTGTGACTGCGCTTAATACTACTGAACTGGGCACTTAATAATTAAGATGGTAAACTTTTAAAAACAATTAATTTTTAAAAACTCAATTTCCTCTGGCCATCTTTATAATTGCATTAAAAAGTTAATTTAGAATAAAAATAGTTCTTATTTTTCCTACGTTTAAATACATACATACCAATATTAGGGCTATATTTCATATTATATATAAGTTCGCACAATTTTTTAAAATAGAAAGTGATTCATTCAGAACAGTATCTTTCAAACACTGTAAAGCTTTTACGGAAAATCAGGCCAGCGCCAAAAGACTGTCTCATTACTTGTAATGGCCTTAATGGCCAAATAGTATATATTTTATATACAAAGGTGTGCCTCTGAGTTATGCACTTTATATAAAAATATGTTTCTTTTTTTGTTATTAAATAATGCTGACCATACTGTTTGGAAACTTTTTCCTTCACCTAATAATATAATTGAGACTTGCTCTCATTTTATTAGCTATTTATAAAAATGCAAATGTCCTTGCAAAAGCTTTAGGCTATCTTTCCATTCCTTCCCCACGGATAGGTTAGGTATGTGGGACATTCCTAAGGGTGATTCCTAATTTTAAAGTGAATGGCCCAAGCCTGCTGATTTTGATCAGATCTGCCTTCAGGCCAATCTGAGTACATCCTGTCTCCACAGTAGTTCTTGGTGGCCTGTAGAGGTAGCCTATCTCAGGCGGGAGCCTGCCTGCATTACATCAGCTGCCTTGTCAGGCACATGCCTGGCTTTGCCTAAGACTTGACTCCATCCTATCAGCTGCACTCAGCCTGTCACTGTCCTTCTGCCAGCAGGGAAGAAAGACACTGGGAATGTCCACAGCTTCAGTTCAGTTCAGTTCAATCGCTCAGTCGTGTCTGACTCTTTGAGACCCATAGACTGCAGCACACCAGGACTCCCTGTCCATCACCAGTTCCCGGAGTTTACCCAAACTCATGCCCATTGAGTTGGTGATGCCATCCAGCCATCTCATCCTCTGCCGTCCCCTTCTCCTCCCGCCTTCAATCTTTCCCAGCATCAGGGTCTTTTCAAATGAGTCAGTTCTTCGCATCAGGTGGCCAAAATATTGGAGTTTCAGCTTCAACATCAGTCCCTCCAATAAACACCCAGGACTGATTTCCTTTAGGATGGACTGGTTGGATCTCCTTGCAGTCCAAGGGACTCTCAAGAGTCTTCTCCAACACCACAATTCAAAAGCATCAAGTCTTTGGCACTCAGCCTTCTTTATATTCCAACTCTCACATCCATATATGACTACTGGAAAAACCATAGCCTTGACTAGACAGACCTTTGTTCGCAAAGTAATGTCTCTGAATAGGGCTATTTTATTTAATGTACTTCATTCTGGATGCCTTTTATTCCTTGTTCCTGTCTTGCTGCACTTTCTTGAATTTTAACTACAGTGTTTAACAGAAGTTGTGAGAATGTACATCCTTATCTTATTCCTGACTATAGGAGAAAATTTTTCAGGATTTCACTGGGAAGTATAAAGTTAGCTGTGAGTTTTAGTAAGTGCCCATTAACTGGTTGAGGGATTTCTCTTCTATTCCTGATTTGCTAAATTTTTTTAAAAAATCATGAATAGAGTTGAATTTTGTTAAATGTCTTTTCCACTATCAATTGATAAACTCAGGAGATTTGGTTTTTTAGGCTATGGTGAATAACATTGATTGATTTTTCAAGTATTAAACCACTTCTGCTTCTCTGTGATGAATCTCATTAGTTATGATGCTGAACTCATTTAGCTAAAATTTTGTTAATAATATTTGTATCTATGTCCATGACGACGCTGGGCCATAATTATTTTTTCCTGTAATGTTTTTGCATTATTTGTTATCAGGATAATGCTGTCGTCTTGAACAAATTATTAAATATTTCTTCCTTCTTCTAGTTTCTTGAAAATATTTTAGAATTGGTTTTATTTCTTTATTAAATGATAGAGTCAACCAGTAAAACCATCTAGAATTCCTTTTGGAATTGGAAATTCCTTTTTTGGGAAATTTTTTCAACAATGAACCTCAATTTATTTAATAACTATAATACTATTCAGAGTATATCTTTCAACCTAGGTGATTTTTGACAGTTGATGGTTTTCAAGGAACTGGTCTATTTCATTAAATTTTGACTTTTTGTGCCCAGATTTGGGATATTTTCTTATTATCATTTTAATGGCTGCCAAGGGTTTTGGTATCCTTTCTTTCACTCCTGGTTTTTGTGATTTGTGTCTTATTGCTTTGTCAGTATCAGAATTCATCAATAACATTATCATCAATTTTATTGATCCAGTCAAAGAACCAACTTTTATTTTTATTGATTTTCTTGATTGGTTTTGTGTTTGTTTCATTAATTTCTGTCATAATCTTTATCATCTCTTTCCTTCCACTTGCTTTGGATTTATTTACTCTTATTTTTCTGCTTTATTAAGATGGAAATTTAGATAATTGATTTAAGACTTTTTATTTATTTTTGAATAGAAGCAATAATGCTATGAATTTTCCTCTCCTCACTGCCTTAGCCTTATCACACAAATTTTGGCGTGTAGTATTTTTCATTTCAACTGTAGCTACTTTCTAATTTCCATTAAGACTTCCTATTTAACTTGTGGATCTTAAGACATGGGTTTTTAATTTATAAATGTTTAGGGAGTTTCTTGTTATCTTTTTGTTACTTATTTCAATTTTATTTTAAGATCTGGTAACCTACTTTTATAATTTAAATTATTTTACAGGTTAAAATATTTTTCCCTCCTAGGATGTACTCTGCCATGGTGAATATTCCAAGTGTACTTGAGAGGAATGTATATTCTGTTTCCCTCTTTCCTACCTTTTTTCTGTTTATTTTGAATGTTTTTAGGGTAACATTTTAATCGATCTATTGTGTTCTTATTGTATCTTTTAGTATAGATATTTTAATGGTTGTGTTAAAAGCTGGGGTATTCTGACTCAGGGTCACTTATAAGGCCACTGTTACCCCATGATTCAAATGAGGTAGAAAGATCTGCTTTCAAACTCATTAAATGTGATTATTGGTAGATCTAAGGTAATAATAGATTGTTAGAGAGAGGGCCTCATTTTCTTATTATGTGGGACTATCCATTGGGCTTCTCATGATCTGTTAGCTTGGTTTCTCCAGAGTGAGTGATGAGAGAGACAGGGAGACAGACAAAGGGAGAAACTGCAATATTTTATAATCTATTTTTAGAAGGGACCAACCATTTCTTTGTAATTTCATCCATATGGTATTTGTCACACAGATCAGCCCTAGAAATAGGGGACTATAAAAATCCTTAGCGACCCTTCTGAGGCTGACTACCACATCATTGCTAGGTCCATAATACAGTGTTCTCCAAACCGACAAGGACATTCTCACTCCAGGTCAAGTTGGTTTATTTATGACTAGCTTATTACTTTTAGCTGTAATTCTAATACTCGTGCTACTGGGGAGGACCACATAGAGTAGCTGTAAACCTTTGCATCTATCTAAGGTCTCTCAGTGGGAGAAGGCAATGGCATCCCACTCCAGTACTCTTGCCTGGAAAATCCCATGCACGGAGGAGCCTGGTGGGCTGCAGTCCATGGGGTCGCTAAGTCAGACACGACTGAGCGACTTCCCTTTCACTTTTCACTTTGATGCACTGGAGAAGGCAATGGCAACCCACTCCATTGTTCTTGCCTGGAGAATCCCAGGGCCCGGGGAGCCTGGTGGGCTGCCGTCTCTGGGGTCACACAGAGTCAGACACGACTGAAGCGACTTACAGCAGCAAGGTCTCTCATAGTTGAGAAAAGTTCAACCTATTTCCTTGAAGCTTACAAAATAGTAAGAGATTTGCCAAGAACCAAGAGATTTGCAAAAATTGTAATGTATTTTAAACATCTATATTTAATTAAAGCTTTTAACAAATACATGCAAATGCAATAAATATATTGATCACCTCCTTTCATGATACTCTGACAATTTTAAATCTAAAGATTTTCATAACTATAAAACAAAAGACAAATAGCCCTTTGATCTACCACTTCTGACAATCCATAAAGAACAACTGTGAAATGACTTTATTTCTTCAACTCTATCAGTAAGGGTCACAAATTCATTTGTCTGTAAGTCACCAATATTTCCTGTTTTGGTGTTCCAATAATGTTTGGAGTCTAAGAGCTAGCTGCTTAGCAACAGCTTTTCTGGTAAGCATACAAACCCAATGTGCTTGCCTGACCCTCTTAATCGCTAATTATATTTGAGTTGGAGCTCAGTGTAGAATTGGGACCTGGCTACTGACCAGTCACTCTGTGGCATTTATTGAGTTCAGATCATTCTACTGGAACTGTAGATAAAAGAGGAAGGGAAAAAGTAGTCATTAAGCTTCGAGGTCACAGTTGGTGACATTAATGATGCTGTAGCAACCAGAATTGCCCCCCTCCCATTTAATTTAAGCTTATACGTGATGCTTCAGAGTGATGTTTATGGGTGAATTTTCTCAGGTCTTGGTACCTAAATAATTACACTGTTTCTGAGCAAAAATTTTATTTGCCTGAAGCATGCAAAGCATCAGGTATTAGATCAAATTTTCCTGTTGGATTCAGAAACACAGAAGCTCAGAGCCCAATTGCAGCTCCAGTACTCAGTGTACAAGACTTATGCCCCGCTTTTTTCTGACAACCTTGACCACAGTCTTCATCTTATTTTCCCTCCTTCTATTTTCTTGTTATCCTTATTTAGCCACCTAACTGCTAGCAGTTATTAAAAAAAAAAAAAAAAAAAAAACTCTTCAAATTATATTTGGATAAAGAAGGCTAGAATAGAAACAAGAGAAGAAAAAGGGAAAGGTTATATTTATAAGCCTTGTAAGCCTCTTAATACTAAGAACATGTTTTGAATAAGTAGACTATCTGAACTACAGAGCAGTATGTTCTGTGCTGGTGGAGCATCCATCCCTACAACAAAGGCCATGTGGGCAATTTTTCAGATGAGTTTTACACAAGATTTAAACCTTGGGTAGAGAATATGTGTCCACCTGTCCATCAATGAAAGCTGAGACTGCCTTTCAGGAAGCTTAAAACTGTATCAAAAGAACTCAATCCCTGTTTTCCTAACAATTTTCTGTGGTGGAAAATATACATAAGTGTTACTTAATCTTCTAGAATTAAATTTATGTAGTCCTAATGATAGGTACTTTCACACACTTTTTATATGACAATGATGACTGTAATGAGCCCTGAAAGAACCAAATATGCCATTCAAATCACAAAACCGAAAAAAAAAAAAAATCCCTAAAATAAAATTTACCTAATGCTGTTTCAAGTACCTTTTCATCATCTATTTAACTAAAAATTAGTGATACAAAAAATTGATATTAACCTGAGTGTCCTTTCTCGATGGCTATGTTAGGTAACTTAGGGTTTATAGGATTACATGTCAGAGTTAAGACTTGGTAATGATGTATTGCAAGGAGATCAAACCAGTCAATCCTAAAGGAAATCAGTCCTGAATATTCATTGGAAGGACTGATGTTGAAGCTGAAACTCCAATACTTTGGCCACCTAATGCGAAGAACTAGAAAAGACCTTGATGCTGAAAAAGATCGAAGGTGGGAGGAGAAGAGGACAACAGAAGATGAGATGATTGGATGGCATCTCTGGCTCAATGGACATGAGTTTGAGTAAGTTCTGGGAGTTGGTGATGGACAGGGAGGCCTGGTGTGCTGCAATTCATGGGGTCGCAAAGAGTCAGACATGATTGAGTGACTGAACTGAATGATGGTTGATTTCGTCTTGTGTATGAAGAGTAGACACTTTTTCTAAATATCAAACAGCTCTCAGAATCTCTTCTTTTCTGTTCTGGATTCAGTAATGAAATGTTTTTCAGGAATGTCTTTAAATATTGGACTTCTGAAGTCAGGGCAGACTTGTTGTATAAAACAGACATGAAGAGACTCCTCATGGTTTACTGTCTTCAAAGAGACTCCTCATGTGTCCTTATTCAGTGACACATATCACTTGTGGTGGGATTTCTTCTACCTAGTTTTCTGAAAAGAAGGCAACTCAAAGTAGTCAGAAATTCAGTTACTGTGTTCCGTTGTATATACTTTCATTATAAACAGATTGTTTCATGGGCTTCTAAGTGTTACAGTTCAGTGAAGACTGCTCACTCATTCTCATACTTGACATGTCACCAGCAATTAAGATCCAAGCTGCCTGTCATTAGACATCATAGGATAAATATACCTCAAAACCTGGGGCAAGAAGCAAGAGCCAAATGGTGTTTGGCTAGAGTCAGATCCAGGCGGAATGTTACCGTGACAGACCTGACCCTTAATTTGAGCATCTGTAGCCAATAACACAAGCACGACTTGGGGCACTTTCTCAAGCTGGATAGCAGGTGTCAGCGTCTTTTGGTACTGGGTTTCGTTATTTTTGGAGAAGGCAATGGCACCCCACTCCAGTACTTTTGCCTGGAAAATCCCATGGATGGAGGAGCCTGTTAGGCTGCAATCCATGGGGTAGCTAAGAGTCGGACACGACTGAGTGACTTCACTTTCACTTTTCACTTTCATGCATTGGAGAAGAAAATGGCAACTCAATCCAGTGTTCTTGCCTGGAGAATCCCAGGGACAAGGGAGCCTGGTGGGCTGCCGCCTATGGGGTCGCACAGAGTCGGACACGACTGAAGTGACTTAGCATGACTTAGCATTCGTTATACTTCTTGTAGTTATTTAAAGCATCCTTTTATAGTGCAAAGATAATAACTCACATGTATTTGTATGAGATTTTAGTAGACTTAGAGAACTGAAAATAAGATCGTCCCTACAGACTTTTCTTCCTCTAGAAATTCATCTTTAGACTTTAATGAACCAAAAGGAGAAGTTCTATCACCATGTTCCTTTGCATAAGAAACAAAAAAGAAATAGGAAACGAGTTCCTATATGTACAGGTGTTCTGGCAGATACATTACAACCATTAAAAAAATTCATAGAGTGTATACATCTGATCCCCATACTTTTTATAAGGGGAGTTTGAGGTTGCAGATATTAGCCAAAAAATGGGACTGGATAGAAATCGGAAGTTGTATTTCATAAACATTTGACAGAATTCCATAATTATATTCTTAGCATTCCCCTATATATATGATATGAAAGAGCTTAGCTTTTGGCAAAGTGGTGGTGCTACTGCTAAAACTTAACAACTGCATAATTATATCTCATGAACTTATATAAAGACAGCTTTTGACAGCAAATGTGATTTGACCATGTAACTAGAGCTACACTACTATTTGGGCCAGGATTCAAAACTCTAGGAAGTCATATAGAGAAAACTCAGTATATAAACATTAGTAGAGGAAGGAGAAAATTGCACGTTGTCTGATCATGTCATGGACTTTGTACTTTACTTATCATTTCCATAGATTTGATTAGTAATAATAAATTACAAATCTGGAGGAGTTTTTAGTCTCTCATACACTATCTAATTTAATACTCATAATTCTGTAAGAGCAGGTATTATTATTATTGCAATTTTACAGGTGAGATGAACAGAATAGTTTAAGAGACTCACAATGATAAAATTGTAGGGTAAGAATGGAATTTAGAAAGTAATTAGCAACCTTTTCCCCCTTTTCTCCTTCTTTTTATTGGGTAGGAAAGATTTTTTTTCCTAACCACAATGTCACATAGAAACTCATATTATAAAACAGATTAAAGTGATATTTTATTTATTTTTCAGTTTAGATTTTTAATACTTTCTGTTTATAATATCAAATGTGAGAACAATGAGACTGCTTTGACAAACCCCAAATTTGAAATTGTTATTAGTTTCAGTAGGCATATTATATTTTCCATGAAATCTTGCTGACTTCCTTAATTTGTGAATACATTTTATTTTCCATTTATTTCTGTTAGCTTTTTTAGTTGCACAGTACTAGAAATAATTGTCATTCATATCAGTTAGTACTTGCAGCTAGTAACATTCTTGTCATTTTGAATAGATTGCCTTGTGATTTCAGTGCGTCGTCTGCTTGTGCAGCTCAGTCGTGTCCGACTCTTTGCGACCTCATGGACTGTAGCTCACCAGGCTCCTCTGTCCATGGGATTTCCCAGGCAAGAATACAGATGTGGGTAGCCATTCCCTTCTCCAGGGGATCTTCCCGACCCTGGGATCAGACTTGCATCTCTTGCATCTCCTGTGTTGCCAGGTGGATTCTTTACCAATAGTGCTACCTGGGAAGCCCATAGAAGAACATTGGAAGAATAACCCACACAAAAGTAAACAAGAGTCATCAAACATTTTTCTGTAAAGGGTCAGATAAGAAGTATTTCAGGCTTTGTCCACCACATATGGGATTGAACCCACATCTCCTGTGTCTCCTGCATTGGCAGGTAAATTCTTTACCTGTTACAACTGATGTATTTGCCCATTTAGCTAGTAGGAAATCAGAACTCAGAGAGAACAAGACAAAGAATAGTGTTAGTCACTCAGTCATATCCAACTCTTTGAGACCCCATGGACTGTAGCCCACCAGGCTCTTCTCTCCATGGAATTCTCCAGGCAAGAATACCAGAGTGGCTTGCCCTTTCCTTCTCCAGGACATCTTCCCAAGCCAGGGATCGAACATGGCTCTCCCACACTGCAGGCAAACTCTTTACCTATTGAGCCAGAAGAGAAACCCAGTAACAACAAAGAAGTGGATTATCTGCTCTTGTTAGGAGCATTGAGAGTATTTTAATAATAGACTGGATGAAGCAATGTTGCCTACAGGGGGACAGGGTCCTGGTTGTAGGAGTTAGTAAGTGGCTTAGGAACAAATTGATAAGAGGCAATGGACCAGATGTTCCATAGAGTAGAGTGGAGATTTGATCTGGGGGTGTGTTTGTAACTTTAGGAGAAAGAAGAGTGGTAAGGGTTTGGGCCCAAACGGCCTGTAGGGCTAACTCCCAAAGTAGCAAACGTTATTCCTGGAAGCCCATTTGCCTTTGAAGGGATGCCAACAGATGGACTTCTAGCAGGCACTGTGTGCCTGTCAACCACCCTAGCGGGTCCACTGAGAGATGCTATTGTCGCACATGTTGTTGGAAGCATGGAAGATGAAGGCCTGAATATCTAAAGGGGTTGGATATTATACAGCATTTCCCTCCAAAGGGCAGCTATTTTCTCATTGTCCCTCCAGAAGATTGTAGAGGCGACATTGTGGGTCCGGATGGGGATCAGGAAAAGAGCATGAGACAAGAGGGAAGAGGGCAGGGCACAACTTCTGAAAGAATGACATAGCACAAAGCCATAACATAAAGAGAAGGATGGCTAGATGTTGAAATGGGGAGAGATCCTGGCAAATCAATAGAAGACTGGATTAATTCACAGAAAGAATGAAAGCATTGGCATTTGGGAGGAATGCTGTAATTAAAAAGCAAAGAGGAAGGGAATTCAAATACAGAAGCAAAAGCAGACAACCTTCAACTCACTTTTAAGTTTTACTAAGTGTTTGTTGAAGCTCAAACTCTGATATTTTGGCCACCTGATGCGAAGAACTGACTCATTAGAAAAGACCCTGATGCTGGGAAAGATTGAATGTGGGAGGAGAAGGGGACGACAGAGGATGAGATGGTTGGACGGCATCACCAACTCAATGGACATGAGTTTGAGTAAACTCGGGGAGTTGGTGATGGACAGGGAGGCCTGGCGGGCTGAAGTCCATGGGGTCACAAAGAGTGGGACACAACTGAGCGACTGAACTGAAGACTTTCTCTCAATGGCAGATTCAAAATCAACTTTTCAGAAGTCTAGATTTTCACATCAAATAAGAAAGTTGAGTTCAGGGTTCCAAAACCCAAACTATACCCAATCCAACCTGTGTGTCAACTATCAGATACTCACACCACGAGGGGCAAGACACTGCTCCAGGGCCATGCTCAGAAGCATTATCCGTCATTATGGGTTTCCTGAACTTGCAGCAAATTGTGTTGTTCCTAGTAACAAAGTGAACATTTTCCAGAAAAAAAGGAGAAGTAGACACTAATAACAAGCTTTAATTTCTTGATCAAACATATTTAAACATTTTGTTGAGAAGACAATTTGTTGGCAAATAATAAAAAGTGATAAAATGGATTTCAAGTGAGGCCAAAAGTTATAAATTACTAAAATCTCTTCTTGATTCTAAAGGAAGTAGCAAAAAGAGAAAATGCACAGTTTGCTCAAAGATTCCATTTTTGCATATGCATAAAGCTTACAATGCATTTCTAGATTCTAGCTTTTGATATTTGTAATAAATAATCAAAAAGTCAGAAGTGCTGCCTTGTTTTTCACCCTGCTCTGCAGTTGTGGCCCCTGCATGACCTTGGGCTTAGCATTTAGTCCAGAAACACATGCCCTCACTTGTCAAATGTGCTAGTATTTGGGAAGCAGAGACACGAAAACAAGACTAGACTATGCAAGATCATTTATATCCTGCAGTTAATGAAGAAGATTAAAGGATATACTTGTATCCCATGCCTTGTCCTTCAAATATTTGGGTTTTTTAAATCCAAAGTTAATATTTTATTATGGTTTGTACAACTTGTAATTTTGAGCTTTTGAAGCCACCACATTTTAACAAATGTATGAAATATTTCTATTGGTTCTGGGGGAGGAAAGACCTAAAGCATCAACACTTTCATCAGAAGTGAAGGTTTTGTAATTAGCCTCCAATTAAAATAAATAAATTAATTAAAATTAAAAAAAGAAGTGAAGCTTTTGGCTCCCAGAAAAATCCATTTAAGACACTTTGCCTCATTATTAAAAAAAAAAAAAAAATGTTGGCTGCACCACATGGCATGTGGCACCTTAGTTCCCTGACCAGGGACTGAACCCTCGTCCCATGCATTGGAAACATGGAATCTTAACCACTGGACCACTGGAGAAGTCCCAAAGATGTTTTGCCTTATGAAACATACCTATTCTATAGCCCAGATGACTAATCTTTAATCCATTACTTCTTAACTGTACTTTTGGAAATACTGTACAATTCGGAATATTTATGAGTCTGTCTTGTGTCCCAATCTGATTTCAGCTTTGTGAGAACAGAGATGATAGGATATATTGTACCTTTCAAGTACCCAAGCACTTGTTCATCAATAAACTAAGTCAAAGGTACATTAGTTCAGTTCAGAGGCTATATCTTCCATGAAGATCTAGGATTATTGGTCAATACTGGGACTTGGCCAATTTAAAAAGGAAATAAATTGCTCAAACAGCATCAACTGGATGCTTTTTCAAGTGATTATGATCATAGCCAAGTGGAGTGGCATTTTTAAAAGTGAACATCGGTCCACTTCACAGCATGGCTTGTCATGTCATTGCATTCTGAGTATGTCTGGGGTCAGAGAGCTAACAGAGCCCGTGGAGGTTGAATGCTGGGTGCAATGCCTGGACTCTTTGTCTTTGGTGGCAGTGAAATCTGTCTTCTAGTTTGCCCATACTTCTAACCAGCAAGAGAAGAGATGGAAGAACCCAGGTACATTGTCTTTCCTATCCTATTTCACCAAATCTAAGACATCATTGGACATAGAACATTGCATAAGTTTAAAGTGTACAGCAAATTCATTTGACACATTACATATTGCAGATCCCACAGATGCTGAAATGTTAGAGTGTGGGGAGATGCTTTAAAATTGCTGAAATAGAAACTATTTGAAAAACAATTCTGGCACATGCCTCTGCTCCCCATGGGTTGTTAGTAGTCTTCCTCAAAAATTAAAATAAACACCAATACACGGCTTTTTGAGTTGCAGATTCCTTGGGATTAAGGACTCTTGTTCATTGACTTCAGCAATGGCTGGATCAGATACCATTTTAAAATTTCTCTACTGTGACAAATCTCATTTCAGTTTTAAAATGCCTGGTGATTACACAGTACTATTTGCATGGTGCCCCTTTGAGCTTTTAGGTCACTTATATTTTGTCAATCAGTCCTACAGTGTTATTTATTTATCTATCATTTAATAACCATGCAGCAGAGAATAATTTCTCTGGCCTAGCATGGTAATTTGCACTGTAATTTCTCCCCTGCTGCTGTAAACTTGAATTCAGCCACAGCTATGATTGCTAAAATTAAGATTTCTAGGTCAGTTTTCAGCCTCTGTGGTTCCTGTCTTTCATCATTTCATCCCACTCCATCTTCTTCACTCATTGTATGGTTCATCAAACATATGAGCAATGAAAAAACGTACTAGTTGTTTCTTTTAAAACTTGGTGCGTACTTGGCAGAACAGATAACATTTAAGTACTGCATGGACTTGACTAATAGTGCAGTCCTGTGTACCCTGAGGTTAAATTCAGGGAAATGTGAAAGGGAATATTTTTAGAATCACCATCAATTTACTTCTTAGAAACTTCTGCATTAGGAAAAACCAAGTGGATAAAGAGAAAAGATTCAACATTTCTAACTGGGAAAATGAAGTGCATTCCAGGAACAAAGAGAGATTGTTCATGGCAGGATTTCTCAAAGTTGTTTTAGTGGTAAAGTCTTACAAAAAGGAATATTTTTCCCATTTTCTACGTTTGTACAGGAATTTGAACTGTGGCAAATTAAGTAGCTTGGATACCAGTTGGGTAAGTGGGTATAGTTTTTTCAAAACTCATCCTAATTAATGTTTGAGGGTCTATGAGCTGCACTGTGAGTTTGAAAAAAAATCACCACTAAAATGGGAGCACAGTTTCTGAAACCTCAAAGCCTTGACTTTATTTTCTAAATGCATGAGCATTCTTTTGTTATTTTAAAAGGAACTTTATGAATTCCTTTTGTCTCAGATTCTGCAACACTTTTTGTAATAGACTCTGGCCATTTATTTCTCTTTCTTTTGGCTTTTTCTCTTTTGGGCCAAGACTTTTGATTATTTCCACCACTATGGGCTTTTAGCTGGTTGGAGTAACTATTATGAGTCAGCATCATTACCCAAAGAGGCAGGAATTTCATCTGCAAAATAATTGAAAATAAAGGACATTTCCTTCTTAAAAATCACAGTTGTAATTTTTATGAATTCTTTTGCTGTAGGCATGCATAGGAAGGAATGAATCAAGGTCTTGGGTGCTTCTGATGCCAAACACAGAGACTTGGACAACAAAACCCTGCAGTGTTGTCTTTTATAAGTTACAGATGTTGAGTGTCTTAAGAGCTACCTCCTGTCTCAGGCCATGCAGAATAGAGGCAATCCAAAAGAATGAACTGGAAACTGAGCTTCAACACTTTCTGAATGTGACTTTGGACAATCTATTGACATCTTCAAATATCTTTGTTTCTTCATCTGAAATATGGGAGAAATAAGATCCACCTCTTAAATATATCACAAGGAGTAAATTTTTAATGCATAAAACCTCCATGTTTCTGAACTGCATGTAGTCAGCATATAATAAATGTTGGTTTCCTTCTCCCTAGGTAAGAAGGACTGCTAATAAATTATAAAAGCTCTATGTGAATAGGAGTCATTTTTATTAATATTGTGTTGCTTCAGGATTCAGATTTTTATAAAAGAGTTTTAAAAAGGGAAAAGAAATTTAGTTATTGTCTTACACTACCTGACATAATATAAGTACATAATAGAAGTCATCTTTCTCACCATTTTCCAAACTTTTTGGCACTTATTAGCCCAGAAATGGCATGTCAAACAAAGGATTTTCCTACATCAAAGAAATGTTTCTTTCTTTGTTTTGTCTTTCTTAGCAAACATCAAAAATATCCTTTTGAAGGGTAATAAATATGGTAGAGAATAAATACTAAATCTAAAACTTCCCTCTCTTTTTCTTAAACAAAATTCAAGAACATCTGAAATCAGAGGAAATAATGAAAAGTAGTTCTGATCCAGCCAGTGGGATCTTTAGCCCCATGTGGGCACTTCTCAAAGTGGACATGCCTCTCTTTTTTCCACTGCAGGTCATGCATACATCTCTCATCCTTATAGGAATTAGGACAAGTCTGTAGTGATTACCTTCTACAAAGTTAGTGTAGGGTACCCATGCTTCCTAAGTAACTTGGTTCTACCATCGCTATTAAAATTACAAATCCAGAATCCACATGGAATCATTTCAAATTTATCATTTGTATGTCCAGTTAGAGAAACAAGGAAATATATAGGTAGATTGTCTTTGTAGTTATGACTTTTTATTTTGTAAACTTTTTATCATTATAAGATGCACACTTTCAAAATAAGTATTTTAATTTATTCCATTGGCTTGCTGAATGGCTTTTTATAAACAGCAATGGTATTTCAGAAAAAGATAGCAAATGCAGTCTTTCCTTTTATTGTATCCTTCCCACATAATCACCTTGTAACTTCGGCCACTTGCTTTGGATATGGAATTGGACTTTATTCTCATCATACAGAAGTGAAAATTTTTAAACACTGGCTTATATTTAGAAAGTTATGCCACTAAATATGGCTCAGTAATTTATAGCCATGATAAACAGAGATTTGTGTCTGTCTAATGTATATAAATATTTATTCTAACACCATATACATTTAAGCCAAAAAAACAGTACAAAGGCATACCTTTTATGTGTATGTAAGTTATCTCACTTTGCAAGCAAAGGTAAATTGGAATCATGTAGGACTAAGAAATATATCACTAATATAACACTAATTTGAACATATTATCACTTATTAAAACATCTATAGGATATGTCAGCTAAGAATTTGAAGAATCAAGTTATCGTATTGAAACTGTACTCAAAGAAACCTAGGGAATCAGTGAAAATGTTTAAAGTAGATTTTCCCTATGAAAGAATCTTCATAAATCTTACAGATTTCACAGAATATAAAACATGAACTGGAAAACCCATTAAAATATATAAAGCCTTTGGGTATAATAATTTTATCTCTCAACTAATCAATGTATTATATTGTATCACATGCTTTCCACAAAGTAAAACATGAGATTTAATAAATGTTTTCATTCTATGTGAGATATGTCAGTTACTTTTTTTAGATTTATTAATAAATGTATAAGCCATGAAACATGATATTAAAGCAAGCACCCATACATGAACTTACCACCCAAGCTAAGAAATATGACCTAAGCAATTGTTGGTAAGTTTCAGGGGCTCTTTGCTCAGCTCACTCCCTTGCCTCCTTCTTAGAGGTAACTGCAGAGCTGCACTTCGGTTTATTATCATTTCACTTTCCTTTAAAATTTCACTGCATGTATTTGTACCTCTTGCCAGTATATTGTCCAATTTACTTTGAATTTAATAAAACTACTGTATTTACTGTCAGCATCTTTTTCACTCAGCATGATGTTTCTAAAATGTATTGAGGTCAGTTAGTTTTACTATAGTACACTAATTTGCACTTGTGAATGGTACTTCATTAAATGGCCATGGCACAATTTATTTATCCAGTCTTCCACTGATGGGCATTTAGCTGTTACTAGACATTTTTCTCGTCACACACAATACTGCTAGACTGCTATAATTATCTCTCGGTACAGGCATGTAAGCGCTTTTGCCTGGTGTTTATCTAGGCGTGGATCTGCTAGTTCACAGGGTGCTTTCGTTTGGTTTCTAGATCTTGAGACAAGGGTTTGCGTGCCTGAGGCTTTCTGAGTCGTTGTTCCAGGAGGCACAGACAGGCGGTGGGGAGATGAAGAGATGGGAGGAGAGAAGGCATGCCGTTATGAGAAGCTTTCATGAGAGGCCACTGCTGAAGGGAAAAGACGAGTTCAGAGACTATTAAACGATCTCAGGGGGCTTCCCTGGGGGCCCAATGGTTAAGACTTTGCCTTCTAATGTACCGATGTGGATTCAACACCTGGTTGGGAAGCTAAGATCCCAAGTGCATTGCAGCCAAAAAGCAAAAATAAAAACAGAAATAACATTGCAACAAATTCAATAAAGACTTAAAAAAAACAAAACGATAACAAAAAACTCTATCTCAGAATTGTCCCTCCAAGGGTTGAGAATGCTGGGCTATTTATCTACCACTTCCTGTCCCTTCTTGCCCAGGGTTGCTCTGTGGGGAATGGACACCTTGCTACTTCCTGCCTGAATCAAACACAGGTTGAGCAAGCTTCTGGCAGATACTTAACAAAGCCACCAGCATGTACGGTGCCTGTTTATCTGAGCTGCTGCTCCCCTCCAGGGTTGACTGAGGGGAGAGGGGAGGACACTTACTATAAGACATATATACAAATTTAACTTTGCAAGACAATGATAACACCATCTAGGGCCTTTGTATCAACATAAAGTCCAACCAGCCTAATATTCAAGATCCTGTTTCTCAACTCCATTGTATTGTCAGAGTCTTAAACTTTTGCTGATCTAGTGGATATTTTATGGCACATGATAATTTTAAAAGGAAATATTTTTTTCTTTGATTGCCAATGAGACTAAGCATCTTTATATAAACTAATTAAATGCCTTTATTTTCTTTCCCCCAAAATGTCGTTTTATGGCCTTCACTCATTTCAGTTACCATATATATCTATATATAGTTTTTCAAGTTATTTTTATATTTTGGATGATGAGTTTGACAGTTGCTTGTGTGCATACTAAGTAGCTTCAATCGTGTCCAACTTTTTATGACCCTACACACCATAGCCCTCCAGGCTCCTCAATGCCCTCCTCCAAGGTATCTTCCTGACCCAGGGATCGAACCTGCATCTCACATCTCTTGCACTGGCAGGCAAGTTCTTTAACACTAGCACCACCTGGGAAGCCTATACATGTGTAAAAAGTTCTCAGTTTTAACAAAATGAAATTTATCAGTCTTTTCTATTATGAGTATTGCCTTTTTACATTTTGTTTGAGAATACACAAAACAAAATACATTTTGTTTGAGAATACCTCAGTATAAAGATATGTTCCTATATTTATTTTTAAACTTTTAAAAACACATCCCTTTTAATAATTAAAAGTTTCATCTTTTGTTTTTCATATATAGATATTTAAATTGAATATTAGTGGTTTGTATGATGTAAAGGCTTCCCTTATAGCTCAGTTGATAAAGAATCTGTAATGCAGGAGACCCCGGTTCAATTCCTGGGTTGGGAAGATCCACTGAAGAAGGGACAGGCTACCCTCTCCAGTATTCTTCAGCGTCCCTTGTGGTTCAGCTGGTAAAGAATGCACCTGCAATGTGGGAGACCTGGATTTGATCCCTGGATTGGGAAGATCCCCTGCAGAAGGGAAAGGCCCACTTCTGGAGAAAACAGGCCAGAATACTGGAGAATAGCTCAACTGAAATTCCATCACCTCCACTAGCTTTGTCTGTAGTGATGCTTTCTAAGGCCCACTTGACTTCACATTCCAGGATGTCTGGTTCTAGGTGAGTGATCACACCATCGTGATTATCTGGGTCATGAAGATCTTTTTTGTACAGTTCTTCTGTGTATTCTTGCCACCTCTTCTTAATATCTTCTGCTTCTGTTAGGTCCATACCACTTCTGTCCTTTATCGAGCCCATCTTTGCATGAAATGTTCCCTTGGTATCTCAAAATTTTCTTGAAGAGATCTCTAGTCTTTCCCCTGATGTTGTTTTCCTCTATTTCTTTGCATAGATCACTGAGGAAGGCTGTCTTATCTCTCCTTGCTATTCTTTGGAACTCTGCATTCAGAGGCTTATATTTTTCCTTTTCTCCTTTCCTTTTTGCTTCTCTTCTTTTCACAGCTATTTGTAAGGCCTCCTCAGAGAGTCATTTTACTTTTTTGCATTTCTTTTCCATGGGGATGGTCTTGATCCCTGTCTCCTGTACAGTGTCACGAACCTCAGTCCATAGTTCATCAGGCACTCTATCTATCAGATCTAGGCCCTTAAATCTATTTCTCACTTTCACTGTATAATCATGAGGGATTTGATTTAGGTCATACCTGAATGGTCTAGTGGTTTTCCCGACTTTCTTCAATTTCAGTCTGAATTTGGCAATAAGGAGTTCATGGTCTGAGCCACAGTCAGCTCCCAGTCTTGTTTTTGCTGACTGTATAGGGCTTCTCCATCTTTGGCTGCAAAGAACATAATCAATCTGATTTTGGTGTTGACCATCTGGTGATGTCCATGTGTAGAGTCTTCTCTTGTGTTGTTGGAAAAGGGTGTTTGCTATGAGTAGTGCATTCTCTTTGCCAAATTCTATTAGCCTTTGCCCTGCTTCATTCCATATTCCAAGGCCAACTTTGCCTGCTACTCCAGGTGTTTCTTGACTCCTACTTTTGCATTCCAGTCCCCTATAATGGAAAGGACATCTTGTTTGAGTGTTAGTTCTAAAAGGTCTTGTAGGTCTTCATCAGATCAGATCAGATCAGTCGCTCAGTCGTGTCCGACTCTTTGCGACCCCATGAACCGCAGCACGCCAGGCCTCCCTGTCCATCACCAGCTCCCGGAGGTCACTCAGACTCGCATCCATCGAGTCAGTGATGCCATCCAGCCATCTCATCCTCTGTCGTCCCCTTCTCCTCCTGCCCTCAATCCCTCCCAGCATCAGAGTCTTCTCCAATGAGTCAACTCTTGGCATGAGGTGGCCAAAATACTGGAGTTTCAGCTTTAGCATCATTCCTTCCAAAGAGATTCCAGGATTGCTCTCCTTCAGAATGGACTGGTTGGATCTTCTTGCAGTCCAAGGGACTCTTAAGAGTCTTCTCCAACACCACAGTTCAAAAGCATCAATTCTTCGGCGCTCAGCCTTCTTCA
This sequence comes from Tragelaphus eurycerus, assembly GCA_935064755.1. Lineage (NCBI taxonomy): Eukaryota > Metazoa > Chordata > Mammalia > Artiodactyla > Bovidae > Tragelaphus > Tragelaphus eurycerus. Next base: position 14,692,996 of record CAKXYN010000039.1, on the reverse strand, counting down.
CAGTCCAGCTCTCACATCCATACATGACCACAGGAAAGACCATAGCCTTGACTAGGCGAACCTTTGTTGGTAAAGTAATGTCTCTGCTTTTGAATATGCTATCTAGGTTGGTCATAACTTTCCTTCCAAGGAGTAAGCGTCTTTTAATTTCATGGCTGCAGTCACCATCTGCAGTGATTTTGGAGCCCAGAAAAACAAAGTCTGACACTGTTTCCACTGTTTCCCCATCTATTTCCCATGCAGTGATGGGACCAGATGCCATGATCTTCGTTTTCTGAATGTTGAGCTTTAAGCCAACCTTTTCACTCTCCACTTTCACTTTCATCAAGAGGCTTTTTAGCCCCTCTTCACTTTCTGCCATAAGAGTTGTGTCATCTGCATATCTGAGGTTATTGATATTTCTCCCAGCAATCTTGATTCCAACTTGTGTTTCTTCCAGTCCAGCATTTCTCATGATGTACTCTGCATATAAGTTAAATAAACATGGTGACAATATGCAGCCTTGACGTACTCCTTTTCCTATTTGGAACCAGTCTGTTGTTCCATGACCAGTTCTAACTGTTGCTTCCTGACCTGCATACAGATTTCTTAAGAGGCAGATCAGGTGGTCTGGTATTCCCATCTCTTTCAGAATTTTCCATAGTTTATTGTGATCCACACAGTCAAAGGCTTTGGCATAGTCAATAAAGCAGAAATAGATGTTTTTCTGGAACTCTCTTGCTTTTTCCATGATCCAGCAGATGTTGGCAATTTGATCTCTGGTTCCTCTGCCTTTTCTAAAACCAGCTTGAACATCAGGAAGTTCACGTAGGTCTTCATAGAACCGTTCAATTTCAGCTTCTTCAGCATTACTGGTAGCCATGAAATTAAAAGACACTTGCTCTATGGAAGGAAAGCTATGACAAACCCAGGCAGCATATTGTAGAGACATCATTTTGCAGACAAAAGTCCCAATAGTCAAAGTTATGGTTTTTATAGAAGTCATGTATGGATATGAGAGTCATGTGCAGATGTAAAAAAGGCTGAGCACCAAAGAATTGATGTTTGTGGTTTTGGAGAAGACTCTTGAGAGTCCTTTGGACAGCAAGGAGATCAAATCAGTCAATCCTAAAAGAAATCAACCCTGAATATTCATTGGAAGGGCTGATGCAGAAGCTCCAACACTTTGGTCACTTAATGTGAAGAGCTGATTCATTGGAAAAGACCCTGATGGTAGGAAAGTGTGAAGGCAAAAGGAGAAGAGGGTGGCAGAGGATGAGGTGTTTGGATGGCCTTACTGACTTAATGGAGTTGAGTTTAAGCAAACTCCAGGAGATAGTGAAGGACAGGAAAGCCTGGTCTGCTGCGATCCATGGGGTCACTAAGAGTCAGACACAATTTAGCGTATGAACAGCAATTATATCCAGTTTTGGTATCTGTTAAGACAAATTCCTTTATATCTTTTTCTTAAAGAATGTTTTTGCTATTTTTGGTCCTTTTTACTCCTTTTCATAAACTTTAAAATCTGCTTTTTCAGCCTAAAAAATCCTTGTTGGGATTTTGACTGCAATTACGTTAAAGTTAGATATCAGTTGAGGGCAATTAACCAGAGAAGGCAATGGCACCCCACTCCAGTACTCTAGCCTGGAAAATCCCATGGACGGAAGGTTCTGGTGGGCTGCAGTCCATGGGATCGCCAGGAGTTGGACACGACTGAGCGACTTCACTGTATTTTTTTACTGTCATGCATTAGAGAGGGCAATGGCAACCCACTCCAGTGTTCTTGCCTGGAGAATCCCAGGGATGGGGGAGCCTGGTGGGCTGCCGTCTACGGGGTCACACAGAGTCGGACACGACTGAAGCGACTTAGTAGCAGCAGCAGCAGCACCAGAGGGCAATTAACATGTTTTAATGGTACTGAGTCCCTCTATGTTAGAACAAAGATTATTTCTCCCTTTATTTATGTCTTATTGATTACCTTTAGGTAAAGATTTTGTAATGTTTTGCTATGTGTTCATTTTTTCCTAGATACCCATGTCAGTTTAAGAAGCTTCTTTTCTATCCTGGTTTCTGTAAGTTTTTTTTTTTTTTTTTAATCATGATGAATGTTAAACTTTACCTAAAGTTCTTTCTGCATCTAAAGTGATAATCATATGGGCTTTCTCTTTTATTTATTTATGTGGTAAATTACATTAATATAAATTCCACTGTGAAACAACTCTTAATGCTGTTTTGATAAACATGACTTGCTCATGATGTTTGAATTTTCTGGACAATAAGTTTATAGCAGTGAATACAACAGAGTCTTTGCTCCCATGGAGTTACATTCCAGTGTGTGTTGGGAAGAGAAAATTATAAACAAATGAACATCTGGATGTGTTATGCAATATCAGACAAAGATATTCGGAGAAAGACATACATATTAACCACTCTGCTTGCAAAACCAAAAAGATATCTGCTAATCAACTGAGATTATGAAAATAAATCTTGCCTATTTGTCCCAACATGATATTGTGTTACAAATAGTTGCATATGACATACCTGATCTCTGGGCCACAAGTGTGGACAAGCATAAAGAACACAGAGAAACAGCACTGCAAAAACACAGCAAAAGTTGACTTGAGGGTAGGGAGGGTTGCACGTTCTGTGCCATAAAATGACAGCCAAACTGAATTAGAATTCCTCATGTTACTTTTTGGCTTCATGGTTCTTAAAGGTGTTCTTTTGACATTTTTCTTTACAGTTTACAGTATGGGTATAATCAGTATTAAAGGAAATTTGTTGCATTAATTTCATGATATCACTATCAAAAGAAGCCTAGAGGGAAGTTAAGCAGTCTCCTTTAGAGTACCCAGTAATATGACACCAGTATCCATCAATATTTATAAACAAGTTTATCCACCCAACATTAGCTGTGAAGTTAGTGTCCTCGGGGCTCCTCTGGCTGTGGTAGATAAACTGAGCATATGTTTCTTTGCTGTGTTCCAGGATTCTGAGACGGCATACAGAGTACAAGAAAGGGCCGCAGGTCATGGTAGAATATAGCTGGGCAGTCCTACTAGGAAAAAAAAAAACAAAAACGTGATCAGATGACTGCACAGAACTTGCATGGCAGAAATCTGTGTGAATTTCCAGAGTGCAGCATGCAGTTGGGAAGGTGAGAAGAAGTAAGAAATAGCCAAAACGCATGTAGCTGTGAGATCTATGTGGACTCACACTGGATTTGACTAGTTACTCCCTGTCTCCTCAAAATGAAATGAATCCCCAAACTGTCTTCATGGCGAGGCATTGCTGGGACAATGCTGCAGCTCTCCAGGGAGGCATTGTGTAAGGAAATGCAGTCGAAGGTCAGTTTTGTCTAGAGGTGTGTTGGAACTTCTGCAAATAGGAGAAGCTGCTCTGCGAATAGGAAAGGGACAATGATACAGCATCAATGCCTATGAGCCCCAGCTTCTGAGGCCTCTCAGTCTTTTGATGCTGTGGTTTGGATAACTATGGATTGTCCAACCTGTGGATTGTTCCAGTAGCTGGGAATTCAAAGATACACATTAGACAGAGGTAATGAGTCCCCCTAGGAATGGAGAAAGAAGCCTGCCAGCCATGGCAAGAAGGAGAGTCAGTACAGGGCTGGGATGGAGAGGATAACAGGAAGGGAATGAGACACTGGTCTAGAGAACCCAGACAGCGTTTCATCAAACACTGCAGGATACCGTGGTGTGTGCTTGCTCAGTCAAATCTGACTCTTTGTGACCCCAATGGACTGTGGCCCACCAAGCTCCTCTGTCCATGGGGTTCTCCAGGCAAGAATACTGGAGTGGGTTGCCATTTCCTCCTCCAGGGGATCTTCCCGACCCAGGGAAGAATCCCTATATCTAGCATCTCCTGTGTTGGCAGGTGGATTCTTTACCATTGTGACACCTGTACTACTAGGTACATTGTTTTAAAGTTAGACCAAACTGGGTTTAAATTCTGTTTTTGCCTCTACAAGTGGGGTGACTTTAGGTGCATTGTTTACCCTTCAGTAGCCTCAGTTTCCTGATCTGTCTAATCCCACATCATTGGGTAATTTGAGGAGGATAAGTTGAAATCATTCAGGTCAAGTGCTTACTCGCTTATCATAATGTTCAGCTTCTAGACAAAACTAAGCATAATAATTAAAAAAAATCCTTCAATAAATGGTAGCTCATGTTCATCTCAGATGCTGAAGGCAGGAATAAAAGTGTTCTATACAGGTACACAGTAAAATGGATAGATGCTCAGGAAAGGGATGGAGAAATGCTTAGGAAAGTGTTCCTGCATCTGGAATCCAGGGATAAGCCACATGCAGCGTCAAGCCAAACAGAATAGTCATGGGTACTCTTCCTCTCACCCTGGCCCTTGGTTTCATAGCAGGTGAGGCATGTTTAGATTTGGGCAAACTGTCAAAGGTCACCCAGATCAAACTCTAGCTCAGTGTGGGCCCCATGTTTTTCTCTTTGGCTTGCACATCTCTGGGGAAAGGGTGTTTATAAATTCATTATACAACCATTTCCCATTGATGCCCATCTTCAATTATCAGAAAGTTCTTGTTTAGATGAGCTGAATCCACCTTCTTGTTACTTAGTTTGGTCACCCTGGAGCAAAGCAAATAAATATCTTCCCACTGCTACTCATGGGCTCAAGTGTACGAGGCTCAGTCCCCAAGTATCAGAAATGGTGAGAAAGCAGCTTACATAAAAACAGAACCTTGGGGGATACTCTGATTACTAGAACTGTTTAAATTGATTTATAGAGGACATTTAATGAGAATAGGAATTGAAATTACACTTGACTCAATTCAGAGCAGTGAGTTTTTATTAAGCAGCCAGAAGGAATACAAGATACTATAAAGAATAAAGAAAAGATGTAAACCCTGCCCTTAAGGAGCTTAAAATCTGATAATTTAGCCATGCTAACGATAGCATAAGAAAGTCTGGCTTGGCAAAGAACACAGTTCAGATACAAACATACACACACACACACACACACACACACACACGACTCTCTGAAAGTCTACATTTATTAAAGCTAAAAGTTAAATATGTAATTAATATGATTTATCATTTCATTATAAAAGCAACTTATGGCCATTGTAGAAAACAAGAGAAAATAGCAAAAAAGGTGAAAATGACAAAAACCAGATATGACCAAGGTTAATTTTGTGATTACAAGCAAGGGAATCTTTTATATAGACCTAACCTCATGCGAAGAGTTGACTCATTGGAGAAGACTCTGATGCTGGGAGGGATTGGGGGCAGGAGGAGAAGGGGACGACAGAGGATGAGATGGCTGGATGGCATCACTGACTCGATGGATGTGAGTCTGAGTGACCTCCGGGAGTTGGTGATGGACAGGGAGGCTTGGCGTGCTGCGATTCATGGGGTCGCAAAGAGTCGGACATGACTGAGCGACTGATCTCTCTGATCTCTGATATAGATTTTTATGTGGAATTATATTGTATATGCTATCTCATAAACTGTCTTTTCACTAATTTATTATGAGTACTTTTGATAATAAATAGTCATTAGCAATACAGTTTATGCCTAATTGGTATTTCATTAAGACTATATTATTTTTTATTTAACAAATTGCTTATAGTTAGACATTTGGCCATTTCCAAATTTTGCTGGTATAAATAACAAGCTTGTAGCTAAATCTTTGTGTGCCATTAACTACTTCCTTAAAATACATTTCTGGATGTGGAACGTTGGGTCAAAGCATATGCACATTTTTAAGCTTTTTGATAAATAGTTCCACACTGAATTCCAGAAAGATTGTACTGTAACAGGGTAAAGAGATAATTTTTTATCATTTACTAGTGACATGAGTGTTGCTATTTTTTAAATGTCTGCTAATTTGACAAGTGACAAACACATTTCAAATTGCCAACATCCGCTGGATCATGGAAAAAGCAAGACAGTTCCAGAAAAACATCTATTTCTGCTTTCTTGACTATGCCAAAGCCTTTGTGTGGATCACAATAAACTGTGGAAAATTCTGAAAGAGATGGGAATACCAGACCACCTGACCTGCCTCCTGAGAAACCTGTATGCAGGTCAGGAAGCAACAGTTAGAAGTGGACATGGAACAACAGACTGGTTCCAAATAGGAAAAGGAGTACGTCAAGGCTGTATATTGTCACCCTGGTTATTTAACTTATATGCAGAGTACATTATGAGAAACGCTGGGCTGGAGTCAAGATTAGAATCAAGAAATGCTGGGCTGGAATCAAGCTGGAATCAAGATTGCTGGGAGATTCATTTTGATATATGGCAAAACCAATACAATATTGTAAAGTTAAATAAAATTAAATTAAATTAAAAAAATAAATAAATGTTAGAGGCAAAAAAAAAAAAGATTGCTGGGAGAAATATCAATAACCTCAGATATGCAGATGACACCACCCTTATGGCAAAAAGTGAATAAGAACTAAAGAGCCTCTTGATGAAAGTGAAAACGGAGATTGAAAAAGTTGGCTTAAAGCTCAACATTCAGAAAACTAAAATCACGGCATCCGGTCCCATCACTTCATGGCAAATAGATGGGGAAACAGTGGGAACAGAGTCAGACTTTATTTTTGGGGGGCTCCAAAATCACTGCAGATGGTGATTGCAGCCATGAAATTAAAAGACGCTTATGGAGGAGCCTGGTAGGCTGCAGTGCATGGGGTCGCTAAGAATCGGACACAACTGAGCGACTTCACTTTCACTTTTCACTTTCATGCATTGGAGAAGGAAATGGCAACCCACTCCAGTGTTCTTGCCTGGAGAATCCCAGGGACGGGGGAGCCTGGTGGGCTTCCGTCTGTGGGGTCGCACAGAGTCGAACACGACTGAAGTGACTTAGCAACAGCAGCAGCAGCGCGGAAGGAAAGTTATGACCAACCTAGATAGCATATTCAAAAGCAGAGACATTACTTTGCCAACAAAGGTCCTTCTAGCCAAGGATATGGTTTTTCCAGTGGTCATGTATGGACGTGAGAGTTGGACTATAAAAAAAGCTGAGTGCTGAAGAATTGATGTTTTTGAACTGTGGTGTTGGAGAAGACTCTTGAGAGTCCCTTGGACTGCAAGAAGATCCAACCAGTCCATCCTAAAGGAGATCAGTCCTGGGTGTTCATTGGAAGGACTGATGCTGAAGCTGAAACTCCACCTGAAGTGGCCAAGAAGTGGCGAAGAGCTGACTCATTTGAAAAGACCCTGATGCTGGAAAAGACTGAGGGCAGGAGGAGAAGGGGATGACAGAGGATGAGATGGTTGGATGGCATCACAGACTCAATGGACATGGGTTTGAGTGGACTCTGGGAGTTGGTGATGGACAGGGAGGCCTGGCGTGCTGCGGTTTATGGGGTCGCAAAGAGCTGGACATGACTGAGTGACTGAACTGAACTGAAACACATGTCATTATCTTAACTGGATTTCAAAGGTCTTTGAAAATTATTACTTGCCAGTCATTTTCCTTCCTTGTGAAATGCTTGTTTTTATATACATTTTTCATTTAGTGAATAGTTTCTGAGCATTTACTATGTTTCACAAACTATTCTAGGTGCTTCTATATTAGTTAACAAGATAAGAAAAAAAAACCTTGCCCTTATGGAGCATACATTCAAGCATGAGTCTATATTCTAAGAGGTTTAATGCAGAAATGATACTAACAATTCTCCCATACTCATACTGTTTTCCAGCCTCAGTCTGTATTTAGAAACGAATGCACGTGTGTAGGCGAGACGAGCAATGGGGTTAGAGGGGGACTAGACCTCTAGAGTAAAACCCCTTCACCTTATACACGAAGAACTGGAGAAGGCCAACAAAGGAAAAAATAAAATTCAGGCTCAGAATAATCTACTGACCTAGAGAGATCGCAGATCCCAAGATAGCAACCAGTTCAGGAAACTAAGTCCTCTTTAATTCACTCTTTTTATTTATTTTCTCACTTCTGCATTATACAAATATACTAAGATTTACTTGGTAAACTTTTCTAGGGTCTTTCTGTGGGTCAAACAGTGTGCTAAACACTTTACATGCATAGTTATCCGAGATCTTAATAACTAGGACTTGCAGAGTTTTCACGCAAACCCAGGTCCATCAAACCCCAAAGGTTATACACTGCCCACATCTAGAGTGCTCTCAGGGCATCTGTGGGTGTGAGCTGTGTGTAGGGTGAGGAGAGGTGTTAAGTACAAGGAGAAGCAAGGCAGCCACCAACTGGTGGCTGCTCTGGTGGCAGGGGCATCCCTAGAGAAGGAGGAGGTGGACAGTTAGCCCCAGGGACGCTGGGGCTGCAGCATGTGGCCGACGTGTGAAAGGAGGGTGAGGCTTCGGTGCCGTCAGCCTGCCTGAGTCATTTTGTCCCGCCTCTGCTCACCTTTCAGCTGCTGGATGCCCCCCACTTTCTTGGTCCTCTGCCCAAAAGGTCTGGCTGATTCCTCTGTCATATTAACTTACAAATGACAGACAATAATGCAAAGAGTTATTCAGTCAACCAGTGTGTGGCGTTTTCATTCTTAAATGAGTCAGGACCTCGGGAGAAAGGGATTAAGCAGAATTGCAATTCCAGGCATCCATGTGCATTCGTGATGAGAGAATTGTTCTTTCTTTGTCTCCCTCTCTTCCTCCCTCCCTTCCTTGCTTTTGTCTCCTTCCCTCCCTCCTTCATCTCCTCCTTCTTTCCCTTCCTGATTCCATCCTGTGTCTCTCTGTCCAGCTACCTCCTCCCTCCTCACCCCCTCCTTTGGAGGGGAGCCTGTAATTGAGATCCAGTTATCCGACTTTTAGGGTTAATTCTTTCACCAAAATTTTGCTATTGCCTCCGAAAATGCATGTCTAAAACTCTAACGAAGATAATATCAGGAGAGCGGGGCAGACCTGGGCCATTACAGACTCAGCTTTTCCTTTCTCAAGATGTGGTGGAACCCCACTACCAGCGTTTTCCTCTCATGTCCCTTTGCACACCAGGACCAGAGAACAGAAGCATCCTCCTCTCTTAGCCTCCCCTCCCTTTCACCTCTGCAGGTGCCACCTCCAGTGGTACAACCCAGAGCACGTGACAGATTGTCAAGGATGTACAGGAAGAGCCACCCATCATGGCTACAGGTCACTTGGAATCTGCAGTCAGAATGGTCCCACTGGGAGACGAAAGAATTATAAAGACCTCAGCTCAGAGTCTTGGATCTGCAGCTAACATTGACTTCGTTAGTAGTTAAATTCCTGTTCTGCAGATATGCTTAGTCATATCCGACTCTTTGTGACCCCATAGACTGTAGCAAGCCAGGCTTCTCTGTACATGAGATTTTCAAGGCAAGAATATTAGAGTTGGTTGCCATTTTCTCCTCCAGGGGATCTTCCCAACCCAAAGATCAAACCCTTGTCTCCTGTGTCTTCTGCATTGCAGGCAGACTCCTTACCTGCTGAGCCACCGGGGAAGCCCTGTTGAGTAATAGCAAATTGCAGATTGGCAGAGAGCATGCAGGTTTTTTTGTTTGACCATGGTCTTATAAAAGGCTAGTATTTCTTTTGACCTAATTATTGGCTTCCTTTTATTTGTAGTGCATAAAGGACTTTGGGGGCTTCCTCAGAGTCTCAGACAGTAAAGAATCTGCCTGCAATGGTGGAGACATGTGTTCAATACCTGGGTCAGGAAGATCCCCTGGAGAAGGGAATGGCTACCCACTCCAGTTTTCTTTCCTGGAGAATCCATGGACAGAGAGCCTGGTGGGCTAAGGTCCATGGGGTCACAAAGAGTCAGACACTACTGAGCAACTAACACTTTCACTTTTAAAGAACTTTTGAAACCTATGAAAACCCAATGCTGATAATATTTCAGTGTCTTTCATCTCTGGGAAGAAGCATCGATTAAGTGCTTAACTACCCGCGGTGCTTTCTCAGGTCTTATGTGTGAGGTGAGTCATACTGATATAAGCCAGGCACTCAGAGATTTTGAAATGAACTAACTCCAAGGACAGTCAAGCAGCGGAATAAGTATGTACAGAAACGAAGGCAAACGAGCTCAGGCACAAATGTAACTCGCATGCAATGAGGCAGTGAGAAGCTAAATGATGTAAAAGTGCTGAAGAGCACATTTTGTCAAGGAAGGCAGCAGTTTGGGGTTTGAAGCAGCTTTTGCTTATTGACTTCAGCCATCTTGTTTCTTAGAAGGAAAGTTTCATTTTGTTCTTGAGTCACCAGCAAGATTTTATACATATATATTATATATATGTATATAATATAGATATATCTATATACATATCTCTATATGTATATCTATATTATATATGTGTCAGAGAAGGTGACTGGACTGTCTGAGGCCATATTGCTTAGGGTAGCTTATACATAAACACACACACACACACGTACAAATACATATATATGTCAGAGAAGGTGACTCGACTGTCTGAGGCCATATTGCTTAGGGAAGCTCATGGGACAGAGAGGACCAAAGAAAGATGAGACCAGAGAATAGGCTATCATGTGAGTTGATATACAGGCAATGGTAGAATCCTAGATCATACTGAGCCTGGCCTCTGCAAACCAGGTAGTTAATGACAATATGTCCTTGAGATATACAATCAAAGAGGAAAATAAGAGATAAGATGGAGAACTTGCCATGAACATAGGGCAATGACACACACATCTGTAAGAACAAGAATGTGAGACAAGCCACAGCAGGAAAAGATATTCTCCAGCACAGTACTCAAGAATTTGTGCCCCAATATATAAAGAATTCCTTTTAAAACATTATGAAATAAAAAAACATCCCAATAGAAAAATAGGCCAATGATATGAGTGGGCATTTCACAGGAGAAGACATCTACCACCATAGAAAATTAAGAGGTCTTAAAAATACCATTTTGGCAGGGATGTCGAACATCTGGAGTGCTCATACACAGCTGGTATAAGTGTACATCACTATGGCCATTTTGGAAAGCAACTTGGTATTACCCTTTTTAAATTTATACCAATGGATACTTTTTGATCCAGTAATTTCACTCCTAGGTATGCAATGTAGAATAACACTTGCACACATGATTTAGAAAACAAAGATCATGGCATCCGGTCCCATCACTTCATGGGAAATAGATAGAAACAGTGGAAACAGTGTCAGACTTTGTTTTTTAGGGCTCCAAAATCACTGCAGATGGTGACTCAGCCATGAAATTAAAAGACACTTACTCCTTGGAAGGAAAGTTATGACCAACCTAGATAGCATATGCAAAAGCAGAGACATTACTTTGCCAACAAAGGTCCATCTAGTCAAGGCTATGGTTTTTTCAGTGGTCATGTATGGATGTGAGAGTTGGACTGTGAAGAAGGCTGAGCAATGAAGAATTGATGCTTTTGAACTGTGGTGTTGGAGAAGACTCTTGAGAGTCCCTTGGACTGCAAGGAGATCCAACCAGTCCATTCTGAAGGAGATCAGCCCTGGGATTTCTTTGGAGGGAATGATGCTGAAGCTGAAACTCCAGTACTTTGGCCACCTCATGCGAAGAGCTGACTCACTGGAAAAGACTCTGATGCTGGGAGGGATTGGGGGCAGGAGGAGAAGGGGACGACAGAGGATGAGATGGCTGGATGGCATCACTGACTCGGTGGACATGAGTCTGAGTGAACTCCAGGAGTTGGAGATGGACAGGGAGGCCTGGCGTGCTTCGATTCATGGGGTGCTGCAAAGGGTCGGACACGACTGAGCGACTGAACTGAACTGAAGAATGTTCTAGAATCATTGTTCTTCACAGCAAAAACAGGGGGAAAAACAATGGCAAAAATATAAGAATATGAAATTGTGGAATATGCATTCAGTGGAATTTTAAACAGGAGTGATAGCTCCAGGCAACAACCTTGGAGGTTTTTAGAAATATAATATTCAGTGAAATAAATCAAGTTGCTCAAGTTTCCGTACTGTTTAGTACTATTTTTTAAAAAGCCCAAATGCAACAATGTTTTAAAAATTCACTAGACTACCCTGAAGCATTTCATTTAATGAATGGAACACTATGGAATTCAGAGACATAGGGACTGAACTTAAAACCTAATACAGGAATGCAGTACCTTTGTCTCTGTGAACAAGTCTTTTCATTTTTCTGAGCATAAGTTTGGTCATAACATAACTAAACCGTTTGAATGATATTTATTAACCCCATTTAGTAGTTGAAGCCCATTAATGTTATGCTGTTCATTTTGGAATCATTACCATAAGACAGACAATGACCGATTTGGCCAGGTCATCCAAGGAGAGTGTGAGGAAGACCAGAAATAGAGAACTTGCTTCTGGACATCATGATTATGTGCATTTATCAATTCTTTGGTGGAGTCATGCCAAGGACCAAATTGAGTCATACCTTAGCATATACAACATAGTGATAGATGTGAGTGGAAAACACTAAAATATTTTTCTTGTATCATTATCTTAGATCCCAATCTTTTGTTTACAAGGGCCAGAGTTAAAAAACACACACACACACACACACATCTTAACTCAGTACTAAAGTAGAAACACTGAGATCTAAGTGAACCAAAAGACCACTTGGTCACAAATTTGGAACTAAAGCCTAGGGATCGTTGCTGAGTCTGTCTGTCCTGCAATTTCTCAGCCTGTGCCCAAATGGGAGTATTTCTGATTTATGCATTGCCAAGTAATTCATAATTATGCAAGCAAAAAATAAAGTTCGATATAATATAATTTATATTGATTATTTGGGCTATGCCATAAGACCTTGATGTTAATATACAGAAGAGAAAGTCTCAGTATCTTCCAAACATTATTTATTGTTGTTCTAATAAACAATCCTTAATGTTTTAAAATCCCCTGATTGTTCTTGTAGATCTTAGAGTATTTGAAACCCATTTTTATTAGGTATCATGATTCAAGGTCCTGGTAGACAGTTTTGTGAGCCTAATGGCCGTTCAATAAATATTACTGGCTGAGTCAAAATTAGGTGGAACAAGTGAATAGATCTGTGGTTTTCTCCATGGAGACTTAGAAACCCCCAGGTTTTATTTTGGTCTAATTATAGATTTTTACTTTTGCAAGGTACATAATCAAAGCCTGGCCCCAACACAAATCTAATGGAGCCATGTTTCAAAGGTCACAGAAACGAGCAGATCATTTCAAGTGCCATGGGATTGAGGAGGGTAAATCCATGCATCTTTGCAGTCAAGAGGGGTGTTTCTACCCCCTGGGGGCTTGAGGCAATGAGGCATCGTAGACTTAATAAACGTCAGATGCGGAGAGGATTTGAAAACCAGCTAATCTCATGTGTTAGTCACTCGTGTCCGACTCTTTGCAGCCCCATGGACTGTACTTCACCTGGCTCCTCTCTCCAGGCACTAAAACAGGAGTGGGTTGTCACTTCCTTCTAAATACGTTGATAACAGAAGTCTCAGGTAAAGAGATCAAAGAAAGAGAATAAACAATGACCACCTTGCAGTGACAAAAGATGACAACCACTAGGATCATTCTGGAAAGGAAAGCAGTCTTGGGATGCTAAAAAGCTGGTCTTCCTGAATGGCACCATGGTTGGCTGCCTACCAGGAAAAGAGGGGTAGGGCCCATTGTGTGAGACTAAACTATCTGGGAAAATAAGGCATAAAGATCACATTGATTATGGATTCTGGTTTTGGCCTAAATGTGAACACTAATTTTATCTAACTGACTTTAAGAAAGTAGCTTCAATTCTCTGCGATGCAGTTTCCTTATCTGGGCTCAGACGGTAAAAATCTTCCCGCAATGCAGGAGACCCAGATTCGATCCCTGGGTCAGGAAGATCCCCAGAAAAGGGAATGGCAACCCACTCCAGTATTCTTTTTTGGAAAATTCCATGGACAGGGGGACCTGATGGGCTATAGCCCAGGGGGTCACAAACAGTTGGACATGACTGAGAGACTGACTGCGCACACATATCACTTCACATCTGTTGCTGCTAAGTCGCTTCACTTGTGTCCGACTCTGTGTGACCCCATAGACGGCAGCCCACCAGGCCCCGCCGTCCCTGGGATTCTCCAGGCAAGAACACTGGAGTGGGTTGCCATTTCCTTCTCCAGTGCATGAAAGTGAAAAGTGAAAGTGAAGTTGCTCAGTCATGTCCGACCCTCAGCGACCCCATGGACTGCAGCCTACCAGGCTCCTCCGTCCATGGGATTTTCCAGGCAAGAGTACTGGAGTGGGGTGCCATTGCCTTCTCCTCACATCTGTTAGGATGTCTATTATCAAAAAGTCAGGAAACAACAATTGCTAGCAAGGACATGGAGAAAAGGAAACCCTTGTGCACTATTGGTGGGAATGTAACCTGTGAGCTGGTATAACTACGATGGAAAACAGTATGGAGTCTCCTTAAGAAATTAAAGACAGAATGACAATATGACCCAGCAATCTCACTTCTGGGTTTACAGCCAAACGAAATGAAAACACAGTTATCCTTTTGAAGAGATATATGTGCTCCCACATTCAATGCAGCTTTATTCACAAAAGGCAAGGTATGGACGCAGCCTAAGTGCCCATCCACAGAGAAATGACTAAAGAAAATATAATACACGTGCACATATTATTCTCCTTGTGTAAAAAAGAATTCCTGTCATTTGGGACAATAGCGAAGAAACTGGAGGGTATTTGGCTAGGTGAAATAAACAAGGCAGAGAGATAAATACTGCACAGTATCATTGATATGTGGAATCTAAAAAATAAATAGAAAAGAAATCTGTAAATATGTGAGATGACGGATATGATAGTTAGAATCTACCCCAAGTACAGAGATTTGGGTTCAAGCCCAGGCTTGGGATGATCCCCTGGAGAAGGGTATGGCAACCCATTCCAGCGTTCTTGCCTGGAGAATTCCATGGACAGAGGAGCCTGGGGGGCTACAGTCCATGCATCACAAAGAGTCAGACTGAGCAACTGACACACGTTTTAAATATCTTATAATTTTATTTGTCTATTATACCTTAGTAAAGGTGAAAAATCATTAATTTAAAAAAGGATCATGTGTACAAAACTTGGCCCATTAAATGCTTAAAAAAGGGAGACATTATAGTTAAATTCAGAAAACGAAGATCATGGCATCTGGTCCCATCACTACATGGGAAATAGATGGAGAAACAGTGGAAACAGTGTCAGACTTTATTTTTCTGGGCTCCAAAATCACTGCAGATGGTGACTGCAGCCATGAAATTAAAAGACGCTTACTCCTTGGAAGGAAAGTTATGACCAACCTAGATAGCATATTCAAAAGCAGAGACATCACTTTGCCAACAAAGGTTCGCCTAGTCAAGGCTATGGTCTTTCCTGTGGTCATGTATGGATGTGAGAGCTGGACTGTGAAGAAGGCTGAGCGCCGAAGAATTGATGCTTTTGAAGTGTGGTGTTGGAGAAGACTCTTGAGAGTCCCTTGGACTGCAAGGAAATCCAACCAGTCCGTTCTGAATGAGATCAGCCCTGGGATTTCTTTGGAAGGAATGATGCTAAAGCTGAAGCTCCAGCATTTTGGTCACCTCATGCCAAGAGTTGACTCATTGGAGAAGACTCTGATGCTGGGAGGGATTAGGGGCAGGAGGAAAAGCGGACGACAGAGGATGAGATGGCTGGATGGCATCACTGACTTGATGAATGTGAGTCTGAGTAACCTCCGGGAGTTGGTGATGGACAGCGAGGCCTGGCGTGCTGCAGTTCATGGGGTCGCAAAGAGTTGGACACGACTGAGCGACTGATCTGATCTGATTATAGTTAAGGAAACAAAGAGTTCAGCTTAAGAAGGTTCACTTTCCACTTTCTTTACGCACTTACCTTCCTCAAAGGTAAGAGTAATTAACTTATTTTAGGTGGGTTGTGGGGTTGTTTAAAGCCTTGTGTTTCACAGAATTAATATCTGTTTTATTTGTCTGAATAATTTTCTTGTTTTCAGGTCTTTTATTCCCTTTTTTGTAAGATTGGCTATATCTTACTTTACTTTTTTCTTAACATGATTGAAATCAGCTCCCAGGAATCACTGGGTGGCTGTCACTCAGATTCTAGAGTCACGGTCAATTGCTCGTCACTTGCCGATGTGAAACTCTGGTCAAGGATGTCATCCTCCAGGTGCTCAGCCTTCTGACAGACACCTTTGGAAACAGGCCAACACATTGTTGTTTTAGACTGTCATGTATCCAGCATAGACTCTCAAAGACACAAAGCTAAATGTTAGCTTATGACAACCATGATAGACACAGCGACAATAGTTTTTATTCAAACAATTAGTTCTGCTATCCTTTAGGCAGAATAACGTTCTTTTGGACAATCCTTTGGGCAATCTTTTGGATGGTAAGTGAGTAAACAAAGTTGTCAAGATAATTAAAATATATCTCCTCAAAGCTCTAAGAACAATAAGACACTAAGGGAGAACTTTGCGTCCCCAGTAGAGATAAAGAGAGCACAGTTTCATCTTTTCTAACACACACCCTTCAAATCATCTCCTATTTCCCATAATTCATAGACTTGCTCTTTAGCATCAGATTTGTGGCCATGCACAAAGCTCGGGGCTGGAAGAGTACAAAACATATAAATCTGAGGGCGGAAATTCTTTTAAATATTACTTATTTATCATACAGGTTGATGTTCGTTGGATAGCCTGAATGTGTTGTTTTGCCTTTCTTCCTCCCGAGCAAACAATCATCCTGTGTTCTACCTTGTTAACCTTTTCTGTTCATTTCTGTCCCCCTGCAATTTCTTATTATAGTTGCCAGTTAATCACAAATATATTAAAAGATTTCTCTTTAATCTAGCAGCCTTCATTGCTTTGCGACATCCGTGTGAACAGTTGTACCACTGCTAAAGAGTGTCCAATTACAGTCGCTGCAGGGAAAACCAAGAGATCAGCGGTTGACTTTGCTTTTCTCTCTAAGGTATCAAATGTGAAAGCAAATTAGGTATCTAAAAATAAAAAACTAAAATTAAGACTAATAAAATGGAGGTTTGACTTTTCCCATCACAGACTCATTTATACTTATTGACACAGACCGACCAGATAGGAAATTGTTATGATCTCTCTGGAAATGGATTTTGAAAATGGTTGATCCATCCCTCCTTTCAGGACAGGAAAAAGGGCAGCAAAACAATAGAGAAATAAGAATCTGTTCATGCAGTTACATGTTAATTTGTTTTAATACTGGCTTGCATACAATTCTGGCCAGGGAGAGAGGTGCACTTATATGTGTCAGCTTATAAATTCAATTGTACATTGTTTTGCTCACAGATCTCTATCCACCAGATCAAACACATGAAAGATCAGGAAAACAACATCAGAATTTGCTTTCCAAAAGCTCAGAGGATTTTATTTTAATCAGAAAAAGATGATTTTAGCAGTACAATTTATAGAAACTTTCTCCTGGGAGGTTTCTGTGTAGAGACACTCTCCCAAGTTTCAGAGGATTTGTTTAATATCTCCTACCAAAGGAACACTTCTTACCTTTCCCCTCTTCTAACCACACCTATTCCTTTCTTACTCTCACGCTCTCCTCCAGCTCAGAGCCACTGCCAACTAGATGGGAACTGAGTTCCGAAGGGATTATAGCGCCACCTGAAGGCTGGCTCAGGAAATTATCCTCTCCATTGTATTCCCCACCATCTGCCGCTTTCCACCTCCAAGGATTCTTTCGTCACATATTCCAATATCCTTTCCAAGTTCTTTCTTATTCAGAATTGTTGCTCTCCCCACCTCCAACTCAGAGCCATGGGGAAAACTTAACAATCCTAATAACTAAACACTTGTACTCATGGAGTATTTATTTTTCTTGTAGAGGCTCTTATTTAAATCATACCCTTCCCCCTCCCCCTTTTTTGTAATAATAGACTTTCCGCTTATTAAGTGCTAGATTTTCTTGGACTTTTAATTTAACCCATTTAAATGGAGTATGAATTAAATGTGGAAACTAACATGATTCATGTTCTCCTCCCCCCAAAGTTTACATATGGGTTGATATTCCATTTGAATTTATGACAAACTTGCGGGGAAAATCAAATATAAATAAAACAATCTATGAAGTGAATCTAAATTACACTATGAAGCACACACAGAAATGCTGACTGTAGTGACCACTGTCTTCAGTCCTATGAATAAGTAGCTAAGAGACTCCTTCACATGAGTGACTTAGCTCTGCCACCTTGTCCTTTTCCATTGCTCAGATCCAGCACCACAGGACTCAAATCTCAGTTGACAAGGGTTTGTCAGTGAATCACAAATGGAGCATATATGTGGTATCTGCCCAGCAAACAAACAGGAGCCCTAATTCCAGGCAGCGATCACGTGAAGCAAGAGGAACACCGCCAGTACCAAACACCAAAGACTGATATGAGTCACATGCTAGAATCACTTCCCCTCCATTCACATCCCAACGCTGGGCTTAGCCAGAGCAGCATTTGCATGCTGCCTGTAAAACACCTATAAAAAAATCACATAAAGCCTTACTCACTCTTCCATTTGATATCATTTTCTTTAAAACTTATTTATATACACTTATCTATAGCACACTTATCTCAAGTGTTATAGTTCTGTCAAGCTTTCTTTTGAGTAAAAGTATATTTCAAGTAATAGCATTTCCCTAAGCTAAAATTTTGAGAGAATTTAAAATTTTTTTTAAATTATTTTTAAAAACAGACAAATGTCTCAAGTTTTATGGCTTCAGTAGCAGGTTTTTTGAAACTGGATCAGCCCTGAAGGTTACTCTCTATTGTTTGCACTTTGTTGGGTTTGGGGCCAAAGCTACTATATGGGGGAGGGGAGAGTCAAGAACACATTGGGGTAGAGGGAAGTTTTTGTTCCCACTGATGTAGAGATGTGAGAGTTGGACCTTAACGAAGGCTGAGTGCCAAAGAATTGATGCTTTTGAACTGTGGTGTTGGAGAAAACTCTTGAGAGTCTCTTGGACTGCAAAGAGATCAAGCCAATCAATCCTAAAGGAAAGAAACTCTGAATATTCATTGGAAGGACTGATGCTGAAGCTGAAGCTCCAATATTTTGGCCACCTGATGTGAAGAGCCAACTCATTGGAAAAGATCCTGCTGCTGGGAAAGATTGAAGGCAGGAGGAGAAGGGAACGACAGAGGATGAGATGGTTGGATGGCATCACTGACTCAATGGACATGAGTTTAAGCAAACTCTGGGAATAGTGAAGGACAGGGAAACCTGGCATGCTGCAGTCCATGGGTCTCAAATAGTCAGATGTGACTTAGAGAGTGAACAAAGACAACTGCAGTAGGTCAGAGCTGTCCCTCAGCAGAAAATATTCTGGAGGTGGTCTGCAAGAGCTCCCTATGAGTAGGAAGAAAAAAAAGTTCTCATCTCAAGACATGTTCCCATGATTCCACCAACAACAAAGGATCTTGAATTGGAAAAAGTGAAGGAATCTAAGTGAGGAGGAGGGGAAGTCTTGTCTCAGACAAGACAAAGGCCAGCCCTTAGGACAAGCATTTTATGGTGATTACTGCATGCTCTGTTTGCAAAAGCCACTGGTAGTCTGATTCATTTCTTTTCTCAGGACTTTATCCTTCTTGTAATATGAGAAATCAGTTCATCCAGTTTTGACATTTAGATTCCTCCTTTCAATTCTTTTCTCCTCTAAAATCTATTTCCTGTGAAGAGTACAACGGAAACTGTGCTTAGCTCTTCATGTGTGACCTGGTTGTTCCTGCTGACTCTTAATAAAATCTGCTGCTGCTGCTGCTAAATCGCTTCAGTCGTGTCCGACTCTGTGCAACCCCAGAGACGGCAGCGCACCAGGCTCCCCCGTCCCTGGGATTCTCCAGGCAAGAACACTGGAGTGGGTTGCCATTTCCTTCTCCAATGCATGAAAGTGAAAAGTGAAAGTGAAGTCGCTTAGTTGTGTCCGACCCTCAGCGACCCCAGGACTGCAGCCTTCCAGGCTCCTCCATCCATGGGATTTTCTAGGCAAGAGTACTGGAGTGGGGTGCCATTGATCTAGCCTTTTCTAAAGATGGTTCAAGAACACCACATCTCTTTTAATATAGTTAAACTTTTCAAGAGCAATGCTTTTTCCTTCCAATTAGTCTAAGTTGTAGAGCAACCTCTTTTTTTTTTCATGTTTCTGATTTAATTGGTTTTAACTGAGTAAAAATTTCTGCTCTGTATAAGCAAGAGATGGATACAATTTCCAGTAATTGCTATTCATGCTAACATTGTTCCACATTCAAAAGCATCAATTCTTCAGCGTTCAGCTTTCTTCACAGTCCAATTCTCACATCCATACATGACCACTGGAAAAACCATAGCCTTGACTAGACGGACCTTTGTTGGCAAAGTAATGTCTCTGCTTTTGAATATGTTATCTAGGTTGGTCATAACTTTCCTTCCAAGGACTAAGCGTCTTTTAATTTCATGGCTGCATTCACCATCTGCAGTGATTTTGGAGTCCCTCAAAATAAAGTCTGATACTGTTTCCACTGTTTCCCCATCTATTTCCCATGAAGTGATGGGACCAGATGGCATGATCTTCATTTTCTGAATGTTGAGCTTTAAGCCAACTTTTTCACTCTCCTCTTTCACTTTCATCAAGAGGCTCTTTAGTTCCTCTTCACTTTCTGCCATAAGGGTGGTATCATCTGCATATCTGAGGTTATTGATATTTCTCCCAGCAATCTTGATTCCAGCTTGTGCTTCTTCCAGTCCAGTGTTTCTCATGATGTACTCTGAATAAAAGTTAAATAAGCAGGGTGACAATATACAGCCTTGATGTACTCCTTTTCCTATTTGGAACCAGTCTGTTGTTCCATGTCCAGTTCTAACTGTTGCTTCCTGACCTGCATACAGGTTTCTTAAGAGGCAGATAAGGTGGTCTGGTATTCCCATCTCTTTCAGAATTTTCCACAGTTTATTGTGATCCATCCTCACAGTCAAAGGCTTTGTCATAGTCCGGAAAGCAGAAAGAAATGTTTTTCTGGAACTCTCTTGCTTTTTCCATGATCCAGCAGATGTTGGCAATTTGATCTTTGGTTCCTCTGCCTTTCCTAAAACCAGCTTGAACATCTGGAAGTTCACAATTCACATATTGCTAAAGCCTGGCTTGGAGAATTTTGAGCATTACTTCACTAGCGTGTGAGATAAGTGCAATTGTGTGGTAGTTTGAGCATTCTTTGGCATTGCCTTTCTTTGGGATTGGAATGAAAACCATGGTGTTGGAGAAGACTTTTGAGAGTTCATTGGATTCCAAGGAGATCCAACCAGTCCATCCCAAAGGAGATCAGTCCTGGATATTCATTGGAAGGACTGATGCTGAAGCTGAAACTCCAGTACTTTGGTCACCTCATGTGAAGGGTTAACTCATTGGAAAAGACCCTGATGCTGGGAGGGATTGGGGGCAGGAGGAGAAAGGGATGACAGAGGACGAGATGGCTGGATGGCATCACCGACTCGATGGACATGAGTTTGAGTGAACTCCGGGAGTTGGTGATGGACAGGGAGGCCTAGCATGCTGTGATTCATGGGGTCGCAAAGAGTGGGACATGACTGAACTGAACATTGCTCCAGAAGATGCACAGGTATCAGGACATGGGGCCACAATCTTTTTGTGGCTTCTCTGGGAAATGCTGAGCACCGTCTGGGTGGTCTACGACCTTGCATATCCCTGAAGTCCATTGTAGAGCTTCCTTGTGGTACCCTTCCCTGCCCGCACTGCTACAAACCCCATCAAACATCCCAGCAGTTTGAAGAAAACCTCCATATTCATATGAATGCTTTGTGGAACTTCTATCGAAGGATTTTTCCCATTTTCTTTAATATTTAAATTTCCTAGTGCTGCGGTTCATGGGGTCGCAAAGAGTCGGACACGACTGAGGGACTGATCTGATCTGATCTGATACTTTCAAACTTATAAGAAAGTTTTAAGAATATTACCTGGAACCCCTATAGAACGTTGACCCCAAGTTTACAGCCCTGTATGATCTGCTCCGTTTTCCTCTCCCTCCCCTTTTTCTCTCCCTCCTTCTCCTCTGCTCCTTCCTTCTCTCCATTTGAAATTGAAAATAGAAGAATTTTTTTTACTCACCCCACCTAATCTTTTAATACTGATTTCCACGAAGAGCTTACTCATTTGAGAAGACTCTGTTGCTGGGAAAGATTGAGGGCAGGAGGAGAAAGGGATGACAGAGGATGGGATGGTTGGATGGTATCACTGATTCAATGGACATGGGTTTGGGTAGACTCTGGGAGTTGGTGATGGACAGGGAGGCCTGGCGTGCTGCGATTCATGGGGTCACAAAGAGTCGGACACTACTGAGCGACTGAACTGGAGGAAAAGGACATTCTCTTATATAACAAGAGTATGTTATGGCACAGAGAAGTATGTTTAATATCCTGTGATAAATCATAATTGAAAATAATTTTTTAAAAGAATGTATATGTATGTATGACTGAATCAATTTGCTGTATAACAGTAATTAAGACAACATTATAAATCAACTATACTTCAATAAAAATTATGACAAAAGTATAATTATCAAAATCAGGAAATTTAATACTGATACAATACATTTTTATAAGCTATAATACATATGCCAATCATTCTAGCATTATTTTTTGTGGTTTGTGGTTTTACACACACACACACACACACACATATATGCATGTGTATGTATATAAACATACATACACCCTTATTTACACATTAATTATATGAGCACACTTCTCAGTCCAGGATCTTGTCAAGAAATATGTATTTAGTTGTGCATCTAAAGCCTCCTCAATATGAACAGACAGTTCCTCAACCTCTGTCTTGACTTCAGTGTTTTGAAGATTATCATCCACATATATAGAAGGTATCTCAATGTGTTTGTCTGATGTTTCCTCATTGCTGCTGCTGCTAAGTTGCTTCAGTCGTGCCCGAATCTGTGCGACCCCATAGACGGCAGCCCACTAGGCTCCCCCATCCCTGGGCTTCTCCAGGCAAGAACACTGGAGTGGGTTGCCATTTCCTTCTCCAATGCATGAAAGTGAAAAGTGAAAGAGAAGTCACTCAGTCATGTCCGACTCTTAGCGACCCCATGGACTGCAGCCTACCAGGCTTTTCCATCCACGGAATTTTCCAGGCAAGAGTACTGGAGTGGGGTGCCATTGCCTTCTTCGATTTCCTCATTAGTAGATTATAATTATGTATTTTTTTGCCAGAAATACCCATGAAGTGTTGTGCCCTTCTCAGTGAATAATATGAGGCTACATTATGATGTCAATTTGTTCCAGTATTGGTAAAGGTAATTTATATTGTTTGGTTAAAGTGGTAATTGACAGGTATCCACCCTGTAAAGGTGCTATTTTCTTTTGGTAAATAATAAATAATTTGTGGGGAGACAGCTTCAGGCAATATAAATATTCCCTTCTTTGTAAATACTTAATAATTTTAGCATGAATTGATATTTATAAATTGGCCTTCTGCTGTAAGGAAGAGGCTTCCTTTGCCCTACTTGTTAGCATCTATATTTGTTCATTTGTTATTTGTGTCAGAATGGATTTTTTTATCACGTAGATTATAACCCATTACTATCATTATTTAGATTTTTAATTTGTTCCAGATTGGCAATTCTTTGAGCCCCTTCTTAACTCTGTGGCACAAAAGAAGTTCCAGAAACATTGCACACTTTTTCTGCTCCATCCTTGGACATCACGTTTCAGTCAAGGAGCCCTGGTCCTTTCTAGAAGAGGATAATATTTGGAAACCAATATCTTAGCATTAAGTATGTTCATTGCCATGGGTAATGCTTTGCTTCCAGGTCCTCTCAGTAGAAAGATTTAGGAGATACATGCAATTTAGGAAATTCATACACATCCAGGCACATGCACATGCATTTACCTATATTCAGCTCTTTAAAATCTTGTGTTTATACTGATACTTCCAGTCCCAACTCAACACCACGGGACACATTCTATACTTTCATATTTAAAAGTCTGTACTCCTATGATGGGAAATCTGTCTCTCATTATGCACTCATTTGTTCAAGTCTAGAAAACGCAAAAAGTAGTTTCGGAACTGCTAACCCATAATACAACAAAATAGAACTCTACTAATGAGAATTCAGTTTTTTACAGTTCTTTTTTAAAAGGCAGCCTACATACCAACATAAACTGAAATACACACACATGAGTACAGTGCAATTTGCTTTCCTGTATGCATACACCCATGTAAACAGTACAGAAAGCATTCAGCGCCTCATAAGATTGTCTCATGCCCCATCTGAATCAATCCTGCTCTCTTAGAAGCAACCACTTTTCTGAACTTTTCCACTGTGTTAATTTTGCTGGCTGGATTAATATAAATAGAATCACACAGTATGTACAGTTTTTGTGTCTGGCTTCTTTTGCTCAGCATAGTATTTTTGAGAATCATCCATGTTACTGTATACATCAGTAGTTCACTCCTATTTTTAATAATTAGCATTCTATTCTGTGACTCTATCACGTATTTTTAATCTTTCCTTCTGTTGGTAAACTTTGGGGTTTTGAACTATTAAGAAAAAAAATCTATGAATATTATTGGACAAGAATTTTTATAGATGTTTATTTGCATTTCTTTTGAGAAAATGTCTGGGAGTAGAACTGCTGGATCATAGTGTACATGTATTTTTCTCTTTGTAAGAAATGATCAACACGTTTTCCAAAATAATCACAGCATTATACTTCTTACCATCAGTGTAGCAGAGTTCCAATTCTGCATCCTTGCCAACACGTAATCTCTTAGTTTTAGTCATTGTAATGAGTTCGTAGTGGTATCTGGTTGTGTTTTTAATTTGCATTTCTCCAAAAACTAGTAATTTTCATCACATTTTTATGTGTTTACCAGCCATTTGTGTTTATTTCTCCTTGAAAAGTCTGTTTAAATATTTTGCCCATTTTAAGGATGCTTTTGTTTCTTTATTATTGAGCTATTAAAGTTTTCATATTTTCTGGATATACATCCTTTTAAAGATATACTCTTTGCAAATTTAGTCACAATCAAACATTTTGTTGTGATCTAGTTCATTATTCTTAACAGTGTCTTGTGATAATAGCTTTTAATTGCGGTGAATCCTTATCCACTTTACCATTTTTTCCTTTTATGAAATGTTTTACCTGTTCTCTCAGAGAAGTTATTGCCTAACCATAGTTTGTAAAACAAATGCTTTGATGTTTTCCTTTAGAAAGTTTTTACATTCTTGAACTTTATTTAGAATTACATTTTGTATATGGAATGAGGTAGTAACTGAAATTCTTTTTATTTTTGAATATTAGTTCATATCTGCTTTCTCCAGCACATTTGCTGAAAAAGTTTGTTTCTATTAAATTGCATTTGTCCCTTAGTCAAAAATTAAATGTTCCTCTATGACTACTTTAGACACGAGTCTGATCCAATAATTGATTTTTCTATCCACTCATCAGGCTCACACTCTCTAAGTACTGTCGTTTCATAGCAGGTTTTGAGATTAGG
The DNA here is from genome assembly GCA_935064755.1 of Tragelaphus eurycerus. Lineage (NCBI taxonomy): Eukaryota > Metazoa > Chordata > Mammalia > Artiodactyla > Bovidae > Tragelaphus > Tragelaphus eurycerus. The sequence continues at coordinate 14,667,572 of CAKXYN010000039.1, read as the reverse complement.
TAGTGCAAATTATACAACCTTGCTATTCTTCTTCAGCATAGCTTTGACTATTCTTGATTGCATTTCCATACTAGTTTTTAGAATCAAATTTTCATTTTGTGCCAAAAAGATCTTGTGAAATTATGGTTGGGATTGTGTTGAATCTATAAATCAGATTCCAAAGCATCTTGTTAACATTGAATTTTCCCTTTTCGTGAACATAGAATATCTTTTGACATATTCACATCTCTTTAATTTATAGCATTAGTTTTGGTAAATTTTATAGAAGTATTGCACATGTCACATTACATGCATTTCTATTTCTTTTATATTTTTATTCTATTTTAAATGGCATTCTTCATTTCATTGTCTAATTGTTTATTAACTGTTCTATAGAAAATCATTAGAATTTGCCTTTATGCTATATCCTATTAAATTCATTCCCTACTTTGAATAATTGCTTTGCACATTTCTTAGGATTTTCTCCTCACACAATCAGATGGTATGTGAACAGAGATATATAAATTAATATAAATTTTATTTATTTATTTTATGCCTCATTGAACAGTTTAAAATGTCCAGTTCAATGTTGAATAGAACTGGTGAGAAGGCTCATCCATGCAGTTTCCAGTCTCAGGGAAAGCATTCAATGTTTGAAATATGTATGAAGTCAGCTGTAGGTTTTTCATAGATTTTAAAATCAGAATGAGGACGTTCCCTTCTTTTCCAGTGTGGTAAACGGTGTGGTTTATTGGTTTCTTATTATGAATGTGCATTAAATATTATCAAAATGCGTCTTTGTCATATAAGATGATATGATGACTTCACATTTTTTTATTCTGTTAATGTGGTGAAGGATATAAATTGATTTTTAAAAGTTAAAGTAGCATTTCTTTTCTGGGAGAAATATCAATAGATAATGATGTATTGTCTATTTCTTATAATTGAGCTTAGTATCCTCATATTTTTTCCAGCACTTTTTTACCCATATTTATGATGAATTACAGCATGCATTTGGGTTTTTCACTTTTTATGCAATCTTATTATCTGTGCCTTTATATTGGTGTGTTTATTTCATTTACATTTAATGTAATTGTTGGCATATTCACATTTTAAGTCCTCCATCCTGCTATTTGTTTTTCACTTATTCCGTCTCTTCTTTGTTTTTGTTGTTCCTTTCCTACCTTTTTTGGAATAATTCATATAATTTTATTATTGAATTTATCATCTTCTTTTGGCTTTTTAGCTATACCTTTTTGTTTTTTGTTTTTTTTTAATCATTTTAACAACAAAGGTCCATCTAGTCAAGGCTATGTTTTTTCTAGTAGTCATGTATTGATGTGAGAGTTGGAGTATAAAGAAAGCTGAACACCGAAAAATTGATGCTTTTGAACTGTGGTGCTGGAGAAGACTCTTGAGAGTCCCTTGGACTGCAAGGAGACCCAACCAGTCCATCCTAAAGGAGATCAATCCTGAATATTCACTGGAAGGACTGATGTTGAAGCTGAAACTCCAATACTTTGGCCATCTGATGCAAAGAGCTGACTCATTTGAAAAGACCCTGATGCTGGGAAGGATTGAGGGCAGGAAGAGAAGGGAATGTCAGAGAATTAGATAGTGGGATGACATCACTGAATCAATGGACATGAATTTGGGTGGACTCCAGGAGCTGGTGACAGACAGGGAGGCCTGGAATGCTGCAGTTCATGGGATCATAAAGAGTTAGACACAACTGAGCGACTGAACTGAGCTGAATCACTTCTGGAAATTACAATATGCATCTTTAACTTACATGCTCAATTTTCAAATAATATATTTCTTCACATTTTACATAAGATGTTTCCTTCATTCCTGTGTAAGGACCTTCTACTGTAACTTTACTGAATGCCACTGCCCTCTGGTGTGTTCTTATCACATGTATTAATGTTTTATTTCTATATACATTGTAAATCCTATAATATATTGTTATTGTTTCTATTTTGATAATTAGTGGTTTCAAAGATATGACAAAATAAAAATAATTAAAAGTTATTTTATATTTGTCATGATATTTACCATTTCCCGATGTTTTTAACATTTATTTTTATAGTTCTGGGCTTCAATTTAGCATCATATGCTTTTGGCCTGAAAATTTTTCTTCAACATGTCTCATAGTGCAGGTCTGCCTGTTATTAATTTACTTAACTTTTGTCTGTCTGATGGAATCCTTATCTCATTTTCAGTTTTTTAAAAATATTTTTGCTGCATATGGAATTCTTATTGACAGTATTTTTTCCTGCTCTTTAAACATTTCCTTCTAGCTTTTATTGCTTCTGACATTAAATGAACCATTATTCTTTTTTCTCAAGTTTTATTGAAAACTAATTGATATACATCACCATATAAGTTCAAGGCATACAACTTGATGGTTTGATTTACATACATTGTGAAATGATTACCACAGTTAGTTCAACTAACATCCATCTTCTCATATAAATACAATAAGAAAAGAAAAATAATTTTCTCCTTCTGATGAGAATTTTTCAGATTATTCTCTTAACAACTTTTCTTTTTTCAAATAAATATTTTTGTTTATTTGACAGCTCCAGGTCTTAGGTGTGGCATGGGAGCTCAGCTGTGGAATATGGGACCTAGTTCCCTAACCAGGGGTTGAACTTGGGCCCCCCTGCATTGCAAGGATGGTGTCTTAGCCACTAGACCACCAGGGATGTCCTCTTAATAACTTTTCTATATACCATACAGCAGTGTTTAACTATCCATCCTGCTGAGCATTATATCCTTAGTACTTATTTATCTTATAATTGAAAGTTTATATACATAGAAGTTTATATATATGAAAATGTATGCATGATAAGTCATTTCAGTCATGTCTGACTCTGTGTGACCCTATGGACTGTAGCCTGCCAGGCTCCTCTGTTCGTGGGATTTTCCAAACAAGAATACTGAAGTGCATTGCCACGCCATGCCCTCCTCCAGGGGATCTTCCCAATCCAGAGATTGAACCCATATCTCTTTCCAGCCTGATAACCACCTTCCCATAGCCCTCCCAACATGCTCTAAGATTTCCTAATGCAGCAGCAACCTGTCTCCTTCTGTGTGCCTCTCCTTTTACCCCATCATCCTGGACGTTTATCTTCTGTGGAGCTCTTTTTGCAGATGCTACACATTAAAAACCCCTCATCTTCATCAGCACCCCAACTCTCTGTACCATCTCACTGGTTGCAGCTTATTTATTCCCTAAAGTTGTGCCTCTCATAGCCCTCCCAGCGCAGACCCGGCTTGCTCTGAACACTTGCTCATCATCTGTGGCTTACCTGTACTACAGTAATTTCATGATTGCTTGGTGACTGTTGACCAGCATTGCCCTGCAAAATTCAGCCAATTCCTCTACCATTCAGTAGGCTGCAATCATCAAGGTCTGAACCTCAGTTCTTAGGAGGGGACTCTTCCAAGTTTGTCCTTCTTCGTCTACCCTTCATTAGTCCCATAGATTATTTTACATTTTATGATCTTCCACCATAGCTTAATTCTTCATGTATATCTTCCCCCTGTTTAAATCACTGTGTGGTCTCTACTAGACCTATACTGATATAACTGTTTTCAAATTTTTGATCTTTTTTCACTGGTGTTCAGCTTGCTGTTAAATCCATCCAGTACAATTATCATTTAATTCTATTTTGAAATGCAAACTCTTCATTTACTGTAGTTTTTATTTATTGATTTGGATTTGCTATTTGCTTATGCAATGTGTCTATCTTTTTTTCTTTGCTCCTTATGTACATCTAGGAATTTTAGTTTATATGCTCAATATTATTTGCATTAAACGCTGAGTTTTAGGTTGTCTTTCTTTAAGGAATGCTGTTCTTTGTTCTAGTGTGCTTTATCTTATTGAGTTCTGATCTGAGGCTTTGATTATGTTTTATCTAAGACTTACCATAGCCTTCTTCATAAGAGACAGCCTTTTTGAGACCGTACCCTCCACTCTGGCTGTAGCCTCCAAGTAGCTATTCTCTACTAGATCTCATCATTCCACACATGCTTAGCTTAGTATCTGGCCAAAGATTCAAGGGACCCCATGCAATTTTCTAGAGTTTCTTCTCTATACAGTTTTCTTGTCTCTGGGACCTAGTTTCTCAACAAACCACCTCATCTGCTTCAGTTCCAGTCTCTGTTTGCTCCACCCAGAGCGATCATTGCTCTCTGTTTGGGCTTCAAGTGCCAGTGTTGGGTTTTCAAAGTTCCTAGACAGAAAGTAGAAGTTAATATTGAGCATACCTTATATGTTTCCTCCTTTTCAATGTTCACAACCTCAATTTTCCAGCAAGCAATTGTTTCATATACATTTTTCAATTTTATAGCCTTTGTAAAATGGTAAGTACTAGGAACATTTTTCTGATATTGTTGGAACTTGAAATTATTTTATTTTAAAATGAGTTGTTATGTGTGTGTATTTTAGACTTCCTATACCCAGATAAAATGCCACATTATAAAATAGAGGAAAATACAAAAGTATTAAAAAACCATTGGTAATTCCAGTATTTGCAGATAATTATTTAACCCTTCATATTTCTGCTCTTTTAATGTATATGAATGTATATATTTGCATATAAGTATATATAAATAAGCTGAGTTTACCTAATAGCTACTGTTTTTATAATGTTTTTTCACTCCAACTTAATCATGAACACTTTTTCATGTCATGAAACAATTTTCCACAACCAACAGCAAAGCTTAATTTTAGACTACTAAATCCTTCCTGAAATGCAAACAGTACCAATAGATTTATAAATGGTTTAGTATCTGACACAATTTTGAAGATTTTCTTCAGAATTTAAATGAAAACATCTCAAGTGAATTAATCTAGAATTTACATATACTTGTTTTATTATTTTTCTTCTCATCTGAACTAGCATTTTCTTTATGATGTGTATGCTAATTGCATTTGGAAAACTGAGCTAAAAACACTGTAATTGGGTAATTTCCAGTGCCAGATTGGTAAAACTGCAGAGGTTTATGATACACAGTTCTACACATCAAACAGCCTGGTTTGGGTTCAGTGCCTAAGTTACCATGGCATCTTCCAAAATCATAAAAACTTGCAATATAATTGAAGCTTTAAAGGGAGGAAGCTGTCCTCAATTCAGAAGTAATAAAAGGTCAATCTGTTTCATTGCTGCCTGCTTTAAAAATCTTTAGAATAGATTGAAAAGTATCTCCCCTCTCCTCTCCTCTTGTTTTTCCTCTCTTGCACATATATACCCACAGACTTAAATGTTAAAATCCTGGCAAATACGTTTTTACATAAGTCCACATTTTTCAGTGTTTATAGGAAAGTGTAAATGAAAGAGTTCTGATGCTTCACTGCACAGAAGCCACCTCTGAACTAATTTCACAGGCAAGACAACAGCTGCTGTTCACCCAGCTTTGAATTGGCTCAATATATATCCTGTCTGTTTGGGTGGATGTTATTGACTTGCCTCATTTGTCTGTGATAACAGGATCTTTTTAGAGAAAGAATCAGAAGAAAGGAGTGGGGATGGAGGAAAGGAGGAGAAAGGAAAAAACAATAATTTGAAATTGCTACACAGATTCAGCAGGACATCTCTCATGGTGTCTCTGTTTCGAATAGACTTTTTGGTACCATGAATCTATATGAGTTTATGGTGTAATAAACGACTGATTACCTCAAGGAATAAATTCAATTTTTCTCATGTGGACACACCCAAAACACCAATAAGTCCATCCCTTTTACTTCAGGAGAAATAACTGGACTTTTATATGGAGGATTTCTTTTCATTTAACTTTTATTCATAGTATTTTGTTCCTAAGCACATTCTTTTATATAAGGACTGCTTATTTCATCATTTAATTTTGCTTTGCTCAAAGAAAATATCAACCCAAATTACAGAAAATGACATGATGCATCATCCAAGTTTAAAGAAGTGTCCATCGACTCAAGCAAAAAGACTCATATTTTTGTGGTGAAGATTAAATTCGCCAGAGACTACTGTCTATTCAATCATGAATCAGATGATGACATTCACAAGGCTGTCAGATTGATAACATCATGCTAATTCCCATTTCAAGCTATGACTCAAACTCAATATTTTAAAACATATTCTGTAGACTCTTAATTAATTCTTGAAATAGAATCAAAGTATAATGAATCATTTTACATATGCTTTTTTTCAAACTTGATATAAATGTTTTGTATTAAATACATTTATACATAGACATACATGCATGTTACAAAAAGAAATCAGTCACCACCCACATCACTCAAATGTTAGCTAAATGACCTGTCTTTTAAGATATACTTGGGATAGATTTCATTTCATCTTCCATAATTTGTGAAAAGTCTTCACATTTCCTAAGAACCCTGCAAATTCTTAGGATAATTAAGATTTTATGATCACCTCTGTGTTGGTGATTCAGTTCTGTTTGACCCTTTTCCCATTCACATGTATGATGTTACATACATATGGACTTGCCCATTCATCTCAGTTCTTCCTCTCTTCTTTTTAGGTGCTGGAGGTCCCAAAGCTCACCTGCTGACCTCTTCTCTCTCTGCCCTCATTCCTTCTCACCTCCTCTAGCACATGTCGTTAAATATCAACCACAGGCTGACGTATTAGTGTCCTATGGCTGCTGTAACAAATTACCAACAGTTTAGCGGCTTAAAACAACAAAACTTTGTTCTCTCACAGTTCTGGAAACCAGAAGTTCAAAATCAGTGTCACTGACTTGAAATCAGAGTCTGCAGAGCCATGCTCCCCTCTGGTGGCACCCCCAGGGGACAACCCCTTCCTTGCCCCTCCTGGTTTCTGGGGTTACCCACGATCCTTGGATTGTGACTATATCACTCCAGTCTTTGCCTCCCTGGCCACACTGCTTTCTCCTCTTCTGTGAGTGGGAAATCTCCCTCTTCCTCTCTAACAAGAACACTTGTGATGGCATTTTGGGTCCACCTAGATAATCCACGAGAGTCCCTCAAGGTCCTTGATAACATCCACAAATACACTTTTTCTTTAGAGGATGACATTTACTGGTGTCAGCCGTTAGGACCTGACTTTTTTTAGCTTACTAGAGCTAATAATTCAAAATCACTTATCTACTACACTATGTTTCAGCTCTCAAATTAGAATAGTTGGATTGATTTGTGTCCACCAGGTCTCTTGTGATACCCCTCTGACCTCATTTCTGACCGTCCTCCCACTTGTCCAGTGTGCTCCAGGCACATCAGCCTCTCTGGTCTTCTCTTCTCGGGGACTTGGACCTTGCTTCCTCACCTCACAAAAATCTCTGCTCAAATGCCACCTCCACTGGGAAGCTGTCTTTAACCACCTTGTCTTCCACCTCATCTCCCTCCTTATCTCTTTTTTCTTCTTCTCTCTCACCTTCCTCTCTTCTCATCATCCTTCCACATCTGCCAAGCATCTCCTTTTCCTGCAAAATCACTTTCACTTTCACAATACACAAAATACACAAGAAGGTTTATGGCCATAATTATGGCAATAGATTAAAGTTATTACTGGCTAATTAACAACCCAATTATCATATAACATTTCGTGCATTTATAAAAGTGAAAGACATATTACAAAAACAAGCCACGGATATCATTATGAGAAATAATATATAGTTTCTTCCAGTCTATTTTTAAAATATTTCTGTATTGACAGAGCCAGCCCTAGACACAACTAAAGTAGGCAAAAATAATTGAAAGTGAAAGTGAAGTCGCTCAGTTGTGTCTGACTCTTTGCAATCCCATGGACTGTAGCTTACCAGGCTCCTCAGTCCATGGGATTTTCCAGGCAAGGGTACTGGAGTGGGGTGCCATTTCCTTCTCCAAAAATAATTGTGCACCTTTGAATTCCTAGGGTCCCCCTTTTCTGAGTTCTTTATTGTGGGATCCTTCTGATAGAGACCCTGTGTAACTACAGAGGTCACACGTCCACAAAGTCAGACGTGGACAACAAGTGGTTTCCAGAAGATTCCCTAAAGTGTTACATTTTTGTGCTATTTGCTTTTTCTTAACTTTTGTGGAGGAAATATAGATTCTTATTTTTGGGGGCTCCAGGATCACTACAGATGGTGACTGCAGCCACGAAATTAAAAGACTCTTATTCCTTGGAAGAAAACTTGGAAGGTAACTTGGAAGGAAAGTTATGACCAAACTGGACTGCATATTAAAAAGCAGAGACATTATTTTGCCAACAAAGGTCCATCTAGTCAAGGATATGGTTTTTCCTGTGGTCATGTATGGATGTGAGAGGTGGACTATGAAGAAGGCTGAGCACCCAAGAATTGATGCTTTTGAACTGTGGTGTTGGAGAAGACTCTTGAGAGTCCCTTGGACTGCAAGGAGATCCAACCAGTCCATTCTGAAGGAGATCAGCCCTGGAGGGAATGATGCTAAAGCTGAAACTCCAGTACTTTGGCCACCTCATGCGAAGAGTTGACTCATTGGAAAAGACTCTGATGCTGGGAGGGATTGGGAGCAAGAGGAGAAGGGGACGACAGAGGATGAGTTGGCTGGACGGCACCACTGACTCGATGGACGTGAGTCTGAGTAATCTCCGGGAGTTGGTGATGGACAGGGAGGCCTGGCGTGCTATGATTCCTGGGGTTGCAAAGAGTCGGACACGACTGAGCGACTGAACTGAGCTGAACTGAAGAACTTGCAAAAATAGGACAAAGAGGTCTCCCTATAATCTTCATCTTATTTTTTTCAATAGGATTTTAAGTTAGCAACTAAAGGAGTGATTTTCCTTGCTGTTGAGTTTAGGACACCCGCAGCCTGGGGAATTGGTGTTAGTTCCCTCAGATATCAGGCTTGGAAGACTTTCCCTGACCAGCAGACAGTGGTGCCCTTGCTCTCTGTTTCTAGAACATCCTGAATTCACCTTATCAAAGAATCCAACAGATGGCATCACAATTGCTGGCTTGTTTCCCTCTTATCACCGGTGCATGGCCTATGTGAAAAGATGGAATGTGTCTGTTCTCTCTTAGATGATTTTAAGACTCTGGTAAACTCCTGGCACAAAGCAAGTGCCCAATGAACGTGTAAGGCCACAAACAAGCAAGTAACCCAACTGGCTGGCTATATTGCAAGGCCAAAGGATGATCAAAATCAAACTGGTTTTTATTTAATATTCTTGTTTTATTGTAGTCCAGATTTGCAAGCATTCTGCAGATGCAATCTGCAAAAGTTAGCTCAAATTTATGTTAGTAGTTTGAAATTCACAATTAAAAAGATGAAACAGATGTTCAGGAATTTGGATGGTGTGGGGCTTGATTGTAAATATCAAGCTGAATACCAGTGACAAATCCTGTATGGTCTTTTCTTGGAAGTTTGCAGCAATGATTTTTAAACTGAGGCAGATATAAAGGAAAAATTAGATCTATGGTTCTTTCAGTGGCTTAAAAATTATTAAAATCTGAGAAAATGCAGGTTTTAGGGTTTGTGAGCCATTATAACACCTGAGCAGGAAAGATGATTTTTTCACATTAACTTCCTCTTATTGTGAGCGAAACAGGTGAAAGATCAGATGAGCTATTTTTTAATTTATTCTCAAGGGGAATTCATAGTCTTTATCTACTTGTCACCCAAAATGTACCACAGCCATCTCACTTTTAAACAAGGGCTAGAAGATCGATGTCTCCTGGAGCAGGTCTTTGCTGACTGAGAGAAACACAAAGCAAATAGCAAAATCACAATTTGTGTTGCCATCAAGAGTTACCAACATCTCTTCTCCAGGTTAGTGCTGTTTTGGATAATCATGGTGCTATCCTTATATGACTCCAAGTAGGACAAATCTGGGTTTTAAAGAATTGATTGTTGCTTTGACTTTTTAAAGCTATTCATTTCCAAAACCCAGAGCAAGACCCTGTAGTTACCAACTTAAGTGAATCAGACAATTGGATAAATATACACACAAAGAACCAGACCCACTGGGAACACTTTGTAACCCTATAATTTATAACTTGCATAGCTACAAAAGGGGCAGTGGATCCTAAATTATCCTTTTTTTTTTTTTTTCATGTTGAAATCACTGTGCATAAAGTCATCTCTTAGACTGAGAAGCCAGCAAGTGGCTGGTGTTATTTCTTCCTACATTTAGAATGGTTTCTGAAAAGATTATTGCTGGGTGACCCAACACCTCTCACACTGATTCAAGCATTATCAGCCTTCAGTTAAGGGCTGTTGCCACTCCCAGCCACTCGTGGTTCCTCACGCTTGCTGCATAATCAGCATGAGGTTTATTGTGGAAACCAAACCACCCTATGGCTGACGGCTGGGTGCCAGCACCTCCTATCAGCTCTGCCGCCTCCCAGTTAATGACCGCTATGCAGCCACCTCCAGACTGCCTCCCTGTGTCCTTGAGAGACTTTCTCCTGGTTCCCCCCTCACCACAGTACTCATATGGGTGGATTCAAGAGGCTCAGCGTCCACTACTCTTATGCTTTATTGACAATTGGACTGTATTATTTACTTCCTGCTCTTTCTCTCCACATAGATTTAGATTGGTAAATGCAGTGAGTTCTCAAAGTTTACTTGTACATCTATTGGAAATTTAAGAAGATATTCCTTTAGAAACAAGGGGGAAAAATGGTTAAGTCTGTAGGCATCCTGTAAAAAAGGCCAAGTGGTAGAACTGAAACAATATAGCTCTTCAATGGAAAAGAAAATACTGACAATGAAGCAAAAATGTTGTATTTCAAGCTACATATGATAAATTGGGCCCCAGACTGTACAACTCCATTCACAACAGCCAGATGAAAGAAAGTAGGAGGCCAGGGTCCCTCGCCATGTGGACGTAGTAGGAAGAAATCTAGTGAGATTGAGAAAAGACATGAAAAGAAAATGAACCAGGGCAAGGATACAACATGAAATACTGTGGATGTGTCAGGCGCAGCGTGGACGATTTCAGGACGACTACGCGCCTGCTATCACCTGAACACGCTGTGGCTGGTCACCGTGGCAGCAAAGTGAGTGTAGAGAGGGTGGGGGAGCTAGAAGCCCACCTCTACCTGGTGACCCCCGAGAAAGCAAGTGTGTTCTGATCTAGCAAGAAATATTCTCTTACCAAAACCTGTTTTTAGTACAGGGTTTCCCCAACTTTTCTGACCATGAGAATCAACTGAACCATTTGCCAAAATGTAGATTCCAAGGTCTTCCTTTGAGACTAACTGACTCATAATCTCATCATTCTGAGGAATACCAATCAGTGCACAGCCACATCAGTGATGGAAATGCCACTTCACTTCTTTGGTTTTCTCTAAAGCTCAGTAACCCATGGCATCATGAGAAAAACAATAGACAAATCCAAAAGGAGAGACACTCTACAAGTTATCTAACCAGTACTTCTCAAAACCGTCAAAGTAAAGGCACGTCTGAGAAACCGGTTTCCTGTTGAAGACATATAGTTGGATCTTATTTTTTCAATCGGCTTTCTAACAGCCTCGCTCCTTTAGTTTATTTATTTGTAAAGATGATAATTGTGGGTTTGTAAAATGCTGATTTGTTTGGCTGCACCAGGTCTTAGGTATAGCATTTGGGATCTTCAATCTTTGCTGTGGCATGGGAGAATTTTAGTTGTGGCATGCGGCATCTAGTTTCTGACCCAGGATTGAACGCAGCCTTCCTGCTTGGGAGTGTGGAGTCTTAGATACTGGACCACAGGGAAGTTCCTAGGTAGTGTACTTAAGACATTCACATTTAAAGTGATTGTCAGGATAGTTGGATTAATATATATCATGCTTGTAACTTTTCTCTTCATTTGTGCTTTGTTTCTTTCTCCGTATTCTTCTCCTTTCTTTAGTTCTGATCAAGCATTTTACTTGCTTGTTTTATGTTCTCCTAAGCATTTCAGTGGGCATCCCTGGTGGCTCAATGGTAAAGAACCCACTTACCAATGCAGGTTTGAAGAACCCCTAGAGAAGGAAACAGCGACCCACTCTAATATTCTTGCCTGGGAAATCCCATGAACAGAGGAGCCTGGCGGGCTACAGTCGATAGGGTTGCAAAAGAGTTGGAAATAAGTTAGCAACTAAACAACAGCAGAAGTGGAAGCAGTGACAGATTTTATGTGCTTAGTTGCTCAGTTGTGTCCGACTCTTTGCAACCCCATGGATTGTAGCCCACCAGGCTCCGCTGTCCACGAGGATTCTCCAGGCAGGACTACTGAACTGGATTTCCATGCCCTCCTGCAGGGATCTTCCCAACCCAGAGACTGAACCCAGGTCTCCTGCATTGCAGGCAGATTCTTTATCTTCTGAGTCACCAGGGAAGCCCAAACAACAAAGAATATCAATTACACTCAAAATTTTTCTTTAGTGAAACTCAGTTACTGTGTCAGTAAAATGGAATACTTCCTAGATTACAGACTTTTTGTGAGAATTAGAAATAGTGCAATAAGCCATAAATTAACTTCTCATTCCTTCTGTTACATTAACTAGCTAATGCTTATGGAATAATTGGGTTGGATGTGCCCAAGCACTAAGTCTGTATTGGCTTATTTCATCTACATGCAATTTATTGAGATGAATACTAATTCTTTTTTTTTTATTTTTTTTTATTATTATTTTTTTAATTTTTCTTAACTTTACAATATTGTATTACTTTTACTATACATCGAGATGGATCCGCCACCAGAATACACGTGTTCCCCATCCTGAACCCTCCACCCTCCCCCCTTCCCACACCATCCCTCCAGGTCATCCCAGTGCTCCAGTCCCAGGCATCTGTTATAGGGCATCGTACCTGGACTGACTCGTTTCAGATATGATATTATACATATTTCAATGCTATTCTCCCCAATCGTCCCACCCTCACCCAGTCCCAGAGTCCAAAAGTCTGTTCTATACATCAGTGTCTCTTTTGCTGTCTCATAAGCAGGGTGATTGTTACCATCTTTCTAAATTCCATATATATGCGTTAGTATACTGTATTTGTGTTTTTCTTTCTGGCTTACTTCACTAAGGAAGCATAGAGAAGTTAAGTAACTTGCCTCGGGTCACACAACTGGAATTTGATGGAGGGGGTATTTGAACCCAGGGATGCTATGCTATGCTATGCTAAGTCACTTCAGTCCTGTCCGACTCTGTGTGACCCCATAGACAGCAGCCCACCAGGCTTCCCCATCCCTGGGATTCTCCAGGCAAGAACACTGGAGTGGGTTGCCATTTCCTTCTCCAATGCATGAAAGTGAAAAGAGAAAGTGAAGTCGCTCAGTCATGTCCCCGGGAATGTAGCCCCAAAGTCATTCTCATTTTCTACACTCCAAAGAGGAATTTCCATAGTGTATTTAGAAGAGAGTAGGTTAATACCCACTCCAGTATTCTTGCCTGGAGAATCCCAGGGACGGGGGAGCCTGGTGAGCCTCTGTCTATGGGGTCGCACAGAGTCGGACACGACTGAAGCGACTTAGCAGTAGCCGCAGAGTAGGTTAATCTGATTGATAAGTGAATTTGCTTTGGGGTAAATTTGAAGAAAAACTAGTATATATTCAAAATACATAAAACTGAATAATAATATAGAGTAGAGATCTTTTTGGAAATAATGTCTGTATAAAATTTAAAAATACAGTTGTTTAAAATCTGGGTACTCGGGGCTTCCAGCCAACTGAAATAAATTGACCTTCAACTGGAAAATTTGTATCTGGATCTTTCCCAGGAAATCCAAGCTGATATTCACCCTTCTTTGCAATTTTTATTATATAATCTTATGTGTTTATTAGAATAAATTATAAATGCTGAATTTGTTTAAAATAGTCTGAATCTGATAAATTTCCTTTGTATTTTCTTTAACCTGTAAGCCTAGTTGGGCATATTAACTAAGGAAAGATATTTTAATTGAATCAGCTGTTTTTTGCCCAATGTGATAGCATGTCATTTTGAATGGCTTTCTTAAATGATTAATCCATAAGGCTTTACTACAAAGAAGAAATGTTGAAACTTACATAAGGCTGTTGAAACTTATATAAGTCCTGTTTTTTAACTAAATATTTAGAAAATCTTCTACACAGAAATCAATTGGTTATGCTTTTAATTTCAATATGAGCACATGATTACACATTATTTGCTGCTTAGGTAACAGTCATAGTTATCTCTCCATTATGTTTATAATACCTTTTGAGATTACTATTCATTATTAAAGCATTCTCTAATGGGATTAAAAACTCAACATTAAGAGATTTTTGAGAACTCTTAAATTCAAAAAAAATTTTTATTAAAGATGCTGAACTGAAAAACTATCTGGCAAGGCAGCAAACTGTCAAAACTAAAATCCCTTTGCAGTAGCCATTTATGTTTTATTTGCCATTCCACTGCAAACCATGTAAAAGCAGATGCCTAATCAGATGGCAAGATTTCTATGTGTTTGGATAATGATAAATATATAAAGACTAAAATTGGTTTCAAAAGCACTCTGAATAATTATCTAAAATCAAAATGCTTTTTGTACTTAATGGAATAATATTCTCCTAATAGAGTCTTTCTGTTGCTTACTGTTTAGGGAATTCCAAAAGACTTTCTTATATCCAAAACATTATTGGAGTTCCTTCAATGAGACCTGGGATGCAATCTGTTCAGATACCTTCATTATACAAAAGAGCCATCACTGTAAAATGTATGGCTCCATCATAACCTAATACAACACAGTGATTTGCAATATGGTGATTACCACTGTGATTTGATTCATTAATTCTCAGTAACAGTTGTTAATCAGCTCATTAAGCAAGTATTGTACAGAAGATTTCATCCAGGGGAACCTCTTAAAAATCACTAAATGTCTTCTTTTGTATGGGGAGGAAAGAGGAAATAGGTTTAATGCCAGAGGAGTAGCCTATAAATATGGCAGTTTTTCAACTATAACAAAGTTTTAAATAATTATACTTTCATAAAACTGTAAATTCTGGGCACTTCGCGCCTTCTCCAAAAATGTGTTCACAGCTAGAAAACTCCTCCCATTTGAATTCCCTGTATTCTGCAACTATTTTATCATTGGGCTGCAGGAAGGGATTCTAGCCCTACATTTCACACCTTACCAACATCCTCGTGCTGTTTCTTTCTTCTATAGAATGTAATTTAATAATGTATTTCACATATTTGAGATCTTGAGGATTAAACTTAAATATAATTTTAGTATTGTATTAGTTGATTTTCAGCAACTTAGTTTATCTTGAGACATGCAGTATGTGAATGCCTATGAGTGATAAGCAAGTTACTGTTCTTTGAGGATAATAAAAATTCCCAACTTATTCCCAGTTTACAAAAAAGTTTCAAGGCCATGATTTAATTTGACCCATATAAAACCTGAAAGGGTGTTCAGATCAGATCAGATCATATCAGTCGCTCAGTCGTGTCTGACTCTTTGTGACCCCATGAACCGCAGCACGCCAGGCCTCCCTGTCCATCACCAGCTCCCGGAGGTCACCCAGACTCGCATCCATCGAGTCAGTGATGCCATCCACCCATCTCATCCTCTGTCGTCCCCTTCTCCTCCTGCCCTCAATCCCTCCCAGCATCAGAGTCTTCTCCAATGAGTCAACTCTTCGCATGAGGTGGCCAAAATACTGGAGTTTCAGCTTTAGCATCATTCCTCCCAAAGAAATTCCAGGATTGATCTCCCCCAGAATGGACTGGTTGGATCTTCTTGCAGTCCAAGGGACTCTCAAGAGTCTTCTCCAACACCACAGTTCAAAAGCATCAATTCTTCGGCGCTCAGCCTTCTTCACAGTCCAGCTCTCACATCCATACATGACCACAGCAAAGACCATAGCCTTGACTAGGCGAACCTTTGTTGGTAAAGTAATGTCTCTGCTTTTGAATATGCTATCTAGGTTGGTCATAACTTTCCTTCCAAGGAGTAAGCGTCTTTTAATTTCATGGCTGCAGTCACCATCTGCAGTGATTTTGGAGCCCAGAAAAATAAAGTCTGACACTGTTTCCACTGTTTCCCCATCTATTTCCCATGCAGTGATGGGACCGGATGCCATGATCTTCGTTTTCTGAATGTTGAGCTTTAAGCCACCTTTTTCACTCTCCAATTTCACTTTCATCAAGAGGGTTTTAGTTCCTCTTCACTTTCTGCCATAAGGGTGGTGTCATCTGCATATCTGAGGTGATTGATATTTCTCCCAGCAATCTTGATTCCAACTTGTGTTTCTTCCAGTCCAGCGTTTCTCATGATGTACTCTGCATATAAGTTAAATAAACAGGGTGACAATATATAGCCTTGACGTACTCCTTTTCCTATTTGAAACCAGTCTGTTGTTCCATGTCCAGTTCTAACTGTTGCTTCCTGACCTGCATACAAATTTCTCAAGAGGCAGATCAGGTGGTCTGGTATTCCCATCTCTTTCAGAATTTTCCGCCGTTTATTGTGATCCACACAGGCAAAGGCTTTGGCATAGTCAATAAAGCAGAAATAGATGTTTTTCTGGAACTGTCTTGCTTTTTCCATGATCCAGCGGATGTTGGCAATTTGATCTTTGGTTCCTCTGCCTTTTCTAAAACCAGCTTGAACATCAGGAAGTTCATGGTTCACATATTGCTGAAGCCTGGCTTGAAGAATTTTGAGCATTACTTTACTAGCATGTGATATGAGTGCAATTGTGCTGTAGTTTGAGTATTCTTTGGCATTGCCTTTCTTTGGGATTGGAATGAAAACTGACCTTTTCCAGTCCTGTGGACACTACTCAGTTTTCCAAATTTGCCGGCATATTGAGTGCAGCACTTTCACAGCATCATCTTTCAGGATTTGGAATAGCTCCACTGGAATTCCATCACCTCCACTAGCTTTGTTCATAGTGATGCTTTCTAAGGCCCACTGAACTTCACATTCCAGGATGTTTGGCTCTAGGTGAGTGATCACACCATCGTGATTATCTGGGTCGTGAAGATCTTTTTTTGTACAGTTCTTCTGTATATTCTTGCCACCTCTTCTTAATATCTTCTGCTTCTGTTAGGTCCATACCATTTCTGTCCTTTATTGAGCCCATCTTTGCATGAAATGTTCCTTTGGTATCTCTGATTTTCTTGAAGAGATCCCTAGTCTTTCCCATTCTGTTGTTTTCCTCTATTTCTTTGCATTGATCCCTGAAGAAGGCTTTCTTATCTCTTCTTGCTATTCTTTGGAACTCTGCATTCAGATGTTTATATCTTTCCTTTTCTCCTTTGCTTTTCGCTTCTCTTCTTTTCATAGCTATTTGTAAGGCCTCCTCAGACAGCCATTTTGCTTTTTTTCATTTCTTTTCCATGGACATGGTCTTGATCCCTGTCTCCTGTACAATGTCACGAACCTCATTCCATAGTTCATCAGGCACTCTATCAGATCTAGGCCCTTAAATCTATTTCTCACTTCCACTGTATAATCCTAAGGGATTTGATTTAGGTCATACCTAAATGGTCTAGTGGTTTTCCCTACTTTCTTCAATTTAAGTCTAAATTTGGCAATAAGGAGTTCATGGTCTGAGCCACAGTCAGCTCCTGGTCTTGTTTTTGCTGACTGTACAGAGCTTCTCCATCTTTGGCTGCAAAGAATATAATCGATCTGATTTCGGTGTTGACCATCTGGTGATGTCCATGTATAGAGTCGTCTCTTGTGTTGTTGGAAGAGGGTGTTTGTTATGAACAGTACATTTTCTTGGCAGAACTCTATTAGTCTTTGCCCTGCTTCATTCCGTATTCCAAGGCCAAATTTGCCTGTTACTCCAGGTGTTTTTTGACTTCCTTCTTTTGCATTCCAGTCCCCTGTAATGAAAAGGACATCTTTTTTGGGTGTTAATCTAAAAGGTCTTGTAGGTCTTCATAGAACCGTTCAACTTCAGCTTCTTCAGCGTTACTGGTTGGGGCATAGACTTGGATTACTGTGACATTGAATGGTTTGCCTTGGAAACGAACAGAGATTATTCTGTCGTTTTTGAGATTGCATCCAAGTACTGCATTTCGGACTCTTTTGTTGACCATGATGGCCACTCCATTTCTTCTGAGCAATTCCTGCCCACAGTAGTAGATATAATGGTCATCTGAGTTAAATTCACCCATCCAGTCCATTTGAGTTTGCTGATTCCTAAAATGTCGACATTCACTCTTGCCATCTCTTGTTTGACCACTTCCAATTTGCCTTGATTCATGGACCTGACGTTCCAGGTTCCTATGCAATATTGCTCTTTACAGCATCGGACTTTGCTTCTATCACCAGACACATCCACAGCTGGGTATTCTTTTTGCTTTGGCTCCATCCCTTCATTCTTTCTGGAGTTATTTCTCCACTGGTCTCCAGTAGCTATATATTGGGCCCCTACTGACCTGGGGAGTTTCTCTTTCAGTATCCTATCATTTTGCCTTTTCATACTGTTCATGGGGTTCTCAAGGCAAGAATACTGAAGTGGTTTGCCATTCCCTTCTCCAGTGGACCACATCCTGTCAGATCTCTCCAGCATGACCCGCCCATCCTGGGTTGCCCCACGGGCATGGCTTAGTTTCATTGAGTTAGACAAGGCTGTGGTCCTAGTGTGAGTAGATTGACTAGTTTTCTGTGAGTATGGTTTCAGTGTGTCTACCCTCTGATGCCCTCTTGCAATACCTACTGTCTTACTTGGGTTTCTCTTACCTTGGGCGTGGGGTATCTCTTCACGTCTGCTCCAGCAAAGCGCAGCCGCTGCTCCATACCTTGGACGAGGGGTATCTCCTCACTGCTGCCATTCCTGACCTTCAACATGGGATAGCTCCTCTAGGCCCTCCTGCGCCCACGCAGCCATGGCTCCTTGGACGTGGGGTTGGTCTTCCCGGCCACCGCCCCTGGCCTCCGGCGTGGGATTGCTCCTCCCGGCTGCCACCCTTGGCCTCGGGCATGGGGGCGTGAGGTAGCTCCTCCCGCCTGCCGCCCCTGGCCTTGGATGCGGGGTGACTCCTCTCGTCGCCGCCCCTGACCTCGGACACAGTAACTCCTCTGGGCCGTTCCTGTGCCTTCGAAGTCTGGTACTCTCTGCCGCTGCCCCTGACCTTGGACATGGGGTGGCTCCTCTCAGCCGCGCTCTAGCGCTCCTGCTGCAGCGCAGCCGCAACTGTGTTTACATTTTCCCAATACCTGTAAAGTCATCTGTCTAGGGTCAAGTAACCAAATGACTGAGTAGGCTTATTGGATTAGAGCCAATCAAGCATGTACCTGAAATTATTCCACTACAACTCCTATACCAGCATCTTCTACCACAGTAGGTACAACGGCTCGTGAAGCATGATGAGTGCTTGAAGTGTTTCCCTTCTGAAATGAGGAGACAGCTTCTTCTAATTGCTTGCCCAGCCACATACTGCGTGATCCACCTGGCCGCTCCCATCTCTTAAGCGGTCTAAGCACTGACACTGAAAATAAGCTGATGATTTGCATGAGAAACAAAATATGGATGAATTCCAGAGAAATCCACCCATGTATAAACCAATCCAAATAGGCATTTGCTAATACAATTTAATTTCTGGTTCCCGTGTATCAATCAAATCGATCAGTATTAATTTAGATTTGTTAGTGGCTGGATCTATTATGCATTAGTTCTGCTTTTGTCAGCTTGTTAATTTTGGTAAATTGTATCTCAAACATTGCAAATGAACAAATTAAAATGTTCATTCTTAACAGTGTAAATGTGTAACATTACTTTGTTTTAAATAAACAGACAACATCACATTCAAAAACTTACACTCTTTTCTTGCCCAAAGAATTTCAATCTACGTGTACAAGGCACAAATTTTTATGTTAACAAAATGCAAATAGTAACAACACAGTCAAAAAAACCAGCCTCCCATGTTGATGAGGATCATGTTTCTACAACCTTTTGAAATCACACCATATCCAACTCTGTCCCCAAATATAACTTTAATGGAAGAAGAAAGCCACAGTTTCTCATCAGGCTCAATAGTACTCTGTCAAATTTTTAAAAGAAAAAAAAAAAAAAAAGATAATGTTAAAATTTCCTAAGTGGCAACTGAACATCTCCTTTTGTATTTCTATATTCCATTTGCTGCACTGGCATTACATTTTGTCCTCTACCTTATAGGTGTGGCTGTTCCCCTGGATTCTTATTCAAAGTAAAAGGATAACATTTCATAGAGTAGACTTTGGAAAATTCTGTCTTAGAGGAATAGTCCATCAAGAAACTAATTTTTATTTCCTTATTGTGCCAGAGATGCCACTGGCCACATAATTGCACTGGTGGATAATTCTGGTATCTGAATCTCATAGAGTAACTGAGCAAGTAAAGTTCAGTTCAGTCACTCAGTCCTGTCCGACTCTTTGCAATCCCCTGCAGCACGCCAGGCCTTCCTGTCCATCACCAACTCCTGGAGTTTATTCAAACTCATGTCCATTGAATACGTGATGCCATCCAACCATCTCATCCTCTGTCATGCCCATCTCCTCCCGCCTTCAATCTTTCCCAGCATTAGGGTTTTTTTTTTCAAATGAATCAGTTCTTCACATGAGGTGGTCATAGTATTGTAGTTTTAGCTTTAGCATCAGTCCTTCCAATAAATATTCAGGACTCATTTCCTTTAGGAGTGACTGATTGGATCTCCTTGCAGTCCAAGGGACCCTCAAGAGTCTTCTCCAACACCACAGTTCAAAAGCATCAATTCTTCAGTGCTCAGCTTTCTTTGTAGTCCAGCTCTCACATCCATACATGACTACTGGAAAACCATAGCTTTGACTAGACAGATCTTTGTTGGCAAAGTAATGTCTCGGCTTTTTAATATGCTGTCTAGGTTGGTCATAACTTTCCTTCCAAGGAGTAAGCATCTTTTAATTGAATGGCTGCAATCACCATCTGCAGTCTGTCACTGTTTCCCCATCTATTTGCCATGAAGTGGTGGGACCAGATGCCATGATCTTTGTTTTCTGAATGTTGAGTTTTAAGCCAACCCTTTCACTTTCCTCTTTCACTTTTATCAAGAGGTTCTTTATTTCTTCCTTGCTTTCTGCCATAAGGGTGGTGTCATCTGCTTATCTGAGATTTCTCCCTGCAATCTTGATTCCAGCTTGTGCTTCTTCCAGCCCAGCATTTCTTATGATGTACTTTGCATATAAGTTAAATAAGCAGGGTGACAATATACAGCCTTGACGTACTCCTTCTCCTATTTAGAACCAGTCTGTTGTTCCATGTCCAGTTCTAACTGTTCCTTCCTGACCTGGATACAGATTTCTCAGGAGGCAGGTCAGGTGGTCTGGCATTGCCATCTCTTTCAGAATTTTCCACTGTTTATTGTGATCTACACAGTCAAAGGCTTTGGTGTAGCCAATAAAGCGGAAGTAGATGTTTTTCTGGAACTCTCTTGTAAAGTATATATAGATTATTGTGAAAATAGTCAGATTCAGACCACAAACCTATGATTTTTTTTCTGCAACTTGGTGAGTGGAGCAAAGAGATTAAAACATGTTTTTCTACCCTGGACAATCAAATCAAGAAGACTTTGTGAATGTAATGGTTCAGAGATAGTTTGTCCCTGCATGAAAGTCAGCGTGTTTTCCTCATGAATCAGGAAAGGAAAAGGATAAATGGTCATGGAGAGGGAGAACTTTTATTTATTTTATTTAAAATCATTACCTCTTGAAGACAAATATTATGGCCTAGATAAAATAATAGAAAAGGTACTTTGCATTCTGGGTCTTCTTCTGCCACATTCTTGGAGAGGCATCTTCAACATCAGGAGGCATAGTCCAGCTTGTTTATTATATCTACAAGAATGGCATAATTTGACCTACCTAGTTAGCATTATAGACTCAAAATACAATTATATGTTTATCACAGCTATTTGAATAAGACCATTAAAACTTGTAGGCCAGTATCACCTGAGATGACAAATACAACTTACCATTTTTTATTATTATAATCTGTCTGTAAATGGTCAGTCTAAGCCTAAATGGACAAATGGTATGTTGTTACTAGAGATACTGGGTTTAAATTTTGGGGTGAAAGAGCCCAAAAATCTGTGACTAGAGCAGGAAGTTCAGATGAGATTAAAGATAGGATCTGTAGATGAGATTAAGTGAAAATGCATGTTAGTCCCTCAGTCCTGTCTGATTCTTTTCAACTTCAGGGACTGTAGCCCACCAGGTTCCCCTGTCCATGGGGTTTTCCAAGAAAGAATACTGGAGTGGGTTGGTATTTCCTCCTCCAGAGATTCTTGTCAACCCAGGGATCAAACCCATGTCTCCTGCATCTCCTTCATTGGCAGGCAGATTCTTTACCACTGAGCCAGTGGGGAAGCCCATGTAACAATAATTACCTCCATTTCAGAGAAGCTATAACTAAACTTACCTAGGTTATTTGATCATTTGCTGGGATGGTTATAGATAAGGAGCTCTTTATCAATTAAAACTAAACCTTCAATTAATCATGGTTCACTGTGCTTCCACTTTTAGGAAAAATAGGTCAGTCATAAGAAAACAAGCTGAGATCAAAGGTTTAGTTAAAAAACAATTTTTAGAATTCACTCTATGTTTTTCTAAATCATCAAAAAAGAATTCATTTTATATCAAATTATATTCATCCTCAGCAAACAAAATTTCCTAAAGTATTTTGAGTGATTTTCCACAAGGGAAGAAACACAATGCTGTATTAGTGAGGACTCTTTTGGATATAAGTCACAGAAAACCCAACCCAAGTTGGCATATGCTTCCCAGGCAGCCCTAGTGGTAACAATCCCACCTGCCAATGCAGAAGAGGTAAGAGAGGCAGGTTTGATTCCTGGGTTGGGAAGATCCCCTGGAGGAGGGCATGGCAACCCACTCCAGTATTCTTGCTTGGAGAATCCCATGGACAGAGGAGCCTGCTGGGCTACAGTCCAGGGGGCCCCAAAGATTTGGATATGACTGAAGTGACTGAGCACAACTAAACTTCAAGTGGATCAAGAACAGTTGGATCCAGCTTATGGGGACCTGTGCTCTGTCTTTTGGCTTAACATTTATTCATTTGACTTGATCCTCAGACCTTGACTTGTGACAGAAACAGCTGCCCCAAGCCCCATAACCAGCTTCTCCCAAGTTCAAATCCACAGGAAAGAGTACTTCTTTCCTAGCAATGAGGACAGCCCCAGATTACATGTGACTGGTTTAAACTGAGTCTCTGCTTAGCTTGGATGACTTTCAGATTGGCCAGAATGGGGACAGCAAAACAATAAATATCTGCTAAAATTATTCATTATTCTTTGAGTCCAGTGATAAAGGAGCTCACTGACTTGGCTTTTATGAGTATTTTTACCTTTACACAATGCCTGGCATGTAGTAGATACTCAATAAATGTCCCCTTAACTGAACCTGAACTTTTTCATTAGTTAATAATTATAAAAATTCTAAATCTCTTGGGGAAAAAGAAGCCTGACCTTAAATTGGTAGTAAAACATCATAATAGATATAAATCAAAGTCAGTGATTGCATGGGATCAGAACACTGTGTCTTAAAGTGCTTTCCATGGAACATTATGTCCTTAAAATGTTCTGTAAGGAAGTGAGATTGAGAAATAGATTATTGCCACATCCTTCTCTTATAGATTCCCAACAATTATTACCATAGTAAGAATCCCAAGAATCTATGGATAATAAGGACCACTTTCCATTATTATTCAAGTTTCTCAAATTGGGAGGCAATAGGCTGGAGTTTTACAAAGTAAGTCTACAGATATGACTGCTGGAGGGCTTGGTTTAGGTGAGGAATAGTGAGTTTTTGGACACATGATGACATCAAGGAAATTTTTTTCAAATAATGCAAATGTTCAAAAGTAGGGAATTAGTTTAATTACTAAAGAGTGGAACAATACAAAGCCACAAAAATCATAAACATTTATATTTGCTCTCAGGAAAAAAGCCAGTGGTATATAATGTATATAAAGCAGGTTGTAAAATAAATGTCTATTGTCTTACTGCATTTTCTTTATAAAAAATGAAAAAGTAGATATTTGTATGCAAAAAAGTATCTGAAGTTGTACAATAATAAGGTAACAAATGAGGTAGTTATTTATGGTAAAATTTTACTTTCTTTTTTGAACTTCTTTGTGTCTTCAGGATGTGGGTATGTGTAAAATTTTTTGAGTTATTTTAACTTCTTCAAAAACTTCCTATAAGTATTATTGTACTACTTCTCAAGCTTTTTCCCTTTCTAATTTGAACATTAGTTGGTGCACTTTTAACATCGTGAGAAATTTCAAACTCATAAGCCTTTATTCTTTTCTCAAAAATAAAGCTACTTCTAGGTGCTACAGAAGTCAAAAAAAAAAAAAAAAAAAATTGTAGGCAAAGCACTTCAAAAAGTCCTCAACTGATTCATTTTTTTCAGCTGCCTCAGTACCAGATTTCAATAGACCACATGAATCAGGACAACTTGACATGAACATCAGTGCAATAGAGATGTCAAAAGTATAGGGTGCAATTAGGAGCTGGAAAATAACAAAGTGATGGAATATCATCAAATCACATCAGAGATTATAATAGCACTTGACACCAGCCACCTAATGAAGCTGATTGAACTATTCAACAGCTTTTATTTCAGGGATAAAAGGATGGAGGTGGTGCAGGGAGGACCTTCCTGGGCAATAGAAAGATGGACTCAGTGACAGAATACCCTCAAAAGGACCTCTCTTCAAAATGCTGAGTTGGAATAATGCTGCATGCCCTTGGGTCAGCATAGGTTTGAACTGTGCGCTATCAGGTCAAGGGTGCACCAGGCAGCAAGCCAGGATGCTTAGATCGACATCTGGGAAATCAGATCAGGTCTATCAACTATGATGAAAGACTCTAAAGACAGTGGAAGCATCTTTCTCTTAGTCTCATTTTTTTTTTCTACATCTGTTATTTTATCTGGATAAAGATACAGGCAGATGCTGCTATGGAAATTACCTTGGATTAATTCCAAATAAAAAGGAAATAACAAAGCCTTGGTAGGAGTCAAATCAGCAAAAGTGTGTTGGGATCAGTTCTTACCTAGAAGTCCGATAGCTCTTGGGTGAGCAAGTGCTGA
This sequence comes from Tragelaphus eurycerus, assembly GCA_935064755.1. NCBI lineage: Eukaryota > Metazoa > Chordata > Mammalia > Artiodactyla > Bovidae > Tragelaphus > Tragelaphus eurycerus. Next base: position 14,642,593 of record CAKXYN010000039.1, on the reverse strand, counting down.
AAAGACATCTTTCCTTTAATAGTTTATTATTAAAACTTTTGAACATAAAGTTGAGAAAAGCATACAGTGAGCACTAATACACCCACAACCTAGATACAGCAATCGTTCGATCATTTGAGTTAGGGATTAAGATTATTTTCTGTAAACTACATTTTTCACTTTGTAACTAGCAAGTCACCTGTGACTCTGTATATAAATCCTATGCAACTATCCTACTGGGCTTCTCAGGTGACTCAGAAGTAAAAAATCCACCTGCCAACGCAGGAGACACAAGAGATGTGGGTTTGATCCCTGGGTCAGGAAGATCTCCTGGAGAAGGAAATGGCAACCCACTCCAGTATTCTTGTCTGAAAAATCCCATGGACAGAGGAAACCGGTGGGCTATAGTCCATGGGGTCACAAAAGAATCAGACATGACTTAGTGACTAAAAAAACAACAAATCCTACTGTAAGAGGTATCTTATCCATTGATGATTGGTACCTGCACCAGTTATTTATTAGGAGATTCAAAGACTGAATTTCTACTTCTGTCATCATTTCTACATTTATTTGGATGATAAAATTGAAGGATATAAAAGAACTCAGGATCTTTACAATGCAGCATGAACAAGGCTGAGACCATTGGAGATTAGTCGACATATGAAAAAACGGAAAAGATGACCAAGTCTCAGGAGAAAAGGTAATTGTGGAGATAAACCCTGAGATTCTGGAATTACAGGTAAGAGTTATAAAGCAACTATTACAATTATTAGGAACATATATAAATATAACTATGATAAACAAGTAAAATATCCTAACAGAGGGATAGAAACTTTTTAACTATTGAAAAGAATGAAAAAAGAAAAACAAACTTGGAAGACGTACTACAATCAAGAGGGTAAGATACTGGCATGTGAATAAATATCTAGAAGAATGGAACAAATCAGGTTGCTTTGGGGATGAAAATGTTATAACGTTAATTTGTAATGATAGTTGCATAACTTTGTAAATTTATTAAAATTCATTACCTTGTGTGAAAGTGAAATGCACTCAGCTTTGTGCGACTCTTTGTGACCCCATGGACTATACAGTCCATGGAATTCTCCAGGCTAGAATACTGGAGTGGGTAGCCTTTCCCTTCTCCAGGAGATCTGCCAAATCCAGGGATAGAACCCTACCAGCTGAGCTAAAAGAGAAGTCCCTTAGCTTGTAGAGTTACCTTGTATAGTTAAAATGAATGACTTCTATTAGATGTAAGTTCAGTTCAGTCGCTCAGTCGTGTCCGACTCTTTGCAACCCCATGAATCACAGCACGCCAGGCCTCCCTGTCCATCATCAACTCCTGGAGGTCACTCAGACTCACATCCATCGAGTTGGTGATGCCATCCAGCCACCTCATCCTCTGTCGTCCCCTTTTCCTCCTGCCCCCAATCCCTCCCAGCATCAGAGTCTTTTCCAATGAGTCAACTCTTCGCATGAGGTGGCCAAAGTACTGGAGTTTCAGCTTTAGCATCATTCCTTCCAAAGAACACCAAGGGCTGATCTCCTTCAGAATGGACTGGTTGTGGATCTCCTTGCAGTCCAAAGGACTCTCAAGAGTCTTCTCCAACACCACAGTTCAAAAGCATCAATTCTTTGGCGCTCAGCCTTCTTCACAGTCCAACTCTCACATCCATCCATACATGACCACAGGAAAAACCATAGCCTTGACTAGATGGACCTTTGTTGGCAAAGTAATGTCTTTGCTTTTCAATATGCTATCTAGGTTGGTCATAACTTTCCTTCCAAGGAGTAAGCATCTTTTAATTTCATGGCTGCAGTCACCATCTACAGTGATTTTGGAGCCCCCCCCCCAAAAAGTCTGACACTGTTTCCACTGTTTCCACATCTATTTCCCATAAAGTGATGTAAACTATGCCTCAATAAAGGCATTTGAAAAAGACTTAAATGTAAGTTCTAGAACTGAAAATACAATTTAAAAAGTGATGCATTGGTGATGGCAAAAAAAAATCAGTGATCATGGAGGTACATCAATAGAAGTTTTCTAACAATAGGAAAGCATATAGCATATTCAAAAGCAGAGACATTACTTTACCAACAAAGGTTCGCCTAGTCAAGGCTATGGTCTTTCCTGTGGTCATGTATGGATGTGAGAGCTGGACTGTAAAGAAGGCTGAGCGCCGAAGAATTGATGCTTTTGAACTGTGGTGTTGGAGAAGACTCTTGAGAGTCCCTTGGACTGCAAGAAGATCCAACCAGTCCATTCTGAAGGAGATCAATCCTGGAATTTCTCTAGAAGGAATGATGCTAAAGCTGAAACTCCAGTATTTTGGCCACCTCATGCAAAGAGTTGACTCATTGGAGAAGACTCTGATGCTGGGAGGGATTGAGGGCAGGAGGAGAAGGGGACGACAGAGGATGAGATGGCTGGATGGCATCACTGACTTGATGGGTGTGAGTCTGGGTGACCGCCGGGAACTGGTGATGGACAGGGAGGCCTGGCGTGCTGCTGTTCATGGGGTCGCAAAGAGTCGGACACGACTGAGCGACTGATCTGATCTGATCTGAACAATAGGAAAAGAAAAATAAAAAAATTAACAGACCCTCAGTACCTGTTGATTAATATTAAAAGAATGACTGCAATCCCAGAAACAGAGGAGAGAAAATGAGTGAATCTTAGAAAAAATAATAACCATGATTTTCTAAATATGATAAAAGGCATAAATTACAAATTCAAGAAGCTGAGTGAATCTCAAGCAAACTAGATGCGTAAATACAAAGAGAGCTACATTATATCTTAGACACATCAAACTGTTGAAAATCAAGATAAAGGGAAAAACCTGAGGTTGCCAGAAAAACAATAATACAGAAAAAAATAGGAATCAATAGTCTTCTCATTAAAGAAAGTCAAAGCGCAGTGGAATAATGTCTTCAAGGTGGTAGATAGAGTAGAGGGGAAACCAAAACCCCAAATTCTATGCACAGCAAAAATATCTGTCATAAATTTCAACATAGAGAAATTTGCATGTAAATCAGAGTTAAGAGAATTCATCATCATCAGACCTGTACTACAACCAATTGTAAAAGGAAGTTGTTCAGGTTTAAGTGAAATGAAGGAAAGTTACATTTTTTCAGAAAAAATAAAAATAATGATAAAAATATGGGTAAATATTAAACAAAAAGTTCTTCTCAATATTTTTAAAATTGTAGGTTACTTTAAAAACACTTAATTGTACTTATACATTAATGTAATAAATACGTCAAACATAGCAAAAAAGATTATGTAAAAGATAGACTTACATCATTTGGCATTAAGTAATACAATGTTGATTCTAAAATCCTGTTAAAATTTTAAAAGATTATTGTAATCTCTATTGCATTTGCTAAAAATCATGCAAGGATGTAGGCGTTATAAAAAGCTAATAGACAAATTTAAGTTTTAAAATAATTATTAACACCAAAGATATCCAGAAAGGAAGAAAAGAGGAACAAAAAGTGAATGGAAACCAAAAACAACAGCAAAACATTAGCCATAAATCCAAACATATAGTAAATGTTAAATGACTAAGCCCTTAAATGTCAGAGATTAACAGAACGGAAGAGCAATACTCCACCATATGCTGCCTTTAACAGATACACTTTAAATATAAAGATACAAATGGCTTGAAAGTAAAAGGGTGAAAATACACATTATGCAAACACTAAGCATGAGAATTATTTCATGAGCATTTGAATGTGAGATAAAATAAATTTCAAGACAGAGAGTATTATTAGAGGTAAGAGAGAGATTTTGAAATGACAAAAGGATGAATTCCTCTGGAAGATATAACAATTATAAGCACATGTGTAATAACAAAGCTTCAAAATACATGAGATAAAATTTTCCAGATAATTAAATGAAGAAATAAATAAAAATCATGGATGAAGACTTTAAATAACACCTGTGTGAGCAATTGATAAATGAGAAAATATCAAAAATGAAGTGAAAGACCTGAAAATTTACTGTCAACCACAATGACTTAATTGATTTTTTTTACCCTAAACGTATTTCTTTTATTTTGTTTTTATTTTTTAAATAAAATTGCATATATTTAAGGCATACAACATGATGATTTGATATTCATATATGCATACATATATTGAAATGATTACTACAGTCAAATGAATTAACATATCACTTCATATACTTACTCTGTGTGTGTGTGTGTGTGTGTGTGTGTGTGTGATGAAAGCACCTGAAATCTACTTAGCAAATTTCCAGTATTCAATGCAGTACTATTAGCTATAGTCATAACACAGTACATTACATTTCTACAGGTAATAATCTTACATAACTGCAGCCTTGTACCCTTTGGTCTCCACATTTTCCCACCTCCTTGCCCCTGGTAACCACTGTCCTTCTCTCTGTTTCTATATATTTGACTTTTTTAGATTGCATATAGAACAATACATTCAACAACTTCATACTACGTATCATTTACAAGTGAGCATATACTTTCACCAAAATAGACCATATGCTGGGCCATTAAGTAAGTTTTAATAAATTTCCAAATCTCTAACCAGAGTGGAATTGTATTAGAAATTGATAACAATAAAATATTTTCAAAAACATCACATATTTAGGAATTAACAGACTTTTAAATAATCAACTGTATCCCATCAAAATTTCCCTTAGGATTCTTTAAACTGGCATCAGTTACCTTAATCTAGTCTTCTACATATTTGTCAGCTGGTCCAACACAGATGTCACTTTCTCCCTGAAGACTTTTTCAGCTCTTTAACCTTAATTTAGAAATCGTGAATTCCTTCACCTGCTGTTCTCTTGGAAAACTTTATCTATTTCTCTCTTGTGACACATATTACTCTGTTTTATTCATTGGTGTATATTTCTTTCCCCAGGAAGTGTCAGTTTCATGTATTTTGTTTTTATATCCCCAGTTTCTGGTGCATAGTAGACCCTTGATTAATGTTTGATTGAAAGAAAGATGGAGGAAGGAAAGAAAGAGGGAAGGGAAGAAGGGAAGAGGAGGAGAGAAAAGCCTATACTTAAGTTGGATCTTTTAAAATATAAACATATTATTCTAAGCCCCAAAAGACAAATGTTTTATTTTTTCTTCTAATCTAGAAAGTGATTGGGACATATTTTTAATAGCTTAAAAAAATTTCCTTGTGTGAAAAGAGTGGGACATAAAGAGAATTTTTATGACAGAACCAGCTTAAAAAATTTTTTTTTCATGCATATAGCTATGGTTTCACAGCCAACATTCAGGCAAAGTAATTTTAAGGGCATCTAAGTGTCAGCTACCCACACTGATTTCAGTTGTTAAAGGATTAGTTGAAAAGTATAATAATTTATTTCTCCAAATATGGATATAGCTTGGGGAAAAAAAAATACAGTCTATCAAGAGTATATGGAATCCACAGAGGTCTAGAATAAAGTAATATATTTCTGAACTGATTTCACTCTAACCATTATCTCACTAAGTGCTAAGAGGTGCTGGCTTTGCTAAGACTTTATCCCTACAAGTCTGAACTGGGAATATTTCATCCTTGTAAGTAATTTCTCTAGGACTAACTTGCTGAATGTTAAAGGTAAATATATGTCTATATACAATTATTGCTACAATTATTTTAAAACAACTTGTGGGATTGTTTTAAGAAGGAATTATACTTAAATCTTTAATCTAGATGAGAGTATTATTGATCATTTAATAATTAGCTTGTATTTACTTCCATCCTTGAGCAGGGACTTTTAGACTTGGTTGAAAAGAATCATTTGTGTCTTAAAATCTACCTGAAGCAGGTATCATCTCTGTTAGTGGAGGACCTTTCCATACACGTGTAACAACAGCTCATTCAAAATATCTGTGGAGAAGGAATTCCAAGGTGGTTCAGTGGCTAGGACTCAGCAATTTCCCCGCTAAGGGCCTGGGTTCTATTCCTAGTCTAAGATCCCACAGGCTGTATTCCTAGTAATGGAAATAAGGTCCCACAGATGTGGCAAAAATAGTGGTAAAGGTCGTGGGGGATCGTTGGGAGGGAAGAAACAAAATATATGGGGAGAATACTGAGTAGAGTGCCTGATAAACTGTGGACTGAGGTTCGTGACATTGTACAGGAGACAGGAATCAAGACGATCCCCAAGAAAAAGAAATGCAACGAAGCAAAATGGCTGTCTGAGGAGGCCTTAAAAATAGCTATGAAAAGAAGGGAAGTGAAAAGCAAAGGAGAAAAGGAAAGATATACCCATTTGGATGCAGAGTTCCAAAGAATAGCAAGGGAGAGATAAGAAAGCCTTCCTCAACAATCAATGCAAAGAAATAGAGGAAAACAATAGAATGGGAAAGACTAGAGATTTCTTCAAGAAAATTAGAGATACCATGGGAACATTTCATGCAAAAATGGGCTAAACAAAGGACAGAAATGGTATGGACCTAACAGAAGCAAAAGATATTAAGAAGAAGTGGCAAGAATACACAGAAAAACTGTACAAAAAAGATCTTCATGACCCAGATAATCACAATGGTGTGATCACTCACCTAGAGCCAGATATCCTGGAATGTGAAGTCAAGTGGGCCTTAGGAAGCATCACTATGAACAAAGCTAGTGGAGGTGATGGGATTCCAGTTGAGCTATTCCAAATCCTGGAAGATGATGCTGTGAAAGTGCCAGCAAATTTGGAAAACTCAGTAATGGCCACTGGCCTAGAAAAGGTCAGTTTTCATTCCAATCCCAAAGAAAGACAATGCCAAAGAATGCTCAAACTACCACACAATTGGACTCATCTCTCACATGCTAGTAAAGTAATGCTCAAAATTCTCCAAGCCAGGCTTCAGCAATACATGAACCGTAAAGTTCCAGATATTCAAGCTGGTTTTAGAAAAGGCATAGAAACCAGAGATCAAATTGCCAACACCCACTGGATCATCAAAAAGGGAAGACAGTTCCAGAAAAACATCTATTTCTGCTTTATTGACTATGCCAAAGCCTTTGACTGTGTGGATCACAATAAACTGTGGAAAATTCTGAAAGAGATGGGAATACCAGACCACCTGACTTGCCTCTTGAGAAACCTGTATGCAGGTCAGGAAGCAACAGTTAGAACCGGACATGGAATAACAGACTGGTTCCAAATAGGAAAAGGAGTACGTCAAGGCTGTATATTGTCACCCTGCTTATTTAAATTATATGCACAGTACATTATGAGAAACTCTGGGCTAGAGGAAGCACAGCTGGAATCAAGATTGCTGAAAGAAATATCAATAACCTCAGATATGCAGATGACACCACCCTTATGGCAGAAAGATGCCATAAAGAGCCTCTTGATGAAAGTGAAAGAGGAGAGTGAAAAAGTTGGCTTAATGCTCAACATTTAGAAAATGAAGATCATGGCACCAGGTCCCATCACTTCATGACAGATAGATGGGGAAACAGTGAAAACAGTGGCTGACTTTATTTTTCTGGGCTCCAAAATCACTGCAGATGGTGACTGCAGCCATGAAATTAAAAGACGCTTACTCCTTGGAAGGAAAGTTATGACCAACATAGACAGCATATTAAAAAGCCGAGACATTACTTTGCCAATAAAGGTCCGTCTAGTCAAGGCTATGGTTTTTCCAGTAGTCATGTATGGATGTGAGAGTTGGACTGTGAAGAAAGCTGAGCGCCAAAGAATTGATGCTTTTGAACTGTGGTGTTGTAGACTCTTGAGAGTCCCTTGGACTTCAAGGAGATCCAACCAGTCCATCCTAAAGGAGATCAGTCCTGGGTGTTCATTGAAAGGACTGATGTTGAAGCTGAAACTCCAATACTTTGGCCACCTGATGTGAAAAGCTGACTCGTTTGAAAGACCCTGATGCTGGGAAAGATTGAGGGCAGGAGGAGAAGGGGATGACAGAGGATGAGATGATTGGATGGCATCACCGACTCAATGGACATGGGTTTGTGTGGACTCCAGGAATTGATGATGGACAGGTAGGCCTGGTGTGCTGCGGTTCATGGGGTCACAAAGAGTCAGACGTGACTGAGTGACTGAACTGAACTGATACTGAGTAAAAAAAAAAGAAAAAATTATCTGGAGAGAACACTGAGCTATACACTGTGTTCTAATTCTGAACCCAGTTCCTGGCTGAGGAAGTAGTAAGAGGGAAAGTGAAAGTGAAATTGCTCTGTCATGTTCAACTCTTTGTGACCCCATGGATCGTAACCTACCAGGCTCCTCCGTCCGTGGGGTTTTACAGGCAAGAACACTGGAGCAGGTTGCCATTTCCTACACCAGGAGATCTTCCCAACCCAGGGATTGAACCCAGGTCTCTGGCATTGTAGGCAGACGCTTTACCCTCTAAGCCACCAGGCAAGTCCAGTAAAAGGGAACCTGGGGGGCAAATAAATATAACTACAACACAAGGTGGTAAGGACCACAAATACTGAAACAGCTAAGAAAAGCCTTAGGAGAATAGCATGTGGACTGTGATTTCTGTCATGGCAGGAATGATACAGTCAATCACAATATTTCTTTCATAAAAGAGGTGAAAGTGAAAGTCATTCAGTCCTGTCTGACTCTTTGGGACCCCATGGACTATACAGTCCAAGGAATTCTCCAGGCCAAAATACTGGAGTGGGTAGCCTTTCCCTTCTCCAGGGGATCTTCCCAACCCAGGAATCAAACCAGAGTCTCCTGCATTGCAGGCTGATTCTTTACCAGCTGCTGCTGCTGCTGCTGCTAAGTCATTTCAGTCGTGTCCAACTCTGTGCGACCCCATAGACGGAAGCCCACCAGGCTCCTCCGTCCCTGGGATTCTCCAGGCAAGAATACTGGAGTGGGTTGCCATTTCCTTCTCCAATGCACAAAAGTGAAAAGTGAAAGTAAAGTCGTTCAGTCATGTCCAACTCTTAGCGATCCCATGGACTGCAGCCCACCAGGCTCCTCCGTCCATGGGATTTTCCAGGCAAGAGTACTGGGGTGAGGTGCCATTACCAGCTGAGCTACCACAAATTATCCCTTAGCAAATCTCCAACATTCCCCAACCTCTCACTTTTGGCCAATGGCTATATTTCACATTCACAGAGAAAAGAGAAACAAATAGTGATTCCTTCCATCCCCCATTCCACCAACCAATGTGCACCAACAGCTACAAAGTTGTCCCAGAGATATGCATTGGAAAATATCCCCACGCAACGTCTCAAGAACCTTGCTTCTTTCCTCTCTGGGAGCACCATCAAATCACCTTTATATTTCCTTTCCCGACACTGTCAATCATGTCTTAAACATCTTTTAAAACAAGCTTCACCTTGTTCCCTGTTGTCCTCTAACAGTTAGAGACCTTCCTGTTTTTCTTTAAGTTTCCTAACAAAATTCCACAGAAGGGTCAACCAACTCACTACCTTCTCTTCCCTAGCTCCCAGTCTGTCCCATGCATTTTATTTTGTGCTTTGTTTCCCCAACAAAATGGCCCTTATCTAGGTCACAGAGGATAACCTGCAACTTGCCAGAGTCTTGTGGCTTTCCTTGTGGCTCAGCTGGTAAAGAATCTGCTGCAGTGTGGGAGACCTGGGTTCGATCTGAGTTGGGAAGATCTCCTAGAAAAGGGGAAGGCTACCCATTCCAGTATTCTGACCAGGAGAATTCCATGGACTGTTTAGTCCATGGGGTCACAAAGAGTCAGACACGACTGAGCGACGTTCACTGCCAGAGTTTTGCTGTGGAGGACTACTCCCTGCTCATTCAGGCTTCTTGCTCCCTTGACCCCACAGTCTCCCTCGGCTCGCTCTTCACCAGCCCCTCCATTTTGTTGTCTTTTGTTGGCCTCTTCTTTGTGCCGTCTCCTGAAAAGTAGGAATAGCTAAGGTTGAGCCTTTGCCTCTCTCATGGATGTACATTCTAGCCCAAAGTGGTCTCCTTAAGTCCTGTGGCTTTAGACGCCATCTAACACGTTGATGACTGCATCACACACAAGCATCCCGCTGTCTGCCAGACCCTGCTTGCTGTGTCCCTTGGCTATTCATTCACCTCTGCAACGGGCATGCAAATTATCTGTAGTCCTATAGCCACACTGGGATGGACACCTTTGTGTATGTGTCCCCTAAGCTGTTCTGTAACCTTCTCTGGGATGGGTGTTCCAGCAATAGGATTTCTGGATCATGTGGTTTGTGTGTCTATAATGTAAGTAGTGCTAATTGTCATCCAGACTGGTACCTAGGCATCAGCAGCCCATGAGTTTTTCAATCCCAGTGGTACTGAGCCACTCAGGCTCCAATCATATGGGAGGGGGATTTTGAAGTTCAGCCACCTAAGCTGTAACCCATATTAATTAAATCAGAATCTCTGGGGTGGGGGAGGGTGATTCCAATATGCAAATAAGGCTGACAATATCTACTTTATTTCCACATCCTCATCAACACTTGGCTTTCTCAAGCTTTCTAATTTTAGCCTATAAAATAGATGCTAAGTGTGGTCTCATTATTATTTGGGTCTGCATTTAATCTTAGGTATTTTATTATTTTCAGTATATAATAAACCAGTTTTCTCAATATTGTCTCCTCAACCATTTGACCTTTCCCCTTTGACTTATGATTTTCCAGATTACCAAGCTCTTTGTAAATGGAATGTGGTAACTCCATTTGTTTCACAACGCTCATCAAATACATAATTCTGAAAACTACTTCAGACAGGATGTACCTGTCAAAACTGTTAAAATATTGAGCGCACATGGTATTTTCTGTAGGTGTTTCTGTATACACTTATGTATGTTTGTATATATGCATACATGTATGGTGATATTTGATTTTGAAGATAGTGTACAGTTCAGGATTTGGGAGTCCAGATTTTGGTGTCAGACAGACCTAGATTTGGACTCCAGCTTCGCTATTTACCAACTCTTTGACCTTGGGAAAGTTACTGAATCTCTAGCTAAGCCTCAGGTTCTCTGTTGGTAGAATGAAAATAACTTAGACTATGTACATTTGCTGAGAAGATTAAATGAGAAAAGGTAGATAAAGCCTGAAACACAATGCCTGACATTATTAAACACTCAGAAAATAGTGACTTTTGTCATTACCATTCTTTTGTAACCCACTTGACCTATTGGGCGCTGTATAGCTCTGGGGTTTGGAGCACTTGCTCATTCATTGTTGGAGACTGAACTTCTCCTTTGCGGGAAAAGCAACATATGCATCTTTTCCAGGTATCCCTGCAGCTCATTTTGGTTAATGCCTGGAGAATCCCAGGGACGGTGGAGCCTATTGGTCTACGGGGTCACACAGAGTCGGACACGACTGAAGCGACTTAGCAGCAGCACCTTGACATAGGTACTAATAAAAGCATAGCTTAAATTTTTACAACAGAATGACAACTGTGTAATGTGCATGTCTCCAATCTACAAACATAAGTTACTTTAGAAAAGCTAGAGTGTTAATGCTTGGAGTTCATTAAAGAATCTACCTATTCTGCTCCACAAATTCCATGAGTTGATTGAAGATTCTTGATTGCTCGAGACTGTCCAACGCAGTGCTTTTTCAAACCTAGACCTGCTGTGTAGACAAGGTCTTCTGATTTTTAAAGAAGTCAGAAATCTAATTTTAAAATAATGCTTAAATGTACCAAAAGATGCTAAATTGTGTGAGTAAAATAAAATATGTCTACTGATCAGATATGACTCATAGATAGTCAATTTTCAACCTTTGCTTTGTTCTCTAGATCCACCTCAGTACTACCAGCTTACCAGGAAGAACTGGACTTTGGAATTTTAGCTCCTATTGAATGGTATCTTAAATCACATCTTCCTGTATGTCCTGGGCTAAGTTCCATGATCAGTGGAACTCAGTATTCTCATTGTTACTGTACCTACCATGTTTTTTTCTAACTTTGTATTTTCTATTGGAGTATAGCTGATGAACAGTGTTGTGATAGTTTTAGGTAGACAGGAAAGGGACTCAGCCATACATATACATGCATCCATTCTTCCCCAAACCCCCTCCCATCCAGGTTACACATAATATTGAGCAGAGTCCCCTCTACTATACAGTAGGACCTTGTTGGTTATGGGTTTTTGTTGCTATTGTACCTACTATGTTTTATTATAATATCTATCATATGAGTTGTCTTCTCACTAATCAAAGGGTTCTTTAAGTACAACGACTGCATTTAGATCTCAGCAACCTGACAACAAGGGACTTCCCTTGTGGCTCAGCTGGTAAAGAATCTGCCTGCAATGCAGGAGACCTGGGTTTGATCCCTGGGTTGGGAAGATCCCCTAGAGGAGGGAAAGGCTACCCACTCCAGTATTCTGGCCTGGAGAATTCCATGGACTGTATAGTCCTTGGGGTCTCAAAGAGTCAGACACGACTAGTAACTTTTGCTTCCATTTTCACTTTCTTAATCTGACAACACCTGACATATTTTAAAATTTAAAAATTCTGGTGAGATGAATGAATGACTAAGCCTGTAAAGATCCCCCATGTTTTTTTTCAGGAGTTACATAGAAAATGTTCATTCACAAAACTTGTCAACGTCTTCCGCAAAAGAGTTATCAAAGAAATTAACAACTTAGTTTCTTGAATATGTATTGAGTTCACATAAAAGGTCACATTGAGAATGCTTAAAAAAATTCTAATTCAGTAAGTCCCTTATATATGAGCTTTCACGTTGAAAACTTTGAAAGATGCTAACGTGCATTTCATAAACACCAGGCATGAGTGAAGTTGCAGCTGGCCCTCCATCCCCTTTGCTGACAGTCTTTCAGCCCTTCTATCTCCTCCCTCTTCTCCGTCTGCAGGCAGTAACTTTTCTTTCCTGTTCACTTGATGCCAGTAGCCCCTATATACCAGCTGTTGTATGGCACTACTGTATTTTCCAAGGTGCTGTACTATAAGATTAGAACTGTTCTCTTTATTTTTGTGTTGTTCGTTATGCATCATTTGTGTGAAAAGTATTATAAGCCTGTCACAGTACAGTACTATATAGTGGATCGTGTTACTGGGGTCCCTAGGCTAACTTTGTTGGACTTTAGAACAAATTGAATTTACATATGCACTCTTTTTTGAATGTAGGGTGCTTACTCTAGTTTTAGGTTAAGAGAAAATTTTACTTTTCATGTTTTGCCTTTTCTCCATCACCTACCTTAAAACCATTCTTTCCTTGGCTGCCAGTAAGCTCAGAGCAGTATTTAGCCCTCAATTGTAATAATTAATTCATGGCTGAAAGTAGACCTTTCCTTATCCTTCTTTTTTCTCCAGTGTTTTCCATTTAGTTGTCCCATTTTCATGCTTGTTAGCTGTGTCACTCAAGTAAAATATTTTAGGGAAATAGGCAACATAGAAATAATTAGAAAACAATTATGAAATAAAATACACAGTGATTTGCTTTAGGACAAATACACTCCAGAGGCTTCATCCATTTGGCAATTAGCAGGTGACAGGTTTTAGCTCCCATTTACCACCTGTTCAGTAGGCTTAACTTTGTGCTCTTGAACACTGATAGCAACTGCGATTCCAATGAAGGGCTTGGTTTCTATTGTAAAAGTGAGCTCGGCACTTGGGGTCGTGGGATGAATGAAAAGAGTGTAGTATAAGGAGTCTTCATGGAGTCTACCATCTCGTTAAAAAAAAAAAGACACATAAAACAATTAATAATCAGTCATGGTTGACATATTAGTTTCTTAAGGCTGCTGTAACAAAAAGCCACGGACAATAGAAATGTGTTCTCTCACAGGTCTGGAGGCCAAAAGTCCAGAGCCAATGTGTCTGTAGGGTCACGCTCTCTGAAGTTTCTAGGGAAGCATCTGTTCCCTGCCTTCTTAGCTTCATGATTGTCCAGAAATCCTTGACATCCCTTGGTATATTGGCTCATCACTATAATCTCTGCCTTCGTCATCACGTGGAAGTCTCTCTGTGTCTCTCTGTGAGTCTGTTTCTTCTCTTCTTATGAAGACCACAGTCATCGGATTAAGGGCCTTCCTATTTCAGTAGGACTTGATGTTTCCTTATATATTAATTACATCATCAGAGCTTATTTCCAAATAAGCTCACATTCCCAGTTACCAGCAGTTAGAACGTTAACATATCTTTTGGGGGACACAATTCAACTTTCGCGGTTGGCATACGAATCAGCACCAAGAAGCACGGAGCAGATGATTGGAAATGTCCTTGAAGAGAAAAGCTGAGCCTTAGCGAGGAACCCTTCTAATTGGTTTGCATCTCAGCATTGCTCTGGGAGCTGGCTCCACTGCTGAAAGCTCTGAGATATTTGTTCTCCGTGTGTCTTTTTTTCCCACTAAGTACACTTTCCTGTTATCCTGCTTGCTCACCCTACTGCATCCTTCGATACAAGCTGACTCCCCCAGATATCATTCTATTTGGGGAGCAATCTCATTTCAGCCCTTGGCATTCTTGGCGTCCTGTGCATGTTGGGTTTTTATCGGTTTTGTGCAATGAGAAATTTCTAAGGCACTTTTTACAGGAAGGCCTTCCTTTTCTCATGTTCTTATCACTTACTGCTATTGCAAGCTTGTGTGATAGACTTTGCCAGTCTTAAATTTATAGGGTTCTCTGAAATAAAGAAAAAATTGTACACACCTGATTTTTTTGCCACTGACAGCACATGTGCAAATATACACAGGCCATCAAATTATGTTCACAACTAGCAGCCTCACTGCAGTTTACATGGATTTGAAAGAGGACTTTATTTCTTTTTCCTAATTTCTTTTTTAAGTAGTCTTTACTAGTTTTCCTTCAGGGATAAAATGTTCTTTTTCTTTTTATAAGGATATATCATCATAATCTCCATTCTCTTGTCTGGTCAAGTAGAAAAGCCTTAGAATGTGCTTCATGCCTTCCCATTTGAAAATCCTCTCACTTTTCTTCCCCAAATGAAAATAGTGAAACTAGAGCATTATTAACTAATTGCTATTTGATGGCTAAACCACTTTTTAGCTCCTTTTAATTATAAGAACATTGCTAGAATGCATGTTTTTGTAAGACATAGTCACAGTTGTCATCAGTGAACTTTTTGGAGTGTTAGTTGTGTGATGTTTCACTAGACAATAATTGAGCAAATTATGACAAATGGGATTTTTACAGAAAATACCAGCTACTGCAGTTACGAGTGTATGACCTAAAGTATATTTTGAGATTAATAAAGCAGGAAAGATCCTTACCTTATTAGATAGAAACCAGATGTTGGAATATGCAGAATTAAATAATTTCAGTTCCTATATTTAAGTCCTCAGTTCCACCTTGAATCATGAATCAATTTGACCAGCTCCTCATTCCCTCATTCACAAATGCTCAACTGCCTCTGGACCCATTTAATTCCTGCCAACACTATTCCTTGGAGAAGGAAACAGCATCCCACTCCTGAGTTCTTGCCTAAAATATCCCATAGACTGAGGAGCCTGGTGGGCTACAGTCCACGGCATAGCAGAGAGTCAGACATGACCAAGCAACTAAGTGAAAACACAATACTATTCCCAAAGGGATATTAAAACATCACCACCGTATGTACTCTTAATAATTTATAGTCTTCTCTTGATGAGGGTAAAATAGAAGAGTGAAAAAACTGGCCTAAAACTCAACATTCAAAAAACTAAGATCACAGCATACGTCCACATCACTTCATGGTAAATCAGATCAGATCAGATCAGATCGGTTGCTCAGTCATGTCCGACTCTTCGCGACCCCAGGAACTGCAGCACGCCAGGCCTCCCTGCCCATCACCAACTCCCGGAGGTCACTCAGACTCACGTCCATCGAGTCAGTGATGCCATCCAGCCATCTCATCCTCTGTCGTCCCCTTCTCCTCCTGCCCCCAATCCCTCCCAGCATCAGAGTCTTTTCCAATGAGTCAACTCTTTGCATGGTAAATAGATGGGGAAAAAGAGGAAGCAGTGACAGATTTTATTTTTTTTTAGGTTCCAAAATCACTGTGCATGGTGACTGCAGCTATGAAATGAAAAGACACCTTCTCCTTAAGAAGAAAAGCCATGACAAACCTAGACAGAGTATCAAAAAGCAGAGACATCACTTTGCTGACAAGGGTCAGACTAGTCAAAACTATGGCTTTTCCACTAGTCACGTACAGATGTGAGAGACCACAAAGAAAGCTGAACACTGAAGAATGAATGCTTTTGGACTGTGGTGCTAGACGAGACTCGAGAGTCACGTGGACTGTAAGGAGATCAGATCAGTCAGTCCTAAAGGAAAACAACCCTGAATACTCATTGAAAAGACTGATGTGAAAGCTGAAGCTCCTATACTTTGGGCACCTGATGCAAAGAGCCAGTTCATTCGAAAAGACTCTGATGCTGGGAAAGATTGAGGGCAAGAGGAGAAGGGGGCATTAGAGGATGAGATGGTTGGGTGGCACGACCGACTCAATGGACATGAGTTTGAGCAAGCTCCAGGAGATGGTGAAGGAGAGGGAAGCCTGGTGCACTGCAGTCCACGGGATTTCGAAGAGTCGGACATGACTTAGGGACCGAACGACAGCAGTCATCAACACCCTTCATTCACTTTGCTTGATGCTGACGTGAAAACATCAAGCTCTGCCCAGATATTGGGATTTAAATGCAGGACTTGTTCTCCTCTGCTTTGCCTTCTCCACCAACTGTCATCCTATTTCTTCCCTACTTGGCAATCTTCCCAAGTTATCCGTTAATTCTCACATCAGGTAAGACCCATGGCACTGAAGACCCTCCAACATTTCATCTTTAAAGATGTCACATCTCCCTCCGTTCTTCAGCACTGAGAAGCCCCATCCCTTCATTGCAACCCCAAAGCTATCTGGATAAATGGTCTCCTTCATCCTTACTGACACCTCTCTTAGAATTTACCTGCTCTACATCTACATTTTATACCAGATTATTTAGCACCTATGTGCATCTCATTATCATTTCAAAATTGATTGTGTACTTTAATCTCCTAAACAGACAATATCTTTGAAATAAGGATCTTGTCATATGTTTCTCCTCTATTTTGTGCATTTAAATCCATATGTTAATGATTAATAATTAATATTTCTTAATTTCCTCAACTTTGGCTCCCCAATGAAGTCAGATACCACATAAGAGTAATACATTTAACTGCAAGCCATATTCTTGTGATGATTCTAGATTAATATTAACATTCTAGTCTCTAAAATTCTGATGGAGGTAACTTTAAAAATACTAAATATTAGTATGTTTTGAGTCTGTTTTTTAAGTATCACTTAAGGAAGAAAATTATGGATGTAGGTGCCATCCATAGGATTTTTGTGTGACAATTTTGTATAGAAGAGGATTGTTGTCCTTGCTCTTCCTGTCTTATCTGACCAAACATTTTCTTTAATCATTAATCTTTATGAGACTGTATTTACAGTTGGTCCAGGAAACCCTGGGTTCTGCATATTTTCTGTGTTCTTCATGCATTGTTTATCAAGCTCTCCCATTTGGGACTTGCAGCATTTTATTGAGGCAAGAAATTGAGATCTCTGCTCTGTTGATGCATTTGAGGGGTAGTGAGGAAAATGCTTTTAAAGGGGAGTGACCTTAACTAGCTAGAAGTTCTTTGGGCACCAAAGGGAAAAAAAAAAAAGTTAATTCCTAGCCAGAGCTTCATTAAATGGACACTTTGTAAGAAAGGCTAATAAAAGTATGGTGATCCCATTAGTTTCAGGGAATTCTATGCTGCAATGCTTCAGACAGAGCTGTTGGTCCTGCTTTATTAGTAAAGCATCTTAGATACCCAGTTAAATGGGACTTCTTTCTTGGGCTCTAACTGATGCTTTAGGGATTTCAGAACATTAGCCAATGGCTGACTGGCTTTATGGGATTTATGCACCACTGCAGCCACAAAATCAAGTTTCATCCTCTGAATGTGTGGAAGGGCTCTCATAAATTAAAGTTTCCTCTTTCCCAGGTACCTCCAGTCTTGGGTATTTCAGTCTTCAGATATTAACTTCTGAAAAACCAACTTATGAAGAAGATTCATTTGCAAGGAAAGCAAAGCCATGTCCTGATGCTCTAAGGTGGTCTCGGAAAGTCCCCTTTAATATTTACTTGGTTTTTAAGATTTTATTTTCCAGTCAAAGTCTGGTTTATATACAGTGAGATACATTCATCAATTAGTTTGATGAATGCCCACCCACCTGTCACAATTTAAAATTTAGAAAGTCTCCTCTTTACCTTTCCCAGTTCAAACCACTGCTGCCCCCCTCCCCTGCCTGCCCTCTTTTCTCTTAGATCCTTAGCAGAGAGGGGTGTCAGGTTTCAGAAGAATACCTGTGGGCTCAGATGATTCATTTAGCCAGGTTGATGTCAAAATGCCTCAGCAAATAAATTTACCGAGAAACCTTTCCAAACACACACTATATGTTTATTTGTATTTTTGAGAATGACATACTGCAGATCTGACATCCACCTACACGTATATCTACCTGGCTTCCTTATACTAACAGCTAGATAAATGAGTATGCAGATAAGCGCTGCTTCTTATTTATCATATTACCTTGAAGAAGTTGAACATGTGATAGTTCAGCTTCAGATTTATATTTCCAACAGCCGTATGCCACAAGAACCAATTTTTAAATGTCAACAAACTATGGCCTTTAAGATTCTAGTTTTTAACCTACACTGTAAGTGTACCTGTTTCATGCATGGTATCATCAAGATAGCTTTTCTGTTTAAAAGTCCAATTGCTTATATGGCTCATGATTACACACTTTAAACATCAAAGTCTGTATATATTTAAATATAAAATATCATATATGTTGAAGGGCTTAATGTGCGCATGATATTTAGTGAAGGGCTTATACAAAGGCCACAGAAGAATAAGCTTTTTAAAAGACACCTTCATTGTGGTTAAAAAGACAAAGGAGGTGGGAGGTAACCCCATGCCTGGATCCCTGCAGTGTGCAGGAAATCAAAAGAAATAAAATGAACAGCGTTGAACCACCGTGCCACAAACACTGGTCATGGTAGGCATCTTCAAATATTTGAAAGACTGTCGTGTGAAACAGGAGTTAATTAGATTTACTCTGTTAACTCCACAGGACAGAATGAAGAACAATAAAAAGAAGTTCTAGGGGAGATGAAGTTTTTTGCTTCCATCTTGAACATTTAAAATTCTTTATAAAAGGGTTGGATTGTACTGCTTTCCTAAATAAGAAACTCGCAGTTTCTAGAAATGTTTAATCAGAGTCAGGGTGACCTCTACTCAGAATCATAAAGATAGAATTGTTGCTTTCGTGCAAAGATATACTTATGTGACCTCATAAATTCACCCCAATTCCAAGTGACTCCTTAAACAATGAGAGAGTATATTCTCTTCCAAATAAGTTTGTTTATTTTTCCAATTCTCTGATGGTTGAGAAAGAATTTTATTCGTTTCTGGCTGTCCTCTGTATTCCCTCAAATAGAAAAAAAAAAAAGGAATTTCAGAACAGCTCTTCAGTATTTTCTGTGATATGATTACCTCAGGCAGTGTTACAAGTGTAATTAAAATTCTGTTTGCGTTCCTTGAAATACAGATAAGCATTTCAGGGTGTGATCATTCTGAAACATCAGATTCTGGTAGTTATCCAGTCAAGTCTGAGTTATTCTGAAGCCATGATTTTGAGACGAAGACTAATTCCCTGTAATCATTGTTATACTTTAGGTTGTAAGGTTACACGTGTTCTAGAACAAATCTATGGTCTTGCAGGAGAAAAAAAAAAAAGTGAACCTGAGAAGATTGTGGCAAGGATTTTGCTATTTACTGTGTGTAGATGCTTGTTCTAACAAAGCAATCTGAATTTTATTTTAAAATAAACATTACAAATGTGTGTTCCAAAGCCAGGCAGAGACCCACTTCCATATCAATTGAGTAAAACAGAGCTGAGAGCTGTAAAAAAAAATTTAAAAAAAGAAGCGCATTGCTTTCTTCCAAGAGTCAGTAAGAATAATAACTCACATTATCAGAAAGGGCAGTGCAAAATTACTCGTGCAAAGAACAAGTAAAGACTTCTTGCTTTTCCTCTTTGGCTTTCTTGCTACCAATTTAAGATCAAGATCTTAGACGGAATTACATTCCATCTTAGCTAGAACTGACAGGAACACATTTTCAATTACCAGCATGTGACAATAGAACAACAATGTCAGTGGTTTTTTAAACCAGGCTGTTTCTCGCTTTACAAAGGTGACCGTTTATAAATGACCAAACAAAATCTCTAACAAATAATATTACTCTTTTCAAAAAGTATAAGTGCTATATCTTTGGATACTGGTATATTTAATTTATACTTTTCTAGTTTCTTAGGAGTTCCAGGTAAGAAAATATACTCTAACAGGATTATTTGACTTAAAAATATTAAATACTAAGTACATCCCAAGGGAACATAAAACATTAATCCATAAACTTATTTCCATGTAAGGAAAGCAGAATTTGTGATTCCATTTAGCTGTTATTGTAGTTGCTGCAGTAGGAATACCTCTTAGGACACATTTAAACATTTGAATATGAACAAATGAATGAATGACTGTATTAGTATAAATAAAATGATGAATGCGATTAATACAAGTAACTGATGCAGTGTTTATGAGACTGACTTATGGCCAAATGCCCTAGTTTTATTTCTTCATCATTTCCTTCTGTCACTCCTAAAGTCCTAAATAGTACTCAGAGATACATTTCAGGGACTCAAACAAAAAACTAACTTTTTTCAAGTAATTCTGCAAATTGGACATGTATTCGTATTAGGATTAACTCATGTTCTCTTGTAGACTTGGATTTTCAGTCTAGTTACTTGTAAGCTAAAAACACCTTTTCTAGAAAAGTATTTCAATGGGCTTCACATTATCCTTCTAAAAGACATACAAAAATCACTCTACACTCTACTTCTAACAGCCCCCAATTGTTTGGAGCATTTTAAGACATGAGTTAATGTTCATGTCGTTAACTTAGATCATTTCCCATCTACACTGAGGGTTTTAACGATGCCAAATTATCTCACCACCTTTTCCCTCTCTTGATTCCATTAACCTTAGGATTTCAGAGCAATCTAATTTTGGATAAATTGCTTTCCTGTGTTTTGGCTGCTAGCTTTTGACAAATGTGTTTTAAGTTTCACTCAAAGGCTAATTTTTCTTATTTTAACCACTGAATGCTTTACAAATTATGCTAGCAAGATGTCTTTTATTTTTCAAGTTTTAGTTACTCAGAAATTATAATTTTTCTAAAGCTAAAAAAAGCTTGAAAACTTGATACTGAGCTAAATATCATTGACTAGATTAAATGGTTAAGGATTTATTATTAGGAAACACTGTTTTGAGCTCTTTTTAACCAGTAGTCATCTAAAAGTATTGGCACTTTTAATTCCATCTTGTTTTTTGGTGAAATGACCAATCTTTATAAGCATTGATATTTTTCCTCTAGGAATGCAAAATTAGCTGAGTTTCATTACAAAAGTTGCCACACACACACACACACACAAACTCACTTGTGAGAAATAATGTCTGGGTTTCTGTTTCCCTTTTCTTTCTCTTTTATGAATAGCCATTTAAAGTAGTCACAGAACAAATGATCACTTAAGTTTTTATTAAGTGCCATAACATTGTATTAGAATACAATGGTGGATAAAAGTAAAGAAACATAAGACTTTGCTTATGATCAGATCAGATCAGATCAGTCGCTCAGTCGTGTCCGACTCTTTGCGACCCCGTGAACTGCAGCACGCCAGGCCTCCCTGTCCATCACCAACTCCTGGAGCTCACTCAGACTCACATCCATCGAGTCAGTGATGCCATCCAGCCATCTCATCCTCTGTCGTCCCCTTCTCCTCCTGCCCCCAATCCCTCCCAGCATCAGAGTCTTCTCCAATGAGTCAACTCTTCGCATGAGGTGGCCAAAATACTGGAGTTTCAGCTTTAGCATCATTGCTTATGATAACCATCTACTTAAGGAAACAGACTTGTCCTCTCCCAAGTAAAACAATTTGTCATGGATGAAATGTGAGGCATAGTAATAATTTAACAACAGCTACGAATCTTGAGTCCTTCCTGTTGCGCTGACACTGGACCAGAAGTTTCACGTAAGTTACCCCATTTGACCCTCACCGTAGGAAGAGGTGTACTGTTGTTCCTATCCTACAGATGAAAACTTGGAGTCTTAGAGGTCAGGTAGTTTTCCAAGGAAATACAGCCAGTGTTCAGCTATAGTGAAAATCTGAGTTTGACTCCAAAGTGGAAGTCACTCAGTCCTGTCCAACTATTTGCAACCCCATGGACTACACTGTCCATGGAATTCTCCAGGCCAGAATAGTGGAGTGGGTAGCCATTCCCTTCTCCAGGGTAACTTCCCAACCCAGGGATCAAACCCAGGTCTCCTGCATTACAGGAATATTCTTTACCAGTTGAACTATAAGGGAAGCCCTAGAATACTGGAGCTGGTAGCCTATCCCTTATTCAGTGGATCTTCCCAACCCAGGGATGGAACTGGGATCTCCTGCATTGCAGGCGAGTTCTTTACCAACTGAGGGAATATATATAACATATATAATATATTATAAGAATTATAATTATAACATGTAATATATATAATATAATAAGGGAAGCCCTTGACTCCAAAACCCATGTGTTTATACATTTTGTTAATATTGCACTTCAAAATATTCCAAATATGGTGTTTCAAAGATGGGAGGTAAAAAACTTTCAAGGAAAACTTTACAAAGAAGCTGGTGTTGGTGTTGAGAAATAGAAGGGTAGATTGAAGGATAGTTAGGCATAGATCCTAGGGAATCTTCTGTAGGCAGTTGGAAATACATGAGCCACAACATGGAGGCAGAAATGCGGAGGTGTTTGGGGACTAACAGTTTGATCAGAGTAGTCATCAGGTGGCCAAAGTATTGAAATTTCAGTTTCAGATTGGAAAAGGGTAGTTTGGGTCACTTTTAAGTTATCATGTGTTGAATTCATTTGTTGAGAATTTGAGATTAGAGGTAGGACATGAGAAATAATAAGCATTCAGCCTTACGTAACTGGAGTTAGAGAAAGTTCAAATTATCATCTGATGCCAATTATGTTCTTAATGTTCTTTGATTTTCTTCTCAAATGAACAGTCATTATTGTAAGGAGAGATCTCCAAAGTAATTTGTATTTCTTTGGTAAGAGAATATAAAAACTTTAAATGCTTTGGTAAATCAATTAATTCTTAATTATGTACTATTTTAGAATATTAAAAATATATTTAACATACATAGTGCTATTATACCAAAATGAAAGATGGATTGTTTATTCATACAATATCATCATTTATAATTCTCCAGAAAGAATTTATCCATTTTCACTTAATTTCATCCTTTGTTATCTGGTCAAAAAGGGCTTCCCTAGTGGCTCAGATAGTAAAGAGAGATGCCTGCAGGAGATTGTGGGAGACCTGGGTTTGATCCCTGGGTTAGGAAGATCCCCTGGAGGAGGGCATGGCAACTCACTCCAGTATTTTTGCCTGGAGAATCTCCATAGACAGAGGAACCTGGTGGGCTACAGTCCATGGGGTAGCAAAGAGTCTGACAAAACAGAGAGACTCGGCACACACACATGGATACCAGAGAATATGACTTTATTTGACGTAAGACTGAGGCCAAATCTTATTGATAACATGGACCTACTGACTATCCAAATCCATCTGAAGCTATTTGATTGTTCTGTTTTGCCCTTCAAAGGTATGTAATTTTTAAGTGTTAACATCACTACTTCAGTTACAAGGATTGGGAATAAAGGTTTTTGCATATATTATTTTCTCATTGGTTACTGGTGATTATTTCTAAACGCTTAATAAAACCGTTTATCAATTCTAAGAATTCATTTGCTCTTAAAATGAAAAAAGTCTGATTTTTTTGACACTTCTCCCCCATTCTCTTTCTATTTTGAATTGTTGTTGTTCAGTCACTCAGTCATGTCTGACTCTTTGTGACCCATGGATGGCAGTAAGCCAGGCTTCCTTGTCCTTCAGTATTTGGAGGTTGCTCAAACTCATGTGCATTGAGTTTGTGATGATACCCAACCATCTTATCCTCTGTCACCCTCTTCTCTTCCTGTCCTCAATCTTTCCCAGCACCAGAGTCTTTTTCTAATGAGTCCACTCTTTGCATCAGGTGGCCAAAATATTGGAATTTCAGTTTCAGCATCAATCTTTCTAATAAATATTCAGGGTTGATGTCCTTTAGGATGGACTGGTTGGATCTCCTTGCAGTCCAAGGGACTTTCAAGAGTCTTCTCCAACACCACAGTTCAAAAGCATCAATTCTTCGGTACTCAGCCTTCTTTATGGTCCAACTCTCACATCCATATATGACTACTGGAAAAACCTTTTCTTCGACTACACAGGCTTTTGTCGGCAAAGTGGTGTCTCTGCTCTTTAAAGCATTGTCTAGGTTTGTCATAACTTCCCTTCCAAGGAGTAAGCATCTTTTAATTTCATGGCTGCACTCACTGTCTGCAGTGATTTTGGAGCCCAAGAAAAGAAAATTTGCCACTGCTTTCACTTTTTCCCCATCTATTTTACCATGAAGTGATGGGGCCGGATGCCACGATCTTAGTTGTTTTAATATTGAGTTTTAAGCCAGATTTTTAGTATTTTGAATTATTCAGAAATTATTTTGCAAGGATAAGGCTCCTTTGCTAGACCATTGAGTCAGGGGCAGATTTTAGATATGACACATTTGATCAGAAAGGAGTAACATAAACAAGTTCAATCATGCATGTAAGTTTCTAATGGAATTCAAATATAAATGTGATTTACTTGCTAAAGTGCAAAATTTGTATAATTTGCATGGCAAGTGCAGGGTTAATCAATGAAAAGGAAACAGTAGAGAAGCAGCTTTCAAAGAAGCACAGATGCAAGCAGGAGGCACTTCACTGAACCTCTCCGAAATGGAAGTCGATCAAGCAATTAATAAAGTTAAAAACACAAAAGCACACTCGGATCTTAATCTACCTAAGGAAAGTGATCCAAACCAAATATGTAAAATTGATTGACTAAGACGACTCTCCAGTGAGGTGGAAAAGTCTCATAAAAATCCAGAAGTGGAATACAAGGAACAAGGTCATTTGGCTCGTCCCGTCAGCACTGAATTATTTCATAGCTATTAAACTCAGTTCAGCTGACCAGAGAAGGAGTTCATTTGTACCCATGAATCCACACGGAAACTCTGGTCAGAGCAACAAATGATCTTCACTCTTGCTCCCCACACCACAACCACACCCACGGAGACATATTTTATTGGAAGAATAGTAGGGTCAATACTAACGATTGGAAAGACCTCTGAACAAGTGGTTTCAGAAGACCTGCCTTCTTGCTTTATATGAGCATCAGTTATGGAAAATACAAAATGGTACCATATTTTGTGACTTGAGTGAAATAGTCCTAACCATGCCTCAGGCCCCCACCTTGGATAATGCTAGACCCTGTGCTTTGGGAGGCCAGGGAAGGAATCTGTGTTTGTTCACCCCAGCATCCTCAGTGCCTAGCATGTTACCTTTATAAAGTTAGTGCTCAATTAATATTTGGTAAACAAATCAAAAATTGAATGCATAAAGTGCATCCACAGTTCACAAATTTGAGGTGTGCTATGTCAAGCCAAGGAGCTACCCAGGTGGTACTTGTGGTAAAAAACCTGCCTGCCAATGCAGGAGTCATAAGAGATGTGGGTTTGATCCCTGGATCGGGAAGATCCCCTGGAGGAGGGCATGGCAACCCACTCCAGTCTTCTTACCTGGAGAATCCCATGGACAGAGAAGCCTGGTGAGCTATAAGTCCGTAGAGCTGCTAAGAGTCAGATATGACTGAACTGACTTAGCATGCATGCACACACGTCAAGCCACAGAGTAATTATGTACTTTGAGGATCAACTTTCCTGAAAGGTTCGAAAGGAAAGTCAAAGTAATTTAACAGGGTTAATTAAAGCAGGTCTCTATAAAAATAAATTTGGATTATTTATGGACAGAATGCAAAATTCACATGAATTTGTAAAATTAAAACTTGAGACTTCAAAGCAGTTTCACCAGGCAGCTGCTTCTAGCATTGCCCTCAGTTCGCTTCCCCATCACAAGAGGATCTTCAGGGAAAAGCATGTGAACTGCAGGGTTGATGAATGCTGTGTAAGACTTAAGGTAGAGAGACTCATGGAAGATGGATTTATGGTTATCAGAACAAGTGTTTGATCATTCCAGTGATGTTTCAGAGTGAAGACCCTGTTTTGCTATTTTATGTTCTGGCAATCACACACACACACACACACACACACACACACACACGAGGAGGGATTGAAAGGCACTGCTGCTGCTGCTGCTGCTGCTAAGTTGCTTCAGTCGTGTCTGACTCTGTGCAACCCCATAGACGGCAGCCCACCAGACTCCACTGTCCCTGGGGTTCTCCAGGCAAGAACACTGGAGTGGATTGCCATTTCCTTCTCCAATGCATGAAAGTGAAAGGTGAAAGTGAAGCCGCTGAGTCATGTCTGACTCTGAGCAACCCCATGGAGCCTACCAGACTCCTCCTATGGGATTGTCCAGGGAAGAGTACTGGAGTGATTGAAAGGCACTAGGCTAGGCAATTTGGAAGCCAGTTTAGGGAAAGAAAAGGGTTATTTTTCCCCTGTTCTCTTAGGTTCTCCAGCTGGGGCCTTACAACATTGGACTGACAAATGACAGGTTAGTACAAGACGGTTTATTAATGCTTGTAGAACACTTCATCCAATGTGGGGAAACCTCATGATGACTAACTCAAAGTGGCAGTGAGGATTTGAGATTATATAGCATTTCCAAATAATAAATTCATAGAGAAGTGACAAGACAAAGGAAAAGAGCTCTAGGCTTCCAAGGATGGCAAACTGTGAGAAGGTGAATCTGGGGGAAACAAAGGGAGCAAGGTTGGTTTGTGCAGGTCTATCTCGGTGCCAGCTCTCTTTTGCATTCCTCACATGGCCATACGGTTTCCCCAGAGAGGAGGCTGATGGGAGTCTCCATTTTTCACAAGTTTCTGCTTCTTAGTCAGACAGAGGATGCTCCAGGAAGGCATCTCTCTGTGTTCCAATACCCAACACACAGCAAGGCCAAACAAACAGAAATGTTGGAGTTTGGAGCAAAGAAAGGTCTATTTCAGGATCATGCAAGGGGAGGTGGCTTAGGTCCTGAAAAGGCTTAAGCCTCCTGAAAGGTTTTGCAAAGCACTTTTATAACACAGTTGACTCAGGTAAGTGATCAACTCAAGGCTCTAATTGGATGATGGTGAGGTTGCAGTGTGGTGTCGCAGGAGTTAACATCAGTTCTTAGGTTCCACCAGGCCTGGGGCTTTGTGCTCATGGTCATTAAGTAGTTAACATCTTCCATTTGGTAGTGGGGAGGTGCATCTGCCAAATAATTCAAGAAATGTGCATCAAGTACTATTACCTAGGTACTTCAGAGAGGCACTAAGGCAGAGGATATGGGGGAAGGCTCCATGGGGACCTGCTCAGTTACATCTGCATCTACTGATTTCCATTTGCCTCCAATTCAAAATAATCCTTATGCCAAAGTGGCGTATTTTGAGATGGCGCGTTCTGTTCCCCTAGAAGAGTGAAGTGACAATGTGGATAAATCCTAGACACTTAGAACCTAGGAGATAAGACGTTATAAGCCCAGAGGGGGCTCAAGGCCTCTGTTCAGTTGTTCCCAACTCTTTGAGACCCCATGGACTGTAGCCCACAAGGCTCCTCCATGCATAGGATTCTTCAAGCAAGGACACAGGAGTGGATTGCCATTTCCTCCTCCAGGGGATCTTTCCGACCCAGAGCTCAAACGCGCATCTCCTGTGTCTTCTGCATTGGCAGGTGGATTCTTTACCACTGAACCATCAGGGAAGCCCCAAAGACTGTGATGTACCTAATAAACAATAAACCACACGTGGCTGTTTGTGGGAGACTCCAGGACCTATGCACTCACATTATTTCACTACAGGACTCCAAGGAATCTTCCTAACCCAGGAATTGAACTGGTGTCTCTTACGTCTCCTGCATTGGTAGATGGTTTTCCCTGATGATGCAGATAGTAAAGAATCCGCCTGCAATGTGGGAAATCTGGGTTCAATCCCTGGGTAGGAAAGATCACTTGGAGAAGGGAACGGCTACCCACTCCAGTATACTGACCTGGAGAGTTCCACGGACAGTGGAACCTGGTGGGCTAAAGTCAATGGGGTCACAAAGAGTCAGACATGACTGACTTTCACTTTCACTTTCTCAACCACTGCTACTGCTACTGCTAAGTCACTTCAGTCATGTCTGACTCTGTGCAACTCCAGAGATGGCAGCCCACCAGGCTCCCCCGTCCCTGGGACTCTCCAGGCAAGAACACTGGAGTGGGTTGCCATTTCCTTCTCCAATGCATGAAAGTGAAAAGTGAAAGTGAAGTCGCTCAGTTGTGTCTGACTCTTAGTGACCCCCATGGGCTGCAGCCTACCAGGCTCCTCCATCCATTGGATTTTCCAGGCAAGAGTACTGGAGTGCGATGCCATTGCCTTCTCCGTTTCAACCACTGCTGCTGCTACTGCTGCTAAGTCAACCAAAATCACTGAAGATGGTGACTGCAGCCTTGAAATTAAAAGATGTTTGCTCCTTGGAAGAAAAGGTATTACCCACCTAGACAGCATATTAAAAAGCAAATATATTACTTTACCAACAAAGGTCCATCTAGTCAAAGCTGTGGTTTTTCCAGTAGTCATGTATGATGTGAGAGTTGGACTATAAAGAAAGCTGAGTGGGGAAGAATTGATGTTTTTGAACTGTGATGTTGGAGAAGACTCTTGAGAGTCCCTTGGACTTCATGGAGATCCAACCAGTCAAACCTAAAGGCGATCAGTCCTGGGTGTTCATTGGAAGGACTGATGTTGAAGCTGAAACTCCAATACTTTGGCCACCTGATGCAAAAACTGACTCACTGGAAAAGATCCTGATGCTGGGAAAGATTGAAGGCAAGAGGAGAAGGGGATGACAGAGGATGAGATGATTGGATGGCATCACCAACTCAATGGACATGTTTGAGTAAACTCTGAAAGTTGGTGATGGACAGGGAGGCTGGGAGTGCTACAGTCCATGGAGTCACAAAGAGTCAGAAACAACTGAGCAACTGAACTGAAGGGCCACCTGAGAAGCCCCACTACAGGGTACTTACTTACTACTTAAGTCGCTTCAGTCATGTCCGACTCTGTGCAACCCCATAGACGGAAGCTCACCAGGTTCCCCTGTCCCTGGGATTCTCCAGGCAAGAACACTGGAGTGGGTTGCCATTTCTTTCTCCAATGCATGAAAGTGAAAAGTGAAAGTGAAGTCGCTCAGTCGTGTCCGACTCTTAGCGACCCCATGGACTGGAGCCTACCAGGCTCCTCCGTCCATGGGATTTTCCAGGCAAAAGTACTGGGGTAGGGTGCCATTGCCTTCCCTGACTACAGGGTAAGGGGACCACAAAGCACAGGAGGGTGTGAGTGCTGAATCCTTGTGTCTGCCTGAGCAAGGGTGAGTTTACCAGAGCAACACAACGTCCTGGTAGGATGAGAGCCAGCTGGGACATGAGTGACAAAGTGCCCAGTGGGCTCCTGCTCTGCTTGGCTGCTGGGGCAGGCGTGGGACTGGTTCTCTCTTTGGAGGAACTGAGTGCCTAAGGACCAAAATCCTCTAGTTGATTCTTGACAGATCCAGTCTCAGCCTCATCAGAGCCACTTGAGCCAGAAACAAATCACATTTAGAAAGGACTGTTTGGTGTCTCTGAAAGAGCTGCAAGGACTGAGCAACAAGCCAGCTATGAGACCTTGGGAGGCTGTGTTCTAGGCTGCCTGGAGCAGGATGTGGAGAAGGTGGACACAGAACTAAGAACTGAGAATTGATCTGAAGTCGAGGCATCATTGGCTCCTAACTGCTGCCAGTGGCTCTGGAGATGACAGGACACTGGCCAGTCTGAGTTGGATTCTCATTGAAACCTGAAGCACAGTTGGTTTCTTGGGACACGTGTCCTGAACAGTTGCACAGGGCCCTCACTTAGAAGGACCCCACGTGGATTAAGGTGATGTTGTCACTATTCCAAAATTCTTCATAACTGTACCTTGGAACTTGTGTTTTGTGAGGTCTGATGGGACAATACAGCATGGGCATGAGCAGGGGACACACACTATGACAGGCATGCCTGCTGTTGACATAGAGCATTCAGGGCCCCCAGAGCACAGAATTTCAGCGGATTCGCGATCGGTGGGAGGTGTGTGAGACTTCATGGGAGGACGGCCAGCGGTGATCACCTTGACGGAGTGGCGATGCCGACCATCCTGAGGGTCCCTCATGTGAACCAGCAATTGCTTCAAATGCATAAAGAAGGTGGTGGTTGTCTCCAGTGACCCAGGAACTCTTATCGTATTATTATACATATTAATTTCCTATAAGCCAACCATATATGGAGATGTCAGAGGACAAGAAAAGATAGTGCAAATCCAGAGTTCCCTTCCCTTTCAGTCCTTCCTTATTCACCACTGAGCTGAAACCAGAATGTTATTAGAATGTGTACATGTAAAAAAGTGAAAATGAAACCAGTTGCTTTAGTTTTGTGCAGAGTTTCCACTGTTCTGATAAGAATAAAATACATATGCATGTACTATTTTTGTAATGTTGGTGATTCTGCATACTAATTAAATGCACTTATTTTTACATGTTAAACTGGTAATATACAAAGTAAAGATAAACAGTACATGATAATGATTTAAAATTTTAATTTTTCTTTATTTAGAAAAGCATTAAATAACAAAAACACCATGATAAAAGAGAAAGATCCTGGAAGAAAGGAAGAAGCAGTATGTATCAGTACCTTTAGTGGTATTTTTCCATTTTGAACAAGAAGCCCTTCATTTTCATTTTGCACTGAATCTCAAAAATTCTATAGCTAGCCTTGTCCAGAAGAAATAGTAAGAAACCTTCTGCTGCTGCTGCTGCTAAGTCACTTCAGTCGTGTCCGACTGTGCGACCCCATAGACGGCAGCCCGCCAGGCCCCGCCATCCCTGGGATTCTCCAGGCAAGAACACTGGAGTGGGTTGCCATTTCCTTCTCCAATGCATGAAAGTGAAAAGTGAAAGTGAAGTGTCGTATCTGACTCTTAGCGTATTGGACTCTTAGTGATCCCATGGACTGTAGCCTACCAGGCTCCTCCATCCATGGGATTTTCCAGGCAAGAGTAAGAAACCTGCTACTTATTCCTTTATGGTGTGATAGATGATGTGATTATATAAAGCTTTTAATAGAATGAAGTTATTAGTATTCCTTTTTCCCAACCAATAAGCACCAGCTTCTAAGCATAGATATTCAAAGCAGATGTGGGAAAGGAAGGGCTGAAAGTTCAAGGTCAGCTCATTGAATTCTCTTGAGTTTTTTTGTGTCTTTCCCAGAAGATAGATTATTTTGTTTCACAAGTGTTGTTCCAAATACTTTTAGATATTTTAAACAGGAAATTTTAGGTATTTTGTCAGTGACAAGCAAAAATCATAGTTTCTTCTAACATTCATGATAAAAAAAAAAAGTTCTAGTCCCTAATTGTCAAAATGCATTACATGGAAGCCGGGACCCTGGTGGAGAAGAGGACTAGGAGAATTTACTGGAGCATTTAGCTGCCAACCTGACAAGAAACTGGTTAGAGATTGAAGTTTGGTTGCTAACCCTTGGACATCAGCGACCACTGATTCGACCTGCTAATCAGTTTCTTGTCTTGTGCCTTTGCACACATGTATATTAACTTCTGGAGAAGGCAATGGCACCCCACTCCAGTGTTCTTGCCTGGAGAATCCCAGGGATGGGGGAGCCTGGTGGGCTGCTGTCTACGCGATCGCACAGAGTCGGACACAACTGAAGCGACTTAGCAGCAGCAGCAGCATATTAACTTCACAACTAGATTTTTCAATTCCCTGATTTTTATATATAGGCATTTAAAAAAATGTTCTGTCTCTTGTTCTGATGTTCCCTAAGACATTCAGTGTCTTCGGATAGCACCCTCCATGTTTTAACATCTTTAGGTATAGTTGCCCAAAATTGAGTGAATGCCACCCAACCAAAGATAAGATTCTGTTTAATTCTTCATGTAATGGGACATTGATTTAGTGAGGTCACCATCCATCTTAATAAAATATCTTGTGCTTTTGTTTTTTTTTCCCGGTTTTTGTTTCCAGTCTACCATGGAATTGATGAACTTATTGTATAGCCATCAAAGTTCTGTTCTTCTAATGGTTGCAAAGATCAACAGATACAGATAAGATCTTAAAGTTGTCCTCTCCACTCTTTGTATAGCTGATATTTAAGAAAAAATAGTGATTGTGTCATGTCTAAAGTTGGAATCAGCCAGCTTTCTGTAAAATGCTATAAATATTTGAGACTTTGTAGGTCACACAGTTTCTATCACAACTACACAAGTACTCAGCTCTGCCCTTGCAGCATGAAAGTGCCCTAGACAATATGCAAATGAATGAGTGTGGCTGGCTTCCAACAAAACTTTTTTTAAACTTAACAGTTGACAAGCTGAATTTGGCCCATAGTCCACACTTGTCTAATCCCTGATCTAAAGCCATAGAGAAATTCTTTTTTTTTATTATTTTATTTTATTTAACTTTACAATATTGTATTGGTTTTGAAATACATCAAAATGAATCTGCCACAGGTATACACATGTTCCCCATCCTGAACCCTCCTCCCTCCTCCCTCCCCATACCATCCCTCTGGGTCGTCCCAATGCACCAGCCCCAGGCATCCGGTATCAGGCATCGAATCTTGACTGGCGGCTCATTTCAAATATGATATTATACATATTTCAATGCCATTCTCCCAAATCATCCCACCCTCTACCTCTCCCAGAGACCAAAA
Organism: Tragelaphus eurycerus; assembly: GCA_935064755.1. NCBI lineage: Eukaryota > Metazoa > Chordata > Mammalia > Artiodactyla > Bovidae > Tragelaphus > Tragelaphus eurycerus. The sequence continues at coordinate 14,609,756 of CAKXYN010000039.1, read as the reverse complement.
GACTGTTCTATACATCAGTGTCTCTTTTGCTATCTCGTATACAGGGTTATTGTTACCCTCTTTCTAAATTCCATATATATATGCGTTAGTATACTATATTTGTGTTTTTCTTTCTGACCTACTTCACTCTGTATAATAGGCTCCAGTTTCATCCACCTCATTAGAACTGATTCAAATGTATTCTTTTTAATGGCTGAGTAATACTCCATTGTGTATATGTACCACTGCTTTCTTATCCATTCATCTGCTGATGAACATCTAGGTTGCTTCCATGTCCTGGCTATTATAAACAGTGCTGTGATGAACATTGGGGTACACGTGTCTCTTTCAATTCTGGTTTTCTCAGTGTGTATGCCCAGCAGTGGGATTGCTGGATCATAAGGCAGTTCTATTCCCAGTTTTTTGAGGAATCTCCATACTGTTCTCCATAGTGGCTGTACTAGTTTGCATTCCCACCAACAGTGTAAGAAGGTTCCCTTTTCTCCACACCCTCTCCAGCATTTATTGCTTGTGGACTTTTGGATCGCAGCCATTCTGACTGGCGTGAAATGGTACCTCATAGTGGTTTTGATTTGCATTTCTCTGATAATGAGTGATGTTGAGCATCTTTTCATGTGTTTGTTAGCCATCTGTATGTCTTCTTTGGAGAAATGTCTATTTAGTTCTTTGGCCCATTTTTTGATTGGGTCATTTATTTTTCTGGAATTGAGCTGCAGGAGTTGCTTGTATATTTTTGAGATTAGTTGTTTGTTGCTTCATTTGCTATTATTTTCTCCCATTCTGAAGGCTGTCTTTTCACCTTGCTTATAGTTTCCTTTGTTGTGCAGAAGCTTTTAAGTTTAATTAGGTCCCATTTATTTATTTTTGATTTTATTTCCAGTATTCTGGGAGGTGGGTCATAGAGGATCCTTCTGTGATGTATGTCAGAGAGTGTTTTGCCTATGTTTTCCTCTAGGAGTTTTATGGTTTCTGGCCTTACATTTAGATCTTTAATCCATTTTGAGTTTATTTTTGTGTATGGTGTTAGAAAGTGCTCTAGTTTCATTCTTTTACAAGTGTTTGACCAGTTTTCCCAGCACCACTTGTTAAAGAGATTGTCTTTAATCCATTGTATATTCTTGCCTCCTTTATCAAAGATAAGGTGTCCATATGTGCGTGGATTTATCTCTGGGCTTTCTATTTTGTTCCATTGATCTATATTTCTGTCTTTGTGCCAGTACCATACTGTCCTGATGACTGTGGCTTTGTAGTAGAGCCTGAAGTCAGGCAGGTTGATTCCTCCAGTTCCATTCTTCTTTCTCAAGATAGCTTTGGCTATTCGAGGTTTTTTTTGTATTTCCACACAAATTGAGAAATTATTTGTTCTAGCTCTGTGAAGAATACCGTTGGCAGCTTGATGGGGATTGCATTGAATCTATAAATTGCTTTGTGTAGTATACTCATTTTCACTATATTGATTCTGCCAGTCCACAAACATGGTGTATTTCTCCATCTATTAGTATCCTCTTTGATTTCTTTCACCAGTGTTTTATCAGATCAGATCAGATCAGTCGCTCAGTCGTGTCCGACTCTTTGCGACCCCATGAACCACAGCACGCCAGGCCTCCCTGTCCATCACCAGCTCCCGGAGGTCACTCAGACTCGCATCCATCGAGTCAGTGATGCCATCCAGCCATCTCATCCTCTGTCGTCCCCTTCTCCTCCTGCCCTCAATCCCTCCCAGCATCAGAGTCTTCTCCAATGAGTCAACTCGTCGCATGAGGTGGCCAAAATACTGGAGTTTCAGCTTTAGCATCATTCCTTCTAAAGAAATTCCAGGATTGATCTCCTTCAGAATGGACTGGTTGGATCTTCTTGCAGTCCAAGGGACTCTCAAGAGTCTTCTCCAACACCACAGTTCAAAAGCATCAATTCTTCGGCGCTCAGCCTTCTTCACAGTCCAGCTCTCACATCCATACATGACCACAAGAAAGACCATAGCCTTGACTAGGCGAACCTTTGTTGGTAAAGTAATGTCTCTGCTTTTGAATATGCTATCTAGGTTGGTCATAACTTTCCTTCCAAGGAGTAAGCGTCTTTTAATTTCATGGCTGTGTTAGTGTCTGTTTTTGGGGTCTTGTTTTTGTATCCATTCGGCCAGTCTCTGTCTTTTGGTTGGGGCATTCAACCCATTTACATTTAAGGTAATTATTGATAAATATGATCCCGTTGCCATTTACTTTATTGTTTTGGGTTCGAATTTATACACCCTTTTTGTGTTTCCTGTCTAGAGAATGTCCTTTAGTATTTGTTGGAGAGCTGGTTTGGTGGTGCTGAATTCTCTCAGCTTTTACTTGTTTGTAAAGCTTTTGATTTCTTCTTCATATTTGAATGAGATCCTTTCTGGGTACAATAATCTGGGCTGTAGGTTGTTTTCTTTCATCACTTTAAGTATGTCTTGCCATTCCCTCCTGGCTTGGAGAGTTTCTATTGAAAGATCAGCTGTTATCCTTATGGGAATTCCCATAAAGAAATTCTTGGAAAATGTTATGTCTTGGAAAATTGCTCTTCGGTCTCCTATATTCGCTATTCCTCTTTCTCTACTTAACTTACACACATATGCTCCCAACATTTCCATTCTCAGTTCTGTGGCCTTAGTGCCCCAAATACCGTCTGTGATTGATTTCACCTAAGTGTGTGGCTTCAGTATCTGGCTCTTCTGTTTTCATTTCTCCGCTATGTCCACTGTCTGCTCCTCCCGCAGGGTTCAGGGTGATGTTCCAGCTCTTGGGAATCCTACTCCACCAGTGACTGGCACCTCATTTCTGTCCAGCTTAAGAGTCTCTCCACTGCGTTTTCTTCCCTCAGCCACCCAAAAGGAATTGTCCATACCCTTTTTAATTTTTTGCTACAGTTAATTTCAACTTTGAATCTTCCTTTATATTTCACGTACTCTTTTCTGATTACTTTATGTCTATCTCCCCAAGCAAACTCAGAATTCCTGTGAGGCCGGAAATTTGTCTTATGGGACTTTCTGCCCCAAGAGGACAAACAAATCTGGCACACTGTGAACCTACTCTTGGCAGAAAGTTTTGAATGAATAGAATACATATAATTGATTAGAAAGACTAGGGTTAGGAATTTTTTTAAACTTTAAACTAAAGTTAAAGATTAACTAAAGGTAAAAGATTAATCATTTATATGAAAGGGCTAACTTTTAAAAAAATAAATTACCAAAACCACATTTTCACTACATGCATTTTTGGCAATGCAGAAAAAAGCACAAAGAAGAATCTGCCCAAGATTATAAAACATGACAATTGCCTTAGACACATTATTTACCCTTCTTTCCACGTAGCCTCTTTAAAGTACTGTGATGTCTTCAATGAGCTGTATTTGCAAAAAAATACTGGGCTAATATGGAAAAACTCTTTGCTTATGCTTTGCTTAAAGACTTCAATCAGGATGCTGTGACTTACTTTCTTGATAGTCAGATGGTGGCATCACTAACTGATCACCATCCTTTTGGATTACTTGTCATTACTTATCATGATGCTTTCCTGGTGGCTCAAATGGTAAAGCATCTGCCTACAATGCAGGAGACCTGGGCTTGATCCCTGGGTCGGGATGATCTCCTGAAGAAGGACATGGCAACCCACTCCAGTACTCTTGCCCAGAAAAATCCCATGGACAGAGGAGCCTGGTAGGCTACAGTTCATGGGGTCGCAGAGTCAGACATGACTGAGTAACTTCACTTCTTCACTTTTTTCAATCTTATTTTTCCTGTATCTGTATCTGTATGTCTATTGTCACCTACCATGCTAGGGACCTTAGCAGATTTATTTATGTTCTTTATTTTCTAATCCTTGATCCACAAATCTCCATTTATAAGTTTAGACAAACAATAAAGAATAAAATAATGACTCCTTATTTCCCTTTTACATGTTTCAGTTTTTAAAGTTATATTTTTAATGTGAAATCTACATGCTTTTAAAATATTTGAAGTTAAAAGCTTGTAGTGACATTGTGTCAGGATTTTATATCCTTTTCTTTGGATAATTTTTCTATGACTATGTGAAAAGTAATTTTTAAATTATTTGCTTACATAATTATTATGTACATATCATATTTTGCAAATAAAACTCCAAAATATTTATATTATGTAGAACTCTATGTATTTCTTTAAGATTATAAGTCACCCACTTTTTGATTAGTTTTCCACCTATATTTGAATGGTTATAAATAATCCACTTCCATGAAGACTTCTTGGTTTTTATTTTTCTTAGGCATCCTTTGCTTCTTTTAATGTATACATAAATGTAGTAAGAGAAAATCCAGCAAAAATGATCAACTGCTTGGAGGAGCTAAATTTTGCTGGCCATTCATCAGGATAGTCACAGTTGCTTCACTGTCTTGTAGTTTTTCATAACATACATTTAAAAAAATCTATAAGTGAGCCAATTGAATTGAATTATTTTCTTCAGAATTGATGTTATTAAGCTATGACAATTGCACATGGTCTCTTCTGGGAAGTTTACTTATTGTTTATTCAATTATCCTATCAGCCAAAGATGTATTTTTACTAAACAGTACAATATTTTTACTTTTTAAACTTGTTGAAACAGACTTTATATATTGTATTAAATGAGTAAGTTCTTCTATGGTAATTATAGTAATCTTCTGGCCTTTAAAAATTTATCAGATCAGATCAGATCAGATTAGTCGCTCAGTCGTGTCCAACTCTTTGCGACCCCATGAACGGCAGCACGCCAGGCCTCCCTGTCCATCACCAATTCCTGGAGGTCACTCAGACTCACATCCATTGAGTCAGTGATGCCATCCAGCCATCTCATCCTCTGTCGTCCCCTTCTCCTCCTGCCCACAATCCCTCCCAGCATCAGAGTCTTCTCCAATGAGTCAACTCTTCGCATGAGGTGGCCAAAATACTGGAGTTTCAGCTTTAGCATCATTCCTTCCAAAGAAATCCCAGGGCTGATCTCTTTCAGAATGGACTGGTTGGATCTCCTTGCAGTCCAAGGGACTCTCAAGAGTCTTCTCCAACACCACAGTTCAAAAGCATCAATTCTTCGGCGCTCAGCCTTCTTCACAGTCCAGCTCTCACATCCATACATGACCACAAGAAAGACCATAGCCTTGACTAGGCAAACCTTTGTTGGCAAAGTAATGTCTCTGCTTTTGAATATGCTATCTAGGTTGGTCATAACTTTCCTTCCAAGGAGTAAGCGTCTTTGAATTTCATGGCTGCGGTCACCATCTGCAGTGATTTTGGAGCCCAGAAAAATAAAGTCTGACACTGTTTCCACTGTTTCTCCATCTATTTCCCATGTAGTGATGGGACCAGATGCCATGATCTTCGTTTTCTGAATGTTGAGCTTTAAGCCAACCTTTTCACTCTCCACTTTCACTTTCATCAAGAGGCTTTTTAGTTCCTCTTCACTTTCTGCCATAAGGGTGGTGTCATCTGCATATCTGAGGTTATCAGATACCTGGTTATCTGTCATCTGCAATCTTTATTCCAGCTTGTGCTTCTTCCAGCCCAGTGTTTCTCATGATGTACTCTGCATAGAAGTTAAATAAGCAGGGTGACAATATACAGCCTTGACGTACTCCTTTTCCTATTTGGAACCAGTCTGTTGTTCCATGTCCAGTTCTAACTGTTGGTTCCTGACCTGCATACAGATTTCTCAAGAGGCAGATCAGGTGGTCTGGTATTCCCATCTCTTTCAGAATTTTCCACAGTTTATTTATAACTGATGTTATTTTACACACTTCCTCAATAATTAACTTATTCATTTATTAAGATCTTATTAATTACTTATTGTATGTAATTTAAATAGACCATATAGTGACAGCATAGACTCTGGAATCAAGTTCAAATCCCCAATCCTCCAATTCATAGGTAGCTATCTGTAAAATGAAGATAAATTATTTCAGGCGCTTATAGTCACTACTTTATAGACTTATTGTGAAGGTTGAGTGGGAAAATACAATAAAATGTGCAATACACACACTGACACTAGTGAGCTTCAGAGCATGTTAGCTGTTATCAATGTTACTAGTTGCCCGAAGTAATGCACATTCATTTCTTTTTCATCTCCTCTGAGTAATAATTCCAGAAATCAGCATTTTTTTCTGCTTAAGTTCAACAGCAAGCAATTACCTAGAAACTTGAAAATTGCCACTGTTTGTAAAAAAAATCAATTAGGCAACACCAGGCCATTTACCGTATGACTGAACTGTAGCCAATATTGTGGCTTCACAAGTGGCATTTGACACGAAAGATCACCTATCCTGCAGCCCCTCCTGGGTGGATGCATTGCTGACATGCTGTCTGGAGACTTTCCCCAGCTCTCTGTTTCTATATGTGACTTTAAACCTTGGCCTTTGAAAGAAAATGATGAGAACATCAACAAAGCCAAGGTTCTTGGTCGTTTAGGGCAGCCATTTCTGCTGTTCACACCCAAGGGATTCAAACATTGAGCTAATGACTTGAGAACATAGTCTCACCCCTCCTGAGGATTCTGGCAAAACATCCAAGCCAGGCAGCCACTTAGAGCATGACTGTGTCTGAGTATGATCTATTCTGTGTTGCAGTAATGTGTTGGTTAAATGCAGCAGAGAGATACTTCACACAGTTATTAGTACACAGCTGGGCCCAATTTCTTCTGCAAGTGCTAATCATGTTTTACAAAAATTCTGGAAATAATGGTTAATCCTTTGAAGAAATAAGATCTATTTGGAGCTTGACCATACATTATATATCATAATAAAATTCAGGTAAATTAATGGGTTAAATGCAAAAACAAGAGAATAAAAATCTTTAAGCAATTTCAAATCATTAAAGAGCTAGAAAAAAAACTTACCTGTAAATAGCTTTATGATCCTTGGTTGGGGAAAGATTTTCTAAATTCAGCAACAATGGAAGAGATCATTATGGAAAATATCAGATAGGAGTAAACATGTTTTTTAACTTTAACATTTTGAAAATTTTAAAATTCAGAGGAAAAATTAGGAAATTATATTCCCCAAAATAACAGAGAAGGTTTACTATCCTTAATTTGTAAAATGCCTTTATGCAATAATGAAGCTATATTACTGTAGATTCTAAGGGAATAGTTCTAAACCAAAGCTAAAGAATATAAATATGTATTTATTTTCAAAATTAAGCTTTTAAAACTCCTTAGAGAGCTATCTCACTAGATAAATGTGTATACTAGGCTTTTTTCAAATGGGATAATATTATTACCTGGTTTCAGAGTTTTCATGAGGATTGAATTAAATAAAGCATGTACAGCAGAGCACAGTACTACTAAGGAGAGGATTAAATGAAAACTTTTCTGTTTCCTATGTTCCCAGATTGTGTATAATTTCAGACTTCCAAACTTTGAGAGAGTTCCGGCTAAGCCAACTATATCCTTTACAGAAGTGGCCACAGCAGTTTGAAAAAGCATGAAAAGCACAAACAAGTCAATGCCCCAAGAAGCAAGCTCTAGTGTTATAACTTATGAAACAGCAGACAAGGGAGCCTACCTCCCATCTGTGTAACGACGATAGTGACCTGTCAGTTGTCTCGGGTAAGAAGCAGTATTAACATGGAGTCTCCAAGCTTGATGGCAGCTAGCTGGGATATCTGCAGTGATCTCAAAGGCTGGCATGAGACTTTCAGAAAATTCTTTGAAAATTTTGATCTTCACCCAATTTCTTTAAAATTTGAATACATTTCATCAAGTTCTGTTAACAGAGTCTAAGAAGGCAAAGGGGGACAAGCTAGATACCAAAACCACTACTTGAAGAAGAAATGAAATCACTGGCTGGGTCATAAAGTGAAACTCGATGGTTCTAACATAACTTTTTTGCCTAATGTATTCATTATGTTTCTCTACATTTCCATTTTAATTATCAAGAAGAAAAGGCAGCAACCCGTTTGCCATGTGCGGTAATTTATACTTGCTCTAGCGAGATAAGTAATACCACTCCAAATACATCATAAACAAAATATTTATTAGGAAAGCCTCATTAGCATGCATTTTTGTTCTGATAATAAGGTTTAGGAATTTAAATTAATATCAGTGTTATTTGAGAACATGGCTATTAACATTTAATAATATTTAGCATTTATATAGTCCTTTGTGTTTCCAAAGTACCTTAGTCATTAATTAATTAAACCTCAAATTATCATTGTGAGCAGGTTCAGCTCATAGTTTCTTCAGCTATAAAATTATGTTCCTAAGTATTTTAACTTTTCCTGCTAGGGGTTCTCCCTAACAGTTTTTTATTGAAATTTCTTTCCTGCAGAGTGAGATCACCGATGCATCCATGCAGGAACCTCTCCACTGCAAACTCATGATACTCTCCTTGTCAGTTGTGGGGACTAGAGAAGGGCAATTTTTGGGAAAATAGAGCTCTCTTTAAATCTTCTCAAAATGTCTTGATTCTTTGTCTGCTGCTGTTGCTCCTGGTTCTCTATCACTGCACCATCACACAGTGACATGACCCAGTCAAGGACTTAAAACTGACCCCCTACTTAATAGGTATCCATCTAAAACTATGTCAAAAAATGCCCTTTAATTCAAAGTGAAATAGCTTAGTGCCAGGAAACATTCACAGAGTGAGAGGTAGGGGGACGTGGACCCTCACTCTACAATATTTAATGGTTCCCTACTACCTATATGCAATAAAAACCCAAACCCCTCAGATCTGGTATTTAAACCTCCTACAATGTCATACTTGAGTTCCCATCCCTTTGCAATCCCAGCTTCACATATTCCCATCTCAGCCACAGAACACAAGGACAAAATGAGCATGCACAGGTCCATCTGGACAGTGTTAGCATTGAAGACTTGGCCTGGCTGCTCTTGGAGAGATTGCACCCAGGAAGATTCTTTAGAACCTTGGTCAAGATTCCTTCACTGACTTCCTACTAGAAGCAGAACAGCAAATCAGACTGCCCAGTATCCCGACTTGCCTGCAACATCAGGCTGCTATGTTGTTTGACTTCCTGACCCATCCCAGAGCCCCCTCAGCGGAATTCTGCCATCTGCTTCCCCTCTTGGTCATCGACTATGACCCTGGGCTCTCTGGCTCTGTGAGGAATGCTCGGCTTGGTGAAAGAATCTCAAGGCTTGACCTCTGCCTTGTATTGTGAGTAGAGCAGAACCCAGTCCCAAAGGTGCAACCTTGAAGGGCCAGGGCAGATCATGCTATCACCTTTCTCCAAAGGATCATTTTATCAAGGCTTAACTGAGAAAAAAATACTCTGGAAACATTTACACACTGATAGAAGAAAGCATAAATTTATTATCTGCAGGGGAAAAGAAAATGATTATCATCCATTAGAGTGGTGAAGAAGACAGGAAAAAAGTCTAAATGCAGTCACCCTGTGGGTCTTAGCCCTACTTCTCTCACTATCTACTGATTCACAGGCTTGGCTTTTAAATGCAACCGGATTCACTGAAATAGTAAGTATCATAGTCTATATCTTCAGTGGTCCAGCAGTCACCAGGTCAGAGTTCCTTTTTATGCAACATCAAAATACATGTAACAAAATTTGTTCAAAAAATAAAATGTGTTCAGTACTACATCCCAAACATGCTACAAAATCATCCTTGGGGACAGAAATTTCTGGCTTGCAGTGATGGCTCATTTTCCATGAGTGTTTCGTCGTTTTTATTCAGTCACTAAGTCACGTCCAGCTTTTTGCAAACTCATGAACTGCAGCACACCAAGATTCCTTGTCCTTCACTATCTCCTGGAGTTTGCTCACATTCATGTCCATTGAATCTATGATGCTTCCTAAACATTGCATCCTCTGCTGCCCTGTTCTCCTTTCCTGTTACTAATTTAAACTATCTTTAGCAAATATCTGCTTGAGTAACATTAAAATTCTATGTGTAAATGCTGAGTTGATACCCCGACACACAGTGGATGTCCAAACATTCCTTACCAATATTACTTTATAATATTTAATTTAATGACTCCCTATGATCTTCCCAGGTAGCTCAGTTATAAAGAATCCCCCTGCCAATGCAGAAGACACAGAAGATGTGGAGAAGGAAATGGCAACCCACTACAGTATTCTTGCCTGGAGAATCCCATGGACAGAGGAGCCTGGTGGGTTGCAGTCCATGTGGTTGCAAAGAGCTGGACACAACTAAGAAGCTGATCACGTTACCTCTATGCAATACACACCCAAACTCCTCAGTTCTGATATTTAAACTTTCTACAATGTCATATTTAACTTCCTAATGCCCAGCTCCACAAAAACTGTGTTTAAGGCAGAAGTAGTATATTTAACTGTTCTATGAATACACTGGCTGATGTCCCAATCTCTGAGTTTTTATTTGAACTGTTTTCATTACCCAAAATGTTCGTGTATTTTTCAGTTGCTCCCACTGCATTGTGGGATTCTCAAGGAGACAGACTAGATATTATTCATTTCTTGATTTTCCAAGTGGTTATAGAGTTTTTGAACAGAGTCAGCATTCACAAAATGCTTTTAAAAAGGCAACTGAATTGAAAAATAAGCCAGTGTTGGGTGCCTGTGTTAAGACAGGAGACAAATTGAGTGGCAGGAGCGGTGAATTCAAAGGCCAAACAAACAATATCAACATGTAAAGCAAGCCTCATGGGGACTGAAGGAGCAGAATATGAGAGGCTGACAACCATGCATCTGCAATCTGAACAGCTGACCCCCCTCCCAAGAAAACTTTCCAGAGCTTGAATTTTAAAAGCAAAAGGTGGAAATCTGGATTGTTATATGAAGCCTGCCAATTTTTAACACTAAAAGCTGATTTATAAAATTGAATACAATGTAATAGTCAAACAAAACACATTTGTGGGGTAAGCTGGTCTTGCAGCTATCCAGGGTAAGAGTCCTATCACACAGCTGACAAGACTGAGAAGGTGGGTTGAGAACAGGATGTAAAGAGGAAAGAAAGAAAGTGAAGTCACTCAGCTTTTTCCGACTCTTTGCAACCCATGGACTGTAGACTACCAGGGTCCTCTGTTGGTGGGATTTTCCATGGAGTAGGTTGCCATTTCCTTCTCCAGGGGATCTTCCCAACCCAGGGATCAAACCTGGGTCTCCTGCATTGCAGGTAGACGCTTTACCATCAGAATGTAAAAGGGAAAAATCAAGTTACAAATGTGTTTTGTTGCTATAGATGACAGAGATGTTCATTATCTTAATTGTGATGATAGTGTCACCATCTATTTATATTGTATATATCAAAACTTCCTATACATACACTTTATGTATCTGTGTAAAGCACATACTTTATTGTATGTCAACTATGCCTTGATGAAGCTGTTTTTAGAAGTCAAGAAAAACATGCTTTCCAAATTTAAAAAACAATAAATCAAAATAAATGTTTTTTTCTTTATAAAGTCTTTCCAACACGGCTTGCTTTGAGTACCACCTAATATGAGATAGCTCAGGGCAAGTGGAACACTGAACAACAGACCAGAGACATTTGCCAGCAAATGCCTGGGACTCCTCATTCCAAGAGCAGCTTAGAGTGACAGGAACAAAGGAAGCAAGACACGCCTTTTCAGCTGCTCCTGAGTTCCTTTAGTCTCCTGTTTCAAAGAAGTGAGCTAGAGAATCATGCAAGATAGAAGAAAGGCCAAACATAGGCAGGGGGACTGTGGGAAGCAAGGGCAAGGAGGGAGTACAGTCAGACCCAGCTGATTTCACAGCCTGTGTTGCTTCTGTGAAATGTGTTTGGCAATAGATTCTTTTACAGATCTGCTGAAATCCTTATTCGGGGCCCATTTTTTAAAAAGTGTAAGCCCTGATGTGAATAAAGAATGAGTGTTGCTCAAAGCCAAGCAGATTATTGCTAATCAGCTCACTCTCCAGGCTCTTAAAAATTCAGCAGCTATATGCCCACTCAAGACAGGAAGAGGGTTCAGGGCTGATTTGCGGTGGTGAAATTTTCTGATGAGCCTGTTTTCTTCTCTTTTATGAGTTCAATTAATTAATTAATTAGCATGGTATCCCTCATTTGATTATCTATAATACATATATGCTGTCTCTTGAGAAATATACGCATGCAAAAGACAGAGAAAGCTTCTCACTGACACCTTCTAGAAGTCTCTTTGGGGATATGTATCACCTCCTCTTTTAAGTGAAGTTAAATTCCATAAGGGGAGAAATTATGCATTCTCCTGTATATGATGATTTTCTTCTTCCATTTTTCTTCTTGAGTGAAAAGGCAATAATAGAAAATAAAGAGTAAGGTTCAGAATTATATTAAACTCTTGTAATTTGTGAGCTGTTATGTTAGTGATGAAATTGTATCAGTATAAATCCTCAGTACAATGGATAGAGTTCTGCTCTGTGACTCACATTAACATTAATAAGAGCTGAGCTGCTAAATTCCACAAATCACATGACAAATTACCTACATCGGATGTTAAATTCTTAGAAAAGATGGCAAATAAGAGGGGACTGGATAGGTCAAATGATAGGTAACAGAATAGACCAAGGCTTCTCAGGTAGCTCCGTGGTAAAGAATCCGCCTGCGAAGGAGATGTGGGTTTGACCCTTGGGTCAGGAAGATCCCCTGGAGAAGGAAATGGCAACCTACTCCAGTATTCTTGCCTGGGAAATACCACCGACAGTGTAGCTTGGCAGGCTATAGTTCATGGGGTCGTAAAAGAGTCAAATACAACTTAGCAACTGAAGAACAACAGAACAAATCAAAGTGAAGCTGCTTGGAAGGTTACTAGGAAGGGAACACTGGTCAAACAAGTGTATTTATAGATGGAGAGCAGATTGACTAAAAGCACAGACTGTAGAGTCAGTCCGAACTGTTTGTTCTGGGATCCCCCACTTACACTGTAATCTTGGAAAAGTCATACATTTACATCTCAAGATGTAAACTGAGGACAGTGCTTGGTATTTAATAAACATACAGCAAAAGGTAGCTGATGTTCTTGCAAAGTCATAGGAAAGATCCTTAAATATCATCTCATCTTACCAAACAATTTTACAGAAAAGTATCTTAAAACTTGTCTTATATTACTTGTCTAAGCTTGCATAGCTACTCACAAATTAGTTATGCAAGTTAATGGTAAATAACCTGCCTGCCAATGCAGGAGACTATACCAGCAGTGTATGCGAACTCTAGTTTTTCTGCATCTCTGCAGCCATGTGTAACAGTCAGCATACTAATTTTCTTCTGCAGCATAACAAATTTCCACAAAATTAGTGGTTTAGAAGAACACAGATGTATTAGTTTATAGCCTTGTAGGCCAGAAGTCCAGGCCAGTGAAATTGGATTCACTTCTCAGATTCTCACTGTCAAAATTAAGATGCCATCTAGCCTACATCCTCAAATGGAATTCAGCTTCTTCCTCCAAGCTCCCCCAGTGCTGCACAATTCAGGTCCTTGAGGTTGTAATGTAGGAGTGTAGTTGGAATGAGGAGTGAGGTCCCCATTTCCTTGCTGACTGTGAGCCACCGGCTGCTCTAAACTACAATCTGCCCGCCAGATTCCTTGACGTGTGGCTACACTCCATTTTCAAAGCTAGGACTGATGAATGGAACTCCATGCTGCTTTTGATCTTTTTGCTGACCTTTGTCAGCATGAAATGATCTTCTTTACTTTTGATAGTACTCGTTGTGCTGAAATTTACTTTGCCTGATATTTATATAGTTAATCTAGCTGTTTTCTTTTCGAGTAAAATTAGTATGCTGTATCAACTTCTATACATTTGCTTTTAACTTATTTCTTTATAATTAAAATGGGTGTCTTATAGGCATGCTTTTTAAAATCCAAACTGATAATCTTTATTTCTTAATTGAGCTTCCCAGGTGGGCTGGTGGTAAAGAACCCACCTGCCAATGCAAGAGACACAAGAGACATGGGTTTGATCCCTGGGTGGGGACGGTCCCCTGGAGGAGGCTACAGCAACCCACTCCAGTATTCTGGCCTGGAGAATCCCATGGACGGATGAGCCTGGTGGGCTACAGTCCATAACATTGCAAAGAGTCAGACACAACGGAGGCAATTTAGCACACGTTTTAATTGAGGTGTATAAAGTTACCTTGAATGTTTTGAGTATTAATCCATCATTTTTGCTATAGTTGCTATTTATTCTATAAATTCTCCCCCACCCTTTTTTTTTTGCTGCCTCCTTTTAAATGATTCCATTTTATCTTCAGTGATTCCATTTTAGCTTCAATGATTCCATTTTGCCACTGCTGTTAGTTGTTAACCTTATCCAATGTATTGTGTGCAAGCTAAGTTGCTTCAGTTGTGTCCAACTCTTTGCAACTCCGTGGACTGTAGCCTGCCAGGCTCATCTGTCCATGGGATTCTCTAGGCAAGAAGATTGGAGTGAGTTGTCATTTCCTACTCCAGGGGTCTTCCTGACCCAGGGATCAAACCCATGTCTCTTATGTCTCCTGCACTGGCAGGCGGGTTCTTTACAACTAGTGCCACCTGCAAAGTCCTTTTTCATCTCAGACATTGTATTTTCTACTCTAGAAGTTCCATCTGGACCTCTTTATATCTTACATTTCTCCCTAATCTTTGTTTTCCTCTATTTCATGCAAAGATGGGCACGATAAAGGACAGAGATGGTGTGGACCTAACAGAAGCAGAAGATATTAAGAAGAGGTGGCAAGAATACACAGAAGAACTGTACAAAAAAAGAGCTTCAAGACCCAGATAATCATGATGATGTGATCACTGACCTAGAGCCAGACATCTTGGAATGTGAAGTCAAATGGGCCTTAGAAAGCATCACTACGAACAAAGCTAGTAGAGGTGATGGTATTCCAGTGGAGCTATTCCAAGTCCTGAATGATGATGCTGTGAAAGTGCTACACTCAATATGCCAGCAAATTTGGAAAACTCAGCAGTGGCCACAAGATTGGAAAAGGTCAGTTTTCATCCCAATCCCAAAGAAAGGCAATGCCAAGGAGTGCTCAAACTACCGAACAATTGCACTCATCTCACACGCTAGTAAAGTAATGCTCAAAATTCTCCAAGCCAGGCTTCAGCAATATGTGAACCGTGAACTTCCTGATGTTCAAGCTGGTTTTAGAAAAGGCAGAGGAACCAGAGATCAAATTGCCAACATCCGCTGGATCATGGAAAAAGCAAGAGAGTTCCAGAAAAACATCTATTTCTGCTTTATTGACTATGCCAAAGCCTTTGACTGTGTGGATCACAATAAACTATGGAAAATTCTGAAAGAGATGGGAATATCAGACCACCTGATCTGCCTCTTAAGAAATCTGTATGCAGGTCAGGAAGCAACAGTTAGAACTGGTAATGGAACAACAGACTGGTTCCAAATAAGAAAAGGAGTACGTCAAGGCTGCATATTGTCACCCTGTTTATTTAACTTATATGCAGAGTACATCATGAGAAATGCTGGACTGGAAGAAACACAAGTTGGAATCAAGATTGCCGGGAGAAATATCAATAACCTCAGATATGCAGATGACACCACCCTTATGGCAGAAAGTGAAGAGGGGCTAAAAAGCCTCTTGATGAAAGTGAAAGTGGAGAGTGAAAAGGTTGGCTTAAAGCTCAACATTCAGAAAACGAAGATCATGGCATCTGGTCCCATCACTGCATGGGAAATAGATGGGGAAACAATGGAAACAGTGTCAGACTTTGTTTTTCTGGGCTCCAAAATCACTGCAGATGGTGACTGCAGCCATGAAATTAAAAGACGCTTGCTCCTTGGAAGGAAAGTTATGACCAACCTAGATAGCATATTCAAAAGCAGAGACATTACTTTACCAACAAAGGTTCGCCTAGTCAAGGCTATGGTCTTTCCTGTGGTCATGTATGGATGTGAGAGCTGGACTGTGAAGAAGGCTGAGCGCCGAAGAATTGATGCTTTTGAAGTGTGGTGTTGGAGAAGACTCTTGAGAGTCCCTTGGACTGCAAGGAGATCCAACCAGTCCATTCTGAAGGAGATCAATCCTGGAATTTCTTTAGAAGGAATGATGCTAAAGCTGAAACTCCAGTATTTTGGCCACCTCATGCGAAGAGTTGACTCATTGGAGAAGACTCTGATGCTGGGAGGGATTGAGGGCAGGAGGAGAAGGGGACGACAGAGGATGAGATGGCTGGATGGCATCACTGACTTGATGGATGCGAGTCTGGGTGACCTCCGGGAGCTGGTGATGGACAGGGAGGCCTGGTGTGCTGCGGTTCATGGGGTCGCAAGGAGTCGGACACAACTGAGCGACTGATCTGATCTGATCTGATTTTTGCGAATGTTATCAAATATATTTCCAATTTTTAAAACTGTCTTTAGCTACTAATACTCATGAAAGTGAAAGAGGAGAGTGAAAAAGCTGGCTTACAGCTCAACATTCAAAACACTAATATTATGGCATCCAGTCCCATCACTTCGTGGCAAATAGATGGGGAAACAATGGAAACAGTGACAGACTTTATTTTATTGGGGTCCAAAATCACTGCAGATGGTGACTGCAGCCATGAAAATTAAAAGATGCTTGTTCCTTGGAAGAAAAGCTATGACAAACCTAGAGAGCATTTTGAAAAGCAGAGACATTACTTTGCTGACAAAAGTCCATCTGCTCAAAGCTATGGTTTTTCCAGTAGTCATGTATGGATGTGAGAGTTGGACTATAAAGAAGGCTGAGGGCCAAAGAATTGATGCTTTTAAACTGCGGTGTTGGAGAAGACTCTCGAGGGTCTCTTGGACTGCAAGGTGATCAAACCAGTCAATTCTAAAGGAAATCAGTCCTGAATATTCATTGGAAGAACTGATGCTAAAGCTGAAGCTCCAAATCTTCGGCCACCTGATGTGAAGAACTGACTCAATGGGAAAGATCCTGATTCTGAGAGGGATTGGGGGCAGGAGGAGAAGGGGTCGAAAGAGGATGAGATGGTTGGATGGCATCACCGATTCAACGGACATGAGTGTGAGCTAGCTCTGGGAGTTGGTGATGGACAGGGAAGCTTGGCATGCTGTAGTATATGGGGTCACAAAGAATCAGACACGACTGAGAGACTGAACTGAACTAAACTAATCCTATCGTGTTTTTCCTTTCTGTGTCTTTTCTAATAATTGAGTATTATCCTCATTATATATCTTTTATTTTTTCTGCTTCTTTGATAACCTTGTCATTTCTGCAGAGATGCTAGACATCGTGATTTACTCTACTGAATATTGAATTATTTTAAATACTTTGGAGCTTCGTTTTAGAATGTGGTTGCCTAGAAACATCAATCTTTCTAAATATTTATTTTATATTTTGATAGGTGGGACAGGCATAGTATTTAAAATAGGGTTAATCTGGCCTCACTATTGAGTAATAATCTTCTGAATACTAAGACCCATTGTTGTTTAGTTGCATCAGTCATGTCCAACTTGTTGCAACCCATGGACTGTAGCCCACCAGTCTCCTCTGTCCATGGGATTCTCCAGGCAAAAATACTGGAGTGGATTGCCATCCCCTTCTCCAGGGGATCTCCCTGACCCAGGGATTGAACGTGTATCTCCTACTTGGCAGGTAGATTCTTTACCACTGTGCCACCTGGGAAGCCCACTAAGATCAGTATATGTTCATTATGAAATTTTCCCACTATTGTTGTTGAGAACAAGAACAATCTCCATCTGTTGGTGTGATTTTCCTCTTTGCTTATGATTTTCTTTCCTGACTTCCAGTAGTTTCCTTACAATGTGTGTTTACTAGTACTGAGCTGAAAACTCCAGAAAAATATCCTGCTGGCCTGTGGAGCTTGCTGTCTGTGCTAGTCTCTTGTCTTGATACTCTGCTGCTTCTAGCCAAATTCTCAACTTATTCTCCTCAACACAAAGGTATAGCCTCAGCTGGCGTTCTGCTTCCCCATACTTCAGTCTAGAAATCCACTCCAGGCAGTCAGCTGAGACTTTGCTAAACTCGCTTCACATGTTTTTCCCCCTCTCAAGGATTACTATCCTGAACTGCCTGTTGTTTAATGTCTGAAACAACTGTTTCATATGTTTTATTTAGCTTTTCAGCTATCTGGAGTGGGAGAGTAATTCTGGTCCCCATTTTTCCAACTCCATCATGGTTGGAAGCAGAAGTCTGTGTGTTCGTTTTTAATAAAAGGTAAAAACCAATAATGCAGAAAAATAAAATAAAAAAATAAGGTTACTTAAAATTACCTAACTTAGAAACAATCACCACTAATAATTTCCCTTAATTTTTTATATACACACAGCAAACAAAATATTCTCTAATTTGCTTTTCAAGTCAGTAAATATAAGTTTTTATCATCAGTGTTATCATCAGTGAATGGATGCATTATGATTTGTTTAACTCCTCCCCAGTTGCTGGACAATTAGGTTTTTCCAACTTTTTGACACTTTAAGAAGTGCCCTGGTAAACCCCAGTAACTCAAACTCATGATCCATTGTTTTTGGCCCTGACATTGAGATGGCTTTAAAACTCTAAAACTTTCTAGGCTACCATGTTTATTCTGTGGCTTCATCTACTATATTTCTTGCTGGAATCCATAATAAGGAGAAAGGTTAGAAGAAGGACAATTGATTTTGACAGATGTTTTGACCTGAAGTTGATAAAAAGTGAAATATTTTGTCTTCAGCTCAGTATGAACACTCTTTGGGAAAAGAGAGTTTTGTAAAGCCTCATTTGGATGAAAATATACAGGAGAAGACATAGACAGCCAGTTTATTGACTAACTACAGATGCACAGTACCTAGGAAAGTTAATTGGAGTTGGTGCAAGAGGCAACTGGAAACAAAAACAGAAAATTTTAATCACGGATTGTAGCTAGAATGTGCCCTGGTGGGAACCTCATGCCATGGCTGAGTGGCAGTTGGTTTAGCCTGCTGAAATAACTTGATGATCTAATCCACATCGCAAATGATGGATATCCCTGAGTTTGGACCTAATAGTTGTGTTTTATCCCCTCTCTTGAGAGAGCCCTGGATTATGGAATAATGAGCACTGAATGATACAAGCAGAAGTGTCACTGAGTTAGAGTTGAGATATGTTAATAGATAGTGAGGTGAATTTGTAATAGACTAAGGTAACCTACATTAATGTACTTTACATTTGCAAAGCTTAAAAAGACAAATAGCTTGGAATATCTCCCGCAGCACAGAAAGAAATGTAGACTAATGTTTACACGCCAATCAAGAAAATTAATTCTCTATTTATTTTACTAAAAAATTACACCTTCGTGTCTGGACAGTATAAGTTGTGAAAAAGCTTTTCATTTTGTAATTGGGATTGAATGTCACAAGTCTTAGGAAAATAAAACCAAATTAAGGTCTATTTTTTTCTACTTCTTAGATTTTTTTAGTTTTGAAAAATTAACCAGTCTTCCTTTGGATATTTAAAATTTTAATGATAGACAAGGAAGGAAAGACGAGCTCTTCACAAAGAAGAATAAAATTTTAATGGAGATTTATGACTATGATTGATACAGAAGTGTCAGGCTATTAAGAAATAGTTGTGCTGAGGAAACTTTTAGAGAAAGGAGAGGCTATGGAAAGACTCAGACGTCTGAAAGAAGAAAAGTTGTATCAAATCATCAGATTAAAAAAGGCCAGCCACTTTGGGGTGAGTAAAGATTTAGCTTTGAAACTTTGCCATGTTCCAAATTCGGACTAAATAAAATGAAAGGGATTTAAAAATAAAATTGGAAACAAAAGTTCATGTTTCATTTAAAGAGATTATAACTTTTTTGTTTTGTTTTGTTTGGAAAACACCTTTCCATTTTCATGGTTTAGAATCAAGATCATTAACAGTAATTCAGAATGAGAAATCCATTTCCTCATTTATTCAGTCAAATATTTATTGAACATATAGTGGGGAGAAAGTATGTTTTTAAAATCACACAAGCACTTAATAATCACAAATGAGGTAGTTTATAAAAATGAAGGTGTTGTTTTATTTACATTTTGTTTCCCTTGAATATTCGCAATGAAGACAGAACCACCATCATCTTTTCAGAGCTAAATAGCTCATTTGCTGCCTGGTCTAGTAATGGCCTGGAATACTCCTCCTGAATGAGTAGACCAGAAAGGAGAATTCTTCTCTCCATGGGCTGAAATTGTAAAGATCAAGTTGCATAGAGGGCGGTTGGCGAACTAAGACAACACATTTCCCATCACTGTTTCAGATCTCAAGCACCATCAATCCTAATTCATTGCTTTTTGCATAAAGGAGGAGGCCTTACTCAAATATTAACCCTTGATAGTAGAAACTTTCAGTTAACTAATTTTGTAATTATTCATCCTTCACTTTCCGTATAAACTGGTCTTCAGTGACTTACAGTGCCTCCATGTATCTAAATATTTCTAAAAATTCTATAAACTTAGCTGTTGGTATACATTGATAGTCTAAAATACTTTAAATAAGGCTAAATATGAAACATTTTTTGAAGGGGATGTTTGCTTTCAAAATATATGTAAAAAGGGAGACATTTGTGATCTAACAAACGATTTAATAAACACTTGGAGAGTATCTGCTAAATCTCAAGAACTGTGCTACGTGTATCTACCTGTAAGCCACGGTGCCTTCCTTCAAAGATTGCATGGGCGAGGTCTAAATTAATCCTCTGTTGTAAAGCAACATGTGCCATAATATAATCCAGATCCTGTAAAAATCCAGAAGAGGGAAATAACAAGGGAAATTCTATTTAAACTGACACTTTAAAAATCAGCAAGAATTCACCAGTTGAAGAAGAGTATTGCATTCAAGTAATAAAGAAGGAAAAGTGAAAATGTGAAAATCTGGCGTGTAAAGGCGACTCAAGTAGTTCCATGTGGCTGGGTCATGGTCTCTCCTGCTCTCACATGGTTTCAACTCTCTCTGGCTTTTGAAAAGAATGCATTTGTCAGTTTAGAATATTTTTCATATGCTTATTTTACTATTTACTCAAAGAGACATGTTAAAAAATTCCACCTGTGATGAAGAATTGGTTTGTTTCTCCCTTAATTCTGTTAAATTTTGCTCTATATATTTTGTGACTTTTTTATACAGGCATTGCATGTACATCCAGACCTGAGATTGCTATAACTCCTTGGCAAATTAACTATCTTATTATCATTAAGTAGCTCCCTTTGTCTCTACTAACGATCTTTATCTTAAAGTCTACTTTGATATTGTTGCTGTTGTTTAGGCAAGAGTCATGTCTGACTCTTTTCTAGCTGTTTTAAAGAAATTTTTTGGTCTTTTACTCTGATCTGTGTAGATGTGGTATTTTTTTGTATTTATTCTGTTCAAGGTTTGTAAGAATTCTTCACTATATGACTTGATATCTTATGTTAATTTTGAAAAATTCTTAAATTATGCTTCCAAGTCATTCTCTCTTTTATTTATATATTAGATGGCTTTTTTTTTTTGGTCTCTTCTCTTCATTTCTGATCCTTTATTTCTCCATGCTTCATTTTGAATACGTTTTTTCATACCTATCTTCTAAATCACTCATTTTTTTCTTCAGCTGTGTCTAAAGTGCCACTCACTGAGATCTTAACAGTGATTCTTGTATTTTTCAGCTTTGAAATTTCTAGTTTTAATTTCCAGTTTTCTGCCATAATTCTTATTTATTATCTTTTGAAAATGTTGAAAATAGTTATCTAAAAGTCTATTTCTGATTACACCATTATCTGATTTTTTATTTAATCTCTTTCTCTTGTCTGTTTCTCTTGGATTTTGCTCATATTATCACATCTTCTTGATTGTCTACTTATTTAGACTAAATGCTCAACATTTTATGGGTAAATTAATAAAAATACTTTAAGGCCTAGGATAATGTTGCCTTCCTCCAGAGAAAATTTAAATTTATTTCTGGAAGATAGTTTTGAGCATTAGCAATTTGGGATAACTTCATCTAATGAGGTCAATTTAACAGAGTATCTCTTTTTGGGGGCTCCAGAATCACTGCAGATGGTGATTGCAGCCATGAAATTAAAAGACACTTACTCCTTGGAAGGAAAGTTATGACCAACCTAGATAGCATATTGAAAAGCAGAGACATTACTTTGCCAACAAAGGTCTGTCTAGTCAAGGCTATGGTTTTTCCTGTGGTCATGTATGGATGTGAGAGCTGGACTGTGAAGAAGGCTGAGCACCGAAGAATTGAGGCTTTTGAACTGTGGTTTGGAGAAGACTCTTGAGAATCCCTTGGACTGCAAGGAGATCCAACCAGTCCATTTTAAAGGCGATCAGCCCTGGGATTTCTTTGGAGGGAATGATGCTGAAGCTGAAACTCCAGTACTTTGGCCACCTCATGCGAAGAGTTGACTCATTGGAAAAGACTCTGATGCTGGGAGGGACTGAGGGAAGAAGGAAAAGGGGACGACAGAGGATGAGATGGCTGGATGGCATCACTGACTCGATGGATATGAGTCTCAGTGACCTCCGGGAGCTGGTGATGGACAGGGAGGCCTGGCGTGCTGTGATTCATGGGGTCGCTAAGAGTCGGACATGATTGAGCAACCGAACTGAACTGACCCTAAGTCTCAGGAGTTAACAGGCATCCTGGACTTCAGTGATATCTGGACTATATTTTATGTCATCCTGGTTGTTAACATGTAGTAAAAGCCTGCTCAGCTTCTCAGGTTCTCAATCTTCTAGAATCAGTGGACATCCTTAGTGGAAAAGCTATGATTACCTTCCCGGATTTCCATCAGATTTTGGCCTCATAATTTTTCCTTGTTTGGTTAGCTCTTTAAGTATATCATGTATATCATTTTGAATTCAACTTTTATAATCCTTATAGAGATTGATCCAAATAACCTAACTTCCATTACCAAAAACAGAAATTCTCTCATCCACTTCTTATATCATAGTCTACACACACGTTCATATCTCTCTAATCATGAGATTTTAAAGGGAAAAAAAAAATCACTCTTTTATCTCTGCGTTTGCTTCTCTTCACAGCCACATTCCTCAAAGAAGAGACTGCAAGTCTCTGTCTACATCTTTATTTTTCCCTCACTGTTTAACCCTATAGGTTTTCCATCCATCACAGCTCAGAAACTGCTGTAACTGAAGTCAGCAGTGACCAACCAATCGCCAAATCCAACAAACTTGTGTTAGCACGCATCTTACTGTTTCATATTTGAAATTCGTGAAATACCCCTAGCCAGGGGATTAAGGTAGTTTTAATTTTTGTCTTCTTCTCACTGAAATTGAACCTCTTTCCACATGCATGAGGACTATTTGTATTCATTTTGCTGTAAACTCTGTTCATGTTCTTGCCCATTTTTATGGGAGCTATTTGTGTATTACAGGGTCTTCTCTATAGCTCAAATGGTAAAGAATCTGCCTGTAATGCAGGTGACCTGGGTTCGATTCCTGGTTCAGGAAGATCTTCTGGGGAAGGCAATGGCAATCCACCCCAGTTTTCTTGCCTGGAGAACTGCATGGACAGAGGAGCCTGGTTGGCTACAGTCCATGGGGTTGCAAAGAGTCATACATGACTCAGCAACTAACACTATTTGCATATTAAGGATTTAACACTTTGCTTTTATATGAAATGCATTGGTTTTAATAGTTTGTCATTTGCCTTTTGACATTATTTTTCTTACCATGCAGATTTTGTTCTTTTAATGTGGCAACATTTATTAATGTTTGGGGATTTTGATTCATATATAAGAAGACAATTAAAGAATTTCTGATGGTAATTTGTGCTAAGCCAGTCTCAGAGGAACCACAAGCATTTTTCGGTAGCCTCTTGAAATCTAAAATACCTGAAATTCCCTACCAGTTATCTTATGAACCCTAGGACTTTTCATGCCATTCTCACATAAAATCAGGCATATGGAGGGGCTTCTATCAGGACTGTGTTTCAACTTTCTCTGTCAGAATTATCTTGGAATTCAGGGTTACACATAGAGCTGGTCAAAACATGATAACTGTTTGATATCCTGCCAGCATACAGCTTGTCCTTTGAAAGGTATCTGACCTTACCTCAAAGGCAATCAAATTTCAACCTATTACATGACCTTTGGAGCTAAGTGTAATTGAGCTACAATGTGCTTTTAAGAATCGGCAACCAGGAGATATGAAATCTATCTGTCCACAGAAAAAGATGATGCACTGAACAAGGCGACAAGGGAGACCATATTTTAGTAAATTTTATCTCTTTGTGCTGCCATTTATTAGTTTAATGGCTTTAGCAAGCCCTTTTACCTTTCTGAGTCTTTCAAAAATACCTATTATATGAGAATAATCATTTGTGTCCCAAAATGGGTAGTTGTAGGTATTAAAAAACAAAAAGCTCAAATCTTTTTCCTTTCCTCGTGTCCACCATCCTGTTTACTTCTTTTTTCATATTTGGCAAAGCATTTTGTGCTCTATCTTTCCCCATGACATGTAAGCATAGTAACTTGAAAAGATACTACATATATAAAAGAGAGTTGAAAAAGTCTTAATGATGGAGAAGCATGATTATAATATAAAGTGGATAAGAGAGGTTGAATGCTTCAAATACATAATAATTAAGAAGTTTCAGAGAGAGAAGGAAAGAAAGACTGGGTATTTATAGAATATAATTGAATCTGGGGAGTATTAGAACTGTCTCAGATTCACTGAACATAAGAAAGTTCATGTAAAGAAAACTTTAATTCTTTGAGTGAAGGAGTGGAGCATTGGAAAGAAGAATAAATGGTCAATCATGAGACAAGATTGGTGGAAGAAATGATAACCAATAGGCCAGATCAAATGCTAGTTACTTCACAGCAAATCCTTAAGAAATTGCTGTAACACAGGCAAACTATCGGAGAAAGCAATGGCACCCCACTCCAGTACTCCAGTACTCTTGCCTAGAAACTCTTGCCAGGGACGGAGGAGCGTGGTAAGCCGCAGTCCATGGGGTTGCTGAGGGTTGGATTCGACTGAACGACTTCACTTTCACTTTTCACTTTCATGCACTGGAGAAGGAAATGGCAACCCACTCCAGTGTTCTTGCCTGGAGAATCCCAAGGACAGGGGAGCCTGGTGGGCTGCCGTCTATGGGGTCGCACAGAGTCGGACATGACTGAAGTGACTTAGCAGCAGGCAAATTATATATTGGAGGTCTTGCTTCTAAAAATTGGGTGAATAGGAACAATTTCCTGCACACTAAAGAATTGCTAAAACAATAAAACAGTGAATTTTGAGATCATTAAACAAGGTATTAAACTAGTCAGGAAATTATTTAATAAAATTAATTTGATAGAAAGTATAGAAGATGCTAAAATAGAAATGCTTATTATTATAACTACATTTTACCTTACTGGAATTTTATATTATTAAAATTAATCAAATGTTTAAAATAAAAAGATAGTAGTCAAATAATAAGAAAAAGCATATATAATATGAATTTAAATGTTTTTATAATGCCCCAACCTATTTTATGGTTCATGTATTTCTTTTAATAAAAGAAATTTTAAAGAAGAGGATCCTTTAGTAAGCAATATTATTTATAGCCTTTGCAATGATATAAATCCCTTTATTTGTGTAAGGGTGGGGTTTCTTTAATGGTTTCTTTAATTTTTTTTCAGTCTCTGTAGATATTCCTTTAAAAACATATTCCTTGAAGTCATTTCACTCCCTTCGAACTGCACTTTGAAATTCATCATGTGCAAATGCTCTCAATAATTATAACAGAGGGAGGATAGTGGTGTGAGTAATTGTTTGATGTTCCATATACACTTGCTTTAAATAATATTTCAGTATTAATAGGTATTCTCAGATACCAGCACGATAGAATATATCAAGTGAAAATAGTAGAGAAAATATGTCACAAGGACATAAATATTACTTTCCATAAAAATCTTAAAATATTTAGTTTATAAAAACATACTTAATTCAAGGTCCTCAGTTCCCCTGGAGATCAGATACATCAGCTCCATGGGCCAGTCTTCTTTCTAAACTGTTGGCTCACACCTGACACAATACTCACCTGCTAAACATGTTCATGAATAGCCCTCAAATCCTCAAGTACCCAGCAAAGTCCCTCCTGGGAAGCCTGAGGAAAGTTTTATTGCTTTCCGGCTTATGCCAGATATCATTATCACTGAATATTTCAAAATCTTCTCTTTTCAAGTTAGACCTAGTTCATACCAACTGTCTCCTACAATCATGTGAATCCTGATATGCTTTCCTTTTGGCTAGGCAGTGTTCAGCCCATTTCAGCTTCCTTTATCCATATATACAAAGTGAATTGTCATAGTTCCAGTATGATGTAGGGCACCTCTCCCTCTGACATTGTAAAACATGATCCCCAGATGAAAATACATTCGTTGACTGCCTACATTTCTGAAAACTATGATTAAATAGTTACCTTTAAGTAACCTAGTTCTTTTGCAAATATGAAAACCTGTTGTACTTCTGTTAATAGTAATTTTAGAACAACTCAGAATTTCAATCGCTTCTATAGCCTAGTGTTATAAATAAAAATCTGATTCATGATCCAACATTATGCAGAAATAAAAGGTATTCAATTTGGTAATGTGCATCTAATCCAAATTGATTGTGTTCTACCCCGCATTCCCACCACTAAATTATCATTTATCTTTGTCTGTTAACAAACATTACATATTCTCTCATTGTGCCTTTAAACCCTTGAGATTACTGTGTCAACCACATGCATCTTCAAATGATGATGCTGAGTAAATAATAATATTATCTCTTAATGCTAATATTGCTTCTCTGCTTTTAGTAGCCCAGGCAAGCTCTGTCATTCTGTCATGTTGGGTGACAGTGTTTGAGGCAGAAAGGAATGCAGCCAAATATTCCTATGTTATGAATATGTTGTAGGCCATCCGAAGCAAACATGGAGGAAGAACATTCCATAAAATGAAAGAAAAGTCTGCCACTGTAGCACTTTATCCAGCAGTGAATCACCCCAGCAACTCACAGAGAAGCAAAAAAAGTTACATTAATAACTAACTATTTTGTCTGATAGAAGCCAATCACTGTAGCAGGGCAGCACAAAGGATTCATCAGACAGTAAAAATGTGAACGCATGTAACAGGCTACTCATTAAAGTAAAAAAAAAATCATAATAAAAATCTAAAAATATATAATAATGTGTGGAAAAGAAGTGGGCTAAAACTTGATCATCCAATGTCCCACATTGATTAGACTTAGTTAACAAGTTAATTAAGTTAAAAGCTGAAGGTCAAAGAGGGCCAGTGTGAAAGAAAATCTGAAAAAAAAATTTACAGGCTGAAATAAGTACTAATCAACTTGAGGTATTGAAAGAAGTGAGACTTGCTTAAAATGATGTTGAACTCTAAAGTGGAAAGTGGAATAAAAGTGGAAGAGGAAGCAGAGATGTAGAGTAACCATGGAAGAGGAGATGGAGACTAGAGATCAGATGATTCACACCACAGAAAACAGCCGTAATGCTGCAGTTACTGAATTTGAGGAACTACCCTTGGGGAGCACATATTCTTTAGTCATTGGTTGTAGGCCTTGCACTGTGCTGCTGACCAGAGTGGACACACACAAAAGCAGAAGACATCATTTTGCCCTAAACAGGCTGAAAATCTAGCCAGGTAATCATGAGTCATGTTGAAAAAGGAGACAGAGCTTCTTTTCTTTCTTTCTTTTTTTTTTTTAACAATATATGCAAGAGACAAAATATCCTAGTGATGAGGGAGCTGGGCTAGGGAACAACTGCTGGGAAACTCATTGTGTCACTGTTGAATCCAGGCTGCAATTTCCTGGCCCTGGAGTGAGGGGGAAACTGTCATCCAAACCAAGACACTCTGGATCATGGACGGAGGTGTTTAATAATCCTGCTGGGAAGTAGGCATAAACTAGGCTGTCCCCAATAAACTGGAACCTAAGATGAACCTTCCTCTGCACTTTACCACCACGTGAATCCCTGGGAGGCAGTGGGCTTCCGGAAGCCCAGGCGGCTCCTGGGGTTGAGCTGAGCAATCAAGAGGTGTGTTCCCACATTTCAGCATTCTTGAGTTGCTGTTCCAGAAAATCCTTAATACAGGGACACAAACAACTGTGAATTTTAAAGATGGGGAGGAGGGATGAACACATTAAAACTAGAGTAGTGAGCTTACTCTAGAGATCAATAATCCTAGCACTGGCCTAAAATTCAAGAAATGGAAACCTTTCAAAAAGACAAGTCTTTAGTCCCATCTGTGGGACCAAAGGAGGAACTTTGAATTGGAGTCAAAGTCCCAATATGGGTATTTGAGGGAAAAGCTCCCAACCCCAAAGTAGCCAGTGGGGAGGCAGAGAGACAAGCTGCCTTAGGGATTAGAGATCTGCATCTGGATGTGGAGAATCTTGGCTCAGGATGGGAGGCTGAAAACATTAGAGAAAGAGAAGCGATATGGTACCTGACATCATTAGCTTAAAGCAGAGATACGACATATTGACAATTTCCTTTCTTAGAACAGTGATCGGCCACAACGTCTGCATGTCAGAATCATTTGACAAGTGTAAAAATAATAGTGATGACTGATCCGCCACCAAGGCCACTTAAACCAGAAACTCTGAGGGTGAAATCTGAGCACTGACGTGCATTAATTCACCCCATATGTCCTTATTTTGAGGCTAGAGGTGAAAGATGGCAAAACTAAGGAGAGATACCACTTTTGAGTGATACTGTTCAAGTAAGATAATGGCACCCCACTCCAGTACTCTTGCCTGGAAAGTCCCATGGGCGGAGGGGCCTGGTGGGCTGCAGTCCATGGGGTCACTATGAGTCGGACATGACTGAATGACTTTACTTTCATTTTCACTTTCATGAATTGGAGAAGGAAATGGCAACCCGATCCAGCGTTCTTGCCTGGAGAATCCCAGGGACGGGGGAGCCTGGTGGGCTGCCGTCTATGGGGTCACATAGTCAGACACGACTGAAGTGAAGTGACTTAGCAGCAGCAGCAGCAGCAGTTCAAGTAAGAAAAACCAGTTACTTATGTGGAGGGAACCTAAGGACTGGTGACAAAGTGACCAGTCACTGTGTAGTTCCTGAATAAAGGGAAAGAAAAAGGACTGCTGTCAAGCACCTGCGCTGGCATTCTGAATATGTGCTTCCAAAGAAAGGAGGCTGTGATACCAAACTCAGTGACAAACATGGAAAATGATGTAAGGAAGCTGGAAACCTCTATCAAACCCACCAAGCAAAGACCACTCAGAGCCCATCTATAGTCAAAGTTGGGCTTATATACAGATACCATGGGAAGTTGACGGGGGTGCATTTAGAGATGATCTCTTAAGATTGAGGCTTGTGTTAGGTGGTTTTAAGGTTCAAAGAAACAAAAGTTCACTCTAGAAAGGCTAGTGTCAGGAAGTGGGGTTGATTCTCTGATTGGGTATTTTCACAGGTTCTATCTTGGAGAGGGAAGCGTGGAGCAAGTCTAAAGCTGTGAATGACAAAGAAGCAACCGACACCCATGTTAGCCCAAAGAGGGGATTCTTGGACATTTTGGTGATTTGCACAGTGTTCTTATTCTCGATCTGTGCTCAGCCATGATTGCAGAAGGTCTTGTTCTTGCCTCAACCGACTGGGGTCTGACTGTGGTGTCTGTGAAATTGGAAAAGAGGGGAACGCCATGCTGCAGCAGCACAAGGTCTGGGCCCAGCAGACACTGTCCATCATGGCTGTGTTTTCTTTCTCGCCTCTTAGAAAGTGAGATTGTGATGCGACAACCTGAGGAGAGTAATAAGAGGTGGTCCAGACACCAGGGAAGATTCACAGTGATTGCTCAGAAGAGCTAGAAGGTAGGTGTGCCAGAGTCTCAGAAATATGGAATTTTATTGCTGAGGGACCTACAAGATCTTCCAGTCCACTTGCGTGTTTGATAATGAGGACGCTGAGTCTTACAGGGATGTGCTGGCTGGGGTCAGGTTGCAGTGTCTTGTTCTCAGGCCCCATCATTTCTGATGTACTCAGTACTCATTCCACAGGTCTCCATTAAAACCCATAAACACAGGAAACCTCAGTCCAAAAGGGAGCTGGGTTTTTCAATGAGGTAAAAAACATTTTACAAAGATGCCTTTTAGAAATGTTCTTAACAGCCCAGCCAATGACTGCCTCCACTGCTCAGGCAGACATGATAAGGTCAATAAAGGGGAGGCGGGAGGCAGATGGATTCAACACGTAATTTGCTTCTTTCATGCTGATATTTATTTATTCGTTCAATACTAGGCTTTCTCTTTAGTCAAGAATGTTTTTCATCTAAAAAAGGTGAAATAAGCACATATACTGGGGAGGGCAGCCCTAGATGAAGAGCCCAGAAAGCACGAGGTAAGGAGGATCTGATTGTGGTATCTGCTATTGGCAACCTATGGTTCATTCTTCTGGCCTGGATGACTAAGCGGTGCTCCCTGGGACCTCACTGCTCTGCTTTACCACTTCTACTGTAGAATGTTTAGTCAAGGAGGAGGGTGACCTTCCTACAGTCTAGAATATGAGAAGCTCAGGGCTTCAGACCTGATGTTATACTGCAAGCTGTGTAAAGAAGTGCCAGATATAATTGTGCAACCACAGAGGGGAAACTTTCAAGGGAGTTCCTCTGTGGGAAACCTTCTGAGAGGAATATTCCTAGAGGAACTCTCCAAGGTAAACTTTTAAGGGAAGTTTCTAAGGGAATCTTCTAAGGAAAAACTTCTGTAGGGAACCTTTCAGGGGAAACATCTTAGGGAAACTTCTGATCGAAGCTACTAAGGGAAATTTCTGAAGAAATCTTTGGAGGGGAAGCTTCCAATAGGAACTTTCTGAGGAGAACCTTCTGAGGGAAATTTGTAGGGGAAGCTTCTATAGGAAACCTTCTAGAAAAAAAAAAAAAAGAAACAAACTTGAAGGAATCTTCTGAGGAGGACCTTCTGGGGAAAACTTTCTGAGGGAAAGGTCCATGAGGATCTTCTTTTGGAAACTTTTAAAGGGTGACTTTCTGTGGAAAACCTTTCAGAATTACAGACAGTGAGATATGGACTGAAGGATGGTGTTGAAACTGAATGGTGGACATTCATCTAAGGTCTCCCTGGTCTACATCCAGTCCCCTTTACTCATAACAGCACACTGATCTTCCTTCAAAAACCGTCCTCTCTCATCTCTAATCCATGCAGTTCAGATGAAGCTGCCTTGACCCTTTGCCTCTAGGGGTGGCCCTTGACCCAGACTTGGCCGAGCAAAGGCCTGCCATTCCACTAACCAGAGCGATCATGTCAGGGGTGGGCCAGTGACCCCAGACATGCAACTAAACTCATTTCTAGGACAGTTTCTTAGTTGTTGGCATAAAACCATTTTTTCTACTGGCCTTCAAGCTGATAGAATATGATTGACCTAGAACTGCTAGAGGTCACCATGTGGAGACAGCCAGTCTGGGCCCGAGGCTCCTAGAACTAAAGTAAAGCTAAAAGACGGAATTAGTAAATACCGAGCATGTTTATGCTATACATCTAGATCCAACTGTATCTGAAATAAATCCCTAGAATCCAAAAATTAAATTTTTGTTTCTGATGGTTAAGCCACTTTGCATTGTGTTTCCTGCCTAAATAAGGTAACAAGATAAAGGAGAAGCAAATTGAAAACAAGAGGTAAAAGTGAAAAATATTAAGGGTGAACTTGTCATCTACACTTAAGAAAAAATCTACCATTTTGCATTTAGGCCAGGTCTGTTCAACATTTTTTTTTTTTTTTTTTAGTTTGCTCATGAAGAAAGACAGAAATGTGGAAATTAACATTTACTAAATATATACTGAATAGGGATAAAAGAAAAAAACTACACCATGATTGTACAAAGATAAAATGGTTCCCTTATTGGTAGTGGTTCTCCTGTGAGCCTCCATGCTCTGGTAAGTGGAGGGACCACTCTGTTTGAATCTAGTCTATCCTGTTCATATCAGCAGGTTCTTTTTAAGGAAATGCTCTTCCATTTTGAAACAGTCCCTTCCCCTTCTCTTCCTAAACTCTGAGTGTAGAGGGTGTGGAGAGTTTTGCATGCCTGTGGCAATAGAATAGTACTGATTTCTCAGGAGAGGTGACTTCTGTCTTCTCTGGACTGATATTGGGAGTTTAAATATGAAGCTGAAGAGACTTCTGATCAGCTCAGGGGCATCTGGCCACCCATTCACTCCCAGCCTGAGTGGTCTGTTTTGGAGCCTGAATGGCAGCTACTATGTGGGCCTCAGCTCTGGCTACCCACAAGGAGGAACTCCAAAGCCAGACTTTCAGCGTAACGTCTGGGTCATGTCTAGGCCCATCCAGAAGAAGGGACAATGAGGAGATGCTGAATAGAAGTGCCTTCATTTGCCTGAACACACAAAGCTGCATTTCTGCAACTCTGATCTACATTGGGGTTGGCAACCCTCACTTTAACCTCTCAGCATCCAAATGAGAAGAAGGGCGAGACCCTGTGCCGTCTGGGCTTCCCAGGTGACGCTAGTGGTAAAGAACCCACCTGCCAACGCAGGAGATGTAAGAGATGCGGGCTCTCCCCTGGGATCAGGAAGATCCCCTGAAGTAGGAATTGGCACCCTGCTCCAGTATTCTTGCCTGGAAAATTTAATGGGCTAAGGAGCTGGGGCCACAAACAGTCTGTCACGACTGAGCACGTTCTCTTTAAACCAACTCCTTCCCTTTGGGCCAGAGCTCTGAGAGGAAACCCAAGCACTGTGTGTCTGAACTGTTATGCTGTTATTCACTTCTCCTAAACCCTAGGACTGGAAAGCAGGCAGGCTTTTTGTACTTTTCTTGGGCCACATCTCTCCTCTAATTCCAGTCAAGTCCAGTGGTGCACAAGGTCTCTCTCCTATACTACAGGAGAAGCCTGTGGACCGAGTCTTCCTACTGGCTACAGAACGAGAAAAAGGAATGTGGAGAACAAATCTTTTGCTCAAGGCAAAATGACTGGTAAAATGACCGTCTGGCATTTGACTGGCTTTGCTCTCTGCCTTTAAACAGTAACAAATATTGGTATGACTTTAGGCAGATGAGGGCTGAGGAGTAAATGTCTCA
Organism: Tragelaphus eurycerus; assembly: GCA_935064755.1. Lineage (NCBI taxonomy): Eukaryota > Metazoa > Chordata > Mammalia > Artiodactyla > Bovidae > Tragelaphus > Tragelaphus eurycerus. Next base: position 14,576,817 of record CAKXYN010000039.1, on the reverse strand, counting down.
CATTCGTAAGACACAGCAGGAAAGCATATCAGATGGTTCAGACGCTGTCTCTGCAACACTACAGAGTTTCTATTGTTGGCTGTTTTCACATGTTATCTCAATTAATTCTCTCCAAGCTTAAATCTTTTGAAATTAATGAACAATAGCCCTACAAGACAGCTATGAATGCTTTTATATTAATGAGAAGATGAATCTTGGAAAAGATAAGAAATCTGTACAATATCACATTATAAGCCAAGCTTATAATGTGACTTTAATCCATATCCACTTTAATAAAGATTGTAGGTGACTCAAGGCCAGGAAAAGAGAGTACTGTGTTTAAGGAAAGAATTAAATTCACACAGTTTCCAACAGGAAGGCACACCTAAGATTTGACTCAAACGAGATAAAATAGAACAGGTAAAATTATACAGTGCGAATTTAGGTTTACAAGTCATTTGTGTATGAATAGGATGGAGGTGTCCTGACTTGATACCAATTCTTGTGACACAGGGGTGGGCAGTAGTGGGCTCTGAACTCCAAGGGGACCACTGATCTGATATGAGTGCCAAAAAAGGGAGGAAGGGCTCTGAGGAAATAAAGAGGTCATGAGTGGATTCAGGAAGGTGAATTTTTGACTCAGTGCAAAGAGCAACTTCACACTAAATGTGAAATGGGTATTTGTAAAGCAGTGAGATTCTCACACAATAAACCAAGCAGAGGCTAAAGAATCGTCTGTGTATGTGAAACACCTACAAATCAGAGAGACAAGCTCAACTAGTTCAGTAGGGAAAAGGCATATTGACTGGAGTCTTTCCACGTTGCCCCCCTCGGGCCCTCTCTACCTTCTTATCCCTGCCCTGGGCCTGTGTGACCATGGCAATAGGTTCCCTGCCTCCCATTCTCACTGCAGGGCTCGAACATGTCAGTCCTGGCAGGAGATGAGAGGAGGGAAGAGATTCAGGTCAGGGAGACTATCTCCCCGCCACACACAGACACACACACACACACACACACACACACACACACACACACCTCTTTCTACCTGGGCCACCAGAGCCCCACACCCTCCACAGAAGGTCACCTTCCTATCTCTGATTGATTACTCCCTTCCCACCTTCAGACCTAATAGAGTAACTAGTACCAGCCCTGTCACCTACTTTGGGGTCCTGCTGACATATTTGTAAATCAGACCTTCATTAAATTTTCCTTGAATTGCCCAGGACAGGTGTGCCATCTGCTTCTTTCTGGAACCCTGAGTGATTCAGTCAGTCACTTGGCGGGGGGCGGGGGGGCGGGGGGGGGGGGGGTGGGTGGGGGCTCACAGTAGAGGAAATCCAAACGGCCCAGAAGCACTTGAAAAGATCCTCAATAGCATTCAGTTCAGTTCGGTCACTCAGTCATGTCCCACTCTTTGCAACCCCATGAACTGCAGCATGCCAGGCCTCCTTGTCCATCACCAACTCCCAGAGTTCACCCAAACTCATGTCCATTGAGTCGGTGATGCCATACAACCATCTCATCTCTGTCGTCCCCTTCTCCTGCCCTCAATCTTTCCCAGCATCAGAGTCTTTTCCAGTGAGTCAGGTCTTCGAATCAGGTGGCCAAAGTATTGGAGTTTCAGCTTTAACATCAGTCCTACCAATGAACACCCAGGTCTGATCTCCTTTAGGATGGACTGGTTGGATCTCCTTGCAGTCCAAGGGACTCTCAAGAGTCTTCTCCAACACCACAGTTCAAAAGCATCAATTCTTCAGCACTCAGCTTTCTTTATAGTCCAACTCTCAACAGCATTATGTATCATAAAAATGTCAAATAAAACCAAAGGGTTAGGACTTCCCTGGTGGTCTAGTATTTAAGAATCTGCTAACCAGTGCAGGAGACCTGGGTTTGATTCCTGGTCTAGAGAGACTCCACCTGCTGTGGGCCAACTCAGCCTTTGTACCACAACTACTGAGCCCTGTGCGCCTTAGAGCCAGAGAGCCCGCAACAAGAGGAAAAGTGAAAGTCGCTCAGTTGTGTCCAAATCTTTGCGGCTCCATGGACTAACCAGTCCATGGAATTCTCCAGGCCAGAATACTAGAGTAGGTAGCCTTTCCCTGCTCCAGGACATCTTCCCAATCCAGGAATCGAACCCAGGTTTCCCTTATTGCAGGCGGATTCTCTACTAGCTGAGCCACAAGGGAAGCCCAAGAATACTGAAGTGGGTAGCCTAGTCCTTCTCCAGCAGACCTTCCCAACCCAGGAATCAAACTGGGGTCTCCTGCATTACAGGCGGATTCTTTACCAACTGAGCTATCAGGGAAGCCCCTGCTACAAGAGAAACCACCGCAAGGAGAAGCCCACACACTGCAACTAGAGAGCAGGTCCCACTCTCCACAACTAGAGAAAGCCCTCATGCAATAATGAAGATCCAGCACTGCCAAAAATAAATAAATTGATACCAAAGGATTACCATTTCACATCCACTTGGTTGGCAAGAATTAGATATTTAATAGTCACAAATTTCAGCGAGAAAGCAGAATAGCTGTCCACCTCACATACAAGTCTGGATTGTAATTTGATACAATCACTTCAGGAAATAATTTGACATTTTCTTGGAAAGCTGGAAATGTGCAAAACTTATGATCTAGTTCTTCTACTTGCAGGCATGGACAAGAAGGTACATTCTGGCAAAGTTTATAATGATAGAAAAATAAAACCTGGAACAAATAACCCAAATGTCCATTGACGCACGAGAAAATACTCTCCAGTAATGGAAAAAAATAATGGACTAAGGTGACACACGTCACCATGATATTTTTGTTCAAAACATAATATTGAACTTGGAAAGCAATTTTCAGAGCATTTTCTGTATGCTTAATGCATACAAGTGCAAAGGGGTGCAAAACACAATGGCAGCTTATTTAAGGAAAGCACATGTGTGTGGCAAATCTACAAAGACAAGCAAAGGAATGATAGACAAAAAATCCCAGACATTATTTACTCTTGGCAGATGAGAAGGTTGTCAAGATGCATCTAGGGGCTCTATGGGGGTTAGTGAAGACTATCTCTTAAATTGGGAGTTATTTGAATTTTTACTTTCTGTACTTTACATATTTAAAAATTTTTTCCTTAAACTGGAGGATAATTGCTTTACAATATTGTGTTGGTCTCTGCCATACATCAACATGAATCAGCCATAGGTATTCATATGTCTCCTCGTTCTTAAACCTCCCTCCCACCTCCTACCCATCCCACCCCTCCAGGTTGTCACAGAGTACTGGGTTGAGCTCCCTGCTGCTGCTGCTGCTGCTAAGTCGCTTCAGTCATGTATGACTCTGTGCGACCCCATAGACGGAAGCCCACCAGGCTCCCCCGTCCCTGGGATTCTCCAGGCAAGAACACTGGAGTGGGTTGCCATTTCCTTCTCCAATGCATGAAAGTGAAAAGTGAAAGGGAAGTCGCTCAGTCATGTCCAACTCTTAGCGACCCCATGGACTACAGCCTACCAGGCTCCTCTATCCATGGGATTTTCCAGGCAAGAGTCCTGGAGTGGGTGCCATTGCCTTCCCCATGAGCTCCCTCCATCATATAGCAATTTTCCACTGGCTATCTATTTTGGATATAATAATGTGTATGCTTCCATGCTTCTCTCCCATTTCATCCCACTTTCTACATGAGTATTTTTTAAATCATGAATTCTTTCATTTCACTTCCTCTTTAGTATTTTTGTTAAAATTTGAGTATATAATAAAGAATATATTAAAGCACATATAAAGAAAGGATATTTACATACTTTTAAAAAATATTCTTTATTATGTATTCAACTTTTAGCACAAATACTACAGAGGAAGTCAAATGGAAGAATCCATGATAAAAAAAAATATGATGTAAAATGGCTGTTAATAGATTATAAGAAAATGTGATACTTTATTCATTTTATATTGCTGTGTAACAAATCATCACTTAGTGGCTTAAAACAAATCAGGTGTGTAATATCACAGTTTCTATGGGTCAGGCGTCTACGCACATTTCTGCTGATCCCCTCTCACAAGGCTGCAGTCCCAAAGAGGACTTTCTTGAGCTCTAAGTTTTTATCTGGACTCTATTATTATCTGTTAAGGTTTATTTTCTTTTTCTGTACCAGATCACTGTTTGTGCAGTTTGCAATTATTTACTTGCTCACCTGTTAATTATCTGCATCTCTCCCTCTCACAGACTAAAAGCTCCAGGAGGGCAGGCCTGTGGCACAGAGTGTGCCCACCAGCCTCCCTTTCAATTAGCTGAGGGTCAGAGGACTAGTCTGACCAGTGGACTGTGAGCAGAAGTGACCGGTGACATTCCTAGGTTAAATAGTTAAGAGTTAGGATGCCTCCTCTATCCCCATCTTCCTCTGCCATCATGACTGTTTGAATGCTACTTTTTCCTGACTTCTTGGTCACAGGGAGGAGGCCCTCCAACCTCATCAGACTTTGATGAACAAGGAATAAACTTTTGTTGTGTGATTGAGAGCTCTGCTTGATTCCACAGTATACCCTAGGCTGTTTTTTTCTTCCTATTATTCATCATGCCTTCAATATTTGGAGAAGTATCTGGGACATTGTAAGTCCTCATTAATATTTTTTGAGAGAAAGGAAGGATGGAAAGAATGAAGGTAAAGGAGAAAGGAAAGATGGAGGGAGGAAGGAAGGAAGTGGGAAAGGAACAAATCATAATTGAGTAAGTTTAATGCCTAAGAAGATGCACGTGTTTATGTAGTGACTTCCTCTCTCACCATCTTGCACTCTTCCCACAGTTTGCGCATTGTGACCTTGGACAAATCACTCACCTCTCTGTTTTTTCTAATCTGTCAAATGGGCCTAATAACATTCATCTTACCCACTTTGCAAACTTATGGTGACAATAAATGTGTAAACATTCTCCAAATGCTTTATAAACTATAAAATAACAGGTAAGTAGAAAGTGTGGTTGCAGTTCACTTTTTGTTGGCTTTGCTTTAGACTGACTAAATTAAACTGAAGCTTACATAATAACATTATGAGTTAAGAGATCAAGGGATGAGAAAAAAGTTGTACAGCAGCATGGAGTCTCACGGGTAGACTGGCATTTGATCTAACCACAACTAAATTCTTTGTGTTTATTGATAACATGGTTAAAAGTTATCATTATCTAAAATTGGCTAATTGTGAAAGAAAGAATATCCTGAGTAGAGTTTATGTTTTTCTTCACACCCCTGTGTTCCCATTCTCAAGAAGAGGAGGTGGAGATTGGAATAACGGGATGTAAAAGCATTAATTGGGGCTTCTCAGGTGACGCTAGTGGTAAAGAACCCACTTGACAACGTGGGAGACATAAGAGACACAGGTTCAATCCTTGGGTCAGAAAGTTACCCTAGAGAAGAGCATAGCAACCCACTCCCATATTCTTGCCTAGAGAACCCCATGGACAGAGGAGCCTGGCGGACTATGGTCCATGGGTTCACAAAGAGTCGGGCATGACTGAAGGGACTTAGCATGCACACACAGGAGCATTAATCTTGAAACTGTCATTGGTAGACTCTGGAGTTGAAAGTCCAGCCATCTGTCACATTTCCTAGTCATAGCATCTGATTTCTCCTGGTATCAATACTTTTAGAGGGTGAAGAACTCTAGGAACATTTCTATAAAGATTAGTGAACACTTTATAGCTAAAAAAAAAAGTAGCAAATAGGATTGTGCCAATAAATGTGTGGGAAAAACATATCAGAGCAGCTTAGTTTAAGAACAAACATGGTTAGTTATTAAGAGTAGTCTGAGCTACAGCCATAACAAAGAATGAAATAATGCCATTTGCAGCAACATGGATGGACCCAGAGATGATCGTGCTGAAGTCAGTCAGACAGAGGAAGACAATGTTATATGATATCACTTATTTATGAAATCTAAAAACATAGTACAAACAAATCTATATACAAAACAGAAACAGACTCACAGACATAGAAAACAAAGTTACCAAAGGGAAAAGCGAGGGCAGAAGGGATAAACTAGGGGTATGGGTTTAACAGACACAAACTACAGAAAACAGATACACACCAAAGGTTTACTCTATAACACAGGGAACTATATTCAACATTCTGCAATACCCTATAGTGGAAAATAATCTAATATATATGTATATATTATATGTGTGTATAACTGAGTCTCTTTACTGTACACCTGAAATGAACACAATATTGTAAATCATCTCTACTTCAATTTTTTTTTTTTTTTTTTTAAAAAAAGAGGGTGGTTTGTGTTACAACTCCTGAAATAAGTCAAGTCAATTCACAAGTACTGTATTGTATTTTCTCTCTGTTCAAGATGGTGACATAGTAGCAGAAGGGTTGAAATTTTTGAATTCTGAGGGATACATTCTGACTTTTGAGGCTATGAATGTTAGGATGAGTTATCAAAATTTTTATATATTATGCACACATATTTTAAAATTTTTGTTTCATATGTATTTATTCAGTACTCACTGATGAATAAATTAAACACAAATCACTTAAATCAACAGAAATCATGAGTTTACACACTCTCTAAGCTTCCTTGTTCATGCGGTGGAATAACTGATCCCAAATAGTGTCCCTCAACCCTAACACACAGACAAATATTCTTCACAAGACAAGCAAAGCCTTCTTTTCTCATCATTTTCATGCAAAAATATATTTTGCATTTTTGAGTCTGTTGACTTCTGATCTTTATTTTATAATTATATTTATTGGATTCTTGACCAAGCACAGAAGTACTGATTTTTTTTCAACAAAATTCCCTCTTTAAATTTAGCTTATTGTTAAATTTATTTATCATTTGAATGTGAGTTACTACAGTGCATGAGATATATTGTATAAAATATATTTATACATATTATATATATAATATATATAATACATGTAAATATGTGTGTGGTTGGGGGTGGATTTATGTGTAGGCATGGGTGGGTCTAGTCAAGGCTCTGTTTTTTCCAGTAGTCATGTATGGATGTGAGAGCTGGATGAGAAAGCTGAGCATCGAAGAATTGATGTTTTTGAACTGTGGTGTTGGAGAAGATTCTTGAGAGTCCCTTGGACTGAAAGGAGATCCAACCAGTCCATCCTAAAGGAAATCAATCCTGACTATTCACTGGAAGAACTGATGTTGAAGCTGAAACTCCAATATTTTGGCCACCTCATGCGAAGAGCTGACTCTTTGGAAAAGATCCTGATGCTGGGATGGACTGGGGGCAGGAGGAGAAGGGGACGACAGAGAATGAGATGGTTGGATGGCATCATCAACTCGATATGGACATGGGTTTCCGTGGACTCCAGGAGTTGGTGATGGACAGGGAAGTTTGGCGTGCTGCAGTTCATGAGGTTGCAAAGAGTCAGACACGACCGAGTAACTGAACTGAACTGAACTGAGGTGTGAGTCAAGTGCTCATAATTCATTATTAGAATCTGAAATTTTGAGTCAACCTGACTCTGGAAATGAGAATGATGGAATCAGGTGATTTTGATATCTAAATATGGGCAATCAAGTCTTCTGATTTCAAGAAGAAATCAAAAAGCACAGTATATTGAAAAAAATGGAATGGGCTTCATCCCCAAATTACCATGTTTAATCTATTTGATGGTGAAACACAGTCTAACTTCGTGGTCCAAACTCAATTTGAGAACTCAGTCACACAAGGAATAAGATTGCTGCAGCTGACGCTTTGATAAAAGTTCCTTTGCCACTTGGTAGTCTGAGCTCATACCTGGGCCTGCTCTCACGGGCGCCCAGGGAACCTTGAGTTCAGGGTTGCTTGCCTGAGGGAGGTATGCCTTACTTGAGAACCTCCAATAGCCAGAAATAGCTCTTCATCTTTTCCTGGATCAAAGGTCCCCTACGCTTTTATGGCTGCCCACCAAAGGCCAGGTTTCAGCCTGAAATGACTCCTGCTCTCAGCTGATTTGCAGACTCTAGGTAGAGGAAAGGTCAGAGATGAGCTCATTAAGTCTTTCCTAGTTCATATGAAGTCCCCCCACTTTTCTGGGGTTCCCTTTGATAATTCAGTTCTTTTGTGCCCCACTAGAAGTGCCTTCCAGAATCCTCTTAGAGTATTTTTACAACATCAAAAAGTTTTTATACACAAGTATAATTTATCTCCTGGGAGAAAAAGCCATCAAGTTTCTTGGAAATTTTATTGAGAGTTCTAGTTATTATAGCAATAATTTTCAGATACAATAATCTTTATTAACAGGCGTTTTTGGTTATATTTACAGAGCTATCTTAGTAGCAGTAAAAAATATATTTTAAGTTTTGGATTATAGTAAATGAGCCCTCTTGTCTGAACTGAGATAATTTGTCTAACCAAGTAGGGGTTTAGTTGTGTCTTAAAATTCATCATTTACTAATCAGTCTTATTTTCCAGTAGAAGAAATGCTTACCTTAGGCAGGCTCTTACTGGGCCAGTTAGAGTGGACGGAGGAAATAGCCCTGGACAGCTAGACAAAAAGTCCCTCCATCTTTCAACACTTTCAGGAACCTTTGTTAGTCCTGAACTGGTGAGTAATGAATAAATACTATGACATAAAGTTTTAAATGATGTGAAAAATTGACTCATTGGAAAAGACTCTGATGCTGGGAAAGATTGAAGGCAGGAGGAGAAGGGGACGACAGAGGATGAGATGATTGGATGGCTCACTGACTCAATGACATGAGTTTGAGCAAGCTCTGAAAGTTGGGGATGGACAGGGAAGCCTGGTGTGTTGCAGTCCATGGGGTCACGAAGAGTCAGACGTAACTGAGCAACTGAAAGGAACTGAAGGTTTTAAATATGTGGACCTGATATATTAAGGACAGAGGAACCGTGCTGCAGTCCATGGGGTCACAAAGGGTTGAACTGAACAACTTAGCTGAGCAACTGAACGATGTAGCGACAGAACAACCTAAAATATAACAACACTTTGAGGAATCATTCTATTTGCTGTGAATAGAATAGCAGCATACAGTTGCCAAAACTTCAAACAAAGCTGAGTCTACCCAGCCCTAAGAGAAGAGTCTCTTTGATAATTATGTGGAAAACTGAGGCAACAGAGATGATCAAACTGGATTATCAAGCCCAGACTGGAAGGGAATTTGGCTGTGCACACATCTTCAATTAACCGAATCATCTGCTAGGCTCCCTTTAATCAAGTGCTTTGTAAACTCAACATCCAAGAAGAATGATAAAAGGCAGCATGCTGCTGCTGCTGCTAAGTCGCTTCAGTCGTGTCCGACTCTGTGCGACCCCATAGACGGAAGCTCACCAGGCTCCCCTGTCCCTGGGATTCTCCAGGCAAGAACACTGGAGTGGGTTGCCATTTCCTTCTCCAATGCATGAAAGTGAAAAGTCAAAGTGAAGTCGCTCAGTCGTGTCCGACTCTTAGCGACCCCACAGACTGGAGCCTACGAGGCTCCTCCGTCCATGGGATTTTCCAGGCAAAAGTACTGGGGTGGGGTGCCATTGCCTTCCCCGAAAAGGCAGCATGAGGCAGCAACAAATCTTTGATCTCTGACGCTAATTTCTTTTATCTTTTAAAACAATATTCATTTATCTATCTGCCTGCATTGGATCTTAGTTGCAGCACATGGGATCTTTTCTTTGGGGCACAAAGGATCTAGTTCTCTAACCAGGGATCGATTCCTGGCTCCCTGTATTGGGAGTGTGAAGTGTTAGCCACTGGAAGTCTTAGTCTCCCACCACCAAGAAGGTCCTAATTTTCTACCATCTTAAAAGTGGAGAGAATATTTTCATAGTGTTTTGGCTTGCAATTAGCATTCATTGAATATTCACCAAATAGATGACCTCACAGTGCTAGCTCAAAGGACATTTTTTGAAGCTCCTAAAGGAAATCTAAATATTCAATATGTTGGTTTAGAGAGGCACTTTTTGTTAACTCTTTGGAACAAACTAGTTTATTCAAATTGCTTAACCCACTAACTTGGCTGAACATGTCCTGGGCATTATATCCCAGCTAAGTGGATTTGAACTGGCTTCCCTGGTAGATCAGTACTAAAGAATCCACCTGCAAGGCAGGAGACCTAGGTTCAGTCCCTGGGTGGGAAGATCCCCTGGAGAAGGGAATGGCAACCCACTCAAGTACTCTTGCCTGGGAAGTGCCGTGGACAGAGGAGCCTGGAGGGCTACATTGTCCATGGGGTCACGAAACAACAGGAGAATTTGGAGTTGCTGAGAACGGAGATTCACTGTGAGGAGCCCTTAAAATGGGGTGGGGTAAAGAAAAGCAATAGGGAGAGAGAGCATGTGTTTACAAAACTGAAAGACTGAGCCCAGATAGCTTCCAGATAGTCTGGTCTATAGTTTGAGCCACAGAGCAAATCAAGTTCTTGAGATGTGACTTCCTGATAAACATTGTGACCCAGGGGAAAGAGCAGACCCAGGGCACAGCTATAGATTTGGGGTTTTGAGTCTATCACACAGAGACACTCTGCTATACAATGCTTCTTTCCTTTCAGAGAGTTAATACCTAGGCTGATTTCTTTAGACCAAATTATAAATTATTTTGACATATTCTGTTTTTGTGTATCCGAGAAACTCATATTGATTTTAAATACCAAATTTACTACTCATGATTTAAAATAAGAATAAAAGTTCTTTGCTCATATTTCTGGTCCCGACTTTTTCCCTGGACTAACAAGTAGGTAGTTGATGCCTGGAGAGTCAGCCTGTGCTCGTCAATTATTTACTGTGAAGCATTTACGTTACATGTCAGCTGAAGGTTTATGCTGTCCACATAAACATCTGCAGTATTTTGTGTCATGTATCATAAAATATTAGGTCAATTATTTTACAAGTATGAAACTGTTCATTTTCCATCTTTTCTCAGTGCTTTAGAATGCGATGGGGCAGTGTCTTTAATTCAAGGTTAAATTTGTTGGTATAGCTTAGATAAAATTGGTGGTTTTCTGGCAAATTATCCACCAGAACTGGTATAGTCATGTCATAGTTCTTTCCATCTGCACCTTTCAACTTGATGTGTTTTTTAAGTTTCATATCGGCACTTGTTTTGTGGATGGGGGAAGAAAGAAGCTTGAGTAACCTATGTCACTGGAGACTCCAAAAGTCTCCCTTTCTTATCTTTACTTGTGAGATCCACATGCCCGCTTCAGCGATGGAAACCAGGAGACAGAGTTACTGCAGTGGACCATCCGGAAGCGTCACTTAACTGTAAAATGCCCTTACCAAACCTTCGCTTTTGCACAGCATCTGGAGACAAGAACATGTGGAGCGTAACAGAGCCAATGAGTGTCAACGTCAACAGCAATAAAATAAACGAAAGACCTCATTCTCCCCACGGTGTGGTCTTAGCTCAATTGGGCTATATTTTATTCTCCAGAATTTAAAGTTTTGTTTTAAATTCTGCACATCACAGCCATACTAAATATCCCCTTAGACAAGACGCAGAGCTGCTGAGTAAGACCCCTGCAAGTCAGCAATGCTTTTTCATAAGACCAACATCCATAATTTATATCTGCATACAATTAGCCTGTTTACAGTTATACATTTCTGCTTCCTTTTATGTGAAATATTCCACAGGATACTTGGTAATGCATTCAGAATAACCTTTTTAAAATAAAGACTCCGGGACCAAACAGTTTATAAAATCCAATACCTTAATAAATACTTTATATGAATAAAAAAGTGGTTTTTTAATCAGAACAGTATATTTGGATTAGAGCTAGCCCTTCTTGCCTCCCAGGCCAATGGCCTGGCACCCTATGGATCTTTATTTTTTAAATATATTCAGGAAAAAGTGAACGACTGCACTTCTCGATGGTTTCATTTACACACAAATAGCACATCCTTTCTCTTATCCATCATTAGATCACTATAAGGATAATTTTTATGACCTTGGCTGAGTCAAGCCCTTGTACTCACATGAAGCAAGAAGACATGCAGACAGTTGTCCAGAAATGGAGTATTCATGGTATGAAAACTTTTAATTCCTTCAATGTATTTAGCCCAATAAGTGGATTTCACTGATGGAAAATGTATGCAGTAGAAAGAGCATTTTATAAATTCACATAAGTTCAGCAGTTTACCAGCTGTTCTAGATGACTAGGTGCCCAGGGAGTAAGCTAATAAGTAAACCTTTCAGCAGTAACTGCAGGGAAACCATCCTTTTTCCCCTTTTCATTGGGCAACTAGAATGGTGAAGACCTGAGACATAAGGACTCCTGAAGGTCAGGATAAGTAGCAGCTAGGTAGCAGATAGCTAGAGGTTAGACACAGACACTCAAAATTCTTTCTTTACCTAACGATGAGCTGAACTGTTAATTATTCTAAACAAAATACTTATTGACCAAACTTTAAGTAAATGTCTCTCCTTCCCCAGGTAACTGAACTTTAGCCCAACCTCAACTGAGAGCGGGCTGGCCGTGGGGTAAAACTTCTCTGATCTTCTATCTGGTTATGCCTCCCTTTCATCTATCCCATTCCTCACATTCAGTTCTCTCTAGCTTTGTCTACTCCTCTCTATAAAACAACAACAAAGGAAGCTCTTTTTGCTTAACTTCTGACATACGTGCAGACCATTAGGTCACATTAGGTCTCAGTCTTCACCCTATTTGTAATAGTCCCTCTCTTCCTTTTGCAATAATCATTGTGAAAAAAGTCTCTCCTCTCTAAGTCCAGATTTATTTGTCCTTTTTCCTTGAGAAGCTCCTACCTGACACTAAACCGGGATTAGAAACATATATTTGTGGGAGGGATAGCACTGGGCTGCCAAATGACATGTTGACACATATTTAGAGTTTCTTTACAAATGGAAGGGAATTCTGGGAAATGGCCCAACTAGGACTTCCCTGTTGGTACAGTGGTTAAGATTCTGTGCTTCCACTGCAGAGGCTGCAGGTTCAATCCCTGGTCAAGGAACTAAGATCCTACATGCCACGTGGTCAAAAAGAATTATTATTTTTTATTTTTTAAAAATTAAAAAGAAAAGACTCAATGCTAACTTCTTGATGGATTGACTTTGTCCATCCTTTCCTTTCTCCAACCACAGCTGTAGTGCCCAGTGCCTTCCCCTATAGGAGATCCATTCCTGGTTCCTGAGCCTTCTAGAATTGAGCAGGAGGCAGGTTGAAACCCAGAGCCCCTCCATGTGAAGTATGAAATTAGCTGTGCCATCTGGACTTGGGCTAGCATCACAGAGCTGACGTAGACAGATCTTAAATTTCCACATGGTACCTATATGCCCCCTCCCTAAATGGAAGCCTGCCCCTAGACGGTGTCATACTCAGCCAGGTCAAAATGAATGCTCTGGGATTGATGTCTTGTTATAAAGTCAGACTTCATCTTGTAGCATCCTCTCCAAGCCCTAGGCCTTAAATCACATAGCCGTCACCTGCTTAATTTTGACTGCCAGCATCCAGGCTGCAACACCTAGTTTATGTCACTGATTTCTATTCCTGTCCAATCAAGCCTGAGCTCCCTAACTTCCTTTGGACAAATGCATTGGCTTCTGATGGTCAGCTGCAGAAAAAAGTAAGTTTCCCCAGATCCTTGTCCCTTCTTGATTCTGGAATCCTCAACCATCTTTAAATCATGCTGCGATATAGCTTAAGAGCTTCCAGGATAATTGTACAGACTGCACTCTGCTTACCAACACCACCCTGTGATGTCAGGCATGGTCAGTAGCTAGAAGCCTTAACATTTCCAAGTCATTCTTCATCTAAGTAAAAAATGAATACTTAAATTGAAGAAAGTAATAAAACCACTATACGATTCAGGTATGACCAAAATCAAATCCCTTATGATTATATAGTGGAAGTGAGAAATAGATTAAAGGGATTAGATCTGATAGACAGAGTGCCTGAAGAGCTATGGCAGAGGTTCGTGACATTGTACTGGAGTCAGTGATCAAGACCATCCCCAAGAAAAAGAAATGCAAAAAGGCAAAATGGTTGTCTGAGGAGACCTTACAAATAGCTTAGGAAAAAAGAGAAGTGAAAGGCAAAGTAGAAAAGGAAAGATATATCCATTTGAATGCAGAGTTCCAAAGAATAGCAAGGAGAGATAAGAAAGCCTTTCTCAGTGATCAGTGCAAAGAAATAGAGAAAAACAACAGAATGGGAAAGACTAGAGATCTCTTCAAGAAAAATAGATACCAAGGGAATATTTCATGCAAAGATGGGCACACTAAAGGACAAGATGGTATGGACCTAACAGAAGCAGAAGATATCAAGAAGAGGTGGCAAGAATACACAGAAGAACTGTTCAAAAAAGAGCTTCATGATCCAGATAACCACAATGGTGTGATCACTCACCTAGAGCCAGATATCCTGGAATGTGAAGTCAAGTGAGCCTTAGAAAGCATCACTATGAACAAAGCTAGTGGATGTGATGGGATTCCAGTTGATCTATTTCAAATCCTAAATGATGATGCTGTGAAAGTGCTGCACTCAATATGTCAGAAAATTTGGAAAACTCAGCAGTGGCCATAGGACTGGAAAAGGTCAGTTTTAACTTCAATCCCAAAGAAAGGCAATGCCAAAGAATGTTCAAACTACCACACAATTGCACTCATCTCACACATTAGCAAAGTATTGCTTAAATTCTCCAAGCCAGTCTTCAACAGTACATGAAACAAGAACTTCCAGGTGTTCAAGCTGGATTTAGAAAAGACAGAGGAACCAGAGATCAAATAGCCAACATCCATCGGATCATTGAAAAAGCAAGAGAGTTCCAGAAAAATATCTACTTCTGTTTTTATTGACTATGCCAAAGACTTTGACTGTGTGGATCACAGCAAACTGTGGAAAATTCTTAAAGAAATGAATACCAGACCACCAGACCTGCATCTTGAGAAATCTGTATGCAGGTCAAGAAGCAACAGTTAGAACTGGACATGGAACAACAGACTGGTTCCAAATAGGGAAAGGAGTACGTCAAGGCTGTATATTGTCACTCTGCTTATCTAACATATGCAGAGTACATCATGAGAGACGCTGGGCTGGATGAAGCACAAGCTGGAATCAAGATTGCTGAGAGAAATATCAATAGCCTCAGACATGCAGATGACACCATCCCTGTGGCAGAAAGTGAAGAGGAACAGAAGAGCCTCTTGATGAAGTTGAAAGTGGAGAGTGAAAAAGTTAGCTTAAAGCTCAACATTCAGAAAATGAAGATCATGGCACCGGGTCCCATCACTTCATGGCAAATAGATGGGGAAACAATGGAAACAGTGACAGATTTTATTTTCTTGGGTTCCAAAATCACAGCAGATGGTGACTGTAGCCATGGAATTAAAAGACACTTGCTCCTTGGAAGAAAAGCTATGACCAACCTAGACAGCATACTCAAAAGCAGAGACATTACTTTGCCAACAAAGGTCCGTCTAGTCAAAGCTATGGTTTTTCCAGTAGTATGGATGTGAGAGTTGGACTATGAAGAAAGCTGAGCGCCGAAGAATTGAGGCTTTTGAACTCTGGTGTTGGAGAAGACTCTTGAGAGTTCCTTGGACTGCATGGTGATCCAACCAGTCAATCCTAAAGGAAATCAGCCCTGAATATTCATTGGAAGGACTGATGCTGAAGCTGAAACTCCCATATTCTGGCCACCTGATGCGAAGAGATGACTTATTGGAAAAGACCCTGATGCTGGGAAAGAGTGAAGGTGGGAGGAGAAGGGGATGACAGAGGATGAGATGGTTGGATGGCATCACCGACTGGATGGACATGAGTTTGAGTAAGCTCCAGGAGTTGGTGATGGACAGGGAAGCCTGGTGTGCTGCAATGGATGGGGTCGTAAAGAGTCCAACATGACTGAGTGATTGAACTGACTGAACTGATTGACAAAACTAAGGTGAGAAAAAAGAGTTCTCTAATTACTAAAGTACATAAGTGAGTTTCAAGAACTTGATATTTTAAAAATACACATTCATATAATATAGAAATTGAAGAGGTCATTGACAGTGTTACCTGGAAGTAACACTCCTATATCTTTATTATTTGGGCATGGACTTTCCTAGTGGCTCTATGGTAAAAAATCAGCCTGTCAAAGAAGGATACGCAGGTTCATATCCTGGTTTGGGAAAGTCCCCTGGAGAATGAAATGGCAAACCATTCCAATATTCTTGCCTGTGAGATCCCATGGACAGAGGATTCTGGTGGGCTGCAGTTCCTTAGGTCACAGAAGAGTCGGACGCAACTTAGAGACTAAATAACAGCAATGATCTTTATTATTTATTACATTCATTTATTTATTCATTCAAATAAGTACTTGTAAGTTCTCTGTAGATGCCAGGCACTGTGCTAATACTTGAAACTCAATCGTGAACAAGCTGGACCAGATACCTGCCCTCACTG
The DNA here is from genome assembly GCA_935064755.1 of Tragelaphus eurycerus. Lineage (NCBI taxonomy): Eukaryota > Metazoa > Chordata > Mammalia > Artiodactyla > Bovidae > Tragelaphus > Tragelaphus eurycerus. The sequence continues at coordinate 14,560,507 of CAKXYN010000039.1, read as the reverse complement.
AGCTTGGGCAAGTGAGCATTTAAAGTGGGTTTTAAGTGTGAATCAACATACAGAATTTTGATATGCATATAAATTACAGGATGACCTTGCCTGTCTGTGCACGGAATAATAGTTACTAACATAATGGGATAGAGTGTCTAACTAGTCAGCAGGCTTCCAGCAAAAGATCATAAGGCTTTTCTTCCTCGTCACTATTTCATGCGCCAATGAGTTTTCTTAATCTAAAATCTGGAACTCTCTTCTTTTTAATTTGAGGAAAGGGGAATTGATGCCAACACTCACTATTAGAAAAACAAATGAGTGGGCATGCATGACATGGCAGTGAAGAAACAGAAACTCTTTTTCTTTGCACACAGTCTTGGTTTCAGTATGTAAGGCATGTCAGTAGGAAGGTACTTTAAAATTCCTTGTCATGTATTGGAGAGTTTTCCTGCTGGAGATCTCATTTTGAGAATGTCGATGAGGTATAAAATTCTGCATACATAAGTACAGTTACCAGAGAGTGCATTTTCCATTGGGAAGAATGAATTACAAGGAGATGATTTCATTTATTTTTCAGAATGAAAAAAAAAAAAAAAAAAACATGTACATAAAGGAATTCAAAAGGGTCTGCTGCAGTACCCTGAAAACAAGGCCACTTTCATCATTGTTTGTTTGTTGTTTGTTTGTTTGTTTACACAAACTCTGCTCGTGTAAGGATTTAAGGCAGCTGCTTCTCATTTTCGTAGCTTTCACCACACACATACTTCATTTGGTTTGTGATCAGTAATTAAAATTATTATATTCTAGACCACAGCATATGATTGTGTAGCCATTTTTAGTTCTGCTTTTTTGAATTCATCAGAACTTAGATTTTGTGTGTATGTGATTCTTGATTCATGCACACAGCAACTACAGAGGAAAAGCCATCCTGCAAGAGCAGAAATAAAAATATGCAGAGATAGGAAGACCCCACCACAGAGGAGAGATGCAGATTTCCAAGAGAACTAGGAACAAAATTTACTAGAACTCTAAAACACTGCTCCAAACCTGAGCTGATCCAAATGTACCAGATGTGATGTTAGAATAAATATTGATGCATCCTGATATTGTCAGGATGTTCCTGCGGCAATGGTGCATAGAATGTTAGATTAAAAAGATGTCTAGACAACACCCTAGAAACTGTAAGTATAAAGGTTTGCACACTATTTTAGGAGGTACATGGAACCCTCAAATCCCTCTGTGGGTCAGGGATTAAGAGAAAATGACCTTGTTTCCCTTCTGGACAGACAAGGAGTGAAGATGAAAACCGCTTTGATTGGCATTGCCCATCATGTGTAAGATTTCTGAAACTGACCCCTACTTCTCCCTAAAGAAAGGAACATAATTTCCTAAATGGAAGAACAAGAATTTCAAAGTAGTTATGAAACAGAAATTTCTCCCAGATATAGATAGATAGATAAACAGAAATCCTTTTATTTTGTATACCCTGCTTATTATAGCAACCTACCTACAAGATAAAATTATTTTGCTCATAATTTGTTTTCTGTTTCAAGTCTGTTTCTCTCCATCAGATTGCAAGTTCCTCGTGAGAGAGAATTTTTCTCTTATTTACCACCAAACCTAGAAGATAGTCTGGCATAAAGTACATTTTTCAATAAATATTTATGGATAGAACAGATAAATATATTGAAGGTACGATATTGATTGTTTCTGAGTAGATGGGTGATAGATGATGTTCTGTTTAGAATTTGCTTTCCTATATGTATAGATAGATAAATAGATATGGATATTCCTCCTGGTTTTGATTATTGGGTAATGCACATGTATTTTTCAAATTAAAATTTTTGTAAGAAATTCAGATCACTTAGAATTTCAGGTATTACTCAGCTCTAATTTCATCTCCTTGGCTTATTTAAAGAAATAGACAACTAAGAACACCCTCCATCCTGGGCCAGAAAATAACAAACTCACAAGCAAACATAATGAAAACCTCTAGTCATAGTCATACATAAACTTTAAATGTTATTTCCTATGTTTTTCAGTGTTCCTTTTCTTTCATGGGTCTTTGTTGGATGCATATGTAATGAATGCAGAAGAGGGCAGAATAATCACAGATCTGGAGGACCACTTAAGAAACAGTAAATTTGACCCGTTTTGCTCTATGTTTGTAATACAAATCTCTACACAGCAATGTTAGAGAAAAAATATTTTAAATAATATAACTTTCAGAGGAAAGCTCAAAAGAACATACCTAGAAATGTTAATAGCGGTTAAGAAATGCAGGTTTTTCTTCTCTCTTCCACTCTCTCAAGGTTTTTCAAGCTTTCTATAGATTAAAAATATTATTTTTCATAGGAAAAACTATAAACATCAAAAGTTAGTCAAATTTTAACTCTGAAATAGGATTTTAATTTGAAAATGCTAGAAAACAAAATGTTAAAATGTAGCACAGAAAATGAATGAAAAGAGGTAACCAAAATGCCACAATTCAGATTCAGTAAGAAATGCTAAGCAGAGAGTTTAATTGGTCAACAAAGGAGAAAAACAAAGTAGAAGACCCAGTCTAAAAATTTCAATTAAAAGTTAGCATGTCTTCACATCTCATGGTGGAGGACTCCACATCTTATGGGGGAGGACTTCAAGATGGTCAAGCAGCACTGAGAGGAGTTTCTGGAAATCTTGATGATGGCTTTCTGCCTGCTGTGGAATACATTTCATATTTGCTGCTGAAGCTGGGGGAATTTAAAAGAAATTTCTTTCTACCAGATGTTAGCAGGGAAGGCAATGGCACCCCACCCCAGAACTCTTGCCTGGAAAATCCCATGGATGGAGGACCCTGGTGGGCCACAGTCCATGGGGTCGCTAAGAGTTGGACATGACTGAGCGACTTCACTTTTACTTTTCACTTTCCTGCATTGGAGAAGGAAATGGCAACCCACTCCAGTGTTCTTGCCTGGAGAATCCCAGGGATGGGGGAGCCTGGTGGGCTGCCGTCTATGGGGTCGCACAGAGTCGGACACGACTGAAGCGACTTAGCAGCAGCAGCAGCAGCAGCAGATGTTAGCAAAGAGTAAGAGCTACATTATGATACACTATCAAAACCACAGGTGATTCCAGTGGAAGGGTCGCTTCTTTGTAGCGTTTATGCCTCAAACCAACTGGATTGAATCTGGGACACCAAATACAATGATAGGAATACTGGAGTGCCAATTGTTCGCTTCTAGATCCTGCAGAATCAATCAGAGACAGTTAACGTAGTGGCTTCCCAAGTGGCTCAAACAGTAAAGCATCTGCCTGCGGTGCAGGAGACCTGGGTTCAATCCCTGGGTTGGGAAGATCACCTGGAGAAGGAAATGACAACCCACTCCAGTATTTTTGCCTGGGAAATCCCATGGATAGGGGAGCCTGGTGGGCTACAGTCCATGGGTTCTGTAGAAGAGTGAACTTAAGGGTTAACTTAAGAGTTAAATTAAGATTTCTGAAAGAGTGAACTATTGAGATTAACTAACCTAATGATATGCCAATATCATGACCCCATCTGTGATGAATAATGTCTAGGACACCATGATAGAGCTACAATGATGTGTTCTATTAACTCAAGTACACGATGTCTTGCTGGATTCTTAGAATGGAATGCATGGTGCTGGAAGTCAGATGGTAGCAATCAGCATTGGACTGGCTATGACTGAGGAAGAGAAGCAGCACTTACCCCATAGAGCAGACCCCAAAGCTCTCTAGAGCTCTGTGGAGTCCAGACAGTCATCCTGAGAAAGCAAAAGAGCCCTTCATCCTCCTGATGTTTCCTCCCTGTTTAGGAAATGTTCCATGTTAATACTCCTGGCCAGGGGCTTCCCTGGTGGCTCAAAGGTTAAAGAGTCTGCCAGCAATGCTGGAGACCTGGGTTCGATTCCTGGGTTGGGAAAATCCCCTGGAGAAGGAAATGGCAACCCACTCCAGTACTCTTGCCTGGAGAATCCCATGGACGCAGGAGCCTGGTGGGCTACAGTCCAAGGGGTCGCAAAGAGTCGGACATGACTGAGCAACTTCACTCACTCACTCAATGCTCCTGGCCAATCCATATCCACCCTACTCCCTGTCTGCAAGGGGAAGAGAAAGGAGAAGCAAGAAGTGAGAAGAAGTCAGGGCAACGGGGAGGAGCAGGTCTCCCAAACACCCATCAGAAATGTTTCCATCCATATTTTTCCTCATCCTATGTTATACACTTTGACCAAGAAAAAACTGTAAAGATTCATTTTATGCATACAAAAGACCATGTATTATTGAAACAAATTCTGGGGTGACCAGAACCAATATTTTCTCCAACCTATATTTCATGCTTAACGTCAGTTGAATTGCCTCCCCTACCCCAAATCATGCATTTTATTCTTTTTATTGTTGCCATATCTAACTCTTTGCTTCTTTATATGATGGTAGTGGTTTAGTCGCTAAGTCTAGCCAATTCTTTCAGACCCCATGGGCTGTATAGTCCAACAGACTCCTCTGTCCATGTGATTCTCCAGGCTAGAATACTGGAGTGGGTTGCCATTTCCTTCTCCAGGGGATCTTCCTGATTCAGGGGTCAAACCTCAGTCTCCTGCATTACAGGCAGATTCTTTACTGACTGAACTACAAGGGACTCGGTCATGTTTGCTGGCCAGATCTAAAGGCAAATAGCAATTTTTGAATATGTAAGATTATAGGAATCTGCTGGTGTTGATTCTGTAAATCAACAGCCACTGTGTCTGCGTAGACTCTGTGCTTCTCAACATTATATTATTTCTGTCGTGCAGAGATTAAGCCCAAATGGCCAAAGCCATTTTGAGTAATTAGATATTGAAAGAGTTGATACTGAAAGAGTTGATATTTTAAGATATTAAATAAAAAGTAGAAGCTGTTTTGCTATTTAGAATAAAAATAGTAGATATTAAGGATACTGAACATTATGGCCATAGTCTGATTCATCTTTATATGCTGTCCAATTTAGTATAGTGACCTGAAAAAATTATCCATGCAATAAATGTTAAGTTGATTTAAAGAGATATTAAGAAATTTTAATGTGAGATGTTTTATAAGAATAATAAGTCAACATTGTAATAGTGGATGATATAGCACAATCTACACTTTTAAATTACATTTGCTGTTACCTTGTTGTTTTAATAAAAAAATACATGCTCAGTTTATCAAAGTAGGAAATCTATGCTAAAGGGTAATTTTCCAAAAAGGTAAAAATCATGATTCTCATGCAAATTTAAAATGAACAGATATTTTCAGATATTTTATTTAACCTATTAATCAAATAGAAGAACCAGGAAAGATGTTAAACCAGTTCAGAGGAAAGGTTAAAGAAGTACAAATTTATCTAGAGGAATATTGAAATTAATTTACAAATGAATACCAAATTGGTCTTACCCACAGATAGAAGGGATGAAAATTGAACCTCCACTGTACAAAATTATTTTTATGCCCAAAGAAAATTTGTTTTAAAATTGCTGTCAGTCATTCACAATAAATGAGTTGTAAAACAACTCAAAGCCTATTAAAGGCTAATAATCAGATAGCATGTAAAAGTGTGCTGTAAACAACGCATCTTTTCCCATTGTAGATACCCAATGGAATTGGGTATTTTATTTCAAATTTCCTAACAATATAAAAAATTACGAAAAATGAATCCAAAATAAGGAGCGAAAGAAGGGGAGAAAGAGGAGAAGTAAAGAAATAAAAAACGAATTCATTTGATACCTACTTCCCAGGTGGCGCTAGTGGTGAAGTACCCGCCTGGCAACGCAGGAGACACGAGAGATGCAGGTTCCAGCCCTGGGTTGGGGAGATCCCCCGGAGGAGGGCATGGCAACCCACTCCAGTGCTTTTTGCCTGGAGAATCCCCATGGACAAAGGAGCCTGGTGGCTACAGTTCTTACAGTAGCGAAGAGTCGGACAAAACTGAAGCAACTCAGCATGCATGCAGATAAAATTATCATAACATTTTGGCGTACTTATTTTCCAGAATGGAGTTACATAGCATCATACTGTGTACTGTTCAAAGGAGTCCTTCTTTCAATCCAAAATGCTGTATAAAGGTAGCGAACATCTTATGCCCAACACTCTTGTACAACATGATTTTAATTTAATACAGATGTACTACAGTTTGCTTAACTAATACGATTATTGGATATTTTTGTAAGTTTCCTTACTATAAATAATTGCATAAGAAAAGTCTCTGAACAAATGTCTTTATACACATCTCTGATACTTTCCCTAAGAATTCCTAGAAGTGGTGTTTCTGGATCGGAAGCTAGGTGCATTTTAATATATTTTGACAGATGTTGCTGCATCGCTCTACAGACATGCTATACAAATTCTAAAATTCTGCCAGATGTGTATAATTATGCCCGTTTCTACACAACCTAACTCACACAGGGCATTATCATTCTTCATAAGCTTTGTCAATCTGATGAGCTAAAACTGATTTCTTTGTTATTTTAAATCTATACTTGAAAAACTATTGAATTTTTGTATTAGCTAAACTCAACATTGTTTTTAAAACTTCATGGGAATATGGATGGAAGGGATAAAAGATAAAAACTATTTCTTCCCTCTTTTGGTCTCTAGTTGGAGGTTGTTAAGGACCTTTGACAACCAAATGAACAGATATCCTCATTTTAAAAAGAGCCAGACTACAAGTATAGCACTCGCATTCCATACAAATTTGATTTCAAGAAACTTTACAGAAAAAAAAAAAATCATGCATACTTAGACATATCTATGAAAATAGTTTCTAAATTGTGGAAGTGAAAAGTAGCATCAGTATTTAATGTGGAGTTAAGGGGATTTGGTTAATAATGAAGCTTTAGCACTTTTTATTGAATTCTGATTTAGTGAGATAAAAAGCATCTGTGTACTGAATTATACATAAAGGGAACAGTTTGTAGATTATTCTTGTCTGTGTCTACTTGTGGGTGCTGTATAATTTAGGACTTAATATATTTGGGGCCCTGTTTCTTTTATTGTTCAGAAGCTGAATGAATACCTTCTTCCCCAGTAGCATTTGGCAGATTTTATTTGTCTGTGAAAACTGACACATGGAGGGTTAGTTTTCAGCTTTATGTATATAAGAAAGACACATAAGTATTATTCAGATCTGTCCCTGATGTTCTACAGGGTTTTCAACAAGATGAAGGAGAGTGATATGAAAATATGTTATTTTATTATAAAAGAGTGAAGAAAAGCTCTAGACTAGATCCAAAGGGAATATTGATGTGGGTTGAAGAAAACAGACTTCATTTCCATTACTTCTCTTGCCTCGTATGATATTTTCCTTCCCTTTGGCCAAGCCATGCGTCAGGATGAGGGACAAAAGCCATGGGAAGTCCCATCAGATTCCTGAGTAGGTGACAAAAGATAAAGTTAAGGAGTTGATGAGCACGGGAGTGACCATGTCACCTCAGGATTCATTCTGCCCCCAGATCTCATTCCGGGGAAGGCAATGGCACCCCACCCCAGTACTTTTGCCTGGAAAATCCCATGGAAGGAGGATCCTGATAGGCTCCAGTCCATGGGGTCGCTGAGAGTCAGACACGACTGAGCGACTTCACTTTCACTTTTCACCTTCATGCATTGGAGAAGGAAATGGCAACCCACTCCAGTGTTCTTGCCTGGAGAATCCCAGGGATGGGGGAGCCTGGTGGGCTGCCGTCTATGGGGTCGCACAGAGTCGGATACAACTGAAGCTACTTAGCAGCAGCAGCAGCAGATCTCATTCACCTGGTGTCTATTGGTGGCCTGCAATTCATTTAGCTAGTCAGAGCCCTCTTTGCCTTCTCAGTACAATGGAGTTCATAACTACCATGGAAAGATGACTGCTGAGACAATGGATGTATAAATCTTTAACAATTCAACATACTAATAAAACAAGTTATTATGAGACATCTGGTACTCCTGTATCAATCAGGAATGGAGAAATTCCCCTTTTGATTGTTGGAAACATAATAATTTCTCAATTCAAATAAAGAAAAACACAGACTTAAGTGTGTTCTCAATTTGAGAAGAAATGCTCCTATTTAAGAAATAATCAAACCAGCAGTTAAACTGATATAAAAAGTTTATATGTTTGTTTCAAAGGGCAATACTAGTCTTATGCTGAAAAAAAAAAAATCCTGAGGAGGGAAAAAAAATTATGTCAATAGCTTAGTTGGAGGGGGCTGAAATCCACCACATGATACTATTATCATTAATTTTATGTTAATAGGGTTTGTTAACTTAAGTTTCTACTATCACATGTGCTTTGTGGATTTTTGAGCTGAGGGCTTAGTTCTGGCCTATGGCCCCTAATTGGATATTGTCTAATTATTAATATTCATTTTTCCAGAGAGATTTGCTTCATAGAATTAAAAAAGTTGATGAGTTGACAGTAGCTCTTATTCCCTTCTGATTTATAAGCATAAAAGAATATGTAATTCAAAATGACCCTCATAAACAAGTCTGCTTTCATTATTACAAAATAAAGCTCAATGTTCTTCTGGCCCTTAATTTTCAGAATATTGACTAAAACAGGAACCACTGACTCAGTAAATGCCATGAATTCTTTTGGCAAAAGTGTGGCTTAGAGTGATTCAATAGTCTATCCATAGACCTAGGTTAAAATGTTTCTGTAATAAAATTTGAGAGGGAGGGGAAGGAAATATGTTTTTCTTCTCTTAATGGAAGAGGCAATTCTATTGAATAAAACTTATCCCTTCCCCACCAAAATATAATGGGCAGTCCTTAATGTTGTGAAGAATAAAGACTCCCTCAAAAAAGGTCAGCTCTATAGAAAGCCACAGCCTTTTGTCAGAACTGATTTTTAAAAAGAAGAAGGTAAAAATTGGGAGTCTGGGCAGAAGCCTTCAGAGTTGACATGAAAGAAAGAAATGAGATGGAGAAAATCAGCCTGGAGAAAATCAAAGTTGTCATGATGAATGATGGACAATATATTAGTGAGAACTTTATCTGTGGAGAGGCAAATGTACACGTCTCTATACATCTATATATCTCATTGTCCATGATCAAATAGAGGGAAAGAAATAGAAAGAAAGATGACCCCAGTGATAGAAATATGTGCTTGGTTTTTATTTTCACATGGTTTAAGTAAAGGTCTGTGAATTTCTGAGATCAGTCAGTTAGAGGAAGAAGGAGATGGCTTCATAAATTCTAGCCGATAAGACCAAAAGAAGACAGGTCTTTATAACTTTTTTGCAGTTGGTTTTAAAATGATTTTTAAAAGCTAGAAATAATTTAACAATGATGGGGAAAATCAATTTACATGCTATTCATCAAGAAAATATTGACAAGGCTTCCTACTAATGCACATGTTAAAAAATTGCCTTTCTCCATGAGTTGTCTTCATCTCTGTGCTTCTTCATTTCTCTGTGGGAAAACTAACCAGTGTCAAATTCAAATATATTTGCAGTTATTCTTCAAATGTGTACCAGGGGCTGCGTGGGACCTGTGAGGGCCCAGGATCAAGGAACAACAAACCTGGGATTTTGGACCTGGAACCATGACTTTCTTACAACAAAAGGACTGACTTAGAAAGAATGCATTTGAATCAGTTCTAATGAGGTGGATGAAACTGAAGCCTATTATACAGAGTGAAGTAAATCGGAAAGAAAAACACCAATACAGTATACTAACGCATATATATGGAATTTAGAAAGATGGTAACGATGACCCTATATGCGAGATGGCAAAAGAGACACAGATGTAAAGAACAGTCTTTTTGGACTCTGTGGGAGAGGGCGAGGGTGGGATGATTTGAGAGGGTAGTGTTGAAACGTGTATATTATCATATGTGAAGTAGATCACCCGTCCAGGTTCAATGTATGAGACAGGGTGCTCAGGGCTGGTGCACTGGGATGACCCTGAGGGATGGGACCGGGAGGGAGTTGGGAGGGGGGTTCTGAATGGGGAACACATGTGAGCCTGTGGCTGATTCATGTCCATGTATGGCAAAAACCACTATTAAAAAAAGCGGGAGGGGGGCTGAAATTCCCTCAGAAATCTTAGAGAATTGTTACAAGTCTTTTATTAATAAGAACATGCCTATCAACTGCGTAGGAACACATTTCTAGATTTAAATATTTAGAGAGAATGTAATGTGTGTCTCATGGACCCCAGACATGCCCTTGTATGTATGTCTGTAATCAGATTTTCCTAACTTCTTGATTTTCCTATTCTTTTGATTAATGCTTTGCAGATGGTGCTAGTGGCCAAAAAAAAAAAAAAAAAAAACCATGCACTTGCCAATGCAGGAAACATAAAGGACACAGGTTTGATCCTTGGGTCAGGAAGATCCCCTGGAGGAGAAAATGGCAACTCACTCCAGTATTCTTGTCTGGAGAATCCAATGGACAGAGGAGCCTGGCAGGCTACAGCCCATAGGGTCACAAGGAGTCAGACACCACTGAAGCAACTTAGCATGCACTCAAGAATAAAATAATCACTGCAGTAAGGAATCTCACTATCAAAAATCTCAATTTGCTTTTCTATAGATATAGCTAAATATTGGTTTGTGCAGAAACTCACTGCTCTTCACCCTCAGGGGTACTTAGAGGTCTAGGATCACCCCAAATAAGTGGATCTGTGGCTCTCTTTCTGGGTGCTCCCCAGGCTCAGCCCTGATCATAGATTAACAGAGAAAGATGTGAGTTTTCTTCCTACATGACAAGGACACCCATAAACAGATTTACACCAACCCGAGGTTTGAACTCAGAGAAAACAGTTTTCTATTTCATGACTCTGTTGGCTTGACAGGAGGTAAGAACCAGCTTTTACTCAAAGGTTTAATGTAATGGACTATGAATAATTAATTTTAAATCACTGGAACTAGAACTTCTCATTCTTAAGTGTGCGAAGACCAATCTAGACTGACTGTGGCAAATGAGGCTCCATTTAAGCTCTGGGCGATATTCAGTTTTTCTCACTTATGCTGACCCTGCTGATGTCATATAGTGATTTTTGGCCACCATCATGTTCTCTCTGAATATCAGTTCATAAACAAAGAACCAAGCTTTAACTTGATTGTAGTATTTTCTTTTTAACATTAAACTTTTTTAAAAAGCATAGGTATTAAGTATTAGATGAGAAACGCTAGGCTGGAAACAAGCTGGAATCAAGATTGCTAGGAGAAGTATCAATAACCTCAGATATGCAGATGACACCACCCTTATGGCAGAAAGTGAAGAAGAACTAAAGAGCCTCTTGATGAAAGTGAAAGAGGAGAGTGAAAAAGTTGGCTTAAAACTCAACATTCAGAAAACTAAGATCATGGCATCTGGTCCCATCACTACATGGCAAATAGATGGGGAAACACTGGACACAGTGGCTGACTTTATTTTTCTGGGCTCCAAAATCACTGCAGATGGTGACTGCAGCCATGAAATTAAAAGGCGCTTACTCCTTGGAAGGAAAGTTATGACCAACCTAGATAGCATATTAAAAAGCAGAGACATTACTTTGCCAACAAAGGTCCATCTAGTCAAGGCTATGGTTTTTCCAGTGGTCACGTATGGATGTGAGAGTTGGACTATAAAGAAAACTGAGCGCCGAAGAATTGATGCTTTTGAACTGTGGTGTTGGAGAAGACTCTTGAGAGTCCCTTGGACTGCAAGGAGATCCAACCAGTCCATCCTTAAGGAGATCAGTCCTGGGTGTTCATTGGAGGGACTGAAGTTGAAGCTGAAACTCCAGTACTTTGGCCACCTGATGCAAAGAACTGACTCATTTGAAAAGACCTTGATGCTGCAAAGGATTGAGGGCAGGAGGAGAATGGGACAACAGAGGATGAGATGGTTGGATGGCATCACCTACTCAATGGACATGGGTTTGGGTGGACTCCAGGAGTTGGTGATGGACAGGGAGGCCTGGCATGCTGCAGTTCACAGGGTCGCGAAGAGTCAGACACGAGTGAGCGACTGAATTGAACTGATTAAGTATTAGAAGAAAATATGGTATTAAATGTTTTATATTTGGAAACTTATTTTGAAATTGTGTACAGCAATATGAACTTATAAACACAAATATTAACTATTAATTACTAATATTCAAAAGCATTTCTGTTTTACATTCTCAAATTTCAGATTTAATTTTTAAAAAACCAAATGGCTATCATGACTGTAGCTAATGCTCTCAATTAATACAATACTAGAAGGCAATGGCACCCCACCCCAGTACTTTTGCCTGGAAAATCCCATGGACGGAGGAGCCTGGTAGGCTCCAGTCCGTGGGGTCGCTAAGAGTCGGACACGACTGAGCGACTTCACTTTGACTTTTCACTTTCATGCATTGGAGAAGGAAATGGCAACCCACTCCAGTGTTCTTGCCTGGAGAATCCCAGGGACAGGGGAGCCTGGTGAGCTTCCGTCTATGGGGTCGCACAGAGTCGGACACGACTGAAGCGACTTAGCAGCAGTAGCAGCAGCAGAATATGTCCACTAAATTCATCAGTAAATGTCCTGAGATATGCAAAAAGTCAAATATTTTAAAAATCATCTGATTTTTCAGAGAATTATTTTAAAAACTTTTCAGATTCAGAGATTAGATTATTGCTGTCAGTGGATCACCTTGGGTTTAATTCGTACGTTTACTCCTAACACATTTACTCAATAGACTGGTTTATTTATAGAGTTACATTTTTGATCCATGTCTATGGTCCATAACCTCTTCTTTATCACTAATTCCTATTACTCAAGATGAGATAATATAAATACTTACAACAGTAAAGCAAATTTTTCAGTAGACCCCAGTCCATCATCTAGGCCCTCTCTCCAGATGCTTATAAACAGAGCTCCAGGACATCCCTTGTTCATGAGGATACAGCTGGCATCCTCCATGGCCTGTCTGGAAAGGTCCTGCACTTCCGTCTACTACTTACTTAATGCAAAGCTGCATAGCAAAGAGACTCAGAGCAAGAACTCTGGAGGATCTTCACAGTTTCCTCACTGGTACAATAGTCATAGAGGCTTGCCAGGAGGCGGTAATTGTAAAGAACCTGCCTGCCAATGTGGGTAGACGTAAGGGACACGAGTTCGATCCTTGGGTTGGGAAGATCCCGTGGAGGAGGACATGGCAACCCACTCCAGTATTCTTGCCTGGAGAATCCCATGGACAGAGGAGCCTGGCTGGCTATGATCCATGGGGTTGCAAAGAGTCAGACACAACTGAAGTGACTTAGCACAGTAGCCTATAATACAGATCCTAGCTGGGAGTATTGTTTCAAGGATTAAATGAGTTAACAGAATCAGAAGCTTTAGAGTGGTGTCTGGCAAACAGAAAGTATTTTATAAGTATTCGTTACTATAATTATCTTCTAGTGGTAAAGGACCTACACTTGCAGATTGTATTTGCTCAGAAGCATCACATATAATGATGAAGAGAAAGAACACTGCAGCTAGCCTGTGCTGATTCAAATACTACTTCTCCCTTTATGAAATTTGTGGCCTTGGGAAAGTTACTTAACGTCTGTGTGCCTCAGTTTCCCTTTCTGTTACATGATACTAGCTTCAATATCTGCCTTCCAAATTGCTATAAAGATTAAATGAATTGTTATACCCAAAACATATAATAAACTTAAAAAAACATTACTTATTATCACTAGAAACATTAGCATTAGCACTACTATGACTATTTTTAACTTTGAATAATGCTTCTGTTCTCATTCAAACTCTTTACTTTCTAGGGCAGCCTCCGCTGACCACGTCCACATTTCCTATCTACGGTCTCCTTCTCATGCTTGTACATTTCTAAGATACTTTGATAAGAATCTCTCTCATGATGCTCCAGGAAGGTAAGGGGCAGGTCCAGTCTTCGCTCCCCATTTTTTCCCATACTCTTAGATCATGGCACATGATGAGGCCTCAATAAGTCTTTGTGTGATGAATGAATAAATTGTACCAACAGGTCTAATTTCTGTGATTGGTCTTGCTAAACTCAGACACAGATCTTGTAAGATACGTGGAGTGGCACTAACCAGGGCTTGAGGGTTATGAATTCTAAATTTGTTCTGGGCTTGAAAGTTTCACTGGGCATTATTTTCCTAACATGGTTGATCTTGGTGCATTAAAGGCCCTGAACCAGCCACAACTAATGGCTTCTGTGCTCAGCTCAAAGAACATGAATCTTCCTAGGAAAGCAGGACTCCCAGCACCCCCATGGCTGCATCTTTTCCCCTCATGCTATAGATTCAGGTCACTTGAGGATCCAGCATCCAGGATCCATCCATCCTATCTCATTACCTAGCTGTGTGAGCTCTCACCGCTCCCAAGGGTAAGATCTCACTGCAGCCAGCAGATGAGAAAATCCAGCTTAATTGAAATTGTAAACCTTGTCAGATTCAAATAACAGGGCTTAGGCAGAAATGCGAGCTTCTTTCCACCCGGCCAAAGAAACCAAAGTGAAATCATTAAGCTAAAAGTATTTTTTTGTTGTTGTTTGTTTTTTAAAAATAAAATCACAATAGAGGGTAAGGGGAACAAAATGTGTATTGAAATTTTGTTCATCAGAGAAGCAAGGAGAACAGGCATCTCATTTTCACAAGCATCCAAAGCGCAGTTGGCATAAAATCATACAGTTAAATTACAGAATACCAACACTTTAAATCCTGCATACATACATACAAACAAGATGCTTAAAAAATAAATGTAACCTTGTTCAAATTGTTGGTGCTTCCCTCTAGAATAAATTTAACAATTTAGTCCTTAAAACCTTGGCAGAGTTTCTATAAAAGTATAAGCAATTTTAGTCTCAATTGTCAGGTGCTAAATATATCAACTATATTTAAAATGTCTATATTTTAAACATTAAAGTGTTTCTTACTCTCACAAATCAAGTAAATGTGAAATTATAGCTCAAAACAGGCTATTTTGAGCCCATTGGTCATGCTTGTGTTGTTTGGCCAGATTTAACATCTCTGACACAACCATTTCTAAAGCTAAGTTTAAAAAAAAATTTCCAGAAAAGTTGAAATTATCTGCAACAATCTGGCCAATTGAGCACACAAACTTGTTTTTGTCCAATTTTTTTCTAGGTTGTTTTATATTTTTTTCCCACAAATGTTTACTCTTGCTTCATTCCAACACAAGATTTTGCCATCATCCACTGTGTGTGTGTGTGTGTGTGTGTGTGTAAGTTGCTTCAGTTGTGTCCAACTCTACGACCCTATGGACTGTAGCCTACCAGGCTCCTCTGTCCATGGGATTCTCCAGGCAAGAATACTGGAGTGGGTTGCAGTGCCCTCCTCCAGGGAATCTTCCTGACCCAGGGATCGAACCCACGTCTCTTAAGTTTCCCTGCATTGGCAGGCAGGTTCTTCACCAGTAGCGCCACCTCAAGTATGGGTAACGATCTAGCTTAATGCATCAGGAGAAATAACCGGAGAACAGAATGATGCATAGCAAAGTTCAAACCTATTACAACTCTTCTTCTTAATAATAATTAATTGAAATAGTTTAAACAGGCACTGACATAGGAAAGGAAATGAATTTTGGAGTATTAAAAACATAGATTATTGACTTGGGAGACCATAATGGCCCTTTCATTATCTTCAGGGACTATTGTATGAAAACACTTCTGGAGAGTTTTTTTCAATGAGTATTATTGACCTGATAGACCACAATAGTTCCAAAGAGGGCATTAGTAGCCATCTTCAAGCAAGTATTTATATTATTTAAAACCATTATTGGCATTTGTGCAAAAATCTCTTTCAACTTGAGTGCAGAGTCTGCATGAGAAGTAGCCCAGATATATCCATTTAGAAAAAAGTTCAACTTACTCTTCTTCACCTCCTCAAGGCAATGCAGCTATAGACACTAATAAATTTCTCTCTCATTAAGTTGAATCGAACATTTTGGTTCCTCTGACTTAAGTTATCTTTTAACAGAATCAAATGCCAAAAATAATGTAAAATAGGCTTTTTGGAATAAGAAAATTAAATTCATCTACACACTAATTTGTTGAGTGGTTAGACTCAGTCTTTGTGGTAGCAGATTATATCTGCCACCAATTACTTAGTGCTTAAGGAGATGTAGGTCATTTAAGTGCTGTCTAACCCTGACCATGGCTATATGGATGAAACCATCCTAGGCTCATGTTTTATGGGTGAGAAGTCCACCCCCCTTAAGTGTCAGAGCAGCTCAGAGATACACTGCTGGCTCCTCTTGCATAGTGAGTAAGTGGGAACTGCATGGACCCATAGTTTCTGACAAGTCTGGAGTGCTGGCAGCTAAAAAAATAGAATGCTGAAAAGGACATGATGGCCCCTGTCATTCAAAAGTATTCCGATCTGAAGATCTAGCGTGTGCTTACTCGACTGTAATCTCCAGATTTAGGCTTTGTGTCTTCATTAAAATGGATGCTTGGACTGCAAGCATCAGAAATGAATTTTGGCTAACTCAAGGGGAGAAATGAAGTCACTGGAAAAATAATGTACTAGCAGAAAGGACAAAAGAGAAGGCAGAGAGAACAGGTTTGCTCATAAGCAGAAAACAAGAAAGCCCTGGAAGGTTTCAGAGACAGGAAATAGGAAAGACTGTCTGCTCTTTTTTTCCCCCTGTCACCAACACCAGAATGAAGCAACCTGTTGCAACCAAATTTCTGTTGATATGTTACTCTCCTCAAAGATTATCATTCCAGGAAAGAGCATGTAAGTGGCCAAGGTTAGAGCACATGTGAGCATGTTGGATTTTTCAGGATTTTAAAAGGAAAAACATGAAGAAAAGATCCTCCATGGAGCCTTTCAGCTTTTGCAGTGTGCTAATATTCTTCCATTCTTTTTAAAATAATGACGGTAAAATGAGAATTGGCATTTATTGGTAATGATATTATTACAACTATACTTATGGAGAATCACATGTTTAAAAATTTTCTATTTCCTTACTGCCAAAATGTCTTAAGTCATCTTTACATCCTGATTGTGATACATAGGTATAAGAAAAACAGAAGGTATAAAAACAAGGATGCTTTGATTTACCACCCAACCAACGTTTCAAACAGCAAAGGGAAGTAAATGTCCCCCAAAGAAATCAAGTGCCTCTTAGAAGCGGGGATGGTTGTTGGGTGGCCAGAAATGTCCACACACAGTAGACACTTGATAATTATTTCCTGAAAAGAAAAATGAAAGAATGAATGAGCAGATGAGAGATTGAATGAATGGTTATGAAAAAGATGTGTAATTCTTATTTCCTTCTATCCCTTTCCAATGTAAGTCAGATAATAACAATGACAGACACAGCAGAAAAACAGTTATGTCTTGTTTGGTTCTAATAGTTTTCAGTAAACTATGCCAAGAAAATGCTATCTTCTAAAATACTTTCAATATGAAATCAGGGGAAATGGACAGATTATGATACTGATTCCTAGATATGTTAAAAATGAAACAGATTTATAATAATATTTTTTTAAAAGATTATAACTTTTGTTTAAAACGTTAATAGCATCACTCACAACATTAGAAATTATGTTTCCCATCACATTCAAGTTGGAAAAGGTCGGTTTTCATCCCAATCCCAAAGAAAGGCAATGCCGAAGAATGTTCAAACTACCGCACAATTGCACTCATCTCACACGCTAGTAAAGTAATGCTCAAAATTCTCCAAGCCAGGCTTTAGCAATATGTGAACCGTGAACTTCCTGATGTTCAAGATGGTTTTAGAAAAGGCAGAGGAACCAGAGATCAAATTGCCAACATCTGCTGGATCATGGAAAAAGCAAAAGAGTTCCAGAAAAACATCTATTTCTGCTTTATTGACTATGCCAAAGCCTTTGACTGTGTGGATCACAATAAACTGTGGAAAATTCTTCAAGAGATGGGAATACCAGACCACCTGATCTGCCTCTTGAGAAATTTGTATGCAGGTCAGGAAGCAACAGTTAGAACTGGACATGGAACAACAGACTGGTTCCAAATAGGAAAAGGAGTACGTCAAGGCTGTATATTGTCACCCTGTTTATTTAACTTATATGCAGAGTACATCATGAGAAACGCTGGACTGGAAGAAACACAAGTTGGAATCAAGATTGCTGGGAGAAATATCAATAACCTCAGATATGCAGATGACACCACCCTTATGGCAGAAAGTGAAGAGGAACTAAAAAGCCTCTTGATGAAAGTGAAAGTGGAGAGTGAAAAGGTTGGCTTAAAGCTCAACATTCAGAAAACGAAGATCATGGCATCTGGTCCCATCACTACATGGGAAATAGATGGGGAAACAGTGGAAACAGTGTCAGACTTTATTTTTTTGGGCTCCAAAATCACTGCAGATGGTGACTGCAGCCATGAAATTAAAAGACGCTTACTCCTTGGAAGGAAAGTTATGACCAACCTAGATAGCATATTCAAAAGCAGAGACATTACTTTGCCAACAAAGGTTCGCCTAGTCAAGGCTATGGTCTTTCCTGTGGTCATGTATGGATGTGAGAGCTGGACTGTGAAGAAGGCTGAGCGCCGAAGAATTGATGCTTTTGAACTGTGGTGTTGGAGAAGACTCTTGAGAGTCCCTTGGTCTGCAAGGAAATCCAACCAGTCCATTCTGAAGGAGATCAGCCCTGGGATTTCTTTGGAAGGAATGATGCTAAAGCTGAAACTCCAGTATTTTGGCCACCTCATGCGAAGAGTTGACTCATTGGAGAAGATTCGGATGCTGGGAGGGATTGCGGGCAGGAGGCGAAGGGGATGACAGAGGATGAGATGGCTGGATGGCATCACTGACTCGATGGATGTGAGTCTGAGTGACCTCCGGGAGTTGGTGATGGACAGGGAGGCCTGGCGTGCTGTGATTCATGGGGTCGCGAGGAGTCGGACACGACTGAGCGACTGATCTGATCTGAATATTCTTCAATTCTTTTTTAAATAATCATGGCAAAATGAGAACTGGTATTTATTGGTAATGTTTTTATTAAAATTATGGAGAATCACATCTTTTAAAATCTTTATATTTCCTTATTACTGAAATGTCTTTTAAGTTTCTCATCCTGATTGTGATACCAGGTACAAGAATTAGAGAAGGAAAGAAATGGCACCTACATCACAGAAAGAACTAGCAGTTTTTCTTAAATCACTGCCCAACAAGTGAGGTACAATGTAAGTATTTAGAATGTGCAATATCAGAAAGAAAATTTTCATCTTACTAAGTGAGGTACTTGTGCACCAATTTGTTTAATAAACTTTCTACTGTGTGCTAAAGACTTGTTCAGGAAAGCAGATGTAAGTTAAGACACAAAAGAAAGAAAAAGGAAGAGCTATGTGATAGAAAAACTGACAATACCCAATGGGAAACAAATGAACTGAACATAGAGAGAATATCACAATTTTCCTGACCACCCACCACATCTCCACAGGGAACACCATATACATTGGGTACGATTCCATATACTTTAAGAACTTATTGTTCTGAGATTGTTTGTGTCTCTTTCAGTGTGATGAAATTCTCCTTTTGCTGTAGGCTTTCACTGTGCTCCCAGATGAAGGGATTGGATATCACTGCCCACACAGTTACTCAGTCATCTCAGATGTCACTGTGTCCCCACTCCTCAGCACTCCATTACTGATTTGGCTTGGTTTTCATGTTCCCACCATCTCTCCACAGCTCCTGTCCCCTGCAGCTCTCCCTGCTCTGCTCCATTATTTCCTTGTTTTCAGTTTTGTTCTGTCAAGTTTATTCTCAAATACAATATGGCTTATTTCATTTTTCTGCTTTAAGTACATCAGTGGGCTTCCAGGGCCCTTAGAGTTAGGTCCAAATTGTCTAGATGCCAAAGGCATGCCTCTTCTCTATTGTCCCCACCTCCAAAGCCTACTTCATGCTCAGGATCCACTGATGCCCTTTTCAGAGCCCCCAACATTTGTTCTTGACACTGGTTCCTATGAGTGCTTTCTCTGTTGATTTTTTTTTACTAGATGGAAATGGGTTCCAATAGATTCTGTGATAAGACAAGAAAAAGCAATTTGTCAAATTCTTTGGATTCAAGGAATTTGAATACAAGGTGAGTTCAATCACTCATTTGGCATACACTTTTGGAATTGATTTGAAGATTGCAAAGTCCCCACTTCTGGGTGTTCAGTGAGGTGCTACTGATTTCCTTAAATCCCAGAACTTAAATTAACATGAATTATCAGTGGGGCCAACATGCCACCTACTAGTGGCATTTTCTTTTTGTAGCAAGTTAAATCAGCAATTGAGCAAAGATCTTCAATGTCGGGGGGTGTTGATAAAGGAGTGGGCAAGGTAAGACCATTGTGTTATGCTATGCTATGCTAAGTCACTCCAGTCGTGTCTGACTCTGTGCAACACCATAGACAGCAGCCCACCCGTCCCTGGGATTCTCCAGGCAAGAACACTGGAGTGGGTTGCCATTTCCTTCTCCAATGCATGAAAGTGAAAAGTGAAAGTGAAGTCGCTCAGTCATGTCCGACTCTTAGCGACCCCATGGATTGCAGCCTAACAGGCTCCTCCGTCCATGGGATTTTCCAAGCAAGAGTACTGAAGTGGGGTGCCATTGCCTTCTCCGAGACCATTATGTTAAAGAGGTTAAATCTCATTTATGGTACCACTTTGGAAGCATATAACTCTAGATTACCTCATTCTGTAAATCTTTTAATTCTATCTGCAAGTGAGATGTAGAAAATAAAATAAGTAAAATACCTAGATTCCACCAAGCAAAAGCTTTTAATATTTTGGCACTATAAGAAGCATTTCTATATTTGCACAAAATGACCATCTGTTTATTCCCACCCATTTATAGATGTTATGATGGTGAAGTTTAAGAAAACAATAGATACTTCTCTGGTAGAGTTCCTTGTTTCCGTTTACTTCTAAACTAACAAACTTTTCAGAAACAGGAAGAATGTAACTTCTGAGAAGTTTTTCTGAACTTTCCAAGCTTTAAACAAAAACAAAATAAAACAAACCAACAAACAAAAACTGGCAGATCTATTTGGGTTTAAAAAGGTAATAACAGCTAGTTGCTCAGCTAAACTGTTAAAAGTCCTGATTGCTAGAACTCTCTTTCATGCTGAATAAGTGCATGCATTTTCACAAATTTTTCAAGTTTCTCTCCATAAAACTGCTTGAGAACTGAAAAAATAGAGCTTTTAGTCATAGTTCAGAATTAATTGTTCACACTAGGTGTGGAATAATTTGCATGAGTTTCTTTTAATTCGAGGCCAGTGTAGTTATTGTTCATTTCCTAAAAATAATATCTCACCATCACATAAAACAAAACAAAGCAAAATTAAAAAGCCAGGTTCAATCAGAAACTTCAAGTTTTAGAATCATCAGAGTCCTTATTGATTCATCTCCCCAGAACTGAGAAAAACAGTTCAGTGTTTTCTGTCAATGCGGCAAAGTGTGGATTTTGATTGGACATAGAAGAAACAATTCTGTTTTAAGATCTAATTAAAAGCCACCTGCTGCCTTAATAATTATGGCTAATTAAAATGCTCTTCCCCACATTTGGTATTGCTTAGATATTGTGGACAGAAGAAGAAAGCTGATTGAAGCTACTCAGTTTGAGACTAAAGTAACAATTTGTAGAAAAGGTACCCTGAATGTGTTTGACAAATGCAATAAGAAAATAGTGAAGGTGCATTTGATTTGGAAAATTAGCCTAGTTATCCAGCCCATGAGCCCAAGCGTTGGCCTCACCCACCAAACAGTCCTGTATGTCCCCTGATCTAGCCTTCCTTTCGACAGCAGATTAATCTTAGTTTTTATTTTTGAACTAAACCTGCTAATGAATTTCTAGAAATGATTTTTCTTAGAAGAACTGAATTGGCAGTGTCCCAAGATGATCATTTCAATAACAAAGATGTGGAGCTGTGGAAAGGGAATTAATTAGGAATTAAGTAGGAGATTTGTGGGAGCACTTGTCTCAAATGAACAATTGTGCTAAAACTTCAATGAAGCCAACATTTTTTCTGTATTAAAGTTATTTAATTCTTCTGTATTAAAGTGGCAGACCAGATAAATAACCCAGACGTGATAATCCATGGGTTGCCAAATCAAATAATACAAATTAAGCGCATGGTGCTGTTTTGTTTATTTACAGCATTTATTAAGTACACAGCCAGGGGTATACAGAGATTCTCCATGTATGTTGAAGACTTGCTGCCTTCCGGGTGATGTCTACTGGCACATGGATGACTCAGCACTGTGGCCTGGAGTTTGCCTGACTTCCTTGGCTCAGCTAATTTGATCTTTTCTGTGCCAGCCACACAGCCCTCTCATTTATGCTGTTTGCTCACTTTGGTTCCCTTGCCTCTGCCCATCAACACGATGGAGTAGTTCCCAGAAAGATGAAAACAAAACAAGAAACTTGTTCCATGCGGCCCCCAGTCAGCCTCTGAGAGCTTTTCCCCTCTTCTGCTGCTTCATCACTTTAACCTTCAGCCACAAGTTGACTTCTATCCTCCCACCACCTTGGACCACTGTGACAAATTCCATCACTGTCCTTCTAACCGACAACTCCAATGAACCTTTCTTATTTCTAAATTATAGGACCTCAGTGATGCATCTTAGCTCAGTGTTTTGCTTCTGAGGCATCCTTCTTACCACTCATTCTTGTCTTTCTTGAAGAATTTCTCTTCAGCTTTTCACATTTCAAAACTTTGTCTTTCATCTGTTGCTCTTCACCTGTTTCATGTGCCCTAACCTCATGGCTTGCTCCTTATCCTTATCACTTGCTCCTAGGAAGAAAAGTTATGACCAACCTAGATAGCATATTAAAAAGCAGAGACATTACTTTGCCAACAAATGTCCATCTACTCAAAGCTATGGTTTTTCCAGCAGTCAACTATAGATGTGAGAGTTGGACTATAAAGAAAGCTGAGCACCAAAGAATTGATGCTTTTGAACTGTGGTGTTGGAGAAGACTGTTGAGAGTCCCTTGGACTGAAAAGAGATCCAACTAGTCCATTCTAAAGGAAATTAGTCCTGAATATTCATTGGAAGGACTGATGCTGAAGCTGAAATTCCAATACTTTGACCACCTGATGCAAAGAACTGACTCATTTGAAAAGACCCTGATGCTGGCAAAGATTGAAGGCAGAAAGAGAAGGGGACGACAGAGGATGAGATGGTTGGATACACCACCAACTCAATGGGCATGAGTTTGAGTAAACTCCAGGAGTTGGCGATGGACAGGGAGGCCTGGCATGCTACAGTCCATGGGGTTGCAAAGAGTTGGACAAGACTGAGCAACTGAACTGAACTGAACTGAACCTTATGGCTTAAAATTTTACCTTGCTGTTGTTCAGTGCAGTCTAATTGTTTGAAAAGTCAGTAATTCATCAGTTTAGAACCTACATGGTGGACCAGGGAAGTGAGATGGAAGAACCCTGCCATCAGTTGCTGTAATGAGACATATGTTGTGTTCTGCTCCAGCTCTCTGTGTAGTCCTAAGTAAAGTGTTTATGTCAGCTTCAGTGACTAGTTGAAAGCCACTGAATAAGATCCTCATCTCATGCATATTTTTAAATTGGCTTGTGCTGTGGCACTTCTGATTGATTTTAAAGTGGATCTTGTCTGTGGATCACTAGCTCTTAAATCTGTTCTGTGCAAGAAACACCTGAGACTAACTCTCTTCCTACCCTGAACAGTTAAAAGTCCCCCAAGATGATTCTCATGCAGCCAGTTATCAGCAGTTGGTGGTGCCTTTAACAACTTCGGACCAACATCTGGTTTTAGTTGTCTGAAAACGTTATCTTGCATTATCTCTAACTTGTTCTATTTCTGTTTTAGGCTGTATGAAGTTCTTTGGTGAGGGGAGAGGTTTGTGTATTTTATCACCAATAGGACATATACTGTGACTAATGCTGTATCTTATTGTCTGTAGGCTTTAGAGAAGGATTTGTTGTTGTTAAACATAAAATATAAAGGCAATAATGATGCAAAGAAGTTAATACATAATGTATAATAAAATCAGTAATTTATAAAAAAAAAAAAAAAAAAGATACATGCTTAATCTTCCCCCAGTCACAATATCACATTCTCAAATTATTTAGATAATAGCTTTTCCCACTATTGTATTGTGAACTTCACAAGAATAAACACGATGTTGGTCTTAATGTCTCCTCTATACCCAGAGGGTATGGCACAAAGCAGATACTCAATAAATATTTTTGCCTGAATGACAAGCGAATTACAACTGATGCATGCTCTGCATTTCTACTGCAAATGTGTCCTCTCTCATTTGGATCATTGCAAGAGTTTCTCTTTTCCCTTGATCTTCTACTTTTCATGGAGCCCACCAAGTGGCCAATCTGAAATTTTAATTCACCAGGTAAACCCTGCAAAGCTTCTTGATGATTTGCAGAATTAAATCCTTGGTGACAATATTGTCCTCCATGACCTGGCTTCTGCCCCCATTTTTGGTCTCATTTCTTGTCCCTATGCTCCTCAGACTTGAGGTTCTGGTGGTGGCGGGTCTGCACTCCTACAGACTCTAGAAAGTGAGGTGCACCCTACCAGTACCCTCCTCCCCCACCTCCTTCCGTTCCGTCTGGCTGTCTCCTCTAAGCATCCCTTCTCTTCTTTCTCCTCTGGATAAAACCCCTGAATTCTTCAGATTCTGTCATCTTCTCCAGGAACTCCATCCAATCTGGGAAAAATGACTCTACTTTGTGCTTCTGCTGAAATCTACATACAAATCTCTCACATAGTTAATATTTATTGAAGGTTTATTACATGCTAAGCACTGTTTTAAGTGCTTTACATATGCTAACTCATTCAAAGAAATAGTCTTCTCATTTTAGAAGGAGAAAACAAGTATAAAAATTTAAGTAACTCACCTGAGGCCACATAGGTGGCCTGACCCTGAAGCCCACTGTGTGAATGGACCAGGCTACACAAGACACATGAACACATGTACCCTGAGTCTCCATGATTATGAGTGTTTCCTGCTCACTCTCCCCCTTGATACTATGAGAAACTTCTTTAGGGCAGAGACTATGTGTAATATACCTTTGTATCTGCAGCATCTATGAAACAGTACAAGGTCATAGTAGGTGCTTAACAAACATTTCTTGAACTGAACAGAAAACGAAGCCCCTAGACTCAAGCAAAGAGTGAGGCATACATATGAAAAATGAAATAGTATGTGTTTAATTCTTTATACCCCTTTTCCTTTTCTCCTTTTTGACAGTCTCATGCATATGCTAACAAAATATGATCCAAACCTCATCCCAGTGAGACAGATGCCACATTGACTAGCTGTTGGCATTCCTGGAAGCTGCTCTTTGCTCTGATCATCTGCAGTCATTTTGCAGGTAACTGATGTTGAGTGGGGCTGTGTAGGGGCAGAGGTGGTCTTAGCCATTTCAATCACTGTCAGAAGTAAAATTCAGGGCAACTAACAGATATATATCCCTTGTCTTCTGCTAGTGCTGTGAAAATTGATCTCTAAATGCTTTGACTTAGGGTGAAAGGAGCTGTATATCATAAATGCAGCCTTGCAAGTATCTTTTCATCCAAAGTAACAATTTTCAATGGACAAGTAGGAAAGAAAACTTATCTTTATTTTATGATCTTTGGCCATTGGAATAAAAAGCAAGCTGGGGAAAGAGTTTTATTTCTGTTATGATCATTCACTCATCTGGATTCCTTCTTTATATTGTGCATACTTCTGTGATTTCCTGCATCATCGGTTCAATCATCTACTCCCCTTCCAGATTTTAATAAGCTTCATGGGAACAGGGATAATGCCCAGTGAAATCCCTGGCATAGAGTAGGCGCTTAATGCATACCTGAAAGGAAATTGATGGATTTGGATACATCCTTAAATAAGTGTCAGTTACTCAGGATCGGCCTGAAAAGCAGGCCTAGGGGTTCAGCTTTACTTTAGATAATAAACAGTTCTGTCAGCCTCTGAGATTATATTAGAGGAAGACATTGAATTGGAACTTTTTTTTTTTTACTGAAGTATAGTTAATTTACAATGTTTTGTTAGTTTCAGGTGTACAGCAAAGTGATTCAGTTATATATATACATATATACATACATGTATGTGTATATTCTTTTTCAGATTCTTTTCCATTAGAGTTATTATATGATACTGAATATAGTCCCTGTGCAATACAGTAGGTCCTTGTGGTTTATCCATTTTATATAGTAGTATATATATTTTAATCCCAAACTACTAATTTCCCTCTTACCCCACTTTCCCTGTTCTCTATGGTAACCATAATTTTGTTTTCTATATCTGTGAGGTTATTTCTCTTTTGTAAATAAGTTCACTTTACAATTCTTTTTAGATTCTACATATAAGTGATATCATATGGTATTCATCTTTCTCTGTCTGACTTCACTTAGTATGATAATCTCTAGGTCCATCCATGTTCCTACAAATGGCATTATTTTATTCTTTTTAATGACTGAGTAATATTCCATTGTGTATATATAGAATTGGGCATGTTGATAACAAGTCTGAAGCTTAGAGTAAAATTCGCATGCTTGGTTTCTGGAGTTCATGCTAAACTGAATCTGAAAGGAGATGAAATAGCACTTACTAAGCAGCTATCTCAGGAAAGGCCTTGGGCCAAGCCTTACACATCAAGAGAGTAAGGCCTTGTACCTGTACCACACTGACTCTGGATGAAGCAAGAGAGGAACTATCCTTGGGCACACAACTTAAGGGGCCACCAAAACCCTCTATCATCAAGATAAGTCAGAGTTGAATGCAATAATTTTTAAACATAAAAATTCATGCAAAAATCAATGATGAACAAAATATCTACTTTTTCAATAAAGACGGAACCAGTAACAGGGTTTTACCAAGTCATATTGAAGTCTGAGGCAAAAGAAACATTCAGTAATGCAGACCTTGCATCTCTTTTAAAATGTTGGTATCGTAACATTTTAAATGCTCATCATAATTTTTTGCATTTATTTTTATTGTTTTAATATTACACTAAACTATTCTTCCTTTTGATTTGTTTGGTTGTTAAGCTGTGTAAGTTGCATCTAACTCTTTTTGAGACCCCATGGACTATATATAGGTCACCAGGCTCTTATGTCCATGGGATTTTCCAGACAAGAATACTGGAGTGGGTTGCTATTTCCTTCTCCAGAGGATCTTCCACACCCAGGGATCAAACCTGCGTCTCCTGCATGCATCTCCTGCATTGCAGGTGGATTCTTTACCACTGGGCCACCAGAGCTTCCCTTCTTTGGGGTTTTGATGCCCTTAAATGTCAAACCCAAGAATACTGCCTCACTTGCCTCACCCCAGGCCTGGTCTAGCCCATGAGACTTTCACAGTGAAGGAGCAGGATGAACATTTGGAAATAAATGGAATTTATTAAAAGGAAATCTTCCTATAGGAGGAGTACTAGAGATGCTCCAGGTCTCAGAGCACCTGTCCCATCAGAACTTGAGGAGAAAATGATTACTCCGAGGATTGGCAGTGAGGATTAGCCCAGTGCATACACAGCTGATATCATGGTGGGTGGAAGGGGATGAGCAAATGACAAGATATGACAGGACATCATAGATATGATGGTGCTCAGGGGAGCACTGGCAGGGTGGTACCATCAGAGGGGAGCCCGTGCAATGGGACAGCAGGGGAAGGTGAGGCTGGGCGGATAGGCAAAGCCAGCCCCTGAGTGCCTAGCTTGCTGTGTGGAGATACTCAGACCATCCTTCGTCCTGTCGTCTCATGGCAGCCCTGCACTCTTGTTGCCCTTGAGTGCCTCAGTGTCACCTGCAGGACCACTGGCCGGTAACCCAATGGTCATTTGCAATTCTTGTAAATGACTACCTGCTGAAGGAAGAGTGTACACTCAACACAGTCCAGGGGTAAGTGGAGAACAGGGAAAAAACCCACTACAGAACATTCTCTTCCTTTGGAAGACGTGAGGCACACTACCTGGATATTATGGTGTAAGTGATAACATCCCTGATGTGGATAAGGAGAGCCGCAGCATTTGAGGGATAGTTAGGAAAAAAAATTACTGATGAGACTTACTTTATGTTTCTAAAGCTCATGGTGAGTCACTCAAAACTTTTCTCAAATGGTTCCCACACCCTCTGACTAACCTCATTTCTCAAAATACCCTATAGTGCAACCTACCTCCGTTCTTCAGGCTCCTCCCTTCTCTCCAGTTCCCACCTGGGTCATCCATGCCTTTGTTCATTCCCTTCCTTATGCTGGCAAAGCACTTCTCTGTTCTCCACCAGGGCGGTTTTGCTCATCTTCCACGCCCACAGTCACTGGCCCTCTTCCAAGGTGGTCTCTAGTGACCTGCCCTCCAACGTGCCTAAACTAACCACTCTGAGCAGCATTTTGGTATGACTTTTCATCTCAGAAATGAATGTAGCTGTTGCAGACGTTACATGCTATTACCCTTTGTTGTCTACATGACTCCTCCTTTTCTTATGCTTTTCATGTACTAAATGCCAGGATAGCACCAGGCTTAATTAAAATTGTTTAGTGAAATTAATCTGCAGATTTGAGCAAAGAAAATTAAAAAACTAGTGAATGTATTACACAACAAAAGAGATGAGAAGGGTTGCATTAGTTGGAATGTTTTCATCCAGGGAAAAGAAGGTTAAAATTAATTTACTAATAACTGTTTTTGGAATATCGAGTGGAAAAATCAAGATTGGTTTGGAAACTAAAAAAAACCAGCAAACTCTTCATGGAGAAAGCTACTCTCAGAATCCCAAGATAATTTCATAGAAAATATATTAATATATGTCCCAAAATTAATTTTCAACCATCCAGCAAAATCATGAGAAACCTCACAATAGAAAAGCAGGTCATTAGGAATTTTACAGTATGAACTCCAAAGCCGGGGGAAAAGTCAAAACAAAACAAGGAAGAGTTAATAGAAAGCAAAAAACACATTTTAGGTCCTATCTTTCCTCCATTCTCCCAAACATCACAAGCTAAGGGCAAAATGTGAGTCTTTACTTGAAATTTTCAGTCATTTGCCACTGTTTTAAATATTAACATTACCTGAAACACTGATGTATTTTGGGGGGTCATGAAAATGACTGTGTGAGTCCAGAAAGACCATGCATATGATTAGCATAATAATAAGAAACAGGCACAAAGCTTGGGCTTGTCTTAACCTCTCTGACCTTCAGTGCTTCAGCTGGAGTTAGAGATGGTGCCGGGTTTTTAGACTTATTATGCAAAGGTAGGTAGAGAAGGCATAATTTCTTAAAATCATTGCCCTCGGAGAGTGACAAGGTGTAAATTTCCAAAATGTTTGAGATTTCCGTCCACCGGTTCTGATGTGTTGCAGTGCAGAGAGCACGCTCTAGTTAAGGATTTATCTCAGGCGCTGAAGCCCCAGGCCAATGAAAGCATGCGCGCTGTGAAGGTGAAACACACAGTCTCCAAAGCTAAAGAGCCATCCACATCAATTTGCAGCCCGCTAAGTGGCATCAGCGGCGGGAGAGCTATTTACACTCCCTTCCCGGCCGAGAATTATGGTGCTGTAACCAGGAGGAAAGCAAGGGGAATTGAGGGGCTGCTCAGAAATATAATGGTCATTTATGGCTAAAGTACCCCCATAACAGTAGGCCCCTCGCTCTCCTCTGCAGCGGACTGGAGGAATTTGCGATGAAACGCATGCACACACAAACATAGCCCCCCTGGAGACCTTCTGCGACATACCCATTCATACTGAAGCACAGGATGGCAGATGGCCTTCGCTTTGCTTATCCAGTGGGACAAAGCCAAGGGACCTTTCTGAATTTTGTCCTTACCGCACAGTTGCTGATGGAGAGAGCTCAGATTCCGACCCACCACTGACAAGTGGATTCTTACCTAACAAGTAAAACAAGTGAAGAAGGAGAGAATTGGGAGGAAGATAATTAGATCGTATTTATCATGCAGTGGGTGAAACCGCTGCATTTTGCCACAGTGTACAATATAGTAGTGCACTATGAAGGTAATAATTTGTTTTTGTGACAGGAAATCACACCATTATGTGTTGCCTCTGTATTATTTCTTAAATTAGGCTCTTTAATTACAGGGATGAATTGTGTATGGAAAAATCCCACTTTGAAAATTTTACACAACACGTCACCTTCCATCCTGTTAAATGCTGGAGTCTGTTCCTCTCTTATCTAAATGTTCCCTGGTAGTAAAAGTTTACTCTTTCCTGGGTGACCGGGGTGCCTTCTGTGTATTCCCACAGACCTGCAGCCTTTCATTCAGGGATGACTCTATTCACTTACAGGAATAATGACACTTCTAGGCCTACCCTGGTCCCACTCCCAAATGTAGCTGTTCTAACTGGCAAGGTGCTCCGTAGCATCCATTTGGCTTTACCGTGCATCCTTGTGGAAGAAAACTGTTTCTCTCTTCCAGTTACAACTGCATGAATGTTTACAGATGTCACAGACCTAAAACAAAAGAATTCAGTATGAAGTCAAGGTTATTAATATAAACGGCACTTGTAGTCTTCCGTCTATGGGGTCGCACAGAGTCGGACACGACTGAAGCGACTTAGCAGCAGCAGCAGCAGCACTTGTAGTCTAATGTGACATTTGGGAAGCCCTGTCATACCTGCTTCAAATCCTAGCCAGGTACATCACCATCCCTGGGTCTCAGTTTCTCCATCTCTGTAAAAGGATAATAGTAATTCATACAAAGGGTGGGGGTCAAATAAACCATGTCAGTGAAGGACCAGTGCAGGGCCTGGTACAAAACTTATGCTTATTACATGAGAGTATACTCATATTATTAATGTATCCATATCCACTTTTCAAAGCAATGATTTGAAACCGTTCAGTAAGAAACTTCTCTTTGGATTTCTTTGTTTCCTAAATGGCCCATATCATCACCTTGATGTTATTTACCAGTAATGAGATTAATACGATCCCTCCTTTTAAGCCAAGCAAGACAAAGAGATAATTTGAGAAAATGTGTAAGTCTAGTGGCCAGTGAGGCAACTTGAGGCATTCTGACCTTTGTTTACTATTTTCCAGAAAAGAATATGCCAATTCCATCTACATCTACCATCTAGTCAGTGTTTATTTGTCTCTATAGCTGGATATCAAATTCCTGCAGTCAGAAAGGGATGGAAAAAGGAAATCTCCTGGAAGATGACTCCAGTAGAGAGCTGCCACTGCTGTCGCTTCCATCGTGTCCAACTCTGTGCGACCCCATAGATGGTAGCCCACCAGGCACCCCCATCCCTGGGATTCTCCAGGCAAAAATACTGGAGTGGGTTGCCATTTCCTTCTCCGCCAGTGGAGAGAGTAAGCCTGAAAAGAAAGACTGGATCTTCCAACACAGTCTTAATCCAACACAGTCATAATCCATGTGCCTAGTTTCTCACTCACATGGATTATGGTTGACCTTGCCCTTCAAAAGTCTTGGTGAACTTTTCAAAATGCATGGTCCAGTTTGAAGATATTGAAGAACTGGATAAATACTGAGAAGGTAAAATGTAACTTCTACCCCTGCCAAATATTCTTCCAATTAACCAAGGAGTCTCATTTAGTTCTCAGTCATGATCTTCTCTGGTAAACATAATCTATTCCAAATTAGTAAAGCTAGGAAGAATTACATTGCTAGGAGTAGGGAGGGAAAAAAAAACCAAGTTAACCTTTAGAGAACCATAAGCCAGGGAAAGCATATGTTTAAAAATGAAAAGTTTCTTTGGGCTTGAGTATGTATGTATGAGAGGAACTTTGGTCCCAAGAATTGGCATTCAAACAAATAAAACTGTAATTGCACAAAGAAGTGAATGGGAGGTAAAAGCCAGAACGTCCCCAAATTCTTAGACT
Source organism: Tragelaphus eurycerus (assembly GCA_935064755.1). Classification (NCBI taxonomy): domain Eukaryota; kingdom Metazoa; phylum Chordata; class Mammalia; order Artiodactyla; family Bovidae; genus Tragelaphus; species Tragelaphus eurycerus. The sequence continues at coordinate 14,528,756 of CAKXYN010000039.1, read as the reverse complement.
TAGTTTTCAAACAAGAGCACAAGCTGAAATAGTGATTTTCAGTAAAGAATGAGAAGAGAGTGAGGATCTTTGTTTTACTCTCATGTTGGAAGCTCATTACTACGGGGGAACGTAGGCTGTATTATCCTTAACAAGCAGACTGATTCTGACACAAGAACCAGAGCTAGAATGGAGCTTAGGTCCCCAGAGCAAAGGCTTGAAATATGGGGTCAGGACTCACCATAGAATAACAAAAAGGAGAGGAAAATATGCTGAGTGAAATGAGAAAACAGAGCTGATCAGTTTATGTCTGGGGAGACACCCCTCTCCCCCGCCAAGTTCCAGAAGAACTATCACACTGAGCAGTGTTTGCAATTAAGCAAATTTACTGTTCGAAGCTCAAGGAGAAGGCATCAGACAAAACCTGCTCAGCACAAATGACCAGATAAAGACTCAGTAGTCAGGGTATAAGCCTACATACCTCTATGGCTTGATGGATTTCTATTTTATTCCCCACCTATTACTTCCAGAGGTCTGCAACGCATGGGTCAAACTCAGCCCACCATTTTTTTGTACTCCTTGGTAGCACAGAAGAGATTTTCTATTTTTAAATGGTTAGGAAAAAATCAAAACAAGAATAATATTTTGTGATTCATGAAAATTATATGAAATTCAAATTTCAGTGTCCATAAATTTAATTTTATTGGAACATAGCTAAGCTCGTTTACTATTGTCTGTGACTGAGTCCCAGTCTTGACTCAATTAACCTCTCTTTGCCTTCTGTTTGCTAACCTGTAAACATAAATCTCATTCTTGTCATTCAGCAGCAGTCGGACTCTAGACAAGTTATTTAGCATCTCTTACCTCAGTTTTCCTACCTGTCAAATGAGGATAGTCATGCCTAGCATGTAAAACATTGGGGGATTAAATAAGGTAATACATAGATCACAATCTGCTCAGTGGCTATGTTTGAAAATGTCAATTGCTCAGTCATGTCTAACTTTTTGAAACCCCATGGACTGTATCATGGACTGGACCCCACAAGTCTCCTCTGTCCATGGAGTTCTCCAGGCAAGAATACTGGAGTGGATAGCCATTCCATTCTCCAGATGATCTTCCTAACCCAGGATCAAACCTGGGTCTCCTGCATTGCAGACAGATTCCTTACTGTCTGAGCCAGTAAGGAATTCTTCTATTTTTAGTCCATCTTTATTAAAAGATAATATGTCTTCACTTCATGGACTGTGGGTGCTTCCCTCATAGCTCAGTCAGTAAAGAATCAGTCTGCAATCCAGAATCCACTGGCTATGCAGGAGACCCAGGTTCAATTCCTGGGTCCAGAAGATCCCCTGGAGAAGGAAATGGAAACCTAGAGATTCAAGCAACTGAGGGCAGGCCTATGTTTTATTCGTAGTGAAATTTCCCCTGAAAATGGCCTTCAAGTAGTTACTCAAAAAACTTTGATCTAATGAACTAACAGTGAGATTATAACCAATACAAAACAGTGTTTATATGACCTGTGAAATATAAGTCGAAAATAAAATTGAATAGCTGTGGATAGAGAACATTGAAAATCACTCAGGAGTATTGTGTGACTAAAGGTAAGGTATTAAGTCTTTCTGATTTCATGAGCTCCCTAATTAACAAAGGAAGATACTAGACAGTAAATTAATGAAATACAATATGACCTTGGCCAAAAATTGACGATTAAATTGATCAAAATAGGTCTTCCTTGGAAGGTTGCAAGTCAATTGTTGAGCTTCCAATGATTGTGTGGCACTTTAAAGATCAATGTGTTTCTCAGGTCCAGTGGGGGATCTTGACGAACACTGTCAGGCACAAAGCCCCTCATTCCTCAGCCTGAAAGTTTCCCTCATACAACACTGGGGTCACAGGTGGTGTGTGTTCTTAGGTTTATTCTCTTCCTTTCCAGAAGAAAATGAGTTTGGAGAACTTAACACAGACTTATTAAGAAGCATTGTTTTTTTAATTAGAAAGAATTATTTATTTACTTAAGATTACATAAGAGCCTCACATTCAACATTACCCTGTAGGGCTGTCTAAAGACTGATGCACTGGGTACTCAAAGAGCAAAACACATAATCCAGAGTCCTGAGTATGCATTCAGTTGTCTGATTGTACCTTTCCCATGATTGACCTTGTAAATTAAAATATCGCACATCCAAGTTAGAATTTTCTGATATTTGGGTTTACATGGACTATCCCATTGTCCAAGTTTTTAGCTATCTTCCAGTTTATATCCTGCCATTAGCTTCCTGTTGATCAGTAAAGACAAGGAGCCTGAAAAGAAGGACACTACTGTCAGCAGGAACTCCCGAGGAAATCTGGAATTGCTTAGACTTTTAAGATCTTGGCCTTAATTGGCCTTTTGATGTCTAGCTGGGAAGAGTTTAAAAAAAGCTCTTCAGTTTAGAAAAGAAGGAATGCTGTGTTTGGGACATAAGAAGAACAGGAGTCAGGACAGCTGGGTGTACCGTCCATACTGAGACGACAAGGAAGAGCCTGATACGTCCCTTGGAGACTGTTTAGATTGTGTGGAGAAAGTGTCATTGTTTTCAAGACGATTTCGTTTCTTCATGTCATATTTCTTTTTAGAAAAAAAAATTATTGATATACAATTGCTTTACAATGTTGTTAGTTTCAGATGAAACAACATACAGTTTACTCTGTATGTAGTAGTGTGCATGTGTTATAGCCAAACTCCTAATTTTTCCCACCTTACTTTCCCCTTCACTAACCCTAAGTTTGTTTTCTATGTGAGTCTATTTCTGTTTTGCAAATACATTCATAGCTATCATTTCTTTTTAAGATTCCATATATAAGTAATATCACCTGATATTTGTCTTTCCCTTACTTCACTTAGTATGATAATCTCTAGGTCCATCCATGTTGCTGCAAATGGTATTATTTCATTCTTTTTATAGCTGGTAATATTTCATTATGTATATATGTACCATATCTTCTTTATCCATTCATCTATCTATGGGCATTCAGGCTGCTTCCAAGTCTTGGCTATTGTAAATAGTGTTGCTATGAACATTGGTTTGCATGTATCTTTTTGGAATTGTAGTTTTCTCTGAACAGATGCCCAGAAGTGGGATCACTAGATCATATAACTCTATTTTTAGTTTTTAAAGCAACTTCCATATTGTTCTCTATAGTGACTGCACCAATTTACATCCCACCAACGGAGAAGGCGATGGCACCCTACTCCAGTACTCTTGCCTGGAAAATCCCATGGATGGAGGAGCCTGGTGGGCTGCAGTCCATGGAGTCGCTGAGAGTCGGATATGACTGAGTGACTTCACTTTCACTTTTTCACTTTCATGCATTGGAGAAGGAAATGGCAACCCACTCCAGTGTTCTTGCCTGGAGAATCCCAGGGGCAGGAGAGCCTGGTGGGCTGACGTCTATGGGGTCACACAGAGTCCGACACGACTGAAGTGACTTAGCAGCAACAGTGTAGGTGGGTTTCAGGAGGATTAAAGAGCCAAAGTGCACCTGATTTCAGGAAAAAAAATCTCCACAAAACAGAACAACTTATTCTTTTTATATTTTCTAGAGAGTTTCTATGGTTCATTGTCCCTAGAGGTATGCCTAAAGGTTGAGAAATATACAATAGTAATGAAAAGTGAGGTATTTAAACATTCACTAAGCCTGGCTCCAAGCTAAGTTTTTTATATATAATGATCATTTAATCATCATAGCCTGTAATGTAACTCTACATTACATTTTTACAGATGACTCAACAGAGGTTCATAGATGAGCAAATAACACACACAGAGCTTCTAAGTAGCAAAGCATAGATTCAGATCTAGATATAATAGTCATACAATATCACCCTGGTCGTAACATTTATTAAATGCAAGTTTATATCTAATTATGAAACAGGAAGGAAGCACTCTTTTCTAATTACCAAAGCTGTCCATGTCCTAAGATTTTACAGGATGAAAGGTGACTGTGATAAATGAGAAAACTGTTTCTCTCTGAAGCTCTTTCCTGAGAAATAAAAATCCCCGAAGTAGGAAATTGTTACTAATTTTAAGGACAAAATGTATCGTGGAGATTCACCTTGCTTTCGTATAACAGGAGATAGGATAATTTATTCCACTGTCTAGAAATATAAAATACCTGTGTTCTTAAAATCACTGTCAACCCAAAAGAAAAAAGAGAATGCAAGTGAAAGTGTAGTTTAAATTGGATTAAACCCCAGCATCGTGGTGCTTAACAAACTCTGAAAGTCATTGTGTACCAAATTTCATCTTAATCATGCATCCTTGTGTCTAAAATATTTGACGATGATTCTTAGGACTGTTAGAGATGCCTCTTGAAAGAATACCAAGGATGCTTATTAAGCATTCACATGTCTTAATCAATGCTTACTCTATTAATAAATGAGACTTCTGCTTATCAGAAATGGTCTTATGAGGCTATAGATTCTACCCTTTGTCTGTTAGAGGCTCTGAAAATATGAACACTTTCTTCTTCAATAAAAAGCAGACAAGCAGACATTTTAAAGCAGCTAAAGTGTTCTCCCTTTCCACATTCTATGTGGATAACAATACCTTCATAATTAAAGTACTATTATTACTATTTAATTGTCTGTTTCATTGTTTAATGAATAGGAACTAGTTAATTATGGTGATGGGGAAAGACAAAGGACAGTTTTCCAGTGTGGGGGGTGCCGGGGAGGGGCGGGGGGGAGGGTGTGCAAAGCTCTAGTTTTTACAATGTGGGCTGCAAATTGCTTTATTTATACTTCTGAGCCTCAGAACCTAGATTCACACATCCTTGTCAAATTATGAATATCTTTCAACATGATTTGAAAATGTGTTTAACAATTTTTTCTAATTGTGCATATTTAAATGATATTACATTTATCTCCAGCTAGATTAAAGTGGTTCGTCCAGATTCATTCATCAAGCAATGCTGAGAGTCAAAGGGCCACAGCATCTTTTTAAACACTCCTCATGAGGACAGTTCTCAGGTACCTGAGGTCAAGGACCCAAAAAAAGACACTGAAAGAACAAAGTGGATCTAACACTGATAAAATGCACCCTGGATGACTGTCTGCACTGGAGCTTGAATGTAACTCACTGTGGTTCTGCAGCCCATGAATAAGACCCGGATATTGATGCACATTTTGCCTTATAACCTCTGCCACAAACACTATAGTCTTACCTATGGAATTTCATATTGCAGGTTCCATACTGAATGACACCTTACATTTGTATAGTGTATAGCAGTTTTCAAAAGTACTTTAATACCTATTGTTTTATTTGATTGTTACAGCCTGTGAAATATGCAGTTCAGGTGTTATATACATCTCACAAATTAGGAAACACAGTCATTGAGGTTGAGTGGCCTGTCTTGATCTTATGGCTAATAAGTGGTAGAGATGCATCACTGCAGCCTCTAGAAAGATGGTTCATTATATAGAGGAGTTGTCAGCATGACTTTAACATTTTGCTAAAGCAACAAAGCAGAGAAGGAGAGGTCCCTGGTCTGATGGCGTGCCTGCCTTGGGAGCCTAATCATCATGCAAAGAGGTGTTGAAAGTGCTCCGGGTGGTGATAGACAAAACTTTGTTGAAATGTGCAAACATAACTCAATGTAAAATTGTCCTCTGATGGAGACTCAACCCCAAATAAACATACCTAGGCTGAATTTGTTATCAGATACACAAGGCTACTTCTGGTTAAGAGATGTGGAGACTAGGTAACAATTCTGGAAAATATTGAGGAAAAAAAGTATTAATTCTATTATTCAGGGGAGAAATAAATTCTGTAAACATAAAAATAAAATTATAGTTCTTTACTTTTCCCCCTCAGTGACACATTTGAAATGTCACCCGTAAAGATATACACCCAAGCCCACCACCTTCTGTATTCTGTCTCTCAAAGCTTTTACCATTGCCAACTCACACCTTGTCCTGTTTCCACACCCAGGCTGAAAGTAACACAAGTCACACTAAACTAGGTGTATCTGAGTCTCCAACATGAGCAAATGCTAATAATGGGCAGAGAGAGTTTGGTACAAGCCCAACAGCATAGCAGGTACATAAAACTGGACATTTTTAATTAGAGAATCTTGCACATTGTCAGTGTCAAGCATATGAATTTCTTCATTTAGCTGCAATCTCACCAAGAAAATATGTGAAATTTTTTGTACTTATTGATCTCCACAGGGTTTTCATCTGGTGTCTTCTTTGGACCTATGCATACTTATGCTTAATATTGATTTTAATATGTTTCTTTGCTGCTAAAAATGTTTATTATTGTGTTTTCTGTGTAATAATAAATATGAGATTGGAGGTTTCATATTGATTGTGCTCTACTCTTGCCAAATTCCATCTGTAGAAAGTATATTTCTATCAATGTTTGCTCCCTCTGTGCTGACCCTGAGCTTTCCTAGTGGCTCATTGGTAAAGAATCTGCCAGCCCAGCAGGAGACGTGAGTTTGATCCCTGGCTCAGGAAGATCCTCTGGAGAAGGAAATATTCTTCCTTCAGTATTCTTGCCTGGGAAATCCCATAGACAGAGGAACCTGGTGGGCTATAGTCTATGGAGTCGAAAAAGAGTCGGACATGACTTAGTGACTGAACAACAACAACAGCCCTGACCCCACTCTAGTAAATATTAAGAAATCATAGATGGTGTTTCCAGAAATCCTTCAAATCTGAGAATAGGTGAAAATTATGTTGCATGGCATTTTTTAGAGATTTGAGGATTAAAATACGATTTTGATGACTTCCTGGCTAATCCTGACGATACATGAAAATCAATTTTAGTGGCACTATTACAACTTTTCTTACATTATACAGTTTGTCACATCCTACAAACAGCTAAGGCAAATAAAATGAGCTAACATTGTGGAGATATATAAGGCTTATGGAGATGGTGGGCATTATTTGAATCTAAATATATATTCCCTAAAAATTGATGTTCCTAGTTACAGCCATACCTTTAAAATATTCATAACACCAGTTACCAGATGCATTCATATCTGTTGACCAAGCACTGGAATATTGACTCTGTCAACTCAAAATAAAGAAGCAGAGATAAGAGTTATCTGTCTCCAATTATTGTAACTATTGCATCTTTATTTCCTTTCCTTGACTATTCTAAAACTTTAAGCAACCAGATTGGTGATAAGTGGTCTTCGATAAGTAACAACCCGTATGAATGCTCCATGAATCACAGAAACAAGTAAATTCAGACAATAGATGGATATTGAGATATGAAGCAAGCTATCAAGGAAGATTCAAAGTCCTAGCCAAAAGTAAGTTAACATTGGGAAAAAGCAACAACAGGACTTCATATGGACAAGACACAACCTAGGAAAACTGAGAGGTAGCTTCCAGAAAAGCATCCACTTCTGCTTCATTGACTACACCAAAGCCTTTGACTGTGTGGATCACAACATTGTGAAAAATTCTTAAAGAGATGGGAATATCAAACCACCCCGACCTGTCTCCTGAGAAACCTGAATGCAGGTCATAAAACAACAGTTAGAATGGGACAAGGAACAATGGACTGGTCCAAAATTGAGAAAGGAATACATCCAGGCTGTATATTGTCACCTGGCTTATTTTACTTATACGCAGAGCACATTATGCGAAGTGCCAGGCTGGATGAAGCACAAGCTGGAATCAAGATCACCAAAAGAAATATCAATAACCTCAGATATGCAGATGACACCACCCTTATGGCAGAAAGCAAAAAGGAACTGAAGAGCCTCTGGATGAAAGTGACAGAGGAGAGTGAAAAAGTTGGCCTAAAACTCAACATTCAAAAAACTAAGATCATGGCATCCAGTCCCATCATTTCATGGCAAATAGATGCGGAAACAATGGAAATAGTGACATACTGTATTTTGGGGGGCTCCAAAATTACTGCAGATGGCAACAGCAGTCATGAAATTAAAAGACACTTATTCCTTAGAAGAAAAGCTCTGACAATCTTAGACAGCATATTAAAAAGCAGAGACATTACTTTGCCAACAAAGATTCATATAGTCAAAGCTATGGTTTTTCCAGTAGGTATGTATGGATGTGAGAGTTGGACCGTGAAGAAAGCTGAGCTCCGAAGAATTGATGCTTTTGAACTGGGGTGTTGGAGAAGACTCTTGAGAGTCCCTTGGACTGTAAGGAGATCCAACCAGTCAATCCTAAAGGAAATCAGTTGTGAATTCATTGGAAGGACTGACGCTGAGGTTGAAACTCCAATACTTTGGCCACTTGATGCAAAGAGCCGACTCATTAGAACAGACCTTGATGCTGGGTAAGATTGAAAGCAGGAGGAGAAGGGGATGACAGAGGATGAGATGTTGGATGGCATCACCGATTCAATGGACATGAGTTTGAGCAAGCTCCAGAAGATGGTGAAGGACAGGGAAGCCTGGCGTGTTGCAGTTCATGGAGTTGCAAAGAGTTGGACACAACTGAGCAACTGAAGAACAAAACCAAGGCAGAGCCAGAGGCGTGAGAAGAAAAGAAAGAAAGAAAATGCTTTGTTGCTGTTATTCTGTCGCTAAGTCACTACGTTAAATTTCATGGGTATTTATGACAGAAAAACTTGCTGCCCCAAAGACCTTGTTGTTCTGAAAGGGATGAAATTGAAAAGATAGGAGAGAAGGGTTAGAAAAACAGGAATTGGAAACAGGGAAGAAGCACAGGCTCCCTGCTGGACGAAAGGTCACGTTAGCAAGTCAAATAAGGAGCCATGCAAGATGAGGCACATTCACAGCATGACCCAACTCTTGGCAGAGTGGAACCACCAATGAATCAACATGTTTTCCCTAAATACTTACTTTATCCAGTGTTGTAAAGATGATGAAGGATATACAGGTAGAAAGGCATGGGCCCTGACTATAGATGCTTACAGTTGTGTGTATTTGGCCCAAAAGAGCTGCAGGAAGGGCATCAGCGTGGTAAGAGGGATCCGTGGTCCTGGCACTGGAAGAGGAGAGAGTGCCTCACAGTCTGGGATGATGAAGGAGCTTTCCCGTGGATGAATAAGGAAGATAGCCTTAAACACCTTGCAAGATGCTTTTCTACAATATCCTGAGGTGATAGGATATTGTAGAAGATAATAGGATATTATCTATAAGATAGGATATTGTATGGATATCATGATAAGATAACCTGCATCTTAGGGTACAGGTTAATATTAGGAGTAGGAAGAAAGAAAAATAAAAGATGATGGAAAATTTCTAGATAAAATTATAACTGTTGCAGTAAAAACAAACAAACAAAAAGAGATTTCAAATTCCAATGCTTTTTAGTAACTATTTGAATAAGCATAACTAGGGTTTGGGTAAAGAGCCATCAGTTCCCTCCCCCAAACCTCTTCATCTCCAAGTTGGTCCATTGCTCCAAAAGGTGTTAACCAACTTGAACTGGTTAATGAGATAAAAACCTGGAGCTTAAAAGTAGTTCAAGATGCCCATATTTGATGGTGCCCTAGACACCCTGAAAAAACAAACACAAAGCCTGTTGGAAGGAATGTCTTCTCCAGTAAAGCTTCAAATAGTTCCCATAAATAAAATCCTAATGAAAACAGTGTATTATTTTAGAAATTATAGCACGCATGAAAGACAAAGGCATATAACCAAGAGTCAGAAGAAACTCAACAGTGGATTAAAATATGAAGAGATGTCAGATATTGGAATTATCAGACACAGAACATAAAACAGATATAACATGCTTTAATAATATAAGACAGAATTTGAAATGTGACAAAAGAAGAAGCCATAAATTAAACCCAAAAGATGTGAAAACTAGCCAAATAACATTTTCAGAAATAAAATATTAATAAAAATACTATAATAAGTTGGAAATATACCATAAGTGAAAAGTAACATTAAAATAGGATAATACAAAGTACAATTTATATATACTTTTTACTTTTGAAGATATAAAAGTTGAAATTAAAGCACCTACTAATTTTTAAACTATTCTAGCTCCTGCTGAAAAGACAGTTAATAAGCTGGAAGATGGAACTGAAGGAATTATTCAACATATTGTGGCATAGACAATCCAGATGGAAAACAGGGAAGAGAGAATAAGAGTCATAAAGAATGAGGAGGTCTAAAATGTATCCTCAGATTCAAAGAAAAGAGACAGAGAGATAAAGAAAGGCAATATTCAAAGAAAAATAGCTGAGAATTTTGTGTAATTGATAAAAGGCTAAAATGTGTTATTCTTTAAGCTCAATAACTATCAAGCAGGATAAATAAAAATAAATCTAGTTATACTAAAATAAAGTGGAAGAAGACAAAAGGCAAAAAATTCTGAAGAGTAGTAAAAAGGAATAGATTGCATGTAAAATAATGACAAAGATTCCCTTTCTAAATAGAAACAATGGAAACCAAAAGGCAATAGGATATCAGCAAAGTATAACAGAAAAATAAAGTCAATTTAGATTGCAAAGCTTCCCTTGAAGAGCAAGGTTGAAATAAAAACAAGTTTAGGCAACAAAGTAATAGCATTCTCTACAGAAACTTCTAAAGGAAGTAAGAAAAAGATTTCAGAAGGATGATATGATATACTAAAGAATGGAAAGCAGATTGGTAAATATGTATGTGAATTCGAATATATATGCATTTATATAAAATATCTAATTTGTGAAGTTACAAAAACAATACATAGCTGCCTAATGTGAAACTATAGTAGAGGTGAGGTGGGAAAGTTAAAGCAATTTAAGCTTCATGTATTACTCCAGGGACAGGTAAACATATTCTGATTAAGTTTAGATTTTGTTAGCATAGCTATGAGTTATAAAAACTTTAAGAGTAACTATGACATGTAGAAATTGAAACAAGAGTAATCATATGATCGATTGTAAGAAATTCAACCAATCACGAATGGAAAAGGAGAGAAAAGAAAGAAAAAAGACAACTGTAAAACACAAAATAGGAGCTTCCCTGGTAGCTCAGCTGGTAAAAGAATCTGCCTCCAATGCAGGAGACCCCGGTTTGATTCCTGGGTTGGGAAGATCCCCTGGAGAAGGGGAACAGCTACCCACTCCAGTATTCTGGCCTGAAGAATTCCATGGACTGAGCAACTTTCACTTAACTTAAAACACAAAATAGTGTTCTAGAAATAAATACAAATACAGCACTAATAATCGGTGTAATGAGAGTTTGGTTGTTAGACACAAAAAATTGTAGAAAGAGATGTAGATATAAACATATACATAGCTCTCCAGCTGTATCCTGTTTATAAGATAAACATTCAAAACATTAAGACACAGAAAAGTTGAAAATATAAGGATGAAAAACTTATACAAGGCAAATGCTATTGAAAGGAGATCATTAACAATGTTATTAATTTAGCAACACTATCTCAAGAAGAATGAAAAAAATCTTAAAATAACAAATAAGTTGAATAGTTAAAATTCATCTACGATATAATCAAGAAGCAAGTCATTCTAGGTTTCAATAAACTTCCATATAACAATAATAGAAACCCCCCAATATTTTTCATTAAATAGCAAGAAAACATACAATATGAGAAAGAAAACCAAAAGCTAAATTAATTCATAAATAGAGCTATAAAGATTCTAAGCAAAATACAAGCAAAACAAATCTACCAATGTGTAAAAAGATAATTCAACATATCCAAACTGATTTTATACTAGGAATGAAGGTTTGGGTTACTATGGGCAAATCTATCGATTAGGGTAATTCATCACATTAATATCAATAAATTAAAGGTGAAAAAACATATTTAAGTAAATGCAGGAAAAACATATCACTCATATTACTAATCCTACTAAAACCCATGAGAGAGAGAGATTATCCTCATCTTGTCGATAAGTAAATCAATAGTAAGTAATAATAAAAACAGACCACTTTATCAAGTGCTTGTTTTAGGCTATCAATAACTTGCAACTCGTATTTTATCCATCATAACAATCCTAAAGCAACGTGCTATTACCTGTATTTTACAGCCCCATTATTTCTGCACTTAGTTTTCAGCAGCTTGAGTTTGAAACAATGTTGTTCTTGTACTTTCTCTGCCCAATTAGAATCACTTAATTAAAATAGCTTGCTTCAGTTATATCTAACACAAAGCGTCGAACACCAAAGATTTTTTTCATTAGCCCTGAGTCTAATTTAAAACTGTTTCTAATTATGAAGAAAGGCTGAACATGTATATTTGTCATATGTATATATGCTGTCTTACAAGATGGAGGTTTTTGCTATTCTTATTATTTTCTAAGTATTTCTGCATAGTAGGTTCTTGATTTCCCTTTACAAAAAGGGAGGCACTGAATTGTGCATAAACATCCATATGAATTTCGTCTCCTTACACTTGTATCCTATTATAATCTTTCAGCCCATAAAGTGAATGCATTCAAATGTAGAATATAAAAGTATTTTCCATAGATTATTCCTTCAACAATGATATCTTAATATGAATGACAAAGGATAAGAAATAAAACTAATATCCATAACATTTAAAGAATGTAAGATCTTCAGGAATTTATCAATGTTTGAAATTGAAGACTTTATTTTAAAGCTACACTAAGACCTTCAGGAATTTATCAGTGTTTGAAACTGAAGACTTTATTTTAAAGCTACACTGTATGAACATTTCATAATAAAAAGGAATATGAACCAAGAAACAATGACCACATTGTATTTTTAGAAATACAACTTAAGCAGGTATTTTCGTGTTTATGTTCCTAGGTTACAGAGAAACCTTGGCATTTAAAAAAATTCTTTCAAGTGTTCTAGAGTTCATTTTTTCTTATGTATAAAAGCAAGCCTAAAACCTTTCTGAAATTGTTTCCTTTGTGCATGCGTGTGTGTGTGTGCATGCACATATATTTTGCAAAGTAGTGACTAATCTTAACGCATCTACTCGGCCTTCTGTGTCTGCTGAATGCTTTTATGCTTTTGTTGCTCCTGGGATGTTACCAAGCTTTCAAAATCTTACTCAGGTGATGTGAAGAATTAAAAAAAAAAAAAAAAGTTATATATATCCTTTCATGGCTGCCCCTGTAATGTGCAACATAGAACATCACTTAGGATTTAAGGTCCCATAAAATAGAAAGCTTGCTTAACCCTGTGACTGCTCAGTGCACATAAGTTGCTGCACCCTGTGAGATTGGAATGTTATGAGTGTTCAAAGCTGAGGTGCTTCAAGCTTCAGTAGCATATATTCGGTCTGTTATGGTAACCCAGGTCAAAAGCAACAGCAGAGTTTCTTCCCTCGATTTTCTTTGTCTTTGAAAGTGTTCATGGAAATTGCAATTTTGAAAATCAGAATGCCTGCAGACAGATAATAATCTAGTAAATCAGTCACAAGAAATAGAAAGTATGTTTTGCTGTGTGGAACAAAATAAGAGTGAATTCATTTCCAGAAGTATCAGAATAGTGACTTTCTTGTTTTGTTTTGTTTTGTTTTTTAATGGCATGAACAGAGTGTAATGTATAGAACTTAAAAAGGAACAGAAATCAAGTCTGCTGTGTGCTTAGTACTGTACAAGTTTTATCAGCCTTGGCTAGAAAAGGACCCAGATATGGATACACCAGGAACGTTGGCACGTTTGGACATCACAGGGCTGTTCTAGGAGGGAAGGAGAAGCTGAAATTAACTGACCGAGTAGACAGGAATTGTGGGGGAGGATGAAGCCGGGACTGTGAGCCACTCTTCAGCTGGGGCTCCCAGACCAACCTTTGGAATGGTTTAGCCTTCTCTCTGAAAATACAGTTTGAGTATACAAAAGCCATCATGAGTTGAATTTGTTTTGTTATCTTTAGATATAGTTATTTCTATTTAAAGTCATTGCTCTACACCACCCTAACTCATAGTGCTAAGTGGTGGGTATGTGTGTGTGTGAGAGAGATAAGTAAGAAGCAGTGATTTCCCCCAAGAAATTTGAGCATTCTGATAGGAGGGGTATGAAAACTGCGAAAGCAATTATAATACAGGGAAAAACTTAAATGTAAAATAGAACATAGTAATAAAATATAAATATAGTAATAGCTGTGTTTGGACGAGGCTCATTTATGGTTTATGAAACACTCCAACCTCTATCATTTTATTCGTACTTTACAACACTCCTGCTTAGTAGGTCTGATCTCAGGGAGAACTGAAGTTCCAAGAGCCTGAGTGACCTTTAGGAGATCACCCAGTTTGTAAGCCTCAGACGTGGAACTAAGAACCATTCATCTTACTTCCAGGCCAGTTTTCATGTAATTACATGAAGTGGCTGACTTGTACTGATTACATATTCAGCACTTCACTTTCCTCACAGCAAAGGCGTGCCAAACTGTGGAATGGAGAGAGATCAAGACAGAGGGAGAGAGGGGGCAAGCAGAGGGATGGAGAGAAGGGCATGGGGGTGAGAAAGAGAAAGGAGTCTGCACATAGGAACCCATCCTGCCCACCCACCAAATATCCTAGGGCACCTCCAACTCTATTTAATTTCATATGTGTTTCATCCTCAAAAAATTCTCCCCTGCCTAAGATTTCAAAATTTCTAGATGAAGCATTCTTTGTCTAAAGTTGTTGTTTGTCTTGGACTACCTGAGGGCTAGAACAGTCTTCCATTTTATCTAACTCTATTCACACACGGAATTATTTTTATCCTCTAGACTTCATGTCCTGCACGGGAATTAGGTTGATGAGAGAGATATGTAAACTCTTCCAGACTTTTAAGAGTCTATATCCCTATTCTGAAATTAGAAAGCCTCATTTTTTAAATTCCAATATTTTCAAAAGAGATAATTGTTAAAAAGTTATAGTAAACATAGCTTGTTTATAAGATCAGAAGCTCTGATCACCTAAAGTATTTGATGATTATGAAAACTGAGTCATTTACATGTATAAGCCTTTTATTTAATAAACTCATGACAAAATTAGAAACTGTAAGATATTAATGCTTGCAACTTCTGAGGAAAATATTAAGTAAAACACTGAAACCTCATTTTTAATTCTTCATTTAATGAAGACAACACATATGCCCCAGTTTTTATTAAATAGATAACAATGTGCTGTGAAAATTGGAACCCGTATTATAAAAAGTGATTTAAATTCTGAGCGATGAATTCTTTCTTTGGAAAGTCTTTGACTTTAGAAGGTCACATGGTGCCTGGAAGATGTTTTTCAGGAGAATGACTTTGGGGTAGGAATGTTCTGCCTTAGGGCATGTGGGATCTCAGTCCACGCCCCCTGTAGCGGAGGCACGGAGTCCTAACCAGGGACCACGAGGGAAGTCGCAGACCTAAAGTTTAAGAGTCATCGTTATGAATGAAATGTCACTACTTGGAAGGTGTTAACAGCTTCTGCACCTTGGGAAAATTTTTGGTTAATGGATTACCTTTTAATTAGAGGTAGGCTTCAGTCCATGGGGTAGCGAAGAGAAGGACACGACTGAGCGACTTCACTTTCACTTTTCACTTTCATGCATTGGAGAAGGAAATGGCAACCCACTCCAGTGTTCTTGCCTGGAGAATCCCAGGGACGGGGGAGCCTGGTGGGCTGCCATCTATGGGGTCGCACAGAGTTGGACACGACTGAAGCGACTTAGCAGCAGCAGCTAACTTCTGATTGGAATCAATATCGATCACAACCAGAGAGCTCAGCAAGAGTTTGATTAGCCTTCATGGTTCCACCTCATGATTTCATAAAACAGGTCTCTGGAAGTCAAGTCAGTGGCTCTCGGTTTGCTGCTAGCTCAGCATTTTGTGACTTCCAGATCACGTGCGTCAATACCACCTCCTGTGCCGCACAGCCGTCACCACTCCTGAGAAGGCAACACTGCTGAAGAGCGGTTCAGGACTGTAGCGGACAGGCGCATTCACACAGGGAAAAAGGATGTGAACCTGGAAGCCTCTGACGATGAAGATGGTGTTGCTTTGGCTAAGCCTTTCTTTTGCAAATGGTTAGTCAAGGCACATGTTCTGAACTTGACAGCTGGCTAGAACACATGGAAACAAAACCTTCATTTGTCCTTGTGAACAAACCAGCCAGAGATGTCTCCTCCCTATATTTTCCTGTTACTTTTGTTCATCTAGCATGCCAAGCCATCACTGGAACACAATGGAACCTTGTTCCACTGGGTTGAAAATTGAACTGAGATTTATTTGAAATGATAATTTGTTGTCCCTCATGTCCAAGAATTGGGAAGCTTTACAACTAAATTTGCATTTTTCAGTTTTTTCAGGAAATATGTCTGGACCCAGTACAAAATCTAGAGCAAGTCTGAACAATGATGCAACGAGACCAAGGAGAGACGTGTCACTAAACAAGCAAATAAATTACTAGAGCAAAAGAAGAAAACAAAGAAGGATTTATAAATAAATTACCTAATTTGATTATATAAATTGGCCTGAAAGTAAATCCCTATAAATCAGAGTTACACTGTAGAGAAAGTTGTTATAATTATTATTTTTAATTTGCATGTCAAACAAAAAGGGGTCGATTGCTGTTTCTTAAGATTCTGCCAATATAACTAACATCCTGAGCCTTTTGCCAACACACTGAAAAAAGACAAAAGAAAATTGAAAGAATCTGAGGGTTCATCAGGCACATTTATTTTAAAGATCTGAAAAACTGACTGCCCTTTTGAATCTTATGAAATGCTTGACACCCTGTATTTGAAACCTTTGTTTCAGGCTTACTGCGTGTGCTTATGGCATGTTTCTCTTCAACTTGTACTGTTATTTTCTGGATGGATGACTTTCAGAGAGAATATATATGTTCGTTTACCTTTTAATGTTTGACTTGATTACTAATGTTCTTGTGTTGAGACAGTGTAACAAACGGAGAAGTTCAAGTGCATCAGGTACTCACGCAGGCTTGCCAAGGTTGCGGCAGAGTAATACAGAACAAAGATCAGTCACACCCTGCATGCTAAGTGATTGTATTATGCTATACAGAATATGTCTCTGTGTTCTTCAGCTGTTAATAGTCAGCTACTGTTTAAGCGACAAAGAAAAGCATGAAAGGAAAAGAGAGCAGCTAATCAAAATGTCGATATCGTTAGCTTATGAATTTGTTACATATAACATAGTAGAATATACTAGACACACCAGACTCAACAGCCAGATATTTCATCAATACTTTTTGGAAAGTACATTAAAGAGTTGGGTACTTTTTGGGTGATTCATTTTTCACTTGATTTATCCAATATGTTCATTGACTTGACAAGTCTCCCAAATAAAAACTGTCCAGAGAGAATAGCAGTATGTCTATTTCCTCTACGGTCTTAAAATTTAGTTTGTCAGATAGCAAAAGTGTATAGGCAATCCCTGCTGTTCTATATGGTTCCTTTTCCCATTCAGCTCATTCGAAGTGTCTAATTAGCAGTCACACTTATTTCTCATTGCCTTAACTCCTCAATCAAGGATTTCTGCTGAAGGAACCCTGCTGCTGGTGCTAGAATTAAAAAAAAAAAAATCATGAAACATATTCATGTAATCAGCCTATAAACACCACCTCTTCATCACCAAGGAAAAAAAGTATGATTATCCTTTCTCTCTTCCACATGTACTCCTAAGACTATCCTTATGTTACTTTCTCCTTTGATGTCTGATCTTAGTAATTCTTATGTCAAGATGGACATAGAGGAGAGAATAGAAGGAATAAAAATGGAAAATCTTTAGGGTTAAGTGAATTTTCTATTGTCTGGAAATATAGGGCAAATATCCATCTATTCTTAAGGACATTTTCACTCTGTAAAAATACCAAATATGCCCAAAACAAATTACTGAAAGAATTAAAACTTTGAATGAAACAAGCAAAATTATACCTGTTGGCTATCAGTGGTTTAAACTTATGTGTTTTAAAAGTAGGTCAGATAGATTCACTTATTTAACAATAGTTAGCAGGGTCCATGTGTCAGACACTTTTCTAAGCGTGAGCATAAAGAAGTGAGAAGAACGTGATCTTTGCATTTAGAAGTTTATGAAAGAGACAGATGAAAAATAGGCAATTGAGAAATGTCTGTGAAAAGCACAAGGTATACTGGAAGATCTGGGAGAGACTCAAATCTTAAGAGCACATGGATATCCTAACAGAATTGACAGCTAACCCCTGTCCTAAATGAGTAAAATTTAATAAGGCAGAAAGAGAAGCACTTCTGGAATGATAAGAGTAATGACCTCCGAAAACACACTCCTCCGTTAAAGCAACAGGAACATTTGCAAAAATAGACAAAATGTTTAGAACTCTAGAAATTAACCAAATTAAATTTGGCTCACAACAATCTAAAGATAGTTATTCAAGAAAAGCTGCTGAATCTTCATAAGAACTGCCGATAGGGGGTGTGGTGTTTCAACTTGGCCTCTCCCCATTCCCACCTCTATAGCTCTGGAGCAGCCTTGAAAAGCAAGCAGGCTCACAGCCACAGTATCTGTGAAAGTCAGCAGCCTTGCAGCTTTTGGGTGAAGCTGAGTGGGTCAGCGGAGAAGGTGACGGCGCCCCACTCCAGTACTCTTGCCTGGAAAATCCCATGGACGGAGGAGCCTGGTAGGCTGCAGTCTACCTATTTGCAAAAATGTGACTGATGAAAACAGTGCAGTCACTAGAAGCTCTGTGCAAACAGGGGGAAATAAAAGGTGAGGAACAGTTGGCAACTGCCGGCAAGTGCATTCAGCACACACAAAGGAACACTTTGCAAAGCCTGGAAGACTTACTGGGTCTGTTTGTTCATTAGCTGACCACTGAAGCTCCGGTATTTTGGTCATCAGCAGCAAACAGCAGACTCATTGGAAAAGTCTCTGATGCTGGGAAGGACTGGGGGCAGAAGAAGAAGAGGGCTTTAGAGGATGAGATGGCTGGATGATATCACCAGTGCAATGGACATGAACTTGAGCAAACTCCGGAAGATGGTGAGAGACAGGAAGGCCTGGCATGCTGCAGTCTATGGGGTCACAAAGAGTCAGACACGACTAGGCCACTGAACAACAACAACAACAACAGGATAAACAAGCAGAGATATTAGTGGCCACAAATGACAAAGAATATAGATCATAAAGAATTAGTCCAGGAAGGTCACAGAACAAAGAAATAGTCATTAAATAAACAACAACAAAAGAAAAACCTTGTGGAATGGGGAATAGACACTGGAGTTCCAAACTTATTTTATTATATACATATACGTATTATACATAGTATTATATATAATGCATATTTTACATCATATCAGTTCAGTTCAGTCATTGAGTCATGCCTGACTCTTTGTGACCCCATGAATCACAGCACACCAGGCCTCCCTGTCCAACATCAACTCCCGGATTTCACTCAAACTCATGTCCATCGAGTCAGTGATGCCATCCAGCCATCTCATCCTCTGTCATCCCCTTCTCCTCCTGCCCCCAATCCCTCCCAGCATCAGAGTCTTTTCCAATGAGTCAACTCTTCCCATGAGGTGGCCAAAGTACTGGAGTTTCAGCTTCAGCATCATTCCTTCCAAAGAACACCCAGGACTGATCTCCTTAGAATGGACTGGTTGGATCAGCATCATTCCTTCCAAAGAACACCCAGGACTGATCTCCTTAGAATGGACTGATTGGATCTCCTTGCAGTCCAAGAGACTCTCAAGAGTCTTCTCCAACACCAATTCAAAAGCATCAATTCTTCGGCGCTCAGCTTTCTTCACAGTCCAACTCTCGCATCCATACATGACCACTGGAAAAACCATAGTCTCGACTAGATGGACCTTTGTTGGCAAAGTAATGTCTCTGCTTTTGAATATGCTATCTAGGTTGGTCATAACTTTCCTTCCAAGGAGTAAGCGTCTTTGAATTTCATGGCTGCAGTCACCATCTGCAGTGATTTTGGAGCCCCCAAAATAAAGTCTGACACTGTTTCCACTGTTTCCCCGTCTATTTCCCATGAAGTGATGGGACCGGATGCCATGATCTTCGTTTTCTGAATGTTGAGCTTTAAGCCAACTTTTTCACTCTCCTTTTTCACTTTCATCAAGCAATTATATATAATTATAAGAGATGCAATATATAATGTGTAATTATACATATGTATATATATCATAGTAAAAGTCTTCCCAGGTAGCTCTATGGTAAAAGAATCGAGTTGTAGGAGATGCCAATTCGATCCTGGGGTCAGGAAGAGCTCCTGGAGGAGGGAACACCAACAGACTCCAGCATTCTTACCTGGAAAATCCCATGGGCAGAGGAGCCTGGCCAGGTACAGTCTATGGGGTCGCAAATAGCAGGACACAACTGAGTGACAGAACACACACGCATGCATGCACACGTGCACCACTGTATTATTTAAAATATTCAAAGCTCAACAAAAAGTTACAAAATATGCAAAGAAACAGGAAAATATGGCACATAAACAGAAAAAAAAAAGCAATCAATAAAAAATGTCCTTGAGGATGTCCAGATGTTAAACAAACTAAAAAAAGACTTCTTAAATCAGCTATGTAAAATATGATTAAAGAATTAAAGGAATACATGTGTTGAAAATATTTTAAAATGTGAGAATTCTGTCTTACCAAACAGGATATCATTAAACGGATAGAAATTATAGAAGTAACCAAATAGAAATTCTGGAGTTGAAAATTATAATAGTGGAAAAAAATCACCAAAGGTATCAGCTGCAGATTTGAAATATCAGAATAAAAAAATAGCCAATTTGACCATATTTCGATTGAGATCATACAGTTTGAGCAATTAAAGGAAAATTAATTAAAAAATGAACAGAGTGAAATAATATCAAACATACCAATTACATGGATAATGAATGAGAGCCCCGTAAGCAGAGTGAGGGGGAAAAAAGGCAGAAAGACTATTTGAAGAAATAAAGACCAATAGCTTCTTAAATTTGGTGAAAAATTTTAACCTGGACATCTGAAGATCTCAAAATATACAAAGCAGGATAAACTGAAAGAGATCCATACTTGTACCTCTCAAATTGTCAACAAACAAGTAATCTTGAAATCAGCAAGAGGGAAAAGGTCCATCTCAAAGGAGAGATGTCTCCTCAAAATAGCGGTGGCCAGAATGCAGTGGGGAGGAAATGTTCAAAGTGCTGTTACCCAAGCAACACTGTTAAAAGTGAAGAAGAAGCTAAAATATTTTCAAGTCAATAAAAACGGAGATAATCCATCATTAGCAGACAAACACTACAAGAAATACAGCCCTTCAAGGTAAAAGGGAAGAAAACACTGGACAGTAACTAGAATCCACATGAAGAAATGGAGGGCGCCAAGAAGTAACTGCATAGTGAGTATAAAGACAGTGACAATGTATTTTTGCTCCTAATGCTTCCCATCTATCTGGTTTAAAAGACACCTGGATAAAGCAGTAATCCCAAATCTGTGTTGATCCATATGCAATGTACAAAGTGTAATCCTTATGATGATAAGGGCACAAAGCAGGGGGAGGGATGAGAACAAAGTTTTCTGTATGCTGTTCAAAGAAAGCTCATGTCAAGTCAAATTATAATAGGTTGTTTTAAATTAAGAGGTTAATTGCAATCCCCTGAATAACAATTTAGAAAATAACCAAAGACAATATAGTAAAAGAAACGGAGGCAGATTAAAATGGTACATAGAAAAATGTCTCACTGACACAACGAAAAGCAATAATAGAGAAATATCTATCTGCATGTTTTCCAGCCACACTGGGATGAATTTAGAAGTAAATACCCAAATGAAATTTTGAAAATACACATATAGGAGAAAATAAACCAACATTCATGCCTCTAAGGGGAGAGCTGAGAACCCAGAGGGCAGTCGTGATTCCACAGAGCTGTCCTGAACTCCAGAGGATTACTCCCAACATTGAAATCTCACGCAGTTTGCCCAGTTGGATCTCTAAATTGTGTGGGACCAGTGACTTGAATTTCTTTCCATTTTCTCCTTCATTGAACCAGAATGTCTATAACTATTATCCTATGCCCACTCCAACATTGTATTTTGGGGGCAGATAACTTTTATTTTTTCATTTCACAGAGTCACAGATAGAGAGGAATTGTGTCCCAGAATGGACTGCACCTAGAACCTTATCTACAGTGAATTTTCATAAATGATAAGATTTGGGACTTCTGTCCTTCCCTGGTGGCTCAGATGGTAAAGAATCTGTCTGCAATGCAGGAGACTCGGGTTGGATCCCTGGGTCAGGAAAATCCCCTGGAGAAGGGAATGGCAATCCATTCCAGCATGCTTGCCTGGAGAATCCCATGGACAGAGAAGCCTGACAGGCTACAGTCCATGGGGTCACAAAGAGTCGGACATGACCAAGCAACTAACACTTTCACACTTGCACTTTCAAGATGATATTTAGATGATATTTTTGGTCTTGTGTTGACCCTGTAATGGGTTGAAACTTTCAGGAGCTTGGGGTAAAGTGAATGCATTTTGCATTTGGGGTGCATGAGAATATTCCAAGGCAGAGTGGGGGACTGTGGTAGGTGCACTAATAGCTTCACAAAATTTTCCATGCCCTAATCTCTATAACTTGTGACTGTGATACCTAACATGGCTGCTGCTGCTAAGTCGCTTCAGTCATGTCCAACTCTGTGCGACCCCACAGACAGAAGCCCACCAGACTGCCCTGTCCCTGGGATTCTCCAGGCAACAATACTGGAGTGGGTTGCCATTTCCTTCTCCAACGTATGAAAGTGGAAAGCGAAAGTGAAGTCGCTCAGTCGTGTCCAACTCTTAGCGACCCCATGGACTGGAGCCTACCAGGCTCCTCCGTCCATGGGATTTTCCAGGCAAAAGTACTGGGGTGGGGTGCCATTGCCTTCCCCACCTAACATGGCAAAAAAGACTATATATTAAGGATATGGTGTATGCTATACCGGCATTTCCTAGTAAGCTAAATCTCTATGAAATGTATAGCATCTGAATCTCAATGTTGTAGGGCTTAGAGAGTATTTTTGCTAATAAATCCCTAGTTTCTACACATTGACTTTTATGTTTTAAACTAACTTCTATCATTTCTTTGAGGCTGGATGCTTGCTCTGAAACACAGCTAACAATAAACTGCGGGGTTTGGGGAGACATGTCCTTTGGCATTGGATCTGCTGATTCAGTCATCAGAGAATTATAGCTGAAAATTAAGAGTCATTTTTTTTTTTCAGAATTGTTGCCTGTAACTTTTAAATGTTTCAAGGTTTCTAGATATTTTGACAGATAACTACATATCAACATACATAAGAACAGTCCTTGTAGTAGTTCTCAAATTTTCATAAAAAGTCACACAGGCAGCAGAGCTTGTTAAAATACAGATCTGCAGGCTTCCCAACAGATATTCTGGTCCAGCAGCTTAGGGACAAGAACCATGAATCTGTATTTTAAAAGGTACCCTAAGCATGGTTTGAAAATCACTTGTGAAGTGAGTACTGATCCTAGGTGAGATTTCTCTTTCGCTGGAGATGATTGTTAGGGTGTAGGACTGGGCGTTCCCAGTACCGGGATGGTTCACATCAGGGTGACCTAAGTTCTTTCTTACAGTCTTGTAAGAGCCTGGCCACAGCTCTGCTGCTTTCCACATATGATGAAGCCCAGGAAAATCACTGAGACCTCTTTTTGTATTCACCAGTCCTTCAGTACCATTTCATGTCATCAGTCGTTTGGACTCGTGAAGCTACTAAGCAAGGCAAGCTTCCTAGACACATGCAGCAAAGCTACCCTCTGATGGTGAGGCTGGTTTAGGTCACAGTTTTATGCCAGTCTGCTTAAGGACACAGCAAGAGACCCGACGGCTGGCGAGAGAACTCTCCTGGACTCCTTTGAGGAACTTCCAACTTTGCAGGCTATAAACATCACTAAAAGCCACTCAGGAGACCAACAGGCACCAGCTGCAAGCAAAACTGTGAAGTGTCAGAAGAGAGGTTGGGTTTCCCTCTCTGGGTCTACCCCTTATCCTGTGCTCTCCTGGGACCAGGAATGGGCAGCACAGTTCTGGGGTTACTTTGAAGCCTCCCCCCAAATGACGCTAAGGACACAACACCTTCCCCCCACCTCTGTGTCACATCAGTGACGAGGCTCTCCCCTGCTGAACATGTCAGATATGTTTCCATGATAGTGATGAAGTTTAAACGCCTGTGGCCTGTCTGACAGACTCCACAGAATCTGCTTCACAGACCTTTTGTTGTTGTGCCGTTGCCAAGTGGTGTCCGACTCTGTGACCCCATGGACTGCAGCATGCCAGTCTTCCCTGTCTGTCCCCATCTAACGGAGTTTGCTCAGATTTCTGTGCATTGAGTCGGTGATGCTATCTAACCATCTCATCCTCTGCCATCCCCTTCTCCTCCTGCTCAGTGCTCAGTCACTTCAGTCGTGTTTGACTCTTTGCGATCCTATGGACTGTAGCCCACCAGGCTCCTCTGTCCATAAAATTCTCCAGGCAAGAATACTGGAGTGGGTTGCCATGCCCTCCCCCAGGGAATCTTTCCTACCCAGAGATCAAACCTATGTCTCCAGCATCTCCTGCATTACAGGTGAATTCTTTACCACTGAGCCACCAAGGAAGCCCACACCTTGCTGATCTTTATTTGTTCTACCATCAACCCAAAATCCAGTGTACAGCTCACAGACACAGTCTTCTCAGCTCCATACTGACCTCTCTGGGGGTATGGCAAATACTGGCTTCTCCTGAAAACCCAGTTTCCCTCTGCAGATTGAGTAGACTGTGCATTGAACAACCCCGGGAAGTGTCATTCACTCACACTGCAATGTACGTGGTGTCCCCTAGAGATGGGGGCACTGTTCTTGCACTGATTTAGGAGTTGCTCCTCAGGAGGCTCCAGCTTCCTGGGAGCTATTTTCTCTCTGCACCTGTTACACTAAACTATAGTCCTCATCTTACTGGTCCATCTTCTTCCCTCCTCTGTGAGTCTACTGAGTATAAGCACAACGCATGACTTTATCATGTAGTAAGCACTCAATAAACAGTTGACAGATGGATGGATGAAAGAATAGGCCCATGGCTGGATGAAGCAATCAATCAATCATTAGGTTTCTAAACTGGCACTTCCATACACTGAGAGCTGAGCCCTCAAGACATTTGAAATTGGTGAAAATATAGTACAAGAGACTAATAAACCTGAAGAAGACTTGTATCATCCTGTATAACATCATGCCCGAAGGACACTTTCAGTTCAGTTCACTTCAGTTGCTCAGTCTTCTCTGACTCTTTGCAACCTCATGGACTGCAGCACGCCAGTTGTCCATCACCAACTCCCGGAGTCCACCCAAACTCATGTCCATTGAGTCAGTGATGCCATCCAATCATCTCATCCTCTGTCCTCCCCTTTTCCTCCTGCCCTCAGTCTTTCCCAGTGTCAGGGTCTTTTCAAATGAGTCAGCTTTTCACAACAGGTGGCCAAAGTATTGGAGTTTCAGCTTCAGCATCAGTCCTTCCAGTAAATATTCAGGACTGATTTCCTTTAGGGTGGACTGGTTGGATCTCCTTGCTGTCCAAGGGAGTTTCAAGAGTCTTCTCCAACATCACAGTTCAAAAGCATCAATTCTCCGGCGCTCAGCTTTCTTTATAGTCCAACTCTCACATCCATACATGACTACTGGAAAAACCATAGCCTTGACTAGATGGGCCTTTGTTGGCAAAGTAATGTCTCTGCTTTTTAATGTGCTGTCTAGGTTGGTCATAACTTTCCTTCCAAGGAGTAAGTGTCTTTTAATTTCATGGCTGTACTTTATACTTGTCTTTGTTGGCCATGACAATGGGAAAACCATGACCAGACTCCACCCTTGCCAATATTGAACAGAGTTGACTTTACAGCAACTGATAAGATTGGAAACTGAATGGGAAAGTCCATGATGTTCTTAAGGAGCCTAGCAGAGAAAGCGTGGCTGAGACAGCCATGCTCGAGAAAGAGCTACAATATGGTGGTGATGTCTCTTCTTCCCGGTGGCCTTGACACACAGATTTGTGGAGCATGTCACACTTCGCTCTGTCATCAATGTCTTTACCTTCTTACATGAAACCCTTAGCAGAGTCAGAGCCCTTTGTCCTTGGACTCACAGCATCTAGCAGATGTGGGACAGAGTTTTGGGGGGGTACTTGATTGGATTTTTGAAATATCCATAACTTCAAATATTCAGATGACACCATCCTTATGGCAGAAAGTGAAAAGGAACTAAGAAGCCTCTTGATGAAAGTAAAAGTGGAGAGTGAAAAGTTGGCTTAAAGCTCAACATTCAGAAAACTAAGATCATGGCATCTAGTCCCATCACTTCATGGCACATAGCTGGAGAAACAGTGGAAACAGTGTCAGACTTTATTTTGGGGGGCTCCAAAATCACTGCAGATGGTGATTGCGGCCATGAAATTAAAAGACACTTACTCCTTGGAAGGAAAGTTATAATCAACCTAGATAGCATATTAAAAAGCAGAGACATTACTTTGCTAACCAAGGTCCATCTAGTCAAGGCTATAGTTTTTCCAGTGGTCATGTATGGATGTGAGAGTTGGACTGTGAAGAAAGGTGAACATCGAAGAATTGATGCTTTTGAATAGTGGTGTTGGAGAAGACTCTTGAGAGTCCCTTGGACTGCAAGGAGGTCCAACCAGTCCATCCTAAAGGAGATCAGTCCTGGGTGTACATTGAAAAGACTGATGCTGAAACTGAAACTCCGATACTTTGGCCACCTCATGTGAAGAACTGACTCATTGGAAAATACCCTGATGCTGGGAGGGATTGGGGGCAGGAGGAGAAGGGGACGACAGAGGATGAGATGGCTGGATGGCATCACCGACTCGACAGACGTGAGTTTGAGTGAACTCCAGGAGTTGGTGATGGACAGGGAGGCCTGGCGTGCTGTGATTCATAGGGTAGCAAAGAGTTGGACATGACTGAGCGACTGAATTGAAATGATTGGACTGGCTGTCGAGATGGCAGACAGCAGTCCTAAGGACTGCTCCAGGTTTCTGGCTTATCACAAGGTCAGCACTTTGCTAAAGGCACTCTGAAAATTCCACCTCTAGGAATTCCCTGAGGGCAGCACCCCTAGAAGGCATCTCCTTTCTGAACAAAAGCTTGTAGGTTGTTCTGCCCTGCTCCCCCCTCTGCATTCTTTGAAAATGTTGTAACTTAGACACAGCTCTCAGAATGTGTTACTGAAAAATATTGTAAAAGAATTTAATTTTTAGAAATGTCTGCATCTTTCAGACCCTCTGTATTCCATTTGACTTTAAAACATGCCAGAATATGCTCTGAAACACTGTATGTGAAAATAGATGACTTAAAAACGGCGTAGAAATGTTCAAGGCAAAAGGAGCTAATTAATAAGCAGCCTTCCTTTCTCCTTTTCTGTCTTTTCTTCCCACTGAGCAGCTCTAAATACTTGATGTGGAGTTGGGATTTTATTTTTATTTTTTAAATTATAGCCTGTGCATCGTGCAGACCTCTCCCTGAGACATACTGGCCTGGTACATAAACAGCTGCGTGCTCCAGGGGCCGTATATATTTTATTCTGGATGGAACCCATGATAAGAAACTGAATTTAGAAAGCATTTTGTAGACAACTAAAGTCAGCTACTGAATAAAATACAAAGAAAGGCCTTTAAAATGTGTTCTTATTCATTAGAATTTAATGCATCAAAAGTTATTTTATGTCGAAAGTGAGAAGGACAAGAGTAAAAGAATAGGCTTCACAAAACGAAATCCCCGAAGGACATTTATATTTTTCCCCCAGAATAAAGTAAATGCTAAGAGATAAATAATTTCACATGAAGTAAATGTACTGCATGTTCAAAGAATAAACGCAATGTGTTCCATTCTTGCTCTACCCAACCCACCGCAGTGTATGTTTAGCCTCCTCTTGGAAATAGAGGCCTACAAACTTTTATGTTGTGGAGGAAAATTGAACTTTAACTGATTGGAATTGCTGCTTTATTATCCACTTTACCCTGTGGTCCCCTAACAAAGAACACAGAGCCACATAAATGTCTAAGTAAATGTTACCTTTCCTAGACTTTAACTCCAGAGATCACAGCTTTCCACGCTGCCCAGCATCCTGGGTCTAAATGGAATTAAAACATGAAGGTTAAGAGGAAGTTAATCAATAGAGCATAATCCATTATGAAAATATCTGCATGCTGCTTGTTTGTAAGGAAAAGGAGAGTGATAAAGGGGAAACTTTTCCTCGGCTGCTCAAATGAAACCCATGGAACAGCTGCACCAGCATCAACTAGGAGTTTGTTAGAAATGCAGGATCCTAGGTCCCACCAGCTACTGACTCAGAATCAGCTACAAGAGCCCCAGGGGGAGCTTGCATGCTCAGCTGCTAAGTCATGTCCAACTCTCTATGACTCCATGGACTGTAGCCCACCAGGCTCCTCTGTCCATGGGATTCTCCAGACCAGAATACTGGAGTGGGTTGCCATGCCCTTCTCCAGGGCATCTTCCTGACCCTGGGATCCAACCCATCTCCTCGCATCTCTTGCATTTTTGCAGGCAGGTTCTTTAACACTGAGCTACCTAGGAAGTCCAGGGAGAGCTTATGCATGTTGAATTTGAGAAGCACTGATAGAGGACACAGTCTCTTCCTTAAAGAAGCTAGGTACTCACTGGGATCGCTAGGTATATAAGGCTGCATTTAGAGGAGGACACAAGATCTTAAAAGAGTGGGGAGGACCTTAAATGGCTTTGAGATTCAGAGGAAAAGGAGGTCACAGTCAAGCACAAAACATGGCAAAAGTCTACTGGGGTGACGCTTAAGGAAGGGAAGGTGATGTGGCAAACCAGAGGTAAAGGGAGAGGACATGGGAAGGGAAAATCAAGCTGGCTTTATCCATGGGGCACAACAGGAGCGAAGACACAGGGGACCCAGTGAACCTGATCAGAGAGCTGCACATCTGACAAAAGGGAGCCCTCACTCTCTCGTTCATATTTCAGGTTTCCCGTGATGTCGTCAATATGTCGGGGTTGCACAGAGCTTCTCTCAATACACTTAGAATCATGTAAATGAAGAGTGCATGTTATGGACTGAATTGTCTCCCCCAAAACTCATATGGTGACACCCTAGCTCCAGTGTGATGCTATTGAGACACTGAAAGTGAAAGTGTTATTCACTCAGTCCTGTCCGACTCTTTGTGACTGTATGGACCATAGGCCACCAGGCTCCTTTTGTCCATGGGATTCTCTAGGCAAGAATTCTGAAGTGGGTTGCCATGCCCTCCTCCAGAGGATTTTCCCAAACCCATGTCTCTTAGGTCTCCTGCATTTTAAATCACGTTCTTCACTAGTGTCCCTTGGGTTAAGGTTAAATGAGGATGTAAGGGTGGGACCCTAGGACTTCCTTGGGGGTCCAGTAGTTAAGATTCCATGTTTCCAGTGCAAGGAGCACAGGTTTGATCCATGGTCAGCAAAGTGCCCACATGCCCTGCACCCTGGCCAAAAATTAAATCAATTAAAAAAGGGTGGAGCCTAAATCCAAAATGACTTCTGTCCTTATAGGATCAGGGAGAGACACCAGGGATGTTTGAGCACAGAGAAAAGACCATGTGAGGACATGGTGAGAAGGTACCCACTGGAAACCAAAGACAGCGAGCAGCCTTAGTGGAAACCCACCCTACTGACACTTTGCTCTTGATCTTGGACGTTGTAGCCTCTGGGGTTGTGAGAAAACACGTTTGTGGGATTTTGTTATGGCAGCCCTAGGCAATTAATACAGTGATCTTATAAAGCTGGACAGCAATATGGATGCCTAAGTCGAGTCTGAACTTGAGCCTTTAATTTAGGAATAATGTTTGGAGCTAAAATCTAAGTAAAATGGATTGAAGACAGACTGGAGCTATAGGTAAAGATGAAATTAGCTGCGCACGGTTGGGCATCGCTGTAACTGGCAAGGCGGGAAAGGAATCAAGGCAGGGATCCAGGAGTTGTTGCAGAGGAAGGCGGCCTAGAAGGACTGAATTTTAGAGCAAACTGGGATGCCACCTTAGAGATCATATCAGTCAGCCTCTTCATTTCACTGACAGGGGTTCTGCCGCTCAGGGAGGTGAACAGCAAGGCTGGCATCACAGGCTTGTGACAGGAAGCCACGCAGGGCGCCATGCTTTGATGGAGCCCACATTTGGTTTAATGCTCCTCCGCTGCCACCTAAAATTCTTCATAATTTTTGAACAAGGAGCCCTGTGTCTGCCTCTCACACTGGACCTCAGCAATCATAAACTGTTCCTGATCAATAGTGTGGTGGCCATCACTACCCAAAGTGTTAGTTAGGAGGTCTCTACCCCTCCCGATTTGACTTCTAGCCCATGGTGACCCTGCCTTCATATGGGCCTCAGAGGCTGCTTGACCAGAGCAGGGAGGGGGAGGGGGAAGGGGGAAGGGAGAAGGGGAAGGGGGAAGACCGAGGGGGAGGGGGAGGAGCCATAAATAACTACCTCCAGTAAGCTAAGGAACCTGAAGGAATTAGAGGCAACAGATCAAAAATAAGCTAACCTAAGCATGGAGGCTCGTTTCTCGTTTTGAAGGAAGGGTAGTAAGTTCTGTAGAATTTGAGGGGGGGATTGTTTAGTTTGGTTTTTTATTTTATGCTGCTGTTGCTGCTGCTGCTAAGTCGCTTCAGTCATGTCCGACTCTGTGCGACCCCATAGACGGCAGCCCACCAGGCTTCCCGTCCCTGGGATTCTCCAGGCAAGAACACTGGAGTGGGTTGCCATTTCCTTCTCCAATGCATGAAAGTGAAAAGTGAAAGTGAAGTCGCTCAGTCATGCCGACTCTTAGCGACCCCATGGAGCAGCCTACCAGGCTCCTCCATCCATGGGATTTTCCAGGCAAGAGTACTGGAGTGGGATGCCATTGCTGCTTTGGGCTTTGGTTCACTTGGCTATTCTGTTTTCTGTTTTTGATTTGCTTTGAGAGTAAAAACTGGTCCTTTAGGTAAAATAATTCAACAAGAAGCAGCAAATTTGGATTGGGGATCAGGAGATATTGTAAATACATATGTGTATTGATACCCAGAATGGTGGGTGAGTGGTAAAAAAAGGAAGCCCTATAAATGGGTGAAATCTCTTAGGAAAGAATTTGAAGAAGAGAAAAAGGCAATGATATTAGTGCTAAGAAATTAATGGTGTAAAGGGCCAGAAAGGAGTCAGAAAAGGAAAAGGGAGTCAGAAAAGGAAAAGGGACAAGAAAATAGGCAGACTAAGAATTGAGAAGAAAATCAATGTAAAGTAATATGAAATTCAAGGGTAGAGAGTTTAAGACTGATTGGTCAATAGTTGCCAATAGCGAAGAAAAAGAGGAATGAGAAAAATATTAGAATTGGCAACTAGGAGGTTATTGGCAAACTCGACTACATATTCAATATTATCAGAAAGGTTAGACTAAATTGCATAGGATTAAGGTCAGAATTTGATGGTTCAAACAAAAGCTAAAATAACTTCTTTGGACTGGCTGAAGTAAAATGGAAGAGTCAAATGAAAAAAAAAATTCTATTAATAAATAAAGGCCAGTGTATATTTGAAGGAAGAGAAGAAACAAGCAGTGGAAAAGAGAGACTATAATATTAGAAGGAAAATGAATAAGAAAGAGAGTTGGGACTCAGAAGAGATAGTGAGTGCTGGACTCAGGCCATAGATAGAGTGCTCAGCTTCGGAAAGAAGAAATATTTGTCCTTCCTGTCTGATAAAAGAAGAAAATCAAAAAGGATAAATATATAAAGAGTCATTCTGAAGGATAATGGGGAAGTTCTTGCCTAAAAGTCATCCTCTGAGTAAAATGGAAATGAAAGCCACTTGCTGAAGTGTATTTTTATAATCTACAGTTTAATAGTTTTCTACAAATATTGGGGCTGGATGGGCCGTCTATCAGAGACAGGTTATGAAAATGGAATTTTTAATCATCCCACATAAACTCCTTTCCTAGAAACAATGTTATGCAGCATACTTGCCAAGGGAGAATAAACAAACTGCTTATTCAGCAGTATGAAATATAGCATCTTTTGAATATTTCATAGCAAGGCTTCAGGTATAAAATTTCAGGAGTTGAAATCTGTAGAGTAATAAGAAATTGAAAAAAAATCATCAGCAAAAATATTGTAGAGGGAGGCCAACGAGACTGAACTGACCAAATTATGGAAGGAGAATAGAATCATTTATTATGAGCCCCGGAGTTACAGGCTTCAAGAACAACCACAACCACACACACACACTCACTCACAACTTGATGTTTCTACTGCTACATAAAGCACCTAATAAAGTGTGTTTATTTTGAGAAACACAAATAATCTAATGTGACTTAAAGTGGATCGCTTGCTGTTCTTATTGGATACTAATAAATTCAATATATCCTATTAGAGATGGGCTTTATGTATGGAAGTTAAAAGTGTTTTCCTAAGAATTTCTCATCCGTTTATTTACTCATCTACAAAGTTTACCCTTTGAAGTGAAAAAAAGACACCTGCCTAGGAACTTTCTCTGACTTCTACGCTGAAAGTTTGTGGATTCACACAGCATCAAACCCAAAGCAAAACCTATTGCCAGAATCTAGAGGAATTTCCAATGACAGTAAGACAAATGGGGCTGCCTTAAGAAAACTGGTCAGTGACCTATGTTTCACCACATGAAGAAAGACAAAATGTTTGCCCCTCATGCTGCTGACTCTCAGATATCCAGGTCCTTGTTTCTGTATTAATCACAGGCTGTCCTCTAGAGGGAGTTCTGTTCGGTCCCACTTGGCCATGTTTTGCCCCATTTTCCAGCTCAGCTCCTCACTTCCGAGAAAGTGTAGATCTGATGTGTGTCACTAGGATTTCAGGACAACAAGGCATGAGGACTCAGGGATTTTAATAGAAGAAGTGTAGACCTTGAAACGGTTTTCCTAAGCAGATCTTCCTTAGGTTCTTTCTCCTTCTGTTAAATCAGTTCACAGTATTTTCCTGCTTTCTCTCAGGTCTCTATTATGTCAAGTGTTAGTTACTCAGTCATGTCCAACTCTGCGACCCCAAGGGCTATAGCCTGCCAGACTCCTCTATCCATGGGATTCTCCAGGCAAGAATACTTGAGAGGGTTGACATTTCCTCCTCCAGGGATCTTCCCAACCCAGGGATTGAATCTGGGTCTCCTGGATTGCAGGCAGATTCTTTACCATCTGAGCCCCCAGAGAAGCCACCATGTCAAGGGACTCCCTAAAAGATCAGGGACACCCTGGGTGGAGATCAGGAGAAGACACAGAGTGAGCACTGAAACCAGCTTTTGTATGTAGCCTTTACGTCTCAGCCGTGCACTTATTTCTGAGAAAACTTGTAGCTTTCTTTCCTCACTTCCCACATAGTCTCTCTGTAATTCCTCTTAATTTCTATTAAATTTAATTATAAGGTTACAAGATTACAATAAAATGTATTTAAGCTAGGTTTTAGGAAATAGATATATTTTCTCATTTAAAAGGAATATCACACAAAACTCAACAACTTAACCATTTATTCTCTCCTTTCTGATATCAAAGTATGACAAATATATCATTCACCATTAGTCAGAGAGAATGATACCACTCTAATGGCAGAAAGAAAAGAGAAGCTAAATGGCATCTTCATGAAGGTAAAAGAGGAAAGTGAAAAGGCTGGCTTAAAACTCAACATTCAAAAAAGAAGATCATGGCATCCAGTACCATAACTTCATGCAAGTAGATGGGGAAAAATTGACAGATTTTATTTTGGGGGGCTTCAAAATCACTGTGGACAGTGACCGCAGCCATGAAATTAAGATGCTTGCTTCTTGAAAGGAAAGCTATGACAAACCTAGACAGCATATTAAAAAGCAGAAACATCACTTTGCTGACAAAGTTCCATATAGTCAAAGCTATGTTTTTCCCAGTAGTCATGTACAGATGTGAGAGTTGCACCATAAAAGAGGCTGAGCACTGAAGAATTGATGCTATCAAATTGTGACGCTGGAGTAGACTCTTGAGAGCCGCTTGGACAGCAAGGAGATCAAATCAATCAATCCTAAAAGAAATCAGTCCTGAATATTCATTGGAAGGACTGATGCTGAAGCTGAAACTCCAATACTGTGGACACATGAGAAGACGAGCCTACCCTTTGGAAAAGACCCTGATGCTGGAAAGACTGTAGACAGGAGGAGAAAGGAGAGATAGAGGATGACATGATTGGATAGCATCACTGACTCAATGGACATGAGTTTGAGAAAAATCTGGGAGATAGTGAAGGACAGGATATAGTTCATGGGGTCATAAAGAGACAGGACTTAGTGGCTGATCCTTATCTTTCAACATTTTCTAATATGTAGAAAATATGATGTTTTATTATATATTCAGATGTGATATGCTTATAAATGTTTTATTTTATTTGACTATGGAAGTTCATCAGTATATATTTGAGTAGATCCTCAACCAATGCAATTAATTACAAATGAGGTTCAGCAATATCATTCCAGGTACATTATTTTAAGAAATTTATTTTCACTTGGTGCCTAGACATTTTCTCCCACAAATTAGCCCCACTCCAACAAGGTTGGAGATGGTCTTAGGAGAATATGGCATTGACCATGGGCTCACATATCAGGTAGAGGCGGGTTTGAGGCTTACTGGTGCCATTTACTAGCTGTGTCATCTTGGAGAAGTGACCTATCTGTTCTAATTCTCCAATGTGTCAAATGAGTCTAAGAATAATTCCTTTCTCATTATGTGGGTATAAAAATTAAATAGAATAATGAGTGCTTAGCCAGTATCTGTCACAGACTTGGTTCTTAGCAAGTGTTGACTTTGATCTGTTGGCTCCTCTTTAGAAGTATTTATGATGCAGACTCATTCACACACCTCAGTTCAAAGGGGAGCCATACTTGTCACGATAGCCACAAAGACTACAGCCCTCGTGAAAAAGGAGAAGCAAGACTTCACAGGGAAGACAGGCAAATTCCAAAGGGTAGAGAGAAATGGCATGGATTTGAGCTAGATGAGAATCCATGCCAAGAGGGGAATTTCAATGTTCTTCAAATTGCAATACCAGTTGTTCCTTTTAAGGTCAGATTTCTATAAGAAAAATACCATTTTCCTGCACTGCTGACCTCTCTGATGCTGGGCACAATGCTATATCCAGAAATTAAAATATTGATTTTTGGTACACTTTATCTTCAGGAGACTATTATTAATCCTATTCACATGCTTTAATTGGGATCAACATGTATCAATAAAAGAGTAGCTGTTTATCAACTGTATGGTGTGAACTTTTAGATTTCTGTACTTTTGAGGCTTCCTTCCAACCCAGTCACGACTATCTCTCTAAGTCCTTCAGCTACTCTGAGAAACAACAGAGTAAGTGGGGGTCATGGAGGGGAGTAAATTATGAGTTATTGTGTGTTAGGTTATTTAGATCTTAAAGTATATGAACGAGGAAAGTGGCAGAGGAATAAAGAACTAGGAGGAACTCTGTGAGAAGAATATCCAATATGGTGTGGGTTTGCCTAGATTTCTTCTGTCCAGATTTTAGAGAAATGCAGGAATGTGAAAGGACCTAAAAGCATCTAAAAAGGGGGGAGATCATGATGAAAACAAAGAAGGGTGAGCTAAGGAGGGGTTCCTTGAAACTGAATGATGAGTAGGGATAAAGTTGCTGCTGTTATTGTTGTTGTTGTTTAGTCCCAACTCTTTTCCACTCCCATAGACTATAGCCTACCAGACTCATCTATCTGTGAGAGTTTGCAGGTGAGAATACTGAAGTGGGTTTAATACCCCTCAAATTTAATTGCATACAACACAGAATTATGTTATGGCAAGATTAAACTGCACAACCCAAATTGATGCTGCTGTTCACTGTTGATTGGTACCATCTATCTATTCCACCAGATGTCAATAGAGATCATTCTTGGCTCTGCAGTTGGCTGTTTTCAAGAACAGTGGCAGCAATTCCAGGAGTTTCCTAGGAGAATGATACTTTTTAAACTGCCCAATTCAGCAAAATTAAACTGAAATAATCCTGAAAACAAGGTACCATTTCTTCTTCCATGCTTCCCAAGAAACCCAGTGTTTCTTTATTGGCCCTGTCTTCCTGTCATCCCAAGAAGATAATATCTTTAACTGCTCCTCATTGGCAGTTTGCTTATACTGAAGAAGAGTCCATTGTTATATGAAAATTCACATTATTATTGAGTATATTATTGTGGGATTTACAGGGTTTATATTCAAATTAAAGGCATTAAATAGAAAGATAAATCTATGGAATACTGAATTAGTGATATTGAATAAGTTCCAAAACTCTCCTAGATTTGAAACAGAGGCAAAAAGCAAAGAAACCAGACCAAGGAGAGAAAAGGTAATTGAAAAATTAATACATAAAACTGGACAGGGTCAAAATTAAATTTTAGAATTGGAGTTGTTTCTGAGGAGTACAGAATAATTAGAAAAGAAATTCAAAAATATAATTAAAATATTTTTCATTAGCCCTATAAGAATATTTACACATTAATTGAAAAAATTCACTGTACTTAAGATAGAATCACTGAATCCAAATCCTGAAGGCTAACTGAAAAAAACGTTTGACTAGAAGAAAAAAGTGCAAGACTATTCCACTGAATATCCTATTCAGCCATTAGATAAAATTCCAAAAGCCTACACATTATATATAAATTATCTAAAATTAAGCATAAAATTCAATCATCTCTGCAATACTACATTTTAGGGGAAGAATAATTATAGTTCACCAAAAGAAAAATATGTAGACTCAAGAATGCTATGCCCAGTCAAAGTTTTGATTTTGTGTGTGTGTTCATATGTGAAAGCAATGGAAATATATTTTACATACATATGGCTCATAAAATATACCACTCATTTATCCCTCTAGGAAAAAAAGACACCTAAAAACATTTTCCAGCTGACCAAGATTCAACATAGAAAATGGGGAATATGCCTTAAGATATTTTAAAACCAATATAACATAAAGCTGTGATCATCAAAATAGGACAGAAATAAGCAGAGTAATATATTAATGCTTGAATGAATAATAAAGTAGAAATGAAAATACAACCTATAAATACATTGTTCTGAAACAACTGAAAAAACTAAACTAAAATAAATATCAGAAAATTTATTTATAATAAAAAGCCTAGAAGACATTTAGAGACACAACTATCTTGCTCAAAAGAAAATGGGATAAATAACACAGGGAGAAAAATTAGTAGATGTTGTTATGAAAAATTTAAAACCTTTGTGTCTCAAACTATAACCCCAGGAGCTGGCTTCCAGAAGTAAGTCCCTCTTTTAGTTCATCTGGTTTTGAATTTTGCTTAAATGAAATGATGCAGCCATTTTTCTCCTACCTGGGGCCTCTTTTGGACAACATTGTCTATGAGATCATCTTTGTCGTTGTGGGCCATTGTAGTCACTTCTTCTCACTGCTGTGTCACATGTCGGGTGGACTGGAAGGAGGTAGGAAGAGAGTCTTTGGATACCAGGGAATGGCCTATACTGATGAGGATATGTTCACGTTGTAAGACCGCAGTATGCTGTACACTTATAATTTGTGTACATTTTTGTACGCATGATACAAAAGTAAACTTTGAAAAGAGTTCTTTGAAATCAAGTTTAAGCTATAATAAAGTAAAATAAGCAACCAGAAGCCAGAAATGATGAGTAAGAAAAACGCCTCCTGTGTCTGGAGATGCCCTAAGAAATCTGCCAATCCCTGATGGCCTAGAGTTTGGATTTGAAAAGGTCACATTAGTGTAGGGGCAAGAGACAAAGCCTGGGGGCTGAGTTGAGTATGATGTTGGGGCTAGAAACGGTATTAATTGCACTTCTGCAAAGTGACTTCAATGGCTGAACCAGGGGGAAAAACCAATCCTGGAAGTAGGCTTGCCAGTTTCCCCCGTAGCTCAGGATAGAGAAAAAAGAAAGAACGCATGTCCCCAAGAATTCCTAACTATAAGCTGTGTCTGGGGCTAGAAGTCATACTACCTTTGTGGCCTGAAAAATCAAAATCAAAAAATTGATTTTCAAGTGGTGTCCACATACCAGACAAAGTAAATGTAAATCATTTCTAGTGCCCCACCCATTAAATTCAACTTTCAAAATGTTCTGCAGATAAGTTCCTAGGGACCATCATCTCAAAACCAAAAAGATAGATAAAGAAACAAAAGATCATGATTTAAAATCAAAAGAAAAACATCCTACAGAATCAGATCCACACAGAGAGATGAAATTGGAATTACCAGAAACAAACATGAGTATACTGACACATTTGGAGAAATAAAAGAGGGGCTTGACAGTGAAGGAAGAAGAAACCACCAAACTTGACTAGGAAGACATTATAAAGAAACAAAGAGAATGTCTAAGAATACAAAAAAATGGATTATTGACATTAGAAACTCAATGAATAAATTAAATAGCACATTAATTTCAGATGATAGGAGAATTGGTGACTTAGATAAAGAATAAATATCTAGAATGGAGCGCAGAGTCAAAGTGTTGAGAACAGCTGATGCAAACTGAGTAGAATAAAAAAAAAATCAGACTCTATTCTTTCCATGAGGAAAAAATAAATAAAATAATGAAAAGAGAAAATTCAAGGAGATGTAAGTGGTCAAGTGTATTCCAAGATAGGTAAAACATCAGATCAGATCAGTCGCTCAGTCGTGTCCGACTCTTTGCGACCCCATGAACCGCAGCACACCAGGCCTCCCTGTCCATCACCAGCTCCCGGAGGTCACTCAGACTCGCATCCATCGAGTCAGTGATGCCATCCAGCCATCTCATCCTCTGTCGTCCCCTTCTCCTCCTGCCCTCAATCCCTCCCAGCATCAGAGTCTTCTCCAATGAGTCAACTCTTCGTATGAGGTAGCCAAAATACTGGAGTTTCAGCTTTAGCATCATTCCTTCTAAAGAAATTCCAGGATTGATCTCCTTCAGAATGGACTGGTTGGATCTCCTTGCAGTCCAAGGGACTCTCAAGAGTCTTCTCCAACACCACAGTTCAAAAGCATCAATTCTTCAGTGCTCAGCCTTCTTCACAGTCCAGCTCTCACATCCATACATGACCACAGGAAAGACCATAGCCATGACTAGGCGAACCTTTGTTGGTAAAGTAATGTCTCTGCTTTTGAATATGCTATCTAGGTTGGTCATAACTTTCCTTCCAAGGAGCAAGCGTCTTTTAATTTCATGGCTGCAGTCACCATCTGCAGTGATTTTGGAGCCCAGAAAAACAAAGTCTGACACTGTTTCCACTGTTTCCCCATCTATTTCCCATGCAGTGATGGGACCAGATGCCATGATCTTTGTTTTCTGAATGTTGAGCTTTAAGCCAACCTTTTCACTCTCCACTTTCACTTTCATCAAGAGGCTTTTTAGCCCCTCTTCACTTTCTGCCATAAGAGTGGTGTCATCTGCATATCTGAGGTTATTGATATTTCTCCCGGCAATCTTGATTCCAACTTGTGTTTCTTCCAGTCCAGCATTTCTCATGATGTACTCTGCATATAAGTTAAATAAACATGGTGACAATATGCAGCCTTGACGTACTCCTTTTCCTATTTGGAACCAGTCTGTTGTTCCATGACCAGTTCTAACTGTTGCTTCCTGACCTGCATACAGAATTTTTAAGAGGCAGATCAGGTGGTCTGGTATTCCCATCTCTTTCAGAATTTTCCATAGTTTATTGTGATCCACACAGTCAAAGGCTTTGGCATAGTCAATAAAGCAGAAATAGATGTTTTTCTGGAACTCTCTTGCTTTTTCCATGATCCAGCGGATGTTGGCAATTTGATCTCTGGTTCCTCTGCCTTTTCTAAAACCAGCTTGAACATCAGGAAGTTCACGGTTCACATATTGCTGAAGCCTGGCTTGGAGAATTTTGAGCATTACTTTACTAGCGTGTGAGATGAGTGCAATTGTTCGGTAGTTTGAGCACTCCTTGGCATTGCCTTTCTTTGGGATTGGGATGAAAACTGACCTTTTCCAATCTTGTGGCCACTGCTGAGTTTTCCAAATTTGCTGGCATATTGAGTGTAGTACTTTCACAGCATCATCATTCAGGACTTGGAATAGCTCCACTGGAATTCCATCACCTCCACTAGCTTTGTTCGTAGTGATGCTTTCTAAGGCCCATTTGACTTCACATTCCAAGATGTCTGGCTCTAGGTCAGTGATCACATCATCATGATTATCTGGGTCTTGAAGCTCTTTTTTGTACAGTTCTTCTGTGTATTCTTGCCACCTCTTCTTAATATCTTCTGCTTCTGTTAGGTCCACACCATCTCTGTCCTTTATTGTGCCCATCTTTGCATGAAATGTTCCTTTGGTATCTCTGATTTTCTTGAAGAGATCCCTAGTCTTTCCCATTCTGTTGTTTTCCTCTATTTCTTTGCATTGATCACTGAAGAAGGCTTTCTTATCTCTTCTTGCTATTCTTTGGAACTCTGCATTTAAATGTTTATATCTTTCCTTTTCTCCTTTGCTTTTCGCTTCTCTTCTTTTCACAGCTATTTGTAAGGCCTCCCCAGACAGCCATTTTGCTTTTTTGCATTTCTTTTCCATGGGGATGGTCTTGATCCCTGTCTCCTGTACAGTGTCACGAACCTCATTCTATAGTTCATCAGGCACTCTATCTATCAGATCTAGGCCCTTAAATCTATTTCTCACTTCCACTGTATAATCATAAGGGATTTGATTTAGGTCATACCTGAATGGTCTAGTAGTTTTCTCTACTTTCTTCAATTTCAGTCTGAATTTGTCAATAAGGAGCTCATGGTCCAAGCCACAGTCAGCTCCTGGTCTTGTTTTTGCTGATTGTATAGAGCTTCTCCATCTTTGGCTGCATTGCAACCCTCAAATTCTGAAACTTCAAAGAAACACAAACAAAATGGTTAAAAGGAAAACCTCATCTAGAAATATTTTCGTAAAACAACAGAATTTCAGAGACAAAGAGAAAAATACTAAACTATTACTCAATGCAAAAGAATTACAGTTACTTTGAGATACTATTTCTCATATATCAGAGTTCAGTTCAGTTCAGTCGCTCAGTCATGTCCGACTCTTTGTGACCCCATGAATCGCAGCACACCAGGCCTCCCTGTCCATCACCAACTCCCGGAGTTCACTCAAACTCATGTCCATTGACTGGGTGATGCCATCCAGCCATCTCGTCCTCTGTCATCCCCTTCTCCTCTTGCCCCCAATCCCTCCAGCATCAGTCTTTTCCAATGAGTCAACTCTTCACATGAGGTGGCCAAAGTACTGGAGTTTCAGCTTTAGCATCATTCCTTCCAAAGAAATCCCAGGGTTGATCTCCTTCAGAATGGACTGGTTGGATCTCCTTGCAATCCAAGGGACTCTCAAGAGTCTTCTCCAACACCACAGTTTAGCAAAACCTAAATGTTTGACACAATACCCTGTTGGAGAGGCTGACCTCAGATATTGCTGGTAAGGATGCAAAATAACATGAACCTGTGGAAAGCAATTTGGCCACATCAAACAAAATTTTATATGCACATGTTCCTTGATCCAGCAAACCTTCTTTAAGAGGTAGCCCTCAAAGATACATTTATAAAAATGTTAAAAGGTTTTACACAAAGCTATTTATTTTAAAATTAGTTAATGGAAAAAAGAATTTAAATATCTACTCACAGAAAGCCAGTTAAATTCCCTTGTGTATATGGTACAAACACACAATGGAATGTGGTACAGCTGTCTAACAGAATGAGCAGCATCTCTGCACCTGTAGAGTGATATCCTGGATATTTTATTTTTTTAAAAAAGTGTTGAAAAATGAGTTTAGTTTGTTATTTATCTAAGAATGTAAGAGGGATTCTTAAAAATAAATTGAAAACCATATAAATGTACAGAAGAAAGATACTGATTTCTCTAAAACGTTCTTGTTTTGGAGATTTGACCTTGTACCCAGGTATATGCTTTAAACAGAAAACAAAAATTTGATTTAAGAGCAGTTCTGAAAAATTGAAAGTATCATTTGTAGCCAGTATGATTACCCATGAAAAGCCCCTAAATAAGCCCCATAATAGGATTAATTAAAAAACTGAGTAAGTTTGCTAGAAGCAAGATCAATAGAGAGAAGCAGCAAACAGAAAAGGACATCTAAAAGTGACAAAAGTTATAGCAGCAGCAAAATAATATCAGTCACCAGGCTCCTCTGTCTATGGGATTCTCCAGGCAAGAATACTGGAGTGGGTTGCCATGGTATCCTCCAGGGGGTCTTCCCCACCCAAGGATGGAACCCACATCTCTTGTGTCTCCTGCACTGGCAGGCAGGTTCTTCACCACTAGCACCACCTAGGAAGCCCCAGTTTATATTTGTATTTCTGGAAAGGAATATAAATTGGGACAATTAGTTTGAAAAGCAATTGATATAACCAAATAAAACCGTACTTGAGCACCTATGAAGCTCCATTAATTCCATGTTTGTTATATTCCTAGAAAAATCACCGATATTTTTGACCAGATGAAAAATCCTGAGATAGCATGTATTCACATCATTGTTTATAAGAATATAACAATGTTAAATATTACAAATATGTGTCAATGAAACAACATAAAATAATGAAAATGAATGAACTATAGCTTCATGCATTAGCATGGTTTAATCTAAAAAAAAAAATGCATTATTAAATAAACAGCAAGCCACAGTCCAGCACACACACACAGTATTATTGCATGCATATAAAGTGCAAATGCAAAAGTAAAAAATATGATGGTCAGTATGCAAATATTTCTAAGATATAAACAGCAAAGGAAAAACTCATACAAATTTTGAGTTAATGGTTACCTTTGCAGTGGGGAGAGGGGAAAGTGATGAGAAAGAAATATAAACAGGACCCAAATGAATGAGTGACTTTCTGTTTCTTAAGGTTGAGTTTAGAAATCATGGGCATTCATTGCATTACTTTTCTTTAAACTGTACATATGTTATTTGCAGTTTTAAGTATAATATACATAATAAAAACATTTGTAATGTATCAATAGTTAACAAAGTTTTTAATATCTTTACCATATTGAACCATAAAAATAACTAAGAAAAACTCTAAACTGCCCTTAGAAAAGGTGAAAATAATTCATCTTTATCACTCTTCTAAAGTGCAAATTTAAAAATAATAATAATAAAAATAAATTAAATGCGAATTAAAACAAATAATGAGGTAGCACTTTTCATCTGTGAAATTGAAGTGCTTGCTTTCTTTTTAATGAAACTGCCTATGGTTGGTTAGGGGGATTGTGAAATAGTTCTCTCACTATTCATGAGAACATAAATTGGTACAAACTTTCTAAAAATAATATATTTCTGGGGTTATATTCATTTACTTCTAAGATTGTATTTACATGTACAAGAATATTTATTACATTATTATATTTATTACAGTATTATTTACGAGCATAAATTATTGAAAACAATGCAAAAGTCCAAAAATATGAGGAGGATTAAATAAATTATGGTATTGCAATGTGATGGAATAATGGATAACATATAAAAGTCATAAATTTGTAGAATAAAGCAATAGCAAGTTCTACTGATACATTAAATCAGAAAAGTCAGATTCCAAACTATTTTGCAACAATATATAACCAAAAAACAATTATTCAATACTTAAATGTGTTTGTATATATATTAGATATACATAGAAAAGATGATGAAAGGAAATATCTATCATAATATGTTTTTTAGTCAATAAGTCATGTCTGACTCTTTGCGACCCATGGACTGTAACCCACCAGGCTCCTCTGTCCATGGGATTCTCCAGGCAGGAATACTGGAGTGGGTTGTCATGCGCTCCTCCAGGGGATCTTCCTGAGCCAGCAATCAAACCCGTGTCTCTTATGTCTCCTGACTTGTCAGGCAGTTTCTTTACCACTGCGTCTCCTGGAAACCCCATTTCTGCAAGAGTAAGTGTTATTTTTTTAATCAGGAAAATTAAATTTACTGAGTTATAAAGGTTTATGAGTAATTCTGATGTTCAAAGGGCTTTTAAGAATGTGGTGATGGCTGTGAATATGTATCAGACTATCTCAAGAAGCCCATAGGCTAGATTTAAGGATAAAACTAGTTGAGAACGTTCACAGTTTCA
This sequence comes from Tragelaphus eurycerus, assembly GCA_935064755.1. Classification (NCBI taxonomy): domain Eukaryota; kingdom Metazoa; phylum Chordata; class Mammalia; order Artiodactyla; family Bovidae; genus Tragelaphus; species Tragelaphus eurycerus. Next base: position 14,484,767 of record CAKXYN010000039.1, on the reverse strand, counting down.
GGGAAGACACACCACATGCCACAAGAGGCACGTGTGGAAATCTTGGGAAAGCAGAGCCCTCTTAGATGGTTGAGGAGGCTGAAGATGGATTGAGAAGATTCTGCATTGCATACATTTAAGCATATAGCATATAGAGATGGGAAAACATATACTTTAACACATTCTGAGCTGTGTATGTGCCCACCTGTGTGTGTGTGCATGTGTTTGTCTTTTTACTCAAATAGAGAATGGGATTTCTTGGAAAAACTAAATGATATTAGAAAACGTCCTTTCCATTATTTATGGGCCTTTTTCCATACATCTAGATCACTTGGAAAACTGATAACAAAACGAAGCTTTTACCTTGGGAAAAAAATGTGTTCTACTTCGACAGCAATAGACATTGCTACTTAAAGTTAAAAATATTATATGCAATATTTTTGCATGTTATCTATAAAAATCATATAATAATTAAATGCCCTAATCAATCTTAGTGGCTCTGACAAATCTAACGTATTTTTACTATTTATCCTATGGGGGAGGAAAAATAACTCTGAGGTAACAAATGCCCTTAGTTAAAAATAGAATCATCCTCTTGTAACTGATTAAAAAGGGGTCATGCTTATTTTTATGACTAGGATAATAAATAAATAGAAGGCAGATCCACACTAATATTTGCCACATAATGATGATGATCATATACATCAGTTTCTTGGTTATCTGCTGTAAGGTTGGTTCACGGCTAATTTTTATCCCTCTAACATTTATGTCTACTGTGTTGAACATGTTATGCTAGGTCTGAGGATGGGGAAGGAGTCTGGGTCAGATGTTTTAGGTCTGGGGGTGGGGAAGGTCAGTTTCTCAGAAGAAAATTCATATGCAAATGATGTATTAAGAAAATGCTTCCAGAAAAATAAAACTACAATAGTGAGATGTCTGTATGGTCAAAATTATCCTTTTTCCAGTAGCCATGGATGGATGTGAGAGTTGGCTGAGGGCCCAATAATTGATGCTTTTGAATTGTGATGCTGGAGAAGACTCTTGAGAATCCCTTGACTGCAAGGAGATCTAACAAGTCAATAAAGGAAATCAACACTGACTATTCATTGAAAGGACTGATGCTGAAGCAGAAGTTCCAAGTTTTGGGCCACCTTATGTGAAGAACTGACTCATTGGAAAACACTCTGATGCTGGGAGACTGAAGGCAGAAGGAGAAAGGGGTGGCAGAGGATGAAATGGTTAGATAGCATCACCAACTCAATGGACATGAATTTGAGCAAACTCTGGGAGATACTGAAGGACAGGGAAGCCTGGAATGCTGTAGTCCATGCGGGGTAGCAAAGAACTGGACAGGACTTAGCTACTGAACAACGAGTGAGAGGTTGAGGGAACAGGAACAGGGAGGAGCAAGCAGACACACATCTCCAGGAGCCTCAGAGCAGGTAGATGGAGCCTGACTCTTCAAAAAAGGACTCTGGAAGGTAAAGAGTCACCCCAATCTGAAGCAAGAGTATTGTCAGTTACTCTCAGGGGACTTAAACTCCCTGGTACTTCTTCTTACCTTCTTCCTTGGGGCAGAGCTGGTGCAGTAACTCTGTTGCTGCTAAGTCACTTTAGTCGTGTCCAACTCTGTGCAGCCCCAGAAACAGCAGCCCACCAGGCTCCCCCGTCCCTGGGATTCTCCAGGCAAGAACACTGGAGTGGGTTGCCATTTCCTGCTCCAATGCATGAAAGCGAAAAAGTGAAAGTGAAGTCGCTCAGTCGCGTCCGACTCTTAGCGACCCCATGGACTGCAGCCTACCAGGCTCCTCCGTCCATGGGATTTTTTAGGCAAGAGTACTGGAGTGGGTTGCCATTGCCTTCTCTGTAACTCTAGGCAACTGCAAATAAGAAAGAAAAAGAGCATTCACAGGGGCTTGTTGGAAGCAAATGGGAATTAGTCCAGGGATCTGGGTGGGAGTCCAGCAGTGTCCAGTTCAGAAAACATGAGGCAGAGGAGAGGGGGAAAACAGTTCAGATACACCTTCATCCTCAGATTAATCACACTCAGTGGTGATGGTGAGAGCAAGAAGGCAGCCACCTAGACTGGAGATGATCCAAACTGGGGCAGAAGACCAAGGTTCTGCCTCTGGAGCTTCAGTTCTAACTCTGAGCCTCCCTGAATGAAAGGTATCTCCTCTTAAGTCCAACAAGAATCAAAAGGATACCTTCTTTACAGGTTAATTTTGACCATCAGTGAAGATGATGCATGTGTAAGTACTTTACAAGCTGTAAAAGTCTATATAAACAAATAATTTTAATTATGACACAAGGTGGAATAGAATTCCCTGGCAGTCCGGTGGTTAGGACTCAGTGCTTTCACTGTGGGGTCTCTGGCTCTGATCCCTGGTTGGGGAACTAGGATTTCACAGGCTGTGGGGTACCACGAGAAAAAAAAAAAAAAGATGGAGTAGGAATGTCTCACAATATGTGTCATAAAAACCCAGATGAGGGACACTGAGGGCAGAATTTGAGTTGATTCTTACAGGATGAAAACCTTTTTAAGAACAAATTTGGGGCAGAAGAGAGAATTACAAAGAGAACATAACCAGAAAGATCTGGGATACAGAAGCCTGTTGCTCTGATTTTCCTCCAGACGTCACCATGTGCTTCCTCAGACCTCTGCCTGTGACATGATGATTGCTCTGGTCCAAAAATTTGTGCTTTGGTGGATACAATGACTATTAATACATCTTCAGTTATGGTCCACCCACATTTCCCTTCCAGCTAAGAACTGAAAATAGAAACCAGTTTCCAGGTCAATTAGAAGAGTACATCTAACATGCTAACTCCTCTTTGTCCCTTTGTTTACAGTGAAATCTTGTGATTTTGGACCTAAAATCATCTAAATACATTAAATACTTAACTATGAAACTTGTGTACAAATATTTGTACCCTTAAATATGAAATATGATGATGCCTCTCAAATTAAGGTAACTTGCATTTTGGGTAACCACATATCTTTTAAAATCAATTTTTAAAAATATATTGTGTATAAAACACATGTATTATTCAGGTTCATGAGGAATTTATGATCCCATATGACAGGTACTACAGAAATGTAATGAATATTGTACATAAAATTTTTCAATTACAAAGTTATTTAATTATGGTAATAACTGATACTTGAATATCTGAATGATGAACATTTGAATAGCACCTTACAAAAGACCTTTCTAATTATTTAATTCTCAATACAACCCTAAAGGGAAATATTAACATGGGGAAACGGAAGTTTAAGGCATTCAAGAAAGTGCCAAAGGTTGGACAGCTAATACTTGCCTAAATCAGAACATAAGCCAAATCATCAGACTGCCAACCTGGGCTTCTTAGATCATGTCATATTCTGCCATTTATAGAAATTACTTTAAAATATATATTCATCTTTCAGCAGCTTTATTAATAGTTCATAACCTAAAATGTGGAAGGCAAAGATCAGAGCAAAGTATGGGAAGCAGTAATTCTCCTTGTCCCCTTCTATGTTAGAGAGCGATTGCTTTATTTTATGACATCCTTCATCTTTAGTCATCTGCTTCAATATTCTTCATTAGATTCGTCATCTATTTCAGACCTAGGCCTGCTCAGCTTTGTCATCAGCTGCTCAGATATACCTTATCTCAGAGCATGACTAGAGAGTATCATCTATTTGTTCATTGCCAATTTGTCTAAAATATAAGAACTGAGGGAGGAGGTCTCATAAGTCTTCTTATGAGCTCCAGCTCCAGCTCTGCCAAGTATTAGCATCCTGACTCTGGATGAAAGATAAATATCTCCCCTTATTGTCCATCTTCAAATACATACAAATTCCAAGGCAAGGAAGGAGGTGAATGAGAAAATTCAGATAATTTCTGATCATGATTGATTATTAATCACCTCCTTTATGACAGTATTGGTTGTTTTGTCTACATGATCTCATTTTAATCCTCAAAATAATCCTAAGTTTTAAGTGTATTAGTTTCATCTTACAGATGAGAGCATTTGTAACAGCATTCTGAGCCAAGTCCTATCCAACACCCATGTTAAATATCTATCCTTTAGATTCTAAACTTGACTTTAAATTTAGAGTTGAAATTGTACATGTATTCCTTCCTCTATTCTTTGATAAATATTAAGTATCATTGGTAAATGATGCCAGCACTAAAACTGTAACAGAATATTCACTCTTGAAGATAAATACATCTGAAGAAAATAAGTAGTCATCTTAAAGAACTAGAATGAATACAAGACCTGTAAAACTTAATTTAACATGATAAGTATATTAACATATTTAACAAGATTTCAATCAAAAAAGGAAGTATCTGCAATGCAAGTCTAGAAAAGTGTTTTCAGCCTATCTGACAAAAAATAAACCAAATCATCAGACTCCCAACCTGGGCTTCTTAGAGCGTGTCATATTCTGCCATTTATAGAAACTGTTTTAAAAATATATATTCATCTTCCAGCAGCATTATTAATAGTTCATAACCTAAAATGTGGAAGACAAAGATCAGAGCAAAGTATGGGAAGCAGTAATTATCCTTGTCCCTTTGTCCCCATCCAAGAAAGGGGGTGCTTGGCCAAAACAAATACCTAGCCAAATGCTAACCTCCCTGGTGATAATATTCCTACTGTGAAAACCTATGTCAATCTGTCTTGCTGCTAAGTCGCTTCAGTCGTGCCCGACTCTGTGCGACCCCATAGATGGCAGGCCACCAGGCTCCCCCGTCTCTGGGATTCTCCAGGCAAGAACACTGGAGTGGGTTGCCATTTCCTTCTCCAATGCATGAAAGTAAAAAGTGAAAGTGAAGTCGCTCAGTCTTGTGTTATTAAACATTTGAATTACCTAATTCTTTGTCCTGATTTTTTTATATTTCAATAAGCCAAATTTTGCTTCAATTTGGTCTCTTAAGTAGATGTGTCTACCCAAAGAGAATGTGCTGGTCATTCCAGTGCAAGTGTTCAATTCCCATGACAGGTGTACTTCAAGTTCACAAGCTGGCATTTCCACTTGACTACCAGTTTTATGAGCTTTGTTACTATACGCTGGGCTGGAAGAAACACAAGCTGGAATCAAGATTGCCAGGAGAAATATCAATAACCTCAGATATGCAGATGACACCACCCTTATGGCAGAAAGTGAAGAGGAACTAAAAAACCTCTTGTTGAAAGTGAAAGTGGAGAGTGAAAAAGTTGGCTTAAAGCTCAACATTCAGAAAACAAAGATCATGGCATCCAGTCCCATCACTTCATGGGAAATAGATGGGGAAACAGTGGAAACAGTGTCAGACTTTATTTTTCTGGGCTCCAAAATCACTGCAGATGGTGACTGCAGCCATGAAATTAAAAGATGCTTGCTCCTTGGAAGGAAAGTTATGACCAACCTAGATAGCATATTCAAAAGCAGAGACATTACTTTGCCAACAAAGGTCCATCTAGTCAAGGCTATGGTTTTTCCTGGGGTCATGTATGGATGTGAAAGTTGGACTGTGAAGAAGGCTGAGCGCCGAAAAATTGATGCTTTTGAACTGTGATGTTGGAGAAGACTCTTGAGAGTCCCTTGGACTGCAAGGAGATCCAACCAGTCCATTCTGAAGGAAATCAGCCCTGGGATTTCTTTGGAAGGAATGATGCTGAAGCTGAAACTCCTGTACTTTAAAGGGCCACCTCATGTGAAGAGTTGACTCATTGGAAAAGACTCTGATGCTGGGATGGATTGGGGGCAAGAGGAGAAGGGAACGACAGAGGATGAGATGGCTGGAAGGCATCACTGACTCGATGGTTCTGAGTCTGAGCTACCTCCGGGAGTTGGTGATGGACAAAGAGGCCTGATGGGCTGTGATTCATGGGGTCACGAAGAGTCGGATACAACTGAGTGACTGAACTGAACTATGGGTCTTATCTGGAAAGGCATATGCCTCTCAAGATGTTGATAAAATCAGGTTTCTAAGTCTCTTCAAGTGAAGATGATACTATAGCCTGGGGTTGAATTCACCAGAATTGTCTATTAAAATAGCCTTCTGGCAAAACTCTATAAGCCTACTATGAATTTTATCTGTCAATATAACTAAGCTATAGTGTCCAGATATTTGGTCAAACCTAGGTTAGATGTTGCTAAGAAGGTATTTGTTTTAATGTAATTGACATTTAAAGCAGTAGACCGAGTAAAGTGGGTTGCCCTTGATAATGTGAGTGGGCTCATCCAATCAGCTAAAGACTTTAAGAGCAAAGATCAGAGCTTCCTGAAGAAGGAAGTTGGATTCTAGACTCCAACATCAACTCTTACCTGAATTTCCAGCCTTTCAGCTGCCCTTGGAGAAGGAAATGGCAGCCCACTTTTCTGTTCCTGCCTGGAAAATCCCATGAACAGAGGAGCCTGGCAGTCTACAGTTCATGGGGTCACAAAGAGTCAGACACAACTGAGCACACCTGAGCACACTCAGCTGCCCCACATATTTTAGAATTGCCAGCCCCCGTAACCACATGAGCCAATTCCCTAAAATCTTTTTTTGCCTATTGATCGGTTGAAATATAGAAGTAGAAGTAGATATAAAAGTTGATTCTGTTTCTCTGGGGAGCCCTAACTAATATACCACTACTCTCTGTCTCCCAAGGTGGCCATCTACCTTTGCCACTGAAAATGTCTGTGAAACTGAAAATGGCTCTGTCACGTCTGACTCTCTGTGACCCGATGGACTGTGTAGTCCATGGAATTCTCCAGGCCAGAATACTGGCGTGGGTAGCCGTTCCCTTCTCCAGGGGATCTTCCCAACCTAGGGATCGAACCAAGGTCTCCCGCATTGCAGGCAGATTCTTTACCAGCGGAGCCACCAGGGAAGCCCAAGAATACTGGAGTGGGTAGCCTTTCCCTTCTCCAGTGCATCTTCCTGACCCAGGAATTGAACTGGGGTCTCCTGCCTTGCAGACAGATTCTTTACCAGCTGAGCTACCAGGGATGTCTAAACAGGCTTATCTTTCTGTTAGTGGCTTCACTGAATCACAGAATTTAGGACAAGAGCACACTTTCCACTCAGACAGAGTGGCTTTCCTTCAGTCAAATGTGGATATAATTCATGTTTCTGGATTTTCAGTCTGATGCCCTTGTGATGATGTTCTTGTTCTTCAGTTACTCCAGCCATATAATTTTTGTTATTCTTCAAACTGCTAATTATTAGCTCTATGTTTACAGTGGTTTTAATGTTAACTTTCAGTTTGGGGTCTTGCTGTCAGTGGCCTTTGACTGGGTTTGAACATGAAATTTTCTAATCTCGGCCTTAGGCAGAAATGTCCCGCTGGGGTATTTTTACCGAATAGTTCATCTTACCTTTAAAAGAAATATAGGTGGCATTTTAAATTTTTTTCTTAGATGCCTTCAGGGATGCTTCAGGAAAAAAGCTGCCGATAAGCCACTGGTAATGCTCTTCAATAATTCTACATTTAGTGTGGAATCTTTATAAAAGTCCATTAATTCTTGCATTTTCAAGCACTGGAGATTGCTAGTTAATCTGCTAATTGGATTGAATGGGAAAAAAATTTGAAAGCCTTCTTCGAGTATTATAGTATTATGTAATGAGTTCCAATAGGGTTAGGATTTTCTCCAATCTTTGTTGACAGATGAATAGTTGCACCTCCTTAATTAGATTGTTATCTTTTCTAACTTTCTACATTAAACCAAATCAAATGTATCTTCATCTTCCTGCATATTCCCTGCAATGGTTATGAGTTTGCCACATCCATGTGGAGTCCAGAAATATAGACCCTTGAGTGCAACTCATGAGTCAAAACTGGTCTTTGAAAGAACTTAATCAGTAATATCTTTCTTTGAAAAAGAATAGAAAAGATAGTGACCCTTGCCTAGAACCAGGACTTAACACTCATGTGCCAAGTCCATGTCCGAATCCCAAATGATCATTTTAGAAACAAAAACATCCTGCAAGTCAAATAAGCCCACTGTGGCCTGGGGGGAATTTCAGTGGCTTCTGGAGAACTTTTTGGCCTTTCCCACAACTCTTATCAAATGTTCATCTACCAACAAAAGTAGATTTAGTTTGAAACTTGATAATATTTATAAGAAATGTAAGCATTAATTTGTTCATTCATTTACTCATCAGTCTATGTGCTTTCAGTTCAGTTCAGTCGCTCAGTCGTCTCTGACTCTTTGCGACCCCATGAACCGCAGCACACCAGGCCTCCCTGTCCATCACCAACTCCTGGAGTTCACCCAAACCCACTTCCATTGAGTCAGTGATGCCATCCAACCATCTCATCCTCTGTCGTCCCCTTCTCCTCCTGCCGTCAATCCTTTCCAGCATCAGGATCTTTCCAGTGAGTCAGCTCTTCGCATCAGGAGGCCAAAGGATTGGAGTTTCAGCTTCAACATTAGTCCTTCCAATGAACACCTAGGACTGATCTCCTTTAGGATGGACTGGTTGGATCTCCTTGCAGTCCAAGGGACTCTCAAGAGTCTTCTCCAACACTACAGTTTAAAAGCATCAATTCTTCGGCATTTGCTTTCTTCATAGCCCAACTCTCACATCCATACATGACTACTGGAAAAAACCATAGCCTTGACCAGACGGACCTTTGTTGACAAAGTAATGTCTCTGCTTTTTAATATGCTGTCTAGGTTGGTCATAACTTTCCTTCCAAGGAGCAAGCATATTTTAATATTACAGCTGCAATCACCATCTGCAGTGATTTTGGAGCCCCCCCAAAATAAAGTCAGCCACTGTTTCCACTGTTTCCCCATCTATTTGCCATGAAGTGATGGGACTGGATGGCATGATCTTAGTTTTCTGAATGTTGAGCTTTAAGCCAACTTTTCACTCTCCTCTTTCACCAGGGAAGTTTGCTGGGAAGTTCCAGCGAACTTCCCTGGTGGCTCAGATAGTAAAGCGTCTGCCTACAATGCTGGAGACCTGGGTTCAATCCCTGGGTCAGGAAGATCTACTGGAGAAGAAAATAGAACACTCCAGTGTTCTTGCCTGGAAAATCCCATGGGCGGAGGAGCCTGGTTACAGTCTACAGACTACAGTCCATGGGGTTGCAAAGAGTCAGACACGACTGAGCGACCTCACTTTCACTTTCATCAAGAAGCTCTTCAGTTCTTCATTTTCTGCCATAAGGATGGTGTCATCTGCATATCTGAGGTTATTGATATTTCTCCTGGCAATCTTGATTCCAGCTTGTGCTTCCTCCAGTCCAGCGTTTCTCATGATGTACTCTGCATATAAGTTAAATAAGCAGGGTGACAATAAACAGCCTTGATATACTCCTTTTCCCATTTGGAACCAGTATGTTGTTCCATGTCCAGTTCTCACTGTTGCTTCCTGACCTGCATACAGGTTTCTCAAGAGGCAGGTCAGGTGGTCTGGTATTCCCATCTCTTGAAGAATTTTCCACAGTTTATTGTGATCCACACAGTCAAAGGCTTTGGCATAGTCAATAAAGCAGAAATAGATGTTTTTCTGGAACTCTCTTGCCTTTTTGACGATCCAGCGTATGTGCTTTAGATAAAACTAACCTCATGGAGCTAGCAATATATCTGATGATGTTGGTGACATTCTGTCTGAGAGACACAGAGGATATCTTGTCATTCACTAATAGACATTTTCATGTGAATAAAGATAAAATTTCTAAAGCAGCAGAGGAAATTTGAATAGAAAGTCAAGCATTCATTAATAGAGAGTACAGTCCCCAGACTGTGTTCAGTGATGTCCGTCCTAAACTCAATTCTCAATGAAGAATAGACACTCTCTTGAAAACTACCACCCTGTGCTTAGTATATATTTAGGAACTATATTAATCATGTGTTCAATTATTTTGGTATAACACTTAGCATGTATTGATGCATACAAAGTATAACATAACTCTACTGGTCCCTCAAGAAAGCTAACAATCATAATCTTAGCATAGACCCTGTTACTATAAGAAAGGACAAAAGATGAATTAAATGCATTCCCCGAAGCCATCTCTGAGACATCATATGATACAAGACAGAACAATCACAGAATTCTCTAGTTGTTTTCTCAGATTTAGCTGGGGCTAAATCTCTTAAAGTTTTTAGGAGTGTTAACTGGAATTCACAATTTCCTATATGTCTCTTCCATCATGGCAAACTTGAGAGTTTTAGAGGTCAAGACTTACCAGTACAATCGGGGCTCATTAGAGCTGTATGAAAAATGTTGGCTCGCACAACAATCTTCACTCAGGTCTAATTCTAATAAATATGTTTAACAGCTGTTGAATCCAGACTGTTTGAGCCTCTTTTCCCAAAAGAGGGAAAATCAGCTTCTTGCCATGCAAATTCAAATTGGTGGTGGTATTACAAAGAAGGAATAGATAGGGGCCTTTACGAGGAAAATTGGAAATTCACTTAGAAACAAACAAACAAATAAAACCTTCCTGGATATGCTGCCATAAGTGGCTCTCCTTATCCCTATAAGGTGTGGAGACCTGGAAGACAGACCTCATGCCCTTAGGTGATCCCAACTGAATTTTAAGATTTGGGAGCCAGCAGGAAGGAGAAAGAAATAGCATTGTATATACTAAGAAGCCAAATTAAAACACTATTTGGAAAATGAAAATAATGTATCTCTTAAAAAAATTCTAAGGAGTACCTGATAGAAGACTGCATCTCAAACTCAAATAGTGATGCTGTTGAAATTATCTAATATTATGGACCCAGCTAGTGTGTTTTCAGTACTACATAGGTAAGAGCAGTATCTTACCAGTATTCTGTATAAAAAAAAAAAAAAAAAGTCCATTTCTGTTTTAATTGCTATAAGAAGTCCCACCCACACTCTATTGTGTCTTGGTGTTAGAAGGGAATGAAATACCAATATGTATATCACTTCAAGGGCTTTGCTGGTGACTCAGATAGTAACGAATCCTGCAATGCAAGAGACCTGGGTTCTACCCACGGGTCAGGAAGATCCCCTGGAAAAGAGAATAGCTACCCACTCCAGTATTCTTGCCTCGAGAATTCCATGGGCAGAGGAGCCTGGCAGGCTACAGTCCATGGGATCACAAAGAGTCAGCATGACTGAGCAACTTTCATTTTCATACCATTTCAAGTCATGTAAAGCTCTCATTTTATCTGTATCAAGGTGGATAAATACTAGAGAAGTATCTTTGTTTTTCATTTGTACATTATATGGTGTGTAAGAGTCTTATTCTGAGTATAAATGGATAGAAATTTCCTTTATACCTTGCAGTCTTTTATTCCTGTCTCTTGGAAGAACATATTCTCCTGGATGAAAAGGGAGTTTGTCATCTTTTACATTATTTATCTGGAAATAATTTAACTGTGGAATTTCTGATGAGGCCATCACAATATTTTTGCTTATGACTGTGCAGGGTTATATAAAAAAATAATGACATGATGCCAGTTTTCAATCCAATATTATTGCAAAAACTCCCTCAAAAGCTTTTGGAAATAACCCTTTTCTAGGCTATTCTTTCGTGATAAGAGAGTTCATCAAAAAAGGTAGAGAATTTTTACTCACTAATATTTATCTCAGTGGTACAAATCTCAGTGACAAGTTGTCCCAGAAAACCTTAAAGTGTAAGTCATGAAAACAATGATTCCAATGAAGCCGGGTGCAGAGTTTCCACACTGCAGGCATATAAATTTCTGTCACTAGGACAATAGGAAAGGTCTCTGGGGCAGGACAATCTTACTATGCCCTTGGAGATCACTAGAATGTTAACAAGATCACTATTGTCCTTTTCTCAGTGAATGTTCTGGTCTTTTGTGTGTAGGGGCCAGAAAATTTCATGACATTTTGTGAAGGTTGCAGGGTGTGTGTGTGTGTGTGCACGTGTGTGTGTTCATTCATTGCTGATTTTATTTAGACAGGTGACTAGAGTGATTGGTAGATGCTATTGACGTATATTGAAATTGAGGAGAGCCATATCACAAAGAATGAATTTTACTGAACATAAATTTTAAAATAAATTAAATTTTCAAATCAAGAGCATCAGTTTGCTATTTGAATAACAATAGTCGTTCTCTTTCAAAGCATTCTCTGAATCTGACTGTGGTTGCTGGTATACACCAGCTTCTCTTCATCGGTGTCTGTTTACTAAGCCTTTATTAGGCAATGACACTTTTTCCTCCATTCTTTTTGTCTCCTTGCTCTCTGTAACTGCTAATGCATTTTTTGTTTGTTTGTTTTTTGCTTAAAATATCTTCTTCATCCCATTGCCTGCTCTAGACTTTGATGTTCACCTTCTCACTCATTGGGTGTTATTTGCATTATGGAGTTTCCCAAACACTTCTTTGGAGGAAAAAAATCTATATCACAAACATGACCATGGCATTTGTTAAGGTAGGGAAATTAAAATTATGTAAATCTTTTGATGATGGAAGCACCTGCAGTTCTTTGGAATTTTCCTTTTTGTTTAACAATTTTGTTTCAATTTTTACAAGATCAGCAATGGGTTCACTCCAATCCTGTATTTCATTCTGTCTGTTGCCTGATGTAGAATAAGCAGGAGGCAAAAATGCAACATAAAACTACGGCTATGGGAAGTTTTTATAAAGGGTAGAACTTTCTCTACTGATTATGGACTTTGAGAAGCAAGTGGCACTAAGAAGCTATTTCATATATTACACTACATTAGGTATGATGTGGATTTCCATACCACAAGAAAATATGAATTTTTAGCCCTCTGGGAACTGGTAATCTAAAAAATACTAGATAAACTGGCAAATATTTCCCATAAATATTCATAAAATGACTTCCTAAAGGACTCTTTAATAGAATATTAAAACTTCTGAGTATTTTTTAAAAAAGAAAGGCTGATTTGAATGTATATGGGAGAGAGGGTGTGAGTGTGTATGTGTGTGTGTGTGAATGAGCTTGATTTATTGGGTATCAGAATTTTCTTCATTTCATAGTCATGCTGCAGTGACTTGAATACTTTCAGTTTTGTGATTTTGTAGGTACGTTACAGTGGAATAATGTTGCATCAAAAAGAATATCAATAAAGCCTGAGTCAACAGTGTAAAATATAGGGATTTTACTTTAAATTGGAAGAAAGGAGAATGAAACCAAGTTTGTGAAATTCCTTTGAATGACAGCAGCTCAGGTACTTCCTATGCATCTGAGAGACAGTTCAATATGTAATACCAAGACTATCAAAATTCTGTTCCCTCTTCCCCAAATATTTCTACCAAGCCACCTCACTTTCTGTAGGAGCTGAGTACTTTAGTATGGAATTTGGCTTTTAGATTTGATGCCCAAGGCCATTATGGTCCACACAAAAGTCAATCTCTAGCCAAACAGAGTCATTGCTACTCTATTATAAATGTCAATGTTACTGTGATGGGTTGGCCGTGGTGTTCCGCATTTTAGTTACTGCTATTGCTCCAAACACTCAGACCAGCAAGCTTCAGATGAGGTGACACATATCAACTGTCCTTCTCGATACATATGAGGTATCAGTTCAGTTCAGTCAGTTCAGTCACTCAGTCGTGTCCGACTCTTTGTGACCCCATGAATCGCAGCATGCCAGACTTCCCTGTCCATCAACAACTCCCAGAGTTCACTCTAACTCATGTCCATTGAGTCAGTGATGCCATCCAGCCATCTCATCCTCTGTCGTCCCCTTTTACTCCTGCCCTCAGTCCCTCCCAGCATCAGAGTCTTTTCCAATGAGTCAACTGTTCAGGTGAGGTGGCCAAAGTATTGGAGTTTCAGTTTTAGCATCATTCTTTCCAAAGAACACCCAGGACTGATCTCCTTTACAATGGACTGGTTGGATCTCCTTGTGTACCAGTTCTCTAATTAGAATTTGGTCATATGGAGTCAAATATATGCTGGCAAATATATCTTTTCATCCCTCTTCTAATTTAGACACAGCAACAGTTCTTTAGTCATCTTACTTGAAAAGATTTCATCTCGTTTCACTCTGTATTTCCATCTCAATTGGCTTGTTTAGCTCTCTTCTTCCATAATCATAGTTAATACTGTAATTTCTTAATAGATAGCATCAGATCAGATCAGATCAGTCGCTCAGTCGTGTCCAACTCTTTGCTACCCCATGAACCGCAGCACGCCAGGCCTCCCTGTCCATCACCAGCTCCCGGAGGTCACTCAGACTCGCATCCATCGAGTCAGTGATGCCATCCAGCCATCTCATCCTCTGTCGTCCCCTTCTCCTCCTGCCCTCAATCCCTCCCAGCATCAGAGTCTTCTCCAATGAGTCAACTCTTCGCATGAGGTGGCCAAAATACTGCAGTTTCAGCTTTAGCATCATTCCTTCCAAAGAAATACCAGGATTGATCTCCTTCAGAATGGACTGGTTGGATCTTCTCGCAGTCCAAGGGACTCTCAAGAGTCTTCTCCAACACCACAGTTCAAAAGCATCAATTCTTCGGCACTCAGCCTTCTTCACAGTCCAGCTCTCACATCCATACATGACCACAGGAAAGACCATAGCCTTGACTAGGCGAACCTTTGTTGGCAAAGTGATGTCTCTGCTTTTGAATATGCTACCTAGGTTGGTCATAACTTTCCTGCCAAGGAGCAAGCGTCTTTTAATTTCATGGCTGCAGTCACCATCTGCAGTGATTTTGGAGCCCAGAAAAACAAAGTCTGACACTGTTTCCACTGTTTCCCCATCTATTTCCCATGCAGTGATGGGACCAGATGCCATGATCTTCGTTTTCTGAATGTTGAGCTTTAAGCCAACCTTTTCACTCTCCACTTTCACTTTCATCAAGAGGCTTTTTAGCCCCTCTTCACTTTCTGCCATAAGAGTGGTGTCATCTGCATATCTGAGGTTATTGATATTTCTCCCGGCAATCTTGATTCCAACTTGTGTTTCTTCCAGTCCAGCATTTCTCATGATGTACTCTGCATATAAGTTAAATAAACATGGTGACAATATGCAGCCTTGACGTACTCCTTTTCCTATTTGGAACCAGTCTGTTGTTCCATGACCAGTTCTAACTGTTGCTTCCTGACCTGCATACAGATTTCTTAAGAGGCAGATCAGGTGGTCTGGTATTCCCATCTCTTTCAGAATTTTCCATAGTTTATTGTGATCCACACAGTCAAAGGCTTTGGCATAGTCAATAAAGCAGAAATAGATGTTTTTTCTGGAATTCTCTTGCTTTTTCCATGATCCAGCGGATGTTGGCAATTTGATCTCTGGTTCCTCTGCCTTTTCTAAAACCAGCTTGAACATCAGGAAGTTCACGGTTCACATATTGCTGAAGCCTGGCTTGGAGAATTTTGAGCATTACTTTACTAGCGTGTGAGATGAGTGCAATTGTTCGGTAGTTTGAGCACTCCTTGGCGTTGCCTTTCTTTGGGATTGGGATGAAAACTGACCTTTTCCAATCTTGTGGCCACTGCTGAGTTTTCCAAATTTGCTGGCATATTGAGTGTAGTACTTTCACAGCATCATCATTCAGGACTTGGAATAGCTCCACTGGAATTCCATCACCTCCACTAGTTTTGTTCGTAGTGATGCTTTCTAAGGCCCATTTGACTTCACATTCCATGATGTCTGGCTCTAGGTCAGTGATCACATCATCATGATTATCTGGGTCTTGAAGCTCTTTTTTGTACAGTTCTTCTGTGTATTCTTGCCACCTCTTCTTAATATCTTCTGCTTCTGTTAGGTCCACACCATCTCTGTCCTTTATTGTGCCCATCTTTGCATGAAATGTTCCTTTGGTATCTCTGATTTTCTTGAAGAGATCCCTAGTCTTTCCCATTCTGTTGTTTTCCTCTATTTCTTTGCATTGATCACTGAAGAAGGCTTTCTTATCTCTTCTTGCTATTCTTTGGAACTCTGCATTCAGATGTTTATATCTTTCCTTTTCTCCTTTGCTTTTCGCTTCTCTTCTTTTCACAGCTATTTGTAAGGCCTCCCCAGACAGCCATTTTGCTTTTTTGCATTTCTTTTCCATGGGGATGGTCTTGATCCCTGTCTCCTGTACAATGTCACGAACCTCATTCCATAGTTCATCAGGCACTCTATCTATCAGATCTAGGCCCTTAAATCTATTTCTCACCTCCACTGTATAATCATAAGGGATTTGATTTAGGTCATACCTGAATGGTCTAGTAGTTTTCTCTACTTTCTTCAATTTCAGTCTGAATTTGGCAATAAGGAGTTCATGGTCTGAGCCACAGTCAGCTCCTGGTCTTGTTTTTGCTGATTGTATAGAGCTTCTCCATCTTTGGCTGCAAAGAATATAATCGATCTGATTTCGGTGTTGACCATCTGGTGATGTCCATGTATAGAGTCTTCTCTTGTGTTGTTGGAAGAGGGTATTTGCTATGACCAGTGCATTTTCTTGGCAAAACTCTATTAGTCTTTGCCCTGCTTCATTCCGTATTCCAAGGCCAAATTTGCCTGTTACTCCAGGTGTTTCTTGACTTCCTACTTTTGCATTCCAGTCCCCTATAATGAAAAGGACATCTTTTTTGGGTGTTAGTTCTAAAAGGTCTTGTAGGTCTTCATAGAACCTTTCAACTTCAGCTTCTTCGGCATTACTGGTTGGGGCATAGACTTGGATTACTGTGACATTGAATGGTTTGCCTTGGAAACGAACAGAGATCATTCTATCGTTTTTCAGATTGCATCCAAGTACTGCATTTCGGACTCTTTTGTTGACCATGATGGCCACTCCATTTCTTCTGAGGGATTCCTGCCCACAGTAGTAGATATAATGGTCATCCGAGTTAAATTCACCCATTCCAGTCCATTTTAGTTCGCTAATTCCTAGAATGTCGACATTCACTCTTGCCATCTCTTGTTTGACCACTTCCAATTTGCCTTGATTCATGGACCTGACATTCCAGGTTCCTATGCAATACTGCTCTTTACAGCATCGTACTTTGCTTCTATCACCAGACACATCCACAGCTGGGTATTCTTTTTGTTTTGGTTCCATCCTTTCATTCTTTCTGGAGTTATTTCTCCACTGATTTCCAGTAGCATATTGGGCCCCTACTGACCTGGGGAGTT
Organism: Tragelaphus eurycerus; assembly: GCA_935064755.1. Lineage (NCBI taxonomy): Eukaryota > Metazoa > Chordata > Mammalia > Artiodactyla > Bovidae > Tragelaphus > Tragelaphus eurycerus. The sequence continues at coordinate 14,467,781 of CAKXYN010000039.1, read as the reverse complement.
TCTCTTTCAGTATCCTATCATTTTGCCTTTTCATACTGTTCATGGGGTTCTCAAGGCAAGAATACTGAAGTGGTTTGCCATTCCCTTCTCCAGCGGACCACACCCTGTCATATCTCTCCACCATGACCCGCCCATCCCAGGTTGCCCCTCGGGTATGGCTTAATCTCATTGAGTTAGACAAGGGTGTGGTCCTTGTGTGATTAGATTGACTAGTTATCTGTGAGAATGGTTTTAGTGTATTTGCCCTCTGATGCCCTCTTTCAAGACCTACTGTCTTACTTGGGTTTCTCTTACCTTGGGCGTGGGGTATCTCATCCCGGCTGCTCCTGGCTGCTCCCGGCCAGCGAAGCACAGCCATCGCACCTTACCTTGGACGAGGGGTCTCTCCTCACAGCCGCCCTTCCTGACCTCGGTCGTGGGGTAGCTCTTTTCGGCAGTGCTTAGTGCGTTGGCCCTCACCGCCGTCCTTCCTCGGTCATGGGGTAGCTCCTCTCGGCCGCGCTCTTAGTGCGCGACGCAGCCAGCGGGGCGCTCTTATACACAACAACAATAACATATTTAGGAATAAACAGAAAAAAAGGCAAACAAGGACTTCATAGGGAAAGTTATGAAACTCTTTTGTTGAAAGTCACAGAGTAGAAAATACAAATAAAAAGAAACATATAGGAAGCACTGATTGTAAAATTCTCCAAGATTAACCTGTAAATTAAATGAATTCCAATCAAAACTCTAATATTTGTCATAAAAATTGATTAACTAATCCTAAAATTTATACCAAAAAAAAAAAAAAGGTGATGAATATCCAGGACAATTTTCAAGAACAAAGATGGAGGATTTTCTATACTATATGTCAAGAACTACTATAAAAATATAGTAATTAAAATAGGGAGAAATTGGTACAAAGATAGACAAATACTCTGTACTAGAAAGTTATGACCAACCTAGATAGCATATTCAAAAGCAGAGACATTACTTTGTCAACAAAGGTCCATCTAGTCAAGGCTATGGTTTTTCCTGTGGTCATGTATGGATGTGAGAGTTGGACTGTGAAGAAAGCTGAGCACCGAAGAATTGATGCTTTTGAACTGTGGTGTTGGAGAAGACTCTTGAGAGTCCCTTGGACTGCAAGGAGATCCAACCAGTCCATTCTGAAGGAGATCGGCCCTGGGATTTCTTTGGAGGGAATGATGCTGAAACTGAAACTCCAGTACTTTGGCCACCTCATGCAAAGAGTTGACTCATTGGAAAAGATTCTGATGCTGGGAAGGATTGGGGGCAGGAGGAGAAGGGGACAAAAGTGGATGAGATGGCTGGATGGCATCACTGACTCAATGGACGTGAGTCTGAGTTAGCTCCGGGAGTTGGTGATGGACAAGGAGGCCTGGTGTGCTACAATTCATGGGGTCGCAAAGATTTGGACACAACTGAGCGATTGAACTGAACTGAAAATACTAGTACAAAGATGTACAAATATTGGTACAAAAAACATAACATAGAAACAAATCCACATATAAATGACATCTTTCATATGTGACAGAGAAGACACACATCAGTGGAGAAAGACACATTCAGTAAATGTCAGTTAAACAATTTTTCATACAGAAAAGGGCAAAATCTCTGCCTCACACCATATACTAAATTTTAGCTCTGAAGGATGAAAGCCTAAGTTTGCCTTGTATTTTTAATAAGCACACCCTTTAATAATAAATACTTTTAATAAAAAGTAAAACTATGAAACATTCAGCATAGTTTGCTGGCATTACAGTAGGAAGTGATTTTTTAATTAAGACACAAAATCATATCGAATGAAGAAAATTTCATTAAATAGGACTTCATTGAAATTAAAAACTTGACTTTGTAACAGATACCAGTGGGAAGTCATTTATGAGAAAAGATATTTGTAACCAATATAACTTGTAAAGCATTTGAATATAGAGGATAAAAGAATACCTACAAATCAATAAGAAAAATGCAAAGATCTACAGGAAAATTAACAAAGGATATTAACAAGCAACCTACAGAGCTAAAAATCTGGATAGAAATTAAAAATACATTATCACAATTTAAAGTGACAACATCAAATGCTGGTGAGGGTGTAAGACAGTGGGAGTTGCTAGTGGAAGTGTAAACTGATAAAACTTTCTTGAAGAAAATTTAGCAATATTGAGTGTAGCTTAATTTAGAAATATCTTATTGTCAAGCAGTTTTATTTCTAAATAGCTATGTTAGAGTGAATATCTGCAAAAGAAAACACGCAAAAGGATTGTTATTGTCACACCATTTGTAAAAACACATTTAGAAACAAACCATCTTATAGTAAAACATTCAATGGCTTACTTATACAATTAAGTACCATTTGGAAACTTAGATGAACAAACTAGATACATGAATATCAACACCAATGATAAACCTAAAATATTAATATTAAGTGAAAAACATATGTATAATAATGTTCAGTATATGATAAAATTTTGGAAATTGTAGCACAAAAATCACTACATACTGATTTTTGATACATAAAATTATTAAAAATACATAAAATGATGCACATCTATCCCATTAGCAAGAGAAAAGTGAGATAACTGGTGAGTTTGGGCTTTATTTACTATTTCATTTCTTTAAAAAACTAAAAAAGAAAATAAAACAAATTTCAAATCTATTTGTACTTAATCTTTATTGTGATCATTAGATAATCATACCATTTCACTACTTCCCATACATGTAACCATTTCAAAACTTAACTTTAAAATTTTACATTATAAAGAGAAGAAAACTAGATTTTTTATTCAGAAATAAATGAAGTAAAAATTTTACCTATCCATAGGACATTGACTAAGCAGTATTCAGAGAAAGATGAAGTTTTAATGCATACTAAATTGACAAAATTAAATTTACTGATTACAAATGAAAGAAACATTCAACCCAGGGTGATAGAAAATAAACAATCATTTAGATTCAAAAGAACTAAATAGCCATAAAAGAAGAAAATTACAGGGAAAGGCAAAAAAATGAACAGCAGACTTATTAAAAAAGCTAACTTCAAACTTCAAACTAACAATACAATGCCAACTCTGGGAAATCTAATCAGAAATAAAAGAGTAAATGTCCAAGTTTAAAAAAAGAAACAGGACAGGCTAGCCTGATGTGCTGTGGTCCATGGGGTCGCAATCATTTGGCCATGACTTAACAACTGAACAACAACAACAAAAAAAAAAAAAAGACAGGGAGACAATGGGGGTAATAAAGGAGATATAACAAAGGTTTGGCAGAGGTTGGGAAGATCCCCTGGAGAAGGCAATGGCAATCCACTCCAGTACTCTTGCCTGGAAAATTCCATGGACTGAGGAGCCTGGTAGGCTACAGTCCATGGGGTCACAAAGAGTCTGACACGACTGAGCGACTTCACTTTCACTACGTTCAGAAGCATCCCTGCCTTTTCCCATTCAGCTGTTCGAAAGGGTTCTAAACCATGCAAACTCCATGTCCTTGATTTCACATAGTATTGGCTTCTGGTTAGGTTTGGTGCATGGAGTTATTGGCAGAAAATTGGAGAGCAGAAGTCGCAGAAAATTTATGGTTAGTTCTCCAACCAGATAGTGGAGGACAGAGGAGCTTAGCATGCTTCAGTCTCACTCATGGTATCGCAAAGAGTCATACACAACTTAGCTACTGAACAACCATCTCTAAACCACCACTCTCTGATGGCATCTCAAGCAGCTGCTGTTCCTCTTCTGAGGTCCCAGCTCCTGTGTCCTCAGAACAGGATCCCCCTCTGTTTCTCCAGTCCCAGGGATAGGATGGTAGAGACTCCAAACATTGCATCTGCTACGCTCTTAACCATCCCTAGCCACCTCTTTCAGCTCTCCCAATATCTTTGTAACTAGTTCCTGAAGTTCAGTTCATACTTTTGAATGACCAGGAATAACATGCATTTTTCTGATGCTTCCCTGACAGATACGAAAAGAATGATTTAATCAGGTGATCTCTACTAACATATGTTAATTGAGTATAGGTCATGATGATCTTAATAGAGGCTGAAGAAGTGCTTGACAAAATTTAATATTTGATGATGATGAAATAAAAGTAAATTCCATACTCAGAAGTGAAGTCTGAAGAAGAAAAAAAAGGAGAAAATTGCAAATATTACAAGGTGGTATGAGTGCCCTCTGCTGTAGTACAAATCAGTACTCTCACCAGTAATGAATGTCAGCTTCCATAGACTCAGTAGTAAGTTATCAAACTTAAATATTTTTTTCCAGTAGGGTAAAAAAAATTTTTTTAATAAAACTTGATTTGAATTTCTTTACTAAGGCTGAGGCTGATTTCTTGTCATATGTTGATAAGATTTTTTTGTAAACTGTCTTCTATATATTTTCTTTATCTATTGATTAATGAAAGGTTTTTATATATACTCTTTATCTATTGTATAAGTTGAAAATATGTTTCCCCTGTTGATCATTGAATGTCCTTTGGCTTTACTTCTATTCCTTTTTAACCATGTACAACATTTATTTTTATGCAGTTGTATCAAGGATGGAATCACTGACTCGATGGGTGTGTGTCTCAGTGAGCTCCAAGATTTGGTGATGGACAGGGATGCCTGGCGTGCTGCGATTCATAGGGTCGCGAAGAGTCAGACACGACTGAGCGACTGATCTGATCTGATCAATCTTTTCTATTCAGATCAGATCAGTCGCTCAGTCGTGTCCGACTCTTTGCAACCCCATGAACCGCAGCACGCCAGGCCTCCCTGTCCATCACCAGCTCCCGGAGGTCACTCAGACTCGCATCCATCGAGTCAGTGATGCCATCCAGCCATCTCATCCTCTGTCGTCCCCTTCTCCTCCTGCCCTCAATCCCTCCCAGCATCAGAGTCTTCTCCAATGAGTCAACTCTTCGCATGAGGTGGCCAAAATACTGCAGTTTCAGCTTTAGCATCATTCCTTCCAAAGAAATTCCAGGATTGATCTCCTTCAGAATGGACTGGTTGGATCTCCTTGCAGTCCAAGGGACTCTCAAGAGTCTTCTCCAACACCACACTTCAAAAGCATCAATTCTTCGGCGCTCAGCCTTCTTCACAGTCCAGCTCTCACATCCATACATGACCACAGGAAAGACCATAGCCTTGACTAGGCGAACCTTTGTTGGTAAAGTAATGTCTCTGCTTTTGAATATGCTATCTAGGTTGGTCATAACTTTCCTTCCAAGGAATAAGCGTCTTTTAATTTCATGGCTGCAGTCACCATCTGCAGTGATTTTGGAGCCCAGAAAAACAAAGTCTGACACTGTTTCCACTGTTTCCCCATCTATTTCCCATGCAGTGATGGGACCAGATGCCATGATCTTCGTTTTCTGAATGTTGAGCTTTAAGCCAACCTTTTCACTCTCCACTTTCACTTTCATCAAGAGGCTTTTTAGCCCCTCTTCACTTTCTGCCATAAGGGTGGTGTCATCTGCATATCTGAGGTTATTGATATTTCTCCCGGCAATCTTGATTCCAACTTGTGTTTCTTCCAGTCCAGCATTTCTCATGATGTACTCTGCATATAAGTTAAATAAACATGGTGACAATATACAGCCTTGACGTACTCCTTTTCCTATTTGGAACCAGTCTGTTGTTCCATGACCAGTTCTAACTGTTGCTTCCTGACCTGCATACAGATTTCTTAAGAGGCAGATCAGGTGGTCTGGTATTCCCATCTCTTTCAGAATTTTCCATAGTTTATTGTGATCCACACAGTCAAAGGCTTTGGCATAGTCAATAAAGCAGAAATAGATGTTTTTCTGGAACTCTCTTGCTTTTTCCATGATCCAGCGGATGTTGGCAATTTGATCTCTGGTTCCTCTGCCTTTTCTAAAACCAGCTTGAACGTCAGGAGGTTCACGGTTCACATATTGCTGAAGCCTGGCTTGGAGAATTTTGAGCATTACTTTACTAGCGTGTGAGATGAGTGCAATTGTTCGGTAGTTTGAGCACTCCTTGGCATTGCCTTTCTTTGGGATTGGGATGAAAACTGACCTTTTCCAATCTTGTGCCCACTGCTGAGTTTTCCAAATTTGCTGGCATATTGAGTGTAGCACTTTCACAGCATCATCTTTCAGGATTTGGAATAGCTCCACTGGAATTCCATCACCTCCACTAGCTTTGTTTGTAGTGATGCTTTCTAAGGCCCATTTGACTTCACATTCCAAGATGTCTGGCTCTAGGTCAGTGATCACATCATCATGATTATCTGGGTCTTGAAGCTCTTTTTTGTACAGTTCTTCTGTGTATTCTTGCCACCTCTTCTTGATATCTTCTGCTTCTGTTAGATCCACACCATCTCTGTCCTTTATTGTGCCCATCTTAGCATGAAATGTTCCTTTGGTATCTCTGATTTTCTTGAAGAGATCCCTAGTCTTTCCCATTCTGTTGTTTTCCTCTATTTCTTTGCATTGATCACTGAAGAAGGCTTTCTTATCTCTTCTTGCTATTCTTTGGAACTCTGCATTCAGATGTTTATATCTTTCCTTTTCTCCTTTGCTTTTCGCTTCTCTTCTTTTCACAGCTATTTGTAAGGCCTCCCCAGACAGCCATTTTGCTTTTTTGCATTTCTTTTCCATGGGGATGGTCTTGATCCCTGTCTCCTGTACAATGTCACGAACCTCATTCCATAGTTCATCAGGCACTCTATCTATCAGATCTAGGCCCTTAAATCTATTTCTCACTTCCACTGTATAATCATAAGGGATTTGATTTAGGTCATACCTGAATGGTCTAGTAGTTTTCTCTACTTTCTTCAATTTCAGTCTGAATTTGGCAATAAGGAGTTCATGGTCTGAGCCACAGTCAGCTCCTGGTCTTGTTTTTGCTGATTGTATAGAGCTTCTCCATCTTTGGCTGCAAAGAATATAATCGATCTGATTTCGGTGTTGACCATCTGGTGATGTCCATGTATAGAGTCTTCTCTTGTGTTGTTGGAAGAGGGTATTTGCTATGACCAGTGCATTTTCTTGGCAAAACTCTATTAGTCTTTGCCCTGCTTCATTCCGTATTCCAAGGCCAAATTTGCCTGTTACTCCAGGTGTTTCTTGACTTCCTACTTTTGCATTCCAGTCCCCTATAATGAAAAGGACATCTTTTTTGGGTGTTAGTTCTAAAAGGTCTTGTAGGTCTTCATAGAACCTTTCAACTTCAGCTTCTTCGGCATTACTGGTTGGGGCATAGACTTGGATTACTGTGACATTGAATGGTTTGCCTTGGAAACGAACAGAGATCATTCTATCGTTTTTCTGATTTAAGTAAAGAAGTTCTGTGTCTTTTTTTTTTTTGGTGGTGGATGCCCCTTCTTTTTTTTTGGGGTGGTTCCCCCAAAAAGAAAAAAAAATAATGCTCATGAAATAAAACCACCCCATTCCACTTTTTTTTGTTTGCTAATTCCTAGAATGTCGACATTCACTCTTGCCATCTTTTTTTTGCCCCCTTCAATTTTTTTTTTTTTTTGGGCCCGAAATTTCAGGTTTCTATGCAATATTGCTCTTTACAGCATCGGACCTTGCTTCCAGCACCAGTCACATCCACAGCTGGGTGTTGGTTTTGCTTTGACTCCATCTCTTTATTCTTTCTGGAGTTATTTCTCCACTGATCTCCAGTAGCATATTGGGCCCCTACTGACCTGGGGAGTTTCTCTTTCAGTATCCTATCATTTTGTCTTTTCAAACTGTTCATGGGGTTCTCAAGGCAAGAATACTGAAGTGGTTTGCCATTCCCTTCTCCAGCGGACCACACCCTGTCATATCTCTCCATCATGACCCGCCCATCCCAAGTTGCCCCTCGGGCATGGCTTAATCTCATTGAGTTAGACAAGGGTGTGGTCCTTGTGTGATTAGACTGACTAGTTATCTGTGAGAATGGTTTTAGTGTATTTGCCCTCTGATGCCCTCTTTCAAGACCTACTGTCTTACTCGGGTTTCTCTTACCTTGGGCGTGGGGTATCTCATCCCGGCTGCTCCTGGCTGCTCCCGGCCAGCAAAGCACAGCCATCGCACCTTACCTTGGACGAGGGGGTCTCTCCTCACCGCCGCCCTTCCTGACCTCGGTCGTGAGGTAGCTCTTCTCGGCCGTGCTTAGTGCACTGGCCCTCACCCCCCCTCCTTCCTCCGTCAAGGGGGGGCGTCTCCCCGGCGCTCCTCGGCGGCGCGGCGGCGCCCGGGGGGCGCTCTTCGTGGGCGGCGCGGCCGTAGGGCGCCCCTCGTGGGCGGCGGCGCCCGCCGGGCGGGCGTGGGGGGCGGGCGGGGCCGGGGGGCGCCCTTAAATGGCGCGCCGGTCGCGGGCGGGCGAGGGCGCTCTTAAATGGCGCGCCGGTCGCGGGCGGGCGAGGGCGCTCTTAAATGGCGCGCCGGTCGGGGGGCGCCCGGGGGGGGGCGGGCGGTCGTAAATGGCGCGCCGGTCGCGGGCGGGCGAGGGCGCTCTTAAATGGCGCGCCGGTCGCGGGCGGGCGAGGGCGCTCTTAAATGGCGCGCCGGTCGCGGGCGGGCGAGGGCGCTCTTAAATGGCGCGCCGGTCGCGGGCGGGCGAGGTCGCTCTTAATAAATCTTTTCTATTACAGCTTCTGAATTATGAGTTAAGATTAGAAAGACTTTTCCACTTTCTTCTTAAGGACTTATTGCATGTTTTCTCCTAGAACATTTATAGTTTTCTCACACTTTTAATTTATTTAAAATGTATCTTACTGAAAACTATGTAGTTTTTATTTTATTTTTTTCAGGTGACCACTCAGAGGTCACAACATGTTATGTCGAAGAATCTATTTGTATCCATTGGCTTGTGATACCATTTTGTCTTATTTCTTACATTCACTTTGTATTTGGTGTCTATTTCTAGACATTCTATTTTATTCCTTTTTCTAATAATGACAGATATTATATTTTTATGATAATGTACTTTTTCTCAAGTCTACAGTCAAATGTCACTATAGAAAAGTCTGAAACCAGGGATTATAATACCTTCCCCTATAATCTGTTTAGAAGCTTCTTTCCTTTCCTTTAAACATCAAAACTTTGTTAGACTGTGTCTCAGTATTGATTAGTCTGGTGTTCTTTCCTTTGGCATGCAGTGTCTATAAATATATATGTAGAGAGAGACTTTTATTTTTTTTAAATCTGTTTATATCTTTAAATATGTGTTCTACTCCATTGTTCTTTCCTTTTCCAGACTCCAGTTGTGTATATGTTGCCCTTTCTTTGCCTTATACTACATTTTGAGTGTTCTCCCTAATCTTTTCATAATTTTCCATTTTATTTTGGTCACTATTCTTGGTCAGGCCTTTGGATCTTTGTGTGTATCTACTACCCTGTATGTTTTCCTTTGGGCCTCTCACCATTTCCTGTCCGTATCTCTATCTGGACTTTTCATTCTATTGCATTTTTCCTAAATTCTGCCAGGTCATGTTTCAATTCTCCCTATTTCCTCACCATCTTTTCTTTAAGTTGTGCTTCTGCTCTGTGATTTTTTAATGTTTTTTAGCCCCCCTCCTTTAAAAGTGTTTTATTAAGTAGCAAAATCTCCACCTTTTAAGCTGGCCAGAGCAGCCTTTACTAGTGAGTGCTCCTCAAGGGCAAGTTGTGCCGTCCCTGCCCACCCACTTCCCACAGGCGTGTGTGAATCAATGCTAGGACATCTCCTTTGTATAGATCTAGACCCAGCTCAATCCCAGTATTTTCTTAGACCTGTCATCTCATTGTTCTTTGACCTTTCTCCCCTTAGTCCCTGCCCACCCACTTCCCACAGGCATGTGTGAATCAATGCTAGGACATCTCCTTTGTATAGATCTAGACCCAGCTTAATCCCAGTATTTTCTTAGACCTGCCATCTCATTGTTCTTTGACCTTTCTCCCCTTATACACTTCTGCTCCATCTCTTTGTGGTTCTTAGTAGGTTGACCAGCTCTTGTTGTTTGTAGGTGATACTGGCTTATTACTTTTTTCCTAATTTTTCTTGAGCTCTGCCATCATTGGATCATCTCAATTTTACTTCTTCTAACACGAGTTCAGAACCTCTTCACTCCTGTGATTTCTGTACTAATTTTGATTACTTTTGGTAAACTTTGTGCATTTTCATATACTATGTTATATCACAATATAGCACAGTACAACATAATGCAATATTCTATCTTCTAGCTTTGGTGAAGATGAAGCAGTTTTATTAACATTATTACTAATCTTTTGTTTTTGTATAATACTCATGACAGAAACTGTTGTATCAAGCTGGACATCATCCATACAGGAGGATATTCAGGATTCTGTATCCAGACAACATGATTTGAATCCATGTAGCTCTTACATTTATTAGCCATGTGACTTTAGACAAGTAAATGATTCCTCTCTACCACAGCATCTTCTTTTATAAAATAATATCAGTAATACTGTGCACCTCATTGAGGTCTGTGATATTACTGCTGCTGCTGCTGCTAAGTCACTTCAGTCGTGTCCGACTCTGTGCGACCCCATAGACGGCAGCCTGCCAGGCTCCACCAACCCCAGAATTCTCCAGGCAAGAACACTGGAGTGGGTTGCCATTTCCTTCTCCAATGCATGAAAGTGAAAGATGAAAGTGAAGTCACTCAGTCATGTCCGACTCTTAGCGACCCCATGGACTGCCGCCTACCAGGCTCCCCCCATCCATGGGATTTTCCAGGCAAGAGTACTGGAGTGGGGTGTCATTGCCTTCTCCATGTGATATTACTACATGTATGTAACAAAATCCACTATAGCTGGTTTAAGCAGAAATGGACCAAATGGCCACAGCTGTCACTCCCTTGTACTAGTATGATCCACATATTTGCCATGGTCTCATGAAAGGCAGTGTATACTTTCCTACCCCATGACTTGGGATTAGCCATTTGACTTGCTTTGACAAATGAAAGTTAGTGACATGACAGAAACAGAGGTGATTATACATATAGGTTTCTCTATTGGGCTTCTGCCATTTCTATGAAAATATACACCAAATAGCCAACATTCTTTCGGCCTGAGCTTCAAGGTAAAGAATATTCAAATCAGAGTTACAGCATGACACTTCCGTAGCCAGCTTGCAGACTTGCAAACCTAAAGGCAGAGTCCCCAGCCATCTGAGAGAAAAAGATAAAATATTAATTTCTACTCTATTAGGTCTTCGACCACAAAAATGATGTGGCATGTCAGACTTGAGATATAGAACATAGCAAACCTTTCTCATCACTAAATTTTATGTACTTTATGATAAAATTTGAAGATCTATAATCCATGAAAAGAATGTTCATGTTTCAAGAGTCAGATTCATGATGGACTTGGAGTAATTTAGAAACTATTGGCAATTATTTCTGATTTATATTTAGAGATAAAATGAATCCAATTTCATAATTCTAGAGACTAAAATTTGAATCATAATGATAAATCAAAGGAAATCCTATAAAATAAATTATCAAAGTTGAAAAATTCACTGCACAAGTATCTGATTTCTTCATTCACCCATCATGACCACAGAAAGGGGAGGAGGGAGTAATATTTGTGAAGGAATTGACAGTATGAAGCAATGATATTTCCTTAAACTGCTTGTTGATCTCTGCTTAATTTGTCAGCTATTTCTTCATTTCAACCTTTGGGAGATTAGAAAAGTACACAGAGGAAATGTTTGTACCCTACGGTGACTTAGGATCAGTAGAATCAGTCAGTTGAATAAAAATATATAAAATTATAGATTTATAATTTTATATAAATATATAAAATTTTATGTAATCAACTGCCATATTTTATGGGTTGCATTGTTTAGAAAATGGCAGCTTTTTCTTAAAGAAACCATAAAGTAGATTATGCATCTGAAATTGTAGAATGTAACACCACTGATCTTCAATGTACTATACTATTATGTCTATAAAAGGCAAATTTTTATTTCTTACATACACCATACAGGAAAGCCCCTTGACACCCACATGGGCATTGTTAATTATCAATGCCATTAGTTTGGAATGGAAAAGCACAACAGTCTCTTTGATAAAGAATTGAAATGCATGCTTAAATATTAGAAATAGAGTATAGAATGCTTATGCTGTATTTTGTTTTAAAAGAACAATGATTGGCCATAAGTCTCAGTTTCTACAAAGTACACCTGCCTTGAAGCAATTTTATTTCATGTAGCAAAATGCTTGGAAGTTCTGAGTTAGGATCACATCCCATCATCACACAATAACACAAAACTCAAACTGGCATCTGATAGAAGTTTCACAATTGGAACAATGGTGGGTTTAAAAGCGTGTAACGCGCTTCCTATAAAAAGCACACAACCTCTTCCTCCCTGTCAGCATTCAGGGCTACACTAAAGGTTATGTTTGCTGCTGCTCTCTGTTGTCCTTAACCACTGACATTTTAAAAAGTCTAAATGCACTGTGTCTTGGGACTCTTTTGTAAAGTGGGCTTTATAAGTGAAAACGGTTGTTGGTACAACCTCTATTTGACTTCTGACTATCACCTCTAGTTCCAAGTAGAACAAGTTTTGCTGCCTTCGCAGAGTCCTCACATTTCCTTAGGGAGTCCATATTCCATCTGGCAAAACCATCATTGTAATTTGTCAAAGTAAGAATTGTGCCCATGAAAGCACGTGTTTGAAAGAAATAGGGAGTATTGTCTGCCTGCTTTCTCTTGCATAAGCACATTCAAAAGCCTTCAGTAAATGAATGATCAGCTGGACACAGACAATGGCTTCGGGTACATATGAGCTTCTGCTGTTATACTGTAGGTGGATCCATTAGAATGGAAAATGGATTGGCACTTTTGCTATGCAGGAGGCATGTTCCGTGAGGTGACATGGGTGGAGGTGCTAGAGGACTGTCTTGACTCAGGGTGGAGATCTGTACTGATAAGGGAAGGGCCAAAGAACATGACCTGTATCGTTAATCTGAAAACTTTTCTTTGTAATAATCACCGAAAAGGAACAGCCAAGTAACCGTAACTCAATGTGTAGAAGTAAAACACTACTCCGCACATTTATATGCAGTGGACAGAATCCAGCAAGCTGGCTTCTCCAAAGAGATAGTTTATCTCTTTGTAAAGCTGGGTATTTTCAATGAATACTTCAGTAGATACTATCTGAGGAATTCCAGGTAGCAATCTTCTACCACTAATATCACTGCCAACTTCAGAGACAAACAAGCCCAGGTGTTAGTCCTGCCTATGTCACGTACAGAAACTCTGAGCCTTGGGCAAACTGTGAATCCTTTCTAAGTCTACAGCTGCTCCTCCAACTGTGAAATACTATCTTCTTCATAGAACCACAACACAAGTCAACATTTAGCACTTAAAACACTGAGCACTCAGTATGCTCTCGATAAATGTTAGTGACTGTCAGATTTACTGACACCCCTTGAAAGAACTGGAGATCATTTGTAATGAAAAACAAATAGATAATAAAAAAAGAATTAAAAAACTAATGAGACAGAAGAAGAAATGATTATACCAGTAATATACTAAAAACACAGTTCTTGACAGACAAGGGCAAGGTCAGGTAGGAAAAGTAATTCAGGGCTCCTGTACCTTATGATAGGCCAGGAGCTTGTTTCAGCCACAGGGCTGCCCAGACTTGCCGCCACTTCCTCCCCTCTTGGTTGTCATTCCTTCTATCCCAGCTGTATTGCAGCTTCACAGTGTTTGGCATTAAGACTTCTCTAGCCATCAAAAGATAAATGGATCGACCAAGACCAAGAGCTTAGCACCAAAATGTCATTTCATTTTTCTTAGACAGTTTGCAAGGAAAACAATTCGCCTTGCTTAAATAAAAAGATGTCAGTCGTTTCCCTTGTATAGATAGCCTACAAAACAGGAAATCAGGAATTCTACCAGGAAAATTTCAATATAATTTTATAGTATGGCTGACATTCTGACTATAGAGAATTCTCAGTCTTTTTAAATATGATGTCTTAAAACTTAAGCTTTAGAGTCTTCAGCTTTCATGTAATAACAGCTGATTCTGGCTTGTTCTTGCCTTTTAGCTGTTGAATGAAGACATACAACTTCCAAGCATACGATTATGTAACTCTCCTCCAAGATGACAAATTGGCCTATTATATCTGTGCAGAAAAGACTTCCATCCCTGTGTGTTGAATAGGTGGGAGGGTATACAGATATCTGATAGATTCTGTAAGTAATCTTACTGCTAAAACTCTGCTCAATGATTACTTTATATTGTACATACATCTATCTACAGTGAACAGAATTTTATGCCATTGCATATTCATTTATATAATTTCATACAAAGATGATAGCTTAATTAAATGATCATGGAAGATAATAGATCAAAAGTTTGTTTTGTAAGATCAGTCATGTTAGACCATAGTCAGGAAGCATAAGATAAATCACAATAAAGAATTAAGTTCCAAGTCTAGAAATAATATATTTCTTATCTCTTCTCCCTGTATTATTAGTCTGCTTCTGCTTCCATAACAAGATGTCATGGACTGAGTGGCTTAAATAATAGAAGTGTATTTTCTTACCATTCTGGAGGCTGGGAAGTCTAAGATCAAGATGTTAGCTGACTCAGTTCCTAGTAAGAGCCTCTTCCTGGCTTGCAGACAGCCACCTCCTTGTTGTGTCCTCACTTAGTGGAGTTGGGGCAGAGGGAGGTGGGATAGCAGGAGGAAGAGGGAAGAAGAGGAGAGAAAAGAGAGAGAGGAATGAGAATAGTGAGTATAAGTACTCAGGTGTCCCTTTTTGTAAGTATACTAATCCTTTTGGATCAGGGCCCCATCCTTATGACTTCATTTAAACTGTATTATCTCCATACAAGCCCTATTTCTAAATTCACTCTTATAGAAACTTAAAGCTTCAACATATAAATTGTGTTTGGGAGTGGGAGGAGCACAATTCCACCTATGCCGCTTCCAAACCCAAAATAGAAAACTCCTTTGGGTTCAATGCCCTTAAGTAAGTAGGCCAGCTAAACTATTAGTTGACCCAGCCAGTCAATTAGTTATAGTAGAAAAAAATCTGGAGGATCCAAACTAGGAGTCTTTTACCTGAAGTTAAAGTGCCAGCCAGTCAATATTAGGTGGTACCCAAAATGAAATGCCTGATCTGGGTGTCCATTACACTTGGAGAAATCCAGGGACACTGGATTCCTGGAAATAGACATGTTCAGTCAAGTCAGATGAAGCACCAAAGTCCAAGCTCCTGAAAGAGATATTGGGGTGAGGGTAAGGGTAGGGAGTGGCACAAGCCTAACAGATGAAGTAGAAAGTGATCTGAATGAATTACAAAGACCAGGCAATGCCTTCAGATAGAATTGCACACGTTTTTCTATATTAAAACAGCTTAAGGACACCAGATGCAAGTAGACAAATTGATAGCCATAGTTCCAACATTAAACTCCAGTGCTAATCACCCCTAAAACATCCTAGGTAAATAAGAAAATCATATGCCTTTAAAGCAGAAGAAACTCCCCCTCCCCCAACCCAATGCCTCTGTTTGGGTGGACAGTATATTTATGGAGTAGCATACATTGCCCTTCACATAGTTGGCACAAAATGCACTGTGTTAAATATAAATAAAACCCTCCAGTGATAACAGTTGAAATCAATTAACAAAGCAGGCTTATTTTGGCAAAATAAAATTCCCACAGTAACAACGACATTCTGATAAGATGGCATTTAACTTTCACCAAATTAGAAGAATCCCAAGAGAGGTGGTCATTTCTAAGAAAAATAAAAATTACAAAGAAGCATTTCCCATTCTTTCAATCCCCCTTCCTTGTCATCTTAATGATTTAATAATTGCATATCTATAGACATAATGAAATCCCTTTCAAAAATTTTGGATAGTACATTTCTTTCCCTCTCATTTTCCCCGTCCAATTTTCTGTATTCATTTTTAACGTTGCTCTCTTTTATACAAATATCAGGGTAGGACTTTTATACTACGTCTCGGCTTAAAATTTGTCAGTGCCTTCTCTGAAAGGCAAAACTGCCACCTTTGGTGATTAATCAAATTTTCTCTAAATGGGATTAATTCGGGTGGATATACGAAAAAGATTGTCAGGGTGCATGTCCCTCTTCCTGTCTGTCCTCAGGTCTTCTTTTTTTTCCCTTGCTGAATTGAAAATGAAGCAGAGCTATAATCTTGTGTGGCAGATACTGGATCCTTCCTTTGATAAACATCTAAAATGCTAATGAATGTGGGCTGCAGTTCTGAAGGAGCAAGCAAACGATTTGACAAGAATCTGGAGGGTAAAAAAACGAAAGAGAACTTTCTGACTTAAAAGAACTCTTTTTGTTCACATTCTGTATTGTTTCCTGGAGAAAAAATTTTGCTCCGTGGAAAAACAGAAGAAAAAAAAAAAAATCTGCTACATCAAAATGTGGAAGCCTGAAAAACTGATGAGCTTTCAGATTGTCCTCTTTTGCATGCAAATCATATCAGAAGTTCTCATTAGCATAAATGCATGAGCAACTCTAAATGCTTTTAATTTCCAATCTCAGCCAGCAGAGGAGTAATTTGTCACTGTCAGGGTGAAAATCTAAAAAGAAAAAAGGAGAGAGAGAAGGACTCCATGCTAAATTGGAATCATATAAATTTTTGATTTGCTAATTGACTGATGCTACAGTTCAATCAGCTGCCTTGAAGGTGTAAATAATTCAATGTATAGTCAGAAATAAAAGCATAATGTGCCTCTACTGAAGGTATATTAGTATTCCGTTCAGCGGGACATACCTGACCATATCTTTTTCACAGATGCCCCCTTTAGTCAAATTATAAGTCTTCTGAAAGCAACTGCACTCATACAAACCAATAAAAACACCTCTTACACACCCCAAGCTATTCAAGAAGAGACATTGGGACCAAGAAAACAGAACTTAGCAACCATTTAACTATAAGCATCCCAGCAGGTTACAAGGAAGGCTTCATGAGCCACTATCCATCAATAGCTCACTAATGCAATCATAAAGAGAAAAGAGAGACTATACCAAATACCAATCTTATCTCTGCTCTGGCTCACTTTCAATCTGTCCTTTCCTTTAATCAACTGCTTTAAATGTCATATGCAAAACGTATTTACTGCAAAAATCTCTCATTAGTGCCAGCATGATAGGGATACTTGAAAAACTACTCCCCATGGTTTATTTTTATCATGTACTTCTATAATATTAATATCCTTATCTTTAAATGTTATCATTTGCACCATCCAAAAGTTAGTTTGTAAATATTTTAAGAAATATTGCTTAATTCAAAATCAAATGGAATAAACATGACTAAAGTTTAAACAAGTTTAAAGTTCCAACTTATTGGAGCTCTCATTTATTTGGCAGTCTGTATTTTATTCAGTAATGGTCAAGAAAATATGCTATAACCGTGCTCCAGCACTTGCATTACAGAAAAACTGAACTTGATACTGAAATGAAAATGCCAGTGCCCTGTGAGAATTGCAAGTGGAAATTAACTGTAGACTAATCACTCTGATGAGAAATTACAGAGGATGCATGTGCCAACATTCAAGGAACTCATTTGAACTACCTTTCAGTTTTAGCATCCAGACAGTAACCTTCATCAACATATGCTTTCAGAGACCTATAAAGTGATAAAAGTGAAGTTGCTCAGTCGTGTCTGACTCTTTGTGACCCCATAGACTG
This sequence comes from Tragelaphus eurycerus, assembly GCA_935064755.1. NCBI lineage: Eukaryota > Metazoa > Chordata > Mammalia > Artiodactyla > Bovidae > Tragelaphus > Tragelaphus eurycerus. The sequence continues at coordinate 14,450,151 of CAKXYN010000039.1, read as the reverse complement.
TAGCCTACTAGGTTCCACCATTCATGGGATTTTCCAGGCAAGAATACTGGAGTAGGTTGCCATTTCCTTCTCCAGGAGATCTTCCTGACCCAGGGATTGAACCCGGGTCTCCCACATGGTAGGCATTGCAGGCAGATGCTTCACCATCTGAGCCACCAGGGAAGATCAATATAGCAAATACCAAATACCTGGAAAATTCCATAGACAGAGGAGCCTGGTAGGCTGCAGTCCATGGGGTCACAAAGAGTCAGACACGACTGAAGCAACTTAGCAGCAGCAGCATTCTAGACTCAATATCCTGGTTCTAAAATCTTGTTCTTCAACAATTCTTTGAATCCTGCTTGATTTGTTTGGAAGTTCTGTGGAGAGAAACTTGGTATTACATAATGCAGATATAGTAAGCCTTATGTCATATGTGTTTGCTATGGACTGTTTAGCTCTTTATTTCCCTTTCACGTGTTGTCCTTTATCAATTCCTTCTCATTGAGTGTATGTCAGTTAAGTATTAGTCTCTCAGTCGTGTCCAACTCTCTGTGACTCCATGGACTATAGCCCACAAGGCTACTCTGTCCATGGTATTATCCAGGCAAGAACATTGGACTGGGTAGCCATTCCCTTCTCCAGGGGATCTTCTCAACCTAGGGATTGAACCCAGGTCTCTTGCATTGCAGGCAGATTCTTTACCATCTGAGCTAACTGGGAAGCCCTTGTCATTGTTCCTAGGAAGACAGAATAAGAACTCTTAGCTTCTAAACGTTAAGAATCAAGTCTCAAGAATGAGCATCAAACTCCTTAGCCCTTTATATCACAAAATTTATTTTAGAAACAGTAAACCTGAATGAATACTCAATCAATTAAAGGCATTTTTTTTATCCTGTTCCCAGACCAGATAAAATAACTAGAGCTTAGAAAGGAAGAGATAATGAGAGGAAAAACAAAGTAAGAGTCTGAATCTGAAGGTATAAATGGACAAAGTTTGGACTTTATATAAAAATAGATATATGAAAATAGAACTTTGACCCACACCTACTCAGGAAACCAACACCTTATCTATAATAAATCACCCAAGAAGCCAGTCTGCTCTAAGTCAGACTTTCAGAAAGCCATGTAACCATCTTTAGTAGCAATCCAGGAAGCCAAACAAAAACATCTATTATCTAGTGGCCCCAAATAGCCAGGTCTTGATTGGTAACCAAGAGCTTCCCTAATTTTTTCTCCACTTCCAACTTAGGATCAATTATGGAAACATGTATCCACTGCTCCTAGTCAGTCGCCTCCAGCATCCCCGTGCCCACAACCTCCATCGGGGCATACCCCAGCCAGACCACCCCAATGCTGTCACTGGGTCCCTGCCCAAACTCAAGCGATGGTGAGTTTGGAACTCCCATACATAGCAAGCTCTCTATTGATAGCCTTTGCTTTTCTCACTTAGGTGGTCTTTGTTTATTTCCACAAAAGGGTGATGGAGTGCCCAAAGGGAGCCACTCCCTCCTCAGAAGGAGGAGGTTCCTGGTGAGCCCCAAGAGCTTGGAGACCTTCTGGCTTGTTTCCAAATGGCTCCCAGAGGTGAGACGCTTTACAATCACTCTAGGATGTCAGGAGATCAGAATGACATCTATGACATTTTTGAGCATGTTCTACCTGCCAGTGTAAGACCATAAGATAGCATGGTAACCCACTCCAGTATTCTTGTCTGGAGAATCCCATGGACAGAAGAGCCTGGTGAGCTAAGTCCATAGGGGTCGCAGAAGAGTCAGATATGACTGAAGCAACTTTGCAGGCACACAAAGGACTGACTAATTTCCATCCTGCCCTCCAGTGGCCTTTGCGCCTCATCTCTTCCTTCCCCTTCCTCTTGATAAAACCTGAATTGCTCAGCCAACTGCTAGTCCAGAAGATCAACTCCTCCTCTGAGGAAGAGTCTTTTTTCAGCACCTACTCCTCAAACTAGCTGAACTTCCACTGACCTCTCCTTGCTCAAGCCCTGTAAAAATTCCATCCTTTTCCCCCAAGGCAGAACATTCCTTCAGTGCCTTCCTTGGCTACGGATTTTGACTAAAGTCTTGCTTTGCACAGAGCTCTGCTAGACTGTCTTCAACATTGGTCTAAATGCTTTACATATTTTACTTAATCTAATTTTCAGAACAACTCTCGAAGTAGGTACTATTACTATTCCCATTTTATAGAAGGAGAAACTCTGGCATGAAAAATGTACTTGGGGGTAACTTCCAACACCCAGGGTATGCAGAGAAATACTCTGAATATGCTAATATGATGAGGGGTTTCCTCACCTCATCACTGTTGACATTTCTGGGAGGATAATCTTTTGTCGTGAGGGGGCCAAGAACTAGAAACAAGGGGAGGATTAGCATTTCCTTTTTACATCCTTTTAGAATTTTATTTTGATTTCATAAAAATAAGGATTTCTTAGTTTTTTTAATTTGCGAATCATCAAGAGAGAAAAATTTCAAGAGAAAAGAAATCTCACCTTTGTTTTCTCAGCAGCCACAATTTCATTACTGGTTAATATTGAGCTCATGATTAATTAAACTTTACAAGCTTTCTTATATGTAAATTGCTTTGTCTCTTCTAGCCTATACTCAAAATTGATTTTTTTTTTCCAAACAAAATTCAAAGCCTTATATTCAACTTGTGATATATTTCACATTCTATGTTCTGGTCTTTCATTGCAAGCCAGCAGTTGTTTAATTTTGACTCTCTCATTCAACTTACAATCTATCTCTCCTCGTTATTTATCCTCTGTAATATTGGCCATTGCATTTCAAAGCCAAAATAGTGCTGCTGAAACAGAATGAAAGAGTCCTGTTTTACTTCACTAGAGACTTGCTACTTGGAAGTGGAAACACATCTACAAACATTAATTTAAATTGCTCTACCAGCTGAGTGTCCCTGCACCTAATCATTCCACTTACGGGGCCCCACAGCTGGTACCCTACTGGCGCCCTGCTTGACCATAGGTGGTGGGCCTGATCACCTAGCACACAAGCCTCCAGAATCATTAAGTGTCATAAGGTGATTCTTCCCAGAAAGAAAGAAAATCTGAACCTAGAAACAAACATCCCAACCAGATGCAGACGTGGGAGGAGCAGGAGAGGCATCACTGGGACCTCTTCTGTCTTCATGGACAAACCCATGTGTGAAATAGGCCTTTCTTTTACTTTGTAAGTGCCTGGTACAAAGTGTACCAAATGTGTGAGTCAGATAGTTAAGATGTGAACAGGAGGAACAGTTCTTCTGCATGACCCTATTTTTAAAAATCAAGTTTTAAATCATCTTCAGTCTTCCAGAACTACTTCCGGTCACCATGGTTTCTCAAAACGTGCCAGCAGCGGTTGTGTCCTCACACAGGCAAAGTCGCTCAGGAGTCGATGTGATTTTTGGTCCATGAGCATTCATTGTTCTATATTGCAGCATCCTTTTCCATCCCCACCCATCACTTTCCCACATACCAGGAAGAGCCCCCACTGAATCCTATTCATGACCCTAACATGCTACATGGAACACCAGATGTATAAGATATTCCAGTGAATTTCATTTGTTTATTTCCACTAAAATGCAGGAACTGAGAATGACCATTTCTCATTGCTCAGTCCAGTGTATGAGTGTGTTAACATTTGATGAATGAATGAACAAAGATGAAACTGAATTTTAATACATTTAAAACAGGTGCTTTATGACTTCTTCAATTTCTTAGGCTTTGATTTCTTTCAAAATATTTGTTCTCAAGTATCTTTCCCATTGGAACAGGATTTTCCTTGATGGAACAGGCTGAGCAGAACTGAAGCTGAAGGACTGTGCTTTCTGTACATCATCTGTTAGCATCACACCATCTGCTCCAGGCAGAGGGCCTCTCTGTTTCTCTCTTGCTCCAAATGTAGCTTTAAAGAGTCTTCTGTTTTATCTGGCTTTTTTTTTTTTCTGCAAGTCTCAGTCTGTTCCCCTGCGGTCCAATGGTTAGGACTCCATACTTCCACTGCAGGGAAGACAGTTTCAGTCTCTGGTTGGGGAATTAGGACCCCACAAACCGCATGGTGCAGTGGGGAAAAAAATTTTTTTTAATTAAAAAAATTTTAATTTAAATGTTAATACTTAGAAAGTTCTATGACAACAAGTAGCATATTCTTTTTAAAATGTGTACAGAACAGTAATACAAAATTTATTTTAGCATGAGATAAAAGCAAAACTCAGGGCTTCCCTGGTGGCTCAAACAGTAAAGAATCTGCTGCAATGCAGGAGACCTGGCTTTGATCCCTGGGTCAGAAAGATTCCCTGGAGAAGGGAAAGGCTACCCACTGCTGTATTCTTGCCTGGAGAATCCCATGGACAAAGGAGTCTGGCGGGCTACAGTCCGTGGGATTGCAAAGAGTCGGACATGACTGACTTTCACTTTCAAAAGCAAAACAATATTCTGTGGAATAAACCAATTATTGAGCGTCAGCTCCTGAAATCAGTTTAAAAAATGGATGTCATTCCTCATGATTCAGGATCAACTCCCTTCATGCCTTAGGTGTGTCTCCATCCAGTGTGAGCTCATCAGCAAGCCCCTAAGAAGTCACACAGCCACAGAAAGTTTTAAGGATTGGCCTTCCCTTTTCATCAAAATCCTTTGCAATTTTATTGTTGGCATTTTATTTATTTATCTATGGCTGCGCTGGATCTTCATTGCTGCGTGACTGTTCTCTCTAGTTGCTGCAAGCAGGAGCTTTGCTTATTGCAGAGCACAGGCTCTAGATGCACAGGCTTAGCTTCTCTGTGGCATGAGCAATCTTCCCAGACCAGGGATCAAACCCGTGTCCCCTGCATTGGCAGGCAGATTCTTATCTACTCTACCACCTGGGCAATCCTTGTCAGAATTTTATTTCTAGAAAACTTGAGCTTTATTTACTTGTAGATGGCGTCTCACCATAATATAACTAACCACATTTTTAATAAATATTTAAAATCTCTTTCCTAAAATCTATGTTGCTGTTCTTAACAATTAACAGTTTTTTTCTAAGTTTGATCATTTCTAGTTACCTAGCCAGTGTTTTCCCTGTGTGTCCAGTTTAAGAATTATTTGTGAAGTCAAGAAGACATGAGGTATAATCCTACTTTGACTACTTACTTGGAGTGACTTCTTACTGGGAGTGGCTCAGTTTCTCCATCTGTAAGACAGCAATGACAATTGTATCTAGTCAAGTTCCAACGTCTCTCAACTAGATTCTCTTACCTTACAGCTGTTTATCATAGGGATGCTAAACCAGGGTGACTCTGTGCCCCAGGGTACACTTGGCATTTTATTTGTTCAGTCGCTAAGTCATGGCTGATTCTTTGTGATCCCATGCATGGACTGCAGCATGCCAAGCTTCCCTGTCCTTCACTATCTGGCATTTGCTCAAACTCACATCCACTGGATCAGTGATGCTGTCTAACCAGCTCATCCTCTGTTGCCCGCTTCTCCTCCTGCCTTCAATATTTCCCAGCATCAGGGTCTTTTCCAATGAGTTGGCTTTTACTATCAGGTGGCCAAAGTACTGGAATTTCAGCATCAGTCCTTCCAATGAATTTTCAGGGTTGATTTCCCAACATGGGGGCATTTTTTATTTTTCACAACTGGGGGAAGTAGTTACTGACACCTAGTGGATAGAGGCCAGCAATGTTGCTAAATATTCCATAATGGAGAATCATCTAGTCCAAAACATCAAGAGTAGAAAGGCCGAGACCCTCTGGAAATGTAAACCCCATGAAGACAAGAGCCGTGTTGGTCATCACCTTGGTGCCGAGCATTGTACCTAGCTGTGGGTATGCACAGGATGTGGAACAAATAATGGTGCAGAACGAACGGCTGCAGAAGGCCTGAATTCAGATCTTGAAATGAGACAGCATTCATCAACCACCATTCAACATTCAGTACATAGAAAGACATGCCCAAAATATGAAAGAAAGAAAACCAGGTAACTTCATAAATACTTAACCAGTCATGTGCTGGTAAAAGTTTAACCATCATCTCTCAGGCTGGTCAGGGCAAGGAGTGGAGGAAGCCCTGACTTGCAGTGCCTTTCGAATTCTGTAGTAGTACAGAGGAGGTTCAAGACAGGGGGCATATATATGTATACTTATGGCTTACTCATGTTGAGGAGTGGCAGAAACTAACACAATATTTTAAAGTAATTATCCTCCAATTAAAAATACATATATAAAAATTCTGTAGCACAGATACCCTCACCATGGATGTTTCTGAATTACCAATGTGATATCACTAAACTGAGATTTGGAAAAGTTGCCCACAATCAGCTCATACAAGCAAGTTCAAGCCAGGTCCAATATTGTTGCTTAGTCACTAAGTTGTGTCTGACTCTGCAACAACATGGACTGCAGCATACCAGGCTCCTCTGTCCACTCTTCTTATCCTGGGCTTTCCCCTCTCCCTCTGTCAGCATTGTACCATCACCTTTCCACTATGATTTACACCTTACCTTCAGCTGCTTTCATTACTCCCCTAGGTCCTCTGTAAATCTAATATTAAAGAGTCCAAAATAACTATGCCTCACCTTCAGGTTTCTTGTGGGCACAAGAATTTCACAGCACTTTTCCAGCCTGAGTTAGAAGAAAAGCATGCATTTTCTCTGAGTTCATTGACCATTCTCATGGCCAATTCAAAAAATAGAGATTTTTTTTTTTTTAGATTTTTTTTTTTAACCAAGAACGTCTTTAGACCATCACTTAAGTCATGGTCAACTTATAAAAAATCATTAAAAGTACAACAGTAATAGATTAGAAAATGAACCAGTACCCCAAAAGGACCAACAGGATTCATAAAACTCCATTTACTTCCTGTGGTGACTAGTTCAAGCTCACCCACAATGAGAGTGTCTGATTTCGGGGCTGGTAGGTGGGAAATTCGAGGGAAATATGAAGTTCATGCCTTGATGAACCACACAAATAGACATCCATTTGCCCTCCACACATACTACACCTAATCAGATAAAACCTTGATGATCCAACACATGAGAAATTAAATACTCTTCTTTGTTAAAATAAAGATTAACTGAGAGGATTATTTCAGTCAGGTATCTCTAGACTTCTAAAAACTTTAAAATTTTAGAGCTTAAAACAAAAATCAGGAGTGAGCAAGTTTGTTTGCCCCCTCAATTTTATGAATGTATGTGTCCATTTCCCTTACCTTTCCTGATCAAGAGAATGTAACTCATAGAACATGGGTGTGGTGACTTTGCAGCCTGTGAACTTGGTGGAATGCTAATAAATCCCTTCTCTTTGTTGTTTGGGGTAAGAAGTGACCACAAGAGAAATTTTGGTGAGATTTGGAAGTCAGAGGTAAGCATAAACTAGCTGCTTTCTGCTGAAGGTTGACACGGAGCACCAGGCATGGCTGCCTTGCATATGCCTGGCTGCTGATCTCTGGCTACATCCTTGGTGGGATCCAGCAGTTGTGCCCACAGTTCCTGACAGCCTCTGCATCTCCTCCTTTAGCTTCTCTAGTTTGGGGCCAGATTTGTGTGTTGTTCTTTGGCAAAGAGCACCAGCTTCTTCCGTGGGTCCCTTTGCTGTAGAGGTTGGACGTGATGGTGGGTTTGAGTGTGTCCACATGCCACCAGTGCCGAGTTCCACTCCATGTACAGCAGTTCTGTCTTCCTGATTAAGCCCTAATCTGTACAGTGAGTGTATAGGATGCTGACTTCCTGGGTGTTCTCTCTCCTTTTATCCCTGTTGTTTAGTTGCTAAGTCATGCCTGACTCTTTGCAACCGCATGGACTGTAGACCACCAGGCTGCTCTGACCATGTGATTTCCCAGGCAATAATATAGGAGTGGGATGCCATTTCCTTCTCCAGGAGATCTTCCCGAGCCAGGAATTGAACACATGTCTCCTTCACTGACAGGCAATTCTTTACCACTGAGCCATCTGGAAAGCCCCTCTCTCCTTAATAGAGAGCAATACACACCTGTGGGTGTTCTCTTTATTGTTTGGGGTAAGAAGTGACCACAAGAGAAATTTTGGTGAGATTTGGAAGTCAGAAGTAAGCATAAACTGGCTACTTTCTACTGAAGGTTGACATGGAGCATGAGGCATGGCTGCCTTGCATGCACATAGCTGCTGATCTCCTGGCTACATCCTTGGTGGGATCCAGCAGTTGTGCCCTCAGTTCCTGAACAGCCTCTGCATCTCCTCCTTTAGCTTCTCTAGTTTGGAACCAGATTTGTGTGTTGTTCTTTGGCAAAAAGCACCAGCTCCTTCTGTGGCTCTCTTTGCCCCAAGCCAGCACCGACCTGCTCACAGCTCTTTTATACATCATGGCTCCAAGTATCTGTTTCCCAGAGTGATTGTGCTGGCAACAGAGTGTGCTCAGATCACACCTGAGAGGGGCCAGAAATATCAAGACATTAACACCACAGAGGTAAGCCTCAAACAAAGAGAGGTAGGAATTGGTAGATAAACTTTCCAGCTTCCTCATCCAACCACAAGAAAATTCTGAAGTGGGTTCTACAGTTTTTACAAGTTTTCCCATGGGTAAAGAACCTTCCTGCCAATACAGGAAATATGAGAGACACGGGTTTGATCCTGGGTTGGGCAGATACCCTGGAGGAGGAAATGGCAACCTACTCCAGCATTCTTGCCTGGAGAATCTCATGGACAGAGGAGCCTGGCAGGCTACAGTCCATGGGGTCACAAAAAGTCGGACACGACTGATATGACTTAGTAACAGCAGCAGCAGCCACTGCACTTAAGCCCTCACTGCCCTCGGCCATGGTGTTCTCCCTAAAATATATTTGATTGCCTTTCATTCCAACCCTGCTTCACTTCTTCACCACAAAACAGCACTTTTGGGATCATCTTACAAACTATCTATTCCTCAAAGCTTTCTTTCAGGATCTGCGTTTGATGAAACTCAAACTAATACAACCTCTAAAAGTCTTTATGTTCTGCTTTAAAAAAGGACATTCCCTTGTGAAATGCAAAAATGTTACAGCCATCTTACAGTATCTCAAGGTCGTCGTTTTATTATAGCTCCTTGTACAAAACTTAAGACAAGGTTCCCAACATTTCCAAAGAAGAACAAATTTTATTTCTCCCAAGACTGATAGTCCATCTATTCACCTCTCAAGCTAACTCTGGAGTTACAGGCGGTGCAAGTATGGCCATCTCACCTTCTTTCGGGTGGGAACTCACCTTTCAACCACCAGCTGTATGCCAGGACCTAACAAGGTAGGCATAAAAGTCACCAGAAAAACGACGCAATATATGTCCAGTTTGGCTATGTCATAAACAAATTTGTATAAATGCTAAAGAGACAAAATTAGCCTGAATACCAACTTTCCCCATGAAAGTGAAGTAAAAGTGAAGGTGTTAAGTCACCCAGTTGTGTCTGACTCTGTGACTACATGGACTGTAGCCTGCCAGCACCTCTGTCCACGGAGTTCTCCAGGCAAGAATTCTGGAGTGGGTAGTCATTCCCTTCTCCAGGGGATCTTCCCAACCCAGGGATCCAACCCCAGGTCTCTGGCATTTAAGGCAGACTCCTTACCATCTGAGCCAGCAAAGAATCCCCACTTTCCCTGTGGTACACTCTATATAATGTTTTTAGAAATACTTTCATTCACTTTTCTTGCCCTTTATTTCTAAAAAAAAAAAAAAGTCACCATGGGTTGCAGAAATTTATATTGGGTTTCCAAGTAACTAAGTTCTTATTGTTCCAAATATAGAACAAAAATTAGAATTATTTTAACTAGTTCTTTCAAATATAATATTTGCACCAGGCAAATTACCACCATACAGTAGTCTATGGTGAAGGTTAGGTTGGAGAGGAATATTTAGCAAATAATAAAGATCCATGCTGACACTGTTCTCTTATTGGTCTTTGTTTTCTTCCTGGTTTTTCCTTTTGAATCAATGGCAATCCTAACATTGCTATTAAGCCAATAAAGGGTGACTGAAATGGAAGCAGCCACAACAGCAGCTGATGATCCAGAAATATGTGTGTTACAGGGCTTTTGGCCTGGTGCCACAGAATCATTTAATTTTAAAGATCACATAACATGCTAGCCCAAATGAGTCAGCACTCCAACTTATGGATGAAAACTTAAAGTCATCATTTAATTATCCACCACAAATACCAGATAATTACTTTGTAAATAGAAGGGAGATGTTTTTGTATTCACATTCCAACTGAGTCAATAGAAAATTTAGATTGGAAAACAGAAACTGATAATATGAAATGTTCAGTATGCTTACTTACTCCTTTTTTTTTTTTTTTTAAACTGATTGTAAAAGAATGGTTCTATTTCTCAAGAGAGAGTTTCTCAAACTCCCTAAACAAATTTGCCTATGGATGAATAATTTATCAGAGAACTTTATTTAGAAAAGTTCAGTTTTCATCATTGGAAGAAGATGTGCCATATTAATCATCCATGAAAATTAGAATAACTCAACATGGGTTAAAAGTAACAGCCAAGAGGCATCCAAATGTATTTAGATTAAATGAACTGATACTTTTATCTTTAGAGAGCTAAAAAAGCTGGTTCACACCCCTCTGAGTTCTTTTTAACAATGGCTATTATGTCCTTCTTTTTCATGAAGTACTATACTTTCTAACCACAATAATAATAAGAATAATATAAATGTTATAATGAGTCTGGATTTAAGTCCATCATTGGGAAATCATTTGAATGGAGAAAAAGAAGCTTTGTATAATAAGAGAAATTCAGCCTTATTGTATTAGATTGTGTCATGTTAGGAATATTCAGATTCTCTCTTTTGCAGAAGACTTAGAGTCTTCATTCAAGAGCCCATTATAATCATGCACATCAAAAATATTTTCTTTAATTTCGAAAGAAAATTTGTTTTGCAAAACAAAAAAGAGATCTTTTAATGCAACAAGAACACACTGTACAAAGAATTCTTGGTGGGATGCCTCCTTATAATTGCACCAGTTTTAATTTATAGTATCCATTTATTATTTCCACTGTTTTGTTTTCTGATGAAAGTTTTATGCTCTGCAGAAATTCAGTGCAATGAGGCAGGTCTAGTATTTTTTGTTGTGCTGAGTTATATCCAATCTTTTTTTTTTTTTATGCTAAGCTATTGTTTTAGATGATTCTTAGCTTTTCTTTAATATTATGGCTCAGTCTTGCAGAAATGTATGCAAAATTTTTTTTTTTTTTTTTGAAAAGTGAAAGGCAAAATCATGCATTATGCTTGTCTGGCAAAAAGAAAATCATTAGCTCTTGCCAAAAGCAAAGCAGTTGATCTCTTGCCATGCTATTGTATATGATTACTAATTTTCTATCAAGCATTGTCCTGTGATAAACAAAATGGTCTTTCAGTGATGCCAAAAGGCAGGCGATTCTTTGATAACTCAGCAAGACTACCTCTAACTACTTCCCAAAAGGGTCTTTTCAAGGAAACCACATCTACAGCTTTTTCAGGAAGGCCAGGGATATAAGCGTTCCTCGGGCAGATTTAATTGTAACACTAATTAAATGATCCTCTCATTCACTAATTAATTATAGAATTATAAAATGATAGGGTTGAAAGGGACCTTGAGAGATCAAAAGAGTCAGCACCTACATCCTCTGTAGGGACTGTATATAAACTATTCTAGACCCACAGAAAACTGTTCTATTTTTCAATTCATAGTAAAAGAATTTTGTTTACGAGATCTTTTCATGATCCAGTCCAGGGATGGATGCACATAGCATGAAAAAATCCTTCCAGCACATCATTTAGTTGCCACCTTTAGAGAAGCCTGAGTGCACACCTGGACCCCATCCTCTGGGTCAGCCTGAATTGTTTCCTTTCTTTCAAGGACTATTCTCTGTCCAGGCTAAATAGCCCATGCTTCTGACTTATAAGCAGTATCTTCTTTTTCTGTATTTTTCAGTTGTCACAGGTTATTCTAAATTCTCTTAAAGTTTTCCACATTTTCCTTTATTTCTGGAACTTATACCTGGACAATGTAAAGATGTGATCCATACAGAATAAGACAATGAGTGTGTGCTAAATCACTTTGGTCATGTCCCACTCTTTCTGACCACATGGACTGTAGCCTGCCAGGCTCCTCTGTCCACAGGATTCTCCAGGTGAGAGTACTGGGGTGGGTTCCCGCGCTCTCCTCTGCAGTATCTTCCTGACCCAGGGATTAAACCCACGACTCTTATGCTGCCTGCATTGGCAGGCAGGTTCTTTACCACCAGAGCCACCTGGGAAGCCCAAAGATAGGGCACCCCTCACACCACCCTACATGAGACCGTCTGACACAGCCCACCCTAGGCGGAATGCCGCAACAAAAGGAATTTGTTTCGTTGGCCTCTTCTGCCCACCACAAGCAGCTGGGGAGAGTTGCTCTAGATACCAGTTCTACCTTAGAAGAAAAGAAAGGAAAATAGGGCAGGAAAAAGATGTTTAAATTTAAAATGTCCAAACACCTCCCAGGTTACGTGAATGTTTTAAATTTATATATTCAAAGACGGTCAGAAAATTCCTCAAAAAGGAAAATTCAAAGAAAAAATGCCTATTTATATCAAAGTTCAAACTGCAAAACACCAAAGGTAAGAAAAGAAACTTGAAATTAGTCAGAAGAAAAGATACATTGCTTACCATGGAACCACAGTGCAGATAATCGGAAATTTCTCATTAGAAGCCATGAAAACAAGAGACAGTGGAACAAGATATTTAAAGAACTGAAATTTTTTTAAAAGGAGTCAGTGCAAAATTCTATCCCAAGTGAAAAATAGCCTTAGAAATGAAGGTGAAGAAAAGGAATTTTAAGATAAAAAGCCAACCAAATATTTCAAAGGCAGATCTCACTACAAAAATTACTTCACACACTACTTTAGGCTAAAAGAAAAGTTTGCAGAGAAAAATTTGATCTTCAGGGAAAAAAATAGAAACATTGGAAATGCTTGGTAAATATCTGACTGATTTTTCTCAATTTCCACAAAATACATATAGATTTTTAATATAAAAACGCAAGCATTGTTTTGTGGTGTTTTCAATGTTTGCTGTAGTAATATTTTACCACATACGGACATTGTCATTGTATACATATTGAAGTGAAAGTGAAAGTGAAGTCACTCAGTCATGTCCAACCCTCAGTGACCCCATGGACTGCAGCCTTCCAGGCTCCTCCGTCCATGGGATTTTCCAGGCAAGAGTACTGGAGTGGGGTGCCATTGCCTTGAGATCTATATAATTGCAAGCTTTCTAATTTTACATTAAATGATGCAATACTAACTCTAAGTAATCTGAGAATGACAATGTATTATACTGTTTTCTCCAAAAAAAACATTTAAGAAACTGTAAAAATATATAGATAATATGTCAAAGAGGTATAACAATATATAAGTTGATATATAAAAAGAAAGTCTAAAACATAAAAAGTTTATATTTTAAAAAACTAAAAAAGTCTAATATACAAAATTTTAAGAAAGAAAGGGGGAACATAAAACAATAAAAGCAAAGGATAGAAGCAGAAAAGAATTAAATGGAAAATACCATCTAAACATATAAATAATTATATTAAATGGCAATAATACAAACACTCTAATTACAAGTCAGAGATTGTCACAGTGGATTCAAAAGCAAAATCATCACCCACCAGAAAATATTTCCAATAAGAGATATATTTTGAATATGAATCAAGATTGCTGGGAGAAATATGAATAACCTCAGATATGCAGATGACACGACTCTTATGGCAGAAAGTGAAGAGGGGCTAAAAAGCCTCTTGATGAAAGTGAAAGTGGAGAGTGAAAAGGTTGGCTTAAAGCTTAACATTCAGAAAACGAAGATCATGGCATCTGGTCCCATCACTACATGGGAAATAGATGGAGAAACAGTGGAAACAGTGTCAGACTTTATTTTTCTGGGCTCCAAAATCACTGCAGATGGTGACTGCAGCCATGAAATTAAAAGACGCTTACTCCTTGGAAGGAAAGTTATGACCAACCTAGATAGCATATTCAAAAGCAGAGACATTACTTTACCAACAAAGGTTCGCCTAGTCAAGGCTATGGTCTTTCCTGTGGTCATGTATGGATGTGAGAGCTGGACTGTTAAGAAGGCTGAGCGCCGAAGAATTGATGCTTTTGAACTGTGGTGTTGGAGAAGACTCTTGAGAGTCCCTTGGACTGCAAGAAGATCCAACCAGTCCATTCTGAAGGAGATCAATCCTGGAATTTCTTTAGAAGGAATGATGCTAAAGCTGAAACTCCAGTATTTTGGCCACCTCATGCGAAGAGTTGACTCATTGGAGAAGACTCTGATGCTGGGAGGGATTGAGGGCAGGAGGAGAAGGGGATGACAGAGGATGAGATGGCTGGATGGCATCACTGACTCGATGGGTGTGAGTCTGGGTGACCTCCGGGAGCTGGTGATGGACAGGGAGGCCTGGCATGCTGCGGTTCATGGGGTCGCAAAGAGTCGGACATGACTGAGTGACTGATCTGATCGGATCTGATCTTGAATATGAAAATACAGTTCAAAAAGAGAGAATCTAATTACTAACATCTGGAATAAAAAAAGGATCAATGTAGATCTTACTAATACTAAATAAGGAATTTTTCAATATCTGACAGCTTAGATTAACAGGATAAATGCCTTGAAAAATGCCATGACAAAAAACAAAACAGGAAAATTTCATACCCTTACATCAATTAAGAAATTGAATTTGTTATCAAAAAAAAAATTTCAGCAATGACAATAGAATAGTTTTGCTGGTGAACTCTATCAGACATTCAGGGGAAAAAATTATACTCACCTTATATATTGTTTTAAAAAAGGGAAGAAATATTGACAAACTGGGCTATTTTCTGGTATATAACCCTAAATTTTATAAAACTCAGATGTAAAAATCCTTTGCAAAATATTAGCAAATAGTATCTATATATGGGGGTGGGAGGAGCTAAGATGGCAGACGAGTAGGACGGGGAGAATACTTTCTCCTCCACAAATCCATTAAAAGAACATTTGAATGCTGAATAAATTCTACAAAACAACTTCTGAATGCCGGCAGAGGACATCAGGCACTTAGAAAGACAATTCATTGTCTTCAAAAGGAGAAAAGGAGCCCTGCGGTAACTCCTTTTGCGGAGAAGCAGCGCGGACACCAGCATTTGCTATTAGCAAGCAGGGGCTGGGCTAGGAGGAGCAGAGCAGCCTGCATCGCTTTGAGAAAGGATTTGGCCTGGCTATCTCGAGCGCTATCTGAGTGAAATAACCAGACTGTCGGTTATCTATTACATCAAAAGGCAGCCCTAACTTAAGACACCACCAGGACTACTTATGGAAAAAAGGACTGCACAGAGATGGCCGGCTGCAGGCCATCCCACTCTGGTGACAGGCAGCCAGAGCCTGAGGCTGGCAATCACAGCCCTAGAGAGACACTGTCTACAGAACTCTAAGTAGGTTTCTGTGCTGACTCACGCTTCTTGGGGCTCTGGATGGTCAACATCTGCCTGAGAAAGTGCGCCAGTTGTATACCCAGAAAACTGAGCGGGGAGGCAATAAGTCGCAGCAGCTGCACTCGCTAAACACTTCATCACCTGCGCTACTCGGATCTGGGAAGGGCATAAAACGCAGACTCAACCGAGTCTGTGCTTCTGAGGATTATCCAAGTGCCTGAACCTGGCCAGCTTAAATTTGGGTGTTCATCTCCGCCTCCTCTGTAACAGGGCAGAGATCAGATATTGAAAAGACCTGTAAACCACCTCAATAAAGAGAATTCAACAAACTACCAGAATATAGTAAGGACACTCTAAACTTGGCAATTTTAACAAAATGAAGAGACAAAAGAATACCCAGCAGCTAAAGGAACAGCATAGATGCCCACCAAACCAAACCAAAGAGGAAGAGATAGGGAATCTACCTGATAAAGAATTCTGAATAATGATAGTGAAATTAATCCAAAATCTCGAAATCAAAATAGAATCACAGTTAAAGAGTCTGGAGACAAGGATTGAGAAGATGCAAGAAAGGTTTAACAAGGACCTAGAAGAAATAAAAAAGAGTCAACACATAATGAATAATGTAATAAATGAGATCCAAAACACCCTGGAGGCAACAAATAGTAGAATAACAGAGGCAGAAGATAGGATTAGTGAACTAGAAGATAGAATCCTAGAAATAAATGAATCAGACGAGAAAAAAGAAAAACAAATCAAAAGAAATGAGGACAATCTCAGAGACCTCCAGGATAACATTAAACGCTACAACATTCGAATCATAGGAGTTCCAGAAGGAGAAGATAAAAAGAAAGACCATGAGGAAATACTTGAGGAGATAATAGTTGAAAACTTCCCTAAAATGGAGAAGGAAATTACCACTCAAGTTCAAGAAATCCAGAGAGTCCCTAACAGGATAAACCCAAGGCGAAACACCCCAAGACACATATTAATCAAATTAACAAAGATTAAATATAAAGAACAAATATTAAAAGCAGCAAGGGAAAAACATCAAATAACTCACAAGGGAATTCCCATAAGGATAACAGCTGATCTTTCAATAGAAACTCTCCAAGCCAGAAGGGAATGGCAAGGCATAATTAAAGTGATGAAAGAAAATAACTTACAGCCTAGATTATTGTATCCAGCAAGGATCTCATTCAAATATGAAGGAGAAATCAAAAGCTTCACAGATAAGCAAAAGTCGAGAGAATTTAGCACCACTAAACCGTTTCTCCAACAAAAACTAAAGGACATTCTCTAGATAGGAATCACTAAAAGGATGTATAAATTCAAACCCAAAACAATAAAGTAAATCCTATTCATCAATAATTGCTTTAAACTTTAATGGGCTGAATGCCTTAATCAACAGACAAAGACTGGCCGAATCGATACAAAAACAAGACCCCTACATACCTTGGCTACAAGAGACAACCAAAAGATTAAAATGGGTCAAATGGATACAAAAACTAGACCCCTATATATGTTGTCTACAAGAGAACCACCTTAAAATAGGGGATATATACTGACTGAAAATGAAGGGCTGGAAAAAGATTTTCTATGCAAATATGGACCAAAAGAAAACAGGAATAGCAATACTCATATCAGATAAAATTGACTTTAAAGATCCTGAAAAGGAGACAATGAAGGTTATACATAAAGACTTAAAGGAACAATCCAAAAAGAAGTTATAACAATTATAAATATATATGCACCCAACATTGGAGCATTGATATATCTAAGACAAACATTAATTAATATGATAGAAGAAATATGCAACAGTACAATAATAGTGGGAGACTTTAATACCCCACTCATATAATCTGGCTGTAATAGACAAAGTAAAGAGGAAAACATATTCACTTATGAGCCTCAAAAAATTCAGTTCACTCAGGAGAGTTAAAAAAAAAATAGACTTATTTGTTCACTCTGTAAAGGTTTATTGACTATTTTATGGGTCTGGTACCACTTTGGGTAGTAGGGAGGAAGAAGTGACAAATGTGATCCTGTCCTAAATAATATATTGTGGTAAAGATAGACCTACCAATACAAAATACCAAGATGTGCCTAAGATGAGAACACCCAAACTGGACTTTTAGTTTCCTAAACTTTTCATTTCCAGATCAAACCTCCTAATATAGGATGAATTCAACATGATTTTTTTTAAGTGTTCTTTGTGATTAAAAACAGAAAGCCATTAGTTAAGAAATTACATATACTCCTCCCCACCATCACTCCCCTTCTTTCTTCCCATTTCCCTCCCACCCTCATTGATCCTTTCCTTTGTCCATTTTCCCCTGCAAAAAATAAAAAAATAAAAATAATATTTAAAAGATGAAACTGGTGAAGTGGGTGGTTGAAAAAAAAAAGAAGAATTTGCCACATCAGCAGGCTACCTCGCCTGCCCGCTGCATCTCTTAAAAGTATCCTATATTAACAAAGCTACTTCTTGAAAAAAAAAAAAAAGAATCTATATATGTAATACATTACTACTAAGTATGCTTTATCACAGGAATTCAAGGCTGGTTGAACATTTAAACATGTAATTTAGTCTATTGAAATAGCCAAAGAAAAACCTCAAATAATTTCAGTAGATGCAAAAAAAGTGGCTGATGGAATTTAACACATTCACAATTAAAATTTTTAGCATATTGGAAATAGAAAGGTTTTCATCAATCTGACTTAAAAATACATAGCTAATATCATAATTAATGGGAAAATATTGAAACATTTTCCCCTAAAATCATTAAGGCAAGACTGCTATATTCACCACTTCTAATTAACTTTATAATTGAAGTCTTAGCTATTGTAGTAAGGCAAAAAAAAAAACAGAAATATAAGGTATCTCAATCAGAAGGGAAAAATAAAACTGTTTGTTTGCAAAAATCTCAGTGAATCTACAAATCTCTTGTACACCTAAGTGGATAAATAGAATATGTTCATGGATTAGACACCATGGAGGGAGAAGTCAAATGGGTTTTAGGAAGCATCACTGCAAACAAAGATAATAGAGGTGATGGAATTCCATTTGAGCTATTTCAAATCCTAAAAGATGATGCTGTGAAAGTGCTGCACTCAAAATGCCAGCAAATTTGGAAAACTCAGCAGTAGCCACAGGACTGGAAAAGATCAGTTTTCATTCCAATCCCAGGGAAAAGCAATGCCAAAGAATGCTCAAACTACCACACAATTGCACTCACCTCACCCACTAGTAAAGTAATGCTCAAAATCCTCCAAGCCAGGCTTCAACAGTACGTGAATCGAGAATTTCCAGATAGTCAAGCTGGATTTAGAAAAGGCATAGGAACCAGAGATCAAATTGCCAACATCTGTTGAATCATCAAAAAAGCAAGGGAATTCCAGAAAACCATCTACTTCTTTATTGTGTATGCTAAAGCCTTTGACTGTGTGGATCACAACAAACTGTGGAAAATTCTTCAAGAGATAGGAATACCAGACCACCTTACCTGCCTCCTGAGAAACCTGTATGCAGGTCAAGAAGCAACAGTTAGAACTGGACATGGAAAAATGGACTGGTTCCAAATTGGGAAAGGAGTACATCAAGGATGTATATTGTCACCCTGGTTATTTAACTTATATGCAGAGTACATCATGAGAAACGCTGGGGTGGATAAAGCACAAGATGGAATTAAGAGTGCCAGGAGACATATCAATAACTTCAGATATACAGATGACACCACCCTTATGTCAGAAAGTGAAGAGGAAATAAAGAGCCTCTTGATGAAGGTGAAAGAGGAGAGTGAAAAAGTTGGCTTAAAACTCAACATTCAAAAAATGAAGATCGTGGCACCTGATCCCATCACTTCATGGCAAACAGATGGGGAAACAGTGACAGACTTTATTTTCTTGGGCTCCAAAATCACCACAGATGGTGACTGCAGCTATGAAATTAAAAGACACTTGCTCCTTGCAAGAAAAGTTATGATCAACCTAGGCAGCATATTAAAAAGCAGAGAGATTAGTTTACCAACAAAGGTCCATCTAGTCAAAGCTATGGTTTTTCCAGTAGTCATGCATGGATGTCAGAGTTGAACCATAAAGAAAGTTGAGCGCCAAAGAATTGATGCTTTTGAACTGTGGTGTTGGAGAAGACTTCTGAGAGTCCCTTGGACAGTATGGATATCACACCAGTCAATCCTAAAGGAAATCAGTCCTGAAAAATCATTGGAAGGACTGATGCTGAAGCTGAAACTCCAGTACTTTGGCCACTTGATGAGAAGAACTGACTCATTGGAAAAGACCGTGCTGGTGGGAGAGATGGAAGGCAGGAAGAGAAGGGGACGACAGAGGATGGACGAATTGGATATCATCACCAACTCAATGGACATGAGTTTGAGCAAGCTCTGGGAGTTGCTGATGGACAGGGAAGCCTGGCATGCTGCAGTCCATGGGATCACAAAGAGTTGGACACAACTGAGCAACTGAACTGATGGCTGGAAAACCCAATATCATTAAGATGCTAGTTATAAAAAAACTGATCTATGACTTTAACACAATTTTAATTAATGCTTTATTTTGTAGTAGTTGTTCAACTAATATTTTAAATATATATGACAATAAAAGAACCTAGTATAGCCTAGGAAATTATTTAAAAGAAGAACAAAGTTGGAAGACTTACTACTATAAAAAAAAAAAAAAAACTTTTTGCTATAATAATCAAGACAGCTTAGACTCAGTAAACATATAAACAGATAATAAAATTCAATAAAGAATGCAAAAGTATATCCACATGTATAATCAATTAATTTTTGGTAAAATTGCCAGAGCAATTCAATGGAGAAAGGAGAGCCTTTTCATTCAATGGCACTTGAATGACTGGATAACCTGTATCTTTACAATTAGCAGTTGAACTTTACTTCCCATGATGCATAAAAATCAATTTAACATAGGTCATAGACCTAAATCTAAAACCTAATATGAAACTTCTACAAGAAACATGGGAGAAGATCTTTGTGACCTTTGAATAGGTAAAAATTTCTTAGGTCATCAATTCCACAAAAGATTTTTTGAAAATTCAACCTCATCAAAATTAAAAGCTTTTGATCTTCAAATAAATGACATCATCAAACAGTCAAGCCACAGTATTGGAGAAACTATTTAGAAAACATGTAGAACAAAGAACACTTACATTCAGTAATAAATTAATCAGCCTAATTTTTTAAAAAGTGAGCAAAAAATAAGACATGCCCCTAAAGGCAATATAGGAATAGTCAAGAAACACATGAAAAGATATTCAGTATTATTAGTTATCAGGAAAATATAAATTCAAATCAAAATACAATACTCTTTAAAGCTAAAAGTCTGACAACACATAATAAGGGCAGAGGGAGCAACCGGAACTCGCATAATTAAAAATTATATATATATATATATGCAGTTTATTGCATGTAAATTACTCATGTTGGAAAAATACCTATATCTACCTTGTCCTGAACAAAAAGAATCCAGTATAACTGAGATAACAAAACTATATATTAAAGAGTCTGATGAAATAACCAAAATAAATTGTCATTAAAGGGACATATTCTATTTTTCTCAATTATGCAAACAAAATAAAGCCACTGGTTAAAACATTCACATCAGTGGTTTATTGTCTTGGCTCAGCTTTTACTCAGAAGGTCCATTCGGTTTATATATCCAACAGAAGCATTGCAACCACCACTCATTTTGCAATTAGAATAGTCAGTGTGAGTGTAGCAGAGCTAAACAACTTGGCATTATTTTCCTGCAAGAAAAAAAAAAAAATCCCTGGTAAAAACAGCACTTCTATTTAGTGTCCAGATGTTAACTTTATTAAACTGAAAACATTCATCTCCCTCCTCACTTTCTGTGGGCATTATTTTGGCCTATTTTATAAACGACTTATTTTATACTCACAACCAGACAATTAGATATATCAAAATCCTGTAATGAAACAAAATTTTCAATAATGAATTCTGTCTCCCTTTGTGTCTTTTAAGAGAATTTAATTTTTTTTCCTTTTGCTTCGCAGATATATAGAATAATTTGTATAAACAAAATACATTTATACAAATGTTATAACTCATACTAATAAAGATAATGGGTCTCCAGAGAAAACAGTGGCCAAGGATCATGCAACTTGAAATTTATTTTAATTTGTATTCTTCAGGAAAAGGCAAAAAATAAATAAATAAACATTTCTCATTTCCATATCAGTTAAGATTCAGTATTCACTGGTCAGACAAATTATCTGTTGATATGCTAATTAAGTCCTCAGTGCATATTACTCACACCTAGGGTGATATATAAATCTTATTAATGAAGAGAGCAGAAAAAAAACGCATAAAGATGGGGAATAAAGTAATGAAAATATTGTGACAGTGAGCATGACATAGAATATATCATTGTGGACCTAAGCTTATGAGTGCTTTCCCACTTCTAACTGCCACCACGGACCTCCCAGGTATGGCTTAGATGTTTTCATTTGACTTTCTAACCTGAGTAAACACTGCACTACAGGAATGATGGAAATGCCTTTCAAGCACCAGTCTTCCTGGGCAGTGAGGGGAGGTGGGCTTATGTAGGATGGAGGTGGTGGTACAGGCTTGGAAAAAACAAATAGGAAAGACCCTTACATCTGCAAACCTGAGAATCTTTGCAGGAATGTAAGAGTACTTAATGCTGGGCATCCCTGGTGGCTCAGTAGTAAAGAATAAAGAATCTGCCTGCCAACGCAGGAGACACAGTTTCTATTCCTGGGTCGGGATGATCCCCTGGAGAAGGAAACAGCAACCCACTCTAATATTCTTGCCTGGGAAATCCCATGGACAGAGGAGGCTGGTGGGCTACAGTCCCTGGGGTCACAAAGAATCAGACATGACTTAGGAACTAAACAGCAACAACAAACAGTACTTAAAAGTAAAGAGAAAGAAAGAAAAAACAATTGGTCCTATTAACTAAACCTAAACCTCCACAGCCTGAGAAGATGAATCCTAAGTTCCACTTTAAGTTGCAGCCATGAGTCAGAACCAAGCATAAGGCAACTTACAGACAGTGTGTTCTTCCAAAGCGACGCCTGATATTTCTTTAGCAGAACAATAAATTTTGATTCCACAGTTAGAATTTTTAAGCCTGTGGCAGAGACAGTTATTTATCCCCCAATATCTACTTGATTCTCTTCATTTTCCTGCTATAATGGAACCCCTAGTTTTTAGCTGGGGGCCTCGCTTTAGGAATGGCCATTTGACCAAGTTCTGGACAATATGATTACATGTGAAGTGGGCAACTACAGGAGGGTCCATGTGCCAGCTGGACTCAGAGTGGCTGTCTGGCACAGGACATGCCCTTGGAAATGGCCACATACAGCAGAGGAATGAGAGAAAAGAAACTGGGCTGCCTGAGGTTTTCATGGAGTAGAGCCTTCAAAGCAGCCCTAAGTGCCTACCTCCAGTCTTTATAGCAAAGAGAAATCAAAGAAACTTAAAGAAGATAGGAGCTTCCCTGAGGGGGTTACTCTTATCTGCAGCCAAATCTATTTCTAAATTAGAAAAACCTAGATGTGCAATTACTCGAAGGGGTTAATAGACCAAATAAGGATGAATTTCACAAAATAGCACAGTGGAGATTTTTACTTTTTCAGATGGTGGAGGGCAGGAGAAGAAAGGCTTTGGGAACTTCAATAAAAATTGGAGATGACGAGGAGAGAAAAGGAGGAGGGTAAAAGGAAAGGTGGAAACTCTAAAAACAAATGGCTGGGCTGCTAAAGTGTTTTGAGGCAAAGCGTGGCTGTGAACAAAGGTTCTGTCTTGTGCCCCTTCCTCCTCTCCTGAGGGTCTTCAAATGTCGTCTTCCCCACGAGATGGTATTCCAGCTGCTAATCCCAAGGCTAAATTCATTCACTTTAGTTTGAATGATGACCACAGGCAGGCATGACTGAGGACCCTGTAAATACTCATAAGGACGTTGGTATGTGTTATGGAGACACCACAGTGCAGGAGTTAAAGACAGATTCTGCTGTTACCTGTGTGATCTTGGACAAGTTTCTCTCTGAGCCTTGGTTTCTTCATTATAAATGAAGTTAATAATAGTATCAACTACTTACAGTTATATAAAACAAATATGCTATTACATGTAAAGCACTTCAAGTGCTTTAAAACATCTCAACATTGTTGATAATGTTATTGAATTACTAATACATTTCTGAGCTCCAAGGTAAACTCTTAGGATCATGTTCTTCTGTTCTAGATGAAATATAACCTTCCTCCCTCCTGTACTCTTCCACCCCCACCTCAGTTGTTTGAATACAGCGAGGGCAAGCTAAGTCGCTTCAATCAGGTCCGACTCTTTGCAACGCTATGGACTAGAGCCCTCCAGGCTCCTTTTCCCGAGGAATTCTCCAGTCAAGAATACCAGAGTGGGTTTCCACGCCCTACTCCAGGGGATCTTCCTGACCAAAGATTCAAACCCAAGTCTCTTTACATCTCCTACATTGGCAGGTGGGTTCTTTAGATTAGCCCCATTTAGAGGATCCAGCAAAAGACCCAAGGTTCTGGGAACCATGAGGCTTTAGCATAGGAAGAATCCCGGCCATTGAAAGTCTGTGTGGAAGGCTGTCCTGCAGTCAAAGTCATTAACATCTGCATGAGCAAGAAACAAGTTTCTACCACATCTATGCATGAAATTTGCAGGCTTACATATTATGCTATCTGATGTTACCCACCCTAATTGTATGGGTTTGCAGGACTGCAGTAACAAAGTCCCACAACTGAGTGGCTTAACAACAAACCTGTTTTCTTATAGTTTTGGAAGCGACAAGTCTGAGGATCAAGGTACGGCAGAGCCAGGCTCCCTCTGAAGAACCTAGGGAAGGGTGTGTTCTAGGCATGTCTCCCAGCTTCTGGAAGTTCCCTGAACTCCAGTTTTCATGTGAATTTCAAGCCTCACAGTGCCACATGAAGACTGTGTGTTTGTAGCCAAAGTTTTTCCTTTCACGAGAACACTGATCTTACTGGATTAGGGCCCACTCTCACGCCCTCATTTTAAACGTGTGCTGTGTCGCTCAGTCGTGTCTGACACTTTGCCACCCCGTGGACTGTAGCCCACCGGGCTCCTCTGTCCATGGGATTTTCCAGGCAAGATTATTGGAGTGGTTTGCCATTTCCTCCTGTTGGGGGAAACTCACATTTCCAACCCAGGGATCGAACTTGGGTCTCTTACGTCTCCTGTGTTGGCAGACTGGTTCCTTACCACCAGCACCACCTGACTTGATTACCTCTATAAAGCCTGTCTCCAATTAAGGCCCCATTCTGCGGTACTGGAGGTTAGAACTCCAGGCTTTCTTTTCTGGGGCGCACAATTCTCCCCATAGCACTAATATAAATAGCTAACTTTTCATTCTTACTTGCATCTAATTCTTCAAATCAACACAATGTGAGATACCAGAAATGAAATCTATCATATTTTTTCCTGGTTAATATTAAACTGGAGAAAATTTTATTATCTTAAACTAGTTGCTTTCCTACTAAAGTCACTATCAGGCTCTACTTTATTCTGCATGTTAATACGTATCCATAGATTTCGCTTCACTATATAAATATACACAATCCTATAAGCTTTTTGGTGTGATATGGACCTGGTATCTTTTCCTGGACCAGCATTTCCTGGTCACTCGAATCTTAAAGAATTATGAATAAGGCTTTGAGAAGTAGTTCAAGAAATATTTTTATAACAATAATTAAAATTGTTTTTGATACCTGTTACAGAACAGTCATACAACTAGCAATTTTGATATACAAATATTGTAATAACAAAGGGATACAGTTATAATAAAATCAGTTCAGGTCATAAGAATAAAAGTAAATACTAAAATGGGTAAAACATATGACACCAACATAATTGCTGAGAATCAAGGAGGCCACGATAGTAAGTGGCATTGAAACAGTCTCACATCCATCTTGTGTGTCAGATCCTACACACATTGTAAGGAGAAAAAAAACTTTCTGAGCATAAGGCACATATATTTGTTCACTTCTCCCTTGCTTCCACCAACAACTTTAGAGCCAACTTTCTTCTACAGGAGACTGACTTTCTTGCAACTTATTTATGATTTTGTGGTAGTTTGTTGTTTAAGTGTTCATATTTGAAACATTTAATACTCCCCCAAAGCTTTATTTTGTCTGTATCTTCACATGTAACAAAAATCAGAAGAGTTCCAGTAACTGCCTTACCTACAGGCACACCAAAACAGAGGCTAACACAGAACTCATTCTTGTAATTCACTTTAGAAAAGACCAAGTGAAGAAAATTCAGGCCGTAGGCAGGCTATTGCATGGATCCATTGAATTTTAAGTCTAATAACTTTTTTCAAAAGCACAATAAAAGAACAGCAAACCATTTTTATTTGAATAAAATCTACTCCCACAAAATTCAGAATTACCAAACTACTTCAAAGGCCATTCACTGAATACCCCAAGGATGGTTTTAAGTTAAAATTTTGTGAAAGACTTAAATCAATGGTTCAGAAAGAAAGGCAAAAGGAATTTTATTTACAGTGAGAAACATGGGGGAGAAAGAAAAGGGAAAACCAATCGTTTTACATCTAGAAAGGAGATCAGAGAACCCTGTGTACCAGACAGGTTAGAACTTGCTGAATTTAGGCCTTGAGGCTACAAGGGCACACGTTCCAAAATCATCTCTTTATTCCACAAATTTCTTAGGAGAAAAAGAACTATTAATACATTAAAGCGACAACTCCTTAGTGTCTTTCTTAATCAAAGATCTTGGTTGGTTAACACAATAGTCACTCTGAATTGGGTCAGAAGATTGGAAAGAGCACAGAGATGGAGGAATGCTACCAGCATCCGAGCAAAGGGTGGACCACAGTAGAACGACAGGAAACATGGGAAGAGGCCAGAGCTCTGAGAAATCTCCCTCCCTGAGCACGGTGACTTGTCTTGCCATCCTTCCTATGATATTTTTTAGTTCCAAGAATTTATGAAAAAAGAAATTAGTTTGAGAATGAACACAGAATAATCCTACTACCACAAACAACATGAGGTTAAAGAAAATACCAATTGAAATTATCTCAAGGTCACCGATTCTGGGTAAGAGGGAAAACCATTTTACAAGCTGAACTGACATGGTTGATTTGTTACAAAGAAGGCAGCGGAGATGAAAAGGAGACTTGTTCAGGTATTCTCATCTTCCATAAAACACAAACAAGGCCTGAAAAAGCAAAATTCTTAATACATCAAAATACTTTATTTGTAAGAACTATGTTTAGCTTCGATTTATGGCATCCTTCCCTTACATGGGGGCTTCCCTTGTGGCTCAGACAGTGAAGAATCTGCCTGCAGTACAGAAGACCCCATTTTGATCCCTGAGTCAGGAAGATTCCCTGGAGAAGGGCATGGCAACCCACTCCAATATTCTTGCCTCGAGAATTCCAGGGACAGAAGAGCCTGACAGGCTATAGTCCATGGGGTTACAAAGAGTTCGACGTGACTAAGTGACTAACATTTTCACTTTTCCTTTCCATGGACCGACATATTCGCCTTTTCTATCTAAAAATTTCTTACTTCTTCAAGGAGAAGCCTTTGGTTTTCACACAATCTTTCACTTTCTGTTTATTACCATCATATTCAAATGAAGTGGTCACATTTGCTATTTTCCTAGCTCCTCCTAAATCCTTTGCAATCAACTTTACCACTGCTCTGCTCTCAGGAGCCACAGAGATAGCTGCCATCCTGAAAGCCTTTTCTCAGGACACTCTCTCCTTGACTTTTTTTTTTTTTTTGCTGCCTTTTAAGCTGTAACTCTATTCCACTTCATTTATACCTTCTTCCCCTTTCCTTTACTGGTTTTAAAATTCCTAGTTCTCTCTCTATAGGTCTCTATTATACTTCCTCATCCTCTTCCACTGACATATCTTCATTCTCCCATTCTCTTAATACAGACATTTCTTCCTAGCTCCTATACAGATCTTCCTCCAGTCTCTCCTAGGTGACCACAAACCTCCTCCAATCCATCTCTCTGCCTTCATTACTCAAATTCTTCATGACCAACTGCTGGCTGCAAATCCATCTCCATCTAAATATTCTACCAACCGTCACATGTGATATGGAAGCAACATCACTTAACTTCTGCCTTGCTAATCCTTCTGTTTAATCTTATAGTTTCCATGGATAACTTTTCTTCCCAATCAGAAGATGCCAGTTAGTTTTGGCTCACCACTGGTTTCTTAGATAGACACTACCTTAGTGTCTGCTACCTCAGACAACTCTTTGTTTTACTCATTTATTTATTTAGCAGATACCTATGCAGTGTTTGGAGCTTCCCAGGTGGTGCTAGTGGTAAAGAATCTACCTCCCAATGCAGGAGATGCAAGAGATGTGGGTTCCATCCTTGGGTCAGGAAGATCCCACGGAGGAAGGCATGGCAACCTATTCCACTATTCTTCCTGGAGAACCCCATGGACAGAGGAGCCTGGTGGGTTATGGTCCACAGGGTCCCAAAGAGTCAGACACAGCTGAGCAACTTAGCATGCAGGCACTCATGCAGTGTTTAACATGCACCAGATATTCCCAGCATTGAAATTGCAATATTAAATATACCAGGAGCGATCTTTTTCATCATTTTTTGTGATTATTTGATTAAAAATAGATGAAAGCTTTATAGAATAAAGAATATATATGTGATATGGTTGGGGCTTCCCTGGTGGCCCAGATGGTAAAGAATCTGCCTGCAATGCAGGAGATCTGTGTTTGATCCCTGACTCAGAAAGATCTCCTGGAGAAGGGAATGGCTACCTGCTCCAGTATTCTTGCCTGGAAAATTCCATGAACAGAAGAGCCTGGTTGCAAAGAGTCAGACAGGGCTAAGTGACTAACACTGCATTACAACTACTATACGAAGCTGTTAGAATACTTAGGAGACTGACCTTATCCAGAAAGTCAGAGATGGCATTTCTGGGAGAAGAAGACTGAAGGAAAAGTAGAATCTGGATAGGCTGGCTTCCCACAGTACCAGAAACCTTAACCGTAACTCAAGATTAACCTTAGCCATGACATGCCTGCTCCTTGGACAGTGACATTCAAGGTAAGAAGATTAGAATATTCCTTCATTTTTCTTTCAGGTCTCTGAATTCTTACAACCAATAGGTTATTGTTGTGATGGTTATTGTTCTGTGTCAACTGGACTGGACCATAGAGTGTGCATATTTGATCAAACATGACGTGGGATTCACACTAAAGTCAGTAGAGAGTAAAGCACATTGTCCTCCCTACTGTGTATGCTGCTCATTCACTTCAGTTGTGTCCGACTCTGTGCGACCCCATAGACGGCCTCCCACCAGGCTCCCCCGTCCCTGAGATTCTCCAGGCAAGAACACTGGAGTGGGTTGCCATTTCCTTCTCCAATGCATGAAAGTAAAAGTGAAGTCGCTCAGTCGTGTCCGACTCTTAGCGACCTCATGGACGGCAGCCCACCAGGCTTCTCCATCCTTGGGATTCTCCAGGCAAGAACACTGAAGTGGGTTGCCATTGCCTTCTCCTCCCTCCTGTGTATAGTCCTCATTTAATTAAAGAGCTGAACTGAAAAAAAAGGTTGACCTCCCCGCTGCCAAGGTTTAAAAAAAAAATTCTTCCTGACATTCCTGACAGCCTTCAAACTAGGACATGATATTCTTCTTGTTTAGACTGGAACTGAAACATGAGCTCTGCCTGTGTCTCAAGGCTACTGGCCTTGGGACCAAAACTATATCATCAGCTCTCCTGAGCCTTCAGACTCAGACTGGACCTTACATCATCAGCCTCCACTGCCCAGGTTCCCAAAGGGCACCTCACCCTGTAGACCTTGGAAATTTCCAGCCTCTGTAACCATGTGAGCCAATTCTCATACATACATCCAGTATATGTTACTATTTATACAGAGAATCCTAACTACAACAGTTATAAAGATTTCTAATACATTTTTAAATGAAATTTCTCATTCTATTCTTATGTTAATCCACTGTGTAAAGAATGAGAAAAGTGAATTACTATACCAACACACACTGAGTACTTTTTTAAGAAACATTCTGTTTTTGTTTGGGAACGCATCTTGATGAATTTCTAAAAGGAAAAAGTGAGACCCTGTTGGAAAATACCAAGCCAACAAGGCATTATGGGTAAGCTATTTTACATGAAAACAGATTACTTTTGTTTCTGGGAAGGGATGGTGGAGAAGAAGTGGAGAGAGGAGGAGAGAGAAATCAAGGAAAGGAGTCCAGGCACCTTAAGAAATAAAGGGACCAGGAGAAGACTCTGATCTGGAAACTGGAAACAATTTAAGAATCAGACAACCAAGGTTCACTTCTAAGTATTTCTACAGTCCTATGTGGTCATGTATGGATGTGAGAGCTGGACTGTGAAGAAGGCTGAGCGCCGAAGAATTGATGCTTTTGAAGTGTGGTGTTGCAGAAGACTCTTGAGAGTGCCTTGGACTGCAGGGATATCCAACCAGTCCATTCTGAAGGAGATCAGCCCTGGGATTTCTTTGGAAGGAATGATGCTGAAGCTGAAACTCCAGTGCTTTGGCCACCTCATGCGAAGAGTTGACTCATTGGAGAAGACTCTGATGCTGGGAGGGATTGGGGGCAAGAGGAGAAGGGGACGACAGAGGATGAGATGGCTGGATGGCATCACTGACTCAATGGATGTGAGTCTGAGTGACCTCCAGGAGTTGGTGATGGACAGGGAGGCCTGGTGTGCTGCGATTTATGGGGTCGCAGGGAGTCGGACATGACTGAGCGACTGATCTGATCTGATCTGATGGCAGAATCCAAGTTATTCCCTTCTTTGTCTCAAAAGACCTTGTTTTGTTCATGTATCTGGTACTCTTGCATTTCATGGGCCACTCTCAAGATTCAGGCAAGAAATAATGTTAAGTCCACCACTATAATTATATTTCTTTGTTCCTGACTAGTTTAGACGAAGGTATGAGCATGTGCCAGGACTAATGCTCCTGAACAAGTGGATAACAAAGAAATGTAGCGATGTAGATAAACCTAGAGCCTGTCATACAGAATGAAGTTAAAAAGAGAAAAGCGAGTATCACATGATATATGTGGAATCTAGAAAAATGGTATTGATGAGCCCATTTGGAGGGCAGGAATAGAGGCACAGACCTACAGAACAGACTTGTGAACACAGCGGAGGAAGGAGAGGGTGGACAAATTGAGAGAGTAGAATTGACACATATACACTACCGTTTGTAAAACAGGTAGCAGGAACCTGCTGTATAGCCCAGGGAGCTCAGCACTTTGCTCTGTGATGACCTAGAGGGGTGGGGTGAGGGGATGGGAGGGAGCGTCAAGAGGGAAAGAAGGTATGTACCCACGTGGTTGATTCACTTTGCTATACAGAAGAAACTAACACAGCATTGTAAAGCAAGCGTATTCCGATTAAAGAAAGAAAGAAAGAAATGCCTAACACAGGACTCACCCCTTCTTGGCCTAAACATCGCTGGGATCTTGATAGATCTAAACAAAAATTCATGGATCCTGGAACTGCTCTACCATCAGGATTCCTTATGTGAGGAAAGAATTTCTTTCTGCTTTTTGTTTTTACTCGGGTTTCCTGTTATTTGCAACCAGAGGCAACATAGCCAAAAGAGAGGGACTTGTCAGTAACCTGATGAAAGAAGTGTATAAGAACAAGTGAAAATAAACCTGCTTAATACATTCTAGGCTGAAAATTTTATGACTCATAAAACAATTTTTTTCTAGCAATTTCCTCATGTTATCTATCAGACTATAATTTGTTAATCTATTTAAATATCCATTAGATAAAAAAAACTGTAAGATACTTGTGTATGTTTTTAATGTTCCTGAAAAGTAAATAATGAATGGTATGAAATAATTTTGCATTGGTAATTTTATAATATTCTGTATACTGGTAGCTAATAAAATCTGTATAATGACATAAAACTTGTCTTAACCCATTTTACTCCTAAAATTGAATAGTTTGTAAAGCTTTCCAGAATTCCCAAAGTATTCTGATTTAATCATTCCATATTTCTAAGTATTACTTCTCATTTTCTTCATTAAGAGCAGAGTGTTGTTCTCGTTCTACTAGCAACATATATTTCCAAGCTTTATTAGGTCTTATAAAGTTATAATAACTAGAGAAATAATAACATCACTGAGTTCTAAATACTGAGCTAAATAATTGGCTTACAGTATTTCATTTCAACCACAAACCTTCCAATTTTTCAGATGAGAACCCAAGGTTTAAATTTAAAGTAACTAATTCCACATCCTAAAAATATAAACCAAGCCTATCTACATGAAAAGTTATGAGTTATAAAACAGCTAATAAACTAATTTTTTAAAAGCCTCATAAATGCACCGTAACTAGAGTTTTCTCCCAAGTTGTTTTGTAAGAGAATTATAACTTTTTCATATCAAGGGGAAAAAAAAAACGAATTTGAAAAGACACATATAACCTAGTCTCTTTGAAACATTTTACTAGCATTAATTTGGTTGCATAAATTTGGACAAAGATAATTCTAAAGTTTATTTAATAACAATTAAAATTTAGAAAAAAACTCTACAAAACTAAGAGGTAAGTTTGTTATAGTTATCAAACACTATCCAACTCCTTTGCATATCAGGAAATTCCATGATGTTCAAATTTGATGTGGTTTGCACAAGTTCACTCAGGTATTCGGTCCACTATTCATTCAGAATAGTTTTTCGTTTTCTTTGAAATCTCTAGAGACTCAACTGTAATTCTCAAACAATAAGAGGACGTTTACATGGAAAGAATGAAAAAGAAACATTCTCAGGCTTTGTGTGATTTCTTAAGAAGACATATTACCGTGAGCTGTTTTAATGAATGGCCACCCTATTGTTTTCCACTGAGAGTTTTCTCTAATCATCAATTGATTATGACAAAACTTAACCCTGTAGGAACATATTTATTGCAAAGTCTCTAACATAAATGTGTCCTGATCTATTTGTGTTCGTGATTTATAAATATTCTGTGTGCAAGAATACACTCTTCTCTCCACAATAGTAAGAACTATTCTGCTCATCTGATTCAAAATAATTTTTGTGCTAATGCATAGAATTCAAAATTAAAATTAACAAGTTCTCAATTCTTGGTTTCAATATTTATAATAAAAAGAATACTACAGTTTTGTCAGAAACAGAAAATTTTGACAAAGGTATTGCACTGTCAAAATAATAAAATAAACTTGATTGGTTAGAAGTTTGATTTAGTAAGTGCATGTTGATTATTAGAGATCATCATTTCCTTGTCCAGGTTCTCACAATCAAGCCCTTTACTCTGAATGTAAAATCTTACTTCAAATATAGCCACCAACCAAAAAGATTTATAAGAAACCACAAAATAATATAACATATAAATTCACAAAAATAAATTTGAAGATAGAAAAACTGATGATATCAAAGCAATTGATCATAGACTAGAAAAATACAGACACATATTTTGAAATATGTTTGGGACCACATACTTCCATCTCTTTTCCCTCAGAGAAACTCAACAAAATGACAGCTAAAGGTATAAAAAGCTATAAAACTATAAGAACCAAGAAAATAAGAGAAGACAAAACAGTAAATAAACCTATCATTTGGAAGACAAAAAGTAGATGACTTAGTAAAATCTAAGAATCTATAACCCAAGAGCTTACAAACTGGAATATCAATGAGAAAGGTGTCAATATACCCCACAGGAACCTGAAAAGTTCAGGGAGTGGAAGAGCTGGGAATTGAACAGGGTAGAGATGATACCTGTCTGACAAGCCTGGGATTCTAGTTATAAGAGTATATATGGTATAGTTAGACTCCTAAGTGGGCTTCCCAGGTAGTACGGTGATAAAGAATCTGCCTGCAATGCAGGAGACATGGGAGACGAGGGTTCAGTACCTGGGTTAGGAAGATCCCTTGGAGTAGGAAATGGCAGTCCACTCCAATATCCTTGCCAGGGAAATCCCATGGACAGAGGAGCCTTGTGGGTTACAGTCCATGGAGTTGCAAAAAGTCAGATACAAATGAGCAACTAAATAACAAGATTCCTAAGTATCCCCTCATTCTGCACATTCAGAGACAGCCCCTTTCCACCATACATGGGCACAAAGGAACAGAAGCCACTAAAATTCAATTAAACAAACTCAGAGGGAAACAGACTCCCATATACCACACATGGCAAAGAATGGTGTTGAAGACTGAAGAGCAAAACAGAAGGACTAAGTGAAACTCTAAGTTATAGTAGAACTTAATCCCTGTTTCCCACATTTCTCTGAGAAATGGAAGAAAACAACAACAACAAAAAACACACTTGGAGATTGAAAATACACTTAAAATAAATTTCAACAGCAAGATAAAAATAAGGTTTTTGAAATCTGCCATAAAGGAAAACAAAAAGACATATGTAGATAATAAACTAGAAAAATTAGATGATCACATCAATGAATCCAAAACTTTTGTCAGTAGACATTCTAGAAATAAATAGAGAAAAATGCAGGGGGTAAAAAATGCTAAAGAAATTTTCCTGCACAACTGAAATATCTTTCCAATATAAAGAAAAAAGAAGTTCACAACTAAAAATACATAATAAAATTCTGTAACACTTTCAGAATATTTGTTTTTTTCCTTCAGTTTTGAGAGAGAAGCAAAAGACACACAAAGAACCAAGTCTGCATGAGAATCTTCATAGCATCTTTATTCATTAAAGTAAAAATCTGGAAATATTAAATAATCTAAATGTCCATGATATTCACCAACAATAGCACTAAGTTCAGCAAATAAAAAATTAAGGTACTGCTACATGCCAAAACATAGATGGATTTCAGAAACGCAATGCTGTGCATAATAAACCAAACACAGATTATGTGCTGCTACTGCTACTGCTAAGTCACTTCAGTCGTGTCCGACTCTGTGCGACCCCATAGACGGCAGCCCACCAGGCTCCCCTGTCCCTGGGATTCTCCAGGCAAGAACACTGGAGAGGGTTGCCATTTCCTTCTCC
Source organism: Tragelaphus eurycerus (assembly GCA_935064755.1). Classification (NCBI taxonomy): domain Eukaryota; kingdom Metazoa; phylum Chordata; class Mammalia; order Artiodactyla; family Bovidae; genus Tragelaphus; species Tragelaphus eurycerus. The sequence goes on along the minus strand of CAKXYN010000039.1, from coordinate 14,415,684 downwards.
AATGCACGAAAGTGAAAAGTGAAAGTGAAGTCGCTCAGTCGTGTCCGACTCTTGGCGACCCCATGGACTGTAGCTACCAGGCTCCTTCATCCATGGGATTTTCCAGGCCAGAGTACTGGAGTGGGGTGCCATTGCCTTCTCTGATTCCATTTACGTGATGTTTAAGACCAGGCAAAGTCAGAACTGCATTTATGTTCAAAGATTAAGAATAATTTACTATGAAGGACATAAGGAGCCTTCTGGGGTGGCTGGAAATGTTCTATGTAATCTTGATCTCAGTAGATAGTTTTTCCACATGTAAAACTCCATTAGATTCTACAAGTAATATGAGTACGTTTTACAGCTGCATTTAAGAGCCTCATATTTGTGAGACTGTTTATTTTTATTTATTTTTTAAAAATCAAGTAAAATAAATCAAATTTCTTTTTAAGAAAAGAAAATTCAATTAAGTTCAATAGTTTAAAAAAATCAATTAAAAAGAAAAATAATTGAGTTGAAAGACAGGGGTGAAAAGTTATTTCAGAATGTCAAATAAAAGGATTAAAAGGTTAAAATTATATTATAAAGTATGAGGCAAGGGACAAGGAGAAAGGCCCAGAAGTTCTGACACATACAATTTCTGAAAGACAAAAATAGAAAGAATGGAGGATAAAAATTCTAAGAAATAATGGAGACTATTTCCCCAGTTACAGACCAAAAAAAAAAAAAAAAATCCTTAGATTAAAGCAGTTCCTCTAGTCTTGAGTAGAATCTGAGAACACACAGGCACACATATACCCTAGGTGTATCATCACTGAATTTTAGGTTATTATGAACAGACAGAAAAATATTAAATGCTGTAAGAAAGACAATTTTTGAAATCAGATACAAATGTTTTCCTATCAGCAGTGTAAGAAGATAAAGGAATAGTATCTCCAGACGCTTATAACTTGGAATCCAGGGATCTATACCAGATAAGTGATTAAGTGCATGTGAATGAATTATTAAAGACAAGAATGTATGATATAGAAAAAAAATAAAACTGATCGATAAAGCCCAGAACTGGATGGAAGATATGATATTGGGAGAAACTGTCTTTTGATCTCCAAAAACCACCATGAAAACAGAACAAAACCTAAAATGTATCAAGCTGGGTAATAAGTTAACCAATGAATCCCTAAATACAAGTAACAAGGACAAAACACTGGCAGGGAGAGGCTGCAAGTGCATCTATGCAGAGGGAAGCGGTGGACACGTCACCAGGGCTCTTACGGCTCCCCAAAGCCGGGATGCACTCACTGTAAAAGCTTCACATGGCAACCTGAGCACAGCAGTAGAAATCAGAGGTGATCCATAGGATTTACTCACAAGTGTGTGTGAAGAATTGTGAACCAGAGGTCTCACAGTGTGGAACCATTTAGACTCTAAACTAGCTCCGTTTCATGATGAAGCCTTATACTGAAGAGAATTTGCTGGGAGTAGAATCCAAATTGAGCCAGGCGTAAAAAGCTGGGAAGGGAAGCAGTGAAAGCAGAGCTCAGAAAACATGAGGCAATTTTTCTCACCATTTTTTAAAGAGGATTTCCAGAGCTGTGAAGTTTAAAAAAAAAAAAAAGATAAAAATTTATCCTTGCTCACATCCCCATCTCCCTTCTGTAAGGAAAAGAATATCTATGTTATATAATAAATGAGGAACAGAAAAGAATCAGTCATATGCCATAGAAAGTTTCTATAAGCAAAAGGAAGAAAGGGAACAGAATAATACCTTTATAAGCAATGCAAACATGTCAAAGGTAAGTCTTAGAGATAAAACTAGAACCTCATATGTTAGCACAAGCTATGTCAGATGCTATGAAAGAACAATATAAATCCAAATTAGAAAAAAATTCACCAATGAGGATATTGAGGAAATAGTGTTATAAAAAGGTGACATAAATCATGAAAGAATTTTAAAAATTTCTTTAAGTCATATCATAAGAAAAAACTAGAAAGAATATATGAGCTAGTAAACATAATAGATAATGTCTTAAGAAAAAGAGATGGAAAAGAGGAAATTCTTTAAACCTAAAAGATATTGTGAGAGCAATAAATAGGACTTGAAAGAAATGGATGGATTTGGGCTATGGGTAAAGCAAAGCTAACATACATATAATAAGAGTCCCAAAGACCAAAACTAACAGTAAAACTAATTCAATAAAAGTTTTCAGAAACAAAAGATGACTTAAAGCTGTATATTAAAGAGCCACCACATGTCTTTGAAGATTGGCCCAGATGACCAACATCAAGACGTTCTAGCAAAACAATCAGAAAGACACACAGGCACAAAAACAGAAGGAAAAAAACAAACACATCTGTCTGGGTAACCAGGCAAAAAAGCCAAATCACTTATATGGAAAACATCAGACTTTGATAATATCTGTTAAAATCTGTAAAATTAAGGCTTGTTGTTTAGTCACTACGTTGTGTCCAACTCTTCTGCAACCTCTAAGACTGCAGCCTGCCAGGATCCTCTGTCCCTGGGATTTCCCAGAGAAGAATACTAGAATGGGTTGCCATTTCCCTCGCCAGTTGATCTTCCTGACCCAGGGATCAAGCCTGCATCTCCTGCATTGGCAGGTGGATTCTTCACCACTGAGCCACCTGGGAAGCCAAAATTAAGGATAAATAATGATTATAAGGAATGTAGCTATATACTGACTTTTATCTCCTTTAGTATCTTTTTTTCAGTTTTGATTTTGAAACTAAGTAAGTATTTAAATTTTAACTTCAAAGTATCATTATAAACTCATGATGAATTTATTTTAAAAAACATTTTCTAGTTCTTGCCACTAAAAGACCCTGGAAACAATCACCAACGCAGTAGTAGAGAACATCCCTACCACCAAGACCGTGATCCTTAAGTGTGTTTCTCACTAAAAAGAACCAGGATTCCTGAACAAATGGCTGATTCCAAGTAAGGGGCAGAAAATATGCAAGATGAGGACATGTACCAGGGTCATGTGAAGATGTAGAATCCCACCAGTTAAGCTCTCTCTGGTTAAAGGTGGGTCAATTGGAACATCAATAATAACAACTGCAATCAATTGAAACACAAATATGTTTAAATCTATGAACTTATAATGATATTTTAAAAAAACTCATTAACCACATCTACAAATTCATTATTTGAAAACTAGTAAACAAAGAGGAAACATCAAATATTTATCCTGCTTGTCCTCTAGGATATAACCTCAGATCAGATCAGATCAGATCAGTCGCTCAGTCGTGTCCGACTCTTTGCGACCCCATGAACCGCAGCACGCCAGGCCTCCCTTTCCATCACCAGCTCCCGGAGGTCACCCAGACTCATACCCATCGAGTCAGTGATGCCATCCAGCCATCTCATCCTCTGTCGTCCCCTTCTCCTCCTGCCCTCAATCCCTCCCAGCATCAGAGTCTTCTCCAATGAGTCAACTCTTCGCATGAGGTGGCCATAACCTCAGAGCCTATGGCAATTAGATTATACAGGAATCACCAACTGTGATCAGTAACTGCTAACATCACATAAAGAGAAGGCCCATGCTGATTTACAGCAGAAACCAACAAACTATTGTAGTTATCTTTCAATTATAAGTAAATAAATTTTTAAAAAGAGACGAGATAGTACTGACGGAAGAACACACACTCTGAAATGGGCTTGCCAAAACTTAATGAATAAAAAAACTGAGTCTGATCAAGCTCGTAGGTCTTACTACAATTTACAGGATTTAAAGGGACAGAGAAATGTGAAATGAGAACGTAGTCAGCAAAATTTAAAATGTGAGAAACTCTATCAGACAAATCGTGTAGGTTGTTTAATGAACAAGCTGCAGAAAAAGAAAAGAAAGAGAGAATCTGTAGATTAAATATTTAACATATATTCAAACAGTTGCAATAAATTTATTTGAATCCTAATTCAAGAAGTGTGTGTGTACACCTGCATTCGAGATAATATGCAAACATGAACATTATTAATATCTGACAGTAATAAATTCTTACATCAATATTTAGGTGTAATAGTATTGCTGCTATGTACTTTTCAATGTAAATATTGTTTAGAGATATAAACTGAAATATTTATATAAGTATTTATATTTGACCTGATGTGATGTCTAGAATTTGCTTAAAATAATCTAGGGGGTATGGTAAGGGGATTTGGATAGAGGTATGAATGAGAAAAGATGGCCTGTGTTGATAATTGTTGAACCCGAATGATAGATATGTTGGATTAGTAACCACTTTTTCTACATTTGTATATGTTTGGAATTTTCCCCCAGTAAAAGGTTATTAAAAAATGCCATTAAAAAAAACTAGTAAGCACAATACTTTTTTTTTTTTTAAAGCACAAAGAAAGAAAATTGAGAATGAAAAGGGAAACTATGTGAAGAAGATTCTTTATAAGAACAAATGTATATTAATGAATTTGTAAGCAACTTGAAGTAAGAAGTTTCTCAAAAATAGCTCCAAGGATAAAATCTGGCATGGACCATCTCTACAGAAGGAATTAAAACCACAGATAAAGATACGACCACTGGAACTACTAGGCATGGATAGCTTTATGGAAGAATTCTAACAAAGTTTTAGGTGACAGAAATTTCCCATTTTTTTTTAATGTTTTCTAAATCAAGGAAAAATAGAGACAGCTTCTCAAATCAGTACATTTCCTACCATAAATATGCTATATCACAAAACATTAGGACTCCAGTTAAAGAAAAGATTATAGCTGTGCCCAGCAATTACTGACACTGAAGTTTCTGCAAGAGAAAAAAAAAAAAGACAGAAATATCAGAAGGTAAGAACAAATATCACAATTGACAAATTGACAAATATGACAATTGACAAATATCACATTTGACAATGATATAAAAATCTTATAAAATCAACTGTCAAACAATTAGAATAAAGAGTTCAGAAACAAAGATAACCGAAATTCCACACAGCCAAATAATGACCATCTTCTCATTGAGGGCAAAATTGGAAAAGTGGAGGAGAAATAACTTCTTTCAACAATTTGTATTGATGAAGTTGCTCCCTGAGTATGTATTTCTTACTAATGCAAAAGGAAACTAAATTTTTTATGCAAAAACAAAACATTCAGTGATGTCAAAAATGAAAGGTAAGAAGTCCAAAGCACAGAAAAATACTTAGATGACCCTGGTGCTAAGATGATTTGCATATATTTGTGGCATGTACTTCTACTCCTTTCTGACAATCAGAACTGTATTTAACCATTTATTCTTCTCTTCTACTAATGCATTTTCCTTCCTTCTTAAACCGGGGGGATAGCCAATGTTGCCTAAGCCATGCCCACAGACATTCGATAGTTAACTTTCCCCTTTGTTTTCCATGTTTAGTAATTTTCAAACTCTCCCACTGGTGTGTTCAGTAATAGACAGCCAGGACACCTACAGCAACATTCTAAGATGTAGTCACAATAATAAATTATCTTTGAAACATATTTTATCTTCAAATATATTCAAATTTTATATTATGAAACTTGCATCGATTTTAATAGAAATTGTCTATTTAGAAATAGACAAGTACTCAGAAATTGTCTCCCTAGAAATTGTTAGGAAGGACCACTGAGAAGACTTGCCATGTTAATCCTATAGCTTAGCACCCATTTTGCAAACCCCAGAGTCAGACGTCCCGCTTTTGTTTCAGAGCGAATCCTCTTATCAAACAGCATATCCTGTTTTCTTCCAAAGTCTTTCTCTCTTCCTATCTCCTCTTTCTAAATGTTTTTTAAATTGGTCTTAAATAAATGTTTGTTGGGTTTAATTTAGCAGAATTTCTTTTCCTTGCTTTTAGTGCTCCCAATAGCATGATTATCTCAGCCTGTAAGAAACTGAGAAGGTATTTTAGCCTAATTTTTAATGTTTTAGGTAGTTTTGGGTGATTCCCCCACCCAAGAAACAGACTCATCTGTAGCTAATTAAATGGGAAGTCAGGGCTAGAGTCTGGATGTCCTAACTTCCAGTCTAGTGCTCTTTATATAACACTGAATAGCCTTCAAAATCATTTTAAGGAAGGAGGAACACGACATACAAGACAAGGGCAGTTTGACCAGCTCTGGATATGCTGAGCAAAGGGAATTATTGAAAGGATACTAAGAGCTCACAGGGGACTTTTCTGGTGACCCAAGGTGGACACTTCACCTCCCAATGCAGGGGGTGAGGGTTCAATCCCTAGTCAGGGAGTTGAGATCCCACGTGTCTCATGGCCAAAAAAACAAAACATGAAACAAAAACAATATTGCAACAAATTCAACAAAGACTTCAAAAACGGCCCACATTTAAAAAAAAAAAAAAAAAAGTTAAAAGAAAAAGCTCAAAGATCTTTGGATTAGAAGATCAAGCTAGAAAGCCAGAAGGGTAAAGGAAGCCCCTGGGGGCTGGAGCTGAGCACACCAGGGCAGCTCCATCTCTGGATACAGCAGAGTGGCAGGTCTGTGCCTTCATGAACATGAGTATCACCTGCTTTCAATCAGCATATTCCAGAAAGGGAGCAATATCATGTGGGGACACGGAGGTATCTCATGCCTACTTGGCTGGCAGAGAGCCACATACTTGATTCAGGATCCTAACCCAGAGCAGCCAGCAGGGAAGAAGGCAATTCCCCATAAGGAAATAAAGGTGCTAGTAATGAAATGGAGATTAAAAAGTGCTGTGAGGAAAAATTATCTACCCCACTCACCCCATCCATCTCATAAAATTGCCATAATGAGGTAATTAGGTAACATATGTAAAAGTGCTTTGTAAGCTATGACAGCAAGGAAATCAAACCAGTCAATCCTAAAGGAAATTAACTCTAAATATTCATTGGAAGAACTGATGCTGAAGCTGAAGCTCCATACTTTGGCCACCTGATGTGAAGAGCTGACTCTGGAAAAGACCCTGATGCTGGAAAAGACTGAAGGTGGGAGGAAAAGGGGACAACAGAGGATGAAATGGTTAGGCAGCATCACTGACCCAGTGGAATGTGAGTTTGAGCAAATCCCAGATAGTGAAGGACAGGGAAGCCTGGTGTGCTATAGTTCATGGGGTCAGACATGTAGACAAGGAATCAGACCAACTTAGTGACTGAAGAACATCAACAAACTAAGACAAGCTCTACAAAGGCATTTTGATGAAGTATTACTTCTTTAAGGTAACACTATAACAACTCTATTTAATATCTGATTTCTAAAGGTTAAATTTTCAGACAAGCTAATGAAAAAAAATGTTTTTCTCAGGATAGGAAAATTCCATTTGACTCTTTTTCAGGTCCTACCACATAAATATGTAACCCATGGTCATTTTACTGCTGAGGTAGAATTTGAATACTACCACAAGTAGTGCATTACAAATAATGTTCTACAGCGGCAACTTGCATCAAAATAAGGTCTTACCAGTTTAATTTGCACAAATCTTTCTAAATGAAATAATCACTCTGAGCTACTCATTTGTTAGGCTTTATAGAAAGGTAATGGCTTTTATCACTCCAGTTTTTCAAAAATTTCCAGTTACCCACTAAAGACATATTGTGGAATTCTAAAGATATCCACTCAAGATTACCACCTCTGGCTATTCAATCAAGCAGTAAGTAGGTGCTATTGTGAAGGCACTTTCCAATGGAATTAAGCACATATCAGCTGATCTTAAGAGAATGGAGCCTGTATTCTCCAGGGAGGCCCAGGGTAATCTTGAATTATAAGCCATGTTTTGCTCTATCACAGTGGTTTGAAGCAAACCTTGAATCAGTCACCCATAGAGCACTGTGAATTTCAGGATGGTCCCTGGAAGGGTCCCGCCCAAAATAATTTAAAATTTCTCCTACAATCAGGAAATAGTACAATAATCTTTGTTTGTCTTTGATATGCGTATTAGTATTCTACTGCTGCTCTAATAAGTTACTACAAATTTAGCAGCTTAAATTAACAAGCATCTATTGTCTCATAGTTATGAAGTTAGATGTCTGGGTTGGCGTGACTAATTTCTCTACCCCAGGTTTCACAAGGCCAAAATCAAAGTGTTGGCTGGGTAGTCTCTTATTGGGATGCTCTGGAAAAAATAAACTTCTGTGCTGATTCTGGAGGTGGGCAGAAGGCAGTTCCTTGGGGTTGTAGGACTGAAGTACCTGGTTTCCTTGCTGGCAGTGAGCTAGAAGTCACTCTGAGCCTCCTCTCACTCTTAGTTGAGAAGTCACTAGAGGCCTCCTCCATACTTTACACTTAACCCCCTAAACCTCAAAAGCAGAAACATTGAGTAGAATTCTTCACATGCTTAGAATCTCTGCATTCCTCCTCTGCTTTATCTCTCTCTGACTTACTCTCTCTTCTTCCTCCATTTTCTACTTTTAAAGGTTCACGTGATTACATTGGGCCTCCCTGGAACCATTCTCTTAAGATCAGCTAATAGGTGACCTTAATTCCACTGAAAAGTGCCTTCAAAATAGCACCTACTTACTGTTTGATTGAAAAGCCAGAGGTGGGAATCTGGAGTGGAAATCTTCAGAATTGTACCCACCACAAATCTTTATAGAGTGACTATAAATTTTTGAAAAACTGAAATGATAAAAGCCATTAAATTTCTATAAAACATCATAAATGAGTAGCTCAGGGTGATTGTTTCAAGAAGTTTTATCAGAATTGGCCCCAAACTGTTTACAATTTTCAAAGGCCATCATGTGACCGATATCATAAAGTCCCTCTTTGTATCAAAAATTCATGTGACCAATGATGAAAAAGTTCCAAATATTTCTTTGTATTTCTAATATATAAGATACTCTTTAAATATTTCATATGGATATAATCAGTCATAACTGACATTTATTTCTTAATACTAATTTATGTCTAAATTCCCTTTTCTGAGGTTTTATGAGATGTAGCTTCCAAGGATTTGAATATATTCAAAATCTTTATAACACAAATTCAATTATATTTGCACTCCATTCCTAAACAACAACTAGCACTTGGAGAAGAATCTCGATATCTCATTCTTCCCACATAACAATCCTCAGTTACAAACACATAGATTAATCACTAAATCAGCAAATATTTACTGAAGCCCCATGGAGCAAATAGTGCCATTTCTAAGCACTTAGGATTACACAGTATGTAGAAATAGAGAAATTATTCCTATTCTAAAGGATTTTCTAAGGCAAGAAAATATGACCAACATTCAAATAAATATGATTCTCTAATGAGTTAAGGGTATTGTTAAGGTGTTAGAGAATACTACTGTAGATTGCAAAAGAAAAATGTTCAATAGGAAGAAGTTTCTTTGAGTAGGTAAATCCCACAAATGATTCTGATACAGATTAATGCTAGCACTGCTGATTTAAGTCTGTTTTTTTGTATGTTGGGGACTTAGAAGAGAAGGAGAGCCATGGAGAGGTAGACTGCCACAGCTGATTTACAACTCTATAAGAGCTGGCCTGGAGAAGGAGCCTGTGTGATGGAAAACTTTCAAGGCTATTATTAGAAGACTATATTTGATTCAGAAGACAGTGGGACTCCCCAAAAGAGTTGGAAAGAACTGAGAGATAAGAACTGAGAGATGTAATCAAGGCTTCAGGCCTGAAAGAGATTTATCATACCGTGCAAAATAACTTTAAAAAAAAACTGCACACTGAAAGCGAGCAAGGAAGAAGAAGACAGAATAATCTGGTAACAATTTACCAGTGGTCAAGAGATTCTCCTCAGTGATGGTGGCAAGTAATTTGATGGTTCTAAGTAGAAATAGTGAAAGTTTAAGATGGACTTAAAGAGGTGGAGATGGAATTAGAATTCAGTGCTAGAAAAGCAGCATGATTCCTCTATGGTTTCAAGAATGTTTATTTTGTAGGAGATCTAATAACTTTTACTAACTTTGATATAAGTTCCGTTTGTATTTTCAACAGGTCTAACACATAAAGCGGGGAAGGCAATGGCACCCCACCCCAGTACTCTTGCCTGGAAAATCCCGTGGACGGAGGACCCTGGTGGGCCGCAGTCCATGAGCGACTTCACTTTCACTTTTCACTTTTATGCATTGGAGAAGGAAATGGCAACCCACTCCAGTGTTCTTGCCTGGAGAATCCCGGGGACAGCGGAGCCTGGTGGGCTGCCGTCTATGGGGTCACACAGAGTTGGACACGACTGAAGCGACTTAGCAGCAGTAGCAGCAACACATAAAGAGGGCTTTAGCACATTCCTTTATTAGGTAGGATCCATTTTAATGTTTGTAAAAAATACTTCCCATGAATGAGTCACACTTTTCATATCTAATCCCCTGGCAAACAGATAAGTCTTTGCAAAACAAGTGACTTCCTTACTGAGACTGAAGGATAGATAGGAGAACCAGATCTGGGTTTCAGAATAATCCTCTGGGCTGAATACTGGACAGGAATGAGGAAGCCTAGAGTTGTATTTTGATGACCTAGTAAACATAATCAAGGCGAAGAGTGATGGTGATTTGAACCATGGTAGCAGAAGTGAGACTGGAGAGAGGAGACTGAATTGAGAGATGTTCAGGGGAGAGAATGAAATGAAAAAAACTTGTTAATTGATTGGAAATGAGGGACAAGTGAGGAACAGGGGAATGTCAAGAATAAATCCCTAGATGCTGGATTTTACTACTGAGGTCAGTTTTGTTGGAGGGGAAGTTTGAAGATTAAAATAATGAGTTTGATAAATGTTGAATCTGAGCTGCCTGTGAGACATGCAGAGGGAACTGTCTTTGCTGGATATATGGTGGGCAGGTGGGAATCCCAGACAGAGGCCCTGAGCCTTGAGCACAAGAGACTGTGATGACATCAAAGATGTTGCTGTAACCGCACAGGGAGACCACGAGGAGAAAAAAGAGATGAGGCCCCAGACAGAATCCCCAGGCAATAATACTGGAGCGGGTTGCCATTTTCTTCTCCAGGTGATCTTCCTGGCCCAGGGATTGAACCTGTGTCTCCAGCATTGGCAGATGGATTCTACACTGCTGAGTTGCCAAGGAAGCCCCACATCTCTCCCTGATTAACACCAATTTTATTACTCACATATTTAATATGGTGAGCATATGGCTATTGTTTCTCTCATAGTAACATTTCAGATGTGTAAGTGTCTTTGCAAAACATGTACACATATGAAAACTCATAATCATCATGCTGCTGCTAAGTCGCTTCAGTCGTGTCCGACTCTGTGCGACCCCACAGACAGAAGCCCACCAGGCTCCCCTGTCCCTGGGATTCTCCAGGCAAGAATACTAGAGTGGGTTGCCATTTCCTTCTCCACCGTATGAAAGTGGAAAGCGAAAGTGAAGTCGCTCAGTCGTGTCCGACTCTTAGCGACCCCATGGACTGGAGCCTACCAGGCTCCTCCGTCCATGGGGTTTTCCAGGCAAAAGTACTGGGGTGGGGTGCCATTGCATAATCATCATCAGATCAGATCAGATCAGATCAGTCGCTCAGTCGTGTTCGACTCTTTGCGACCCCATGAACCGCAGCACGCCAGGCCTCCCATAGTAACATCAATACTACCTTTGTTTTACAGATGAAAAAACTGAGACTCTAGAAAGAGATTGCCAAGGCCGTTGAGCTAGCATATGGCAAAGTGAGAGGCTGATTCTGGATATTTAGATCTCAAATCAATTATTTTTCTAACTAAACAAATATTTTAGGCACCCAACATATGGCACCCTACAATTTCATTCTCCACAGTAACCGTATTATTCTAATTTGGGTTATAGATTTTTTTCCCCTTCTTTTATGTGTTTCTAATCCTTCTTTCTGGACTTTTAATTAATCTTTTATATGGTTTAATTATGTTTGCTTTAAATCACTTTTTGAAAAAGGTGGCGTATCATAAATAAATTAATAAATAGATAGACACTTAAATAGATTATACATCTGAGGCTTGCTGATTCCCTTGGCAATAACAAAATTTAAATCACTTTTAAGTGACAAGGAGAAAAAAAGCAAAAACTATCAATATGAACTAGATTTTTCACACATCTTCAATAAAACACTTGTTCATTTCTGCTAATGAGGACAGTTCTCCAATTAAAATTAATCCTAATCAAGAAAATAATTCCTACTGCTCCTGCTTATAACCCCAAGTGCAGAGGCTCCATCTATCTCCTCTCTCTATTTAGAAACACTTAATGAAACTGTTTAGAGGGTCTAAGGAATCTGTAATTTCAAAACTGAAGAAGAGAGGCAGCTATAGGTAGGACATTTACCCAGTGCCCATCCTCCAGCTATGAATAAAACAGATCATTTACTTACTTGTCCAAAAATCACTCCCTACCAATGCTATATGTCCTGCAATACATCCTTTCTCACTTCACTCAATTTCACTATCGAAATTTCTACCACTTAGCAATTATCAGTATTTGTTAATACCTCTTCTTTGCACATGTAAATATTTCTAGGACTCATTCATTCAGTGAACATTGATTGAAACCTACCAAATGCCAAGTGCTGTGCCGGCAACATAGCAGTAAAAAAAAAAAAAAGAAAGAGGAAAAAAAAAACTGACATATTTGGGGATGATGATATATAATCAGCCATTTACAATTAGTAAAAATTATTTAAATTTATTTGCTTTTTCTTAATTGGCTTAAGTGTGAACTTACTTTCACTGAGGAAAAAGTTTACTGTATACATGGATAAGGAGGAAATTGAGATGTTATGGAAAAAGCTCAAAAGAACTTTTTGGCCAACCCAATTGATGGTTTGAGAACAAGAATGTCCTCCCCTGATTAGAAAGGGGCCACCTATCAATTTATTGCCTCAGAGGTCGGGTTCACTCCCCACTACCCGCACTGTGCTACCGGGCTAGACTCAGCATTTCTCCTTTCGCAGTGAGCATGTTGTGAGGCTTTGTCAGTAAAAGGGATATTGAAAGAAGTGGCTCCCTGTCCTGGTTCTGTGCGCTGTTTATTATTGTTACTATTGTTGTTGCTTCAATAGTGTTGTGGGTCTGTGTGAGACATCCAGGGCTATTCTTTCTCACTACTCACAGTCAATCCTTTGATGACACCACATCCCTGGCCTGAGTCCAGTGACCACCTTCCTCCAGTCATCCCAGGACAGTCACCACACACTCTTGGCTGGTGTCCGCAATAGCACTCTGACCCTTCTGTATACTCACCACTATCTGCAGCTCACTCACACCCCAGACTCACAGCGCCCTTGAGCTGCCTGTACCTTTATGCTAAGTCACTTCAGTTGTATCCGACTCTTTGCAACCTGTGGACTGTAGCCCACCGGGATTCTCTACACTCTCGCAAGATTGCTTCCTGGTTTCCCAGGGGCTGGATCAGCTCTGGCTGGGGCAATCCAGTGAATTTCCACACCACCATTGGCTACAATCATACCTTCCCCAACAAGGCTGGAAACCCAACCCAGGGCACAGGACACTCTCTTCCATCTTTGTCCTTTCTTAAATACTCTTCTGTCAGAACCAGAGCACTTTTTTTTTTTTTTTTTTTGAGTTCTCTTTAAAGTGAAAGTGAAGTCGCTCAGTTGTGTCTGACTCCTTGTGACTCCGTGGATTGTAGCTCACGGAATTTTCCAAGCAAGAGTACTGGAGTGGGTTTAATTACTATCCCAACTGGTCCCTTGATTTTAGGATCCCAGGCTAGAGATTAGCAGGGGGTTAGTCTTGGAATCTAACCCCATTTCTATCTCCCATTTACTTTGCAAAACCTGCTTCAAGTCTCATACAATCAACTTATAAATAAACTTTTTAAGGAGAGGAGTCATTAAAATGTGAATATTCCCCATAATCACATACTGAAAATGTATATGTGGTTAATATTGACATATTAAATATTTAATATTTACAAACTAAATTCTAAAAAATCAAAGCAAAATTCAATTAAAAACACAGGATGGGCCAGTAGAAGGAACAAGAGCTTCTGCATCATGTCAAAGGATTGAACCCAGATTCTACTGCTTACCAGCTGATGATCTCAACTGCATTAACCCCCTGGAAACCTCAGTTTCCTCAACTGTAAAGTGGGGAGAATAGCATCCACCTTGTAGATTTGCCATGGGAATTACACGTTACACACATTATGCAATTACATCACACACAATAAGTGCTGGTCAGTAACATTATTACAGCTTCCCTGGTGGCCCGACGGTAAAGAATGTGCCTGCAGTCCTGGAGATCTGAGCTTGATTCCTGGGTCAGGAAGCTCCCCTGGAGGAAGGCATGGCAACCCACTCCAGTATTCTTGCCTAGAGAATCCCATGGACCGAGGAGCCTGGTGGGCTACAGTCCATGGGATCGCAGAGTCAGACATGACTGAGCAACTAAGCACATGCACAGAATAAACATTATTAGCCTTTCTTCTGTATCTTTTTTTTTCATCTGAGAGGATAATTTTCCTGGGATCTACTGAAATGCAGGGGCTGCTTGAAGCAGTGTTTCTATCTTTGCAAGTTTGCCCTGTGGGATTCACTCTTGAAGAGCAGCAGTTTAAAAAGTGTGGGCTCTTCTCTCACAGCCTGAGCCAGGTGGCACCACCCTGCTGGTCCTCTGAGCACTGAAAAACCTCTACAAAGAAGTCCTCTACACATCCTGGGTTTTAGGCCTGCCATTATTTCATTGCTCTAATCACCTTATACATGTTTTCTATAAGTGTTTTGAGTTTAATAAAATCTCTGTTGCATGCAGGATTATGTAGTTTATGTAATAAAGAAGTTCCAGTCTTTCCTGCATGAAATCTATTGAAGGCAGAATTCCTTCTTCTTTTAGGATAAGAAAGGAAGGCTGGGTGAAATTACAATGAAGTGGCAATAAAAAAAATGTCAGAAATGTTAGTCAAGAAATGCTAAGAGACTGGCTCAGAGCCCAATTAGGATTGAACAAAGATATATATACATAACCTAGTTAAGCTAAAGAATCCTTAATTAAGCTACTGTAAAGCCAAGGATTTTAAAGTTCAAAGTATATGTAGACTTCTGTCAAATTCCTATCAGAGAAGGTGACAAGAGAACTCACTAGCAGTCGTAGAGAGTGACAGACATAAATAAAATTCTGAAGGAAACTTTAACATAACTGAAGCAAAAAAAAAAAAAAGAACAAAGTTTTGTATTACATTCTTTTGTGTTTGTACATTGACATCTTTTGTGCTGAAGGAGGTTGCATTGATTATTTATTCTTTGAAAGCACACACATATCATTTATTAATAATTATCTTTATAATTAATTACATTTCTCAATGACAATAGTCCATCATTGATTTGAATTCTTTCAGGAAATGTGCATCCCTCAGAATACCCAAGTGCCCTGGCTGTTCTGACATAGTGGTAGCTGCTCCTGATTCCAATTCATATACTCAAATTTGATTTGCCAGGACTCTGTAACATGCTTAGGAATCTTTTATTTTTTACAATAAAGATGCAAATAGTAATAATCATTAAAATAAGCACCTTCTGCATCTCTTTGGTCACCAAGTTCTATAGCTGCTGTCCTCTATTTTTGAGTCTAATCCCTTTCCATCCACAATGACTCACTTATTTCGGATGTTCATCCTTTAGCTCCTGGATGGTTTCAAATGCCTCCCGTGGTATTTCCTTGTCTCCTCTTTTAACCCAAGCCATCTCACTAAAATTTGAATCTGTTTATATCATCCCCAGCTTATATTCCATCAATGGCTACTCACTGCCTCAAGAATTAAGTCCAGACTCTTAGCATATGTCTGAGGCCCTTCACACTATGGTCCCATCTGTTCTCCATCATCACTGCCTGCTGCTCTTGGAGGTTTCTTGCCCCACCCTTATGCACCCCTGCCATAGGAGAACCATACAACATCGTTTCAAGGCAAGTTAGCAAGAGGCACTGTGTCAAATTAATAGTAATCTAGAGAAAAGACTGAAAGCATTGTGGGGTAAGAGCTCATCCTAATAACCATCAAGCAATTAAGCAGACCCATCTCCCAGGAAGCCACTTAGTGACCATCTGCTGTAATATAAGCATAGCCCTTGGGAGTCCCCCTCCTCTACTCCAACCGTCTTTTCATCTCATTCCTTACAACTACAATCAGTGCTCTCCCTGGGAGGAGCTTCAATAAATACAATTGCACCATCTTTTAATTGTCAAGTGATGTTTTAGCACCCCATGTAGAATGGCACCCTTAAAAGCTGCCCATCTGATCAGCCCCCTTATCTACAATGACAAATCCCCACCCATTCCTCAAGGTTCAATTAATACATCACCTCTGTGAAGACTTCTGTACCTAACTTCCAACTCTCTAGCAGAATTAAATGGACACTTTCAAAGCACATATTATTACCAGTGCTTTATGATTTCTTATCCTATTTTTCAAATATCATCTCACTTTTCCTTACAATAGCGCTATATGTTATGTGCTATTATTTGTGCCTCATTTATAAGCAGATCTGTCACACAGCTAGCAAAGGGCAGAGCTAGGATTCAGATCCCAGGAGACTGGTTCCAGAGCATTGCCCCTAGTCAGTCTTCTTGGCAGTGTGCTTGCTTTTCCACTTCACTGCCAGTACCTCTTATGATGAACTCTATTACAGCTGGCATATAATCATATACGAAATGTTTGTTAACATGTTGACTTTTCCTCTAGATTTTGAGGTCCCTAAAAGTGGGGCTCTTAACCATATGTATATCTCCAAGAACTTGTTTAGACTTAGTACTTAACAGACATTCTCTAATAGTTGTTGGATCATTAATCAATCAGTTTTCATGAAAGTAAAGCCTGTGTTTGGATCTCTATGTTAAAAATCCAAGCACTAAGTCTTCCCTGGAGGTCCAGTGACTAAGAATTTGCCTGTCGATGTAGGGAACGTGGATCCAATACTTGAGCCAAGAAGATGCCACATGCCACGGGACAACTG
Organism: Tragelaphus eurycerus; assembly: GCA_935064755.1. Lineage (NCBI taxonomy): Eukaryota > Metazoa > Chordata > Mammalia > Artiodactyla > Bovidae > Tragelaphus > Tragelaphus eurycerus. The sequence goes on along the minus strand of CAKXYN010000039.1, from coordinate 14,398,854 downwards.
AGCCTGTGCCCTGCAACTATTGCAGCCCGTGTACCTAGAATCTGTGCTCCACAACAAAGGAGAAGCCACCACAAACAACAGTGAAAAAACCTGTGCACCACAATGAGAGAGTAGCCCCTCCTCGCCACAGATAGAGAAAGCCCATTTGCAGCAACAAAGACCCAGTACAGCCAAAACTAAATAAATAAACAAGAATAAAAAGAATCCAAGAGCAAAACCTAGGTGATCATTTTGAAATAGAACTATCAAATCACTATTGTATACAGAAACGAACACAGCATTGTAGGTCAATTATACTTCAAAAGCAAACAAACAAACACAGAAAAAGAAATCAGATGTGTGGTTACCAGAGGCAGGGAGTGGGTAGAGGGGAATTGGGTGAAACTAGTGAAAGGGTCGGAGAAGACAATGGCACCCCACTCCAGTGCTCTTGCCTGGAAAATCCCATGGACGGAGGAGCCTGGTAGGCTGCAGTCCATGGGGTCGCCAAGAGTCGGACACGACTGAGCGACTTCACTTTCACTTTTTACTTTCATGCATTGGAGAAGGAAATGGCAACCCACTCCAGTGTTCTTGCCTGGAGAATCCCAGGGACAGGGAAGACTGGTGGGCTGCCGTCTATGGGGTCGCACAGAGTTGGACACGACTGAAGTGACTTAGCAGCAGCAGTAGCAGTGAAAGGGTACAACCTTTCAGTTAAAAGGTAAGTAAGTACTAGGAAAGTAATGTACAAGGTAATGAATATAATTAACACCGCTGTACATTGTATATGAAAACTTTTAAGAGAGCAGATTCTAAGAGTTCTTATCATAGGGGAAAAAAGTATCTTTTTTCTATTTCTTTAACTTTTGTATTTACATGAGATGGTGAATGTTCACTAAACCTTTTCCATTAATCATTTCATGATGCTGCTGCTAAATCGCTTCAGTTGTGTCTGACTCTGTGCGACCCCATAGACGGCAGCCCACCAGGCTCCCCCGTCCCTGGGATCCTCCAGGCAAGAATACTGGAGTGGGTTGCCATTTCCTTCTCCAATGCATGAAAGTGAAAAGAGAAAATGAAGTCACTCAGTCGTGTCTGACTCCTAGCGACCCCATGGACCGCAGCCTACCAGGCTCCTCCATCCATGGGATTTTCCAGGCAAGAGTACTGAGTGGGTTGCCACTGTATCATTTCATGTATCATTTCATTGTATCATTTCATGGTACAAGTCAAATCATTATGCTGCACACCTTAAACTTAGAGTCCTCTATGTCAATTATTTCTAAATAAAACTGGATGAGAAAGGGGTGGGGAGAATTGATGTGTATAACATAAGAAGGGGTGGTGCACTCATTGCCTGAAATGCATGCTTCTATGTCCAGGTCATGCCATGGACCAGTCATTAGCTGCTTCTTCTCTGTGGTCCTGAAGTTGACATGTGTGATTAAAGTGCTAACCTTCTCATTAAAAAATAATAATAGTAATCCAACAAGAAATGTCTTACATACTCCAGAGGAGTTTCATTTCACATGGGAAATGCAGAGGAACAGAGTATTTGATCAGTTATGTCTTCAAAATTGAAGCAAATGGCTGAATTATCCTTACTAAAGTTAAATTCAATTGCCAAGTTGCATGCACAATAATAAGATATTTTCAAGACCAACTGTAATGTAGCCTATAAAAGCATAATAGTAAAAACTATTTTCAGTGTCATCAATATGATGAAAAGCAAGAGGATGATTTTCTGATAATCACTTCTAAAAGAATTACTACAACACTAGGATAATTAAGGCCAACCAGGGAGATAAAAACCTTCAGATTCAAGATGTGAAGAAATGTCAGAGGGTGTGAAACAATTGTTTTAATTTTTTCTCATTTGTAAATTCCTTTTATGCCTCCAAGTGCAATATAAATTATTTACCAAAATTAGCTGTAATCACTTACAGGGACAAGTACAAGCGGTTCACACATAAACCTGTATTGTTACTTTATTTGCATGTAAACTGTGCAAATGACTAATTAGAGAGGCAACTATAGAAATAAACAATGTTTAATGTTGTAAAAAAAAAAAAATCCCCACACCCTCTCTTCTTCTGATTTAAGGAAGAGGTAAGGAGAAAAGTGTCAGTGGCCCCCGGGGTAGGGGAGGGGAATTCTTATTTGAAAACATCTTCAGTAACCATATTTCAAGTGAGGATGCTGTATGACTTTTACCCAGTTTCTAATTCTCTTCCCCGGTTGTCATTCAGGCTTATGAAATGTGCTAGAATATTAGTTTAGATTTGAAATATACACTCCATGAGAAGTCTGACCACCAGCGCACACACTTTATCTTATGAGGTTGAGATCTTCCCTTTTCCTCCTCTTAAGCCATGGTCTCATGTCTCTTCTCAGACATTAGTCATGTTCTCAGTCCTTATGTGATTCTCTTAGCCAAGGACAAGGGCAACTTGCTCGCTATCCAATAAGATACTATGAAAAGTGTCTTAAATTAACCAGCTGAGCACTGTGGTTCATTATGTACTAATATCTGTCCTGTTCTGTTTTCAACAGACCTTCCCTCTCTTTTCAACTTAAGACCAATAGAAACAGGACTCTGCCTGGGCCCGTGTATTCATATTCATTCTTTATTTCATTGCTTGCGCATCTTTTACATGAATATAAATGCAAGGGACTTGGAATGACAGAGAGTTGTCCTTACAGGGTTGGGAGGCAGATCTATGAGGATTTCTGAAATCAAACTGGCATCTAATCACATTGCTTCATGGTCACATCTATAAATGACACTGGACTTCAAGCCCCATGCACTGCGATCAAGCCTTGGAAATCAATAATAGCAGCTACCTTGCTTGTTTCTCAGGGTGATGCCCTGTCATGAGAGAGTCAGTACAGATGGCTTTGGAGAGATTGCTAGTGTGTCCTGTGCACTTTCACAGATGAGAAACTGATGCTGTTCATTGTGTTTCTGGCAGAGCCTAATTTCCATTCTCAGATGCATATACAGGCATTTAACCCTTATTCTGGATTCCAAATGCCTCCCACACACTGGAACTTGAAGATTCTATTAAATGAGTCAATACAAAGAACTATCATTATTCATTTTTTGCCCTTGGACATTCATTTTCCATAGTCACTACATCATTGTGTGCATACACACACAAAAACACATACTCAGAACATGTATAAATGCACAGTTTATGCTGCTGATTTGGGGAAGATCTTTTGGACTGTTAAGCTCTTCCTGGTGAAGATCTTTCTCAGTATAACCTCAAGTTCAGGAAGTCACATACAAGAATGGTGGACACTCCATGGAGCCAGTGGTAATAGCTCAGTCAATTTATTAGCATTGCCATGTCCGTGTCCTTAACTTTGTCTGTAGCTGTAGGCTAGACAGCATTTCAATCAGTTCGAGTTCAGCTGTCTGTTTTATTACACCCAGGCCAGGAACACTTTGGGGATTTTTTAGTCCTTTCAATGACAAATGTATATTCAACCACTGCTGTGAGTTGCAGCCCACAACGCAGGTCACCGAAGGACAACAAACTGAGTAGGTATGTCAGAAAAATGTTCAGAAAAGTATCTCTACAGGTGTCTGAAATTGCATCTATCTTCAGTCTTTTCAATCTTTGAGAAGCATGTAAAGTTGTTTTCCTTGAATCATATATATATATAATATATATATAATTGCATCTCTTAAAAAGAAATAGCTAGATTGCCTAAGATACTTTCTAACAAAATTTTATACAAATTCAACTCATTCAAATGACAGACAATGATGAGATTTTTACACTACCTCATGTGGTGGTTGGTTGGGTGTAATGTTTTTAATAGAGATCATGAAGTCTATTCACAGATCCCACTTTGAGAGTCTTATCTCACAAAGCTGAGATAACTGTCTGTAAATGGTACGATGCACCCAGCTATGCTTAGTGAGACACTGAGAGAAGTCCACCTCCACAGTGCTGTCACTTAGCCAACACAATTGAGAGAAAAAGAAAAAAAAAAAGACCTTCCTATCAGAAAAGTGTTAGCTGGGCTGATTCAAAACAGACACTGAATTGCTCCTAATATATTTTCACCCTAATGCCTGTGCTCATGGATGGACTTGAATTATCTCTGCAAAATTCTTGTATTCTTTAAAGGAGGTAAGAAATTTTCATCAAGTCTCATCAATCAACTGAAAACTTTCTTTCTGCTGACCCTAGATCTGGCTCCATCTGTTATAAAAGTCCAATTAATTTGTGCAAGATGCAAATTTTACTTAACTGAAAGAAAGTCTGTGAAATTTTAATTGTTCGCCTTCACTTGTGGCCCTCCCACCACCTAATTCCACAACCAAAAATCTTATGAGAGAGTTGAGAGCAACAGTAACTTTGCTTTTCTCAGTTCTTATGTCTACTACACCAGGAGCCAATCACTTGACAATTAATGTCAGAACATCAAGAGAAGAAATGTTTTTAATGACTGAAGTCTTTTTTTCTGTGAATAGTTTGGAACATGCATCCTTCTTCCTATCCTATACTATCTCCTGAACCTAACAATTAAAACAGGAAATTTTTCACATTGAGGTTTAACTATCTGACCACTTGACAAAAACATGTATCCAGATTTGTCTTAATCAAACCTAGGTAAGGATCAGTCTCCTCAGAGAACAATCAAACGCGGTTTGATTCTCTTACATAAAATTTGCAATGAACAGTAAGATCGTATTCAAATCAATACTCATTTAATACCACATTTGTTCCCAGAAATAAACAATAAAGGAAGCATTGAGTATTAATATGTCAGAGTCCAAAATGAGTACATATTTTTGGAAGTGTTATAAATATGTATACTGTGCGTGTTACTCAGTGTTTCCCTTTCATGTTCTTTTTGCTGGAACTTGACAACACTTCAAATAATTAGGGAAAGAAAAAAAAATGTCTTTAGGGAATATCCTTCAATAATAATTTATTTGAAGTTGCATGTATTCATTGGCAGGGTTTCCCCTCTTGAAGCCTTTGCTGGATACAGTGTACGGAACACCTAGGCCTGCGGAGGATTTTTATCTCTGTGTTCATGTAGAGCTATGTCATTTAAAATATCTCTCTTTATTGTGAATTTAATTTTTAAAAGTTAAACTGTGAGCCTACTACCTTAAAAGTGTGATCAAACCTCTGAAAACTCCTTAACATTCAACTTTAGGGTGAAATCCCCCCAAAGCCTGTGAGTGCTCATTAACTTACAGGCATGCAAGTTGACTTATATTTGGACTTATGACGTCATTGCCCTATTTCTCCCTCAGTCCTATCCTAAGTTTCCCCTAAATCACCACACATTCCTTAGAAAACTTCTCTCCCCCTCAGCTGTCCTTTGTCATGAAAACAAAAAACTAATAAATTGCTTTGTCCATTAATTAGTGATTAAGATGTCACAACTGTCAAGGACATTTGTCTGGTCCATATATTTAATAATTGCTCAGCAAATATTGTTGCAGTGCCCATCCGGCACTGCATAAGCACTCTGTGCTCATGGAAAACACAGCTTGGGGGCAAGATACCTGGGGATTATCTTCCACGGAAGTTCTGGTCACATGCCCTTCGTCATTCCTAATATTTTTTTTTCTTCTTTTTTTTTCTTGATCAGCCTTACCAGGAAGGTTTTCTTTCTTTTTTTTTCCAATTGAGAAACAGCTGATTTATAATACTGCATAGTTTCAGGTGTACAGCAAAGTGATTCCTGTAATATATTCACATAAACATGTATATATGTTTTTCATATTCTTTTTCATTAGAGGATATTATAACATACTTAATATAGTCCATTGTGCTATATAGTTGATCCTTATTTATCTACTTTATATACAGTAATGTGTATCTGGGGGCTTTTCTGGTGGCTCAGTGGCAAAGGAGCCACAGGATTGATCCCTGGGTCAGGAAGATCCCCTGGAGAAGAAAATGGCAACCCACTCCAATATTCTTGCCTGAGAAATCCTCTGGACAGAGGAGCCTGGTGGGCTACAGTACATGGGGTTGCAAAAGCACTGGACACAACTCAGTGACTGAACAGCAACAGCAATGTGTGTCTATCAATCCCAAACTCCTAATTTGTCCCCCCTGCCTTTTCCCCTTTGGTAGCTGTAAGTTTGCTTTCTTTGCCTGTGATTCTGTTTTGTAAATAACTTCATCTGTATACTTTTTTAAAGAATACACATGTAAGAGATACAATGTATTTGTCTCTGTCTTCACTTAGCATGCTTATCTCTAGGTCCATCTGTGTTGCTGCAAATGGCATTGTTTCATTCTTTTTAATGGCTGAGTAATACCCATCGTGTACAGACACCACATCTTTATCCATTCCTCAGTCTTTGAGCATTTTGGCTGCTTCTGTGCCTTGCCTATTGTAAATAGTGCTGTCATGAACATTGGGATGTATGTATCTTTTGAAATCAGAGTTTTCATTTTCTGGACATATGCCCAGGAAAGAGATTGCTGGATCATATGGCAACTCTATTTTAGTTTTTGGAGGAACCTTCATAGTGTTCTCCATAGTGGCTATGCCAGTTTATGCTCCTACCCATGTAGGAGGATTCCCTTTTCTCTACACTCTCTCCAGCATTTATTAAAGACTTTCTGATGATGGCTGTTCTGACTGGTTGGGAAAGGCATGACAACCCACTCCAGTATTCTTGCCTGGAGAATACCATGAACAGAGGAGACTGGTGAGCTATAGTCCATGGGGTTGGTCCAACTTGCAAAGAGTTGGACAACTGCGGCCATTTAGTACTTAGCATTCTGACTGGTGTGAAGTGATACCTCATGGTAGTTTTGACTTACATTTCTCTAATAGTTAGTGATGCTGAGCATTTTTTCACACGCCTGATGACCATCGATATGTCTTCTTTGGAGAAGTATCTGTTTAGGTCTCCTGCTCACTTTCTCAATCGGGCTATTTGTTTCTTTGTTTGACATTGAGTTGCATGAGTTCTTTATATATATGAATTCCTTGTCAGTTGCATCATTGGCAAATATTGTCTCCCATCTCCTAGGTTGTCTTTCTGTTTTGTTTATGATTTCCTTTGCTCTGCAAAACCTTTTAAGTTTAATTAGGTCTCATTTGTTAATTTTTGCTTTTGTTTCCATTTCTCAAAGAGATAGATCTAGAAAAATATTGCTTTGATTTATGTCAGGGAGTATTGTGCCTATGTTTTCCTCTAAGAGTTTTATAGCATCCAATCTTACATTTAGGTATTTAATCCCACAGGGTTTTCTATGATGTTCTTCTTTTTAAAGGAAGGGTTTTTACCTCTATCAATACTGTTCATTAAACTTTGTTTTCTATTTAATTAATTAATTTGGGGAATTTATTATTTTTTCCTTCTGCTTTCTTTGCACATACCCTGCTGTTTCTTTGTCTAACTTCTTGAGTTGCCTACTTGGTTCTTTAATTTTCAGTCTTTCTAAAGACATATTTAGAGGTTGTACCTGTCCTTCTGAGAGCTAATTGAATTGCATCCCACAAGTTTTGATATGTAATATTTTCCTTAATTTTTTGTTTCTGAGTTATTTAGAAAAACACATTTTATTATCTTGTCATTTTGATTCTGAGTCCCAACTTTATTGGTCAGAGAATGCGGACCCTACATTGGCTCTTTGGTTTTGACGATACTATTTTGCATCCCAGTGAGGGATAGTTTTGCACTTATTCCATGTATGCTTGAAAATACATCCTGCGACTTTGGACTACAAGTTTCCATATATATCCACTAGACAAAAAGCTTTCCCACTGTTTTGTTTCAACTTCTATGGCTATATTAAGCTTTTGCTTTACATGTAAGAACATTCCAGATACATAATGCTAACAATTTTACATTATGAAATTTGAGGCTATGTAACTATATATGTACAACTGCAGAATTGTTATAGTTCGTACAAGATTTATTCCTCTTGTATTATATAAAAGTCCTCATTATTCCTAATAGAATTTTGCCTTAAATTCTAGGTGGTTATGATATTAATACAGCCACTGTGCCTTTTTCATGGTTAGTATTTTCCCTGCATGTATTTTTTTAATCTCCTCTACTCTCATTCTTTGTAATTATGTTTTAGGTATATTGCTTGTAATTAGTGGGTCTGTGACTTTTTGAGAGATTCTCCTCATTCTAACTGGAAATTTTTGCCTATTTACATTTACTATGATCACTGATATAGTAGATAATATTGGTGGATAAAGAACATAACCTTTATTTAACAGTGTAGAAGGAGTACAACAAAGGAGGGGGGAAAAAGAGAAAAGGGGACTAGAAGGTGAAAAGGTAAAATAAGGCTGCTGACGCATCATATTGTTCACTCCAATGGCCTAGAAGGATGTTGTCACACCAATAATGAATCATTGCTCAGATTCTCATTTTTAATATAATTCATGACTAAAAGAAACAAGGGCCCTTGAGGAAATGACTGAGTACAGGTCTGAGTAAAGAAGGTACTACACAAGCCTAGAATATCTTGTCCTGCCAAAAAGCAAGAACATTTTCAAGATTAATGGGGTATGTCAAAAGGACACAGGAGCCAACCTAATGGAGCTCTTCTATGGCCAGAATTATGTCAATTAGAGAATGAAAATATAATGATTGTAATTGATTGAACCACTTGGCATTTATGGAAATCCATCTGTTTATAATGATACTAAAAAAAGAGAAAGCCAAAAAAATCATTTGTGGTCAATTTAGGCCACTCTTAAAGTAATTCCTTACTTTGAAAAATGTTAACTAAAGGGCAAAAACTATTTACTCTGTCTTTCAAATAAGAATCTTATTTTAGGGTAACCAAATAGTCTCAATTGATGAGACAAATAAAATATTAAGAAGGTCCATTTTATAGAAAATGCCAGGTAATATATTTAGAAGAAAAATAGAATTAGAGAATCATCACTTTACAGCCTTAATTAATTCAGGAAAAGATTATCAATTGTTGTTAACATTAAGTAAATGTTAGTGAGGAGCTGAACATCTCTTTGATACCAAAGGAACATTATGTCTTCATAAGAGAGGCAACACTCGATTCTATTTAGGAAGAACTATCAACTCAAGGATTTTTTGTATGAGTATCAAGAGATATTGAGAAATTTGCAATATATAATAATGTTATTCTGGATATATAAGGAAACAGTCCCAGTTTTAAGAAGCAATCCTAAAATAATAAAGAAATAAAATAATGTAATAAAAGATAAAGTAATAAAATAATGACTGTATAAACAAATGCAGCATATTCTTCATGTCTTTACTTTTCTGTGATATCAATCATCTTTATTATAGAAGTAGATTTTATTTTTTAGGTAAAAATGGTTATTTTATGCAAGTATAAGAGAATATAAAAGAAATATAATGTATGTGTATATTTAATATACTATATATACATTATATTTTCTTGCATCATATTTTTCTTTATTGTTAGCCCTTTAAATTTTAATATAGACAATCAGTTCAGTTCAGGTGCTCAGTCATATCCAACTCTTTGGGACTCCATGAATCACAGCACGCCAGGCCTCCCTGTCTATCACCAACTCCTGGAGTTCACTCAAACTCATGTCCATTGAGTCAGTGATGCCATCCAGCCATCTCATCCTCTGTCATCCCCTTCTCCTCCTGCCCCCAATCCCTCCCAGCATCAGAGTCTTTTCCAATGAGCCAACTCTTCACATGAGGTGGCCGAAGTATTGGAGTTTCAGCTTCAACATCAGTCCTTCCAATGAACACCCAGGACTGATCTCCTTTAGGATGGACTGGTTGGATCTCCTTGCAGTCCAAGGGACTCTCAAAAGTCTTCTCCAATACCACAGTTTAAAAGCATCAATACTTCTGCACTCAGCTTTCTTCACAATCCAACTCTCACATCCATACATGACCACTGGAAAAACCATAGCCTTGACTAGATGGACCTTTGTTGGCAAAGTAATATCTCTGCTTTTCAATATGCTACCTAGGTTGGTCGTAACTTTCCTTCCAAGGAGTAAGCATCTTTTAATTTCATGGCTGCAATCACCATCTGCAGTGGTTTTGGAGCCCAAAAAAATAAAATCTGTCACTGCTTCCACTGTTTCCCTATCTATTTCCCATGAAGTGATGGGACTAGATGCCATGATCTTAGTTTTCTGAATGTTGAGCTTTAAGCCAACTTTTTCACTCTCCACTTTCACTTTCATCAAGAGGCTTTTTAGTTCAATAGTGTTAAATAAACATAATAAAGTCTAAAGTTAATCAGTTTGCCCTACACTCTTCACAAACAATATGTGACCCTAGAGAAAGCTTTAATGCTAATCCTATGCCTTTTATCTTAAGTGTTTTCACTCTGAAGTTTAAAGTTTGTGTTTATGTCCTCTAAATCAGTTGTCACCATCATCATTATTAATGACATATCACCATATTTAGATTTCCTACATTTGCACTTTGCTGGATAATCATTTCTTCTTGTATCCTATAAGTTCACAATTCTTCTTCCTGTACTTCATTCTTTGATAGTTCTTTCTGTGTCATTTCATAATTGGTAAACTCTCTCAATATATTTTGTCTGAAAATGCCCTTATTTTTCTCTCATCCTTAAATCATAGTTGATCTGGGTATAGAAATCTAGTAGAAGATTATTTCTCAAAACTCCTTCAGATCTTACTCGCTTGTTTCCTGCTTTTGTTGGAGTTGGGAAGTGTGCAGACAACCTGCTGCTACTGCTGCTAAGTCGCTTCAGTCGTGTCTGACTCTGTGCGACCCCATAGATGGAAGCAGACAACCTAATTATTTTTAATTGGTAGCAATTATTTTTTGGTGCTCTGTTTTTCCATTAAATACTTTTAGATATGAAATTTTCTTTACCCTACCATGAATTAATTATGCTCCCTGAATCTAAGAATTCGTGTCTTTCTGCTGCTGCTGCTGCAGCTAAGTTGCTTCAGTCGTGTCCAACTCTGTGCGACCCCATAGATAGCAGCCTACCAGGCTCCACCATCCCTGGGATTCTCCAGGCAAGAACACTGGAGTGGGGTGCCATTGCCTTCCTCGTCATGTCTTTCTACATATGGTCAATTGTTGTTTAGTCACTAGGTCATGTCCGACTCTTTTGTGATCCCATGGACTGTAGACTGCGACTCTTCTGCCCACGGATTTCCCAGGCAAGAATACTGGAGTGGGTTGTCATTTCTTTCTCCAGTGGATCTTTCTGACCCAGGGATCAAACCTGCACTGTCTCCTGCATTGGCAGGCAGATTCTTTACCACTGAGCCATCAGGGAGGCCCACAAATGGTCAATAGGCTCATGAAAAGATGCTCATCATAGCATAGCTAATTATTCAGATCAGATCAGATCAGTCGCTCAGTCGTGTCCGACTCTTTGCGACCCCATGAACCGCAGCACGCCAGGCCTCCCTGTCCATCACCAGCTCCCGGAGGTCACTCAGACTCGCATCCATCGAGTCAGTGATGCCATCCAGCCATCTCATCCTCTGTCGTCCCCTTCTCCTCCTGCCCTCAATCCCTCCCAGCATCAGAGTCTTCTCCAATGAGTCAACTCTTCGCATGAGGTGGCCAAAATACTGGAGTTTCAGCTTTAGCATCATTCCTTCCAAAGAAATTCCAGGATTGATCTCCTTCAGAATGGACTGGCTGGATCTTCTTGCAGTCCAAGGGACTCTCAAGAGTCTTCTCCAACACCACAGTTCAAAAGCATCAATTCTTCGGCGTTCAGCCTTCCTCACAGTCCAGCTCTCACATCCATACATGACCACAGGAAAGACCATAGCCTTGACTAGGCGAACCTTTGTTGGTAAAGTAATGTCTCTGCTTTTGAATATGCTATCTAGGTTGCTCATAACTTTCCTTCCAAGGAGTAAGCGTCTTTTAATTTCATGGCTGCAGTCACCATCTGCAGTGATTTTGGAGCCCAGAAAAACAAAGTCTGACACTGTTTCCACTGTTTCCCCATCTATTTCCCATGCAGTGATGGGACCAGATGCCATGATCTTCGTTTTCTGAATGTTGAGCTTTAAGCCAACCTTTTCACTCTCCACTTTCACTTTCATCAAGAGGCTTTTTAGCCCCTCTTCACTTTCTGCCATAAGAGTGGTGTCATCTGCATATCTGAGGTTATTGATATTTCTCCCGGCAATCTTGATTCCAACTTGTGTTTCTTCCAGTCCAGCATTTCTCATGATGTACTCTGCATATAAGTTAAATAAACATGGTGACAATATGCAGCCTTGACGTACTCCTTTTCCTATTTGGAACCAGTCTGTTGTTCCATTACCAGTTCTAACTGTTGCTTCCTGACCTGCATACAGATTTTTTAAGAGGCAGATCAGGTAGTCTGGTATTCCCATCTCTTTCAGAATTTTCCATAGTTTATTGTGATCCACACAGTCAAAGGCTTTGGCATAGTCAATAAAGCAGAAATAGATGTTTTTCTGGAACTCTCTTGCTTTTTCCATGATCCAGCTGATGTTGGCAATTTGATCTCTGGTTCCTCTGCCTTTTCTAAAACCAGCTTGAACATCAGGAAGTTCACGGTTCACATATTGCTGAAGCCTGGCTTGGAGAATTTTGAGCATTACTTTACTAGCGTGTGAGATGAGTGCAATTGTTCGGTAGTTTGAGCACTCCTTGGCATTGCCTTTCTTTGGGATTGGGATGAAAACTGACCTTTTCCAGTCCTGTGGCCACTGCTGAGTTTTCCAAATTTGCTGACATATTGAGTGCAGCACTTTAACAGCATCATCTTTCAGGACTTGGAATAGTTCCACTGGAATTCCATCACCTCCACTAGCTTTGTTCGTAGTGATGCTTTCTAAGGCCCATTTGACTTCACATTCCAAGATGTCTGGCTCTAGGTCAGTGATCACATCATCATGATTGTCTAGGTCTTGAAGCTCTTTTTTGTACAGTTCTTCTGTGTATTCTTGCCACCTCTTCTTAATATCTTCTGCTTCTGTTAGGTCCACACCATCTCTGTCCTTTATCGTGCCCATCTTTGCATGAAATGTTCCTTTGGTATCTCTGATTTTCTTGAAGAGATCCCTAGTCTTTCCCATTCTGTTGTTTTCCTCTATTTCTTTCCATTGATCACTGAAGAAGGCTTTCTTATCTCTTCTTGCTATTCTTTGGAACTCTGCATTTAGATGTTTATATCTTTCCTTTTCTCCTTTGCTTTTCACTTCTCTTCTTTTCACAGCTATTTGTAAGGCCTCCCCAGACAGCCATTTTGCTTTTTGGCATTTCTTTTCCATGGGGATGGTCTTGATCCCTGTCTCCTGTACAATGTCACGAACCTCATTCCATAGTTCATCAGGCACTCTATCTATCAGATCTAGGCCCTTAAATCTATTTCTCACTTCCACTGTATAATCATAAGGGATTTGATTTAGGTCATACCTGAATGGTCTAGTAGTTTTCCCTACTTTCTTCAATTATTAGAGAAATGCAAATCAAAACAACAATGAAGTACCACTTCATGCCAGTCAGAATGGCCATCATTAAGAAGTCCATAAATAATAAACACTGGAGAGAGTGTAGAAAAAAGGGAACCCTCATAGATTGTTGGTAGATTTGTAAATTAGTGAAAGTACTGTGGAAAACAGTATGAAGTTTCCACACAAAACGAAAAATAAAGTTACTGGATGATCCAGCAGTCTCACTCCCAGGCATATAGCCAGAGAAAGCTATAATTCACCCTTATGTTCATTGCAGCACTATTTACAATAGCCAAGACAAGGAAAAAATTTAAATGTCCATCAACAAATGAATGGATAAAGAAGATGTGGCATGAATAGACAATGGAGTATTACTCTGCCATAAAAAAGAATAAACTAATGCCATTTACAACATGGATGGATTTAGAGATTATCAATATAAGCTATGTAAGTCAGGAAGAGAAAGACAAATACCATATGATATTACCTATATGTGAAATCTAAAATATGACGCAAATGAACGTATCTATGAAAGAAAAACAGACTTATAGACATAGAGATCAGACTTGTGGTTGACAAAGAGGAGGGGAATATTCAGTCCTGAATATTCATTGGAAGGACTGATGCCGAAGCTCCAATACTTTGGCCACCTGATGCAAAGAACTGACTCATTGAAAAAGACCCTGATGCTGGGAAAGATTGAAAGCAGGAGGAAAAGGGGATGACAGAGGATGAAATGGTTGGATGATATCATCAACTCAATGGACATGAGTTTGAGAAAGCTCCAGAGATTGATGATAGACATGGTATCACCAATACCAGATAGGCATGCTGCAGTCCATGGGGTCACAAAGAGTCGGACATGACTGAGCAACTGAACTGAACTGAGAAATTAAAAACAGCACTGCAAGACAATCATACGTCAGTGAAATTTAAAAAGAATAAAAATTCATGTCTTTTAAAAATTCTGGAAAATCTTTTACATGGTACCTTTAAATATCACCTTTTCTACATCTTCATAGTTCCTCTTAATGCATCTGCTATTTACTATGTTGAACCTTGTCATTCTGTTCTCCATGTCTTTTAACTTGTTTTCATATTTTCCTATGTTTCTTCATGATGAAAATTGCACAATTCCTTCAAATGTATCTTACAGTTCACTAATTCTATGTTCAGTTGTTTAACCTGTCTACTAGATTTTTCATTTTGAAGACTATATTTTTAATTTTATGAAAATCTATTAGTGTCCTTTGTGGCTCAGTGGTAAAGAATCTGCTGCCAATGCAGGAGACAGGAGATGCAGGTTCGATCCCTGCGTCAGGAAGATCTCCTGGATGAGGAAATGGCAACCCATTCCATTATTCTTGCCTGGAAAATACCATGGACAGAGGAGCCTGGAGGGGTTGCAAAGAGTCAGACACAATTAAACATGCATGACATAACCTTAGTTCACTTTTCTAGCAGAATCAGTATTTATGCACATCAAACATATTTATATTATACATCATACTGATATAATGTTATCTGAAATTTTTGATGTTTAATTTCTTTATTTTATAATATATATGCTGAATTTTGATCTTGAGATTTGAAATGTTGTATTATATTATTATTTGGAATATAGGGTTTTTATTAATGAAACCTCTTATGATCTGGGTTATAAAAGTATTCCTAGTGACATTTTTTTCTCTACTAGGAGCCCAGAGCTATCAATAGCCTAGGATAATTTTATGTTACTCTCAGTTTAAAAATTTCCAGACAATTCTGAGGGCTAAATTCTGCATAAACTTAGCCCTCAAATTATGCTGAGGGTGTATCTGTGCTTATCAATTCCCTGAATCGAGGCTGAGACACCCAATTATTTTTGTCATTTTCCCCAGCTGATATGCAGAAATTTTCTAAGATCCCTTTCCACTGAGTATGTAGCCCTTTGAGAATCTTGGCTTTATGAAGCTGTAAGCTGTATCAATTCCTCCTCTCTTCCTTGTTAAGCCCCAGTTTCTCTTTATATGAGTATTTCTATCAAAATCAAACACTCCAGCGTTGTACCGTTTCAGCTCACACACTCACAACAGTGGCTCTCATTTCCCTCTTCCTTTTTGGTTCTGATATCTTGCTCCCTTTGTAGCCTATCTTTAAATTTCAAGAATTTTTGTTACATTTCATCATGCATTTCTAGATGTAGCTTCAGGTGAGTTTTCAGATTATCTCGTCTGCTATAATGCCAGAAAGAGACATATTAAATTTTTTTTTCCCTTTAAACTTACGTGACATAACTTTTCCTTGTTGCCCTTAAAATTTTTTACTTAAATTCCAGCAGAAGAAAAATTGAATGTGTGCATCCTAACATTTGAATCCTCTTCATGAACATCTCCCATGATGTTATGTTCCTCTGAAGTTCTTGATGTATAAATCTTCAAAATCTGCTACTGTTACTTCTTTGACCTACATTTGGTCAATAAATTTATTGTTGAGAATGGAAATTAGGCAGGGGAAGCCCTGTCTCCTTTCATTTGAAGTGCTCCTGGTTTTCATATGTTCATTTTTATTATTTTTCAGCTTTAATAGCTTTGATAGTGCTGTCTTTTATATTCCTTGGGAACTATACTTGATTTGTCTCTGATTTCTCAGTTTCTTCGATACCTGTATGTTCTCTTATTTTTACCTGTTCCACTGAAAGGTAAGCCTTCCTTTCTCTTTTTAAGTCAGTGATTCAGGAAACTCTTTTCCGCTTCTGACTCCACTAGTTGACTGAAATGCCCAGGTCTATTATTAGAGCTGGAGCTACTAGTGGAATCGCTACAGATTCCACCAGTTCATTGAAATGACCTAATGGAGCTCTACTGGGCCTGCTGCCACAGTCTCAGTATTTGCATCTTTTACAGCACATTGTAGGCTTCCCTGATGGCTCAGATGGTAGAGAATCTGCCTCCAGTACAGGAGACCTGGGCTCAATCCGGGTCACACACAGAGCGACTGGGTGAGTCAGACACAACCGAGTGACTGACACCAACACAGCACACGCTGTACTCTGTTCATCATGATAGATTCAAAATCCGGTTACTTCTTTCTACAGAACAGAATAGAAAGTATTAGTCACTCAGTTGTACCCAACTCTGTGCGATCCCATCTACTGCAGCCCACCAAGCTCCTCTCTCCAAGGGATTTTTCAGGCAAGGATACTGGAGTGGTTTGCCATTTCCTTTTCCAAGGAATCTTCCTGGCCCAGGGATCAAACCCAGGTCTCCTGTACTGTAGGCAGATTCTTTACCAACTGAGCTACCAGGGAAGCCAGAACAGAATATAGTCTCCCTGTTCCACTTTATGACATCAAAAAGTTCTTCTTTCAGAAACAAATGATCTTCTGATGCCTGAGTCCTTATGTGCCCATGTTCCCTACCCTCTTCTCTTCAGTCTCTGCCTGGTGTATATATTAATGTACATGATTATTATTTCCTCGATCAAATTTCCAGAATTCTGAATTCAAGATTTTCCATCTATTTTAATTTCTTCCTTTCCCTCTTTTCCCCTTCCCTTTGAATTCAAGTTTATAGAATGACCTAATGTGTCAATTTGATATTGTCAAATTTTTAAAAAATTAAGCCAATTTTTGGTACTTTATTTAAAAAGATGTCTTCAATGCCAAACATCAGCCCCGTTTCAGAGCCAAATGAAAATGAATAAAATATGCAAATTCACCTGTGTTCTTTCCCATACCTGTCATAATTATACAGTCAGGATTATTTCTCCTCATCCCCATCATATGTGCAGTGAGTGATAGCTGCTCAGTCATGCCTGACTCTTTGCAACCCCATGTAGCCTGCCAGGCTCCTCTATCCATGGAATTCTCCAGGCAAGATTACTGGAGTGGATTGCCATCTCCTTCTCCAGGGAATCTTCCAGACCCACGGATCCTGCATTGCAGGAGAGTCTTTACCATCTGAGCCACCAGGGAAGCCTACTATTAAGAGACTTTTCTAAGTATAAAGACAGGTCAACTTAAAAATTATCAGCAGATACATGCTTGACTTTATCTTATAAACTATAGACAATACATTAGAATATGTAATGAATCCATATGCCTTTTCCAAAGAAATACCCAAGACAAAAGTAGCAATAAAATTATAAATGACAGTCATCAATCAGATGAAATAATTTAGATGAAGCACAAGACCATTTTTATTTTATTAATCTTTACTCTGTGAGATAAGCACTGTCTAGAATAAAAGCAATACCCATATTCTCATTTGTACCAAGGGAAGATCCATGAGAGCCTCAGTAAAAGGAGATCCAGGAAATGAATCAGTTAGTAAATGCAAATTATAAGCAATATTTGACCAGCACCATGTTACCAAGGATCATGGAAAAAGCAAGAGAGTTCCAGAAAAACATCTATTTCTGCTTTATTGACTATGCCAAAGCCTTTGACTGTGTAGATCACAATAAACTGTGGAAAATTCTGAGAGAGATGGGAATACCAGACCACCTGATCTGCCTCTTGAGAAATCTGTATGCAGGTCAGGAAGCAACAGTTAGAACTGGTCATGGAACAACAGACTGGTTCCAAATAGGAAAAGGACTACGTCAAGGCTGCATATTGTCACCATGTTTATTTAACTTATATGCAGAGTACATCATGAGAAATGCTGGACTGGAAGAAACACAAGCTGGAATCAAGATTGCTGGGAGAAATATCAATAACCTCAGATATGCAGATGACACCACTCTTATGGCAGAAAGTGAAGAGGGGCTAAAAAGCCTCTTGATGAGAGTGAAAGTGGAGAGTGAAAAGGTTGGCTTAAAGCTCAACATTCAGAAAACGAAGATCATGGCATCTGGTCCCATCACTACATCGGAAATAGATGGGGAAACAGTGGAAACAGTGTCAGAATTTATTTTTCTGGGCTCCAAAATCACTGCAGATGGTGACTGCAGCCATGAGATTAAAAGACGCTTACTCCTTGGAAGGAAAGTTATGACCAACCTAGATAGCATATTCAAAAGCAGAGACATTACTTTACCAACAAAGGTTCGCCTAGTCAAGGCTATGGTCTTTCCTGTGGTCATGTATGGATGTGAGAGCTGGACTGTGAAGAAGGCTGAGCACTGAAGAATTGATGCTTTTGAACTGTGGTGTTGGAGAAGACTCTTGAGAGTCCCTTGGACTGCAAGAAGATCCAACCAGTCCATTCTGAAGGAGATCAATCCTGGAATTCTTTGGAAGGAATGATGCTAAAGCCGAAACTCCAGTATTTTGGCCACCTCATGCGAAGAGTTGACTCATTGGAGAAGACTCTGATGCTGGGAGGGATTGAGGGCAGGAGGAGAAGGGGACGACAGAGGATGAGATGGCTGGATGGCATCACTGACTTGATGGGTGTGAGTCTGAGTGACCTCCGGGAGCTGGTGATGGACAGGGAGGCCTGGCGTGCTGCGGTTCATGGGGTAGCAAAGAGTCGGACACGACTGAGCGACTGATCTGATCTGATCTGATCTGATGTTACCAAGGACAGAATTCCTGCCTTAAAGGTTCCTAAAATTCTTTTAATGCAAAGAATATGGAATAAGAGAAAAGAAAATGAATCACTGCAAAGTTATGTGTGCACATGTGTGTGTTTGGGTAAGCAAATAGAGCATGGATGACAATCAGACACATTTTTAGAAATTTAAAAGAGAAACATACACAGAGATACGTTTTTATTTTGATTCAAGAATCCTGAAAACTAACTACGTGATTGTATCTCCTTTTCCTGGATATTTGAAGAAGTAAAGAAGGACACTGGGTAATTTTTTTTTAATGGCTCATTGTAGAAATGAAGCAAAATAAGAGCCAACAATTTTTTTTTTTTTTAAGACTCAGTTACTGAATTTAGAGTTACCCAAACTCTAGCAGTCTTTCAAGGCTAAAAGATAGTTTTTCTAAAATTGATTTGTGTCATGTGGGTATTCTTTGATGCCCTGTGACTAGAATTCACCTCAAACCCATTCAAAAGGTGCAACTTAAAAGGTGCAACTTCAAGGTTCTCGTGATCACTGCCTCAATAACAAAACAGCTCCTCAGTGAGCACATGTTCTCAGAATCTGAACTGTTCCAGCAGCCAGAATCCACAAGATGGCAGTAGTGTTCACTTGTTTTTGTTTTTTTTCCCCCTCTTTTTAGGGAAGTTGATTTTACAACAATCATTTAATTGTCTTTTCTTTAAGAAAAAGATAATAAGTTTTCCTCTGATGAGAGGTAGTTTTCATATAGTTAACAGTGATTATATTCCTGAAAGCCCTGCAATAGAAGAGCCTCACTTACCTACATCTTCTTTGCATTTCTGGTTTGAAAGTTGATCCCCTCATTCTTTGGGCTTCTGTGTTTTTCTTCTGTGATAAGATTCTTGAGATTGGGCAGTTTAGTCATCAGTAGCCATGTGTGTAACTTAAATTTTAATTAATTAAAGTTAAATAAAACTCAAAATTCAGTTTTCCAGTAGCCACTTGAGGCTATGGCTTGCAACATTGCACAGAGCCGTACTGAACATTCGCATCAACACATGTTCTATCTGATAGCTCTGCCTGAAGGATAGTAGAGACCTGGATATATCTCCAGGACCTGGTATATAGAAATCATACACCCTATCAGTGTCTTTTGCTATGACACATATATTCTGAAGTGGAAATAGAAATGACAGAATGTTGAAATGAAATGTGAATTTTCACACAGCCTCGTGTACAGTGTGTACACAGGAACATGAATAGCTTGTGAAATATACATACCTGGATCAAGTGTTCACACTATAAAATTTTGGACATCTTCAGAGCATTCATTGTCATCCAGTATTTTTTAAAAACTTTACTCATATTACTGAAGCCCAACACGGTCCTGGTTTCAGAAACACAGAAACAAAATACCAGAACTGAAAAGGAACCTGGGAATCATCCGCTCCAACCTCCTGGTGTGATTCATTTGGAGACAGGACCAAAGAATGAGCTGAGGAACAAAACAGACTGGACTCCAGAAACAAATTCTGTCTTGGGTCATCCTGGTTACACTTTCCTGTACCTAACCTTTGTTCCATGGAAAAGGAAAGATTGAGAAAGGTTATATGGAAGTTTACTTTCAGCTCTAAATTTATCTCATATCATACACGGTTTTAGGAATTCAAGGGGTTTCAAAGTCATAGGATAAAAGACAGTACATTCACCTTGAGTATTAATTTTATTCAAAGATGTGAGAAAGAAAAGTTAAGGACTTTGACTAGGAAGTGATTTTAAAATAATCATTTTATCTTTAAAAATGCAGACCTGTTATGAACAAGATAAAACATGAAGCTGCAAAAGAATATCGTGCCTGTTGTGACCCATTTGAGATACACTCCCAAATCCCTTCCCAAGTTCTCATTCATTTCTTCTGCATTTAAGGACAGTTTTTACTCATTTGAGAAATGCTTCAATGGGCAACCGCACATGAGTGAATGCCTCTCAGTGACAGTTTTAGAGGCTTACTCAACCTTGTGAATAAGGTCTATAAGTCCAGAAATTTCATTTGGTTAAACACATAACAAGGTTCAAGTTCATTCACAATAAAATGCAAAGTAAAAATATAGTGGTTAATAGTGATGAAGACAATGGCACCCCACTCCAGCACTCTTGCCTGGAAAATCCCATGGATGGAGGAGCCTGGAAGGCTGCAGTCCATGGGGTCACTAAGAGTCTGACGTGACTGAGTGACTTCACATTCACTTTTCACTTTCAGGCACTGAAGAAGGAAATGGCAACCAACTCCAGCGTTCTTGCTGGAGAATCCTGGGAACGGGGGAGCCTGGTGGGCTGCTGTCTATGGAGTCGCACAGAGTCAGAAAGGACTGAAGCGACTTAGCAGCAGCAGCAGAAGCAAGCGTCTTTTAATTTCATGGCTGCAGTCACCATCTGCAGTGATTTTGGAGCCCAAGAAAGTAAAGTCTGCCACTGTTTCCATTGTTGATGGGACTGGATGCCATGATCTTAGTTATTTGAATGTTGAGTTTTAAGCCAGAGCTTTTTCACTCTCCTCTTTCATTTTAAGTATATGTATATACTACATTCTGAAGTCCATTCTGAAGGAGATCAGCCCTGGGATTTCTTGGGAAGGAATGATGCTAAAGGTGAAACTCCAGTATTTTGGCCACCTCATGCGAAGAGTTGACTCATTGGAAAAGACTCTGATGCTAGGAGGGATTGGAGGCAGGAGGAGAAGGAGACGACACAGGATGAGATGGCTGGATGGCATCACTGACTCGATGGACGTGAGTCTGAGTGAACTCCGGGAGTTGGTGATGGACAGGGAGGCCTAGCATGCTGTGATTCATGGGGTCACAAAGAGTTGGACATGACTGAGCAACTGATCTGATCTGATCTGATATACTACATTTCCTTAACCCATTTATCTATTAATGGACATTTGAGTTGCTTTTACCTCTTGGCTATTGTGAATAATACCCCAATGAACTTGAGAATGCAAATATCTCCCTAAAATCTTGCTTTGAATTGTTTTGAATATATACCCAGAAATGGGATTGCTGGGTCATTTGCTATTTCTAATTTTTTTGAGGAGCCTCCGTACTATTTTCCATAATGGATGCAACATTTACATTCCCACAAATGGTGCACAAGGGTTTCAGTATTCCTGTAGCCCTGTCAATCCTAAAGGAAATCAATCCTGAACATTCATTGGAAGAACCGAAGCTGAAGCTGAAGCTCCAATCCTTTGGCCATCTCATGTGAATAGCCAACTCATTAGAAAAGACCCTGATGCTGGGAAAGATTGAAGGCAGGAGGAGAAGGGAACGACAGAGGATGAGGTGGTTGGATGGCATCACCGACTCAATGGACATGAGTTTGAGCAAGCTCTGGAAGATGGTGAAGGACAGGGAAGCCTGGCGTGCTGCAGTGCGTGGTGTCGCAAAGAGTCAGACACGACTGAGCAGCTGAACAACAGGAACAATAGCTTTGCCAACATCTGCCTTTTCTTTTGTTACTGGCATCCAAATGGCCAACTGCTATGTTCCCCTATCATATATCAACTGTGCCAGCCAGTCTCTTGATGGCAATATGGGATAGCAAGCAATTCAAGATGGAGGCTGTTTAGATGTCCTGAATCATAGAATTTTAAAGATTCCAACAGTCCTAAATCTATACACTTAACTAGTTTGAAATGGTTTAATGATGGTGAGTAATCCAATACCAGTGCTCTCACTATACAGTAGTGGTCTTTGTGGACGTGGTAACCTTTGATGATGTAGTATAATTCAGTCAGAAGAAGACAGCTCAGGCGTCCCAATCCTGCTCCTGCCACTATCAAGGTGTGGGTAGTGGGAAATTTCGTAACCACTGTGAGCTTATTCAGAGAAGGCAATGGCAACCCATTCCAGTACTCTTACTTGGAAAATCCCATGGACGGAGGAGCCTGTAGGCTATAATCCATGGGGTTGCTAAGAGTCGGACAGGACTGAGCAACTTCCCTTTCACTTTTCACTTTCATGCATTGGAGAAGGAAATGGCAACCCACTCCAGTGTTCTTGCCTGGAGAATCCCAGGGACAGCGGAGCCTGGTGGGCTGCCGTCTATGGGGTTGCAGAGTCGGACACGACTGAAGTGACTTAGCAGCATCAGCAGTGAGCTCACTGCCCACATTCTTGAATTGGGAATAATGATATCTACTGCACTGTACATTGTTGACATGAGGACTGAATGAAAGGATGTATGTAAAGTGTCTGGCACATAATATGCTATCAACAAATGCTAGCTTTTTTTGTTTAATCCCCACATCCATTTCTCATGCAAGTTAATGTATGAAGAGATCAAAACCAAAATCTTTAATAAAAGCCTGATAGTGTCAGGAGATCTTCAATAGTCGCTATAATTGTAAGTTTTTTATAGTATTTTACAGTAGTTTACCCCAGATATTCAACCTGAAGCTACCCTGCATGAACAGGAGTTTGCCACCCAAAATAAGATTTAAATAATGCTTTCTGGAGAAGAGTTTCCTTGTCTTTATCTGTAACATATGTATTATATCAAAAAGGTTTTCATGAGTAAGTTGTCCTAGCGTCTTAAGCAAGTAGGATCTGAGAATCTAAACTCATAGACTTGATGTTCATGGAGAAAGTCTCACATTGCTGTCTGTGGTAGTTCATCAGTCCATTCTGTTCAATAAACACATTATAAATCTATTTTCAACAGATCAGCCAGAGGGATGTTCTTAAGCTATAAGCTAAATCCTGTCACACCTCCAATGCTTCCTACTAGAAAGTTATTACACCATAGATGGCAGGTATCTTTGTCTGTTTTGATCACTGCTATAAACTTAGTATGTAGAATAATGCCAAAAAGATAAGAGGCCCTTAATAATTACTTATTGAATAAATATATAAATGAGCAAAGGAATAAATGAAATAGTCATATTGAAAGAATTTCCATACAGTATCCCCAGGTTGTGATTAAATGTCCTGATTATTTTTTTAGAAACCTCCTATGACTTCTAACCAAGATCTTGAAGGGCAGTCAGGAAACCAGTCAATCCCTGATGATGGAAGGGTCACTTCCTCTGTGATGTTTGAACCTGCAGTCAGTACAGATGTCTCTCCCTAAAGACTGCTGGGCCTGAACACAGTGAATTATTTTTAACTCATCCCCTAGAGGAGAAACCTTACTTCAGTTCAGCCTCCAGCTCAGTGTACAAGCTCAGGGCCTTAGGATGTGGAGAGGAACAAGGCTTGAGCACTGTTAGTGCTTCGAATTTCACCTAAGATGTTCTTCTCACAGATGTAGACAAAAAAGGATATGCTTAATAGTCAATTACCAGTGACATTTTGCTCCTTCTATATAAACAACCTTGTTTTATTGTTGTTGTTTAGTCACTAAGTCATATCCAAGTCTTCTGAGACCCCATGGACTGTAGCCCACCATGCTCCTCTGTCCACGGGATTCTCCAGGCAAGAATATTGGAGTGGGTAGTCCTTTCCTCCTCCAGGGGATCTTCCTGACCCAGGGATCAAACCTGCCTCTCCTGCCTTGGCAAATAGATTCTTTACCATTGAGGAAGGTAGGAACAAGGTTGTCCCAAGACTTATCTCTGAGTTTCACTTCAATATGTTGAGTTGTAGTTGTGTATTTGATCAAACATATCTCTTGCTGGATAATATATCACTGCAGGAACAGTGGTGTATTGAGAAACAATTTTCCTAAACCAGGTAATCTAGCAATAGAATTTTATTAGAGCCATTTCTATTCTTGACATTCAGGCTCCTAAAATTACTGTGTCAAATAAGAGTGTCTCAGACATGCAATGTTTAACTAGCTCTCTACTTGGGGCCAGAAAACTGGACTTTCCTGTGACCCTTGGCAGTGTGTGTGTGTGTGTGTGTGTGTGTGTGATAGAGAGAGAGAAAATGAGAGCAAAAGAGAACATACTCGGAGCTGGCTTACCAAATTAGTCAATCAGGAATTAGAAATAGTTTCTCACTGGTTTGCATTCAGATCATTTAAACATGACCTGACTGATATTAACTCTACTCAGTGAGACCAAGAAGTCCTGAACTCAACTAAACGTATGTGATTGGGTGAGGTTCTCTCAAAAACATAGAAAGAAAGGAAAAAAGAAAATGTAAGGAAGGAAGGAAGGTTACTAGATTGAAGTATCAATAAGTGAAATTTAGAAAAAATGGATGTAAGGTCTGAGAATGTTTTCAAAATTGAAAGCGCCCACATATCACCTGAGGGTTTTTTTAAAATGCAAGTTTTTTGTTCAGTGGACCAGTATTGGGACAGATTCTGCATATCTAACAAGTCCCAGGTGGTGCTGATGCTGGAGGCCCACAGATTACACTTCAAGTAACAATGTTTTCAAACACGCTAACAAAAGGCCTAGTTCCCCCCAAATGGGAAAGAAGCCATCCACACAAATTAGGTCAGGGCAAAAAGTGACTTTAGTAGGCCCTCGAATCATTGTTCACTCATTGAAACACCATGATTGTATTATGGGAAGAAATCATTATTTTATTAGTGCATTATAGTTCAAGCTCCCTTTCTGTTGCAAGCATGAATCACTGATGCTTAGTCTGGGGTTGTTACTGTGAGACTTTAAGATTCACAATAACAACCCTAGACTAAGCTATAAATATATATATATGATTAAATATATATATAAACATATATAGACATATATATACATAATCATGTATATATATGCATAATTTTATTTATTTTTGGCAATGCTGAATCTTTGTTGCTTTGCACAGGCTTTTCTCTACTTGAGGTAAGCTGGGGCTACTCTCTAGCTGTGATGCACACACTTCTAATTACAGTGGCTTCCTTTGTTGTGGAACACGGGCTCTAGTGCGCATGGGATTTCAGTAGCTGCAGCATGCAGGCTCGGTTGTGGCACATGGGCTTATGCGCTCCACAGCATGCAGAATCTTTCTGGACCAGGGATCAAACCTATGCCTCCTGCATTGGCAGGCAGATTCTTAACCACTGGACCACCAGGAAAGTCCTAATCCTTTGGTTATATGGAATTCTCATGATAAATAGTGCTATTGAGCATCTTTTCATGTGCTTCTGGGCCCTTTGAATTTTCTCTAATATGAGGGGCTTCCTGAAGTCATTGACTGAATCATGCAGGGTTCCAGAAGGAAGCAAAGTCAAAGAGTTATTTTCCTAATTGACTGATCAGAAACGTAAGTTGGCATAGATTTGAGTGTATCAGAAAACAGCAAATTCATCCATCGACAGTACAAAGAAGACTCATAGACCTTTGAATTTGGCACTTCCAAGGTCTGACTTCCTTGTTCAAATAACAAAGCATAATTTATGGGCCTTATATCATCATAGTTCTAGACAAAATGATTTTGGCTGTGACACATCAAATTGAATACTGAGGAGAAAAAAATGACTTATTCTTTAAGAGTTATTAAGGTCAATGTGACTTGCCTAAATATTGAAGCACATGCTCTGTGGGTGGTAGGACATTGTAAGAGGTTGAACCCTATGTGTATTGGAGTGAAATGGGTGGGACACACTAAAAGCCTACAGAATGTGTTATGGAAGAAAGGATAAAGAAAGACAGAGTCAAGGATTTAACTTCAGGAAAATTGTATACTTAGGAATGGGGAGAGAAAAGAGCCACGAAAGGCTAATAAGAGGAGTGGTCACAGTCAAATGCATTACTACAGAAGCCAAAGACAAGAGAATGACTTGGGCAAGGGGTAGAGGTGCCAAATAGCATTAAATATTTAAGAAAACACAAAAGTATGAGCACTGGAAAGAGGTCACTGGATTTCACAAGTGGTTGGTCATTATTTTATTTTGAGTACATAGCTTAATCAGAGTTAACATAAATGGCATTTGTTGATTTTGTTTAGTTTCTAAGTCATGTCCAACTTTTTGCGATCCTATGGAATGTAGCCTGCCGAGCTCCTCTGTCCTTGGGATTTCCCAGGCAATAATGCTGGAGGGGAATGGCATTTCCTTCTCCAAGGGTTCTTCCCCACCCAGGGATCAAACCTGTGGCTGCTGCACTAACAGGCAAGTTCTATAGCACTGAAAGAAGTAAGTGGAACGGGGCTATAGGAATAT
The DNA here is from genome assembly GCA_935064755.1 of Tragelaphus eurycerus. Lineage (NCBI taxonomy): Eukaryota > Metazoa > Chordata > Mammalia > Artiodactyla > Bovidae > Tragelaphus > Tragelaphus eurycerus. The sequence goes on along the minus strand of CAKXYN010000039.1, from coordinate 14,371,845 downwards.
AATGAGCTTCCTTCTGAAATGATTGGGAAATTAATATGAGAAAGACACAAAGACTACTGAGCAAAAACACAAATACCTTTAAAGTTAGTATGCTGTTGCTGCTAAGTCACTTCATTCATGTCCGACTCTGTGCGACCCCATAGACGGCAGCCCACCAGTCTCCCCCGTCCCTGGGATTTTCCAGGCAAGAACACTGGAGTGGGTTGCCATTTCCTTCTCCAAAAGTTAGTACAATTCAGCACTAAAATGACCTTAAAATTCACTTTATGAAAAACACTGCCCATTTCCTTGATTTCTTATTAGTTTTATCCCTTACTAACCCAGGTCTCCCACATTGTAGACAGACACTTTACCGTCTGAGCCACCAGGGACATCTACTAATAATAATATCCTTTGATAATAATTTTACATAAAATCTTTCTAAACAAATTTATTATATCATTTTTTTCTGTGCATATCTCTGCTCAGCCAGTCAGCATGGCAAACGTGGAAATAAACACGGCAGAAGGGCTTCCCAGGTGGCTCTAGCGGTAAAGAACTTACCTGCCGATGCAGGAGATGCAAGAGACGTGGCCCTATCCCTGGGTTGGAAGATGCCCTGGAGCAGGAAATGGCAGCCCACTCCAGTATTCTTGCCTGGAGAATCCCATGGACCGAGGAGCCTGGTGGGCTGTGGTCCATGGGGTCACAAAGAGTGGGACACGACGGAAGAGACTTAGCATAGCACAGCACACACAGCACAAACAGGGCAGAAAAGGCCTCAAGAATGTTCTGGTTCAGCCATGAGCCCATTTTTAGCCTCACTGAATATGCAGTACTGTAATTATCACTCACAGTTGTTACCTGCTAGGGTTTCAGAACACAGCTGGGGAGACTTGGTCTAGATGGAAAGAAAATCTGGCTGACAATGAGAGTCAGTATACACTGCAAGGATTACTAGAGGAAACTATAGTTGTCTTTTCTTTTAAAGTGCTTAAAATCAGGCTGGCTACCTAGTTATCTGATACGTGCTCTTGGGCAGAAACAGAAAGCTGGACTAATTGACCTTTCATTGTCCCTCCAGACCTTTTGTCGTCATGCTGAACCTATTCGCACCATGGAAGAAAGACTAAGAGCCTGCCTTTTCTTCCTACATTTAACACACATTTATTACAGACCCTCTCTGTGCTCAGCACTCTGCTTGGTGCTAGAAACATAATTTCAACCTTTAAGGAGATCACAAGCTTTGGTCAAAAGGTGAAGCAAAAATGTTCCATCTACATAAGCGTTAACCACATGGGGTGATTGGAGATGCTATTTAAAACAGTGAGTGCCTTCAAAGGACAAAGCCTACTGTGACGGGGTCTATCCCTTGCCCCGGGTCTCTTCTCAAAAGAGTAGAAGGCTCGTTTGTTCAACTGAGCCCATTGATGGGTGTGAGATAGACAAAAGGACTTAAAGCAGAGGTACAGGAGAGAGTAGAGTTCTCTGCATAATTGGAAATCTGTGATTCACTGGGAAACCTGGATGAGAATGGGAGCAAGACAGGGATGGAGTAGGGAAGTCAAGAGTCCAGGGGTTATCTGGGGCAACCATGACCAGTGAGAAAGCCCTTGGTCTGCGGTGGCTTAAACATATCTATGAACCTGACAATCCTACCTTTAAAAAGCTAACAAGAGGGACTTCTGTCCAAACAAGTTAACTGGTAAAGACTCATCTCTCCTGACTTCTCCCTCTGGAGGATAACAATAAACACTGGAAATAGTGCAGGAGAAAATCAAGGAGAACTCTCAAGAGAGGAAGGAGGAAGGTAAACTGATTTAAGGAGCCCACAACCAAAGAGAAAGGAGTAACAGAGGATGAAATGGTTGGATGGCATCATTGACTCAACGGACATGAGTTTGAGCAAACTCCAGGAGATGGTGAAGCCTGGCATGCTGCAGTCCGTGGGGTTGCAAATAGTCCGACAGGACTGAGCAACCAAACAACAATGACTGAAAAAACAGCATTATGTCTGGGCATCTTACAATCTCTTGCCCAACAGAAGGCCATCGGGTTGGCACTTCCCAACCCCCAAAACTAACAACAGAAGGTGTCCAGGTAATCCACAAGGGATGGATCAAAGCCCCATTGAAAACGGGTTACCTGGGGAAACATTCTCCTTCCTTGATGGTCCTGGGACTCCCCTCTTCCACTCAGAGACACCGCTTGTGGGGCACTGGACACCCACAAAGTGGATTCCACCACAAAGTGGATATCCACAAAGTGGATAACCCCAGGCAGCCTCCGCTGTCTCCATAAGCCAGAGACGTCACTGTCTCAGGCAGAGACTCGAGACAGGGGACATGCCATGTGACACTCCTTCTACCCCTTCCAGACCTGCTGGAGCCCCATGGCTGACCTTAAAGAATAGCCAAAGGAAGTTCATAGGACAGAAATGACGTGAAAAAGAAAGCTTTCATGCCATGAAGAAGGAAGAAAAAACAGCTAGAAAAAGCAATACAATACAGTGTATTGTATGTGCCTTCCCCACATGAGTTTTCGAAAATATGTGCTATGACTAAAATTAAAATTATAACGCCATCTAGTACTTAAGACAGTATTTAAAGTGGAGAAGGTAAAGGGTTAATGGAAGTAAAGTTTCCACACTTAGCTGGAAGCAGCAAAATGCTGATACAGTGGTCAGTGATAAAGTATGTGTATTGTCATACCCAGAGCAGCCAAGAAAACTATGCAAAGCGAATTACTCAAAAATACTAAAACTCCATCAAGGTGGAATCTTTAAAACATTTTCAAGTAACCCACAGGAAGTCAAGAGGGAGGAAAAAAACAGAAGAATGAGAAACTGGAAATAAACAGAAAACAAATAATTGTTAGAGTTAAGGTTAACATATCATAAAGGGTTCAAATATGCCAACTGGAAAGCAGAAATTGGCAAACGGAATTGTTTTAAATGATTTAACTACATGCTGCCTACAGAAAATTTACTTCAAATTCAATGGTAGGTTGAAAGAAAAAGGATGAAAAAAGAAGACATACTATTTTATTTATAAAAATGAATTGAGATACATACATAAGCTTGTATATGTATACAAAAATGTCACAGAAGACTACACAAATCATTAACAGTATTTCTGATGAGGGTAACTGGGGATCTGGTATAAAAATCATTTCACTGTCTACCCTTCCATGCTCTTAAAAAAAAATTAACATATGCACTAGTTAGTTATTTTTAAGTTTATGTAAAAATAAGCTGAAGAAAATAACTTTGGTTAATAAAAGTTAAGGACTATGTAATAAACAATGTTATGTTATTTATTATAGTAGTGAAATGATGGATTCCACCAAGGCAAACCAAAAACCACTAGTAAAAGTCCTAAAGTATGTGCTTAATCTGTATTAACATTGCTCTAGAATTGATAGAGAATCATGGGAAAGAACACGTGTTCCCTCTTTGTGTCAACAGCAGGACAGAGATATGGGAATAGCCGTGAGCTAATGAGTGAATAATAGCTCAGCCAAGGCAAAAGAGAATCAAACTTGCCCATAAAAATTTAAGTCCCCCTGCCCTCCCACCCTCACCCACTTTTACAGGCATGGGTGGCTGTTCAAGTGTATTTCATTTTCATCTCAAAGAAGAGAGACTTTATCTGATCATTAGGTAACAGAAGCGTGACCTATGTCTTGGTCTGGGACACTTGTGTCCACTTGTAGAAAGACAGTGTTAAATGGTTGGACCAAAAATGATGCATCTAGAGTTCTCAAAATTTTTCAGTGGTAATCCTCATTTATTATTTTAATTACTTAAGTATTATTTCTAAACTATAACAAACAGATCATGTTCCTTAGATGCAAGCTACTTAGTGTATGTATACCATGTTTGCAGTACACCTACCATTTTCAAATTCAGGAAAAAAATGCCCACAAGCTGAACCCTGATGACAAATTCTATTCCCTCTCTTGTGACAGAGGTGGTGGGTGAGATAGATGACTCAGAGCTTTCATACATTAAGATTTTCCCCATTAGCTATTTATAGGGAAATCTTTTAACAATGTATATGCTTAAAAGTTTAAAGTGTGTTATTCAGTACGTTACATTGACAAATAGACACGCTGCAGGTTCTTTCACTCCAGACTTAATTTTATTGCCAAAGGAAACAGAATATGTAGAATAGCTCATGTTCCTGATCAAAATTCTTAAACAAAAAGAATTTTTTTCTAGATAAAATATAATAGTATCCAAATTCTTAAGTTAAATTTAAATTCTTAAATTAAAAAAAAAAAAATATATTTTTTCCTAGAAAAAAAAATACAACAATACAAGAAAATACTCTTGTTAAGCATTATTCAGATGTAGGAAAGAAATAATATTTGAGGGTCCAGGAAGAATGTTTAGATTAAAAGAAATGACAAGAAAAACTTCCAAAGAGGAGTCAGCGGTGTGGATCCCATTGGCTATCCTTGTCACCTGTCTCTTCTGTCTGGTGGCCTTAGAAGTGGCACATTTCTATGTGAAGAAATGAAGAAATTAATGTAACAGTCATCATATTAGAATTGTCAGTGGCACCCAACTCCAATACTTTTGCCTGGAAAATCCCATGGACGGAGGAGCCTGGAAGGCTGCAGTCCATGGGGTCGCTGAGGATCAGACACGACTGAGTGACTTTCCTTTCACTTTTCACTTTCATGCATTGGAGCAGGAAATGGCAACCCACTCCAGTGTTCTTGCCTGGAGAATCCCAGGGATGGGGGAGCCTGGTGGGCTGCCGTCTATGGGGTCGCACAGAGTCGGACACGACTGAAGTGACTTAGCAGCAGCAGTACCATTAAGTGAAGTTCATTTGATTCCTGTGGATGACTAAGGCGCATTATTCAGCACATTGAGATGAAAAGCATATTTTTAAAAATAATCAAATGACCTATTTAGTTGAAAAATCATTATTTAATTGAAAACTCATGATTTAATTGAAAAATCATCATTATCATCTTGGACAAACTACTTTTGGCCGATGCATACCTAACAGAAAAATAAGACCAGATCTTGCACTACCATTCACTAGTCAGTTTAAGCTTCTTGGGATCCACTCAGTTTCCCTGAAGCCAAGAAAGCAGTCTTGCATTCAGCTCCCAGTGAGGGACACCAAACCTCTTGACTAATGCCGCCATTTATTTTCCGTGACAGTCCTCGTCTTCCGCCATATTTAATTCTGAGCACCAAAACAGAGGAGGCTGTTGAGATTCCACCTCTTATGGATCAGATTGCTTAAACCTAGAAGAACAAAATGCCTTAAACTAGTGGATGCAAAGCACATATAAGTATTTTGAAGACCCAAATGTCTTTAAGTCAGTGTATTATTCCCTTTCTGCCAGTACTAGGGGGCATATGTGAAGGACATAGGCAGACCTGGGGAACCCAAGTCTGGAAAATTGGGGAAGAGCAGTGCATAATAAAAGCACTTCTAGTTCAACAAGGTTATTATGAAAATCTAAAGTTCTGTACCAACTTTTGAAAAAATACATACAAAGCTTAATTCAGCTGACTCCCGAAATACTTTCCCTGTTTTAAGGAAACTGAACAGTGCAACCAGCATAATAAATTGCTCAGTGATGCAAAAGATTATAAAGAGAAGAAGAGAGAAATAGAAGAGAAGGAAAACAAGAGGCACCCCTGGAGAAAGAAAGTAATGATTTACATGGAATATTTAGCATAGCATGCTTTACCTCTTAAGACTTGCTGCGCACTATAAAACCCTGTTTAGAAACTATGGCACTATTTAAGGAGATCTACTGTTTTGAAAACAAATAGGAGACCAAGAGTAATAAAATGAGGTTTCTGATGTCAGCTGAAACTAAATGTGTGACCTTGAGCAAGTCACTTAACTTTGTAAGTCTTAATTTACTCATGCAAACAATAAAGGCCTTGCGTGTGGGTGTTAGTCGCTCAGTCTTGTCCAACTCTTTTGTGATCCCATGAATTGTAGCCTGCCAGATTCCTCTGTCCATGGAATTCTCCCAGGAAAAATACTGGAGTGGGTTGCCATTTCCTTCTCCAAATAAAGGCCTTAAACTAGAATTGTTTCTAAGCTCTACACAATAGGAAATATGCTTTTTAAGTGCTGGGAATCAAAATCTTAAAACATCTATTTTGGAACACTGCTGCTGCTGCTGCTAAGTCGCTTCAGTCGTGTCCAACTCTGTGAGAGCCCATAGACGGCAGCCCACCAGGCTCCTCTGTCCATGGGATTCTCCAGGCAAGAACACTGGAGTGGGTTGCCATTTCCTCCTCCAATGCATCAAAGTGAAAAGTGAAAGAGAAGTCGCTCAGTCGTGTCCGACTCCTAGCGACCCCATGGACTGCAACCTACCAGGCTCCTCCGTCCATGGGATTTTCCAGGCAACAGTACTGGAGTAGGGTGCCATTGCCTTCTCCAATTTTGGAAGAAGTTAATAAGCCATAAATCTAAGAACCCAGCAGCATATGTGGAATTTTCTAGCACCAATGATAATAATAACCATGATATGTATATTTTGTATTGCCTTTCAGTTGATAAAAGATTTTCATAGGTATCGTGTCTTCTGATATCGTATCTCAAGATATTTTAAAAATTAACTATTATCAACTTGTTTGTAGACTGGGTAACTTAAAAATTTTTAGAGACAGGCAGCTATTATTTAGAAACACTTTGAGTCCCACCTGCCTTTCCAATTTTTAATAATGCAAAATTCTTTGGGAAAACATCATAGATGTTTTTTTTTTACAGAAAGTTTTTTTTTGCTGAAAGAAACCATAAAAATACATATAAAAAGACTGTATAAATATGGTTTTTTCAGCAAAAAAAACTTTCTGTAAAAAAAAGACATCTATGATGTTTTTCCAAAGAATTTTGCATTATTAAAAATTGGAAAGGCAGGTGGGACTCAAAGTGTTTCTAAATAATAGCTGCTTGTCTCTAAAAATTTTTAAGTTACCTAGTCTACAAACAAGTTGATAATAGTTAATTTTTAAAATATCTTGAGATACGATATCAGAAGACACGATACCTGTGAAAATCTTTTATCAACTGAAAGGCAATACAAAATATACATATCATGGTTATTATTATCATTGGTGCTAGAAAATTCTACATATGCTGCTGGGTTCTTAGATTTATGGCTTATTTCTTTTACACTTTTAGTGACAATAAAATCTAGATGTTAAATTCCAAGCAAGTTTCTAAAACGAACAGTTCATATAAATACTTTCTTTTTAGCTTTTAGAATATTTGGTAAATTCAGATCCTAACTGTGATTCTCCAACAGTTTTATTCAAATACAGTACTAGTACTTATTTTAACTTAAGAAGCTATCTATTGTCACTCATGTGGCTCTGGATGAATGAGTTTTAATTTGACCCTCAAGAGTCAGTCTAGCCAAATAATAACAATGAAAATGCATGAGAACAGCAATTTCAACCTGGCTATTTCACAGACAAGCTTATTTTATGCATCAATAGCAAATAAATCAAGAAATTGGATGGACTTGCTGAATGTCTTTCACCACTCTAAGTAAATCCATCTAGCTAGCGTAACAAGCAGTTCTGAAGATTGGAATGTAAGCAGAGAAGAAATATTGATTGATTGCTTTATTTAGAGTAGAACTGTAACACCACCTATGCAAGGCATTTAGCATATCAAGCTAGGCAGTACCATCTTGTTGCTATAAACTTAACTGCAAGATAGATTAGACACTGGTTTGTGGAGTCTGGTCCCATAACTTAGAGCCATCTCTAACAGCACAGCAGCTCCTACTAAAGGCATTAACTTTGGGGAGATGCAAGTGGCTGCTAGCTGGCACATTCGATTTCCATAATGCAACACTACAGGTTAGCAGAGCATCTGTGGGAATGTCAAAATTCACATGTAGGGTGAATTGTCTCCAATCAACCTTGTAGGTACTTGGAAAAGGAAGAATGCCAAAATCATGCACCATTTTCGATGTTTGGACATTGTTATGAACACATAATGGGTCTTCCCTGGTGGTTCAGAAGGTGGAGAGTCTGCCTGCCAGTGTGTCAGGAAGACGGACAGAGGAGCCCAGTGGGCTACAGTTCATGGGGCCACAACGAGTCGGACGTGGCTGAATGACTAACACTTTCTTTTCACTTTCACTTCAACATGCCTTATCAAGTTTTCTATAGAATTGAGTTATATCTGAAAATCAAACATAAATGATGTCTTCAATTGCTCCAAAGAGTCACCTTGAATATTATAACAGGTAGAGAAAAACAAAGCAATATTCAGATTTAGGAAAGTCATCTAGACTCACTCCCTAGCTAGAGCACCAACCATGCAGAAGTAAGAATGCATGGAACTCCAGTGCTTGGGATTCCAAGTGCTTTCTCAGAAAAATGAAAAATGGCTATAGGTCTCAAGCCTTGAGGAGGGTCACTTATAAGTGTGACTGCTCAAACTTAATTTATTACTGGGTAAAACCTTATAGACACTTTTATCAGAAGAAAGATGTTTGTTCTCACAAAAAAATCTTGATATAATCAGTTGCAATGAAATTCAGAAATGAAATGATTGGTACAAATGTCAAGAAAAAGTATTTAAATATATGTGTAGTACAATCAAATGAACAGTAGTAGTTTGTTAACTTTAAAAGAAGAATATGATTATAATTATTTTCAAAGTCTCGGTTTACAAAGATCTGGTCCAGTAGCCTTCAGAGACTTTCCAGTGAAACAGATGTTGTCTAAAACCTTTTACGCTACTTATAGTTACAGGGGTAGCCTAGGTGAGTCAGCGGTAAAGAATCTGCCTGCCAACACAAAAGATGTAGGTTCAATCCCTGGGTTGGGAAAAATCCTCCAGAGTAGGAAAGGCAACCCACTCCAGTATTCTTGCCTGGGAAAACCCATGGACAGAAGAACCTGGCAGGCTACTATATGTTAGGGTCACGAAAGAGTTGGACATGACGTAGCAACTAACCAACCATCTATGCTGTCACACAGAGTCGGACACGACTGAAGCGACTTAGCAGCAGCAGCAGCAACAACAGTTACAGTACTACTCCAGCAAATCCATGACTGCAAGCCTTCTCTGAACATCCCAGTTCCTGTGCTGGAGAATTGCAAAGATAGATGATTCATTCTACTGAATTTTAGACCTTTCCCTTCATAGTAGTTACATCACACAATGTAAGCATTACTTGTGTGAAGATTCTGGACCAACTTGAGCTGGGCATCTCCTTGCTCCGTGAGACCACAACTCTCCTTGTTGCTCCTGTGGTTCTCTTGACCTTGATCTTGGCACATAACCCACTGTATTGATATTAATCTGATTATCATGTGAATGAATGCATGGTAAGCTCTACAAGAATAGGACTTTTATATTATTCATCTTTGTGTCCCCAGCCTCAAGCAATAACAGCATGTCCCCTAGAAGATCACATAGCTTGTGTTTACTGGTTAAACTGAATGACCGGACATTTGACTATGTCAGCTTTCTATGTCTAATGATTGACATTTTCATCTGAGGCCCCAGGAAGTGTAAACAACCAACCGCTTGGCAGCAGCTCATAGGACCTTTGGATCTTCCAGCGACAGATGAGAAAGCCAAAACAGGTTTTAGCAAGGAAGCTGTGTAGCTGCTCTACGTAATAATGCCAAAGGGCAGTCTAAGCACATCTCTGTGAGATGCAAAAATAAGGCTAGTTTATCCCTTGTGGCTCAGTTGGTAAAGAATCCACCTGCAATGCGGGAGACCTGGGTTCGATCCCTGGGATGGAAAGATCCCCTGGAGAAGGGAAAGGCTACCCACTCCAGTATTCTGGCCTGGAGAATTCCACGGAGTGAATAGTCCATGGGGTCGCAAAGAGTCAGACACGACTGGGTGCTTTTCACTTATACAGAAAAATGAGCATATTTACTCTTTTTTCTTGAAGTATAATATGAAAATAATTGAATATCCTTGATGCCAAAATCATTAGGCTTCATTCTTGAAATGACTGTGAAGAGGGAGAGTTTCAGAAAAGCTTTTCCAGTGAGCCTGTTTTGGTAGCTTTTTCCTCAAGCCAAGCTACAAATGTTGATTTACACAGTGCAAGCAATGTGGAAGCACCTTTGAAAAGGCTGCTTGCACTCATCTAGGCAGGAATCTGATGGTGCTGGTTGGTTATTTTTCTAGAAAAAAATGCTGTCTTCCAATAAGTTGGGTTGCATTGTCACTAACGAAATCCACAATTCTCCCATCAATGAGATCTCCCTGCTGAAAAGAGAAGAGAATTCAATTCTGAGCCTTCTGTTTGCCATACCTGAGAAGAAGTACCTAGAAGTTTGCACAAAGGACTGAGGTGCAGCAGCATGAGAAGACTGGAAAACTCCCCACCCCTCCCTATGGGCCTCATGATGTCAACTTTTGACCCCTGTGGAGGATGTCAAATGCTCTATCACAAGATACAGATCCTGTCTGTCCTAGATTTCTATAGCTGTGATTTTCCTGTTCCTGTTCCTATTTGGATTGTCCCTTCTTTTTCTTCACAAAATGTGTCCCAGGTTCGTTTTCAAAGCCAAGGAAGAAAGTAAGTTGTTTTTATACATGGGTGATTTTGATAATTAGTCAATTTATCCCTTTTCAGGAGAAGGCAATGGCACCCTACTCCAGTACTCTTGCCTGGAAAATCCCATGGATGGAGGAGCCTGGAAGACTGCAGTCCATGGGGTCGCTGAGGGTCGGACATGACTGAGTGACTTCACTTTCACTTTCATGCACTGGAGAAGGAAATGGCAACCCACTCCAGTGTTCTTGCCTGGAGAATCCCAGGGACGGGGGAGCCTGGTGGGCTCCCGTCTACAGGGTCACACAGAGTCGGACACGACTGGAGCGACTTAGCAGCAGCAGCAGCATCCCTTTTCATGTTTCCAATTTATTTCATGTATTCTCCAGCCCCAATAAAGGACCATATGAGCATTTTTTTAAATATGTAACCAGGCTTTGTAAATGCAGGAAAACACTTTTTAAAGTCTCCTTCAAAATTGGCAAGAACATGGCATTAAAATTCCTTGAAGATACCAAAATCAACCTAGTGAAGAACAGATTAATAACATTTCAGGAAACTTTTTTCTATTTCCTAAACAACTCCAGCTGAAAAATGCAAATTCAACTCAATAGAATATTCTTTCATGAGAAAGGATTATGGTTTGGAGAATCAAGTTTAGGAAGAGAAGATGGAGGTCATTCTTCCACAGTAGGGACGAATTTCTAAGGTCAACATCATTCACTCACATACAAAATGGCTCTGAAATTTTATGTGGACAACTTCTATATCTACAAAGTAAGGAAAGCAGGATGAAGAATTCACTCATGAAAGATTAACTGCTATGAAAATTGCTGCCTGTTATCCACAACTATCCACAACCAGAAAACCAGATAATGTATATGAAATGAATGTTACCAAATAGTGGACAACTGGCATTATAGGTCAGTGGTTCCTAAGAGAAGGAGAAAATGAAGTAAATCTTAAAATTGTCTTTGTTTACTGCCTGGGGACAGATTCCAGGACCAAAAACAGAGAGAGCGAAAACAAAGAGGCCGAAGTTCTCACTGGGCTGAAGAGATCAGGTTTGCAGTTTGATTGTCTAAGCCAGGTTGTCTAAAACCTACAGGACAGAGTACTGGAGAAGATGGAGCTACACAGAAACAATATCCTGATGCCAAAACAAGACAAAAAGCATTACAAGGAAAAGAAAACTACAGTTGAAGATCTTCCACAAACATAGAGATAAAATGTTTTAACAAAATATTAGCAAAACAAGATCAGATCAGATCAGTCACTCGGTCGTGTTTGACTCTTTGCGACCCCATGAATAGCAGCACGCCAGGCCTCCCTGTCCATCACCAACTCCCGGAGGTCATTCAGACTCACATCCATCAGTCAGTGATGACATCCAGCCATCTCATCCTCTGTCGTCCCCTTCTCCTCCTGCCCCCAATCCCTCCCAGCATCAGAGTCTTCTCCAATGAGTCAACTCTTCGCATGAGGTGGCCAAAGTACTGGAGTTTCAGCTTTAGCGTCATTCCTTCCAAAGAAATTCCAGGATTGATCTCCTTCAGAATGGACTGGTTGGATCTCCTTGCAGTCCAAGGGACTCTCAAGAGTCTTCTCCAACACCACAGTTCAAAAGCATCAATTCTTCAGTGCTCATCCGTCTTCACATCCAACTCTCACATCCATACATGACCACAGGAAAAACCATAGCCTTGACTAGACGAACCTTTGTTGGCAAAGTAATGTCTCTACTTTTGAATATTCTATCTAGGCTGGTCATAACTTCAGTTCCAAGGAGTAAGCGTCTTTTAATTTCATGGCTGCAGTCACCATCTGCAGTGATTTTGGAGCCCAGAAAAAGAAAGTCTGACACTGTTTCCACTGTTTCCCCATCTATTTCCCATGAAGTGATGGGACCGGATGCCATGATCTTCGTTTTCTGAATGTTTAGCTTTAAGCCAACTTTTTCACTCTCCTCTTTCACTTTCATCAAGAGGGTTTTTAGTTCCTCTTCACTTTCTGCCATAAGGGTGGTGTCATCTACATATCTGAGGTTATTGTTATTTCTCCCGGCAATCTTGATTCCAGCTTGTGTTTCTTCCAGTCCAGCATTTCTCATGATGTACTCTGCATATAAGTTAAATAAACAGGGTGACAATATACAGCCTTGATGAACTCCTTTACTCCTTTACTCAAACTCATGTCCATCGAGTCAGTGATGTCATCCAACCATCGCATCCTCTGTTGTCCCCTTCTCCTCCTGCCCTCAATCTTTCCCAGCATCAGGTCTTTTCAAATGAGTCAGCTCTTCGCATCAGGTGGCCAAAGTATTGGAGTGTCAGCCTCAGAATCAGTCCTTTCAATGAATATTCAGGACTGATTTCCTTTAGGATGATGGACTGGTTGGATCTCCTTGCAGTCCAAGGGACTCTCAGGAGTCTTCTCCAACACCATAGTTCAATAGCATCAATTCTTCAGTACTCAGCTTTCTTTATAGTCTAACTCTCACATCTGTATATGACTACTGGAAAAACCAAAGCTTTGACTAGACAGACCTTTGCTGGTAAAATAATGTCTCTGCAGGGCACTATTACTCAGTCATAAAAAGAAATACTGCTAGAATTGTATGATGATTCTTAAATGAATAATGCAACTGAAAGAAGTCAGACATAGAGAACTACATGCTGTATGACAAAGACAAACATAATGTTATGGAAAAATCGGAAGTTTCCAGAATCTAGAGTCAAGGAGAGACAGAATGCAAAGGTCACAGGAGGATTTTAGGGATGATAAAAATGCTTTATATTTTGATTGTGGTGATGTTTACACAGCAGTATACATTTGTCAAAATTATACATCAAAATTGATTAAATTTACTGCTTAACTATTCATCAATAAAGCTTATTCTTTAAAAATATGGAAGGAAATATAATAAAAAGAAGCCATCCTCATTTATTAAAAATTCTATATGAAACGATATTGCTGTCTTTTTCCTATTATTGTATGTCCTGGTGTGTGTTTTATCTTGGATTGAAAAGGGGGAAAGCAAAGTTATTTAAAACTGAGATTAACTATGTCAAAAGAGTTTCAAGTGGTATAAATATATTTATATTAAAATTAGAGGACTTTATAATAACTAACTGATGGTTTTTAAGATATATTTTAGAAGTGCAAAGAACACACATGAGTGCTTACCTCTTTTATAATTAATTTCTATCAGAATATAGTTGATTTATAATGCTGTGCTAGTTTTTGCTCCACAGCAAAGGGAATCAGCCATAATAGACATATTGGATGTTTCCCTTCATTGTGATTTATTAAGTGGTTTGATGGATCTACTTAAATCTCAATATTTACTACTTTTAGTACTTCATTTGAATTCACTTCATTTAGAGCATTCTAATTTTTAAAATCAGTAAGTTGTTACTTTTCACATATAATTATAATGAAAATAGCATTGGGATATCATCATGTTTACCCTTTTGCAGTTTCAGTTCTAGACTATTTTGTAAAAATTTGAAAAACAAATTCATTGATGGGAATAGATTTCCTCTACTTGGCTTTCAAATTCATTGTAATCAACCAGTAGCATTAAGCACTTTTCCTCATCAATATGAAAATTAGACTTCAGGGACTGACCTTATAAATAGATCAGAGAAAGCAGAAGGACACTGAGAATAAGTTAATGACATTTCCAGATAATCAAGCTCAATAAAAATGTAGTGTTTGAATGTGCAATGTGCAGAATAAATCAAATTCAAAGGTATGCTTCCAGATTTTAAATAGCCTATGCTGAACGAGAAAAGAGAACCTGGTAAATCTTAATCACTTTAAATTGGCAACACCTTGAGCATGATCTGCAGAAGGTTTGCCTTGGACAAACATACACACACACACACACACACACACACACACACACACACCATGAGTTCATTATCAAACCAAGCTCAATAATATTGAATTAAACAAAATAAAACCAATACTTTCTCATATGAGGATATCTCAGAACCTTTAATATGCTAATCTGCATGGGGATTCTTACTGGAGAAAGTTATACGTACCTGACTATGAACTCTTTTATCCAGGATCAGCTTCTGGAGTTCATATCTGAAAAACAAACTTTGGGAAAGATGACCTAAATGGTACTTACTTTCCCAGAGAAACTCACACATGTGAGAGCACAGTTCTCTAAGCTGCATCTCACTTAGTCTTCTAATAGGTATGTTGTCTTATTAGTTCCTCTTGGCAAATTTCAGAAATAAATAATTACTTGTTTCTTGTTTTTTTATATAAATTTATTTATTTTAATTTAATTTATTTTAATTGGAGGCTAATTACTTTACAGTATTGTATTGGTGTTGCCATACATCAACATGAATCCGCCACAGGTATACAAGTGTTCCCCATCCTGAACCCCCTCCCACCTCCAGTCTCTTGGAAAGAATTTATTTGTACACATGTGTATATTCATGCAATTTTCAGTAAGTAAATAATTACAAAATGTATGTATCAGTTCAGTTAGTCTCTCAGTCATGTTTGACTCTTTGCGACCCCAAGCACACCAGGCTTCCCTGTCCATCACCAACTCCCAGAGTTTACTCAAACTCATGTCCATCCAGTCAGTGATGTCATCCAACCATCTCATCCTCTGTCGTCCCCTTCTCCCCCTGCCTTCAATCTTTCCCAGCATCAGGGTCGTTTCAAATGAATCAGTTCTTCATATCAGGTGGCCAAAGTACTGGAGTTTCAGCTTCAGCATCAGTCCTTTCAGTGAATATTCAGGACATTTCCTTTAGGATGGACTGGTTGGATCTCCTTGCAGTCCAAGGGACTCTCAGGAGTCTTCTCCAACACCACAGTTCAAAAGCATGAATTCTTCAGTACTCAGCTTTCTTTATAATCCAACTCTCACATCCATACACGACTACTGGAAAAAACAAAGCTTTGACTAGATGGACCTTTGTTGGCAAAGTAATGTCTCTGCTTTATAATATGCTGTCTAGGCTGGTCACAACTTTTGGCTGCAGTCACCATCTGCAGTGATTTTGGAGCCCAAAAAAAATAAAGTCTCTCACTGTTTCCACTGTTTCCCCATCTATTTGCCATGAAGTGATGGGACTGGATGCCATGATCTTCGTTTTCTGAATGTTGAGTTTTAAGCCAACTTTTTCACTCTCCTCTTTCACTTTCATCAGGAGGTTCTTTAGTTCTTCGCTTTCTGCCATAAGGGTGATGTCATTGCATATCTGAGGTTATTGATATTTCTCCTGGCAACTCCAGCTTGTGCTTCATCCAGCCCATCCACCATTTCACATGATGTACTCTGCATATAAGTTAAATAAGCAGGGTGACAATATGCAGCCTTGACGTACTCCTTTTCCAATTTGGAACCAGTCTATTGTTCTACATCCAGTTCTAACTATTGCTTCTTAATCTTCATACAGATTTCTTAGGAGGCAGGTCAAGTGGTCTGGTATTCCCATCTCTTCCAGAATTTTCCACAGTTTGCTGTGATCCACACAGTCAAAGGTTTTGGCATAGTCAATAAAGCAGAAGTAAATATTTTTCTGGAACTTTCTTGCTTTTCCAATGATCCAGTGGATGTTGGCAATTTGATCTCTGGTTTCTCTGCCTTTTCTAAATCCAGCTTGAACATCTGGAGGTTCATGGTTCGTGTACTGTTGAAGCCTGGCTTGGAGAATTTTGAGCATTACTTTGTTAGCATGTGAGATGAGTGCAATTGTGCAGTAGTTTGAACATTCTTTGGCATTGCTTTTCTTAGGGGTTGGAATGAAAACTGCCCTTATCCAGTCCTGTGGCCACTGCTGAGTTTTCCAAATTTGCTGGCATATTGAGTGCAGCACTTTCACAGCATCATCTTTTAGGATTTGAAATAGCTCAACTGGAATTCCATCACCTCCACTAGCTTTGTTCATAGTGGTGCTCCCTAAGGCCCACTTGACTTCACATTCCAGGATGTCTGTTTTTAGATGAGTGATCACACCATCATGTTTATCTGGGTTCATAAAGATCTTTTTTGTATGGTTCTTCTGTATATTCTTGCCACCTCTTCTTAATATCTTCTGCTTCTTTTAGGCCCATACCATTTCTGTCCTTTGTTGTGCTCATCTTTGCATGAAATGTTCCCTTGGATCTCCAATTTTCTTGGAAAGATCTCTAGTCTTTCCCATTCTACTGTTTTCCTTTGTTTCTTTGCATTGATCACTGAGGAACAGTTTCTTATCTCTCCTTGCTATTCTTTGGAACTCTGCATTCAGATGGGTATATCTTTCCTTTCCTCCTTTGCCTTTTAGCTTCTCTTCTTTTCTTAGCTATTTGTATGTATATAGTTTAGTTAATTATGAATGGCTCTAACATTTTCTAAACTTCGGCAAAGCTAGTCTGCTTTATATTAGATAGTCATGCCCACTTATCTGCTAAGGGACAGTTTTTAAGCACGAATCAGTTGTTAGAAGACAATTCTCCATGGGTCTTTCCCATTTCTGTGTGTCTTATGACCAGAGGCACTGACAGTTTTTTCAGAAATATCTTTCGAAGGACAACCATCTAGCAAACAGTCTTGGAAGATACAGGGTCTCCCTCTGGAGTACAGGACTCCGGACAAGTGTTGGGCAGGTTTGTTAGCAGTTCCCTTCAAAAGAGTGATTCCTTTAAAAGTTTTGTCCCTGAGCTTCATTTAAACACTCAGAGCTTCTCAGCCATGAGATGAACCCACTGCACTGGATTGTCCACCTGGGCTATTCCACATCATGAATGGGCTTCCCGGTGCAAGAGAAACATTGTGAATATGAAGTTCATGCTTCCTGCTGTGCCATGAGTAATAATATCCTTTACCTCTGACCCAGGTGTCTCGTGCCTTCAGTAAGCATCCATGAAACTGTGACAGTAACTTATTAGCTTGCAAATAGGATAAAGGCTCAGACTTTTCATAGTTCTTGAAGCTTTAACATTTACACTGGTGGATATTTTCCCATATAACAGCAATAAAATTTTGAAGATGTCAGTAGAAGATTGAAGAACACAAGACAGAGTAGTAAGAAGGCTTCATCTTGTCAAGAGAACCAAATATATAGCATTTGTTCCCAGAGATGGTCAATGTAAGACACAATGACGAAGTCAGAATGAATATGATAGAGGCAGAATTTCAGGACATGGTGATTTTGTTTTCATGGTCCAGCTGCACTTCTACACAGTTGATGGTTTACAAACAGAAATGGAAGATAGGAAGCTAGAATCTAGAAGAGTCAGGACAAGTTTTTTTATAGGTCTGCAAAAAAATAAAAAGCTAAAATAATTCCACATGTAAATTCTAGTACATCTTATTTTGCTTGCCCTGGCATGATCAGAATACATACTTCATGCTTGCAATTCTAGAAGGAAAGAAAGGATTTGAAGGGTAGGTACCTTGGGATAAGGACAAGCTTCAAGCAGAACATTACCGGAAAATAAATGTTCTAGAATGAGAGAGATAAGATTCTGCTGTCTACATTCATGGTTAGCATCTAACAAGTTGTTCCTATACCATTTTGTCCATTTTATTCTTTTAGGACCAAAACCCCCAAAGTTTTGTATGATGAAATTCTGGGTCTTATTATACAATACTGTGATAGGGAGAATAATAATCCCATAAATATCCATGCCTTAATCCTCCAAACCTTTAAAAGTAAGTTGCAATACATGGCAAAAGAAATCTTTCAGATACAGTCAAGGTTACAAACTTGCAAATGGGGAGATTATTCTGGATTGTTTGGGTGAACTAGTCTAATCACTAAAATCCCTGAAAGTGGATCGATTATTTTTCCAGCTAGAGACAGGAAAGATACAATAGTATAAAAGTCGTGGAGGTTTGAAGCATGAGAGGGACTTGACTATTTGTTGGAGGGGCATAACAGCAGGAATGTGGGCAGCCTCTAGGAGAAAAGACCAGCTGGGGGCAAAGACCTTTGCTGACTGTCAGCAAGAGAATGGAGACCTCAGTCCTATAACCACATGGAACTGAATTCAGCCAACGACTGTAATGATCTTAGAAGTGGATCCACCCCCAGAACCTTCAGCAATGAGTATGACTCTGCCATCACGTTGATCTCTGCCTTAAGATCCTTTAAGCAAAAGACTCAGCTAAGCTAATCTTTATCTAGAAATTTTGATCTTTAGAACTGTGTGATAATAAGTGGGTATTATTTTTAAGTGCTCAATTTGTGGTAATTTGTTATGACAGAAATAGAAAGTAATGCAACACTAAATTCCCCCTATAACTCGGATGGACAATTTGAAGCTTTTACATTTGAGGATTCAAGCAGTGATGATCCGATAAGCAAACCTATGGAGATGTTGCCAGTTTTTAATTCCAGTGTCATTTATTTGCCTACGGACATTTATCTAGTAAATGAAATAACTCGATGAATAATTGAAACTTTGCTATTTGATACCTTTTCAATTATTCAGTAACAAAAGAGAATAACAATATCATTCTCAGAGAGTTTAAATAAATATTTCTCTCCTGAATTTATTTAACTCTTACACTGTGACCACAGTGTCAATGCTACCAAGCTGACAGGGAAGATTGGAAAGCGTCCTTTGAGTTACTCTTTTAGACATTTGCACATGCGGTAGCTGTAGGTTAGTGAAGCACATAGGTTAGTATTTGCATCTTGCCCAGTAAATGACCTAATCCTTCTAAAACTACCTTTCTCATTCCTTTGAATGATGGAAGCTAACTTTTCTCTGAGAATAAAATCCTTTAACAATCTAAACAGTAGAATTGGAGTGTTGTAGCCTATGCTTTGGGGAGATCATAATACAACTGACCATTAGTTAACTCACAGAAAGTTATCTTTATTAACAACACAAGATTAGTACTAACGAACTGAAAAGAGAGGCGGGATCTCTCTGGGATACAGTGAGTGGTTTGCAAAGATCCCAGTTATTTATTTGGTAACTCTGTGTCAGTGCTCCCAGGGAGGGAATGCTTTTTTAGGATCATTAACAAGGTCTTAACACTTCACATGGCTTCTCTCTAACCTTTCATTTAATATTAAGGTACATTGGCTAATAATAACAAATTACCAATTACCTCTTTTCAAAAATAAACCTCAGAAACAGAAGAGTCTAATTTCTGTCTCCTGATATCAACAACAAAACTATAATAGGAAAGATGCTGGTGCCACTATAGAAAATGTCCTGCACAGCAGAACGTGGGAGGAAGCATTGAATTCCCACCAGGAGAAATTTCTTTCTGATAATAAGCATACATGGTATCTCACTGCACAGTGTATGATCCCCAATAAAGAAGTATCAGAAAAACTGAGGGGAAATATTTATTATTGAGTCAACATTTATTTTTAAATTGTACCCAGACATCTGTAAAGGGCAAGCTCAAAGCAGAGCTTAAGGACTAAATATCATGTAATATAGCCTCTTTTTTAGGAAGGACAATATCATCTCAAGTGGATTAAAACTTCCCTGATTTGAAAAAGTCCTCCAGCAAGGGGAATTTCCCATGATCCTATGACAACTCATTGATACAGCATTTTTTGGAACATTTATTATCACATATAACCCAGCTGTTGAAGTCTGCTTCTTCTTGAAAAATCTTTCAATCAATATTTATTAAGTACCTACCACTGTCTGATTCTTCCTTTCTCATATTTTAACAAGATTATTGAGCTATAATTCACATACTCCAAATCACCCATTTAAAGAGTTTTTTAAATGGTTTTTGTGTATTCAGAGTTGTACAGCCATCTCTCATAATTTGCTTACAACATTTCTATCAGTCCAGAAAGAAACCCATTAAAAGTCTTTTCAGCATTCTTCCTTTCCCCAGCCACTGGCAACCATTGATCTGCTTTCTGTATCGATAGATTTGCTTATCTGGGATAGTTTTGGGGCTCTTCAGGTGGCTCAGCAATAAAGATTCTGCCTGCAATGTAGGAGCCACAGGAGACATGGCTTTGATCCCTGGGTCAATAAGATTCCCCCTGGAGAAGGAAATGGCAACCCACTCCAGTATCCTTGCCTGTTTAATCCCATGGACAGAGGAACTTGATGAGCTATAGTCTATGGGGTCACAAAACGTCAAACCCAACTGAAGCAACTGAGTACACATCTTGGATATTTGATAAATATATGGAATCATATCTTTTATGATTTTTTTTCACTTAGCATAATGTTTCAAGGTTCATGCACACTGAAGTATGTATCAATTTGCCATTCCTTTTTATGGCTGAATAATATTCCACTCTATGAATATATCACATGTTATTTATCCATTTATCAGTTGATGGACATTTGGGTTATTTCCACTTTGGGGTCATTATGAATAATACCTCTATAATCATTCATCTCACAAGTTTTTGTGTGGATGTATATTTTCATTTCTCTTAGATATATACTGGGAATAATGTGGTATGATTAACATTTGAGGGCTCACCAAACTGTTTCCCAAAGTGGCTGAACAGTGTCACATTCCCACCAGCAATATCTTACACATCCTCCCATACTTGTGATTATCTTCTTTCTTATAGCCATACTAATTGATACTTAGTAATATCTCATTGTGATTTTAATTTGTATTTTCACAATTAACTATTATGTTAATCCTCATTTTCTGTGATATTTAGCCATTTATTGTATCTTATTTGATAACTGTCTATTCTATAAGTTTATCCATATATCAATTGGGCTATCTTTTCTATTATTGAGTTCTAACAGTTAATATATTCTAGATACAAATATTTTGTAAGATACGTGATTTTGAAATATTTTCTCCCTTTCTGTGGGCTGTCTTTTCATTTTTTTGATGGCATTGTTTGTTGAAAATACTATTTCTTTCCCTGTTGAACTGTCTTGAAATTTGTCAAAAATCAATTCGCCATAAATGTATTGGTTTATTTCTTAACCCTGAATTATATCTTATTGATCTATATGTTTATTTTTATTTGTAAGTACCACAGTGCTGGAATTACTGTAGCTCTGTAGTAAGATTCAAAATTGGGAAATGTGAGCCCTATTACTTTTTCTTTTTCAAGATAGATTTTGCTCTTCTGGCCCCCTTGAGATCCCATAGATTTTAGAATCACCTTATCAGTTTCTACAAACACAAAAAGAAGCAGCTAGAATTTTGGTAGAAACTGTGTTCAATCAGTAAATCCATTTGGGAAGTATTGCCATTTGAACAATACGAACAAAGCTAGTGGAGGTGATGGAATTCCAGTGGAGCTATTCCAAATCCTGAAAGATGATGCTGTGAAAGTGCTGCAATCAATATGCCAGCAAATTTGGAAAACTCAGCAGTGGCCACAGGACTGGATAAGGGCAGTTTTCATTCCAACCCCTAAGAAAAGCAATGCCAAAGAATGTTCAAACTACTGCACAATTGCACTCATCTCACATGCTAGTAAAGTAATGCTCAAAATTCTCCAAGCCAGGCTTCAGCAATATGTGAACTGTGAACTTCCTGATGTTCAAGCTGGTTTTAGAAAAGGCAGAGGAATCAGAGATCAGATTGCAACATCTGCTGGATCATGGAAAAAGCAAGAGTTCCAGAAAAACATCTATTTCTGCTTTATTGACTATGCCAAAGCCTTTGACTGTGTAGATCACAATAAACTATGGAATATTCTGAAAGAGATGGGAATACCAGACCACCTGATCTGCCTCTTGAGAAATCTGTATGCAGGTCAGGAAGCAACAGTTAGAACTGGTCATGGAACAACAGACTGGTTCCAAATAGGAAAAGGAGTACGTCAAGGCTGTATATTGTCACCATGTTTATTTAACTTATATGCAGAGTACATCATGAGAAATGCTGGACTGAAAGAAACATAAGTTGGAATCAAGATTGCTGGGAGAAATATTAATAACCTCAGATATGCAGATGACACCACCCTGATGAAAGTGAAAGTGGAAAGTGAAAAGGTTGGCTTAAAGCTCAACATTCAGAAAACGAAGATCATGGCATCTGGTCCCATCACTACATGGGAAATAGATGGGGAAACAGTGGAAACAGTGTCAGACTTTGTTTTTCTGGGCTCCAAAATCACTGCAGATGGTGACTGCAGCCATGAAATTAAAAGACGCTTGCTCCTTGGAAGGAAAGTTATGACCAACCTTGATAGCATATTCAAAAGCAGAGACATTACTTTACCAACAAAGGTTCGCCTAGTCAAGGCTATGGTCTTTCCTGTGGTCATGTATGGATGTGAGAGCTGGACTGTGAAGAAGGCTGAGCGCCGAAGAATTGATGCTTTTGAACTGTGGTGTTGGAGAAGACTCTTGAGAGTCCCTTGGACTGCAAGGAGATCCAACCAGTCCATTCTGAAGGAGATCAATCCTGGAATTTCTTTAGAAGGAATGATGCTAAAGCTGAAACTCCAGTATTTTGGCCACCTCATGCGAAGAGTTGACTCATTGGAGAAGACTCTGATGCTGGGAGGGATTGAGGGCAGGAGGAGAAGGGGACGACAGAGGATGAGATGGCTGGATGGCATCACTGACTCGATGGATGCGAGTCTGAGGGACCTCCGGGAGCTGGTGATGGACAGGGAGGCCTGGCGTGCTGCGATTCATGGGGTCGCAAAGAGTCGGACACGACTGAGCGACTGATCTGATCTGATAGGAAGTTAATTTGTAAGTGTTAAATAAATAACTTTTACTGAAAATTAATTTATTACATATTGTTTGAGCTGAATGAGCAAATGATTATGAACAAGGAAATGAAGACAACATGCCAAAAGATACTGGAGAAAGTCACCCAAGGAGTGGCTGCTGAAGGCAAAATATGCAGTCCCTGACTTACAAATGATCTTTGGCTGTATAGCAAATTCTGTGGCTTATACACTTTTTTCCTACCTCCAGAAACCCAGACATCCATAATGGCCAGGGATTTAAGCACAAGAAGCCTCTCCAGTCAGCAGCAGTGGTCAATCTTTTTTTTTCTAAAAGATCAAGTATCAAATATGTCAGACTTTGCAGGGTATCTGTCCTCTCTTACAACTATTGTAACAGTCCCATCATTGTAGCAAAAGCAGTCACAGACAATACATAAACAAATTAGTGTGCCTGTGTTCCAACAAAACTTTATTTATAAAAACAGGCAGCAGACCAGACTAGAGCAGAAAGCTGTACACAGTCAACTCCTGGTCTATCATGATGTACCTATAGCACTGTGCTGTCCTTATAGATTTGTAGGACTAAACAACACGGGCAGAGGGTGCTAGTTCAAAAAGAAATCTTTTCTACTGTTACAACCTAAAGTACGAGAAGCACACTTCCATCAGACATTCAGCTGACCAAGAAGAAGACCGACTGCGGATTCCACACCTTTGGTGATGACCGACTCCTGAGAGTGGAATGGGGTTCGTGCCGCCAGGGAATGGGGAGCTACAACACTCCAAGACTTCTGGATTACTTTGCTAGGGCTGTTGCCACAGACTGGGAGACTTAATCAATAAAAATTTATTTTCTCACAGTGCAGGTGATTAGATGTCCAACACCTAGGGTGTCAACAGAGTCGACTTCTTCCAAGCCCTCTCTCCCTGACTTGTAGATAACTGTCTTCTCCCCATGTCTTTACATGATTTTCTCTATGAGTCTGTGTCCAAGTTCCCTCTTATAAAAATACCAGTCATATTAGACTGTGCTCAGTCCCTCAGTCACATCTGACTCTGTGATCCCATGGACTATAGCTGCCAGGCTCCTTTGTCCATGGAATTTTCCAGGCAGGAATACTGGAGTGGGTTGACATTTCCTTGTCCTGGGGATCTTCCTGACACAGGGAGTGAATCCACATCTCCTATTTCTTTGGCATTGGCAGATGGATTCTTTACCACTGAGCCGTATTAGATTAGAGCCTACACTAATGACCTCAGCTTAATAAACATTTAAAAACTCCATCTCCAAATTGTCACAGTCTGATGTACTAAGGGTTAAGGTGTCAAAGAATGAATTTGAATACAATTAGCCCATGATAACTTCTCTCAGAGAAAACCCAGAGGCACTTAAGTGTAAAACCAGCCCCTATATTTTTCCTTTTCCTCTTGTTCACCTGTCTATGGACCTATACTGTCCATTTCCCTTTCCATGGCTGCCACCAGCTGTGTAGAATCTGGATTTCTTCTCATTCTAGTCTACCAAAGAACAGAACAAATCTCCCAGCTTCTTCCTTATTTCTCCAGCCATAAAGCATGCTCATAGCCATCTGAAGATTTTATAGGTTTAAAGCATATGTAATAAATATTCTTTCACTCTTTCAGAACTTAAATCTTGTTAGAAAACATAGCTATACTAGAAGAGGTCTTTGTATATACAATGGATGGAAGAAAGATTTGTCTGTATTACTGTGTTTTGTTTTGTTTTAGTTGCTCAGTTGTATCTTTGTGACTCCATGGTCTGTCCATGGAATTTTCCAGGCAAGAATAATGGAGTGGGTTGTCATTCACTTCTCCAGAGGATCTTTCTCACTCAGGGATCAAACCCAGGTATCCCACACTGCAGGCGGATTCTTTACCATTTGAGCTACTAGGGAAGCCCATTTTACTGTTAGTTAACAGCAACATTAACATAGAACATTATCGCCAAGATATGCATATGCATATATTATCATTTTTGATTCTCATGGTAGTCTCTGAGGAAAATAGATCATCCTCAGTGTGCAAATGAAACTGAGATTTAAAGTGTTTCAGTGATTTTGCTAAAGATTTTACAACTAGGTTATACAGCCAGAAAAATCCTACAGCTCTAACATAGACTTGGGGTTATTTGTCCCTGATATTACTCAGATATTCCAAGTTAGTATCTAGTTATTTTATTTATTTATTTTTAGGAAACAAAAACATTTTAATAGATCTGTAAGAATTACATACATCTAGCATGTAACTTGTTATGAGTTCCTCTGCTGCTGTTGCTCAGTCTTGTCATATCCGACTCTTTGCAACCCTGTGGATTGTAACCCACCAGGCTCCTCTGTCCGTGAGATTCTCCAGGCAAGAACACTGGAGTGGGTTGCCATTTTCTTCTCCTAGGGATCTTCCCGACTTAGGGATTGAGCCTGCATCTCCTGTGTCTCCTGCACTGCAGGCGGATTCTTTACCCCCTGACCCATCAGGGAAGCCTTATCTCACAGTTCACTCATGTCACTTCCCCCAACATAAGTGAAAATACTCTTCACCACCGTTTAAACATCTTATGGAAGTTCATCCTTATTATCATTTTAAATTTTTAATTGGAGAATAATTTCTTTACAATATTCTGGGTTTCTGCTATACAACATCAATTTCAACCATATATGTGTGTGTGTGTGTGTGTGTGTGTGTGTGTGTGTGTGTGATATATACACATACAGGGGAGCCTGGTGGGCTGCCATCTATGGGGTTGCACAGAATCGGACACGACTGAAACAACTTAGCAGCAGCAACAGCAGCATATATATATCCCCTCCCTCTTGAACTTCTCTTTCAGCCCCCCTACACCCCATCCCGACCCTCTAGATTGTCACAGACCACCAGGCTGAGCTCCCTGTGTTATACATCTACTTTACACTAGCTATCTGTTTTACACTTAGTACTGACAATTCAGATCAGATCATAACAGATCAGTCGCTCAGTCGTGTCTGACTCTTTGCGACCCCATGAATCGCAGCACGCCAGGCCTCCCTGTCCATCACCAATTCCTGGAGGTCACTCAGACTCACATCCATTGAGTCAGTGATGCCATCCAGCCATCTCATCCTCTGTCGTCCCCTTCTCCTCCTGCCCCCAATCCCTCCCAGCATCAGAGTCTTCTCTAATGAGTCAGCTCTTCGCATGAGGTGGCCAAAATACTGGAGTTTCAGCCTTAGTATCATTCTCTCCAAAGAAATCCCAGGGCTGATCTCCTTCAGAATGGACTGGTTGGATCTCCTTGCAGTCCAAGGGACTCTCAAGAGTCTTCTCCAACACCACAGTTCAAAAGCATCAATTCTTCGGCACTCAGCCTTCTTCACAATCCAGCTCTCACATCTATACATGACCACAGGAAAGACCATAGCCTTGACTAGGTGAACCTTTGTTGGCAAAGTAATGTCTCTGCTTTTGAATATGCTATCTAGGTTGGTCAAAACTTTCCTTCCAAGGAGTAAGCATCTTTTAATTAAGGTATGACCTAAATCAAAATCTTTACAACTATACAGTGGAAGTGACAATAGATTCAAGGGATTAGATCTGATAGACAGAGTGCCTGAAGAACTATAGGCAGAGATTCGGGGCATTGTACAGGAGGCAAGACCATCCCCAAGAAAAAGTAATGCAAAAAGTTAAAATGGCTGTCTGAGGAGGCCTTACAAATAGCTGAGAAAAGAAAAGAAACAAAAAGCTAAGGAGAAAAGGATAGAAATACCCATTTGAGTCCAGAGCTCCAAAGAATAGCAAGGAGAGATAAGAAGGCCTTCCTCAGTGATCAATGCAAAGAAATAGAGGGAAAAAATAGAATGGGAAAAACTAGGGATCTCTTCAAGAAAATCAGAGATACCAAGGGAACATTTCATGCAAAGATGGGCTCAATAAAGGACAGAAATGGTAGGGACCTAACAGAAGCAGAAGATATTAAAAAGAGGTGGCAAGAATACACAGAACAACCATACAAAAAAGATCTTTATGACCCAGATAACCATGATGGTGTGATCACTCACCTAAAAACAAACATCCTGGAATGTGAAGTCAAGTGGGCCTTAGGGAGCACCACTACGAGCATAGCTAGCATTGGTTATGGAATTCCAGTTGAGCTATTTCAAATCCTAAAAGATGATGCTGTGAAAGTGCTGTGCTCAATATGCCAGCGAATTTGGAAAACTCAGCAGGGGCCACAGGATTGGAAAAGGGCAGTTTTCATTCCAATCCCAAAGAAAGGCAATGCCCGAGAATGCTCAAACTACCACACAATTGCACTCGTCTCACATGCTAACAAAGTAATGCTCAAAATTTTCTAAGCCAGACTTCAACAGTACATGAACCATGAATTTCCAGATGTTCAAGCTGGTTTTAGAAAAGGCAGAGGAACCAGACATCAAATTGTCAACATCCATTGGATCATCAAAAAAGCAAGAGAGTTCCAGAAAAACATCTACTTCTGCTTTATTTCTATCCCAAAAGTTTTGATCACAATAAACTGTGGAAAATTCTGAAAGAGATGGGAATACCAGACCACCTGACTGCCTCTTGAGAAATCTGTATGCAGGTCAAAAAGCAACAGTTAGAACTGGACGTGGAATAACAAACTGGTTCCAAATTGGGAAAGGAGTACGTCAAAACTGTATACTGTCACCCTGCTTATTTAACTTGTATGCAGAATATATCATGAGAAATACTGGGCTGGATGATGCACAAGCTGGAATCAAGATTGCCAAGAGAAATATCAATAACCTCAGATATGCAGATGACATCACCCTGATGGCAGAAAGCAAAGAAGAACTAAGGAGCCTGTTGATGAAAATGAAAGAGGAGGGTGAAAAAGTTGGCTTAAAACTCAACATTCAGAAAATGAAGATCATGGCATCCAGTCTCATCACTTAATGGCGAATAGATAGGGAAACAGTGAAAACAGTGAGAGATTTTATTTTGGGGGCTCCAAAATCACTGCAGATGCTGACTGCAGCCATGAAATTAAAAGATGCTTACTCCTTGGAAGAAAAGTTATGACCAACCTAGACAGCATGTTAAAAAGCAGAGACATTACTTTGCCAACAAAGGTCCATCTAGTCAAACTATGGTTTTCCCAGTAGTCATGTATGGATGTGAGAGTTGGAATATAAAGAAAGCTGAGCGCCAAAGAATTGATGTTTTTGAGCTATGGTGTTGGAGAAGACTCTTGAGAGTCCCTTGGACAGCAAGAAGATCCAATCAGTCCATCCTAAGGGAAATCAGTCATGAATATTCATTGGAAGGACTGATGCTGAAGCTGAAAATGTGAAGAACTGACTCATTTGAAAAGACCCTGATGCTGGGAAAGATTGAAGGTAGGAGGAGAAGGGGACAACAGAGGGGAAAAAAATAGTTGGATGGTGTCACTGACTCAATGAACATGAATTTGAGCAAGCTCCAGGGGTTGGTGATGGACAGGAAAGCCTGGCATGCTGCAGTCCATGGGGTCTCAAAGAGTCACACGTGACTGATCGACTGAACTGAACTGAACTGACTTATTTTAATGAAAAGAAAGTGTGGCATTTCCAATTGAGAAAAGAAAGATAAGGATGGAGGGTAGATTTGCCCAAGGAGTTACAAGAAAATTCAATCCTAGGAGAGAGGGAAGAAAATCAGTAAGGTAAATAGGCTACAATATTCAGGAATGTTTAGGCAGTGCAAACCCCAACCAGGATTGGAAACAATGTGTTTCTCATCCCCCCACCTCTGCTAGGCTGATGGTCCCCAGGCAAAATGTCTGAACTGCTAGCTCAAGAGAAAGGTGGGGGACTTGTTAGACAGAGCCGCCTGGGCTTCCCAAACCATTTTCCAAAAGGATGGATGGCAGAAAGCTATCCCAAGAGGTAGCTGCTCCCATGACCACAGGCGAGCAGGTTTGCAGACCGTTTCAGGTGTTCCCTACCACTGTTCCTTAATATGCAGCCTGCATATGTCAGACACAAGGAAGCCTGGGTCTGCCTGCAGCCTGTTGACAGAAGAAATGGTCTGTGGGGGATAAACCTAAGGAGAAATCATCACATCGCAGAATACTTTGTGTTGAAAAGAAATTGTATGATCCTTCCCCCTCCCTGTCCTCCAGAAAAGGCTTTTTATTTTCTAAAGGGCATGATGCTTAAATCGTTCCAACCAAGGCTGTGCACAGCTCTTCAAAGGGGCTTCTGTAGCTGCCCTTGGGAGATGGTGCCAAAACACATTAGATTTTGAAGCTCTAATTTGAAAAAATGTTTCTAATTCAGATCCTCCAGTTTCCTTTAGTAAATTTCACAGTATTATTTCTCGTTATACTTCCTCTTGGCACTATATATAATCCTACCCTTCTTCTTACCCTTCAGATGGCAGTCAAGAGTTATTGCATCCCTCCAATTTATCACTTAGCTAAGACATATAAAGCATAGTGAGTTATTTTAGCCACCTTTTTCAGGATTAAATGCTTAATATGATCTCTTTATCATCCCCAGCACTTTTCTGGCAGAAGATTGCAAAGTTGGAAGGAATTTTAAAGATCATCCTTAGTCTGGCCACCTAATTAATACCTAAATCCCATTCTCCCAGAAGACCAATAAAAATACCCCCAGTGGCTACTCAGCCCTCATGTAATTTAGTACCTTGTGAAGTAACTTTTTATTTGCCCAGAGGAGATGTATTTTCTGTTCTTTTGTTGTTGTTGTTCTGGTGGGGAGAAAAAAAAAAATTATAGCTTCCAACTATTGTCTATGCTCTTGGCGATAAACAGAAATCTACTCTTCACACATGCAGCCAGTCAAGTATTGAAAACAAGTTTCAAGCTCATTGAATATCCCCAAGACTCTAGCTAAGGTCAGGTAAGAGGACATACATTAAATTTAACTATGAAGTAAGCAATTTGCTTACCTATTTACTTATCACGGGAAAAAACACAAACAAAGCATCCAAGTGCTTCTTCCTGAATTTCCACCTTCCCTGTGCCTTGCTTTGGTCCGTGTGTCCTGCATGTTCTCCCTGGAGAGCCCTTCCTTTACATTTTCCCCATCATTTACCTACATTCTCCTGAAGTCCTTACTAGGTGGTTAAAAATCTAACATGTGAATATGAACTAACAAGTCAATACGACAGAATGATTTAGCCTTTTCTGATAACATCATTTTATAAGAGACAGTCATGCATGTTCAGTCATTCAATAGTGTCCAATTCTTTGAGACCTCGTACTTTAGCCTGCCAGGCTCCTCTGTCCATGGGATTTTCTAGGCAAGAATACTGAAGTGAGTTGCCACTTCCTTCTCCAGGGGATCTTCCTAAACCAGGGATTGAACCCGTGTCTCCTGTGTCTCTTGCATTGGCAGGCAGATTCTTTAAAGCCCGAGACCACCAATATTTATCACAAAGAAGCACAGGATGTTGGAAATATCAGATGACCCGGTAGTTTGAAAGGAGTGAGATCCTGAGCTTTGGGAAGGAATTTTGATTCTTTTAAATGTAAACCATTTGTCTAGCCTAGGGCTCAGTGCTGGAGAGTAATAGTCATGTGCTTCAGATTCTAGAATAAACCTCCATTTCAACTTTGAAAGAATTGCTTAGGTTATTTGTTTGGGGAGATGACTTAACACTCCGGCATAAGCTGTAAATCAGCTCAGCTGAATTGCGTTTACACCTGGAAAGTAAGAAGCTTACCATAAGCATTCTCCCCTGATTACTCATATGTTCAAGGGAAGAAAGTCTTGACTGTATCTCTGCCCTCATTCCTAGAAATCCCTTCATTCTGTGGACCGAGATACCCATTAGTTCAGCAGGACTCTGACTGATGAGAAGTTAAAGGTCTCCCAGGAAGGAAGCATCCTGTGGTTACCTTTGCCAGGATGGCACTTAAATACACCAGTATGTCTCCCTGTCCTTCCTGATTCAAAACCCTCTCCTCACCACTTTTTGTTCCTCCCATGAAGGCATTTGCATTCTCCTGACCCTTCTATATTAATCTTTGCCAGGTCAGCTCTCACCTCACAGAAACCCAGAGGTTCCATTTGCTTCCAGAATAAAAGTCAAACTCTAACCAGGTCTTATAGATTCTTCATGAGTCAGGCTTCTCCTGCTTTTCTGGGCTGATCTCCCACATTCCCTTCACAAATCCTTTGACTTAGGCAGAATTCATCATTGGACCTACCTTTCATGTTGGCTCAGGAGGTAAAGAATCTGTCTACAATGCAGGAGACCCGGGTTCAATTCCTGGGTTGGGAAGATTCCCCTGGAGAAGGGAACAGCAACCCATTCCAGTAATCTTGCCTGGAGAATTCCATGGACAGAGGAGCCTGATGGGCTACAAAGTCCATGGGATCACAAAGAGTCAGAGATGACTGAGTGACTAACACTTTAACCTTCAGATACACAGACAGTTTCACACCAGCCCTTGATGTCCTTTCTGCCTGAAATGCCCTTTGCTACTTGTTTCCAAAGAAATATATTCTCCTGCCCTTCAGAGTCAAACACTAATGCTTCTGTCAAGGGTTCTTTAATACTGCTGCTGACACTTCCTTCTAAACTCTCAGGGAATTGGCTTTATTACTTTTTGGTGGTACTTACATATAACCCAGCTTGCATGATTTTATCATCCTCCTACCTGCCTATAATAACATCTTACACCAGCACCTAGTTCTGTGTTTAAGTCCAGTGGCATTTGGTGTTTATCAGATGGCATCAAGCTTAAGCTAGTAACTCAAGCTTATTTGTGAACTCAGATTCCAATGCAAAAGAAATACAAAATAGATATATAAATGGCACATACACATGTTCATTTCAGGCCCAAGACCAGTGTTTTAGAATCTTGACCTCAGGCACTAGATCCAAGGCATCTTTGTGGTTGAATCACTAAATCCTCTGTTTATATATATATATATATATGTATATATTACTATTAGAAGAAAATGAACAAGCTCATCACTTGCTCACATAAAGTTTTAGTACTGTTAAACCATCCTGTAAACTCTTTTACGTCTCATTCTTTGCTGGGCTCTGTCACAACATTGGATTCCATCAATGCCCTTCATTCCTTTTAATATTTCCGTGCTCTTGTCTTAAAGTTTTTAGAGTCGCTGCAGAATACCACTGTTTCTTGTAATCAGTGAGAAAAATGGAATAGCTCCATTTCCCACCAACATAACTCTAGGTAATCTTCCTTTGCTGCTAATTCTGGAAAGGACAGGAAAACACAAAGAAAACATCAAAGGGTTATTTCCTGAAATAATTCCGTTCTCCCAGATCCCTTCGCAAAAGTGACAGCAGAAACAGAAGAGGCAAGGTACAGCTTCCAAAAGCTAATGACAGTGCCGCCATCCAGGGCTGCAATAATTGAGTTTTAATGTCCTGAGCTGTTGCTGGTCATAAATCCTCTATATGCAAAACGCCAGCCCCTGCTAGGCAAGATGAATGGTTAGCAGTGTATATAATATTTATTAAACCCCTTTTATGTTGCTTGGCAATCTGTGCTACCATCAAACAAGTTGAAATAATTGACATTTAGCACATCAACCTGCTTTTGACTGAGAAGCATGACATTCATGTAGATAGTAAACATTTGGCAATTGCTGTAAATGTCTCCAAATTTAACGTCATGACCTTTTCTCAGGTAAATGTTTTTGGATAAAATGTAAATAATGATTCACTGTATGTCAAATACCACAGTATGTCAAATACCGTGCAATGTCAAGTTTACTGTCTTGTTACCCTCCAGAGGTTCATAGATTGGTTGACCTGTTGCATCTTTCAGTGAGTTTCATATTAAAACTCACCATTATTTATTATAATTTATTGGCTTTCCAAACTTTGCCCCCCACAATATTTCTGATTAAGAAGTGTGGTTTGGTTCCATTGTTTAATTAAATGAAACTTGGCATTTTAAAAATCCATACCACAGTATGAAAAAAATTAATTCTATTTCTGAGACTTCTAAGTACAAAGAAACACATGTGCCTCAGAATCTTTGGAAGTAGTGATGGCAAATCATCAAAGAAAGTAAGGCTAATGGATTCAAGGGGCCCGTTTCTTACCCTTCAACATCTTTGGGCTCTTCTCCAATCAGTGACAAATCCTAATGTTATGAAAGTATAATGCAACCGCATCCAATCGTGCTACTTTATAAAAACTCATCCTCATTCACCACGTGAAAAGGATCACTCTAATTAATGGTCCGTAGGTCCTTTGCTCGAAGAAGGTGATGGCACCCCACTCCAGTACTCTTGCCTGGAAAATCCCATGGATGGAGGAGCCTGGTAGGCTGAAGTCCATGGGGTCACTAAGAGTTGGACACGACTGAGCGACTTCACTTTCACTTTTCACTTTCATGCATTGGAGAAGGAAATGGCAACCCACTCCAGTGTTCTTGCCTGGAGAATCCCAGGGACAGAGGAGCCTGTTGGGCTGCCGTCTATGGGATCGCACAGAGTCGGACAGGACTGAAGCGACTTGGCAGCAGCAGCAGCAGCAGGTCCTTTGCTACTACATTTAAATCTCTTTCCTAAGAGGAGTGCTGCTTTTCAGATGCGCTCTCTGTACACACTTAGTACACATGACATTTTTTTCATGAGATCTTCCATCCTTTAGTTTAACAAAGTATTCTAGACAGAGCATTTCAACTGTCAGTGGTTCACTTAGGCTATTTTAATGTGGTAATAGCCATAGATATTCATTGACGTGCCAAGAATAAAATGAAATAGATTTAATTTTTTTTTTCTGATGTTGAAAGATAAGATAGGCATTTCAGTCAAATTTCTAGAGAGACTCCTATAGAGGAACTCAGATAATCAGTTAAAAAAAATAAGTAGGTATGAATTCTTTTTTAAAATTGAAGTTTAGTTGATTTATAATGTTTCAGATGTGCAGCAGTGATTCAGTTTTCATATGCATGTAAGCAGTGCATGCTTAGTCTCTTCAGTCACGTCTGACTCTCTGAGACCTGTGGACTGTAGTCCTCCAGGCACCTCATCCTTGCGATTCCCCAAGCAAGAATACTGGAGTGGGCTGCCATGCCTGCCTCCAGGGGAATCATCCCCACCCAGGGATCAAACCCTCATCTCTCATGTCTCCTGCATTGGCAGGCAGATTCTTTACCGCTAACGCCAGCTGAGAAGTTCCAAAAAAATTTTTTTAAGAAAGAAGAAATGGATATGAAGACTCATTTTGTATCTGATATTCATTTTGCATTTTGATTATCCTTTATTAAACAGTTTTTTCAACAGAATGTTTTGAACATCTACTCTGAGCAAAGTATCGCACTATAGGTATTGTGACTTTCACTCTGGATAAGGCGTGAGCTCCCTTCCTTCAGGGCTTACAGTCTGGGGAAAACTTTACACTGCATGTGCCCACACTCTCTTTGTTTCCACCACACCAAGTCACAGTTAAAGCTGTTGAAACCTTACAGATCACTTCTTCCAACACCTTCATTTTCTCCATGAAGAACTTCAGTCCCAGGATTTCTCTCTGACTTGTCCAAAGTCTCACACTTCCAGCAGCAGATTGAAATGAGAATCAAGTTCTCCTACCTCCTAGGGAACTTGTAATCCTCCCATTGTCCACCTAATTCATCCCTTAGTCCATTTAAAATTAAATTCAAAATGGAACCTCATACAAAAGTTTAGGAAAAGTTATCTGATACTTACACAATTGCCATTATGGGAAAACACAACAAACTCTCTTTAGACATTTAAATATGTCTTAAGAAGACTGTCAGATTGTGGTTAAAAATAATAGTGATGATAATATCAAACTCCTTTATCATGCCTCTTAGCTTCCAGATATACTTCTAAGGCTTTTATGTATATTAACACATTTAATCCTCACAACATGTAGGACAGGTGCTATCTACCCTCACTTTACCGATTATAAAAAAGAAATTGAGGCACAAAGAAGTAAAGAAACTAGCACTTAAAATGTGCTTCAAGTTAATGAGTCAGAGCAACCATCAAAAAGAATAAACTGACAATGTGTATTGATACTGTATGACTTCCGCAGTATATTGTTAGGTGAAAAACACCTATTTAAGTGTATGAATAAATTTATATACATATGTACCTATATGTGTGTGTGGTTCTATTTGTTTTCTTAATCACCAGGGAATGTGGTCAAAAATATACGTTCCATACTACTTAGCCATTACAAAGGAATGAAATAATGCCATGAATGAAGAATGAAATGCAATTAAATGCATTTAAATGCAACTAAAAAAGAATGAAATGGCAGCAATATGGATGAACCTAGATATTATGATACTAAGTGAAGTAAATCAGAAGGAGAAAGACAGATACCATATGATATCACTTATATGTGGAATCTAAATTACAACACAAATGAACTCAGAAAGAGCCCCACAGACAGAGAACAGACTTGTGGGTTGCTGGGTAGAGGGAGATAATTTGGGAGTTTGGGATTCACAGATACTATTATATATAGGATGAAAAAAGAACAAGATCCTACTGTATAGCACAGGGAACTAGATCCAATATCCTGTGATAAACTAGAATAGAAAAAAATAAAAAAGAATGTGCATATACATATATGTATTAATGTAGCTGAATTACTTTACTATACAACAAAAATTAATAACAACAATGTAGTTCAACTATACTTCAATAAAATAAATTAAAAATAAAATATATAGATACTTTACAGTGCAGTGTCCTAAGTCTAAATTAGAATTTCTCTGGATGGGGTCTGAACCCATGGATTCATAAATAGATGCTTCATCTGCATACTCTTGGTTAAGATTGCCTACCCAGTGCAACCAAACTCAGCAGGGAAACCGTATTCTAATTAGCTGATTAGAATACGTTACACTAAGTTATGAAATCCAATAACCTTAAAATTCTCCAGGCTTATTTACATGTATATAAATATATCCTACATCATGTACAAGGAAAGAACACATGACCAAGAGCAAGAGTTTTCAGCCCATTGCTAACACTGGGCATCCATGAAGTCACTCATGTCACCAATATACCAGAGAAGCAGGGTTCAAAATTTTAATTGTCAATCTCTGATTTAGACCATTGAACTGCAATGTGCTTTAAGGTTAAACTAAATTTTAAATTCAGTTCACTTGAAGGAGTTCATTGGTGACCTTTGAGAAATCAATTGTGTAGTATCCCAGGCAAAAAGATGATCTAACTTCCCTATAAATCGATGACCTTAAATGACGTGTGTCATCTCTACCAAATATATTGGGAGAGCATTTGCATGGTTCAAGTTCAATGACAGCCTCTTAAGTCCTGATGGGGAAGTCTTTGAGTCTCCACCGAAAGAGGGATGAACACTGAGAGTCAGCTCTGAGTCTGGTTCTCCAGAAAAACACAGCAATTTTTATAAACACGATTTTGGCCTCACTCACCCATTGTTTTGATTACTTAAATAAAAATTCAATCCACTATTTGATTAAAATCTTTATTTTGAAAGGAATACATTTTCTCTTTGGAGGGAAAAAATGGTGAAAGTGGTTTCCTCTAGACAAACTTGAGAGGTCGTCATGGAGACAGTCTTCAGAATGTAGACACAGACATCAGAGGCTGTCACCATGAATTGTCACAATGATCGAATGAATTCACATCCCACAAGTGGCCGTGGCCTTCTGTCTGTTAGGGGCCCAGGATCTCTGAACATCCAGATTCAAGAGTTCCCTTCCTATGGTTGAAATTTGTTTCTATTAAATTTCATACTGAGGCCAGTGGACCTCCCTACATGACTGTACAACCTATTGCTAAGAGATTCCCTCTCTAGAGACCCCTGACTGGAGAGATTCAAGCCATCCTAGTCCCAAGGAAACACAAACCAAGCCACAAACCACATTAGCCAGGATGTTGGTCCTCCCTTGAAATAGCTCCATGATTGGCTGCAGCCTAATTTAAGTGGCATTTATTAGTGTAATAAATCCCCTAATGAGATAAGCAACTGAGAGCAATATTTAGACAAAGTAAGGGGACCCTTGTTTTCTGAGATCAGTAGAAGCTTAAAAGAAAACTGAGAACTGGTCCAGAAGATAAGGACAGAAGTGTTAAGACGCCTCGTGTTTCATCTGTTTTCAAGGAGAGCTTGTCAGCTCCCCTCTGACTCTCAGTAAACAGCGGCTCAAGTCCCAGCTCCTATCTGCCCGGCCAGCAGAGTTAAACACTGCTTCTCAGGACAGCCTTATATAAATAAGTTATGGACAATATATTGCCAGCTTCCACCACCTAATAACATCATGTATTTTTTATGTATTCTTGGGATTCATAAGTGGGAGGCATATCCATTGAGATGGATAATGGCTGTGCTCTTTTAGTTTATGCACTTAGCCTTCTTATTGAGAACTGCATTAATCTGTGTTTTATAATAGTGAATGCCAGAGAGGTGTCTCCCTCTTTGACAAGGAAAAAATCCTGTTTTGACATCTAATGTACTTGCTACTTCAGTTCATCCCCTGCTTAGACATTGTTTATTAGTATAATTGTTTCTAGAAGCACACAACAAAAGCTAGAATCTAAGGAGATCAAATTGCTATGGAGTAGATTTATGATCCAATATGAAAAATTCTTGTACTTTGAGATGTCGTCCCCAAAGTCAAGAAGGATTTGATGTCAGAATGTTTTTAAATTATTTCCTGGAGGAGATCTAATACAAGTGCCTGGAGATGCTAGGGCTCCAACAAATGGAGTTAAATTTCAAATTAATTTGCATTGATATCAAGGAGTATTAGGTGTCAACAATCGTTAGTTTCAAATTATTATATAGATTATGTAGCTATTTTATCCTAAATATAAGCACAATGGCAAAACACAGAACTGTTATTTAATTGTTTTAAGTAAGCTCTAATTTTGACTATTTCTGGTATGAAGGATTTTCTTAACTCCCCTGAAATAAGTAATGCTGCAAATGTGTGGACAAAAACCAGTTAGTGCAAATATACCATTACACCACCATAGAAAAGAAAACTTCCACAAATATGGGCTTCCTGCAACTGCAAATCTACCTGGATTCTCTAACACATGTCTTAGTTCACAAGACATCAGAGACTAAAGAAACCATGAAAGATAAACTGGTCTAGCACCCTTATTTTATACTGGACATATTTGAGTAGGTAAGTGGATTATCACAAAGCTGTTTGAAGGAAGCGATTACATAAAGATGCAGAACTGTCTTCTACAACAATATGCTTTCCACCAGACCATCTCATGTCTACACAACCACAGAAAATCAAAGCTGTTGTTTGTGTATGAAATTACTTGCCATCCCTTGAGACATTTTTATAAAACTAACCAGAGCTTTCACCTCTATACCATCAAATTACTCTATTAGGCAAATAAATTTTCATTTTAAACCTAAGGATGTGATTAAGACTACCAGAATGAGCATCAAGAGGTCAAATCTAATCATTGTATTTATATCACTGTTAAAGATTATAATGTTGCACTGTTAGTAGAAATGTAAATAGGTGCATCACTATGAAAAATAGTATGGAGATTCCTCTAAAAACTGAAAATAGAACTACCATGTGGTCCAACAATTCAACTTCTGGGTATTTATCTAAAGGAAAAAAGATCATTATCTCAAAGAGATATCTGCCCTTCCATGTTAATTGCAACCTAATTTATAATAGCCAAGACATGGAAACAACCTCAGTGTCCACTGACAGATAAATGGACAAAGAAAATGTAGTATGTATACGTATATATTCAGCCGTAACAAGAAGAAAACTCTGCCATTTGTGACAGCATGAGGAGTGGATCTTGAAACATTATGCTATGCGAAATAGGTCAGGCAGACAAAGACAAATCATTGTATAATCTCACTTACATGTGGAACCTTAAAAAAAATAGAATTCCTAGACACAGAGAACAGATTAGTGATTGCCAGAGGAAGGGTTAGGATCGGGAAAAATGGGTGAAGGTGGTCAAAGGTACAAACTCCCAGCTATGTGATGCCCTGAGGGTGCTGGGTATAGCCCAGTGATGATAGCTACCAGTATTGCATTGTGTATTTGAAACTTGCTAAGGGAGTGAGTCCGAAAAGTTCTTATCATGAGAAAAAAATTCAAACTCTTGTCTGTTGATGAATGTTTACTAAAATTATTGTGGAAAGCATTCCACAATAAATACATACAATAAACCATTAGGTTGTATACCTAAAACTAATCTAATGTTATGTATCAATTATATCTCAATTTTTAAAATTAAAATATATGTGTATTTAAAATTAATTGAGCACCCATGGATGCTCAATTGAGCATCCATAAAATTTATGGAGCACCTATCGTGTGCCAAGCCCTTGTAAAGGGCCATTTTTTCTTTTCCTATTTAATTTTCAGCACAAAGCTACAAGGTGGATAGTATTTATTATTCCAGTATGCAGCTGAAGAAAGAGAAGTTCAAAGAGAGCTTGATCAAGATCATATTGCTGGGGAATTCAGGGAGTTTGAGCAAGAGCCCCCTGTTATCCTTGCTTGGCACTGCAATAAACACTTCTCTGCTCAAATATATATTTACATATATACTTTTTTTAAAAAAAGTCTTATTGCTATCCAAAGATAGGTCAAGGTTCAGATCCTGGCAATCTTGTTCCAGAGCCTTTGCACAGAAGGAGTCCAACTTGGGCAAGATTTAGGACCGGTCTATCTTCACAAGAGAAACAACTTCACAAGATTTGAAAGCTCTTCTTCCATGAGACTCATCAATTGCTCTCAATTTCTTATGCAAATGAATTTACAAATATATAAATGCCAACTCACAGCAGAAATGCAAACCTGATAAATCTGTAATGAGTGCAACTCTTATTAATAGCCTATGGTTCCAATGAGAAATCTTGTAATTTACAACAGAGGCATAATTATTCTATTTCCCATAAATGGCTACTATAGTGATACCAAGTTTGTAGCTTGTCACATGGATGACAACACAAGACATATGTAGCTCTTCATTTGTAACAAGCCCAATACATTGTGAGTATTCCCTAGCAATAACATTATGAAACATATTTGTGAATTTATGGGGACATTTGCTTAATGTCACAAATTAAAACATCAAATATGAAGTAAATATGGTGGACCATGAACTGTAACATACAAATGAAATGTTGTTATACATTTTGTAATTTTTGTCTTGCTACCTCTGTATTTATCCATCTGTGCTATGCTTTAAGTTAATGTCAGAGTGACAAATGTCACCACCCACAGTCACCCCTCCTGTGAAGAAAACTATTTATATCAATATAGTTATAAAGTGAAGAATGATATCTGGAAATACTTTGGAGTCCTACCTATGAAACATTGGTATTAAAAACCAAAGAATGGCTTAATTACCTGATGGCATTATTTTACTTCAAAAATCTAAAATATTGATAATGAGGTGATTCATAGAGTGATGACAGTAACCTTTGACCTTTGTTATATGTTGAAAGATCACTTGATTTTATGGACTTTTGTGGACATGTGTTTCAAGTAATTGTGTTCTATGTATCAATGAAATCAAATACATAATATCAGAAAAGATGCTCCAGCCTAATTTGGCCTATGTCTTCTAGACTGAGGGTCACAATTATGTGTCTTCACATTCACTTAGCATGCTCAATTGTGTCTTGGATACATCTAAGATGACAGAAAACGGTGTGATGAACCTTAATTTTGCGATCCTCAGGTTTGCCCCATAACCCTGTTTTCTTCTTATCGGTCTGTATTATCTATTTATTGTCGATCTCCCCCTCTGTCTAATTAAAAGCTCCTTGAGATGATGACTGAGTCTTCCTCCTCTTTGAATCTTCATATTCCTCTTTGGATTTCCAATGCTGGCACGTACCTGGAAAACAGTAGGCGTGTGATATCCATTTGAGAAATGAAGAAAGGAAGAAAAGAGGGAGAGAGGAAAAGAGTGATGGAAGGGAGAGCAGGAGGGGAGGGAAGAATGAAGGAAGGAAGTGAGGAGACAGGAATGAATTCTGCTGTATCCTCTTCATAAACTAACAGGCTCCACCCTTGTAGTCCCCACAATGACATATATACGAAGAAAATGTGAATTTCTCGATGAAGATATTCACACAGATACAAGTGATACCAAGAAAGGACATCAGCATAATGTTCTGCTGCTATGAAACTTAGAGAAAATTCCTCTGGTTACAGTGTACTTGGATTTCTATTTAATTCAGATCATACCGTTCATTGTTTTTTAATAGTAATTTTAAAATACTCAAATAGTGTTTATTAAGTATTTAGTATGGTATGATATTATGCTAAACACTGAAAGAAAAGCAAAAGAAGTTGTGCAATCATACACTCATTCAGCATTTATTGAGTATTTAGTAATTTGCCAGATGTGTTGAACACTTTCCTGCCCTTGAGATAATTACATTGTTCCTGGGAAGCCAGAGCATGCAAGTGTAAAACAGAACACTGGGAGAACATAGAGATAAATATAAGCATTTAATGATAAAGCCAATATTAGCCAGTATATATTAAGTGCTTACTATGTGTCGGTCACGGGGCCAAGCATTATACATGCATTACTTTATTTAATGTTCACTGTAATTTATACACACACAGTACTTTATATTCATGCCATTGAAATACTCATTTTATAGCTAAGAAAGCTCAGCCCAAAACAGTTAAATAATTTGCCAAAGTCATCAGCAATTAATTTGAATCAATGGTCTTTCTCACTCCTAAATTCACACACTTAAACATTTGGTTCTACCACCCCTGATCACTGCCTAAATTTTTGGATGCAGGTAATGTACTCTAAGGAATAGAGATTTTGTTTGGGCTAAAATTAACTTTTAAGTGACATGGAAGAGGCAAAACTTGAGATACCAATCTTGAACTGTGGGCATGATGTATATTACTTGAATAAATAGAGGAAAGAATTGATCACATCAAAGTGAAAGCAGGGGATAGTAAATCCAAAAATGTCAAATGCAAATTTATATGAAATGATGAGATCTGTCTAGGAGCAGATAAGTTAATGGGATGGAAGCTTTGGGTCTGAGACCAATGGATATGCTCAAGATGGCAACACAGAGATGAACCACCATCGTCTCCTCCCATATCAGCCCTTAGTTAATGGCACCAAATTCTGTTCCCATTTGAATATGTGTTCCCCCTTTCACCTCCATCTCCAAAACCTTAGTTCCCAGCTATGCAATATTTTTCTTGGATTCATGCTCCAACGTAACTTACTTAATGCTGCCATGCAAAGTATTAAATCCCTTTCTAATCCCCAGTTTTCCTATTAGAGAATTGAACAGGACAATAAAACCTGTTTCAAGGCTAGTATATGCATCGAATAAGATAATACATGTAAAGTATATAGCTCAGTACTGTTTACCTGGCACTTTGTATCAACTCAATGAATATCAGTTTTGCCATCTTCTTATCTCATCTTTTTTATGATCTGTCTCCTCTGTTTTTCACCTCTTGAAATATGGCTAGAGTGAATCTTTCCAAAAGAAACAACAACTGTATGTCATCATTTCAGTTTGCTGCTTTAAAAGTTGCCAGTGATTTCTCATTGCATCCAGGATGAAATCCAAATCACTTAGTCTGGTACTAACCTGATAGGCCATTCATTGGTAGATTAATTTAATTTTAAAAATAAGTAAGTCCATCCTATATGTTAGGAACTATTCTACATATGATTTTAAAAATAAGTAAGTCCATCCTATATGTTAGGAACTATTCTACATATGCGGAGAAGGCAATGGCAAGCCACTCCAGTACTCTTGCCTAGAAAATCCCATGGATGGAGGAGCCTGGTGGGCTGCAGTCCATGGGGTCGCTACGAGTCGGACGTGACTGAGCAACTTCACTTTCATTTTTCACTTTCACACAATGGAGAAGGTAATGGCAACCCACTCCAGTGTTCTTGCCTGGAGAATCCCAGGGACGGCAGAGCCTGGTGGGCTGCCGTCTATGGGGTCGCACAGAGTCGGACACGACTGAAGCAACTTAGCAGCAGCAGCAGCATTCTACATATGTCACAACAACAACAACAAACTTGGTAATTCAACGTCTAGAGCACAGGACAAAGTTCTGGATGAGAAATGGTTTGGAGTTCATCACCGTTATGGTGAAACCAAGGGCATGGTTGAGATTGCTGATGGAGAACATGAAGCTTGAGGAGGGAAAAGGACCAAGAATAAAACCTTTGGGATTATCAGCACCTGATATTGATAGGGATACACAAAGGAAGAAGAGTCCATGAAGGAAATTAGAAAGACCCATCAGGAGAAATTGAATGGGAACAGACAAGACTGATATTAAAGACAAGGAGGAGGACGCAAGGAAGGAAGACGTTGTCAACCACATAAGTAAGCAGACCCTGCAACGAGAAAGCCAACAGTAATGTGTGCCTGGCGAGGGTAGAAACCTAACCACAACAGCTACAAAAGAAAACGGCAAGCGAGAAAATGGAAGCAGGGTTATGGGCTATATTTCTAGGTGCTTCTTGGTAAAATGAAAGAGATAAATCCCTCTATTCCCACTCCTGCATCGCCACTCAGCCAGAAGTTGAATTTTCTTTTCAGAAAGACTTCATTGGTCAGCGGCTTTCAACCCTGGCTCCTATTTAGAATCACTTCAAGAGAATTTAAGAAAAAATGACACCCAGGCCAAGTGCCAAAATTCTTATCCAAATGATTTTGAAATAAATATGACACTGATATTGTTTTAAAGCTTCAAAAGTGATTCGAATTTGCAGCCAGGTTTAAGTGGGCAATAAGCAAGAAACAAGTTACAAGCCTCCTAGCTATCTCGTGAAAGATGTGAGCAGAAAATCCTGTTACATGGCAGGGACTTTGAGTAACACTATTATGTTTTATGCATTTACACTGCACCATGCCCAGGAATCGACGTATACTATCTTAATGTATCCTTGGAATCACCTTATGAGTGTGATGATCATCCTATTGTGTGGCTGTGGAAACTGAGGCTCAGGAAAGTTAGAATTTTAGCCAATGTTAGCCAGCTGGTGAGAGCAGAGCCAGGATTCACAGGAACTCAATCTGTTGAATCTGGTTCCCTGTATGCCTAACCTGCTCAACCAAGTAACCAAGTGAAGTCGCTCAGTCATGTCCAACTCTTTGTGACCCCATGGACTGTAGCCTACCAGGCTTCTGTCCATGGATTTTCCAGGCAAGGATACTGGAGTGGGTTGCCATTTCCTTCTCCAGGGGATCTTCCCAACCTAGGGATTGAACCTGGGTCTCCCACATTGCAGGCAGATGCTTTACCCTCTGAGCCACCCGGGAAACCCGCACAAAAGCACTGTGGCTGACATCACAGAATAATCAAATAATTTATTTCTGTGACTATACAGACAAAAGCTAAAAACCAGAAGTGAAACCTTAAGACTAACAACACAAACTAACTCTACTGAGGGTTCTACTAGAATATTCAGGAATACCATATTGTCAGTTTCCAAAATTATCCCTCCATCATTTACTTGGCTAACTCTATACTGCTGAAATTTAATTAACAGGTCCAACACAATCCAGATAAACGACTAGACAGATAATTAATTTTGCTTA
Organism: Tragelaphus eurycerus; assembly: GCA_935064755.1. Classification (NCBI taxonomy): domain Eukaryota; kingdom Metazoa; phylum Chordata; class Mammalia; order Artiodactyla; family Bovidae; genus Tragelaphus; species Tragelaphus eurycerus. Next base: position 14,327,143 of record CAKXYN010000039.1, on the reverse strand, counting down.
AACTAAACCTGAACTTGAATGGCACTTCTATTCTACCTTCCTAAGTGACCCAAAACTGAATGGATGCAGTGACATAAACCTAAATAATGATTTAGTAGAGCAATTACCAAAAGTTTAAAATTTTCTCCTAAGTGATCTGCATGATAGAGAGTCCTAAATTTGCACATAAGTGAAAGTTTGTAAAGTATTCAAGAGGTGAGCAGAAGAGTATCACCAGGCACCTTAAACTGTAACTCATTGTAACTAATATTCATGTCATGGCACACACACACAAATCACACCCGTCCTCAAGAAGTAGACGTAAATATGTTAGCTTGCGTGTTCATGCATGCAGTACTCACATGTTCCCCAACATGGAACCGCTTGGGTGAACCCCAGCATCTATAATTGTGCTAACAGCCACAGCATTTTAAGACTAAGTAAACAACGGATACTTTTTTAATTTGTAAGTGACAGGATGAAGAATATTGTGGATTTTCCCCACCAGACTGTAACAATATTAGGTAAATCAAATTTTGCACCTCATTTATTTAACAATGTCGTTTTTCAGTTGCTATCAGGTTTTTTAGTCTCTCAGAATGCGAGGCTGCACAAATTTCCCAGAACTTATTTTCACAAAGAAAAAAAAAAAATGTTAGCTCTTGAACACTTAATTATAATTGGCTATGCTTCTTTTCTTTTATTAAGTGATAATTTATGAAAGACTACTTCAAGATCGTCTAAACCACTGCCTTTGGAAAGGCTGAAGCAAGGGAATATGTAATTGCTGTGTAATGTAATCAGAATATGTAATTAACATATAATCATAAAATAAGAAGATAGTCTCATAGCATCCATGCCCCAAAGTCAACAAGACTGTATTAAAAAGGCTGTGTATGCTTATAAAAATATTTTTAATGAAGGTAACATTTTTTAATAAAATATTTGCTCATTTTTTTAATTTCAGCCAGAAAACTTGACCTAGAACTTAATACTGGAAGGATACAGCCTCTGGTTTTTAAACTGGTTCACAGCCCCCTTCATATTCTCCAGATCCCATGAACTCCTATCACTCACCATGCCAAAGCCTTCAGTCACATCCTCTTCCATTCACCTCATATGTTTCTTCTTTCTCCTGAGTCTTCATTTGTTATTGAGGGCCATCCTCCAAAACCAAGCTTTGTTATTTTAAATATCTGGTCCATTTTTTTTTCCTAGTCAAAGATCCTAAAAACATATAGAAATGCAATCACAGAAAATCACTGAGGATGGGGAAGTCACAAAATTTTGTGCCCCAAATCAATGACAAAATACAGGGCAAGAGATGAATGTGATTAAGACTCATAAAGATGATACCCAAAATTAAAATAGCAAACATAGTTCAGAATTAAGTGCCTTTTACATGTTCTCTTGGAGGAGGAAATGGCAAACCGTTCCAATATTCTTGCCTGGAGAATCCTGTTGACAGAGGAGCCTGGTGGGCTGCTGACCATAGGGTCGCATAGAGTCGGACACGCCTGAAGCGTCTTAGCATGCATGCACGCATTGGAGAAGGAAACGGAAAACCCACTCCAGTGTTCTTGCCTGGAGAATCCCAGGGACGGAGGAGTCTGCTGGGCTGCCATCTATGGGGTCGCACAGAGTCAGACACGACTGACGCGACTCAGCAGCAGCAGCATACGTTCTCCTAGTTGTAGACATGAGATAGTTTATATTTTAATCCTTTAAAAAAAAAAAAAAAAAAAGCTGCAACAAACTTCTTGTACATATCTTCTTAGATACAGGTCTGTGAGTTTCTTCAAGGCAGGTACCTAGCAGAGTTGCTAGGTATAGTGTAAAAATATTCCAGATGACTACGTACTACTCAATGGCTTTCCAGGGTGGTTTTAACAATTATGAGTTTGGAGGAGTTCCTTTTCCTTAATGTCAACTCAATAGACTCTGGCATTTTAATTTTTGCAAATCAAATGAGCCAGAAAGGGTACTTTGTTTCTTCAGTTTGTATTTCTCCAATTATAATAAAGCTAGATTTCCTTTTATTGGTGTTTTAACCAATTTAATTTCCTCTTCTCATAGCTGTCCAATTTCATGTGTTTAGTTTTCTAGAGAGTTTTTTGTCTCTTTCCTATGGATTTCTAGAATTTCCTCCTATCTTCCTTATATTAAAGATATTAATTATATATCATTAAAGAAAGTGAAGTTGCTCAGTCATGTCCAACTCTTTGAGACCCCATGGATTGTGACCTACCAGGTTGGTCTGTCCATGGGATTTTCCAGGCAAGGGTACTGAAGTGGGTTGCCATTTCCTTTTCCAGGGTATCTTCCCAACTCATGGATTGAACCCAGGTCTCCTGCATTGCAGGCAGATGCTTTACCGTCTGAGCCACCAGGGAAGCCACTATTATATATAATATATATTATATATCATTAATATATGATGTATAATGATAAATATAAATAATAAAATAGTAAATTATATATAATATATCATTAATATATGTTTTTTTTTCAGTTTTCACATACCTTTCACTACAGGTTTGTGTTTATTACTGTATAAATTAGAGCTTTAATTGTGATGTGGTCAAATGTATAAATCTCCTTGGTTAAGATATCCTTTTTTTTATTCTCAGTTGATAAAACTACCACCTGTATTTTCTTCTAATAGTTTCAAATTTTTGGTTTTCATTTTCAGGCATTTAATCCACACAGAATTCATTTGTATGTAATATGGTGAGAAAGGGAGTCATGTCTATTTTTTCCATACTGGAGCCATTTATTGCCTTATCACATATTAACAGTCTATTTTCTGCCCACTGAGTTGTAATATCACCTTTCACGTAAGTTCCCACATAAGACACATCTGCCACTAGACATTATATTCTGTACTATTCAGCAATTTTTTTCTTATTCAAAAAACATATCATTTTATATTGCTTTATATTATACCATATTTTAAATTAAGTTTTATATTATCTTGGTACCTTACAGAATAGTTATCTTTCCTTTGTTTATGCCTATTTCCATTGTTTAATTTTGTTTTTAGAACTATCTTAGATAGTTTTCAAATTCCATGGACTCTATAGTTGGAAAGAGTCAGACACAACTCAGCGACTTTCACTTCACTTCACTTCACTTCGTTTTCAATTTTTTTTTTCTTCCACTTAAGCTTTGAATCTCCTTCACAAACTCTAAAAACTTAGCGATGGGATTTTAATTCTAACTGCATTGAATTTCAAATTTTATTTGGTAGGGAAATGGTATCTTCATTATTGTGAGTCTTCTCATTCATGAAAATGATATATTTATTACTTTAAATCTATTTCAATGTTCTGCAACAGAGTAAAATTTCTCCATAACAATCTAACATATCTTTTGCTAAATTTGTTCCTGGCTACCGCACAAATTTCATTGCCACCGTGAATAGGATTTTAAAATCGATTATATTTTAGAAATAGAAAATCTATGAGTTCTCTGTGTTAATTTTTATACACTAATGTTCCTAAAATCTTTTATATTAACAGCTGTAATATTCTGTCTGTTCGTTCTCTTGGATCGCATATGTAGATCATCATCGGCAGTCTGCCTTCTTCTTTATAATCCTGTAAATTGTAGTTGATTTCTTTATTACCTTCTTAAATAAGAATTTATTTGTCTATTTATTTATTATTATTATTTTAGGTGGCAGGGCTGAATGGCATGTTCCCTGCCCAGGTACTGAACCCATGTCCCTGCTGTGGAAGCCTGGAGTTTTAACCACTGGACCTCCAGGGATGTCTCTATTTCTTTTATTATCTTGTTGGTTAGTTCCATGAGAACAAGGTTGGATGACTGTAATGATCATCCTTGTTTTATAAAGCACATTAATGGAAATTCTTTTAAGTTATATAAGTGTGAGGATCATTATAACTTTTTCTTAGATGCCCTCCTTTAACTTAAGAACTCTATTTCATGTTCGTAGCTTAATAAGAGCTTTCATCATAAAAGACTTTTATAGAATAATTTTTCTAGAATAATTTTTCTCTAATCATTGAGACAGTTATATTGGCTTTAATCTGAATTTATTAGCACAGTGAATAATATTTAGAGATGTCTAATCTTTTTAAAAAATTCTTGAATTCCTTAAATAAACCATAGTTGGTCCTAAAAATTTTTTCTATAACCAGTATCGTCAATTTTTTAATATTTTACTTAGTATTTTTACATCATTTCAAAACAAGGTATGTCTATAATTTATTTTGTTGTTTGATTATCAAGATTATACTAGCATAAAATTGTTTTTATAAAAGAGAGAGCACTTGTAAAGTTTCCATAACACGTTCTTCTAAAACTTCTCAGGCCTTTGTCTTATTACTGCCCTGGGAAAGGACAGGGTAGGATTTTGACTTTTAATCCATTTCTTTAATAATTATTTTTCTACTCAGTCTTCTGTTTCTCCTTGAGCACACTGCACCAATGTATATTTTTCTCGAAAGTAATATGTTTATCTGTTTTAGTCATTCATACTATTCTGATACTTTAAATTTTAGTTATTCATACTATTCCCATTTTTTCTTTTTTTTTTAAAACTGTTATTGGGTTCACTGTTTCAGTTTTATCTTTATTATGTTGTTTTACTTATCTTTTATTAATTCATGCAATTATTTACTATTTTAAATACTCTTCTATATACCCACTATTTCCTGAAAATTGGTAGTTAGGCCTAGAAACCTGATCATATTCATTATTTTGTTGGGCAAAAATACTTTATAATGTTATATACCATTAAGAGATTCATAATGCCCGGTTGAATTTCTTTTTTTGATGTTACCAGCTAGTGATAAAAATTGCCTATGCTATGTGCTAAGTCATTTCAGTTTTGTCCAACTCTTTGTGACACTCTAGCCCCCTAGGCTCCTCTGTCCATGGAATTCTCCGGGCAGGGATGCTGGAGTGGGTTGCCATACCCTCCTCCAGGGGATCTTCCTGAACCCGTGTCTCTTCTGTCTCCTGCATTTGCAGGCAGGTCTTTACCACTAGCGCCACCTGGGAAGTCCTGCTGCTGCTACTGCTGCTAAGTCGCTTCAGTCGTGTCCGACTCTGTGCGACCCCATAGAAGGAAGCCCACCAGGCTTCCCCATCCCTGGGATTCTCCAGGCAAGAACAGTGGAGTGGGTTGCCATTTCCTTCCCCAATGCATGAAAGTCCTAAAATTGCCTAAATTCACTCAAGTTGAATTTCCAAATGACTGTTTTAATATTATTATTCCTTTTGTATTCATAAGCTTGAAACCAATCCTCCTAGAGAGAGAAATTTTCTTCATCAATTATTTGGTTACCCTAGGTACAGTTCAAACAGAAAGGATAAGAATGTAAAAATATTTGACTTTTTTCTTTTATTTAAGAATTTTCAAATGAGTTGGTGCCCCAACCGCTTCAAAAGATGACAAAGGAAGTGCTTCCTTTTAATACCTTCACGAACTCATGCATTTAGATATATTTGATATGCTGCTGTCTTTCTTGGTCTTCAAAGTGTCCCATCTCTGACCTGTGGGAACTTTCTCAACTCGGCTTTTAAGTCGCTTTGACATGTAACTTAGAGTCTTTGATAATTTCTTTGATTTCAGGTATGACAAGGTGGTCCAGGCTCTCATAAACTTCCTGTTCCAGAACTTAAGCACTTATCCATGGATTTGTGACTTCTTTGTTTAGTGAATGGTATTTAGAAACCACAACTTGAACCAAGAGATGTTCGTCACCCATTGCTATTTGGACCCTTCCCACCCTCATGACTGTTTTTGCTTTTTGGGGTGTGTGTGTGTGTGTGTGTGTGTGTGTGTGTGTGTGTGTGTGTGTTTTAACTAGCATAGTGAAGAGCTGACTCATTGGAAAAGATCCTGATGCTGGGAAAGACTGAGGGCAAGAGAAGAAGGGGGAAGCAGAGGATGAGATGGTTGGGTGGAATCACTGATTCAATGGACATGAGTTTGAGCAAATTCTGGGAGACAGTGAAGGACAGAAAAGCCTGGCGTGCTGCAGCTCATGGGGTCCCAAAGAGTTGGACATGACTTGGTGACTGGACAAGAAGTAGATAAATCTATCAAGACTTTATACTGAACTTTATATTTGAACTATTTCTAGCTCAAATCCATAATTATAGAGTTTCTACTTAGCCTCATTGAGCTCATATCTGTATCATTTTTTCCCACATTGAAATCCTTGGTTCTCAATGACTCAAATATAAATATTCATTTTCTTTATCCTTCAATGGACACAACAGTCTTACAGTAATATTACAGCTAAAAGTATATTTTAGTTCTTTTAGTCTTTACAGATAATACCTCAGATGTAGTTCAATTACTTCTAAAAATAAGCTGGAATAATTTCTCTTTATGTAGCTATTGCTCCTTTATTCCTAATAATTGAGATGGTAACTAATTTAATGTCTATGGATTGTCTTGCTTTGTACAAAACCTTGACTGTATTAGAAATTTCCCTATGAAAGGTTATCTCTCAGTCTTAAGGGAAACCCAAAAATTGACTTCTACTTTCCATGGGACATTTTTCAGTGTCTCTGCCAAGACCCTAAAAGTTTCCCTGTTTATGAACCGTGTTTACTTAATTCGTGGCTCCATATTTTATTGCCTTTCAGCACAAATCCAGGTTCCACTCTCAAGGCAATTGTTTCCTCCCACACTAAGGTATGAACTGGTCTTCCGGGATTACAAGCAAAGATCTTTCAGTTCTTATTGATAGAATAGTGATGTCACAGCTTCTTCCTCCAGGAAGGGAGCCTGGATCATCTCTTGGATGTGCGTGGGGCATCTTTCCTGACCTGTAGGTCCTGAGGTGAGTTTCCACACTGGAACCTGTGTCCCACCACTTCTTTGCTTACTGTGCCACTTCATTTCGCTACCTGAAGTTTTCTATTTTTATCATAAATTTCTTTGTTAATATTTAGTAGTTTTGGTGACAATTTCTGTGCATTATAAGTAGTAGCGGAATTCTCTGCATCTGTGGATGCCACAGCCTTGATCAGAAGTCCCAGAAATTAAACTTGTACAGATACATTCACACAGTCCAGAAAATCCAGGTCAAATCTGGAAGGCTTTCTTCATCCAGATATTTTGATATTTATAAACAACTGAATAATTGAATTTTTCACCTGGTTGGTTAAGTTCATGTAGGTACACATCCATTTTAATTTGTGGTACTCATTTTAAATGGTTTTTAACCTTTTAATCTATGCTCTGTAATAGTTTGACCTTGATTCACCTTAAGTGACTCAGTGGGGATGCGTCTCTCTGAGTGTTAGAGATCATGTAATTTAACTCATGCACTGATGCACTACAGCCTAATAGATCCTACAGATTTGAAAGCTTTCTCTTTGGTTGTACACCCAGCACCGTTTAGGGACACTGTATATTCTAGTTCATCATTTACTCAATTGTTCTGAAGGAGATTTCATTTGCATTTAAGTTATTTGCTTCCTCAAACTCAGCCCCCATCTCTTCTTAAAAGTTTAATTTTTCAAAAGAGAAAGTATCACATATTTTTAGCACTTTCTTTTCCTATGACTTAAACATATCTTAACACGATTTTTAAAAGATATTTTAAAATTAAATTTATCCCTTGACAATTTGATTTGTAGGCTAAGGAGAGCAAAGTTTTACAAATGGAATACTTTTAAATAAATCATAATTAATTAACTATGCAAATATATCAAATAAATGTGGATACATAGTTAGATGACTAATTACCATTCAGAAAGGTTAGAAATTGTAATCCTATTTTTTAGCTTGGTTAATATAATATTATAATTGGGGTTGCTTTGATCATGGGGAATGTCAGAGACAATAATTTTTCAAGCTTGGCTGATTTTGAAATCATATGGTTATGAGTATTAGCAGCTTAATATAAAATGTGGTGCTGTCCACAAAGTTAAAAGAAAATTATTTTTGTCATAATAAGCTATATTAATTTAATTAGTTGTGTATGCAGTTATATTTTTCATTTGAAAATGAAAGCAGAATGGTTGTCGATAGATCTAGTTCTTAAAGAAGAGAAAAAAGAGTTCTTTGATATTTTAACTCTATAGGAAAACATTTTTGTCTCCTTGGGTTTTACTATTTCATACATCCTAGTTATTTTAAGTGCCAGCTAATTCCTGGATCATTCAGTAAGTGTTTATAGGGCCTCAGTGGTGCATTTAGACTGCCAATCCTTGAGTTAACTGAATGTAGCCTCTCCTGCTGCTGCTGCTGCTGCTGCTGCTAAGTCACTTCAGTCGTGTCCGACTCTGTGCGACCCCATAGACAGCAGCCCATCAGGCTCCCCTTTCCCTGGGATTCTCCAGGCAAGGATACTGGAGTGTGTTGCCATTTCCTTCTCCAATGCATGAAAGTGAAGTCATTCAGTCGTGTCCAACTCTTCACAACCCCATGGGCTGCAGCCTACCAGGCTCCTCCATCCATGGGATTTTCCAGGCAAGAGTACTGGAGTGGGGTGCCATTGCCTTCTCCGGTAGCCTCTCCTGGCCTACCGCAATGACCTCCTACTTTGCCTTCTGGCTTTGAGGCTCAATCCCTCTGATCCATCCTCCACTCTGACACCAAGATTGTCTTCTCGTGACTCAACCTGGGGCCTGTACCCTGCACCCTGTGTCCCACACCTTTACGGGGCTAATCATCTATTATAGGGACTCTTCCAAGCCAAGCATCCATGGGCCATCTCCAGGGAACAGACTCATCTCTTGGGCTCATACTGTGATGTCAGTCTTGGTTTTGTTTTCACTCCAATTTGTTTCCAAATTTTAAAATGAGATTTTAGGTAAAATTCTAGAAATCTGAGTTTTCTTCAAAACTTCAAGTGATGTGACAATGTTGGCACACATGCCTTCAAGAGCTGAGCAGCGGCTGCTCCTCTCAGATGACGTTGGTCACAGCAGGCACCTCGGGACCCCGCTCACTGATGTTAACCCCCTGAAACCTGTATCTGTGGTCCTTGAATGCAGGGTCAGATCCACATCTGTCATTTTTCCCACAAGGCTATAGTAGATTAAATTGTGTCTCCCCAAAGGATGGGTTCACCTGGAATGTCAGAATGTGACTTCATTTGGAATAAGGGTCTTTGCTGGTATAATAAAGGGAAGTATCTGAGATGAGATTGGGGCTTTCCAGGTGGTTCATCAGTAAAGAATCCGCCTGCCTATGCGGGAGATGTGGGTTCGATCCCTGGGTTGGGAAGACACCCTGGAGAAGGAAATGGCAACCCTCTCCAGTTTTCTTGTCAGGAACACGCCATGGACAGAGGAGCCTGGGGAGCTACAGTACGTGCAGTCACTAAAGAGTACACACGACTGAGGGACTGAGCGTGCACACACATCTGAGATGAGATTATCCTGGATAGGATGGGCCTTTTAAATATGAGGATGGGCTGTCCTCATAGGAGACAGAAAAGGAGAAGACAAAGACACACAGAAGAAGGCTGAGTGAAGATGGAGGCTGAGGTTGGAACCACGCAGCTTCAAGCTAAGGAGAGAGGAAGGTGTCAGCCACCAGCAGCGTAGGACAACTGTTTCCAACTTGTGGTAGTTTGTTAACAGCAGCCCTTCTGTGATCTGGGTCTGGCCCAGCTCGCAGGTCTCCACCCCGATACTTGCTTGCTGTTCCCTCACAACTGTGTGATTTTGTGATTCTGTCTTTGAACTGGCTGCTCCCCTTGCCTAGAAAACTCTTCTATCTCTTTCTTCCTGTTGAATTTCAGTTCACTGTTTAAGGCTCATGTCAGAAGGCAAACTCCTTGGAGAACCACTCCTCCTTAGCTGGGAAAATGAACAGATTGCTGCCCGCTGGTGCCAATATCCATCCCTGATCTACAACTCCTTTTAGCACCAGGCTACACCTGGCTAAACTATGCCAGGGTAAGAAAGCTTCCATCAGAGGTTTTATTTGAACTAATCTTTCAAAGAGGTGAAGGTTTGAGGCATGTGACGGTCAATTTTATGTGTCAACTTCACTAAGCCGTGACAGAGCTATTTTGTCAAACTCCAGTCTACATGCTGCTATGAAGGTATTTTTTTAGATGGATCAGATCAGGTCAGATCAGATCAGTCACTCAGTCGTGTCCGACTCTTTGCGACCCCATGAACTGCGGGGTGCTGCGGCACGCCAGGCCTCCCTGTCGATCACCAACTCCCGGAGGTCACTCAGACTCACATCCATCGAGTCAGTGATGCCATCCAGCCATCTCATCCTCTGTCGTCCCCTTCTCCTCCTGCCCTCAATCTCTCCCAGCATCAGAGTCTTCTCCAATGAGTCAACTCTTCACATGAGGTGGCCAAAATACTGGAGTTTCAGCTTTAGCATCATTCCTTCCAAAGAAATCCCAGGGCTGATCTCCTTCAGAATGGACTGGTTGGATCTCCTTGCAGCCCAAGGGACTCTCAAGAGTCTTCTCCAATACCACAGTTCAAAAGCATCAATTCTTCGGCGCTCAGCCTTCTTCACAGTCCAGCTCTCACATCCGTACAGGACCACAGGAAAGACCATAGTCTTGACTAGGCGAACCTTTGTTGGCAAAGTGATGTCTCTGCTTTTGAATATGCTATCTAGGTTGGTCATTACTTTCCTTCCAAGGAGTAAGCGTCTTTTAATTTCATGGCTGCAGTCACCATCTGCAGTGATTTTGGAGCCCAGAAAAATAAAGTCTGACACTGTTTCCACTGTTTCTCCATCTATTTCCCATGTAGTGATGGGACCAGATGCCATGATCTTCTTTTTCTGAATGTTGAGCTTTAACCCAACCTTTTCACTCTCCACTTTCACTTTCATCAAGAGGCTTTTTAGCCCCTCTTCACTTTCTGCCATAAGAGTGGTGTTATCTGCATATCTGAGGTTATTGATATTTCTCCCAGCAATCTTGATTCTAGCTTGTGTTTCTTCCAGTCCAGCATTTCTCATGATGTATTCTGCATATAAGTTAAATAAACATGGTGACAATATACAGCCTTGACGTACTCCTTTTCCTATTTGGAACCAGTCTGTTGTTCCATGACCAGTTCTAACTGTTGCTTCCTGACCTGCATATAGATTTCTCAAGAGGCAGATCAGGTGGTTTGGTATTCCCATCTCTTTCAGAATTTTCCACAGTTTATTGTGATCCACACAGTCAAAGGCTTTGGCATAGTCAATAAAGCAGAAATAGATGTTTTTCTGGAACTCTCTTGCTTTTTCCATGATCCAGCGGATGTTGGCAATTTGATCTCTGGTTCCTCTGCCTTTTCTAAAACCAGCTTGAACATCAGCAAGTTCACAGTTCACATATTGCTGAAGCCTGGCTTGGAGAATTTTGAGCATTACTTTACTTGCGTGTGAGATGAGTGCAATTGTGCGGTAGTTTGAGTATTCTTTGGCATTGCCTTTCTTTGGGATTGGGATGAAAACTGACCTTTTCCAATCTTGTGGCCACTGCTGAGTTTTCCAAATTTGCTGGCATATTGAGTGCAGCACTTTCACAGCATCATCTTTCAGGATTTGGAATAGCTCCACTGGAATTCCATCACCTCCACTAGCTTTGTTTGTAGTGATGCTTTCTAAGGCCCACTTGACTTCACATTCCAGGATGTCTGGCTCTAGGTCAGTGATCATACCATCATGATTATCTCAGTAGACTTCGAATAAAGCAGATTACTCTCCACAATGTGGGTGGGCCTCGTCCAATTAGCTGAAAGTATTGAGAGCAAAGGCTGAGGTTTCCCCAAATAGAATAAATTCTCCTTAAGACTGCAGTGTAATAAGGAACCCTGCCTGGGTTTTCAGTCCGCTCCCTGTGAACTTTGGACTCCAGACTACAACTGTCTCCTGACTTTCCAGCCTAAAACACGATTGAAAACTTGCCAGCTCCCATAATTATGTGAGACAACTCCTTAAAATAAATAAATAGCTGGTATGTGTGTGTGTGTGTGTGTTTTCTATTGGTTCTGCTTCTCTGAAGACACCTGATTAACACCAGGCAGAAAAGAGAAAGAAGAACATTCCAGAAAGCACAAACAAAATAATAAAGATGTGTTGGTGGAGTCAGGTGTGGCTGGATCGTGGGGTATACTGAGACACGGAAAGAGGCAAAGCTGGAGGGGGAGCTGGGGACCAGCCTCTTGTGGGGGTCATTTCAGACATATAAGCAGAGTTAGGGCTTGTTGTGTCTGCTTTAGCAAAGTAGCTACTTGGGTTGCAGCACTGGGGTGGAAGCAAAATGTTGCAAAAATGCAAGTAAAATATAGTAAAAGCATGTAGTGAGGGACTGGAAGGGGGTGTGTGGGGTGGGCAGATTAAGAATCAGAGCCAGAATCAAATGACATGAACTGACAGCTGGTTTGCCGCACTATAGTTTCTTGAAATCAGCTTATTTCTTATTCCTCTTGGCACCCAGGACCCAGCACTCCTGGGACACAGCACACGATAACTTATCAAATGATGGATAAATGGAAGAATATACAGGAGGAGAATGATGAAATATTTGAAGACAGCCCTGGTGCCTCTGCATCACAATATCTATTCTTTTTTCCTTTCAGCACCTTTTAAAAGCTCTATTTATTTCTTGCCCATCCTCAAAAATCTGTATGATCTAAAAATAATCAGGAACAGTGTGGATTTAGTTTTGCAAAAAAAACTTCTTACCCCTTGAGCCTTACCTCTAATCTCCTCCGTTTTTCCTTCCTCCGGTTTTACTTTGTACCCTTTGGAGCCTGGAATGTATGAGATGTGATTGCTGAGTGTGACCAGTGAGGAGATTGAATTTAGTGGAAGTAGAATCAAGGTTGGTTGGGAAAACTACTGTGTTGGTAAACTTTAGGGGAAATGGATAGGTGGTCAGGGCCTACCTAAGCAATGTGAAGAGGCAGAAAATTCAGAAGATGTCAAGCCACCATTGGGTACTTTGCAGTCATTTCACAAAACCTTCTAAACAGAGTAAGAGTATAACAAAGCAGTTTTGAGAAAATCCATATTGTACTTTGCACCTTATTGGTCACCTTGACAACAAATCCTCTTTCTTAAGACAATAATATCATACCAAGAAAAGCACTTGCAAATTATGTAAATGTTAATTACAGATGAACTATCTATGGGCTGAGGTGGGAGCTCCACCTGGGGAAATCAGCATCGAAGGTATCTTCAAAGTTCTGCTAACTCCAGTTTTTCCACCTCAGCGTAAAGAAGACTACTGAGGGGGGGGGGGGGGGGGGGGGGAGGGACCGGGGGGGACGGGGGGGGGAGGGAGAGGGAGGCGGGGGGGGGGGAGGGGGGGAAAGGGACACGGGAAAAAAGGACGCAACAAATGGGGTAAGGAGGGAAAATGGGAGTTGGGTTATCAAAAGGATAAACTACAAAGGGAGGATGGATTTATTCACAACTAGCCTAAATCAATCAAATGATGTGCAGTCAGGATACTGGATCCATTGGTCTTACCTCCTGGAAGGGACTTTAAACTGAAAAGTGGAATAGTTATAGTAGGGACTGTAGCATTGTGGTACTTGCAGCTTCAGCTGACACTGAAATCAGCTGGGATGATTGAGGCCATGTAGAAAGGAGAAGAACCAGACATCAAAGTGACAATGGACCAATATACCGATCTTCAACAAACGCTAAGGAGTTCATTGTTCTTACCGAAGATCCATCTTTTACAAAGCACTCTGACATGGATTCTGAGCAATTATTTTTGTTCGGCCACCCCACACGGCCTGTGGAACCTTAGTTCCCTGACCAGGGATCGAACCTGTGCCCCCTGCAGTGAAAGCAGAGCCTTAACCACTGGACCATCAGGGAAGTGCCTGAGCAACTATCTTGTTTTCTCTACATGGCCAAAAGTATTGCTAAAAATATCACAATGGAAAAGATAAATTTTACTTTTAAATTATCTACAAGTAACAAAGCACTTTAGGATATTGTCCTATTTGGTTGTACTCTTCCCAGGAAAATTTAGGCTTTAAGCATAAACTTTTAAACTTTGACATGAAATTCACGCTCTCTCAAGAGCTATGTTATCAGTGAGGTGGGTCAGAGGAGCACTAGATGACTGACCCCATCTTTCCATGTGTCCAAAACACAGCTTAATGGCTGTGGTCATTCCAAATAATTTTTTTTTCTTTATTGGTTCAATTAGGCAGACCATCGTAAAATGCATCTAGTACTCCTGCCTGGAAAATCCCATGGATGGAGGAGCCTGGAAGGCTGCAGTCCACGGGGTCGCGGAGGGTCGGACATGACTGAGCGACTTCACTTTCACTTTTCACGTTCATGCATTGGAGAAGGAAATGGCAACCCACTCCAGTGTTCTTGCCTGGAGAATCCCAGGGACGGGGGAGCCTGGTAGGCTGCCGTCTATGGGGTCACACAGAGTCGGACACGACTGAAGTGACTTAGCCTAGCCTAGCTTGGACACCAGTCAGACAGAAGCATCCATGCACATAGGGGAAGTTTTCATTGGTGGTTTAGGAAGTGCATCTGTGCATTTGTCTCCAAGATAACATAGTCTCATGGTAGATCACAGGACTGGGGTTGGGCATGTGCAGCTCAGCTATGTTTACCAACTAGGAGATCTTAGGATGTTTTCTGAATCTCGTTGCCTCCTCCTTTTCCAGAAAGAATGCCTTCACCACCCTCATACTCTGCAGAATTAAGTATTATAGTGTATGAAATGCCTGGCGCCTGGAAAGGTCTCTAGAAATATCCATTCTCGGGGCTTTTGGAGAGTAAATACAACTTCCTTATTAGCCCTTCCAGGCTTCCCAGATATCTGGGTTGGGAAGATCCCCTGGAGTTGGAAGTGACACGCCACTCCAATATTACTCCCTGGGAAATTCCTCAAACAGAGAAGCCTGGCAGGCCACAGTCCATTGGATCATGGTCCAGAGTTGGACACAACTGAGCCATTAAGCCGGAGAAGGCAATGGCACCCCACTCCAGTACTCTTGCCTGGAAAATTCCATGGAGGAGGAGCCTGGTGGGCTGCAGTCCATGGGGTCGCGACGAGTCAGACACGACTGAGCGACTTCACTTTCACTTTTCACTTTCATGCATTGGAGAAGGAAATGGCAACCCACTCCAGTACTCTTGCCTGGAAAATTCCATGGACGGAGGAGCCTGGTGGGCTGCCATCTATGGGGTCACACAGAGTCGGACACGACTGAAGTGACTTAGCAGCAGCAGCATTAGCGTTTCCAGGCTGCATTGTCTGGGATCCAGGTTTTTGCAATGAACTCGTTGAAGCTTTTTGCTAATTCTTTCACCTTTCTATACTGTGGACTGGAAAAATGCAAAAACCTAAGTGTAATAAGTGATGTAATGGAATAGTCAGTGGACTTGAACACTTGGATTCTAGTTCTGTTTTTCTACTAACCTAAAATATTACTTTAAATTAGTTGCTTAAGCTCCTTGTTTCTGTTTTCTCCTTCATAAAATGAAAATATTGCTCTGTTTGATCCCTATAAGCCCCCTCAGTTCTTGAGTATTATGATGTTAAGCAATATTTTGAGTACATGAATTTTGGTTGTGAAATACGATAAAATATCTGTACACACTACAAAATGATCACCACTACAGTCTAGCTACCTCACAGCTGACTCCCTCCACCCATTAGCTTGCCCCCAACACCCTTCCCCTCTGATAACCATGAATCTGTTCTCTGTATCTGTTTTTGCTTTATTTTGTTTGCTCATTTATTTTTAGATTCCATGTATGAATGAAATCACAGTGTTTGTCTTTCTCTGTCTTACTTACTTGACTTAGCCAAATATCTTTAACTTTTATCCATGTTGTCACTAATGTCAGGATTTCATAGTGTATAATTTTCTTACTGTATTGTTGGATCTGATTTGCTAATATTTTGTTGAAGATTTTTGCATGTATATCAAGAATCAGTTCAGTTTAGTCACTCAGTTGTGTCTGACTCTTTGCAACCCCATGGACTGCAACACGCCAGGCGTCCCTGTCTATCACCAACTCTTGAAGCTTGCTCAAACTCATGTCCAGTGAGTCAGTGATGCCATCCAACCATCTCATCCTCTGTCGTCCCCTTCTTCTCCCACCTTCAATCTTTCCCAGTATCAGCGTCTTTTCCAATGAGTCAGTTCTTTGCATCAGGTGGCCAAAGTATTGGAGTTTCAGCTTCAGCATCAGTCCTTCCAATGAATATTCAGGACTGATTTTCTTTAGGATTGACTGATTTGATCTCCTTGTAATCCAAGAGACTTTCAAGAGTCTTCTCTAATACCACAGGTCAAAAAAGCATCAATTCTTCGGCACTCAGCTTTATAGTCCAACTCTCACATCCATACATGACTACTGGAAAAACCACAGTTTTGACTAGATGGACCTCTGTTGGCAAAGTAATGTCTCTGCTTTTAAATATGCTGTCTAGGCTGGTCTAGCTTTTCTTCCAAGGAGCAAGCACCTTTTAATTTCACAGCTGCAGTCACCATCTGTAATGGTATTGGCCTATAATTTCTTCTTTCATAATATCCTCATCTGGTTTTGGTATCAGGGTAATGTTGATTTTGTAAAATGTGTCTGAAAGTTTTCTCCCCTCTTCAACATTTTGGAAAAGTTTGATAAGGATAGGTATTAAACTTCAAATATTTTGTAGAATTTGCCAATGAAATTGTTTGGCCCTGGGCTTTTCTGTCTTGGGACATCTTTGATTGCTGTTTCAATCTCCTTACTAGTAACTATCCAAATTTTCTGTTTCTTCTTGATACAGTCTGGGGAGAGTGTATATCTCTAGGAACTAAGCCACTTCTTTTATTTGCTATACAATTTGTTGGTGTATAATTGTTCTTACAGTCTCTTATGATCCTTTCTACTTCTGTGGGTTCTGCCATAATGTCTATTCTTTCATGTCTGATTTTATTTATTTAAGTCTGCTCTCTTTTTTTCTTAGTCTAGCTAAAGGTTTTTCAATTTCATTTATCTTTTCAAAAAACAAGCTGTTGGTTTCATTGATCTTTCCTATTGCTTTTTCAGTCTCTATTTCACTCTGATCGTATTTCCTTCCTTATACTAATTTGGGGTTTCATTTGTTCTTTGTTTTCTACTTCCTCTTGGTATAAAGTGAAATTTCTTATTTAAGATTTTTTCCTGTTTCTTGAGGTAGGCTGATACTGCTATTAGCTACCTTCTTAGAAGCATTTTTGCTGCATCTCATAGTTTTAGGTATTTTATGTTTCTGTTTTCATTTGTCTCTAAGTATTTTTAAAATCCTTCTTTGATGACCCCAGTGGTTTTTCAGTAGCACATTATTTAGTTTCTGTATTTTTGTGGCTTTTCCCATATTTTTCTTGTGATCCATTTCTAGTTTCATGCCATTATGATGAGAAAAGATGTTTGATATGATTTCAGTCTTCTTGAATTTACTGAGACTTGTTTTGTGAACTAATGTGTTATCTATCCAGTAGAACATTCCATATGAATTCAAGAATGTATATTCTGTTGCTTTTGGATGGAATGCTCTACATAAATCTATTATAAATTCATCTGCTCTAATGTGGTATTCAAGTCCGATGTTTTCTTATTGATTTTCTGTCTGGATGACCTAGCCATTGTTGTAAGTGGGATGTTACAGTACCCTACTGTTGTTGTATTGCTTTCAACTTTTTCCCTTTAAGCCCATTAATATCTGTTTTATATTTCTTGGTACTCATCTGTTGGATGCATATACATTTCAAGTATTATATCTTCTTGCTAGATTGACCCCTTTGTCATTACATAATGCTCTTCTCTGTCTTTTATTACAGCCTTTGTCTCAAAGTCTCTTTTGTCTAATATGAGCTCTCTTTTCATTACCTTTTGCATGAAATATCTCTTTCTATCCCCTCACTTCCTGTCTGTCTGTTCTTCTTTCTAAAGTGAGTCTCTTGTAGGCAGCATGTAGATTGATCTTTTTGGAAAACTCCATTCAGCCATTCTGTTTTTGATTGCCAAATTTAGTTTATGTACTTCTTAAGTAATTGTTGATATGTATGTGTTTACTGCCATTTTTACAAACTTTAAAAAAAATTAAATTCCATAGTTTTATCTTTTTACTCCCCCTCCATCACATTTTATATTTTTGATGATACTTAGGCAAAGCTGGCTCCTGGACCAGCTGCAGGGCCTAGCCATGGCTCCTATGGCATGCTGGTGGACATGCCTGGCCCCAGAAAGGCCACAGGACCTGACCACAGCTGCTGTGGGGTGCTAGTAGTGGGCTAGCCTCCAGAGGAATCTAGGCAATTTCGATTCTTAATATGAAGCTCTACAAACCATCTCCTAAAAAGGCATTCCTAAGTCTTTTTGTGTGCATGTCCTGTGCTACTGGATGACGGTTATGACGATAACTGTGGACAGATTTGTCCCTTTTTGTCAGTTTCTTATTTAGTGGTTATTGAATAGTCACAGAAATTTTGTTAGAGTAGCAAGCAAACCTACTCTTTTCTGTGCTTACAATTCTTTCTTCTATTTTCCATTTTTCAAAAGCTTGTATTATTTTGGTTCCAATTCCTAACTGAACCCTTTGTCAACAAAATGAATCTTCAGAGTTGTAATAATGCAAACATTGATAGTTGAGTAGGGTAATAGCAAATTGCAAATGAGATGACAAACGAGAAGAAAATCATTTCATCCTAGAAGACACATATCACTGAACCTGTTGAGGGACATTGGCATCCTTCAGTACAAATGTACAATGCTTTCTCCAGCTGATACTTTCTTATCTGATAGCTTTACTTAAAAAAAAAAAGTAAACCTTCATTTGATTTTCCTCTTCTTTCTTGAACTGTGATCAAACAGTCCCACAGTTTGGCAAACTGCCTTATAAAGTAGTAGAGGGCTTAAAAGTAAACTTTCCAGTTCATCTAAATGGATCATGAAAAAAGAATATTTCAATATATGTTCATTTGATTTCTTATTTGCTACCAGAAAATTCATGACTGCTACAAAAAAAAAAAAAAAGTATTTATTTTTAGGAAGCTTGTTTTATGTTATTGCACCCCTCTGCTGTCTATTAAATCAAATGGATGTAATTCACTGCTTCATTCCTCAGAGCCTTTCCCTGTAGCACACAGGGGATTAGAGCACGCAGTGTGAAAGAGCAGCGGGAGAGACGGTTTGGAAGTGCTCTCCTCATCACAAATATGTGTCTTCAATATTTAGTTGTTGTGGCAGGAAAACAGCAACAAATACATGAACTGTAAACCATCTGCTTTGAAATATGTTCAAATATGAATGTTCATCTTGAAAACTGAAATCTATGGAATTCTGGCATCCACTTTGACTTTTGAGAGATGAACAGCTTGGATATGCAAAGAAGGGATTTCCAGACTAGCCTTCTTAAACTTTAAATTTTCCTAAACTCAGAAGTTAAATAATTCACGACCTAGACAGGAAAACTTTCCTCTCAGTTTTAAACTTTAAGGGAAAACACTGCTTGAAAATCCTGCAAATGTATCTGTGTACGGATTTGTGCAGAACTGTCTTATGTTTTAAGAAGCAGAGAAATGAATGTAGTTCTGTGTTTGTTATTTAATATTTATTATGTTTCAGTGTATGCTGGGCATGATAGAAAATATAAAAAGCATGAGAATTCTGACTTTCACCAGATTCCTAAACCAAAAAGTTAAAATTGGCAAAACAGGAGACTTTGAACTGTGCCACCTAGTTTGGGGATAAGAAATGATGAGTTAGTCTCTCTGTTCTCTTTTGAACTGTGGTCCTGAGGCTATCAGCCTCGGTGCCCTGTAAGAAGTAGCTTTCTAAATAACTCTCAAAAAGATTTTAGGTGACTCAATAAATGTAAAGATGAAACGTGCTGCAAACTTACGTGAGCAATGAGAAAGATGAAGGCAGGAAAATGGACACCAAACAAAGCACAAAACCCTCTGGGCTTAGCAGACTGCATCAGAGGTGACTGCAGGAAGAAGATTGGAAGCGGGAGTCGTTTTTCCTTGCTGTTTGATGTTTTGGGAGCTCATTCAATTGACCCTTTGAGAGACACAGAAATTCAAACTTATTTTCCTCCTTTTCTTCTTCATGCCATGTAATTTGTGACAAAAGTCAGTTTGATCCCCATGTAGAGAGCATTCTCCCTACAGTAAATCCTTTAGCAAGATCTCTTTGTGCTCCAGTGGCCCCCAGGTGGACAATCCCTGCCACTCCAGGATGTACTCACCTTTAAATGATTGTTTTATTGCTAAACATGTCCTGTCACTTGCCTGCTACACTGTAAGCTTCTAAATAGTGGAATCCAAACTCTAACACCCTCTGAGCCGAGCATCATGTGATGA